>CM068373.1:328560960-329905960 GCA_034769895.1 Magicicada septendecula
TGTTGTTCATAGCATTATTGTTATATATTTCCTATATTTGTTTATGCATTTTAATATAGTGAACTTTTGTTGTGTGTTTTTAAAAATGGGTTTACTCTCATAATTTTACACATTGTAGGATTTTTTCATACTAATTTTTAATGTATGCTGAAGAAATAATAACATATTTATTATTATGAAACGTATGGAATAACATATTGTTGGCAGAGGATTACTTGCATGAGTGCTGAGCACATTCTTTACTTTTTGGATAACACTTGTAGGCTATATCACATGCTAAAAATAACAAGGAGCGTCGTTAGATTTTTGGAAAAATATCTGATGTGTAAAGAACTAAAGGTATTGAAATATAAGAGAAGATTATTTTATTAGAAAGTGTAGTGTATGACTTAAAACCAAAGAAGTTAGTTCTTAATTAGTAGTGTTAAAGTAATAACGTATTGTTAACAGGGGAGTGCAGGTATTCCTGCGTTCTTTCAAAATTTTAGTGAAACTATATGCTGATGCTCTAAAAATGAAATACATGGTAAATTATTTTATAATCATTCAGCTTATTAATGTTACTTTTCCGTATTGGCCATCTAAGGACCACATTCCAATTTCAGTTCTTTACTCTTTGTTCTTTTCTTTTTAACATGATAATGTTTTTAGGCTGGGGGTCATTCCACAAAAATCGTCATCGAAAAATGTGACACTTCCATACTTTCGATTCCCCACAGTCTAGAAATTTGATATGTAAACACATCAAGACAGAAATAATCGCTGCTGACATTGAGTTTAGCAAACGTTTTAGTAAGAATAAATTTGGTTTTACATGCTCTGTTTGTGATCGTCTGTGGTTTGAAAATGATTTAAGTAATCCACATTATATGTTTCAAAAGCCTAAAAACATCATGCTTCGATGTTTCGGTTTTGTCGAAATTCTTTGAATGCCTAGGTGCATAAATATAGAGAGGGAGAGAGGAATAGAGAGAGAGAGAGAGAGAGAGAGAGAGAGAGAGATTATGACAATATGTTTTTTCCAATATTCTTTCATCTTCGCACTGTGTCTCTTCTTCCTGTCTTCAGTCCACTTTGAACCTGCGTTTTTCTCTCTCCTACCCTGGACTCCCTCCATTTTTAACACTTTTTCCCGAAAAACTTCTCTTTCAATTGCTACTTCTGCGTGTATATTATTTTTTTCTAAATCCTTTTGGACTTCTTTAATCCAACTTGATGTTGACTTCTTTCCTCACAGGTATTTTACGATCTGTTTTGTTAACCTATTGTCGTCCATTCTATATTAAATGTCCAGAAAATAGTAGTCTTCTTTTTCTTACTGTTACTGTTATATTTTCTATACTTTGATATATTTCATCATTACTTCTTAATATTCAACCTTCTGAAGTTTTTCGTGGGCCTAATATTTTCCTAATAATTCGTCTTCCCAATATTTCTAGTTTGTCTAAATCAGTGGTTCTCAACCTTTTTGGGCCTGTGCCCCCCTTTGCGTCCTCAAATTAGGCCACGCCCCCCTAGACCTAATGAATTGAGGTAAAGAAGTTCTACTGTGCTATTAGGGTTAATAAATCTAACTCAAAAAATGTTTTATAATGCTTTTATTATTACAGATAAAAAAAGTACTAATATTTGTTTTGTTGAGAGAACATTTTAATTAATTAAAAGTACTTAATAGGACTACATTACAAAGGATTATGTGCTCACTGCAGTTAAAATTTCAGGCTACATTATTTGGTTTTATTTCTTAAAGAACACAATTAATGAGAGGGCTGGCACTGTTTTTCTTTCACAAGTTTTTGAATGTTTGGTTCCAACTGTGATAATGCACACCTCAGATCACTTTCAACATCCAGCCGTGCTCGGTATTTTGATTTGATGTAAGCCAGCGTAGAAAACCCAGACTCACATAGATACATTGATGAAAACTGCATCAACAACCTTGCAGCTTTCGTAGCAGCTTGTGGATACACAGGAAAATAGCTTAACCAAAAATCTTCAACAGTCATGTTTGGGAACTCCGCTTTTGCTTGAGAATCACATTTTAGGTCGACTGCCTGCTCCTGAAGGTAATCAGGAAGCATGTACACTTCGATTTTGAACGGATCTTGTGTCAACTGAAATTGCCAGCTATCTGAAGAAAGATCTGGAAAGTAGCGCCCAATTTCGGTTTTCAAGGATGCCAAATGTTCTGAAATCTAGTTCTTCAATTCACTTTTCAAATTTAATGGAAGTCTTTGTGTGTCATCAAGAAGGTCGTTAAGACGTGGGAAGGACAAAAAGTTGGGTTCTGAACTCTGAAGACGAAACTCTGAAGTTGCCACAAAGATATATTTTCCAGGAAACCTTTCATTGCATCATAAGTCTTCAAAATGTTTTTCTGTCCTTGCAGTTTCAAATACAAAAGGTTGATCGATTCAAAGAAGTTTGATAAATACGCCAAGTGGTGGATACATTTCTCATCTGTAAATTGCATGTACAGATCTTCTTCATTTGAACTCATCAAAAAGATTTCAATTTCTGATTTCAGATTGAATAGCCTAGCGAGCACATTACCTTTTGAGAGCCAACGAACTTCAGTGTGGTAAAGAAGAGTTTGTTGGTCACTATTCAATTCGTAACATAAAGCCTCAAAAAGTCTAGTATTCAGAACACTAGATTTGACAAAGTTTACTACTTTGATTACCAATTTCAAAACAGTATTAAGTGTTTCAGGCAGAGTCTTACAAGCCAAAGCTTGTCTGTGTATGATACAATGAGAACCAATGATGTTAGGGTTCTGTTTTTTGCAAGCACAACAAATCCAGAACGGCATCCTGTCATGGCTTGTGTGCCCCATCAGTGCATATTCCAACAACATTCTCCCAAGGAACATTATTAGCTGTCAAAAAGTTACACAGATCAGAAAAAACATCCTCAGATTTTGTGGTTGCCTGAAGAGTTTGGGAAAATAATATTTCCTCTATGAAGCATTTTCCGTCAATATACTCGTATCTACAGTAAAACAACAACTGAGAGCGCTTTGAAATGTCAGTTGTCTCATCACATTGCAGAGAAAGAACGGAGATTTCTTTAACTTTTCTATTACTTGTTTTTTAAAAATCTTGTGCCATTTCGTCAATTCTACGTTTTACTGTGTCATTTGAGAGTGGTATTTTTGCAATTTTATTGCAACTTTCCTCTCCAAGTAAAGTACTGCATGCAGTTAGTAAACATGGTTTTATAAGTGACTCACCAATGGTATGTGGTTTCTTGTCTTTTGCTATAAGCAAAGCGAGCTTGTAAGAAACTTCAACGGCCTTTTCGTTCTCCACTTGAAAACTTCCAGTTGAATCGAGTTTCATTCGTTTAAGCGAGTTTCGCTTTCCATAAAAAAACTCCCTTGGTTTGTCTTTCAAGACGGGATGAATGGTAGTCAAATGGCGTTCTAAACGCCCTGGTCGCCCTGGTCGCCCTGGTTGCATCATTACTCAGAACATTGTGACAAATAACACACTGAGGTAAATGACAATCGTTCTTCTCAATGTACGTAAAGCCGAAACTTATATAGTCATCACTGTACAGTCTTTTCTTTGGTAATGATTTAGCCATGTTTAGCGCTACTACACATGACAGTCACTCGCACAAACGACTGGAACACAATAACAATCATCAATCGTCTGTTTTGTGCAGTGTAGCCACCAACCGGTAGTAAAATTACCCTAGCCACGGCAGTGTTTTACGTAGAAACACTGTTTGTCTGCTTCCAACAGAAATATAGAGGGATCTAGCGGTATCGGGGCGAACTATTTGGGTATACGCCAGTGTAAATAAGACGTGTGCTTGAATGCAGTTAGATCTAGTGGTGACAGAGAGTACTATTTGCAGAAGTTCCTTCTCTAAGGCCGTGCATGAGTGGTTTGTGTTTGTTACCATTTTTTATTGTCTGGCTAATTTATGTATATTTCATTGCTTACCACGCCTCCCAGGTTGAGAACCCATGGTCTAAATTATAATTCAATGCTAGACATTCAAGACATTCACTTGAATATAGGCATTCTGGCTTCACTACTGTACTGTAATGCCTTATTTTCGCATTTTTAGATATGCACTTTTTATTGTAAATATCTTTAGTTATACCATATGCCCTTTCCATCTTATGAACCCTTTCTTCTATAGCAAATTTTTCCAAGCCATTCTCTTGAATTATCTTTCCTAGATACTTAAATTTTCGAACCCTCTCTATTCGGCCAATATCTGTTACCAGGAATTTTGGCACGTTTTTAATGTTTGTGAGAAATTTGGTTTTTTATGCAGAAATTCTTAAGCCTGTTCTACTGGCTGTGTCCTCTAAAAAAAGCTTAACATTAAAGCTATGTCCTCTAACATTAACAGCTTATTAATTAGTATTTATTAACTTTAAATATTCTTCTAGTTGTTTTGGACATCCTGCTTTAGCAACAGTAAAATCAGAACTACTATGTTTCATGAAGTTAATTTTGGATAATACGAATTGAAGGATTGTTGTTTTATATAAGCTTTCAAAATGAACAAACACTCATAAATTTAATATTGGAAGTATGACTATGTGCTTGTGAAGGGGTGCAGTGGTTCCTTCTGTGAGGAAGGTTAAAATGTTTGTGAATAAAATGACAAAAATTAATTGAAAAAATTTTATTTGCTACTTATGAGGGTCAGTCAAATATATACCAGAAGAAATATGAAGAAATTAATTCATTTATTTACAAAGTATACATAGATAATTTTTCCACATATTAACATCCGTACATTTTCCCCAGTGGATTGGCAGTTTTCTAATCCCATTTTCATAAAATGTTTTAGGTCGTGTCAGAAGTCAGTTGCGCACAAATTCTTCCACCTCTTTCTTATTGCAAAATCAATCATTCAGAGGTCCAAAGAAATGGTAGTCACTTGGTGACAAATTGGCACTGTAAGGAGGATGTTCAACAATGCCCCAGTGATTTACTGCAACTTCTCTTGAGTTATGGTGGTAGTGTGGGGAGTAGTGTTATCATATAAAAACAACACACTGTGGACTGGGACATCATATCTTTTCGATTGATATGTTGCTTCCACTTTGTCCAGCAGTTTGCACTAGTATGCAAATTAATTGTTAATTTTTTGAGAAGAAAAATCTGTATAAACCACTTCTGTGCTGTCAGAAAAACCCAGACAAAAACCTTGCCAGCTGACAATCTCATTTTTGCCTTTACAGAAGTGGTTTCATTTTGCCAGTGATATTCCATACTTGACACTTCATTTCAGAGGTGTAGTAGTGTACCCATGTCTCATCACAAGCAAGAATGCATTTGAAAATGCATTTTTACAGCTTCATATCAGCTTCTCAAATTTCAGCTCGCTCAGTATTTTGAATGGCATTCAAAATGTGGGGAATCCATTGTGCAGAGATTTCCGATACTTGAACTCATTTTTAATAGTGGATTGGGCACTGTCATGGCTTATTCAAATTTTTGTGCTAATTTGATCTACTGTTACGCATTGGTCACCTTTAATGGTGCGAACGTCATTAACTTTTCCAACCGTTATGCTGTTGTTTGGCCGTTGCAGGTGAGTTCAATGTTGACATTTCAACCACTAGAAAAGAACTTATGCTATGCAAACACTTGTGTTTTTGAAAATGTCTTTTCAACAAACTCTGAGTGTAATTTTCGAAAAATATCATTTGGTTCAATGTTTTAATTTGTTAAAAATTTAATTATAATACAGTGTGGAATAACACTAGGCACTGATTGCTTACTCATCAGTTGACGATTAACACAATGATAGCATGGGGATGCGAACTGCAATAATGAGTATAAAATATTATTGCAGACTGCTCGCACCTGCATAAATCTTGACACCACTCATTCACATGTTCCAGTGTTGCAAAGAATTTCTGGTTTATATTTGGCTGACCCTCATATTTGTTATAATCCTGAAGATAAGGAAACATCAGGGTTACGTGGTTATATTAATAGGTATATTAAATTTAGCAAAGTTATAGATAAGTAAAGGTGATGTGGTTATGTTAATAGGTATATTAAATTTAGCAAAGTTATAGATCAGTAAAGATGACGTCTTATAAATAAAGACAGCAGCACCAGAAAACTGGTACAAATTTTCTCCTGTCTTGTGCAGAGGCTGATAGTGTTAAATGTTTTGTACAAAAACGTTTTGCAACAAATAGAATTGAACACAGTCTACTTATTTTCTATAGAAATAAACAAAAGAGTTTCATAAGATGGGCACTACAGTTCTCAAAACCAAAAATTTGAAAATCATGTTACAGTGGTGCAACACGGTTGACTACACATTCGGTTGAAGTAGCTGCATACATATCAGTTTACCAGTAGAGTCTACAGAGCACTTGTAAGCTGTGTTCTGAACATTGTGTTTGGTCTTAGGTTTGTGAATGTATGGAATAACAGACATGTTTTCTTTCAGAAATTGTAATGAAGCACTAATTGTAAGATTTAAAAAATTATTAAATACAAATTGAAAACATGTACAACAATTGGCACATGTGAATAGGATTCGAATAATGAGCAAAAACTGTTTAATCTAGATATTTTAAGTTGCTGTGGAATAAATTACTGCACTATAAGTATTGAAAACCAATTTGGATATACACTGCAGGCTGGATAAACATGCAAAAGTACATCTTTCCTACTTACTAAGAGGACTCAACCTCAAAACTAGAATAAAAATTTCAATCATCTCTCAGCTACCAGACAACTAATACTGTGTACAAGAAGTGATTGTACTCGAAAGATGGATATAATGTTCCACAATTAAGCATGTCTGCATTGACATAACCAATTAGCTTTATATTACTGTTATATTACAGTAGAGCTTGTCTACAGACTGGAGACATCTGAACAGCATGGGATGTACAGACTTATCACATCCACATTATTTCACAAAAACTCTCTTTCACAAAAACAGCCTTATATTATTACATATTTTCACATGTGCTTTGTCCTGTGTGTATATTCTTAGCTTATATGCTTTGAAATAGCTAAATATAGGCTTAACCCTTACAGCTCCTTTTAATTTTGCCTTGCCTACCTATACTACCACATTAATTTCAGCATTTTTGCCTGCTACGTGAGCTAACAAAGGGTATTGTGTTTTATGTTGTATTGGGTTATGTGTGACAGTTTTACACCACCTAGTATCTCTTGTTATTGAATACTACACTATAGACGATCTATAAATGAAAAATAATTTGTAGAAATGAACTGTATATGTTGTTTTGGCCCCACCCCATGACATAGTCTCCACCTCATAACTGTGGTGAATTTGTGGACACCAACAATTTATGCCAATTGTTTCCGACACTAGCAAAGACCTCCAATGGCGGGGCCAAAACATTTGTTCTAACAGCCCGGCAAATAATGTTCCCACCGATGTTGATGCCAGCTTTAAAAGCCTTTTAGTAACTCTATAAAGTCAGAAGAATTTTGTGATTCACTGAAGTTAATAATAAAAGACTCAGCTGACTTTTGTATTTGATATTCTTCTTTTACCTTCTTGGTATGCCAACTTTGTCACTACTTATTGCCACACTGCTAAATACTTTGTTCTTGACGAGGCCTTTCATTGTCTCCACCATCTTCAGGTCTTAAACAACAAATTTTTACCTCTGCAAACCCATATATAGAGACCTCCCATAATTGTTTGAATCTACTCGGAATCAACCAACCCCATATTGCGTTTAACTTAAGAATTTTTTACCTTGTATAATCCACTATGCGATCTCAATTTTTTACATACAACATGTTTCAGGGACTAAATCCCCATCTTCAGGTACAGTACAAAATTTTATTATTCCCCTAATACATAGGGGTCGTCGAAATGATTAAAATGTTTATACATAAAAACACACGCACAAAAATCACTGAATAAATTAACATATAACACAAACACATGAACACGTTAAAAGCGACTCAGTGCACCGGTCGACCTCCGATCGTCAACTCCGATCCGGTCGACGATCGGAGGTCGACCGGTGCACTGAGTCGCTTTTAACGTGTTCATGTGTTTGTGTTATATGTTAATTTGTTCAGTGATTTTTGTGCGTGTGTTTTTATGTATAAACATTTTAATCATTTCGACGACCCCTATGTATTAGGGGAATAATAAAATTTTTTACTGTACCTGAAGATGGGGATTTAGTCCCTGAAACATGTTGTATGTAAAAAATTGAGATCGCATAGTGGATTATACAAGGTAAAAAATTCTTAAGTTAATCATAATAGCGATCTGGAGACTGGAAAAAATGTACCCATATTGCGTGTTACAACTAGGCCACGCCCTCACCGAGCATCGTCACTACCTACTTTCCTATTGATACGCCCTTCACCGAGCTTCGTCACTGCCCGTTCTCACCCCCTAGTCCCTCCCGGTATCGAGAATATATGTGGGTTTGTAGAGGTAAAAATTGTCATTTAAGACCTGAAGATGGTGGAGACACCGAAAGGCCTCTTCAAGAACAAAGTATTTAGCAGTTGTGACAAAGTTGGTGTTAAGATGGCTGCTAATAAAACTAACATAACTTCTTGGTATGATTACATTTTCTTTGCCATTGCTCTTACCCAATTTCACACATTTTATTCTCACACACCTGCGTGTGAGAATCTATCAATTTAAAAGTTGTATTATAGGATACTATCCAGCCCTTTATTTCAACCCAGTTTAATTCTATTGAATTTAATTATGGTGATACAGTGGAAGGTGGATAACATTATGTACCTTCACTGTTATACAGTGGAACCTTGGATTGCGAGCATAATTCGTTCCGGGAACGTGCTTGTAATCCAAAGCGCTCGTATATCAAAGCAAATTTTCCCATAAGAAACAATTGAAACGCGGATGATTCGTTCCACAACACAAAAATATTCACATAACATTTCTAATACAAAATACAGTATAACATAAAACAAATTAAACTGCACTTTACCTTACAATAGAGTCATTGTTGGTGTGAGGGAGACGAGAGAGATGACATGAGAAGGGTTATTGTGTAGCACGAATTTCACTAACGGAATCACTGCTATCTGTTGGCTCACTAGAATTGTTTTATTTTCATGCAACTTTAACAAGGAACCTGTCCAATGACTGTTGCTTTTGCCTCTTTTTCAGGATTTCACGAAAATGTGACATTGCATTGTCATTGAACAGATTCATCGCTCGCATTGCTACAGCCTTATTCGGGTGATGTTTTTCTATAAAATTTTGCACCATTTCCCACATTTTGGACTTCTTCCAAATCTCATTTGAAGTGAGTGTGAAATGATCCGATCTTGAAATGAGATCCCGAATTCCTCTGACTTTTCCTCCTCCTCTTCACCGGACGAGATCTCCTCCATAACCTCCTCCTGTTGTTCGCGATGCAGGTCCATCAGTTCGTTGATGGTCAGTTCCTGGCTATGTTCTTCCACCAGCTCTTGAATGTTGGCGTCATTCACCTCCAGCCCCATGGTCTTCCCTAAGGACACAATTTCATCGACAATCGGTGGCTCATTTTCACCAGCAATCCCCTCAAGTCACGTCCAAGAACGCAGTCAGGCCACAGTTTTCCCCAAGCAGAAGTGAGAGTTCTCTTGGTGACCCCATCCCATGCTTTATCGATGATCTTCAGGCAGTTCACGATGTGGAAATGATTTCTCCAAAACTCTCGGAGGGTAAGGTCTGTTCCTTCGGTCACTTCGAAGCATCGCTGAAATAGTGCTTTGGTGTATAGCTTCTTGAAGTTCGAAATGACTTGCTGATCCATAGGCTGGAGTAGTGGAGTAGTGTTGGGAGGAAGGAACTTAACCTTAATGAACTTGAATTCCTCCAGTAAGTCGTCCTCAAGGCCTGGAGGATGAGCAGGAGCATTGTCCATAACCAGCAAGACTTTGAGCGGCAGATTATTATCTAAAACGTATTTCATCACTACAGGACCAAAGACCTCGTTCATCCATTCAACAAAGAACATACGAGTGACCCAAGCCTTAGTGTTGGACCTCCACATAAAACATTTAACTGGCTCTTCTGCACCTTGCATTTCTTGAAGGCTCATGGATTCTCGGAATGATACACAAGCAGGGGCTTTACTTTTAAATCCCCGCTGGCATTAGCACACAATAACAGGGTTAAACTGTCTTTCATGGGCTTGTGACCAGGCATTGCATTCTCTTCTGCTGTAATGTAGGTCCTCTTCGGCATCTTTTTCCAAAAAAGTCCTGTTTCATCGAAGTTAAAAACTTGCTGCGGCAGGTAACACTCGGTAACAATGAGCTTCTGGAACTCAGCAGTGAATGCCTTAGCATCCGAACTTGCAGCCTCCCCATGCCTCGCAACACTATGGATGCCACTTCTCCTCTTAAAGTTATCAAACCATCCCCTGCTGGTCTTGAAGCTTTCTTCGATTTCTGTTGACGTACGTGTACTACATGGCAGTTTACTTACGAGGTTGGCGTACAACGTCTTTGCTTTCTCGGAGATTAAATTCTCGGTCACAGTATCACCTGCTAGTTGCTTATCATTTATCCAAACGAGAAGCAACTTTTCTACATCTTCCAGAACACGTGGCCGTTGCTTTGATACTCTTGTGACTCCTTTTGCTGCATCTAGCCCTTTTATTTCTTCTTTCTTCTTTAATATTGTGCAAATCGTTGACGTAGACTTGTTATAAAATCTCGCGATATCAGCCACTCGCATACCTCGTTCGTGCTTTTCGATCATTTCCTTTTTAACTTCCATCGTAATCATCTCCTTCTTCCGACCGAATTCCTTTTCAGCCTTCTTTTCCTTCACTGGGCCCATTGTTGCAGTACAGTTATAACACTAATGAAAGAAACAAAACATGTATACGCTCGTACGGTGTTGACTATGCGAGCGAGGCACGCCAACTGAAGTTCAGCGCGGGAGAATATTATACACAATCGCCCAGGAAAGAGAGGCAGAGGGGAGGGGAAAACGTAGGCTCAGGGGAGGGGAAAACGTAGGCACACGTGACGCTCGTATTGCGGAACCTCGCTCGCTTATCAAGTTACAATTTATTTAAAATTTTTGCTCGTCTTGCAAAACACTCGTAGACCACGTTACTCGCATTCCGAGGTTTCACTGTTTTTCATCAATAACACAATGAAAATTTTATTCTACTTATTCTGCAATATTAACTTGTACATTTGCTACACTTTTACTTTGTAAACTTTTTACATGTTGTCTATGAAAGGAATACTGTGATTCCAATCATTGTTTCATTTTAAGATAAATTGGGTGCCCTCTCTATTTGGATGTTATAATGTGGCACATTGTCTACTATCAACACGCTTTTTTCAGGCTGGTTAGGTATTAATTTTTCTTGTAACCGTTTTAACACATTTGCTGGTAACTACTCAAGAGTGAGCAGCTAGGGTCTTCCAACAGGAGCGCACTACTCGCTTCCTAGTACCTGTGTTATGCAACACGTTTGTTTTTAGTCCAAGCTCATCTTCTGTGGTAAGTGAACTGTATGTCACTAGCAGTGAATGTGTTAAATAGTTTTCTGAATTAATTTCGTGATTTTTATCACCTGCACTTGACTTGTACATTGTGAAACAGCCTAGAATAAAACCCATTTCATTTCCCGCATGAATCACTATAACACATTGATGTTTTGAATATGGAACATTAATTACCTCTGGACTTCTTTCTTTGTGTGACCAACTTTTAGAATGTTTGTGGCTGCTTTGAATATAAGTTTTGTCATTGTATATAATAGACTGGCCATCTTACTTATATGTTTTAATGTGTTTTAAAAATTAATACCTGTTGTACTATATATGGTGGTCATTTACCAAGAGCGATTTAGAATTTTTTGTTTATAATTTTTTCCACTTAAACCCAACTGATTTAAAAATTTTATTTATACTGTCTTTTCCACTTGAAAACAGTTCCTCTTTCCTTATTTTTAACACTACTTTTCTAAGCATTGAGAAATTATTTATCAACTTACAAAATATAATATTTAATAAAAAATACACAAATTCCATTTCTTACCTCTATTGGGTCCCATGGTTCTTCACGCGAACTCGTGAACTATAAGTATGATTTAGGGTTGCACTCTTTAATAAATTATACTCTCATTGCAGTATTATATAGTTGTGTTTTATTCAACATTTCTTTTATATGCTTTTATTTTTGTTTTAATGTCTTTATAAAAAATTCTGTTTGGTTTTATCTCTGCTACATTTCTTAGAATTTGTTTAATAACAACTGGTTGACCTGTCTAAATAGAATCTGGCTGACAACTCAATAAACAATAGGAATTAGTGCATATTATATCTTAACTACTATCTATATTATATATATAAAGACAACCCAGCATTTGCTCACACACACTTTCATACCTTTTTCCCCTTTTAATTTATTTAGCGCTTTTTTAAATTGTTACATTTTTTAATTAGTTTTGAAGCAATTACTTTCCTGGTTTTATCTGATACGTGGTGGCAACACTCCTGAATTCTGTCTCTCGATCACATTATCTGCCGAAAGATGTTTTCATGGGTGTAATTTTGAGCACTGACGACTTATTACTATTTCACTGTTGTCCGAAATTATTTCTCCAACTTTTAAATTTTAACATCACTGAATTGTACTTGTTCTCACATGATTATGTAATTTTAAATTATAATGTAAACAACATTTTTTACACAATTTTTGGCTCGCGAGCCTATATACAGAACCGTGCGGTTGCAGTGCTTGGAGGTGAAAGACGCTGTTTTCTGCGCACACAGCGCTGAGGTATTTATTCATACGTGACCAAACGCCTGAGAACATTGGCCGCCTGAGCACGCACTTGTGGGTGAATTCGCTCCCTTGCTGAAAGTCTGTATTCCAATGCCCAGTCACCAGCCTCAATGCTATAGTCCATACAGCATATTTTCTTTGTTGAATACAAATTCGAAAAGATTTAAATTTATAAAATCTCATGGGTTCGTACCGTTACAATACCCCCCCAATGAGAGGTTTTCGGCCGAAACAGAAAAACTCTCATTGCTAAACCCTAAGAGGATCCGTGAGGATATGGCGCCAACAACCCCCTTTAATTCTTAACACATCATGGATAAACTACCCCCCTAGCTCGGCGACCATGGCTGCACCTGCACGACATTACTGGACTTCTCTGTTCGAGATCCCAACACCATAAAATTGGACAGGTATTCACCACAGTACCACCTTACCTTGTAACATTCTGAGTAAAATTCCAAAACTGGCCTTATACCATACCAGATCCTCAACCGATATATCTCCCCTTACATACATACTGGGTTGCCTTTAGCAATTACTGGGTGCGTACATATATTCATTACTAAATTATACACTATCTGCACATTAATTATTATAATATAAAATTAATATAAATTCAAATTTGGTCCAAACAGTTAAATAAATATACGTACCCTATCAAAAATTTACTTGGATGTTACGTTACATTATCTGGTTCAATTAATTTAAACATAATTTTCAAAACTCAAAGCCTTTATGCATTTAATTTTTCTTTACGGGTCATTCCACACCAAATCAACCAATAAAAAAATAATTTTAGACTCAAGGTTATTCAAAATGAGTGAAACTTGGTATTTAAGGTTCTATGCATAAATATAGTCAAAAATACAAAGTTCCAATTTTTTTCTCTTTTGGTTTTTGAATTATACATGTTTAAAAACACAAAAAAGTTGCTTTTTGCTTTGTTTTTAAAGCTTCAAAAGCCTGTAACTCAAAAACTATTTGTCCTATAAAGCTAAAACGTGCGCCATTCTGTTCAGAATTACAAGGGCTTTAATTTGATGTATCACTCATATATACTAGATTAATTTTAAAATCTGTAGAAAAAAACAAAAACTTTTTTTAACTCAAAATCAAAATTTTGAATTTGTTTGAAAAAAATATATGTTTAATGTGCATAATATAAGAATGCACATACCAAATTTTATGATGGTATCTCAATGGTATCATGTCAAAAAGAAAAGTTTTGTGGAAGCTCAGTCACCCAGTAATGGCTCACGAATGCTGTCGTGTATGGTAAATAACTTAAAACTGCAGTATGTATAATGACTTTTAGCAAAGTAAATTTTATTGTTTAAAATATGACATATACAGTGTATCTCCACTTCAGTTGGAAAAAACTTTGCATAAATATACAAGGCTTTATTTTTTAATAGTTCAAAGTTTTTGAAAATAAATTTTTCAGTTTTTTGTGTGTGAATATTTTTTATATAACTGATTTTTTAGAAAGTTGAGATATAGATGTAGAAGGCACATCTATAAGAAGGTTGTGTGTGTGCCGCGCGTGCACGTGCGTGCATATGTGTGCGTGCACATGTGTGTGTGTGTGTGTGTGTGTGTGTAAGAAGAGAGGATGGGGGAGCAGTGAGTCACACAAACGAGTTGCAACTTGTTCAAGTATGAGTAAGCCTCATCCTTTGTCAGTTTTGTTTGAGTAGTCTAGTAGTGAATACATTATTGTGTTGTCTTCTTTTGCAATCAGTTTTTGTTTTTTTTAAGTGTAGTGTGTTAGCAGTAAATATAGTTTGGTGTTTTCTTTTGCAACTTGTTTTAAGTGTAGCGTTTTTAAATAATGTAAATAATATTAGTGGTTTTAGTTTTTATCATTTAGTTACATAATTTTCTTCTAAATAATGTTAATATTTTTAGTTCAAAGTTGGTGTTTAGGTACCGGTACCTAAAATGGACAAGAAGTGGTCTATTTTTTGTTGCAACCCATTTAAAAGAAATTCTCACTGGATTAAAAAAGATCTTAGGAGTGTAAGTTCTTGGATGATAGACTTGAAACAATATGATATTAAAGAAAGTATGAAAATTTGTACAGCATGTAGATTGAAACTGGGCGATGAAAGGAAACCTGTGCAGGACGAACCCCCAGAAAAGCAAGAGAATTCAAAACCAGGTACTAGTAAACAAAATGGAGATGAGACAGAATTTATGGATGTTGAAGAAGGCTTCAATCAATTAAATGCCTCTTTGACTTCCATAGGAGAGTCACCAATAGTAAAAAAGAAATGTGCCAGTTCAAACAAGTATTGTAAACAAAAAATTGAAAAAATAAAGCCCAAATAGATGAAACATTTTTTTTGGGAAAGGCAACACACACCAAAAGGTATGTGATTGGGAAGATGCTGAATCTGAAATTATTGACCAATTCAAGGAAAAGTTTAAAATTTCAAATAAAAATGAGAAGTTTCTTATATTAACATCTTTACCTAGAAGTTGGTCATGCGCTAAAATTGAAAGCGAATTTGGTGTTACCAACTACATGACAAGAAAGTCAAAAAAGTTAGTGGAAGAAAAAGGAATACTGTCAACTCCAGATCCCAAGCATGGTAAACCACTTCCTCAAGTATAATCACTTAAGGGAGTCATAGCACCACAAATGCGGTAAGTTATGTCCACTAAAGTTCAGGCATTTAACTTATTACTTTATTTTTTTATAATAGAACCCTTAGGAATACCATCATGAAATTTGGCCCATACATTCTAATAACATGTACATTTAACATATATTTTTTTCGAAAAAATTCAAAATTTCGTTTTTGTGTTTTTAAAAAAATAACTTTTTGTAGATTTTGAAACATTTTAAGATTGGTTTGGTAAAGTCAAGTAACATATCAAATTAAAGCCCTTGAAATTCTGAAAAGAATGGCACTATTTTGAGCTTTCTAGGGCAAATAGTTTTGGAGCTATAAGCTTTTGAATGTTTCAAAACGTGTCAAAAAACAGTCGATTTTTGTATTTTTTAAAATTTATAACTCAAAAACTAAAAATGGGAAAAATTTGAAATTTTGCATTTTTTATCCTAACTGATAGTACTACATATGTACAAAAATTCATTGATTTCTGAGACTTCAAGTTCCAGACCATTGGTTGATTTGACATGGAATGACCCCACAACTCCTCTTAATTTATCTGTTAACAATCCGGTTACACAAAATAAAATGAACAACTTGTTCCTATCCACTTATTCAAACACAATTACACATGATTATAAAATTTACCATAATATAAACATCATGTATCAGCTGACACCTTCTCTACCTATAGTGAACATAAAAAATTAAAATAAAATTCTTTACGGCAAAGAAGTTTTTTTTTCAAAAAAAATTTAATTTCCAAAAAGAATTATTTTGTCAATAAAAATTATTATTCCATCATTTAATTAAATTGATTAACAAAAGAATCTACAAATCAATTATAAGGAACATACTACATATCTAACACCAGTCATCAGCTGATCTCTCAGGGTCAGGTGAATGACTTTACCCTAGACACACTACACAAAATTATACAATGTAAAATACATAACACATGTTTATAATTACTACACTCTAATATAGCACAACATAATAAAACATAATAAATTCCTTCTCTCTTAGAATTAATCTTTTCAATCAGTAAAGTCATTTATAAAATATCATATAGAGCCACACATATTTAAATCAATTACTTTCGTACAAATTATCTACTGTAATCATCTGCCCTTTGCATAGTATCTCTTGACTCAAAATAAAATCATTTAATTAGCTCATAAGCTCATCAGCATAACTCATTTTAATATTTATTAATGCGTTACTCCCCTGAGTAACCTCCTTACCACACACTATGGTTCCCCCTGGACTGTAGCGCCCAGTTGCCACCACAAGAACGGAAGTTTTTTGGGGGTAGACACTGCCTACCCCGTTCTTGCTTCGGCCTTACAAAACATTCGGTATTACTGATGTCCGAGGACACCAGTAATCCTACTAAACTTAGGTATATGCCCTTAAACGGTCTACCATCCCATTCGATGGTTAGCCGCTGTTCCATAGTTCTGGTGATTCCCCTGATTTACCCCCCCCCCCAGTTAATTTCTAAATTCACCTCTTACAACGATAACAGCTATGGCCAGTTTAGGCAGAACGTGATGCAATGAGCCCCGACCATAGCTGTCAAAGCTGAGCCAATTCCACGGTCAGGGTTCGGTGAGGCCGTGACCGCCCGAAAGTTGGGGAATCACAAGTAAAATATATATTTGTTTGTGATATAGTTACATTTAAAATTTACAATTTACATTGCATGAAATTTCTAGTCTTGGTTGTGTGTTCTAACACCATACATTTCTTTCTTAACTTTCCCTACACTCCTTCATTAACTTAAAATAGTGAGTACAACAAAATATTTACTTAGTCACTTAAACTAATCTGTTCCTACTTATATAGGCTATCACCAACTAACGATTGAATCTTTAATTACAACTTAATTGACCATTTAATAAAAAGGTTTTACTCTCTCTACGCCCCTTAAAATAAACATCTACTTTGCATCTGAATAAAAATTACAAACATTTCAATTTTAGGTTTAGTTTCAAATTCTATTAACTCGTGACCTTGTTACATTTTATTATTACATTTCAATTGTGAATTTCTATTAATCATTTTCATCATCAATTGGTTTGGGTGATTCTCAATTATCCACAATGATCTAATTTACCGAATGGGCATTAAAATATAACCTTACCCCCTTCTTCCTTCTAACAATCCTAACAGATTTACATAGGGTGACACCAATCTCAAAATATTTACCTCCACTAATTCTCTAACTCAACTTAAATCATTCTCCTCTTATTACAAAATATCTGATACCCTCTTTGTACTTAGGATGTGTGTTCCCTTCCCGTATACTCATTCCCTTATTAATTCCTGGCCTCTCCCAGGTAACTCCGCCAACGCTCATACGGTTCACCTCCCGCCACAACGCCTTTCGTTGAGGACTCCTTACCACACCACCCTCTTTACAAAATTCCACCATCATCTATTTACTCTCCAATTACATCACTCTCACTACTCTACATATATGCACTATCGCTACTGTGTCCCTACTAATACTCCGTTGCTGTATTACTTTTATTCCAAAATTCTTATTTTGTCTAACACCCATTTAAGGTTAACTCTGACTGACTCAAATGCCTTATTGAAATAATTATTATCACCCAAACTCTATCTTTTACAACATTTTTCATTAATATGACCATTGAAAATTACATTAGAAAACTCATAATTACCTCAAATTAGTTTCATCATTTAATTTAAACCTTTAAAACTCATTTAAAATTTATTATTCAAACATTAAACATTTTACTTTATTTAAATTGCATTATAAACTTCATACTTACAGTACATCACTCAATTGAATAAACACATGATTCCTGTTATTAATTCCAAATATAAACATTCATTACAACAAATATCACGTACAATCATATGTAGCCTACCTTCTGAAACATAACAATCATATGACTCCACAACTAAACACATTTTACATTTATTCATTTACTATTTATTATACAGTTCAAATCTCAGAAACATCATTTAAATTCATTATCAAAATTTATTTATATAACATTAATTAATTATTTAATCTCAAATTCTTTAATGCAATCAATTATTTAAAACACATTACTTTAATTACCTTATTCCGAAACAATTACAGTTCATTTAATACAACCTCTCCTTATTTATTTACTCTGATAAAATATTATTATTATTAAATCAATTTCTACTACTTACACACATTATTACATAAAATACATTTTACAACACAAACACAATTAATTTCACTATAAATTTATTTACAATACTTCTTCATTAATTTTCTGTTTACCACACCTCATTTCATAAGTTAGCAAGGTCATAACCATAAACTAAAATAATAAAATGTTCATTCACTGATTTTTTATTTAACCCCCATCATCATACAATAGTCTTATTTTTATATAACAATTATCATCTTTAATTACACTCCTTACATCATTGTTATTTATATAATAACCCATTAATATTTCAAATTATTCCGTAAAACTCGCATAATAATCTACTGGATTATCCCACATTATTATTAAATCATATAACCTGTCTACATCATTAGTTTTGGTCTTGTCACCGACTATATTTTTTGTTAACATAAGGTACGTTCTATCATATTCCTTCACTATATTCATCACATCATAAGGTAAGTGTCTATCATCTACAACGGTATCATCAAAATAATCATCTATATCTATTTCACAAGGTAAGCATTTCATATCGTCTATTTTTCCAATTCTAGCCTCTCTTTCAACTCTTTATAACTCCTACTTAATGTGAATATCTATCTCCCTATCTATAAACAACTCTCTCTCTCTAAATATCTCTCATCATCATAACACCTGTCACAACCCCACTGACCTATTTCATACCACGCAAAGGGCACCACAAACTTACTCCACAAACTTATTTCTTGGCACTTCCAACAACACCACAAAAAATTAAGGGACTATTTGAAGACACCTCGTCTTCCACACAACTACTGGAGGAAACTCTGTCCTCATATAACACTTGTGAAACCTCTGTTTCACCATATACTCGGGGAAAATTTGCCCTTTGCCCACCTAACCTCTCTTCACACTCTCTCACAACCTCATCAGCACTCAGTAACACTTTGTTATTAAATTCTACTCCAACGAAATCTTCATATCACTCTCAAGATTAACCACCTTACTCTCTAGTACCCTGTTTTTAATTATATCACTGTTATCACTCTTTATTTTGCTTCTACTTGTTGACTCATTATTAGAATTATCATTATTACTTACCTTGTCTATCGTCACCCGTTTTGCATTTAAACTAACACCATTACTATTAACACATATTTCCGTCATTTTCATTTATTTTGCACTTACCTATATCTGTACCATTTTCTACCACCCCTACACTCTCATCATTATAATTAACCCTATTTCTACCACTTACCTGTTTTGATTCACCTTCTGTATTCTCCTTTAATCGATATCTGTCTCCTTCCCACTTCTTGTCTCAATTATTCATCTTCGTGTTTAACTCATCAAACTGTTTAATTAAAAAACTCATTCAAATTTGCTATTACATTGAACTCCCCCATGACAACTGACTCGCTCACTTCAATCTCATCGTTACTTAGGCCTACCTTATTATCTGCTACCTGATCGACTTTCTTCTCTTGAAATTGGTCTGTCTCTTTACCACTATCATCCTTATCATTAGGCCTATTCACTGTCTTATTTTCTACCACTATCACTTCAACTATTTTACCTTTATTATTTGTCATCTCACTACCAATAATAATATCACTATGCTTTTTAATTTCGGCGAATATTCCCTCTTCTTGTTCTTCCATTCGTCTCAAATTATCATCCAAATTACCCCACTCATCGTCTGTCATTTTATCCACAATGCTTTTCAATTCATATTCCCATTCGTTCCACGCGAAACCTATATCGTTTACTTGTGCCTTAGCCATGTTAAACAAAATTATTTATATAATACCCCTTATATATAAAAAAATAACCACTATTATCCTTCTATTATTCAATAATTACACACATAAAAACAAAACACTTAACACAATCATTATCCAAAGTAAAAGTAAACACATCAACGCTACCAAAACACAACATTATTCAACGTAAATATATACGTAATACACCTTAACCTCTAAATCACGCTTATATTCACTCGTAGGTATGGTTTGTACAAAATTACATTTATAAAACTGTCCCTGTTCGGGCGCCATTGAGAAATTATTTATCAACTTACAAAATATAATATTTAATAAAAAATACACAAATTCCATTTCTTACCTTTATTGGGTCCCATGGTTCTTCAAGCGAACTCGTGAACTGTAAGTATGATTTAGGGTTGCACTCTTTAATAAATTATACTCTCATTGCAGTATTATATAGTTGTGTTTTATTCAACATTTCTTTTATATGCTTTTATTTTTGTTTTAATGTCTTTATAAAAAATTCTGTTTGGTTTTATCTCTGCTACATTTCTTAGAATTTGTTTAATAACAACTGGTTGACCTGTCTAAATAGAATCTGGCTGACAACTCAATAAACAATAGGAATTAGTGCATATTATATCTTAACTACTATCTATATTATATATATAAAGACAACCCAGCATTTGCTCACACACACACTTTCATACCTTTTTCCCCTTTTAATTTATTTAGCGCTTTTTTAAATGGTTACATTTTTTAATTAGTTTTGAAGCAATTACTTTCCTTGTTTTATCCGATACGTGGTGGCAACACTCCTGAATTCTGTCTCTCGATCACATTATCTGCCGAAAGATGTTTTCATGGGTGTAATTTTGAGCACTGACGACTTATTACTATTTCACTGTTGTCCGAAATTATTTCTCCAACTTTTAAATTTTAACATCACTGAATTGTACTTGTTCTCACATGATTATGTAATTTTAAATTATAATGTAAACAACATTTTTTACACAATTTTTGGCTCGCGAGCCTATATACAGAACCGTGCGGTTGCAGTGCTTGGAGGCGAAAGACACTGTTTTCTGCGCACACAGCGCTGAGGTATTTATTCATACGTGACCAAACACCTGAGAACATTGGCCGCCTGAGCGCGCACTTGTGGGTGAATTCGCTCCCTCGCTGAAAGTCTGCATTCCAATGCCCAGTCACCAGCCTCAATGCTATAGTCCATACACCATATTTTCTTTGTTGAATACAAATTCGAAAAGATTTAAATTTATAAAATCTCATGGGTTCGTACCGTTACAGCGTAGGAACACACCCTTCAGTAATGTAAAAATTTAAAGTTATGTATCTAACAGCAGTCTTGTTGAAATTGCCAATATGGGTAACTTTTTTGGCATTACTTTCTTACAAGGCGAAGGAAACGATGGGATAGTGTTTCTAGTTCTTTCATTTCAGCCTTAATCCTTTTCAAAGTGGGCATTGATAATTTAATAGATTTTGCAGCATGTTCAAAAATTTTTGAACACATTGATTGCTCAAGACATACAATCCACTTACCATAAGGGCTGAGCTCAGACTAAACAGTAATGTGTTAGGCTAATTAGTCAATGTGTTAATAAGTTTCCAGTCCATATAAAGTTGATGATATTATTTATTATTTCCGTACAGTTTCGTCAGAGTTCTTTACCTTTACCCAATTTTGACATCTTCTTTTATATGAAATTAAAACTTTCATTCACATGAAAATAATGTCATATTATGTGAAAATATTATATTAAACTTAAAAGTTACCAACCCTGTACATATAACTTAGTAAAAAGTAAAGGTAATGGTTAGTAGATAAGTGACAGGTACTATCAAGCACTATAACACAGAACATAAACAAACAAAATAAACGTACACGCCATGATAAGCACCAAACTGTCAAACAAACAGGGGATTCAGAATGTTAAAAGTAAACTGCTCATTTAGGTCGATTTATACAGGAAACGAGCCGACAACGTGACGAGGCCGGGCCGAGCACATGACTATTTATACAGGCAACGGGCTGTCTGAGCTTGTTCCGAGTTTATTCTCTCTGTGTTTGTAGTGCATAATTAGCTGTTTTGTGAAAATATGTCGTCCTCCTTTTCGTTTTCAGTTGACGAGTTAGCAGCAATAGCTGTTCATTGGAAGATAAAAAAAAGCAAAAAAGAAGAAGATGGAGTGTCCATACTGCATGGCTTCCTAAAGAGAAAGAAGGGGAATTCAAAATTTATAAAGAATCATCAAAATTTTGGGTCTACCAGATTGTATAATACACTGTGTTGCCTCACTAATTCTATTAACTTTTCGTCATTCATGATGAAAATGAAAATTACTTTGTTCTAAAACAAACTAGCAAAACGAAAGAGAAGCCTTCCCAATCTAAAAACCACGTGCTCAGCTCGTTGAAGTGATTCATACAGGAAGCGTATGTGCCGTGAACGAGCCAAGCGGTCGACGAGTTTCAGAAAAATATCGTTGACAACGAGTCTTGGCCGAGCGTTGGACGAGGCTCGGGCTCGTCACGTCGGCAGTATAAATTGTCCCACTACAAAGCGTTGAAGAATTTTCTGTCCGGCTCGTTGAGTACTCGTCACGTCGTTGGCTTGTTGCCTGTTTAAATTGACCCTTACAAGAGTTTATAATAATAATTAAATCAGCAGAATAGTGATGAAATATGTAGTTTGCATTGGACAAACAAATTAGTCACCACGTTTTAAGAGGCAAGTTTACAGTGTTTAGTCTAAGAGGTATTGTGCTAACAACAAACTGTTTACACAATACTGGCGGTTATGTGACTGTTGGTACATATTTTGTACGTTGTTATGTATACTACCTATACTGCTTGGGTAAGGGATGAAGTGTGGGGTTTCTCAGTGCGATGATATCAGAAAACTCTAGCCTGTCGACAATTATTTACACACTTATAAATTAGGGACAGAAGTTGAAGATAAATCTTAAAATATGTGTATGCAGTCTAGCAAAAGTATACTTGTTGTAGGTATTTTGAAAAATGCCGTACAACCTAGGTTACCAGATGGATTTTTTGACTCAGAAAACAAAAATTCAGTTGTTGAACATACTGTCATTTCTAACAAGACTGAACCAATGGAAGAGGAAGAGACTGAGATAGAAATGGAAGGCGAAGAGGATAAAGGTACACCACAAACAGAGGTTAAAGATAATCCATTGCCAGAAGGATTTTTCGATGATCCTGTAATGGATGCTAAGGTATTTAAAACAATTATTAGGATATTAAACAAATGAATATAATAGATGATCTTAATTGTTATTTGTTACCTAACTAGTTTTTTAGATTTTTAAAGGATGAACTTTAGTATAAGTCAAGCCAAGGCTAATTAGTCCTGATAGGTATCTCTTGCAATCCAGAGCACTGCTTGGTTATGTACTGAATTCAGTGTTTCCTGTTGTGAAACAGTGAAAGCTGATGCAGTGAGGTGAGGGAAATCTTGAATATGTTTTAGGGTGAAGAAAGTGTGACAAAAGGTAGTAACTCATTTTCTTTAAGTGCACGAAACAATCTACAGATCTTGAAAAATAATACATGTAAAGAACTTTAGGTGTATTTTTTCATGTCATGCTTTTTCCAAATTAAATTTATGAATTGAAAAATCAAAATTAATATGAATTTTTAATTCAGCAATTTAATTTATTGACCTTTATAGGTTTTCTATCATATTTTTAACTTTTAATTTTAATGAGACCTCGATTAAAAAATATGATTTGATTTAGTAACATAGAATTTTCATTAATCTGACAGATCCTCAGCTCTATGAATGTTGGATTAACATAAGACTGTTGTACTGTAATTAACATCAGACCTAAAGCTGTTGCAGACTACCGAATGTAATTTGTAATCCTTAAGGTAGAGTGGAAAGGAACACTTATTTGTACACAACAAGGTTGTGCATGTCATGATTCCATATGGATGTTAGTCTTCATGTGGTTAATTTTGATCAAGTTGAAAAAAAAACAATTCCATGCAGTGGTCTTGGAAATTCCATTACTTTGAAATTCATCCCATTAGATCATTTTTAATCAGACACTCAGGTTTAGATGTATCATTGTTCAATTACAGCAGCATGTGGCATGTACTGGTTATCTGAGAGGAAGTAGACTTGTTTGTTTAATGAGATATAACCTGTTTGTTTTTAAATGAAATATAACCTGGATACTCGTTTTTCATTATTGAATACTTGAAAACAGAGAATCGATAGACTCATTAAATAGACAGATCATATTAGGTCATAATATCAGTAAGAAATTTTCAGTCGTGTATTTTTCATTTCTTTGTGAATCATTCATGTTAACTAGCTTGCTGCAAAATATTTGTTCAACATTGATGAATTTAAATCTAGATTTGCAACAAACAGTAACATTGTGTTCATTGCAGCCACTACTTGAAGTGAAGGAACAGTTAGTATGAGGGACGTTCATGTCAATCCAGGACTTTTGTTAGACTAGAGTGTAAATGGAGATTCCTGCGCATTCTGTTGGTCGTACATATGAAATACAAGTATCAGCTATTACCGCATGGTGTGCTGTATTGTTTACACGTTAAACAATAACAACAGTCAGTAAAGAACATGGCGTCCAATTCACATGTGGAACGGCATGTTGTAATGAAATTTTGCGTGAATGTGTTAACTTACATCTTTGATACTTTTTTATTATTTTAACATTTTACACTTTGTTTACACTTTCTGTTCGGGCAGCTGCCATGTTGTATTGTACCAACCAACAAAAATATACTTACGAGGGTCCAGCTGTTCGTCTAGACGAGCTGAGAAACAAAATGGTTGCTGTGAAATAATTTACCTCAATTTCATTAGTAGTTTTAAACTCGTATTTATTCATTATCTGAGCATTCTATATTGATAACAAAACAAAATTTACTCCTTCCACCTTCTACCAATTCAAACATGGATGCGATACATTCTCTTTACATCAAAATTTCTTCAGGGTATATTTACGCAATATGATTAGAATTCGAATTACCCTTGTTACATATTGAAATGAATACAGAAAATTACTAATATTTTCACTTAATGTAAACCAGTGCTTTTATGTTATTAAGATAGGTACCTACGCACACTCACACATACCCACACACATGCTATTTTACACGGTACATTTTTATTTATTAATTACTGAGCTCAAATTAACAAGGGGCAGTATTTTATCTAATTTAGAAATGTCTACTTTCCTGTGTCGAAAATCGACCCAGGTGTCACTCATGGTTTACGCTGTTCCTCGGCCGAACTATTAAATTTTTTCCAATGTTACGCACTGCCTCTATTTGTTTACAAAAAACTGTTTGAAATATAGCAATACCGTATATCAAAATTCATATTTTAGCTGTTTTGCAGGCCTGCAATTTATGTTCCTTTAACTTAACGTGCCACTTGCACGAGTGATGGCTGTAGACTGGGGCGAACATATTGCGTTCATTTCTGATGTGGAGAGGGTTGTCACGTCACCAATCTCTTTGTCTTTGATTATGATGTCTTAGTTTTTTAAGGCTAGGCGATTACGTACTGCATTCCTTATGTGACGTATGTATAGGATCGGCCGGTTGTTTGGCAAAAATTAGCTGTCGTTTTGCACGTACACCGTTGACCTTGACACAATTCCTGCACTGCTGACTACGTCGTTACACACTTTATAAAACTTTACCATTATTTCTGTATGACTTTGATTTCACAATAAAATTTATATTGGTTATTTACCCAAAACACCATAGGGACAGAATTGTACCGTTACAAGGCCCCTCAATGAGAGGTTTTATGACGAAGCATAAAAACTCTAATTGATGCATTCATACTTCCTAAAGGGATCAGCCAGGATATGTCGCCACAACCCCCTGTATTGTTTATATAAAAATATAGTTAACTTACCCCTAGGTCCAGTGAGTGTGACTGTACCTGAATGACCTTACTGGACTTCTCTCTCGAGATCCCAACACCGCAAGGCCAGTCAGGCACTTGACGCTCCTGCTCTGACGCGCTGGCCAGCTCAGGACCGCCGCCACAGCATCACCAGACTCTGAAACATCAATTTAAAATCAAATAGTGGCCTTGTATAATACCATATCCGTAACTGATCTGTCTCCCCTTAGCTATGTGCTGGTTTGCGTTAAGAAGCACTGGTTTTTCCTTACCTCCTAACACATATAGGAATACAAGATTTATTATATAGACGTTTCATTCTCTTATTTCACTCCCAAATATTTATAAAATTTTCGATTCCAATCGATAATAATTAAGCCCTTCCCATTTTACAAGAAGAAGTATAAATCCTTATACTAACGCAATAATATTTCAAAACAATTAAATAACTTTAAGATAATAAACAAAACAGTTTATATATATAATTCTTATATAGAACAAAACACAAGTTTACTACTTCGGAACACATTATCTACTTGAAAATTGTTAATTATCTTTCATTATCATAATACTTCTTACTTTAATACAAAATCATCTAATTATCTTTTATGATCAACATCATCAACATAATATATCTAACATTCACTACTTCGTTACTAATATTCTAGTAACCTCCTTCCACACACACTATTGCTCCCCCTGGACTGTAGCGCCCAGTTGGTTCCACAAGGACTGAAGTTAGGGAGGAATTTTGTCATCTCCTGTCCTTGCTTCGGCCTTACATTTTTTTTTAAATTCAGATATCATAATACCTGATTATATAGTTACAACCTTAAGACGGGTCTATCACCCTTTTGTTTGTTCCCACGCGAACAAGGTGATAGCCGCTGTTCCATAGTTCTGGGGATTTCCCCTAGAGTCATCCCCCTGTTAATTTCAATTTCACACCAATTTTCAAGGCAACCAACCATGGTCAGTTTTACAATTTCTGCCCACAGCTGGTTGTCGTCCAAAACCACGATTGGTGCTGGTGAAACAGTAATCGCCCGAAAAGCTGGGGAAATCTTGTCATTAGCATGTTTACACTTCATCATTTCTTTATACACTGTACGTATTAAATTCACATATAATATAATATTATATAAGGTTGTACAGTGTATTTTACGCCCTATTTAGGCCTCCGATGATGGTAACATGCATCGATGTTACTCATCAACACTTACCGCTATCTACAGTGACACATGCCGCCACTGCAATAGCCTAACTTATATCTAAACTTATGTCCTTCTTCCTTTACTAACACCACATTCCACAATTGATTTTCTCTTCTATTGACACCAAAATCAACCATTAATCTTGCATAATAACAAGTTTTTTTTTTATAGACACATTTTGCAAGTTCCAGCTTTCACTTCTCACTAATACCCTTTTTATGACAAGATAATAAGTACAACAATGGGTCATCTTACAAGTCTACATTACATTAATTACATTTCTGTTTTCTGAAGGAAAATAACTCCTTGATGAGTCAATTATTTAGGTTACAAAATTTTGGTTGTTTTATTTCACAATTCGTAAAAATAAAACTACTGTTGTTCGTGGGAAAATGCTACGACTAAGTTTTTTTTTTTATATATGACTCTACCTTACCTTTCCACAAAACTAGGGGTCACCCTCCCCGTTCTTGTAAGCAAAGAATTTCTACTGACACCGATTTGTGGAGTAAGACCAACGATACAGCCATAGCTGTATTAGGCATTAATGTAAATAAATGTAAATTTTGTATAATTTGTATAAGTTATGGGTAAATGGACAGGTCTGAGATTGCAGAAATATTTCATTGTTAGGTTAGGGTAGCAATTAACCTGTTCCAACACGCAGTGAACACCTGCTCAATTGTATGTGTGTTACACGTGTATCTTGTGTGTGTGAGTGAAGCAGGCATAGACAGGAAACTCAGCAACCCGCCCCAAGTAATTAATAAAATAATTGTTTTAATTCACTGTGAGAAAACTAATTAATGTATGATCAAACCAAAGACACCAAAGTGTGGGTAAATATTATAGTTATCCCCAGTGAAAAGATGACGTTAATAGAACACGTTGTGCGAAGACAGTGCAAAATAAACGTGCTAAAAAATATGCAAATTATCCTAAGACACTCAAATTAATATAGTGAGTGATTAATCGAAGTAGCTACGATTTGTGCTATCTCGATCCCGTGCAAAACAGTGCTATTTGCTAATAATTGCAAATAGATGAAAAGGTTCGGTAGTGGGGGCTGTCACGAGATACGCATGTATCGACAGGACGATTTTGGAGCCGACTAGCGCGGAATCTCGAGAGGGTATAAATTAAGGGTTCGACCAAAAAACCCTTCTCTTCATTTCAAGACTCAGTTGCATCCGGACATGCTGTCCGTCGGCAAAACAGTTTATTTTTATTATTCTATTACAAGTCGCAGTAATAAACGAAATGACGTTTGTTAAAGTCACGACAATATTACGGGAAAAGTAAATACAGCAATAGTTAGTCTATCAAGAGTATATCCAGGAAATATGCTGTGGATCGACGCTGGACTCTAGACGTATCCAGGAACACATGCTGCCGTAGATCGATGCTGGACTCTAGACATATCCAGGGAAGCTGCCGTAGATCGACACTGAAACAAAAAAAGTTTATATTTAGTAATAATATGTTAAAATGTAAATAAATGTTTAGTCGTAAGAATGAGCGATCGCATATACATAAAAGCAGTAATAAATGAAAGAGAATTTAAAGTAAAGAGAGTAGAGTTTATTATCAAAATAAATAGTAAAGTAATTAGATATTTGAAGTATAGAAGATTAATTTAAAGTTGAATATTAAAACAAAAGCCAGTCTACAAGAAATTAATATAAAGTTAAATTGAAGTCAAAACATTGGTATAGACTGAGCTAGTAGAGGTCAGATCTGAGATAAGACAATTTATTTCGATATAAGAATATTTTAATTTTATAATAAATTAATAAAAATTATTTAACATGTTTAGATATAAGAATTTTTTTAAATATGTGTAATATTGCATACCGTAAGATATAAACATTAAATAATGAGCAATATCGTGACCGACAAATTAATGATGTTTATGAATAATTTTAATAATGAAAAAATAATAAATATGAATTTTTAATACTGATAATAAAAATACTCTTATTATATTTACACCTGAACCCCAAATACACGTACATGTTGTTAGTAATGTAATGTAAAGTTCAATTATATGAGTTCAATTAATGTACCAATTAAATTGCACAGAATATATAACTTGTTACATAAATGGCTCCCAAAGAATGTGGGACTATACAAATTAAATTACATATAAATTTGTATATACATAAATCGTTGTATAAAAATGGCGTCCAACGTGGGGCGCGAAACGCCTACATTTAATAATTAATGTATGCTCTATGATTACCAATGTTTGATGAGTTATATGATATAACTAATATTATATGTAATAATCATTTATAGTAAACATTAACTGTATGTTATGTTAATTGTTGTGTACTAAAACACAACTGGCGCTCAACAAAATAAACAGGTGTAAGTGTAACATGAGTAAATAAAAATACATAAATAATAACAGTTCAACAATAAATAAATAAAGGCTTGCATACGGTTCACTAATAATAATAAATTGTAAATAAATATTTAAATACAAAATAATTCAACATGACGACTCCAGGAAATTTAGACATGGAGGCATTTCAGACAATGATGCGTGCCTGGGTCGATGAATTAAGCACAAAACAGACAGAAAATTTAAATAAACAGACAGAAAATTTAAATGCTAGAATAGACTAATTAAAAGAATTTAATAAGAACCAAACAGAAAGTTTAGAAAATAAACTTGAACAACAGACTGAAAATTTTAAACAGGACACCGTTAAAATCATGGAGAGTTAGAAGAATTAACAGAAAAAATTGTTGATACTAACTTACGTATTGACACGCTAGAGAATAATTTTAAACAAGCCTTACATGAACAAGTTGTACGGATTGAAAATAAACAAAAAGAATTACGTCTCAAGTGGAGGAAAGATCTAAAAAAATTGCATAAACAAATAAATGAAAATTTAAATGATACTTTAACTACTATGATGCGAGAGCAGGATGATAAAATTCAAACTGTTAGTAATATGTCGCAAGCAAATACCAGTAAACTTAGAGACATAGAAACGCGTACTGTAATCATTGAATATAGAATTGAAGAAACTACAAAGGACCGTTCGGGAGACATCTCACATATGAAAGAAGAAATCCAAGAGGAGATGAACCAGCTACGAAGTGAGTTGAGAAGACGACAGAACCAAATGACCATGTTTCTTACACCAATGGAAGAAAGGACCAGACTTAAATTCTCAGGTGGAAAATAGGAGAACAGTATGGAATTCCTAGCTAGAGTGGAGAAGGAAATAGAGAAGATTGGCAGTGCAATAAATGATGACGAAAAGATAGACTTCGTCACGCGATATCTTAAAGATTCAGCCAGTCAATGGTATTCTATTATTAGAGATAACGTCAGTACATATCAGCAGTTTCGTGAGGCATTCGAAAACAGATACTGGAACGTGCATACCCAACGACAGGTGAGGGATCAACTCGAGTATGGAAAATTCAATGCACAAGGACAACAGAGTATTGAACAGTACGCAATTGCACAAATCGAACGCGTAAAACATTTAAAACCAAAATTTTCTGAATATGAAATAATGTCTAAGTTGTCTTACCATTTTCATAGAGATGTCCAATTAGCTGTATATACGCAGGGTATCAAAATGATTGAACAATTCTTAATACTTGTCACTCAGTCACAAAATATTAACAAGAGTAACACATCACCACACTATCAACAAACACAGATTAATTATCACAATAATTATGAATGTAGTGATAAAGCACAAGAACGTGATGATATGCAAAATCGTGATAATTATAGGCAAAATTTCACACCGCCAGCGCACAGTGTAAAGCAACACAGCTGTGAATAACACGCGAAATATACAGCAGGAACCACAGTCAGAGAAAAACGTGCGTGATACAAATTGGAAGCAGAGATTTAAGAAAACACATGATCGTTTCGTGTCTACAGTGCAGAGCAAGAGAGGGAGTGCAGAGGGAGAAATCAAAGTGAAGCCGTGATACAGCTCTGTGCAACCATCCTGTTCCCATGACACAGAACAATGACTGGAAAACAGGACGTACGAGTCCACAATGAACAATATATTTCCGTGTGGTGTGAGAAATGAATTATTTGACACCGACAGAAGGGTGACACCAAATCAACCAGAAATAAAATGTCCGCTAATTAATGTACAAATTAACGGAAGTAAAAATAAAATGTTAATTGATACAGGTAGCCAATTAACTGTACTAAGTAATAAGTGGGTACAACAAAATAAAAAATATTTTAAACAAACGGCTATTTTACCTGTCAATAATATGAATGTTATTACAGCCATGAATAAGAGAGAAAAAGTTAGACAGCAAGCTTACGTAACTTTAAAGTGTAAGTACTTAGAAATAATATATCCTATGATCATAATGAATAAACTTATTTGTGATGGAATTATTGGAATGGATTTATTAAATACTTCAAGTGCAAGAATTGATATCAATAACAATAAGATGTTATGTAATTATAAGAATGTTCTATATAAATTAATTATGAATGAAGATGAAGAAAATGGTGAGGTAAGTGAAAATCCTATTGTCATATCGAAGCCATTTATACGATATGCACCTACTCAGCATGCTAATTCAGCCGAAGAAGGAATGTCATCTCAGGAAGAAGCGAAGTTATTTAAATTAATAGAAGTGTATAATGAAGTATTCAGCGAAGTACCGACGCAGACCAAAGTCTACGAACACGCTATTATGGTATCAGACCCTACAAAATTTGTCAGACGAACGTATCCAATACCCAGGAAGTACGAGGGAGAAGTTGAACTGGAAATACGACGGATGATAGAAAATAACGTCATTGAGCGGTCGAACAGCAACTTTCTTAATCCTGTAGTTGTAGTAAAGAAGAAGAGTGGAGAAGTACGTTTATGCCTGGACATGAGGTGTTTGAATAGCGTTATTCTATGTGAATTCGATTGTGCACCACCTGCGGACGAGTTATTTGCCAAGTGTGAAGGAGCACGTTATATGATTAAGTTGGATTTAAAGTCAAGTTTCTGGCAAATTCCAATTAGAAGAGAAGATAGAAAATACACCGCCTTCCTATATAAAAATAAATGCTATCAACACAAGGTAGTTCCATTTGGTTTGAGCACGAGTTTGGCTGCAATTGTAAAATGTCTGGAGAAAGCATTGGGACCAGAAGTGGAGCCGTACACCATAGTGTTCGTGGATGACATCCTGGTAGTATCAAAAACACTTGACGAACACATTGAACATCTTAACATTATATTTCACAAGTTTAAGGAAGCCCATATATCCATTAACCTAGACAAGTGTGAATTCATAAAATCCTCAATCCAATTCCTAGGTCATATTATTTCATCCTCAGGTATTCAACCCGATCCCATGAAAATATCCAGTATTACCGATTTTCCTATACCTAAGAACATTAAAGGGTTACGAGCATTTTTGGGACTCACAGGGTATTATACAAGATTCTCACAACTACACGCAGAGAAAACCCAACCATTGCTGGAGTTAACAAGGAAAAATCACAAATGGAAGTGGGAGAAGAAGCATCAAGATGCCTTCGACCAAGTCAAGAATTTATTCATGGAAAACATAATGCTTCATCATCCACAGCGAGATGGAAGATTCGTTATCTACGCAGACGCTAGTGACTATGCGTGTGGAAGTGTACTGTATCAACAGGATGCTACAGGAGAACACCGTGTCATTGCATATGCTAGTAGAGTATTCAAAGGAGCAGAGAAGCAGTACTCTACATCTGAGAAGGAGATACTTCCTATAGTCTACGCTCTGAAACAGTTTCGATACTATATTTATGGAACGCATTTTGAAATACATACGGACTATCAAGTGTTATCATTTCTATTAAAATGTAAAGTAACCAGTGGTCGATTGTTACGATGGATCCTAGCAATCGGTGAGTATTCCTTTACTATAAAATATTGTAAAGGGAAAGATAATACTATAGCCGATACTTTGAGTAGATACGTCACAGAAAAGTGTGAAGAGGTCTATGAAAAGAACCATAATGAGTTACAACTGTTACCTATTAAATTTACTATTGATAATGATATTAAACACATGTTGAAGAATCTAGCTCAACAACAAAACTTAGATGATGCTACGAGGGAATTTATGCTACGAGATCACCTACCAGACAATTACAAGGTACAAAATGGAGTCTTATATAAACTAATGAGGCAAGATTGGAAGGTAGTATTAACAAATGATATGTTGCATAAATTAATTCGACCAACACACAAAAGTTTAGCACATGCTGCTGCACTTAAATGTTACTTAAGCCTACGTGAAGAATTTACCATCAATAATATGTTCAGGAAGATTAAAAACTAATGTAAGAAATGTCATGAGTGTCAAACAGCAAAAGGACCGAATCTACATACCTATGTGGAAATGCAAGTATTCAAAAGGACCAAAGGAGAGCTAATTGCAGTGGATTTTCTTGGGCCACTCCCGAGACCAAGTCGGGGGGTGAAACACATACTTGTTTGTATAGATGTATTTTCCAAAGCCGTCCATCTGTATCCAATTATGCGACCCACAACTAAAGTTGTTTTAAAAATACTCTTGCAGAAATACATCCCTGCATATGGTAAAATGAAGAAGGTACTTAGCGATCAAGGAGTACAGTTCCAAAGCGAAGTATGGGAGAGAACTCTTTGTAAAAATGGAATCCAACCTGTACTCACATCAGTACGACACCCACAGGGAAATCTGGTGGAAAGAGTAAATAAAGAGTTAGGTAAATATCTACGAATCTACTGTCATGATCAACACAACAAATGGGCAGAGTACGTACCTTTCTTTGAGAAAGCAATAAATGAAAATTATAGCGAAGCAACGAGTTATACACCAATCGAGCTAAACGAAGACAAGAAACCTGTCAGATTCTGGACCAAATATGTAAGCAAGCCAGAGAATCAAAACGAACCTATTCCATTAAGTGTAAAGGTGGAGTATGCTAAACAACGCATCATAGAACAAGGTAACAAGAGGATAGAAAAATACAATAGAACACATAAATTACAACGATTTGATATAGGAGAACAAATTCTGTTGAAAGCTAATCCTGTAGGAAAACGCAGTGACAACACAGCAAAGAAATTTTTCCGGTTGTACAACGGATCTTATACATTGAAACAATGCGTAGAAAGACACACATTCATCATATACGATGAGAGAAAGGATAAGGACATTGGCAAATATCATGCGACGTCATTCAAGAAATTCTACGTATGAATAATGAGAAGAGAGTAAAAGTGGGACAAGGCCACTGAAGCAGGACAAGATCAGCTGTGTAATGGGCGAAGAATATTACATACCACCATGGTGAACATTAGGCTGACTTACTCATTATTATGTGTTTCTTTAACAATGTAAACTTAAGTTAAGTTAATATAACATGATTGTATTTGTCTAGAACAAATAGACAAAAATTTAATAAATAAATATTTATTAAATTTTTTCTCTCAGGCAGAGGAATAATGCAATGATACAGCCATAGCTGTATTAGGCATTAATGTAAATAAATGTAAATTTTGTATAATTTGTATAAGTTACGGGTAAATAGACAGGTCTGAGATTGCAGAAATATTTCATTGTTAGATTAGGGTAGCAATTAACCTGTTCCGACACGCAGTGAACACCTGCTCAATTGTATGTGTGTTACACGTGTATCTTGTGTGTGTGAGTGAAGCAGGCATAGACAGGAAACTCAGCAACCCGCCCCAAATAATTAATAAAATAATTGTTTTAATTCACTGTGAGAAAACTAATTAATGTATGTCAAACCAAAGACACCAAAGTGTGGGTAAAAATTATAGTTATCCCCAGTGAAAAGATGACGTTAATAGAAAACGTTATGCGAAGACAGTGCAAAATAAACGTGCTAAAAAATATGCAAATTACCCTAAGGCGCTCAAATTAATATAGTGAGTGATTATTCGAAGTAGCTACGATTTGTGCTATCTCGATCCTGTGCAAAACAGTGCTATTTGCTAATAATTGCAAATAGATGAAAAGGTTCGGTAGTGGGGGCTGTCACGAGATACGCATGTATCGACAGGACGATTTTGGAGCCGACTAGCGCGGAATCTCGAGAGGGTATAAATTAAGGGTTCGACCAAAAAACCCTTCTCTTCATTTCAAGACTCAGTTGCATCCGGACATGCTGTCCGTCGGCAAAACAGTTTATTTTTATTATTCTATTACAAGTCTCAGTAATAAACGAAATGACGTTTGTTAAAGTCACGACAATATTACGGGAAAAGTAAATACAGCAATAGTTAGTCCATCAAGAGTATATCCAGGAAATATGCTGTGGATCGACGCTGGACTCTAGACGTATCCAGGAACACATGCTGCCGTAGATCGATGCTGGACTCTAGACGTATCCAGGGAAGCTGCCATAGATCGACGCTGGACTCTAGACGTATCCAGGACCACGCCAGGACAAGAGGAATGGAAAATTAACTCTAGACAACGCTGGAACCCCGGACAACAGTCGTAAGATCATCAGAAATCGAGGTGACATGCTTAATGCATTTTAAATGATTTATAAAAACAAAAGAGCTCATAAAGACGATTTCAAAAGACAGTAAATTGAACAAAGAATGTTTATATTTAGTAATAATATGTTAAAATGTAAATAAATGTTTAGTCGTAAGAATGAGCGATCGCATATACATAAAAGCAGTAATAAATGAACGAGAATTTAAAGTAAAGAGAGTAGAGTTTATTATCAAAATAAATAGTAAAGTAATTAGATATTTGAAGTATAGAAGATTAATTTAAAGTTGAATATTAAAACAAAAGCCAGTCTACAAGAAATTAATATAAAGTTAAATTTAAGTCAAAACATTGGTATAGACTGAGCTAGTAGAGGTCAGATCTGAGATAAGACAATTTATTTCGATATAAGAATATTTTAATTTTATAATAAATTAATAAAAATTATTTAACATGTTTAGATATAAGATTAACATGTTTAGATATAAGAATTTTTTAAATATGTATAATATTGCATACCGTAAGATATAAACATTAAATAATGAGCAATATCGTGACCGACAAATTAATGATGTTTATGAATAATTTTAATAATGAAAAAATAATAAATATGAGTTTTTAATACTGATAATAAAAATACTCTTATTATATTTACACCTGAACCCCAAATACACGTACATGTTGTTAGTAATGTAATGTAAAGTTCAATTATATGAGTTCAATTAATGTACCAATTAAATTGCACAGAATATATAACTTGTTACATAAATGGCTCCCAAAGAATGTGGGACTATACAAATTAAATTACATATAAATTTGTATATACACAAATCATTGTACTATATATATGACTCTACCTTACCTTTCCATGAAACTAGGGGTCCCCCTCCCCATTCTTGTAAGCAAAGAATTTCTACTGCCACCGATTTGTGGAGTAAGACCATCGTTGCTTTCACCCCCTTGGTTTAGGCTACCGCCAACCATGGTCCGCCTCCAGATTGCCAAAATCCACGATCAGAGGTGGTGAGTCTGTGATCGCCCGAAAATGGGGGAGAGTCCCTTCTGTAAGCATATAAGATCAAATTAAATTTCATTCATACATTACTATTGATAACAATCATTACTAAAATTCCTACGATGACCAATACAATTTCAAATTTGTTGCATTGTGTGTCCCTACTATCTCCCTTGTCTCTCTGTTCTGCAATGCGTATGAATTCTTCATCTTCACTTCTATTACCTCATATGGGGGGGCGTGTTCCCGTAATTAACTCGTGAGGTGTATATCCTGTCGACTCGTGGATGGTACTGTTCAGCCAATTTTCTACCTTTTTTATATATAACGGCCACTCGCTGTGTTTGGCGTGACAATAGGCTCTAAAAATCCTGCCTATTTCTCTCATGACACGCTCCGCCTGGTTGGACTGAGGATGGTAGATGGCCGTATGCTTTGGGATGATTCCTTCCCATCCAAGGGTCTGGCGCCATCTTCCACTGATGAACTGTGGCCCATGGTCCGATAAAATCACCTTTGGCTTACCCACATTTATCATATAGTCTTTTGTCACCTTCTCACTCAGCACGACTGGTAGCTCTCTTCACACTATATAATTTTACATATTTAGAAAAAGTATCCAACATTACAAAAATATACATAACTCCGCCTCTACCCTTCGGCAACGGTCCATACAAATCTACCGCAACTAAATCAAATGGCCTTTCTACTTTTATAAAATTCATCTCCCCTTCAACCCTATAGTTCACTATTTTAGACTTCTGACACAAATCACAACCCCGTAACAACTTCCGAGCCCGCCTTTCCATATTCTTAAAAACACAAGACTCTTTCCAAACGTTAACACACTTTTTCGCCCCAAAATGACCATATCTCAAATGACAATCCCATATGATTTTATCTGCTAACCCATCTGGCACAATTAACCTCCAATCATGCTCACCCCCATCTACTTTCTTAAATAGCAACCCTTGATATATCTGAAAGTGTTGATTATATTCTGACCACGCTAATTCAGTCTCTAAACTATTTACGATTTTACTTGACTTACCATCTGCTCTTTGCATGGTTCTGATGTCTCGCAACTCTTCCCCAAAGATTCTACTTCACGGCTTATTTGAAAAATTTCAATTTCCTTTAGATCTCTCCCCGTTTTGTTATTTGACATATCTACCCTGGAAAGAGTGTCAGGTATTTTGTTATCTGTTCCCTTAATGTATTCCCACGCAAAATTATACTCTTGTAATACAAGTACCTACCCACCTGGTTAGACGGCTGTGAGCAAGCTTGCATGTGTTTAAAAAGGATAATGCCTTGTGGTCCGTTCGTATGACAGTTTTGTTCCCCAGGATGTATGTCCGGAACTTTCCCACGGCGAACACAATACTTAAAAGTTCTTCCTCTGTTGTGGTGTAATTCTTCTCTGCAGACAGAAGTGACCTACTGGCAAAGGCGATAGTCAGATGTTCCTTATCACAGTCTTCCTGGTAGAGCTCCGCCCCTAACGCTACGTTGCTTGCATCTGTCTGTAAATAGAAGGTTTTATTAAAATCAGGATGATTCATCATAATCATATGGCTAAATTTTCTCTTAATTTCATTAAATGCGTCGCGTTCCAATTCTCCCCATCTCCACTGCTTGTTCTTCTGGAGTACTGCACTTAGTTTCAATGTTGTGTGTGCATAATTCTTCTGGAACTTACGGTAGAAATTACAAAGTCCTAAAAAGCTCTGTAGTTGTTTGATATTTCTTGGCTCAGGGAAGCGCATAATGGAATCAACCTTATCTGGATTTGCGGAGATTCCCTCTGGTGTAATAATAAATCCCCAAAATTGATTTCAGTTTGTAAGAATTTGGATTTCTCCCAATTTACGGTCAGTCCTCCTTCTTCTAGTTTAGTCAAAACATATTCCAAATGCTCCAAGTGTTCCTGAAAAGTTCTAGAAGCAATTAAAATCCACATATACTGTTAAAAAGTCTAAGTCCTTTGGTTTCAAAATTTTATCCAAACATTTAATAAAACTAGCTACACTAGTATTTAACCCAAATGGTAAACGCTTAAACTGGTAATTTGTCCCGTTAAACAAAAACACTGTATACTTTCTACTTACTTCTGCCAATGGCACCTGCCAATACCCTGCTGTTAAATCAAGCGAAGTCATGTATCTTACCCCACTAAACTTTTGGAAAATCTCATTTATGGATTCTGGTGATTCACGGTCGGGTATTATTATTTTATTAATCCTTCTAGCATCTAGACACAATCTAACCCTACCATCCTTCTTTATTACCACTACTAATGGATTTGAGTAATGTGACACTGACCTTTCTATAATACCTCCCTCCATCATTCTATCTAACTCTTCTTGCACCGCTCTTCTCTTGGAATAAGGTACTGGATAACTCCGCTGCATGAAAGGTGTGTTCCTGAACCTGCAATACACATTCATATCCTTTTGCCCTCCCTGGAATCTCGGCAAACACTCTTCGAAACTGCTCAATCACCTGCCACAACGACGCACATTGATCGCTCCCTACAACATCACCCTCACTTAGAAATTTATCAGCCCTATCTTCCCACATTTCTTCACTACTTTCACCCAACTCTCCTTCAAAACTCTCGGTATACTCTCCCTCTCTACATGAATTTACTCTCGCTTCAGTGTCACTCTCGCCTACCCGTTTCTGTAATATTTTTACCACCATTACTCTAACCTTATCTAACACCTGTTCAAAACTAACCCTGATAGACCGATCACCCCCATCTAACTCTACTACTTTCTCTTTAAAATTTATTACAGCTTTATTTCTCTGTAGAAAGTCATTACCTAAAATTATATCTAGACTTAGCCCTTTTACCACTAAAAATGTATTTTCAAATTCTGTATTATTTATAAGAAAATTTAAATGTATTTGTTTAGTTACTCTTTTACTACGTACTCCTGTGACTCCCACTACAGTAACCCCTGCTACTGGTAAAATCGGAATATTTTTATTTGTTTCCCTTAATTCTCCCAAAATATTTTCAGCAATTACCGAAATCTCACTGCGTGTATCTATACGTGTTCTATAATTCTTACCTGCTATTGTTACCTATACTTCCGTTAATCCGGTTCTCATCCCGATTGTTGTATGATTCTCCTCCTCCAATAAATCCGTCACGATGTCTGCTTTGATTACGTTGCTCTGAAAATCCTCATTTGGTTGGACCTCATTCGCTTCCCTGGACAGTGGTCTGGTCCTTGCTACCACTGTCATCTCTAGTTTTCCGCTTGGTTTGCCTGAGTACTGGTATTGGGTCCATTATGACTCCTTGGTGGCCCATGGTTATTCCCAGCTGTTCCCCTAGTACTTGGTATTCCTCTCTGCTGCTGGACGTGCTGAGTTGGTCCTCCTCTCCGTGGTGGATCCTCTCTTGCCTGACTGCACCGGTAACATTTCTGTCTGTTTGCATAATTTTCGCGCCTACATCTAGAACATGTCCAACCCTCTTGGTTGTTTGAATTATTTATTCGCGTCCCTCCATATCCGCTGGGATTAACCCTAGTGTTATTGTGTATTCATAATCATTATTATGCGGTGGCTGATGTCGCCTACCCACTTCTCTATCTCGAATACTCTGTAAAACGTCTAAAATTCTGTCCAATTCATTCATGTCGTTTATCTCTTTAGTCATTAACGTTATTTGGACCTCACGTGGCAGATGTTTAATCACGTGTCTTACGAATGATTTAAACGGTATCGGTGGCTCTGAATATTTCGCCTCATTATACAATTTGGTTACATATATGGTTATATTATTATTTTGGTTCCCTACAAAGTTACCTGTTCCCATTATATGGCTACGTAAAATTTCTTGGTCGTCTTCCGCCCAATATTTCCCCTCAAACGCCCTCTCAAGCTCGTCATAACAGGCCCATTCTACACGATGCGCTTCGGCCCATATAGTGGAACTTCCTTTAAAACATTTTACAATTTTCAGCAATTGCACTTCCCAATTACTGTTGCTAAAACGATGATATTCTCTAGCTTGATTAATAAATCGCATCGGGTGTACCGCCCTGTTCTCACAACAAAATGCCTCTAATTCTACTTCATTATGTAAGTCGCAGGTGATTACTACCCTTTCTGTTACCCCTGTTAGTTTTTTATTAATCTCCCCCCGCAATTCATCTTTCACACAGCTTAAACTGCCTTCAATTAAAGTGCATTTATTATATATGTCACTATTAGTTAAAACATTACTATCATTTATTTCTTTAATTTTATTACGTATAGTACTTATCTCATTGTTAGTATTAATTTAATGTTCTGAAATAGCTTTATCGATTGTTTCGATATTCTTTGTGATATTTGTTACATTAGATTCACATTTATCTATTTGATTTTGTAAAATCTCTGTCTTAATGTCTATTTGCTTATCAATCTCAAATTTTGTTTTTAGTTTCTATTTGTTTGTCAACTGCATCTAAACATTTACTCTCTATTTCTTTACTTTGCATTACAATTTGACTTTGAACCTTCTCAACTATTGCTTCGTCTACTTTACTTATTTTGTTTTCTAAACTGTTTATTTGAGTATCAAACTTCTTGCTAACTGATTCTATTATCTGTTCTTTCATATTATTACAACGTGTATGAATTTCATTCATTTGCTGGTTAATACTAAATTTTTGTTGTTTTATTTCATTTCTTATTTCGTTAATTTGGTCATGCATTTTAGCGTTCACTTCATCAAATCTAGCATTTAAGTTACTCATTTTAACATCGCTAACGTCAAAACGACTTTTTACTTCATCAAACTTATTATTCTGAATATCAAATTTAATATTCATGTCCCCTCTTAGTTCATCTGAACTTTCTTTCATGCTACACATCATGCTATATAAACGTGTTAACATCTCATCTGTTTTGTTTTCAGACCGAGTTGAGATGGGTGTTACCTGTATTGTATCTAATTCGACTGATTCGGTGATACTAGATTCACCGATTTGACTAACTGGTGTTGAGTGAACGCCCATCTCACTCGTAAATGTTTCGTCAGTTATGCTGACATCTATTTTTTTATCTGCCATCTCAAAATTTATATTTTTCTTTTTCAAAATATTACTATGTAATATTACACAAACTTACTATCTAAAAAGATATTCTATTTAATCTGTTTTACTCGTACCACATATGATCACAACATAACCTTATTATTTACATATATTTCTAAGTACATACCTATTTCAAACAACCATCCTGTTTCTCCATACAGGTCTACATTTGTATAAATTTATTTATTCAAATGGTCCAGCTGTTCGAGCGACATCTGTTAACTTACATCTTTGATACTTTTTTATTATTTTAACATTTTACACTTTGTTTACACTTTCTGTTCAGGCAACCACCATGTTGTATTCTACCAACCAACAAAAATATACTTACGAGGGTCCAGCTGTTCGTCTAGACGAGCTGAGAAACAAAATGGCTGCTGTAAAATAATTTACCTCAATTTCATTAGTAATTTTAAACTCGTATTTATTCATTATCGGAGCATTCTATATTGATAACAAAACAAAATTTACTCTTTCCACCTTCTACTAATTCAAACATGGATGCGATACATTCTCTTTACATCAAACTTTCTTCAGGGTATATTTACACAATATAATTAGAATTCGAATTACCCTTGTTACATATTGAAATGAATACAGAAAATTACTACTATTTTCACTTAACGTAAACCAATGCTTTTATGTTATTAAGATAGGTACCTACGCACACTCACACATACCCACACACATGCTATTTTACACGGTACATTTTTATTTATTAATTACTGAGCTCAAATTAACAAGTGGCAGTATTTTATCTAATTTAGAAATGTCTACTTTCCTGTTTTGCTGTGTCGAAAATCGACCCAGGCGTCACTCATGGTTTACGCTGTTCCTCAGCCGAACTATTAAATTTTTTCCAATGTTACGCACTGCGTCTATTTGTTTACAAAAAACTGTTTGAAATATAGCAATATATCAAAATTCACATTTTAGCTGTTTTGCAGGCCTGCAATTACGTTCCTTTAACTTAACGTGCCACTTGCACGAGCGATGGCTGTAGACTGGGGCGAACGTATTGCATTCATTTCTGATGTGGAGAGGGTTATCACATCACCAATCTCTTTGTCTTTGATTATGACGTCTTAGTTTTTTAAGGCTAGGCGATTACGTACTGCATTCCTTATGTGACGTAATTATAGGATCGGCTGGTTGTTTGGCAAAAATTAGCTGTTGTTTTGCACGTACACCATTAACCTTGACGCAGTTCCTGCACTGCTGACTACGTCGTTACACACTTTATAAAACTTTACCATTATTTCTGTATGACTTTGTTTTCACAATAAAATTTATATTGGTTATTTACCCAAAACACCATAGGGACAGAATTGTACCGTTACAAATGAAAGCGTAAAACCCGGTGAGATTTATTCGTGACTCCTTGCACAGTATGGTTGTTACGTTCATTCATAAATGACATAATAATAATACAAAACAAACGTTAAGAAACTTCTACTTACCATCACTCGGCTTCAGGGTTGCGTCATACGTACTTTAGGATACAGGCGTAATTTCTTAAGGTTGTGTGAATAATTTGCACAACACATTTGTATGAAGAGAATTGAGATTTTAATTTTGATCAAGTTATTTAAATTTAAATATAAAAACAAATGTTATCCTGCTTTTTGCATCTTACTCGTAATAAAACTTACAACTATGGCTTACCTTATGTATCATTTCTAATTATACAACTGGATTTACACACTAACAGCCCAGCATTGCTCACTCACTACTCACATTCCATTATAAGACCCCATTACCCCAATTACCCGATTGAATGCATGATATAAGGTCACTGCCGGCAACGCGTTCTTCCGTGACCTCGTGGCCACACTGCGGTAGGTCGTAAACGTCTCGAAAAAGAACAAACTGAAGCACGAATTTAGATGTTAATGCTCTGCGACTCTTCTTCCATACTGTCACTAGTTTAAAAAAATGATTACTTCACTTTTATATCAAATACTGATGAAATTTAGATGAGCATATTTAGCTCTCGTCTCGGCGCCGACACAGTCAGTGAAGAACTGGGCAATGTGCTTCTTTGAGTCGCGGGAAATGCGCAGTCACGGCCATCAGGTTTTAGTCGCCGTTCATGCTTAATTGTTGTGGGGTAACCACTTTATGCATGGAATAGAGCTGGTATATGTGTGGTAGCCGAGGACGATATTTGCATCGGCCATACTGATGTCACTAAAGTGGGCGGTCCTTCACAGCACTTCCGGATGATCTGTGAAGAGACGAGGAATAATTTTGCACTCTAGCCATTTTGGTTTTTTAGTTGAGTGCGTCCCTTCGAGCGTGTGCTTGAGTAGTTGCGCTCGTGCGTCGACACACATGTACAGATTTCTGAGAATTTCGAAGGGGGCGCGAATTCCTTTGCCGCCTTACTCAACTGCAAACTGCGTTTCGCTTTGTTACACCACTGTTTCTCAACACGTGTTCTGTTATAATGAAATTGAAGTTACACAATAATTTTGCAAAATCCCGCACAAACACGAAATAAAGAAAAATGTACATACCCCATACTGTAAAAAATAAAAGGACCCAAAATTGACACGTTACAATACCCCCTCGATGAGAATTCTGCTGTTCACAACAGAAGAAATCTCATCGATAAACCCCGAAGAGGACCGGTGAGGAACTGGTGCCAACAACCCCTTGTTCTTAATCTACATGGGTACACGACCCCCCTGGCTCAGCGACTATGGACTCATCTGAACGAGATCACTGGACTTCTCCGAAGAGATCCCAACACCGAGAAATCGAGCAGACTCTTACCACGGCACACCTCACCTTCTAACATGCTACCCCCAAAAAATCCTCAATCCCTGGCTCAGATTATGCCAGATCCTCAACCGATATGTTTCCCCTTGTATGCAAGCTGGGCTGCCTTTAGCAGATACTGGGCTCACACACACTCACATTACATGTTGACATAATACATTGTAAAATTGAAAAATTCTTTTAAAATTTATGAAAAATTCAAAAAAAATTCAAAATTCAAAATAATATACTCAAAAAAATTCTCTTCCTGTTTTTCTATTTTCTACTTAAAATGCATTAATTTAAACCTTTCTCCTAATCTAAACACTTCCTTAATCTAACATGTAATCACTTATAATCTAACAGTACAATGCAATACAATCGATCAATAAAAACAAACATGTTAAGTACACACATAATAAAATAATCATTATCTAAAATATTCATTCGCTGGCAGGCGAAAAATCCAGATTTTTTTTTTTTTCAAAAAATTAAAATTTCCAAAAATTATACAATTAAAAAAAAAATTAAATTTATTTAAATGTTTCCTTCATAGTTGGACATTATTTGAAAATTGGTTTAAATTGATTAAACAAACAAATAAATTGACTTCCTACTATACAAGCTTAGTGGGTGTATGACCTCATCAGCTGATCGAAACTAGGTCAAGTCCAAGATCCTTGACCTACATATGTTATGTATACTTTCTGAAAATACATTCAACATCTGTAACAACCTAATTTGAAACACAAAACAATACAATAAAACATTTAAAATAAACAAAACATTAATATAAATAATAAGCAAATTGACATTTAATTTATTTAAAATAAACAATTCTTAATTTTACATGATTTCCAAATTCTGTCACTGGTTTCAAAAAATGAAAATTTTATATCTTTTTTATAAACCACTCTCTTTATTCAACAATCTGATTCTACATTACTGTGGGTGATGTAAATTATTTATTCTCATTTAATTTACTACTTGATCTGTATACATATATAAACTTTCTCCCTCTGACTCTAACCACTAACAACTTCAACTACCATGACACCCATCTCTATCAAAATCTCTACTAATCAAGACACTCTCTAACCCCAACTTATCATTAGACTCAATTCGCCTCATTCTACCCTTATATAAAAAAATACTCTCTACCCCTTTGTACATAGGATATGTGTTTCCCCTACCCAAAACTCAATTCCCTTATTTGGCCCCTGGATTCTACCTAAGGCGGCCCCTCCTCACTAAAATCTATCCCTATCCCGTCCCAACATATCATTAAGTTGCGAACTCCTACATTACTCTATCCCCTACTACAAAATTGCCATCCCCAAAAATCTCAATCTCATTACCTTACGACAAATACAACAAAATAACATCATTAATTATAAACATAAATATATCACTCAACTCCACATAAATTCTCCATTACTACTGTGTCAACATCAATACTTCTCAAAATTCTCTAATATACATTACTTCAAAACAACATTTCGATCTTTATTACTTCAACTCTAACTTCAACTTGGACAGATCTATATGTCCCAAAAAGTATTTATCACCCAAACACTATCTTTTATTAACCTTCACAAATTGTTACTTTATTTCTCATTTTATCAAATTATTTTTATCATTACTTCAAAACATCTGTAATACATCAAACATTACATTGAACATCAATTACTTAAAACATTTATAACTAATATACCAGTGACATGTTATTGCTGATCAGCTGATATCCTAACATAATGAAAACACATCTCAAATTTGAACAAATTACATGGAATATACATATTTATTTATCATTACTCCTCACCTTCTTGTTTCCCATTTCTCTGATTCTGATAATTCATATTGACTGCCTGCCAGACGATTTAATTATTGGCTTAGAAAAAAAAATATACACACATAATGAAAACACGTATTATTATCAACACCTATATCTAACGTACAACAATAAAATGGTACATTTAAAATTATAGCATGAACACCTTGTATTGAGTGTCTGAGCAACTAGTTATTTAACAGAGCACAAGCAGTTTTATTTGATCAAAATTTGAATAAAAAGATTTTATGTTATAAAATTTACATTCGTGGCTCCTCTGAGCCACCTCCCGGCCACACACACTATTTCAAATTATGGAGGACTGTCTCGCCCTTGCGCTTCGACAAAGACTGAATATTTTGGAGCAGGCTTACCTCTCCGTGTCTTTGCTTCCGCTATTATGTTTGAACATTATCAAATATCAACATATTCTTGTTACATAATGACATACCCCTAATGCGGATCTACCACCTGTCTTTGCTACCCCCAAGCGGGCAGAGTGGCAGCCGCTGTTTCATAGTTCCAGGAGATTTCCCCTAATTGTCTCCCCCCATTGAATTTCTAATATATACCAATTTCAAGTCAGCTATGGTCAAGGGACTTGATATGACCATAGCTGGCCGCTAGCCAAATCCACGATTAGTGCTGGTAAGGCAGTAATCGCCCGAAAAGTCGGGGAAATCTGACTTTCATTTGACTGCCTGTTACAATCATTACTACTATGTGCGACACGGTCGTCTATCAGTGTGTAAAATTTTAATTTACACGGAAAAAGGTGTGCCGCACATTTTCGCCCTTTTGGCCTCCGATGGGGGTAACACTCCCTGTTACCCCCAACCCATTCCGCTATTTACGAGGGCACAGGCCACCCCCGCAATAGCAACCTAATAACTAATTAATTAACATTAATACACTAAAGCTTTCAACCTTTGCAGTTCCACACTCCATTGTTCTATCACTTCATTGAGCACCAATCTACCCCCCAAAATCATCCCCACTTCTTGTATTGATACCAAGTTTATATTTTGTTACACATCTTTTCAAAACGTTCCCATACTCTCTGATACTAAAACTTGACAATTATATTTGGTCACTTAATTCTAAAATTTATTTAAATTTAAAATTATATACATCCAACTTTTTTTTTATTTTTTTTTTTATATTAAATCGGCGATTATGGACGCACCTGAAACGGGGGTGTTTTGCGACGAGGTATACAAAAGCTCCGGCTCAGATCTACTTTGTGCAGTTACTTCCCCTTTTATGCAATTTGCACTACCTTAGCTTCTCATCTTTACTACCCCGTTGTCTGAACCGGAACTTCCCATACCTCTCCGCAAAACTCTTCATTTCTGGCTGTAAGCAAACTATTGTCAATGGCTCAGCTGAAATTTCTTCGCCATAGACACTGAAAATATTTAAGTTTGTATGCACTGCCCTGTATTTAGGTGTAGCCTCCTTTATATATAACACTCTAGGGCAGTGCAGGCACGTGACAGGTACATCAAAATTGTTGCACCTGGAGTGTATAAAAAATTTTAATTCGTCACGTACCTGTTTGGGGTCCCCCTCCCCGTTCAAATATGTAGTTAAATTTCTAGTTTATACCAATTTTGGTGGAGCCGGACCATCGTTGTTTTCACCGCCCGAAGGAAGATCCGCCAACCATGGCCCGCCTCCGAGTTCCGAATTCCACGGCCAGGACTGGTAAGATCGTGACCGCCCGAAAATGGGGGAGGAGCCCTTCTATAAACATAAAAAAAACAATTAAATGACATTCATACATTTACTATTTAATAAAATCCTTATGCTGACCAAAATAATTTCAAATTTGTAGCGTTGTGCGTACCCACTATCTCCCTGGTTTCTCTATTCTGTAACACATACGAATTTTTCATTTTTATTTCTACTATCTCGTACGGCCCCTCGTATAATAAGAAAAATTTCTTGATCTCCTTATCATGAGCGCTCGATAAATCATGTCGTCGTACCAATACCAGCTGTCCGACCTCGTACTGCGTCCACTTACCTTTCATATCATGTCTCTGTTTTCTCGTCTCCCCCTTCGTCAACAAATTTTCATTTGCTAGTCTCAGTTTAACATCGTTACCAATAGTGTTGGTTTCCGGTGGATATTCAATTAATTGTTCCAAAATCCTCTGCGGACACTTTCCTCTTATTAACTCATAAGGTGTGAACCCCGTCGACTCGTGGGTGGTGCAGTTAAGCCAATTTTCAATTTTCTGCACATAGAGTGGCCACTCGCTATGTTTGGCGTGGCAGTATGTTCGAAAAATTCTGCCCAACTCCCTCATGACTCTCTCCGCCTGATTTGACTGTGGATGATACACTGCGGTGTGCTTTGGGATGATACCTTCCCATCCGAGAGTCTGGCGCCATCTCCCGCTGATGAACTGCGGCCCATGGTCAGATAATATCACCTTCGGCTTTCCCACGTTGATCATGTAGTCGCGTGTGATCTTCTCGCTCAGCACCTTACTTGTTACTCGCTTTACGCTATATAACCTGACATATTTGGAAAAAGTGTCAAGTACAACAAAAATATGCATCACTCCACCCCTACCCTTTGGCAGAGGGCCGTACAAATCTACAGCTACTAAATCGAATGGTTTTTCTACTTTAATATAATTTAGTTCTCCTTCTAACCTATAATTTACAACTTTAGATTTCTGACATAACTCGCAAACTCTAATTATTTTTCGTACGCGTTTCTCCATGTTTTTAAATAGACAAGATTCCTTTAACACATTTACACATTTCTGTGCCCCAAAATGCCCATATCTAAGGTGACAGTCCCACACTATTTTCTCTATCAACCCTTCAGGTATGACTAACCTCCAATCCCTCTCTCTCCCCTCTACTTTTTTAAACAAACTCCCTTTAAACACTTGAAAATATTGTTTATACCCAAACTCATCTACATCTGATTCTAGGCTAGTAATGATTTTATTTAATTTACTATCAGCTCTCTGCCTTACATTTATATCCTTTAATTCTTCCCCAAAAAATTTATCTTCCCTGGACAATCTATAAATCTCTATTTCTTTGATATCTCTACCCGTTCTATTTCTGTCTATGTCTACTCGTGATAGTGTGTCTGGCACCCTGTTCTCTGCACCCTTAATGTATTCCCAAGAAAAATTATACTCTTGAAGAGCTAACACCCACCTGGTTATCCGGCTGTGTGTGAGTTTGCAAGTATTCAGGAAAGACAGCGCTTTATGGTCCGTCCTGATGATGGTTCTATTACCCAGCAGGTACGTTCGGAACTTCCTCACGGCGAACACTATACTGAGGAGCTCCTTCTCGGTGGTAGTATAGTTGCGCTCTGCAGCTAGCAGCGTCCGGCTGGCGAAGGCGATGGTTTTGTGTTCTTTCGCCTCGTCCTCTTCGTATAGTTCTGCTCCAAGTGCTATATTGCTTGCGTCTGTCTGTAAGTAAAATTTTTCATTAAAATTGGGATGATTCATTAGTATCATATCAGCGAACTTATTTTTGATGTTGTTGAACGCTGCTCTTTCGTTATCGCCCCATCTCCATTGTTTGTTCTTTTGCAGCACTGCGCTGAGTCGGGCCGTCGTCTGTGTGTAGTTCCGCTGGAACTTCCTGTAAAAATTACAGAGACCCAGAAAACTTTGCAATTGTTTTATATTTTTAGGCTCCGGGAACGTCAGGATGGATTCTACTTTATCCGGATTAGCACGTATTCCTGTAGGTGTTATTATGAAACCTAAAAAATGTATCTCAGTTTGCAAAAATTTTGATTTGTCCCAATTCACCATCAAACCTCCCTGGTGTAACTTCTCCAATACATACTCTAAATGTTCGACATGCTCCTCAAACGATCTAGAAGCGATTAGTATGTCATCCACATATATGGTTAAAAAGTCTAAATTATGGGGTTGCAAAATCTCATCAAGACACTTAATAAAGCTGGCTACACTGGTGTTCAAACCAAACGGCAAACGCTTAAATTGATAATTTTTTCCGTTGAACAAGAACGCGGTATACTTCCTGCTATTTACTGCCAACGGGACTTGCCAATACCCTGCAGTCAGGTCTAAAGAGGTCATATATTTCACACCGCTGAATTTCTGAAAAATCTCTTCTATCGCGTCGGGTGACTCCCGGTCTGGAATAATTATTTGATTGATTTTGCGGGCATCTAGACATAACCTCACTCTCCCATCTTTTTTGATCACTACTACTAAAGGGTTGGAATAAGTTGATATCGACCTTTCTATAATATCCCCCGCTAACATCCTATCCAATTCTAACTGTACGGCCTCCCTTTTCAAATATGGTACCGGATAACTGCGTTGGACATATGGCGCATGCTCCCTCACCCTTAACTCGCATTCATACCCTTTTGCCCTTCCTGGTTCCCCGGCAAACACTCCCCTATAATCCTCAACTACCCTCCACAGCGCTTTACGCTGAGAACTCCCCATTGCACCACCTTCCCCGCAAAATTTAACCTCTCTATCCACCCATATTCTCTCTCCACTTTCTTCACTCACACTCTCTCTACACGCATGTACACTAAATTCCATATCCCTATTTATGGTCTTACCTGGTATAACCCTTATACCCGAAATCTTTACTGTGTCTAAAACCCGTTCAAAATTAACCGTTATTTGTTTATTTTCATTACTCAATTCTAAAATTCTTTTTCTAAAATTGATGACCGCATTATTCCTGATTAGAAAGTCATTACCCAAAATTACTTCTAAATTTAAACCCCTTACAACTAAAAATGTATTCTCATAGCTTTCCCCATTTATTACCATGTTCAACTGGACCTGTGTTGTAACCCGTTTACTTCTAACACCCGTAATGCCTACAATTGTTACCCCCGCTACTGGCAAAGACGGAATATGTTTGTTAGTCTCTTTCAATTTATTCAGTACATGTTCTGCTATTACGGATATTTCGCTACCTGTGTCTATAAGTGTCAAGACTGACTTACCTTCTATCTCCAGTTTTACCTCAGTCAACCACGCCTCTTGTCTCCTCGTTTCCGCCTCCTCTTCTTCCATCAATTCCGTAGCCAAGTCCGTGTGGATTGTGTTATTCCTGTTTTTATTTTTATGGACCCCGTGATTATTCCTCGACAATGGCCGGGCCTCCTCATCCATTGTCCTCCTTAGTTTCCCGTCCTTTCGTCTGCATTACGGGGCGTATACACTCTACCCATATGCTGATTTCCTCCTTCGTTTCTCAGATTCTCTGCTCGTCGGTCATCGTTCCTCTGCTGTGGGTTGTTGAATCTCTGTGGTGTCCTCTGCTGCTGTCCGGGCCTTGTCCTTCTACATCTATAACAAAAATTACGGTCAGCATAATTTTCCACCAGACACACTTCCACATCGGGTATCGTCTGTCCCGTTCTCGACCATTGTGTGTGGTTTCCCCGTTTGGTCCTCCTCTTGGTGTATAATTACCTCCATTTTGCATATTAAGTTGTTGTATGCGTCTGCTGTCTTCCTGGTCCTTAATATTCTGAAAAACATGCAATATTTTTTCTAATTCATTTATATCGCTTACCTCTCTGGTCATTAGAGTGATTTGTACTTCCCTCGGTAGATGTTTGCTGATGTGGCGTACAAACGACTGGAATGGCAACGGTGGTTCTAAGTACTTCGCTTCGTTGTATAGCTTCATGGTATACACGGTAATATTCCGGTTGTTTCTTCCAAAGCTCCCGGTTCCCATTATTTGGCTTCGCAGTATCTCCTGCTCCTCCTCCGACCAGTATTTATTTCGAAAGGCTCTTTCAAAGTCTTCATACCTCTCCCATTCGTTTCGATGTGTCTCCGCCCATATCTCCGAATCGCCTTTAAAACATTTCAAAATTTTTATAAGTTTAACCTCCCAACTACTACCATTAAATCTGTCAAATTCCTGCACTCGATTCAAAAATTGCATTGGATGCACTCTCCTATTTTCACTACTAAAAGTTTCTAATTCTATTTCATTGTTTGTGTCGCGTGTCATAAATATGCGTTCAGTAACATTGTTTACATTTTGATTTTTGACTAAACTTAATTCGTCTCTCATACTACTAATGTTTTGTTCAAGTGAATATAATTTTTTGTCATTACTATATTCAGACTGTACATTATTTTTTGATATTACTTCAATAGATTCATTTACTGCTTGTATTTCTGTCTTATAATTACTTTCAATTTCATTTATTTTCGAGTCTATCTTATTTTGGTGTTCATCAATATTTTGACTAATTTTTTCAACTGTCATTTCTACACTACTCAGCTTACATTCAGTTTCAGTATTAAATTTATTAATTTTAGATTCTATGTCATCGTTATACTCATTCATTAATTAATTAATTTTTCATTATTCTCATTGATTTGCTTCTCAACTCTACTTATCTGATTATCGACTTCATTAAATTTAACATCTATCTTTTGTATCGAATCATCTAACTTGGTCTCTACTTGGTTGATTTTATCAGTAAACTCTACTTTAGTACTTTCACAATGTCTATTAATTTCTTGAATCTCATATTTCAACTCATTAATATCCCTACTTTGTCTATCAAATTTATCATTCATTTTATTGTCACTAATATCAATTCTAGCATTTATCATGTTATATAATCGTGTTAACATCTCATCTGTATCAGATTTTTTACTTTGGACTGGCGTTAACTGACTTTCTGTTTTATCGTCAGTGAAACTGATTTCGTTATTATTACTTTTATTTTCTCTATTTGATTTTGGGGTCGTTTGGATCCCCGAATCATCTGTATTATTTGATTCATTTATACTACTTGTGTTCAGAGTTTTGTCGCCTTGACCTACATTCGGCGTTGAATGTAATTCAAAACTATTCATAACAGCTGATTCATTTAATTCAGCTATTTCACTTATCATAGTCGAGTCGGACAAATCGACTCCGTTCTCTGCTGTATTTTCCATTATTATTATTTTTAGATATTTACTCTGTTTCTTATGTGAACAAATATTCTTTACTTATTTTGCGTAACTTTACATAAGTACCTTTTGCGTATTTTCACTCAACCTCTAAATTACGCTTGTATCCTATTTGTAGGTATGGAATTTATATTATTAAATTCGTTCCGGTTCGAGGTGCCACTGTTACGTTCATTCATAAATGACATAATAATAATACAAAACAAACGTTAAGAAACTTCTACTTACCATCACTCGGCTTCAGGGTTGCGTCATACGTACTTTAGGATACAGGCGTAATTTCTTAAGGTTGTGTAAATAATTTGCACAACACATTTGTATGAAGAGAATTGAGATTTTAATTTTGATCAAGTTATTTAAATTTAAATATAAAAACAAATGTTATCCTGCTTTTTGCATCTTACTCGTAATAAAACTTACAACTATGGCTTACCTTATGTATCATTTCTAATTGTACAACTGGATTTACACACTAACAGCCCAGCATTGCTCACTCACTACTCACATTCCATTATAAGACCCCATTACCCCAATTACCCGATTGAATGCATGATATAAGGTCACTGCCGGCAACGCGTTCTTCCATGACCTCGTGGCCACACCGCATATAACGTCTCGAAAAAGAACAAACTGAAGCACGAATTTAGATGTTAATGCTCTGCTACTCTTCTTCCATACTGTCACTAGTTTAAAAAAATGATTACTTCACTTTTATATCAAATACTGATGAAATTTAGATGAGCATATTTAGCTCTCGTGTCGGCGCCGACACAGTCAGTGAAGAACTGGGCAATGTGCTTCTTTGAGTCGCGGGAAATGCGCAGTCACTGCCATCAGGTTTTAGTCGCCGTTCATGCTTAATTGTTGTGGGGTAACCACTTTATGCATGGAATAGAGCTGGTATATATGTGGTAGCCGAGGACGATATTTGCATCGGCCATACTGATGTCACTAAAGTGGGCGGTCCTTCGCAGCACTTCCGGATGATCTGTGAAGAGACGAGGAATAATTTTGCACTCTAGCCATTTTGGTTTTTTAGTTGAGTGCGTCCCTTCGAGCGTGTGCTTGAGTAGTTACGCTCGTGCGTCGACACACATGTACAGATTTCTGAGAATTTCGAAGGGGGCGCGAATTCCTTTGCCACCTTACTCAACTGCAAACTGCGTTTCGCTTTGTTACACCACTGTTTCTCAACACGTGTTCTGTTATAATGAAATTGAAGTTACACAATAATTTTGCAAAATCCCGCACAAACACGAAATAAACAAAAATGTACATACCCCATACTGTAAAAAATAAAAGGACCCAAAATTGACACGTTACATGGTGATGAGACTCTTAGTCGCAGTAAAACATTTGAGTAGTGCAAACGTTTTAAAGAAGGCCGTACATCAGTGAGTGACGATCCCGGTCAAGGTGGTTCGGCGCCTACTGTAGTCATTCTCACGAACATTCAGCGAGTGGAAGAACTGATCCTTGATAATCGACGGATCAACAACTTATCAGCAAATTACAAAAGCAATAAATGTGTCTGTGGGAACTGTAAACAAAATCATCACTGTAAACGTGGGTCTATCTTTTCACCCTGGAATCAAAACGTGCATCAAAGCAGTGGAAGCATGTGGACTCACCACCTCCCAAAAAGTTTCGAACAATTGCTTCTGCAGGCAAAGTTATGGCCTCAATTTTTTGGGATAAAAATGGCATCATTCACATCGGTTTTCTACACTGTGGAGTCAATATTAATTGTGAGTACTACTGCAAATTTCTTCAAGATGTGCACAATGCTCTCATGAAAAAATGGCCTGTAGCGATCACTAAAGGTGTTCTGTTTCTGCAGGACAATGCATGCCTGCATACTGTCCACCCCACGACATCCATGCTACAAGATATTGGCTGGGAGTTATTGCCATACCCCCTTACAGTCCAGACCTTGCTCCCAGCGATTTTCACCTGTTTGGGCCCTTGAAGTTGTTCCTGGGAGGCCAGCATTCCAACAGCGACAATGAGGTGAAGCAGTGAAGCAGTCAGTCCTATCTTGGTTTAAACGTAACGACAAATCTTTCAACATTGCAGGTATCCAGGCACTAGTGAAATGCTGGGATAAATGTATAAATGTAGCAGGGGATTACATCGAGAAATAAAAGTATTTTTTACTATCATAAATGTGTTCTATATTTATTAAAAATTAATAGTCCTGGATTGACGTGAACGTCCCTCGTAGTAACTTGGCACAAGATCTGGGCTGTGGCATGGATGGCCAAAGACATTCCATCCAAATTTCTTGATAAGGTGAATATTGATTGAGCAGTGTGCAAGGGCATATCATCTCAGATGACATAATTCCATGTGTTTCTTTCTGAACGGCATGTTGAAGATTCTGTAAGATTTTACAGCATTACATTTTATAGCATTAATTATGACTTTAAAATCTGGAAATTCCATAAGCAGCACGTCCTTTTGGTCTCAGAAAACAGGAGACATTACTTACAGAAGGTACATGTTTAAACTTTTTAGCTGTCAGATTTAACCTCTTTTCCATTACATGGAGTCCTGCTTCAGCATTTAAGAAATCAAGTTTCATGTCCACTCATTAAGCAAAAAATATATTTTTTATATCCTTCCACACCTGTTTCTGAACATCCCTTGGCTTTCTGAGCACTCATCTAGTATATAGTTTCTTGTAGTTTCAAGTTACAGTTTCATGAACAAGTGAGTATGAAATTGGGAAAATGCATTAGAAAGCTTAGACATTGTGAACGCATGAACTTCTGTTACATTCACTTTTTCCATGTGTTTCATCTGTCATCATACTCGGCTACCCACTATACTAGTCATCATGGACGATGTGTTGTCCTTCTAAAGCAAATGACACCAATGTCTAATTTTACTCTTATTCATAGTACAGTGGCCTCTCTCTTATCCAACTGGATGGGACTGGGTAATGGCAAGTCGGTTAACAGAACGGTAGCTCATTTGTGACCATCAAGAACAAAGAATTGAATAGCCTATATTTGAAGTACATGTATGTTCAACCCACTTTGTACTGTATCTATAAATGAAATGCGTACGATAAAATTGGATAAATGGTGTAATTATAATTGCTGTAATTATCTGTGAGTACAGTAAATGGAACAGTAAATAAAATATATACGGTATTATACATGAATGATTTACCTTAATTATGAAAACAAGAAAGACATTACGGTCTGCTTTCTTTTGGCTCATATCGGTTCTAATTTATAAAGAAACGAAGATTTTGGGTGTTAAGTAAACTATGTAGGCAGACAATTAAAGTTGTAATAAGAAAATGAGTTACGGTGATTTTATTGTACAATTAACCTACGTAAAAACAAACACTTTAATGCACACTGTACACTTAGAAAGTTTAAAACCCTTGGATTTATGAGAAAAAGTCGGTCATTTTCTTTTTTTTATCTTTTGTGTCTGCCAGCTGCATAATCTCTCCACTTTTCAGATTCAGTACACCAACTGGCATTGAAGTAGGCTGTTGTTCAACATATCGAAGGGTTATTTCTGTTAAGCTACGTTTTATTTAAACAATTAAATCCCTAGTTCTGGGCGACATTTGTACTCTCTCAACTTATTAACATTAAGAAAAGACACTTGCTTATTATTTTTTAACAGTACATTAACTCACAAACACCTACCTTTTATGGGTCCAGGATTCTGTTACACGAACTTGCAGCCTGTAAGAGAGGTTAACGGGTTCGTTACGTAAGAAACACGCTTTTGACCATATTAATCAGCTCTATTTATTATTTCATTTCAACATTGTGTTTACTTTCTTTGCACTTTACTTAGCATTCATTTTCATCTCAAAACTACTACTATGAATCTCAATTATCTTTTCTTCAAAAAATACAAAACCTTGGGTTACTTTTACATGACAAATATTCTAATAGCTAGTTGCAAACTTTAACGTATATAACTAATAAAACTAACTAATTAAACTATAAAAGACAACCCAGTAATTGCTCACTCACAACATTCATTCATATCAATTTAACACCCCATTGTATGCAAGATAATAATAATATTTTCGATTTTGGAACTTTACGTGTGTGGCGTCCTTTTCCCCGACCGCATGGCGCGTCTCACTGAGTTTTCCTTTTCTTGCTGCTAAAAGTTTATAATCGTATTTTCTATAACTTTCTTGGTTCACGGTTCATATTGTTTGCACTGTATTACACCTTTATGGAGAATTAAACTGAGTTTTGGCCGGCCGACCGTAATTAGTTAAAAACAAATTTTGATAGAACCACGCGTGGTCTGGTGTTGTTGTGAACTGCCTGATGCTACCAAGGTGCGTCGGTCATATTCATTTCCGTCAGCTCGCCCGGTGATTGGCTGAGCTGCTCCCGGGGCTGGTCTAATTCACCACATTGTGTTAACTTCCGCTGCTAGACTTTGGGGTCAAGATTATTGCTGAGGCCCACGGGCGCAAACTTACAGCTGCATTCCAACGTTATCGTTTTGTGCTGGTGGCTCGCTACAAAGTTTTTTTTACTTCTCCCCACGGAAAATACAGGCATGCGCACACAGGTTCGCATTCCAACGCTGTTGTCGTTTGTGCCAAGCACGGACTGATACGGAATTGTATACTGGGTGTCCAATAAGCATGTCTGAGTGACCGTAAAGGGTGTCCAAACCAATCAGTCCCAAATAATTAATAAATTAAATAAAAAATATACCCTTCAAAATTGCCCCGTTGCAATACCCCCCCCCCCCAATGAGAGGTCTTTTGTCGAGACAGAAGAACTCTCATTGCTAAACCCCTAAGAGGATCGGAGAGGATATGGTGCCAACAACCCCCCATTGAATTCTGAACGCATCATGGGTAAACTACCCCCCTAGTTCAGTGACTATGGCCGCACCTGAACAAGATTACTGGACTTCTCTATTCAGGATCCCAACACCATAAACCTGGACCGGTACTCACCATAGTACACCTAACCTTCTATCATTTCACCCCCAAAATCCAAACCCCTGGTCTTATACCATGCCAGATCCTCAACCGATATGTTCCCCCTTGTCATGCACACTGGGTTGTCTTTAGCAAGTACTGGGCGTGTACACATACTCATGATTACTTTCTAAACAAACTCATCATTTAAAGTTCACAAAATATTTATCTTTAAATTCAAAAATTCATTTAAGTTCAAAATCAAACTGTTATATTATTATTATTTTCATCAAAACCAAAAAAAAAAAAAATAAAAATCTTTTCCATGAATCTATCCTTCTCTATCAATTTTCTTCACCACTAATAACAATCATAAAAAACACAAATTGAACATCTTATTAAATCATAAACTCACTTATACCAACATTTGTTTATACATATATACTAAACAATGTAATTCCATAAACACACTAGTAGTACACATAAACAATAATACACTTGAAACTCACAACATCATCTATATGACAGGCATAAAAAATAAAAAAATTTTTTTTTGACAAAAATTTTAATTTACCAAAATATTTCTTTTTATTTTTTCAATCTCAAAAAAATTTAAAATCCTTTAAGTTAATTAAATAACACCATGTGTGAACTAATTATTAAAAAAATGGTTCTGTCTCTAACATCAGTCATCAGCTGATCTCTCTGGGTCAAGTGAACGACCTTGGCATACATATGTTACCCAAAGCTACATCATAAAATACATGAAACATCTTTAACATTTTTGTCTTCTAACATAATACAACATAATAAAATAGAACATTCAAAATTAACATGGTTATTATTATCTTACAATAAACAATAAAATTTACATTTAATTTGACCAAAAATTACACATTTTATAGCTTTATATTATTCTCAAATTCTATTAAAATCTGTCACTCGTTTCAATTATGTTTAATTTTTACTATGACTCTCTTTCTTTAATATTTTCATTTTTAGTTAGTTTGGGTGACTCTTGTTTACTCATAACAACATTTCGATTTACAACTTGACATATATATATATATATAAAATCTTCCCCCCGGCTCTAACAATCACTAACAGATTTTACCTAGTATGACACCCATCTATCAAAACATCTACCAACCATTCTCTACCTCTAACTTACTACTCTAACTCATTTCGCATCATTCTACCCTTATAACAAAAATACTCTCTACCCCTTTGTACTCAGGATGTGTGTATCCTTCCCAATGCTCATTCCCTTATCTGGTTCCCGGACCCTCCCTAGGTAACCCTTTCCGGCGCATATCTGTTCCCCTCCCGCCACAACGCTTTTCGTTGAGGACTCCTTATCACACCACCCCCCTTACAAAATCACCATCAACTAATTACTCTCCCATTACATCACTTTCATCTACAAAATATCTCCATTTATTTATTACCTCAATATATCACTCATTACTCTACATATTTTCCCCATAGCTACTGTGTCACCATCAATACTCAAATTCTACATTACGTTCATTCACAATAATCTTATTTTGTTCAACGCCCCTTCAAACTTAACTTGGACTGATTTAAATGTCCTAACGAAATAATACTCACCCAAATTCTAACCTTTACCACATTCTACATTTTAACTCTTGAAAATTCAAAACTATCTCAATTCATTTTACCATTTAATACACAATCTCTTAAACACATTGAAAATCTATTATTCAATCATTAATTATACTCAATTTTCATTATATTTAAACATTTAATTACATTGAAAAATTTGCAAATCATTCATAAGTGACATACTACATCGATAACTCCTGCAATCAGCTGATTTTCTTGGCAAGGTGAATGACCTTACTATAGATACCATTCAACAATTATATAAAGTACATATTTTTATAATCCTTATCCCTAACATACTACATACAGTTAATACACATACACAAAATTATATAGTCATTATCATACAAGATTATCTGAAATCATTACAAGTAAATCTGGCACTTAAAATCATTTTGCTCTCATAGGGACATACATCGCTATTCATTGAGTCATAGTCATATCAACAGTTACTGAACAGCTCTATGGATTGTCAACCCCCAACTCTCTCTATAGAGTCGTGTTATAAGCTGACCGCCCGCTGTTTACAGAGGTCGTCACCCTCTCACTGAATTTACACTCCTACTACATCATTACTTAAAGTCCCCCCTTTACCCAGTTACAATTAGGTAAACCACCTGCCGGTCGGTCTAGGTATTTACCTCGTGCACCGATGCGTTATCTGTGCCCCTGGCTTGTAACTGCCAGCTCCTTTTCCACACACACTATTGTTTACTGGTGTTGGACTGTGGCGTCCATTTGCATTCCCAAGAACTGAAGTTACATGTATAAGGTATAGGCACTGCCTATACCGTTCTTGGTTCAGCGTTATATAAAAATTCGGTATCACTGATGTCCGAGGACACCAGTAATCCTACCAAAATGATTCACACACCCTTAATCACGGCACTATCGACACCTTCGACGATAGCCGCTGTTCCATAGTTATGTAGTTTCCCCGAGTTACCCCCTGTTCAATTTCAAAATTCACCAATTTTGTATCTACTTACATAAGCGGCACACGAGCGCACACACCCCCGCATTCCAGTGTTGTTATCGTTGTGTATCAGGCACAGACCGGTATGGAATTGTATACAGGGTGTCCAATAAGCATGTCTGAGTGACCGTAAAGGGTGTCCAAACCAATCAGTCCCAAATAATTAATAAATTGAATAAAAAAATATACCCTTCAAAATTGCCCCGTTACATTTCTAGAGTGTCTTTCCCAGCCGCGTGAGAAATTTTCCTTTCTTGATCCTCGTCGGATTCATTCTCACTTTCATGATCCTCATTATTGTTATTCATCACTGCTTCAATAATTTCATTATCGTCATTACCTTGATACACTGGAGCAGTAAGATTGTATGCTCACTTTATTTTTCTTCCAGTCTTTATAATGGTATCCCCGACCCCAAAGTCAAGTGCAATTTTTTTAACTGCCCCCCCCCTTTATAAACGGTCCAATACATCCAATTTTTCTCTAATGAAATGACCACATGCTTTCTTTTATCGGCCATGTTTGTAATATGCAGTATGTAAATTAAATTTAGTACAGTACACACAAAATCATTGTTGACCAGTGTTATCAGTGTACGAATGTACAATTAATTTTTTCCACCCTCTAGTGAAACAGTCGGTTAATGGAATGGTCGGTTAAGAGAGAGGACACTGTATTGGAATCATAAATTTTATAGTTTGTCTGTGAATTCCTGCCCCTAGTACTGTAAGGAAAACCCATATTGTAGCACAAATCCTTAACTGGCAGGATTATTGTTATGGTATTCATTATAAGTTGTTTGTGTATAGTACAAGACACAGCACTGTAAGTTGTACTGCACTGAGACACATATTTGTGTAGCCTCACTTGTCTACCCACCACGAGAGTAATAACAAAATGGATCTTATTTTGTGGACACACCTTACACTATTGCTGTGAGGAGTAAATTAAGTAGACTAAATTTCTAATGTTAACAATAATTTGTTTACAATAATTTTCATAAGGACTTAAATACTGACAAATAATGAATTTTATCCTGCTTTTAGATTCTCACTTCATACTGACAGATATCACACACTTATATATATGACAGCACTACATTTAGTTTTTGTCCACCATTCACTCATGATTCTTCATTGTGATTGTATCATGTCAATTTTTCATTCTACTAGTGCATTAGGACTCTATCATATAATTTGGTATGACCAATTGTGTAATCCCCATTGTGTCAGGGCTTCAGTAGTTCTCATAAACACTTCACAGTCATAAGCTAATCCATCCATCTTATTTTAATTTTTATTGTACGTGTAATAAATATAAAAAAACCTTCAGTTTTCTATTATTTGAGGCTCCTGTGATTCACATTGAATCCAGAGATGTATTGTAACCCTTTGGGAACCAGCATTATTTAGCAAAAAGACCCAGGCTGTTTTTCGATTTTTGCTCTGGCTAAAACTTTTTTGTCGCCCTCTTGTGCATATGATACACAGATTATTATGAATGGTGTATTTTTTAAAGTCACAAGTTGGATGTACAGTGTACAGTATATTATCATATATTAATAAATTTTTTAATAAAAATTTTAATAAATTATGAAACTGGGGGAAAATTGCGTTTAACTTATTTCTCATATTACAAAGAAAAATCTCTGGCTCTCCAAAATACCTTAGGTAATGCACTCAGCTATGGCGTGGTGGTTGGCTTATAACCTACTTATATTTAGTTTACATTGAACCAGTTTGTAGACCTAAGAATTGATTCATATAATAATAGCGACAATTTTACATAATGTCTGATGGATCAGATGTGTGCCATGTGACAAAAATGTGTTTGATAATATATTGGATTGTGGTCCCCAAAGGGATTAATATAACTCTCGAGTAGTAAGAAATCAGTTGTTCCCCATGAAGTCTCCTATTATTTTATAAAACTATTATTTACTCAATTTTGATGATTTATATGTGTATGTATATTAAAATTTTCAAAAACGTTTGACAACAAGATTGAGATCAAAACATCAAGTTTTCTAATTCATGTTTACCATGTTATAACTGTAGGTGTTACAACTAATATCACTGTATTTCAGTGTCACCGTATTTGTTAAAATTAATTTTTATAATAACTATGACAGTTAATGTTTTTTACAATATTAATTTGTTGTTAGTATTATAATTATTAAAGTAATGTATTAATATTGTTGTAAATGTGTTGGTAGGCACGGAATGTTGAATATAAAGATCCTATACGGGAGGAGTGGGAAAGGTTTCAAAAGGAAATGAAAGAAGAAACATCAGTTTCTGCACAAATTATTGAAGATGACCAAGAAGAAGCAACAGCTGAAAGACAGATACAAGAGATTGATGAACAGATGCGGAATTGGTCAAGGTATTGTAGTTTTAGCACATTATTTAATGTATTTTCAAAAAGGTTGGTGCTCATTGTTAATCTCTCACACACACACACACACACACACACACACACACACACACACACACACACACACACACACACACACACACACACACACACGTGCGCACACACACGCACACACACACACACACACACACACACACACACACACACACACACACACACACACACACACACACACACACACACACACACGAGTTCAGTCAGCCAAGCGACTTGAGTTTATAACATTATGTTTGGACAGCATTGGGTGACTACGATTTCAATTCATTCAATCTCTGATATCAGAATGTTGTTCAAAGTAATAAAATTAAACAGAAGTAAAACAGTAGTTTTTTTTATTTAGAATTGTTATATTTCTGTGACATTTTGTTTTTAATTAAAGTCAGATTTCCAAATTTATCTTTAATTTTGATTGATGTTATTCACATCAGTTTTTTCAGAATTAAATTGTCTGCACATTTCATTCAAAAGTTTTCTTTGTTTGTTAACAATTTAATTACGTTACTGTATGCTAAACCTAAAATAATTGTTTTTTGACTGCAGCTTTTTCAGTTTACAACAGATTTTTTGAAACTAGTATGAGACAGCTGTAGAACACAATTTTTTGTGTATTTCACGTCAAACAACAGGTGAAATAGCTAGTTTGTCTCATATTTTGTGTTTCCAGGATAGCATATTTTACCTGTGGGGCCAAAAGATGGAGAGTATTTTTATTTGGCCACAACTCACAAACACATAGGTATCTACAACTCACATAGATTTTGGGATCTATGTTTATATGTCTTATTTGACTTATTTTCAGTTGTAGAATCACTTCCCCAAAATAACCTCCTTTTTTCTTGGAGTACTCTGTGTATGGTTATCTGTTACTGAATGAAATAAAAGGAAGTTTTGGAAAAACTTATTTATATTACACATAATGTAACAATTCTATTTATTTAAAAAATAGATTCAGAGAAAACAAACAAGATTTTTATTAATCCTAAAAGTGGCAGCTATAGTTTCTGTAACAGCAAATAAAAGGGACATTTCACTCTTATGCATGTTTAAAGTAAAAAGTTCCTAAAATTTTTATTTATAGTTAGATTATGCTACATTGTATGTTAAAGATAACAATCAGGAGAATACATTAAAGTTTTTTAATCATACTCTTATAGCAGTGGATATTGCAAAATTGCACAAACTTTTTGATCAAACCTTGTACTAGTGTGTGAGAGATTTTATCAAAAACGTATTGTGGCAGATTTTGTTGTGCAGCTCCTGTCCTGAGCACAGAAGGAACATAATACTGAAGTTGCTCAAGTGTTTCTCACAGTCCCCTCAGAATGATTTGTATTTCCACAAAAAAGTTGTAACTGAAGACTAGTAGTGGGTTGGTGCTGTGACTGAAAAAACGCAGTCTTTCCAGTGGAACTTGCTTGGGCCACCAAGAGCACCAAAAAAGACTGTGTTTTGTAACACTTTTATTTAGCTTCCCTTGTCTGTCCTTCACTATGGTAACAATTTGTAAGTACATTTTTCACTTACTTCATAATAAGCTACCAAGCTGAAATTTTGAATACACACTCACTGTGTATAACCATATATTCTTATGATATTTTAAGACAATAATGTCTCAAAATATCATAATTCATAGCATGATATCTAACCATAATGATATGAAACAAGTGTCATATAACAAGCCTTATCACTTATCAATGGCAACACATTTATGGTAATTGTTTACTCAAGTACAACAAACAGAGAATATATGATAACAAAGAAGCATAGTCTTTACTGAATTCTCAGTGCTTCACTAATTAGTGAATGTAGAGCTGAACAAATCTCCATACTAATGCAGAATGTCAGTATGAAATTGTAGTACTTGAACTGGGATAGTTTCCGAATGAAAATATTGTTTGCTTATTGACGGCTTGTTTATGTCATACATAGACACATGTTTACACACCCATAAGCACACACTTGCACAAGTAAACAAAGTGGTTCTGATATAAAACTCTAGACAGAGAGTTTTTTGCCTAGAAAGATAGAGAAAGTTTATAAATAACTACTACAAGAATTTATACACTCTGAACACCAAATTCATTGTCACGATTTACAAGGTGAATGAACACATGTCCATCTACTACAACAGCTCAAGCAATAACTACTTAGTTAAAACCTAACCTAACCTAACTTCAACTAACATGTACCTTCATGCTACACTGTAGTGTAATAAATTAATATTTGCTTACAGTTATTAATGTTTTTATAATTATTATTAATAATTAACATTTTTATTTCCTACAAGAATATAAATATATACTGTTTCATTTGTTTTACACTGTTTCAACAGTATTTTTTACTGTCATCTTCAGAAATGTAGTATGTATTATAAAAAATATGTGTTATTAATAAGTCTAATAAATGTAAATTTGTTGTCCATTTCTTGTAGAGAATGTAGATAACTAAGTTTTCTCTTGATTCGTTACACTTTTTTTACAGGGTTCTTGACCTGGAATTAAAAAAAGAAAAGGTTAAAGCAGAAGCAGTAAAGGGTGCTAGTGAAAGTATGCAGGGAGCATCGACTGAAGATGATGAAGAAGAAGAAGATTTTGATGAATTTCTTGATTGGCGAGCAAAGAAGTCGTTCAAATGATATTATATAACATCAGTCTGGTATACAAATATATTAACGGGTGTCTTTGCTGTGATTTTACTGCTCCATGTGGCTTAGGTTTTCTATAGCTGATATGTTACAAGAAAAAAGTATATATTATTGGGATCCCTTGAAATACAGTATACAAATAAGTGTATATTTGAAACCCGCACAGATATATCATAGTATGTGGTAAATAAAAATAAATATAAAGCAGTTATAATAAATACTATGTATTCCCTGATATAATGCAATTATATAGTAATTACAATAGCATGTGAAGGTTCATATGATTTTTATGTCAGTGCAAGAGCCAGGGGTGTAATTGCATCTGTTAATTTGTTGTTTGTTATTATCTCTTTAGAATTTTATTTATAACTGTATACAGATTAGTTTTGTACATGTGGCACATTAACAGCTCCTTTGTAGGTTATGGTCAGTATTTTTGTGGCTGAAAATTTTGTAGGAGAATAAAAATACATATATGCTTGGCACATGTACTATACTAAATAGTCTAATGACACAAATCATATGAGAAATGGTTTTTGGTAGGTACAAGTATTACCAACTTCAGTATAATTCTACAAAATGTCTTCCTGAATATTTTTTGAAGTGTTTATGAACCTTAATATAGTTGTACTATTGTTTCATAATATTTAGTTTCTCATCCCCGTATATGGAGTGCAAACATGTATAGTACTCTGTATATGAGTGTACTTGCAGGCAAATCTATAAAATACCAGTGGCTCATGTACTTAAAAGGCAAAAGTAAAAAAAAAATTTCAGGATCAGTATAAAGTTACATTTTAATCTTGTTATCTACTCATGAAGAATTCTTTTCATTTCAGCAGCATAGGGTACAGCGGATATTTAGGTATCACAGCATTGCTTGGGTGATACTGTCTAACGTATGTTTTGTCAGGGATTCTGTTGCTCACCTCTTCTTTTTTGACGTTGAGAACTCATCTTAGTGATTTGTATCTATCGTGCAGCAGCTATAAACATGCATCTAGAACTGATCCATACCAGCCCCCTGCACCAACAGTTGTATTGTATTTCTGTACTTCTTTTGCCTTTTTTGTTTCCTTCAGTGATTAATCCTAATATGGAATGTCTTTTTCTCATCGTGTTATGTAAATTCTTTAATATTTTTTTTTATTGGCAATCCCGATTTCCTCTTCTGTAATGAGCATTTAGAGCACCTCAATTTCACAGTGTGGTGTACCCAAGATAAACACAGAATCCATGTAACACTCTGCCTGTCTGTTTTGTACCAGTACAAAACAGTTTTGTGCCTGGTGTTTGTTTTTGTATTTTTAAATGTGGTCCACACAATGATCCAAATAATTATTGTGTTTAATTCTTTGTAATATGTTTTTGTGACTTCATTGTGCACATTGTTTTAGAGTGACATATAATTTTTGTCTTATTTGCTCAACTTTGTTTAAGAAATTTTGTATGCTTGTTATACTTTAAAACTAATGTTTTGTCCTGCACACATTTGTTCACTAAAGACCATATTTTAGTCTTTTGGATTTTGTTACCGGTGATTATAAATATTCGTTGAATGTTTGTTAATAGAATTGTTTTTAAAAATTGAGTTGTGGATATAATTTTTTTTTTGCTACTTAGAGATTGTTATATTTTTATGTAAGGAAACATGTATTTCAAATCATGTATCTAAAGTTCATCACTTAGGAGAAGAGTTTTTATGATAGACTGGCGACAAGAAGTCGTGTACATTCTCACAGGAACAGTAAACTGTCAAATCATGAATGCATGTGAATTTAAACTATCTGCCGGGCTGTTTGGCCATGGTCCCAGGCTTTTGTTAAAATTAAACGTTTCAGCTGCACCACTGGCTGCCATCTTCAGTAGATTGGCTATATTGAGTCAAATCTAATGTGGGGTGTTGTACGTTAGGACCACAGTACTGTGGTTAGCCTTAACGTACTACTAACGTACCACACCCCGCACTAGATTTGACTTGATACATCCACTGAAGATGGCAGCCAGTGGTGCTGCTGAAACGTTTGGTTTTAATGGAAACCTTGGTCCATGGCGAAACAGACCGACAGATAGTTTAAATTCAACTGACACCGGCTGTGAAAGCCTTCAAACAATAACATGAGTCGTGCATGTTTTTACATGACTGGAACACATTTTTAATGTTGTTTAGTATTCAGAGGCTCTGTGACAGTATTATATTAAATCTTATAAATTAAAACTTCTCTGCTGTGTAGTGTGAATCTGCATGGATTTATAATATGTGCTACAATATGTTACACGATTCTCTGATTATTCAAAGAATAAACTGAATGGTATTAGTAAACAGCATAAAACCATGACAAGAATGTTTGTTTTATTTGTAGAAGTTCATTTGTAACTTTTATATTTTTTGGTAAAATTATTTTATTCAAATTAAATTAACCCTTCCACTTACCTTACGACTTGGATCTGGCCGGATCGCGTAGTGTAAGGAAACCCATTTCGTTCGACGAACTCTGACGATACACATAACGAAATAAGGCATTGAAAGAATGTAACTCTCAATTGAGTGGAATAGAAATCATATTTTATTATTGAAATGTTCTTATAATATTCAGAAATATTGAAAAGTTGAATCTTCTTATTACATGTTGTGCAATTGTTTTATCTTACCTACTATAGCTTACCTTATGTTTCACCAGACACAAACGCAAATATAAACACAAAAATACACAAAAGCCGCCCAGCTTTGCCACACACACATTCATGCCTTATTTATAACACCCTTAACATTTTGAATTATAAATTCCCCATGTCCACCACGCGGTCATCCCGCCCGTACACAGTCCTCGTTCACGTGCCCGGAAAAGAAACTATTAGTTCACTTGGATTTACTGATTACTGTTAGTATTCCATTTGCGCACTGTTGGTTAATATTTCAGATTTTAACTGTGAGGTCGGCCGATGTAATTATATTTTGTAATATAAAATTTTAACCAGACCGCAAGCGGTCGGTAAGTGAGACGCACTGGGCAGAAGTTGGTTCTCTGTTCCCTCTCCACAGTTTTCAACACTGGAACGCACTGCCTTGGGCGTCGTCGCCGAAGCTTCAGCCCATGCCATGCATGTAGCTTTTTTAAGTCAATGCCGCATATGATCTTCTGTAGGCATTGGCTGACGTCATTTAAGTGGGCTTGGTCTAAACGACACTTCCGTAGTGAACCCAACGGAACGATGAAAATTTCACTATATGGCCATCTTACTTTTTTGCCAACGCTTGGGTAGGCGCCCATGCTTGGTGTGCGCATGGGAGCGCAATGCCACACTCTCGCATAGTTCTTGGAAATTTGTGGAGGTGAATTCTTTGCTCGTTGCGTTGCACAATGGAAATTGCGTATCGCCTTTGTCTCAACCAATCTTGCTCAACACCGTTCGGCCAACACGCGGTCCATTATAAATGAAATGAATTCGGTTGCACAACGATTTTATGAAAAGTCCGCCCAAAATGAAATACACAAAAATACACATGCCCCTAACTGTTAAAATAAAAAAATACCCAAAAATGACCCGCTACACATTGTTCTTTGCAAAGTCATCGTTATGTACAAGGGATATTAAAAATTTAATCTCCAGTCATCTGGAGGAAAAACAAATACGGAGAAAACTGTTTTATTATATACAAATGGTACTTGTGTATCTACATTATTTTTCTATATAGTCCCTGAGTTGTTTATAATATTCTGGCTCCAGCTATTGTAATCCCTTGTTACAAATTCCACTACCAGGGTACCAGCCAGTATTTTAAACAATTAATGATATCCTTTTTGGTTACAAAACGCTGGCCTCATTGGTCCAGCAGTGTATTGTTCTTGCTTTGGGTATTGCTGATGATCAGGTGCTAGTCCCTAGTCCTGGCTATGACTTGCCTTGAAAGGCCAACTTTCTTGATTTGTATTGTAAGCTCACATGGCCGGTGTTAATATTATTAAACTGATTATAAAATGGGCTGTTAGGCCATGGTTGCTATTTTCTAGCAACATCAGCGGCAAGATTTTGAATCCCACCCTCGTGAGTTTCTTCAGGCCGCAAAAGCAGCAGAGTCTTAGACAAACATGTATGGTGGATCTTGGCTGAATGATACCTGACAACTTTTCCTGGTAAGAGCAACTACTGGTGGATTGTTTGGCCAAGATCCGCCGCACTTGTTTGTCTAAGACTCTGTTGCTTTTGTGGCCTGAAGAAGATCCCTGAGGGTGGGAGTCGAAACATTTCCAATGATGTCACTAGTAAGTAGCTACTGACCACGGCCTAATAGCCCAGTTTATTATCAATTTAATAATACTAACTTTCTTGAGTACATGGAACCTACCTGCCATGGCACTTTGGCCATGGTGTCAAGTACGTGGCTAATAAGATCATCTGCAGTCACATTGGCAACTAAAACACTTCCTGCTATCTCTGGTCCAGTGGTAATTGTTACTGTCTATATTAGTAGTTTGGACCAAAGTGTCACAACAAGCAACAGGAGGTTCTATTCTAATGAAACCAACATACATGCAAATTCTTTTTTCTCTGGAAATTTTTAAAAATTTGCCATAGTATACAATTTTCTGAATTATTATTATTTCTTCTTTTCTGTTAGGCTGAGGCCGGTTTTTGAGCTATGTTGGTCAGCTCTAGTGCACAAGACGTGGGAGGAATGTTACCTCCAGCAGTGTTTGTGCATTATTAAGAACATTACTCTTTCATTGGGTGGGACAGGTACCTTTGGACAAAAGTTTCAGACAACTGCAGTACTGATGTCATACAGATCAGTGTTTTTTACATCCAGAATTTCATTTTTCAATTAAAAAAAATTTTTTTGGGTGCGTGTACTTATGTACGTGCGTTAGAAGTTATACTTCTTTTTGTATATAATATATAATATAATATATATAAATAATATAATATATAATATATATCTTATTGTATAGTGTTTAAGTGGTTCAATAAATAAATAACAACGAATAAACAATGACCACAGTTATAATATATATGCATAAAATAAAATTAATATGACTATTATACACTAAAAGATAAAAATTTAATTCAATTGAATTAATGTAAATTCAATATTATAATATTTTAGTAGAGAAAAATTAATTTTTTATCAAATATCTCAAAATACTTACAAATAGTGTATTACAGCACTGGATTTACTTTTCGATAGACTTCTGAATAATTAAGTGTGATCTATAATTTAAAATATAGAAATATATATTAGATTATTGGATTAAAGTAAACATTGTAAAGAAACTCAATACTGGTGTTTACTTGGTGTGGTTTTCAAAGTCTTCCTGGTCTGAAACTCTTCCTTTAGTTTCACTGTTGGTGGTCCAAATTGTAACGAAACCTGTTAATAATGTTAAATCTGTATAGGAATAGTGTTACCAAAATGTCTTTTAAAAATGTTGGATGGAAGAAATAAAAATTATGTTTAAAAAAAAAATTTCCTTCTTATAGATTAATTAATTAAAAACAATTAATTAATTGTGTTTCATGAAGTTTTGAAATGTGTATCACTTCTCTAGGAAATTTTATTAGTGTTCTTGTATTTCCAATAAATTCCAACCACTCATAAGATTGACCCCAGGTACAATCGATATTTGTTTACTTTTCTTTTTGGAGGTTATCTTCCTTCTGAGGTGGTGAAATTCTTGTAGTTTATCGTTTAAATTATATTAATTGTAAATTGTTATGTTTTAATAAAGAAAGAACTATTTTGGTATGAAAGGTATAAATGTTTTATTGGATAATTGATTATAAGACTTGTCGATTATAAAATCGACTCTCAGGGTATCGAAAAGTTACAAGTTTTTGATATATAAAATTCAATCAGGTTCTTTTAACAGCTAATTATGGTTAAAGTCAGAGAAATCGGGCCAATATTAAAAAAGTATACGTTACAACAAGTAATTCTTAATACTAGGTACATATATTGAATTGAAATTGAAATAAAATAATTTGTTGTCGAACCGTATAGCTGACGGAACTAGAAGGCGGTGTTTTTGAGTGGTGATGACAGAAATTGCAAATGGCTGCCGTCGAGTTGGTAAAATGTCCTTCGTAAATGCGACGTTCCAAATAAGAGATTTTCTTGTAGTATTCACGTCCTGGTGTCAGCAAATCTTCCTTCTGATGTTGTGTAGTGTCTTGAGTGAAGTTTCTGTGTTGTATTTTGTATATCGGTGTATGTATAAGTCCGTTCACTTTTTTGTCATTAGGCACTAATTTATGGTTATGGTGTATACTGTTTTCTGGTGTTTAATAGTGTTATTTGGTGTAGTTAGGTGCTGTACAATGTTATTTAGTCTCTGGTAATTGTTTCTGTCACTCGGTCGATGTTACAAAATGTTTTTACTTGCCACTCGCGATTTTCAAAATGTGTCATTCACTGACTCGCCATTACGGTACTATAAGTTAGGTTAATTCGATTAAAATTCGCTCGTCAAGTTCACAGTATCACGTACAATAATCAACTCTCTACTTCCTTCACTTTCGACTAAAATCTTAGCCAATACAATATTATTCCTTACATTGTTCAAATCTAACTTTGCATCCTGTGCATATTTTAAATTACATTATATAACTGCCTAAACTTTGGTTATTATTCAAATTTATTTGCTAGATGTTACTTAATTTAATCCTTCAGTTCATTCGGCTTATTTTAATATCGAATAATGCCGTTTTATTATGTTTTTTTTGTCTAAAATTGGTAATTTTACTTTCATTTTGTATTTGGTAAATTTCCAAAATTAACTTCCTGTCATTATGCAAATTCTGCCATTTTTAAGTTATATTTATGATTAATAATCTCATATTGTATTAAAAGGTTTATATTCCCTTAGTTTCTTGCAATTATTTGAATTGGTTAATTTTTAAAATATTATGTTGGAATATATGACTCCCCTCTTCAAATTTTTGAGTTCTGTCATTTCCATTTTTATTTATAATTCTGGCTATAATTTTTCAAAATCTTTTTAAGTTGTATTTGTAATTATATGGCTTCATCTCTGGTTTATTTTATCTAAATCCCTTTAGTTTAAATGTATTTAAGTGAGTAATTTCTCTGTTTTGATGAAATTTGGTTTTCATTATTTTGCCTAGATTTTTTAATAAGTTTTTTCTTACAAATTTTTATATAATCAATACATACTGTGTTATACCCTCTCTGACTTTTTAAACATGGTATTATAAACTAAACTTTTTTTTTTAATTAAACATAACAATAATTAGTATTGTATTGGTTTCAATACTATAAACAGTTAAACAAATAAGAAACATTTTTAAATGATGGTTGTCTTCAACCATTCAGACATTTTTTACAATCAACACTTATTACTAACATAGAAATATTATTTACAAAGGAGGTTTTTTCCCAACTAACATCTTATTTACTTATTACTATTAATACAAGTAATAAATATATTTACAGTTATGATGTTGGTGGTTCCAAACTTATTAAAAGGATTTTACTACTAATACATTTTTTTTAAAATCCTTATCCTATATTCACAAAACCTTATACCTATATTCTTATTTGCTACCTATTATACTAAGTTTGATTATGCAGTTTTTTAAACTGTCTTTTAAATATGGTATTGGGTAATTGTACCCTGTCACTGTATATTTAAATCTGTTTTTATTCATTATTTAAAGAAATGTTTCTTCAAACAGATTTATAGCTTGAGATTACTACATGTATCACATTCACATGGTACAAATTATCATTTAAAGTCATTTAAAGTTGTATATTTCATTAGATACACAGTTTGTGGATGCCAAGGACGAAACATAAGGTTTATTTTTTATAATACCCAAACTAGCACTGGTTCACTTTACACTTTTTGATGCTATTTCTAAATGGTTGTTTAGTCTCATTAACATCAATAAATTGGTTTGGGTGTTACAATGAAGATTTGTTCCTTGGGCATTATATTATTATTTCATCCTAGTTCACTGGCAAGTCTTACTCTATACACTTTTTTCTCTTAATTTTATTGTACATGTGGTTACTGTTCAAGACTATTTCGTTATACTTTTATTATTTGTGTTTTATTATTTATTTTGGGATATGGGGATATGGGTGTCCTTTATAAGAGCATTCCTTCTTCTTCTGAATGCTACCTTCTTCTTCTTTCTTCGATGGTGTCTTCTTTTCTTCTGTCTTCTTGGAATGGTATATTCTCCCTCTTCTTCTTGATGCCATCGGGTTTCTTGGGATTTCTTCATCTTCTTCTGGTTTCTAGAAATACATCACCTTTTATGGTGGATCTTGCCTTATTCAGGGTTTCTTTTTCATTCATTTATCCTCGTTGTGGGTTTAATAATATTCTGTTGTTTCTTTGTTTACTTCTTACCTTCCTGGGTTATATTTTTAAAAAACCTTGGGTTATTAGACTGGTTTTGGATGATTCATCACTAGTAACTTATTTTATTTGAACTTATAATTTTTTTTTAATAACAATGATTGTTCTGCACAGTTGCTATGAATTAATTCTGTATATTAAATTTAATGCTTTCTTCGGATTTAAATGTTATAATCTGATTATTCTAATGATCGATGCCATTCATTATTATGCGTTTATCTGTCACGTTACAGATTGCTCTCCTCCAGAAGTAATTATTTCAGACATGTTTATGGATGAAATAATTTCTTATGATAATTTAATTATTTCTTATAATTCACTTTCCTCTCCATTTCTATATCGACTTTTTATATTTGAGTTTAATTAATTTTATATATATATAGTTACTTATTTTACTTTTGATCCTTTTTGGATAGTTAGTGTCTTCTGAGATATATTATTATTATTATACATTTTCTTTCTTTATAAGCTTCGTGTTGCATCCTTGGGATATTAATTCCCTGAAATTCCCTATCACGTGGGCTGGGGCAGTTCAGAGGGGCACTGTAGGCTACACAATCTCTGCTGGCCATACACCACTTCTACAATTTGAGTCCAGAGGCACATTCATCTCTGCTCAAAAAACATAATGCTGCTGGAATTATCTTCAGTCAGTCATCGAATAAAATAAATAAAAAGTAGTCTCTTTTTCGACTAATAAAAATATCTTTGGATTCTTCACTTCGTAGTTTCTCAGATTATCTCACATTTTCTATCTTAATAAATCTTCATAATTATTATTATACTCATTATATATATATTTTTCTGAACTCTTAACTTGTCTGATATATTTATTTTAATAATGGGTGAAAACTTTTCTTAATAATTCTTGTTACTGGTTATAGTGTAACTCTTTTTCTTCTCCATCTGAATTCTCTTTATACTTCCTTCTGGTTACTTACAGTGTTAGCATGGTCTTTACATATATAGTATTTTCATATTCACTATTTGAACGGTCTTAATATATCATATTTAATTTTTAAAATTTGTATCTTTATATTATATATTCAGGTTGTTATTTTGATCATTTTATTTAAACATTTTGTTCTTTCCTTTCTCTTAGAAAGTTATTAATCCGCCTTCGCATTAATTAACATTGATTCATTTTTATTATATTCCATGTGGTACTTCTTCTCTTTGAAATTCAAATAGGTCTTATTATTATTATTGGTTCAAAATCATCTTCTCCATATGTTTGGTATGAGTTAGTCTTCTTTGCTTCTTCAGAAACTGAGTAATATCGTATTCCTTTTCTTGATTAACTGTTTCCATTATTGTTTCATAAGTAATTAGTCATAGGTTGTTCTCATTATTATTTTATTGTTTTTCTTTCTGGGATTTTTATAATTTTATTATAATAACAGATTCTTCTCTTTTTTTCCAAATTTTTGCCTTCTCTTGTATATCACACTCTTTTTTGTTTTTCTTCTCTACTCCTTCAAATGCTAGATATTCACATTTATTCTGGATTTAAGTCAATTCTCTTTTCTGAATTAATCATTTTATTTTCTTCTAAATTCAATTACAAATGGCACATATTTATTTTTAGAACTTTGTTAGTTTTATGCAAACTTCAAACTCTTCTTTTTATTTAATGGCATAACATTTCTCATAAATCATTGTAATAAGTTGATCTTATCTTGTTTCAAAGTTTTGATGTTCTATCAACATTCAAATTCTGTTTAATTCATTTATTTCCAGAATTGTTTCCTTCAAAATTGTTTATAGTAAGAAGTGCTTACTTAATTTTTGATTCTTTGTTATATATAATTCTAAATTCTACCTTTTAATTTCTTCCAACAAGTTTTTTCTCAAAAATGTTAGGTTGTAAGATGTGCTTACATTTGTTTTTGAATTTATTATGTGTTAATAATTCAAAATTCCTTCTTTTTTTTTTCCAAAAAGTTTTTTTTTCACAAATATTAGGTAGTAAGTTGTAGTTACAATTGTTTTTGAATTTACATGTGTTAAAAATTCTTTCTTTTATAATTCCATAAAGTTTCTTCTAATTCATAGGTAGTAAGATGTACTTACATTTATTTTAGGATTTTTGTGTTAGTTAAAAATTCTAAATTCCTTTTATTTTTGCCTTAAAGTTTTTCCTCAAAACATTAGGTTGTAAGTTGTACTTACAATTGTTTTAGAATTTTTATGTTAATAAATTCTTAATTCCTTCTTTTATTTTGGCCAAAAAGTTGTTTCTCATCAATCAGTGGTAGTAAGTTGTACTTACTATTATTTTAGAATTTACATGTTAATAAATTCTTTCTTTTTACTTTGTTTTACTATAAAGTGTTTTCTTAAAAATCAGTGGTAGTAAGTTGTACTTACTATTATTTTAGAATTTTCGTGTTTTTAAATTCTAAATTCTTTCTTTTTATTTCTTCCAAAAAGTGTTTTCTCAAAAATATTAGGTAGTAAGATGTACTTATATCATTTTAGAATTTTTATTTGTTTAAAAATTCTTTCCTTTTATTCCATTAAGTGTTTTCTCAAAAATATTTGGTTGTAAGATGTTCTTACTTTTTTTAGAATTTATTGGTTATTCAAATTCTAAATTCCAAACTCATTCTTCATAATACTTTTTCATAGATGCTTGATTGTACACACCTTTGACTCTTCCGGAAACGATTTCCCTCAGTTCATAGGTATTGTTATGTTTATCCTTTACCACAACATATGGTCCTGTATAAAGTAATAATAATTTTTTGGTTATACCTTCTAAGGTGCTGGGCAGCTCTCGATTTTTTAGGTGAACTTTCTCACCCTCTTTGTATGTTATTATATGCCCTATTGCCTTTTGGTATTTGGCTTGCCGTTTTTCTTGGTCTTCAGCCACCTTGTTATAGAATCTCAACTGGTTGAATTTGCGATCATTGTTTGGTGGAAACTCGATGATATGTTCAATTTCTCGGGGAGTCGGCTTTTCATACATAGCAGAGTATGGTGTAATTCCTATAGCTGGATGGTGGGCGAAATTTAGGAATGTCTCTGTTGCTGCTAAGTACTCTTGCCACTTTTGTTGTTGGTTGTGACAGTACGTCCGCAAGATCCTACCCACTTCTCTCAGTACTCTCTCTGCCGGATTACTACTTGGGTGGTAGACTGACGTCTTATAAGTTTTGATCCCAAGTGCTAATAATGTGTCTCGCCACCTCCTCCCCTTAAATTGCGTACCATGGTCGGTAATAATGGAAGATGGTCTACCGATCTCTGGCACATACAAATCGATGATTACCGCCAGAACTTTCGCTGTTGTTGCCCGATTAACCGGATATAGCTTTATATATTTGGTATAGTGGTCCATGATTATTATCAGGTACTTATACCTGTGTCGACCACCGCTACGGGGAAATGGCCCGCAGATATCCAAGAACACTTTTTCCAGCTGTGCATTTGAGGTAATAGGTATCATTATACCCTCTTTCTTCTCATTGTTTATCTTGACGCATTGGCAGATATTACAGGACTTGATGTAAGTCCTCACCTTTCGGTTGATATTCTTTATCTTGCAGTTTTCCTCTAACGCCTGTATCACTTTTAGCGCTCCCATGTGACCATACCTGACATGATAATCGATGATGACCTCCTTTTCGATTTGGTGTGGAATTATCACCTTCCATGCCTCTTCGTCCAATGCCGTTTTTATGAATAAGATCCCTTTGTTTAGATGGTAATATTTGGAAACGGTATCATCATCGGCTTCCAGTCGACTCGTGATGTTTTTCAGTTTAGGATCAGACTGTTGGTGGATTCGGATATTTATTAATAGAGCTTGTAGATCGGCTCTGGTCTTAAAGATGTTATAAATTTTAACCAAGCTCTCCTTCTCTCCCTCGAAAGTCTGATCTTCCAGATTTATTCGTGATAATACATCTGCTACCACGTTCTTTTTTCCCGGAATATATTCCCATTTCAGATCATATTCTTGTAGGGCGAGTACCCACCTAGCCAATCGGCCGTGACTCAATTTGTACCTACGAAGGAACGAGATGGATTTATGATCAGTACGAACAGTGACTTGATACCCGAGAATGTACGTTCGGAACTTGCTGCATGCGAACACCACGCTAAGCAATTCCTTTTCTGTTACACTGTAGTTCTTTTCGCACTGATTCAGCGTGCGACTAGCGAAGCTTATTACCAGATGTTGTCCCTCCTCATCTTCCTGGTATAAAGTCGTTCCTAAGCTCAGATCGCTAGCATCGCAGTTTAAAAAGAATGGTTTCTTAAAATCTGGGTGACGAAGTATAACGCTCTCCAGAAACTTTTCTTTTATCAAGCGGAAAGTAAGATCTTGTTTCTCACCCCAGGTCCATTTGTTCTTAGCAGATAATTGTGGTTAAAACTTGGCTGTCAACTCGGAATATCGGTTCTGAAACTTCCTGTAATAGTTACAGAGTCCGAGGAAAGACTGTAATTGTTTCCTGTTTCTTGGTTGCGGGAACCTCTGAATTGCCTCCACTTTCTCTGCTGACGGGGTAATACCTCTATCGTCTAGATTGAAACCCAAGAATTGTACTTCGCGCGCTATGAACTTGGATTTCTCCAACTTCAGAGTTATGTTGTTCTGCGCTAACTTGCTTAGTACATATTCTACTCTATAGCAGTGTTCCTCCCAGGTTTCGGATGTAATGAGTAAGTCGTCTACATAGACGGTGGTGAATTGGAGCGCTTCTTGTCCAAGAATCTGGTCCATACATGCCACAAAGATGGCGACAGAATTTACAAGTCCGAAGGGCAGTCTCTTGAACTGTTAATTGCGCCCTTCGAAAATGAACGCCACGTACTGACGGCTTTGTGGATGCAGCTCCACTTGCCAATAACCACATACAGTGTCCCAGGTACTGATAAACTTCGTGCCATGAAAACGTTTTAATATCTCCTCTATTTCACCGGGTGAGGTTCTGTCATTCACAATCGTTTTGTTCAATTCGCGCGCATCTAAACAGAGCCGGACTTGTCTGTCTTTCTTTGGAACAGCAATAATTGGACTAGTGTAAGGTGATTGACTAATCTCAATTATGTCATTTTCTATCATTTTATTTATTTCTGTTCTCACGGCCTCTTTAAGCGACTGCGCGATTGGATATGACCTCCGGTTAAACTCTACGTTTTCTTTGAACTCCAGTTTGCACTGATAGTTTTTAACCTTCCCTGGTTCATCTGAAAACACTGCCTTGTACTTCTCATATATTCTGATTAGACGATCGGCTAGATGTACAGGTATTTTATCGTTATTGCTTCCGCACTGGAAGTCCCGTATTTCTTGGATTTTTACTGACCATAAATCCTCTCCTCCATGGTTGTATATAATGGGTTTATTAAGAGGGCTGTTCCTAATGACATTAATTTTACGAAGTTGTTGATGTAGAGGGCTGGGAAGTATATTTGCGCCTCCTACCAAATTTGCGGTCCGTGTTACTCCGTCTGGGAAAAGTGATACTCTCTCTAAGTTAAGGTCGATTATGGCGGAATACCTTCTCAGAATATCGCAACCGACTAGTATGTCAAATGGTAATCCGGTGGCGATCAAAAATTCCATGTCTAAAGCTATATCTCGGTTAACGACACTTAAGGAAACTTGCTTCCTAATGGTTTTATTCTGGCGGCCAGTTGCACCTATTAACACAATGTTGTTTACCGGTAACATTGGCAAAGTTTTTCCACATTCGCTCTGTATCCTCTCCAGTTCATTGGCGTTTATTATTGAAATATTTGCACCTGTGTCAATCATTATTTTAGTGGGAATTCCTTCCACATCCGCTGTTATATAGAGTATTTCATTATTATTGTTGTTGAGACTCTTTTCGTTTTCCTCCAAAAGTTCAGTTCGAATATCTTTCAGGTAGTGGTTACTAATTATCGTGATGTTTTTACAATTGGTTGCTTGTTGCAACTCATCCTTGTTTAACCCAGGAAGTATAAGCAGTAATGGGTCGTTGTCGTTAATTACTGCCTCCTCCCGTTTAAAGCATTGTGGTCATCGTTCGTACTAGGATTGACCGAGGCATCGTTCGGGAAACTCTGGGTCGTTTCCTGACGCTCTGTACCCTGTTTGAGGTTTATCTCCCTGTTCTGTTGTCGGCCAAGATCCTCCAGGCTGGTACTTCTTCTTCCTTGTTCGTGTCGTGGACCGTCCCGTTCCGCACTTCTCCATCTTCTGTCCGCGCCGTGGAAGCTGTTTCTCCATGGTTGATAGTATCTCCTTGGACCGCGATCTTCTGCTCTTATAAAGTTAACCCTAGGGCGTGATACCCTATTATTATTATAATTATTGTTGTAATAATTTTGGTTGGGTGGGTAAGGTCTATCACCATTATTACTGGGGTATGGATTCCTCTGACTGTATGGGCTATTAGGGGGCTGATAATAATTATTCCTATTATTAGGATAGAGGTTGTTGTTCCTAATACCGTTAGCATTGCTGTTAAAATTGTTATTACGCGGCGGGTTATTATGGCCGTCGTAATTACTGGGCTGGTTTCGGTTTCCAGGATGGTTATTGCCGTTATTAGGGTATTGATTCGGCCTCGCCTCTGGTCTTTCGTTCCTCCTCCTGCTCTGCCGATAATATTCTTCATTTTCATACCCTTCTAACAATTCCGTCATTGCCTGTACTGTCTTGATCTGGCTACCTCTCCGGGCCCTGACAATGTCTTCGTCATAGTGATATGAGATCTTATTTACCAGGCACTCTTCTGGTATAGCCGGCTCGAGGTGTTTTGCCATGCACACCTTCCCTAAGAAATAGGCTGTCATGCTACTGCCTAGTTGTGCCCTGTATCGTCCGTTACATATGTTATCACGGATCAAGTTCTGGGTTGTTTCAGACCAGTATTTAGACTTAAACATTCTCCGGAACTGCTGGTAGTCGGGAATCTCGCTACGATTAGCCATCCACCAATTATCCGTCATCTCCCTGAATGACTCATCCAAAATTTCCCTGTTATGGCTCCATTGCGTTATTTTATGTTTGTCGAAGTATTCATCTACCCTCGCCAGGAACTCCATCGGTTTCCGCTTATACTGTCGGAAGTTGAGCCATTCTTGGCTTTCATTGATGGGCAATCCGGTGAAATGAGCCGGTCTATTTCTTAACGCTTCCATTTCTTCTCGGCTTTGTCGCACCTGACCTGTGATATTGGTCATCGTCTCTTGCATATCATCACACCGTTCCGCGACTTGGTTGCGTACTCTCCCGAATTCTTCTTGAGTTTCCTTCCACTGTTCTTCCACTTTCCTGCGGCTATGTTCTTCTATATTTGTAAACTTGATGTTCACTACTTCCTTAAACTCTTGTACCTCCTTTTCGGTCTGGTTGCACTTCCCGTCAATCTCTCGGATCTGTCGATTTACCATTATGTTTTCTTCTTCCATCTTCTTATTCATCGCTTTCTTGTTAACATTGATATCCTTATTTAGTTCTTCTCTTAACAATTCCATTCTTTCGTCAAGTTTGTCCAGATTCTCCTGATTGACCTCTCTTAATTCTTCTCTTAACATTTGGTTGTCCTCTCTCAATTCTTCCAATTTCTCCCCCATTTTCTCTTCCATTTTCTTGTTATTCTCTTCCAGTTTGTCTTCCATCTTCTTGCTATTCTCCCTCAACTCTTCCTTCAACGATTGGTTGTTCTTCTCTATCTTCTTCCTGGTTTCATCAATTTTCCGATTGGTGTTTTCAACTCTATTAATCAATTCTTCTTTAGTCGACTTGAATTCTTCCTTAAAAGATTGGTTGTCTTCCTTCAATTCTTCTAACTTCTTCCCCACCTCTTCTTGCATCTTCTTGTTGTTTTCCTCCATCTTCTCTTCCAAATTCTTACTGGTTTCTTCAATCCTTTTGTTGGTATTTTCTATGTTTTTATTTATTCCACCCAAATCTTCTTTCAAGGATTGTTTGTCTTCTTTCCTGTTCTCATCCATTTTCTTATTATTTTCGTCCATTTTTTGTAGGAACATGTCCATGAATCTTTTCATTGTACTCTCTTCTATTACTTCGGATTTCTCTAAATGTCTTTCCTGGACATTGACTTCCCCTGTCTGTGTGGGCAATTCAGGTTGTTCCTCTGGTTGTGCAGGCTGTTTCGACAATACCGGTGGCAATGAACTTTCCACATCTACTGGCGTCGCCTCTTTATTTTCCATGTCAATCTCTACTTCTTTTTCGGCCTCCGCCGCCCGTTTCTTTGAAGTTGCACGTCGTTGCATTTTTCCGTCAATTTCTCTGTCTTTATAGTGCTGCCGAACTCCAATTAGTGATTGTGCAGATTGTAGTGGCCTTTCAATCGCTAATTAAAGCCCCTCAGTTGTGCGCCAATTTGTAAAGAAACTCAATACTGGTGTTTACTTGGTGTGGTTTTCAAAGTCTTCCTGGTCTGAAACTCTTCCTTTAGTTTCACTGTTGGTGGTCCAAATTGTAACAAAACCTGTTAATAATGTTAAATCTGTATAGGAATAGTGTTACCAAAATGTCTTTTAAAAATGTTGGTGGAAGAAATAAAAATTATGTTTAAAAAAAAAATTTTCCTTCTTATAGATTAATTAATTAAAAACAATTAATTAATTGTGTTTCATGAAGTTTTGAAACGTGTATCACTTCTCTAGGAAATTTTATTAGTGTTCTTGTATTCCCAATAAATTCCAACCACTCATAAGATTGACCCCCAGGTACAATCGATATTTGTTTACTTTTCTTTTTGGAGGTTATCTTCCTTCTGAGGTGGTGAAATTCTTGTAGATTATCGTTTAAATTATATTAATTGTAAATTGTTATGTTTTAATAAAGAAAGAACTATTTTGGTATAAAAGGTATAAATGTTTTATTGGATAATCTTAATATATATAAATCTCGTGTCACAATGTTTGTCCTCAATGGACTCCTAAACCACTTAACCGATTATAATAAAATTCGCACACCATGTGCAGTTCGATCCAACTTGAGAGATAGGATAGTTTAAATCTCAAATTATAGTCGCAATTTTAATTTATTGAACAGATGTCGATACCTTTCGACGGAAAAAATCTAACCTCAACAATGCGAGCACAAGAGAGGCACTTTTATTATTTTAGGTGATTACAGAAATAATAAAGTTAGCTCAATGAACTACTACGCACACCGAATAATGGTTAGACAACATCAAGACAATTATATCCTTCGATATCGTCAGCTGTTCCATCAATACATTGTTGATATGTATGCTAAGGTCGAAAGCGAACGCTTGCGATTCCTTCGATTCAACCAGGCAAAACTACGATCGGAAGAATATATTCACTTACGAGATGCTGTTGCTGGAAACATCGATGGAAATTTAAATCCCAATGACATCGGTAATGCTTTCATTTTACCTTCAAGCTACATCGGCAGTCCACGGAACATGCAGGAATACATACAAGATGCGATGACTTACGTACGTCATTACGGCCGACCGGATTTATTTATTACATTCACATGTAATCCGAATTGGGAAGAGATACAAACTTTACTATTGCCAGGACAACAAGCCATTCATCGTCATGATTTAACTGCACGTGTGTTTAAACAAAAATTGAAATCCTTAATTGATTTTATTGTTAAATATTCAATTTTTGGTATCACACGTTGTTGGCTGTATACGATAGAGTGGCAAAAGCGAGGTTTGCCTCATGCCCACATTTTGGTTTGGCTTAAAGATAGAATCCGTCCTGAAGAAATCGATCAAATAATTTCAGCCGAAATTCCAGACCCATTAATTGATCAAGAATTATTTGATATTGTCACCAAACACATGATCCATGGGCCATGCGGTGCTTTCAACATGACGTCACCGTGCATGGAAAATGGAAAATGTAAAAAAAACTTCCCAAAGCCGCATACGAATGACACGATCACGGATATTGATGGTTATCCAATGTATCGCCGCAGAAGTACTGAGAATGGTGGCCACACATTTACAATGCGACTGCCGAACTTTCCAAATCAAGTTGAGTTTGATAATCAGTGGGTGGTACCATACTCACCACTACTTTCAAAAACTTACAAAGCTCATATCAATGTTGAGCTTTGCAGTTCTGTTAAATCAATTAAGTATATTTGTAAATATGTAAACAAAGGCAGTGATTTGGCCATATTTTCGTCTTTGTTCGTAAATAATTTCATTGTACTAAAGGGTTATAGTAGTAGAAAGTCAAATAAGGAATCACCATATTTTTTTACAAATACCATCTGTGTGAAAAAGCATAGTGGACTCCGTGACTGATGTTCTCTTATTGTTCCTCTTAGATTGTTTACTATAATGTAATATAACAAAAACTTTAGCCACAGCAACGCGTGGCCGGGTCAGCTAGTTGATTATAAGACTCTTGTCGATTATAAAATCGACTCTCAGGGTATCGAAAAGTTACAAGTTTTTGATATATAAAATTCAATCAGGTTCTTTTAACAGCTAATTATGGTTAAAGTCAGAGAAATCGGGCCAATATTAAAAAAGTATAACGTTACAACAAGTAATTCTTAATACTAGGTACATATATTGAATTGAAATTGAAATAAAATAATTTGTTGTCGAACCGTATAGCTGACGGAACTAGAAGGCGGTGTTTTTGAGTGGTGACGACAGAAATTGCAAATGGCTGCCGTCGAGTTAGTAAAATGTCCTTCGTAAATGCGACGTTCCAAATAAGAGATTTTCTTGTAGTAGTCACGTCCTGGTGTCAGCAAATCTTTCTTCTGATGATGTGTAGTGTCTTGAGTGAAGTTTCTGTGTTGTATTTTGTATATCGGTGTATGTATAAGTCCGTTCACTTTTTTGTCATTAGGCACTAATTTATGGTTATGGTGTATACTGTTTTCTGGTGTTTAATAGTGTTATTTGGTGTAGTTAGGTGCTGTACAATGTTATTTAGTCTCTGGTAATTGTTTCTGTCACTCGGTCGATGTTACAAAATGTTTTTACTCGCCACTCACGATTTTCAAAATGTGTCATTCACTGACTCGCCATTACGGTACTATAAGTTAGGTTAATTCGATTAAAATTCGCTCGTCAAGTTCACAGTATCACGTTCAATAATCAGCTCTCTACTTCCTTCACTTTCGACTAAAATCTTAGCCAATACAATATTATTACTTACATTGTTCAAATCTAACTTTGCATCCTGTGCATATTTTAAATTACATTATATAACTGCCTAAACTTTGGTTATTATTCAAATTTATTTGCTAGATGTTACTTAATTTAATCCTTCAGTTCATTCGGCTTATTTTAATATCGAATAATGCCGTTTTATTATGTTTTTTTGTCTAAAATTGGTAATTTTACTTTCATTTTGTATTTGGTAAATTTCCAAAATTAACTTCCTGTCATTATGCAAATTCTGCCATTTTTAAGTTATATTTATGATTAATAATCTCATATTGTATTAAAAGGTTTATATTCCCTTAGTTTCTTGCAATTATTTGAATTGGTTAATTTTTAAAATATTATGTTGGAATATATGACTCCCCTCTTCAAATTTTTGAGTTCTGTCATTTCCATTTTTATTTATAATTCTGGCTATAATTTTTCAAAATCTTTTTAAGTTGTATGTGTAATTATATGGCTTCATCTCTGGTTTATTTTATCTAAATCCCTTTAGTTTAAATGTATTTAAGTGAGTAATTTCTCTGTTTTGATGAAGTTTGGTTTTCATTATTTTGCCTAGATTTTTTAACAAGTTTTTTCTTACAAATTTTTATATAATCAATACATACTGTGTTATACCCTCTCTGACTTTTTAAACATGGTATTATAAACTAAACTTTTTGTTTTAAATTAAACATAACAATAATTAGTATTGTATTGGTTTCAATACTATAAACAGTTAAACAAATAAGAAAAATTTTTAAATGATGGTTGTCTTCAACCATTCAGACATTTTTTACAATCAACACTTATTACTAACATAGAAATATTATTTACAAAGGAGGTTTTTTCCCAACTAACATCTTATTTACTTATTACTATTAATACAAGTAATAAATATATTTACAGTTATGATGTTAGTGGTTCCAAACTTATTAAAAGGATCTTACTACTAATACATTTTTTTTTAAATCCTTATCCTATATTCACAAAACCTTATACCTATATTCTTATTTGCTATCTATTATACTAAGTTTGATTATGCAGTTTTTTAAACTGTCTTTTAAATATGGTATTGGGTAATTGTACCCTGTCACTGTATATTTAAATCTGTTTTTATTCATTATTTAAAGAAATGTTTCTTCAAACAGATTTATAGCTTGAGATTACTACATGTATCACATTCACATGGTACAAATTATAAGTCATTTAAAGTTGTATATTTCATTAGATACACAGTTTGTGGATGCCAAGGACGAAACATAAGGTTTATTTTTTATAATACCCAAACTAGCACTGGTTCACTTTACACTTTTTGAGCTATTTCTAAATGGTTGTTTAGTCTCATTAACATCAATAAATTGGTTTGGGTGTTACAATGAAGATTTGTTCCTTGGGCATTATATTATTATTTCATCCTGGTTCACTGGCAAGTCTTACTCTATACACTTTTTTCTCTTAATTTTATTGTACATGTGGTTACTGTTCAAGACTATTTCGTTATACTTTTATTATTTGTGTTTTATTATTTATTTTGGGATATGGGGATATGGGTGTCCTTTATAAGAGCATTCCTTCTTCTTCTGGATGCTGCCTTCTTCTTCTTTCTTCGATGGTGTCTGCTTTTCTTCTGTCTTCTTGGAATGGTATATTCTCCCTCTTCTTCTTGATGCCATCGGGTTTCTTGGGATTTCTTCATCTTCTTCTGGTTTCTAGAAATACATCACCTTTTATGGTGGATCTTGCCTTATTCAGGGTTTCTTTTTCATTCATTTATCCTCGTTGTGGGTTTAATAATATTCTGTTGTTTCTTTGTTTACTTCTTACCTTCCTGGGTTATATTTTTAAAAAACCTTGGGTTATTAGACTGGTTTTGGATGATTCGTCACTAGTAACTTATTTTATTTGAACTTATACTTTTTTTAATAACAATGATTGTTCTGCATAGTTGCTATGAATTAATTCTTTATATTAAATTTAATGCTTTCTTCGGATTTAAATGTTATAATCTGATTATTCTAATGATCGATGCCATTCATTATTATGCGTTTATCTGTCACGTTACAACATAATGATAGAATACCTATCGAAACTTTTATTCATTTAATGTAAAAAGACTTTTGAAATTAATACTTATGAAAAATAAATGATTAGTTGGTACTAGAAGAAATCAACGTTTTAACAAACATTTCCATAATTAGTGTACAAAAAACGGCTGTACTTTTGAACCTGAGACCATGCTGAATCATGATTCCCTATTACCATTCTCTTCCAGTATAATTCTTAATGCAGTTTCCATTATTTTGTAAGAAAGAAAGTTGATATGTTCAATGGCAATTTTCCTGTTCACCTTTTAAAAGCATAATTGTTATTCAGTTTCCTTTCTTGTTCTGAATTTATTGGACCGAAATTATAACCTATTTCCCATTTACAGCACATTATTACCTTACAAAGACAAGTAAATCTAATTTATAACGATAAAAGTACATTAAAATCCTCACTTTGAGACAATTGAATTTATTTCATTTAATATAATCGAGTCCCTAGTTCGGGGCCATTGAGACAACTGAATTTATTTCAATTCAATAAAATATATTAAAATTATGCAAACTTCGTTTTCATCTTACCTTCGGGCTCTCTTCCAGGGTCCTACAGACGAAAACAGCTGCAGAAAGATTATTTGAGTTGAGGGGTGAAAATATAATAACACCGTTTATACTGGCTAGAACAACCGGTTTGAATTTTATTTAATGCACAAAATGCTTATTTGCAAATTACGACTTTCTTAAAATTAACAACACAAAAACCATAAAATTAATTGGTGAACCAATCTTACTTAACTATGACATTTATAACAAACAATTTATGCATTTACTGAACCAGTACATAATGTATCCCCATTCTCCTACACATTCATTCTTTTACATGAACATTCTATTTAAACCCCTTTCCCTTAGAGATCTCATTATAATTTGAAACGTTCCCAGTTATAAATTTTACTGTTGTTAAAAATTTGGAATTATAAGAAATTGATTATAGGAGTACTCAGCCTGTTTGTAGACCTGGTCCAACAGTTGAGTCACTTATTTCACCCCGCACTCCGAAAGTCAATGGGAGATAATTAAAGTTATTTTTTCTTTTGACTGGCGTTAATTATTCACTGGTTGAATAATATTACTTACTGAATAGAACTGTGTTTCATCACATTTCGCATTTGTCGGCCGACTTTCCTTTGCTCGAGCACTTAGGTTTGGAGTTAGTTGACCACGCGGTCAGAGTTACGAGTTGAACTAACTCTTAAACTGGCGTTAGGGCCATGATTCACAAGGGTTAGTCGGGTCATGTGATCGCCAGTGTGCGTTCCCATTGGTTCTTTTAAAGGTGTTCTATACGCTGGACATCGAGTTTAGCAACATTTTGCCGCCTGGTGAAATCTATGGCTTGGTGTCATTTTTGCCGTGATTCACAGTTACCACAAACTGTATGTAGTTGCGTAATCTGTCAGGCCTGTCTGAGTGCCGAGACAAAACACAGACGTTTTGTTTTGTAATAACACTGCATGCGTGGTTGATGAAATCGAGGTTCCACACAGGTGAACACTGACTACATTGGGATTACAATTGATTTAAATTATTATTTTTTACACCCAATTCTGTACCATTACAATACCCCCCCCCCCAATGAGAGGTTTTACGCCGCAGCATAAAAACTCTCATTGCCTAAAACCTAAAAGAATCAGTGAAGATATGGTCCCGCAACCCCCCTTAGTTCTTTACTAAAATCATGGGCACTTACCCCCCTTAGTCCGGTGGCTGTTGCTGCACCCATCCGACCTTACTGGACTTCTCTGCTCGAGATCCCAACACCATAAAATCAGATAGGCACCCGCCACAGTGCCTATTACTCCATATCCCACACTGATTTGTTTCCTCTTAGTTGTACTGGTTCATTATTGGCAAAGTACTGGTTTTTCCTTGAATTTGTAATATACATATGTCTGCCTAGCAATACAAACGTACTGTCTGCTTACATTTATTTACATTGAATACATAAAAATCATATACCAGTTATATATTGGTAATTTTACTCCCCTAACAAAACATTATTCCCCGCCAAAAGTACAAGTAGATTATATAGAATACAAATGAATCATCACCAACATTAACTCAACCTTCTGTTTATCTTTCATGATCACTTCTACTTTACTCTTCTGTTACAACATAATCACGATACAACATGATAAGCCTTCCAAATAAACATTACCATTTTTACATTGTATTTCAAAACCGAAACATTACCACCTTATTCACTACAAGTCAAAAATAAATTATTCCAACTTTTTAGATAGTCCATCTGTTAAATTAATTAATTCAGCTTCACTTATTAAGTCCATACTCGTACACTATCACAATGATTTCAACTTATCATCAACATGTTACATTGGTTTCAATCAACCCTATAACAGGCCTTCATAAAATACAATGTCCACATGGCCATATAAACTTAACGGTATACCTACATCTAATATATATGAATTTCATACAAATTAAACAATGTTCACAAAACTCTATTACCCATCCAAAATAACACATTGATTATACAAAATATCAGTAAATCATAACAATCATAACTATGAAGTACAGATTCTACACTCAAGAATGACTTATCCTTGACTCCTGATTTTTTTTTTTTTTTACAACCCCCCTTCAAATCCCTTAACCCCTGATACCCGTTACAATTGACTGTGTTCTGCACTAGGCTTCTTGACCATCGCTGGCCTCATCCTAGCCGTAAACCACATCTCCCTTGTGGCCTGTAACTTTGTCACCCCCCATCCACACTCACTATTACCCCCCCCCCCTGGCTGGACTGTGGCGTCCAGTTGCTTCCACAACCAAGGACTGATGCGGAAGGGGTGGACACTTTTTTCTTTTATTCCACCCCCATCCTTGCTTCGGCGTTACAATAAAACTTCAGTAACGTACTTACTAACAATGATTGATACGCCCCTAATGGACTACCACTCCTATATGGGTGAAAATAGCCCAGTTCCAAAATTTGGTAGATTCCCCTAATAATAACACCCCAACTAATTTTAACAAACCGCCGGGTTGGCAAAACAAAAACAAACCACAAGCCGGTTATAACAATTAAAATTTATGATTTGTTATAATTAACTACTTTCACGGTCATGATCCGGTGAGGTCATGGGTGCACTTAGGTGGGGAATCTACAGTATAAAACATAAATTGACTATTTATAAAGGTTTACATTAACAGTTGTATGCACATCTTATTTTACAAACACTATCTTAGCCTAAATATTTTTGATTATTTTTACCCAAAAATTTCCTTCAGTTTTCAATTTAAAATGAATATTTCAATCATTACGTTTTCATCAATTATTATTTAATTTACCATTACAGTTAAAATTCAAATCAAAATAAATTTAAACGCATCCCTAAAATTCACATTGTTAAGTTAATCCAAGGCCAACTCAAATTTAATTTAGTTTCTTCATTGGTTCAAGACAATTTCAGTTACTTTTAATTACATTTTTCAAAATGATTCTAGTTAGTTTAATGTTTAATCTCGCCTTGGTATTTCAATGAATTTTACCAGCATCACCTCATTTAGTTCAAAACTTTCTTTGAATTCTTCCCTAATCACATTCTGACTACCATTTATCTCTACTCATAACCTAACATTGCAGACCGTACTCCAAAATAATGATTTAACGCTTAGGTTGTATGGCTTTTATTTTACAATATTTTCACAAATTATTTTTCTTTAATTACCTGTGAATAGGTTATATCTTATATGTACAGAATTATGGTGTACTGAGATGCGATTGAAGACGAACAGAACCCCTACCTCAATGAATGTGAATAACAACCCTTTTTGCAGCCATCAGATCCTTAACCCTTTTTCCATAAATAAAAAACAAACCACAACCGACAATCTACGACCCCATCTCGCTACACCATAATTCTATTAGACTATACAGAAAATTTGTTATCTTAGTTTGTTTACTCAGCCACAAAACGTCTCCACTACCTACCTATTAAGGGATGAGTTTACAATCCGCAAATAACACCAGTTTATTGACTTGAGGATTGCCTTAATGTATTATAATTTAAAATTGAGGGAATCAATGGTCCGTGGAGTGTGCCAATTTGTGCACCTATTTTTCTGTTTCTTTAAACACGGACTTTAGGGGTCCCCCTCCCCATTAATTGTACTATGTAAAATTTCTAGTTTCTACCAATTTGGTAGGGAAATACCATCCTTGTCCCTATGTGTCCAAAATCCACGACCAGGGCTGGTGAGACTGTGGCCGCCCGAAAATGGGGGAGGGTCCCTTCTGAAAACAATAAATTTTTATACACAATTACATGATTTATTTTATTATTTTATTTTGACCAATACTTTTTTAAATTGGTGGCGTTATGGGTACCCACTATCTCCTGCGTCACTTGATTTCGTAAAATGTATGCGTTATCCATTTTAATTTCGACTACTTCATATGGTCCTTCATATAACAAAAAGAATTTCTTAATCTCTTTATCCTGTGCACTTGATAGATCATGTCTTCTCACTAATACCAACTGATCTACCTCGTACTTAGTCCACTTGCCTTTAGCATCATGACGCCGTTTTCTTTTTTCTCCCTTGGTTAATAAATTTTCATTTGCGAGTTTTAATTTTACCTCCAAACCTCGGGTGTTGCTCTCCGGTGGGTAATTGAACAGCTGTTCCAGAATTCTAGGTGGGCGTGTCCCCTTGACCAGCTCGTAAGGTGTAAACCCAGTTGATTCATGAGTAGTACAATTCAACCATTCTTCGATTTTTCCCACATACATTGGCCATTCGCTGTGTTTAGCATGGCATATGCCCGAAAAATTCTCCCTAATTCTCACATGACCCTTTCGGCCTGGTTCGACTAAGGATGGTATACCACCGTGTGTTTAGGTATCATGCCTTCCCAACCCAAAGTTTGTCGCCAAGTTCCACTAATGAATTGGGGTCCATGATCAGATAATATTATTTTGGGTTTTCCGGTTTTAATCATATAATCCTTCGTGATTTTTTCACTTAATACTTTACTGGTTGCCCTTTTTACACTATATAATCTTACAAATTTCGTGAATGTGTCTAATACCCCAAAAATGTACATTTCGCCTCCCCGTCCCTTTGGTAGAGGGCCAAACAAATCCACCGCAACTAAATCAAAGGATCTCTCGAAATGTATTTCATTTCTCCCTCTACTAGGTAATTAACTACCTTTGACTTCTGACATAACTCGCACCCCCGGAGTAAAGTTCTAACCCTCCGTTCCATATTTTTAAATAAACATGATTCTTTCAATACATTTACACACTTCCTAGCACCGAAATGCCCATACCGAAAATGGCAGTCCCATATTATCTTGTCTACCAACCCTTCCGGTATAACTAACCTCCAATCACACTCTCCCCCCTCTACTTTCTTAAATAAACTCCCTTGATAGATCTGAAAATAACGGCTATATACTAACTCATCTGAATCGGACTCTAAACTAGTTATTATTTTATTCAGTTTAATATCTGTCCTCTGCATGCTATTAATGTCTTTCAATTCCTCCCCAAACAGTCTATCTTCCCTACTAAGTGTAAAGATTTCTATTTCTTTTAAGTCCCTCCCTGTTCTCATTCCCTCTGTATCTACCCTGGATAAAGTGTCAGGTATCTTGTTTTCCACCCCTTTTATATACTCCCAAGTAAAATTATACTCTTGTAATGCTAGCATCCACCTGGTTATTCTGGTGTGTGTCAGTTTACAGGTGTTTAAAAAAGCTAATGCCTTGTGGTCAGTCCGGATGATGGTAGAATTTCCCAACAGATAGGTTCAAAATTTCTTCAGGGGAAAGACAATGCTTAGTAATTCCTTCTCCGTGGTTGTATAATTCCTTTCAGCAGCTAGCAATGTACGGCTGGCGAACGCAATGGTGTGGTGTTCCTTGTTGTCGTCCTCCTGGTACAACTCAGCACCTAAAGCGATATTACTGGCATCCGTCTGTAAATAAAATGTGCGTTCAAAGTTAGGGTGATTCATCATGATCATGTTAACAAAATGGTCCTTTATCTCATTAAACGCATCTCGTTCTTTTTCCCCCCATCTCCACTGCTTATTCTTTTGTAATACTGCACTCAACTTTGAAGTTATATGGGCATAGTTTTTCTGAAATTTTCTATAAAAATTACATCCCTAAAAAACTTTGCAATTGCTTAATATTTCTGGGTTCCGGGAATTTTAAAATTGATTCTACCTTCTCTGGGTTGGCTTTTATCCCTTCTGGTGTTATTATGAAACCTAAAAAATGTATTTCTTTCTGTAAAAATTTAGACTTCTCCCAGTTGACAGTCAACCCCCCTTTACGCAATCTATCTAATACGTACTCTAAATGTTCCACATGTTCTGAAAATGTGCGTGAGGCTATCAGTATATCATCTATATAAATGGTTAAAAAGTCTAAATTTTTTGGCTTAGGATTTCATCTAGACATTTTATGAAACTGGCCACACTGGTATTCAGCCCAAAAGGTAACTGTTTAAATTGGTAATTTATCACAATAATCACATGCTAATGGGACTTGCCAGTACCCCGCGGTTAAATCTAATGAGGTCATGTATTTAACTCCGCTGAATTTTTGAAATATCTCATTTATTGCTTCGGGCGATTCTCGATCCGGAATAATTATTTGATTAATCCTGCGGGCGTCTAAACATAATCTGACTCGACCATCTTTTTTAATAACTACTACTAACGGGTTGGAATACGGTGATACTGATCTCTCTATTATGTCCCCCTCTAACATTTTATCTAATTCCGCCTGGACCGCTCTTCTCTTTGAATATGGCACTGGATAGCTTCTTTGTACATAGGGTGCGTGTTCCCTTACCTTTAATTCACATTCATAATTTCTTGCCCTCCTGGGTATATCGGCAAACACTTCTTTAAAACACTACCACCCGCCACAACGCTTTAAGTTGAGAACTCCCTACGATGCCACCCTCACTGCAAAACTTCACCGCTCTATCCTCCCAAATTCGTTCTTCATTTATGTCACCCACTAACTCTCTCTCTCTACATACACACATATTAACTTCCGTTTCTACTTTACTAGCCCGATTTAGTATCACCTTAACTCCCGAAATTCTCACTTTGTCTACTACCCGCTCAAAACTAATCTGAACTGATTCAAATTCATTATTCAGTACTAACAACCGCCTCTGAAAATCTATTACTGCTTTATGCTTTAACAAAAAATCGTTCCCCAAAATAACCTCCAAATTTAACCCCCTACTACTAGAAATGTATTATCGTACCCTACTCCGTTAATTACCATATTCAAATGTACCTGTTTAGTTACACGTTTACTCCTAACCCCGGTAATACCTACAATAGTCACCCCCGCAACTGGCAAAGATGGGATATTTTTCTTTGTTTCTTGCAATTCCTCTAGTATGTGTTTGGAAATAACAGAAACTTCACTACCTGTATCTATTAAAGTTTTTATTTCCTTACCTTCAATTTGGATTCTTACCTCGGTCAGTCCGGTCTCTAATCTTGCTGCCTCTATGTCATCCTCCTCCATCAGTTCCTTGAACAGGTCGGTGCGGATAACGTTACTTAGGTAGCCGTTGTTGTCTTGGGCCCCGCAGTCCTTTGTCGACAATGGTGGGGTCCCTTCACCCACTGTCCTTGCTAGTTTTCCGTTTGAGTTGTTGCACGGCCTGGAGTATACCCACCACAGCCTCTGTTAGCAATTCCACTACTTCCCGGTGCTCCTCGGTTGCTGCTCCCTCCTCTCTGTGGTTGATTGTTTTGGTTATGCTCAGTGTTATTTCGTTGACAGTTCCTCTCTTTATGACACCTATAACAGGTCGTTCTGCTGGCGTAGTTCTCACAATGACACTCTACACACCTCCAATCCTCCCTTCTATTATTATTATTTCCCCGTTCCCCTCTATAATGGATTGATGTCCCCCTGGGCTGATAATGGTTTCCGTTTGTATATGGTGCGGGCAGATTCGGATGCCGACCCGTCTCTCGGTCTCTAATGTTTTGGAAAATATCTAGTATTTGCTCGAGTTAATTTATATCTTCCACTTCCCGCGTCATTAAGTTGATCTAAATTTCTCTTGGTAAGTGTTTACTTATATACCGTACAAACGATCGGAACGATAACAGGGGCTCTAAATATTTCACCTCATTGTATGACCGCATCACGTACAATGTCACATTATCCCCCTGGGCCCCGAAATTACCTTTTCCCATAATCTTACTGCGTAGCCCCTCTTGCTACTCCTCCGACCAGTATTTGCTTCGGAAGGCACTCTCAAAACTTGGATAATCTCCCCATTCTGCTTTGTGTACTTCCGCCCACACTGCAGAACTCCCTTTGAAGCATTTCATTATTTTTAATAACTTAACCTCCCAATTACTATTGCAAAACTGATTATACTCTTTTACTCTGTTTAAAAATTGCATGGGGTGTACCCCCCTACTGTCACAATTGAGCGATTCTAACTATTCACTACTTATATCACGGGTCATAATTACCCTTTCCGTAATATTATTTATTTTCTGGCCAATTGCCATATTCAATTCATCTTTTACGTTAATAATGCTCTGTTCAATAGACACGAACTTTTTGTGATTTACACTCTCAATAACATTTACTGTTTCTTGGACTGATTGAATATCTGTTTTACAAATATTTTCTATCTCATCTCTAACATTTTTAACTATTGCTACTTGTGATTCTAATTCACTACTACGGTTATCTATGGCGCATATAGTGTTAGTTATGCACTGCATCTCACTCTCAATATCCTCGAATTTATTACCCGCTTTACTTACAAAGCTTTCTAATTTGTCATTTACTATAATTATTTGTTGTCCAAGTTCTTTTTGATTTTATTCTAAAATGTCTGTTTTATTGTCTAGCATGCACGCACGCTCTCTTAAATCATCGGTTTTTCTTTTCGTTTCATTACGTATTTCGTTAATTCGCTCTTCAATACTACACAATGAATTAGTTAATTCGTCAAACTTAGCATCATTGGTATCAAAACGTTTATTTAATTCACCGAATTTAATCTCGTTGGTGTCAAAACGTTTGTTTATGTCGCTACTTATTTCATTGAATTTCGTCTTAAATTTTTCATCTAAACGATTATTTAAGGCATTTAATTTACTGTTAAGTTCATTAACACTTTTACGCAAAAAATCGTCATTAGCATCAAATCTCTTATTATTATCATTAAACATTTGTTTAATCTCCCCCCATTGTCTCACGAAACCAATTTCTTGTTTCGTCATCAGTTTTATCACTATCCCTAGTCGAGACAGAATGAACTCTGACCTCGTCCATTACCACTGATTCGGTCATTGACTGATTTCCCGACTCATTCATAACAGTTACGTCAGCTGTATTTGTTTTATTCTCTGTGTTCTCCATTATGAAATTATTTTTAATTAAATGATTTTCAATTGCATACACAGTTATTAAAATTTATCAATTTTACTTTCTTACTTTCTAGCTACGATCTAAAACATTTCTAACAACGCCCTCACTTCCAAATAACCCGTTTTGCAGCTCAATTAGGTCTGGTGTATGTAATAAAAAATTACACTCACCGTCACTGTTCGGGGGCCAATGAGACAATTGAATTTATTTCATTTAATATAATCGAGTCCCTAGTTCGGGGCCATTGAGACAACTGAATTTATTTCAATTCAATAAAATATATTAAAATTATGCAAACTTCGTTTTCATCTTACCTTCGGGCTCTCTTCCAGGGTCCTACAGACGAAAACAGCTGCAGAAAGATTATTTGAGTTGAGGGGTGAAAATATAATAACACCGTTTATACTGGCTAGAACAACCGGTTTGAATTTTATTTAATGCAAAAAAATGCTTATTTGCAAATTACGACATTCTTAAAATTAACAACACAAAAACCATAAAATTAATTGGTGAACCAATCTTACTTAACTATGACATTTATAACAAACAATTTATGCATTTACTGAACCAGTACATAATGTATCCCCATTCTCCTACACATTCATTCTTTTACATGAACATTCTATTTAAACCCCTTTCCCTTAGAGATCTCATTATAATTTGAAACGTTCCCAGTTATAAATTTTACTGTTGTTAAAAATTTGGAATTATAAGAAATTGATTATACGAGTACTCAGCCTGTTTGTAGACCTGGTCCAACTGTTGAGTCACTTATTTCACCCCGCACTCCGAAAGTCAATGGGAGATAATTAAAGTTATTTTTTCTTTTGACTGGCGTTAATTATTCACGGGTTGAATAATATTACTCACTGAATAGAACTGTGTTTTATCACATTTTGCTTTTTGTCGGCCGACTTTCCTTTGCTCGAGCACTTAGGTTTGGAGTTAGTTGACCGCGCGGTCAGAGTTACAAGTTGAACTAACTCTTAAACTGGCGTTAGGGCCATGATTCACAAGGGTTATTCGGGTCACGTGATCGCCAGTCTGCGTTCCCATTGGTTCTTTTAAAGGTGTTCTATACGCTGGACATCGAGTTTAGCAGCATTTTGCTGCCTGGTGAAATCTATGGCTTGGTGTCATTTTTGCCGTGATTCATGGTTACCACAAACTGTATGTAGTTGCGTAATCTGTCAGGCCTGTCTGAGTGCCAAGACAAAACACAGACGTTTTGTTTTGTAATAACACTGCATGCGTGGTTGATGAAATCGAGGTTCCACACAGGTGAACACTGACTACATTGGGATTACAATTGATTTAAATTATTATTTTTTACACCCAATTCTGTACCGTTACAACTTCAACCTAATGCAATAAAAACCAATGTGCAAGTTTCTATCACTATGCAAATGATTAATTATTAGTAATTGATTATTGTGGAATTTTATGTTGGTCTCAGTTAATGAAAAAAAAAATTGGAAGATCCACTTGAAACCGATATAAAATGATTAGCCTATATTGCATTAAAAGATGTCAAAGAGTGTATTTTGCATAAAACTGATTACAGTAAGGACCTTTGTTTATGAATAGAAACAAATAAAGACTCCATACTTAGTTTGTACCATTACAATTCACAAACTGATAGATATTATTTCATAATGTGTATTGTTATTAAGAAGATTGAAATAACAAAAGTATAAACAAAGTTTTGTATATTCTGAATACAAAAATGAAATATTTGACATTTATAGCCTTTTACAAAGTGTATAGAAACTTGTTTTACATGGTGTAATGATTTGTTTTATATAGCAACTTCTCAGGTTTGAATAAAAATAGACAGTCATGACCCAACAGTTCCATGATTATTTTCACACATCATAATAAAAATTAACCTCAAATATTTTTAAACACTTATTAAAATTTGGTTACACAATTTTTGTCACTGAAAAATATTTGACAGCACAATGTATATAAAGTTATTTAATTATAATATATCCATTCATGATCAGCAGCAGCAGGTCCGTTGGGGCTGCGACTGAAATGTTTTGATTTTTTGGCCTCGGGCTCGTCCATGGCTAACTTCATCCTGTTAATCATCCTGTTTCCGTTGCATGGTGTGCGCGCATTTCGTTACATACTAAAATTTCACCCTCAGCGCGCCTAAAGAAGTATAACTTCAAAAATTAGAAATATGACAGTGATGTCATTGAAACCAATATTTAATGATTGCCTAGTGGTTTTAAAAGAATGATTATAATGTACAGTAAAGAATACTGTATGTATATTTCCCCCCTCAATTAGCGTATTGAAAGTTGTAACGCGTTTCTTTCTAAATAGTCATTTTCTTGACATAGTAATTTTGTGTATTGCATTTACATGAACCTGTTGTTATAATAAAGAACTCTACAGAGGCCTTTAAAGAAAATATAATTTGCTAAAATAATGTACAATCCAAATAAGATATCCATTTTCGTTTGATATTTTTATCTATATATGGCCATGTAGTTTTAGACAGTATTTTGTTTGTTTAGGTGAAGATGATGGTTTAAATCTTTTAAACATATCGACAATAAGTGTTTAACTTGAAAGTGTGGTTCAGGAATATTAGGTTGGTTTGTTTTTAAAATAACTATATAAACCACATACTTACAAAGTTCAGATTGAAATGTCATTGAACATTATATTTATATGAAGTATATAATGTATTATTAGAGAAGTCTTATGACAAAAAAATTATGGCATTGAATTTAGTGGACACACAACGTTTTATAGTTATGTTTAAGTTACTACAAATGGGAGATCAGTGAATGTTGTTTATTGAGGGGCTGGGAGATTAGCAGTAAACACATGTTTTAAGTAGAATAATTGTTTAAATACAGATTTCTATCCTCTGACTTTGACTTTGCATTGGTTGTATTTATATGTTTTCAGTTATTCTAAGCAGTATTATAAGATATTTTGTAGTATCAGAATTTTATCACTTTTTGTGCATTTATTTTTTTTATGAAAAGCTTCATGTAAAAGCTTTTACCTTAAATTAGTTTTAATTTTTATTAGAGTTACAATGAATTATGACATGCATTTTCAAGTTCTCATTTGAAGGACCTCTGGTCGTCTGCCAGTCTTTATATTTTGAGAAACTCCTTTCTCCATTGCTCGTTGTAGCGAGAGCAAAGTTGAAGTCATGGGGGGAAAGTTCTGGATCTCTTCCATCCAATTAAATATTTTTATACTAATGATGTTAGCAAATTTACATGTTGGTGTACATCTCGGATTCTGTGTGTGTACACTTTGTAAATTTTACCCTAACTTTTTCACCTACTCCATGGTGAGTTAGCGATAATTCAGTTTCAGTATATTTGAGAATATTTAGTGCATCACACAACTGCATTGCCACGGACTTAAGCCAAATCATAGTTTTTGATAAGATGCAGAAGCGAGACTTAAAGTACACACAATTTTTGATATTGAGGCTGAAAACAAACACTTGGGTAGTTTTGATTCTAGTTCAATCACTCCCATCAAATCTAACAAAAATCTTTCTCCGTTTGAAAGTAATTTGTCCAATAGTGATTTTCATCATCAAGCCATATCATAACGTGGTAATACAAGCTGTGGGAAGAGTTAGAGATGATTCCCTGTCTTTAAACTTCAGTAATAGAAGAGCAGCTTTATGAAAATCTTTCCCATTTGCAGTGAATCTGTCTAATTCAGGACTACCTTTGAACTTCTTCAGCAACTTTATAAAAGCCACTTGTGAGACAAGAAAGATACTATTGTAGGATACTACATCTGCTGTCGTTATGCTGTAGAAATTTTATCATTATATTAGGAAGAGAACACAATATAAGTACAGTGTTATTTCTTGTCTAGTATAAATAATATATAAAGCAGTATCATCAGTGGAACATAAAAGTCAATCCAATATGACCAAAAATACACTTTTCTACAAGGTTTGGTTAAAATATGATGTAAATATAAAAAAATATTTGATTTATCTGTTCATGTGACATGTCATAAAACTAAGCCCTGCATGTAACACAAAAATGTTTAGAACGTGCGAGAGATTAAGTTTACACTAGGACAACATTACAGGCTTGCTCATATAGAATACAGCCCATGGAAAGCTGAAGATACGTAGCAGAAAAATGGTAATTTTATATTGTCCTACAAATTGCTTTGGCATCTAACAAAAATTCAAACTTAAATAAACAATTTGTTAACAGAATCTTGACATTCTAATTTTTTCCAGTATAATTGTTATGCTCGCATACCGTAGTGGTGTAACAGTTATATGTTAAAAAACTAACGCAGATAGATGGTAACTAAAAATTAGATAACCGTAACTTTTGTTCTATTACCAAAATAGAGTCAACAGCACTGCCTTTGCCTTGATTGCATTGTATTACTTGTATTGCCTTCCCCTGTATTAGAATCTATTGTTTGGAGTGTGGTACCAGGAAATAATCAACAAAGAGTGATATCAAAACAGAAAAGAAAGGAAAAACTATTTTTGAAATTGGAAGTGAAAATTAAAGTTATGAGACTTATGAGTACGTGAATGTGTGTGTGTGTGTGTGTGTGTGTGTGTGTGTGTGTGTGTGTGTGTGTGTGTGTGTGTGTGTGTGTGTGTGTGTGTGTGAGAGAGAGAGAGAGAGAGAGAGACAGAATATATATATATATATATATATATATATATATATATATATAAAGAACAGTGTCTTAGTACAGTGTCTTGTAACATTCTGCTTTTATACCAACTCAGCAACAAGCTGACTAAATAGTTAACAGTTTGTTTAGAAATGAGTCCGTTAAATGAAAATCATGAATTATCGTATTTTTATGTGTATAAAATGCATTTATCTACAATGGATGTGTGTATTTTATGGGGTAATTTTATGGAAAAAATTTATAAATTAGAGGTATATAAAATAAACGAAAATTTACAGTTGTGTATGAAACTGATTGTATAGATAACTGATTCATTTAAAAGATGTACAAGAAAGGCATGTAATAAATCTTGTTTATTTGAAACACATGGAATAAAATTACTACAGTTCTTTTAAAATTTAGAACAACTTCTAACTTATATATGATTTTGAGATTTTTCATTATAAAAATTGTACCAGAGTATGCCATAGTTGTTCTGCTGAGTAATTTGTCTGGCATGAACGTGTATTGTTTCGATAGTAACCATGAAGCGCCACAATTTTTTATTTAATAAGTTGGACAAACTACTTTACTATCTCCTGAAACTTAGTTCTTTTACCAAGGAAAGAGTGCCAGTCACAAGTCTTAAAATTTAATTTTTTTCTGTTGCTAAACGCTAGATTCTGGTATAACAGATTTTTACAGTATGGTCTGACTATCATTTTTTCTTGTACTTTCATTTTATTTGTACCCGTTAAGTAAAATACATATTTTATTTTCTTCTATGTAATAACATTTTTTCTATGCAAGGAACTAGTTGTTCTTCCATTATTTTTGAATATACAGTCTATTTAACCACGAAACAGGAGTAACGAACTACTGTAAAACAACTGAATTTGACAACAGCAGAAATTTGAAAAATTCACGTTACAGATGTGAAAATATGGTAATATGATTTTTAGAATGATGCAGATATGTACGAGTATGTGTAAAAAATATCATGTATATTTTTGTTCTGTTTTATTATTGCACATGTAAATTTTCTGATTGTTTGTTGGTTTTATGAATATTTGTGTACTAAGTTGAAGTACTGTACATATGGTTTAATAAAGTGCTGAAAGAAGATAAAACAGATTTAAACAGATTTAATAAACATATAATAAACAGATTTAAGAGGGCTTTGATAGTATCTTTAAAAAAAAAATGATATCTATTGATGTTCACAATATGTATTTGCAATTTTGTATATATGTAGTTGTAAATAGAAGTGATATATATATTTGTTTTTGTATTTATGCGATATTTGTAGATGTATATGTTGTATGTTTAAGTACAACAATAAAAATATAATTCGCTAAAAAAGTTCTGTTCATTTTTAAGATAGTGAAATCTTTGTCTGCATTTTGTGTATTAAGTGTTGCACTAAAAACAGCTAGACTGGTTGTTTCAGTACCCAACACTTTTTCATTACCCTCAAAAATAAAGAGAGATTTATTACTAGATTCAATAAAGATTTGAGTCCTTTCTACTTTTGTTTCACCAGTAATAAATGATATCATAATGCATGGAATAACTTTTAAACATAACATGTATATTTTTATGCATTAAATGTATGTAGATTTTATTTTATTGAACTATTCTTTTTTGTATGCCAGGGAGCTGACATTATGATCCAATCTTCACTCTTGGTAGATCGTGTATCACTCTTCATTCAGGAGATGCATGACACAATGGGGAAGGTAGGGAAATACATTGTGTACATGGGTTTTTCACTTATATGTATTGCGTGACCTGAAAATTTACTCATGCAAAAACTAAAATTATAGAATTATAAATTTTAAACTTTTATATTGTCAGAACCATTATTTTCCGTCGTTCCACAAATTAAAAATTGTTTGACCATAAACGAAGCAGTAAAAAATATAAAACTAATATATATATATTATATATAATGACGAGATTCTTATCATCTATGAATGTGTAAGTATTGTGTGTTCGCCTCACACTGGTGTCGTTACTTTATTTTTATTTGGACGATGTCCGCAGCGATCCTTCAATTACAAGTACACGCGAGTGGGAACCTTACCTGTTCTTCAATATGTGTTCATAAATCCCGGGTGGCGCCAAATTGTTTAATTAAAACAATTAAATTAACAAATAGGACGGTTGAACGTTCTTAGCTGTGACGGTATGGAGAATTCAAATTTACTCCCGCCTTCGTTCGACCTTCTTAATCGAGCTGTTATTTCGCCGAATTTCCGACGTGAGCGCTTACCGTCACCCTTGCTTTTCACTAAAATACACAAATATTATAATACACTTCCCTATGGAATAAAGAACAGTGGTTACAACTCTGTACTAGCTTATTTAATTGTGATTGGTAATTATTCAGTGTTATACAAAATTATATTTGTTATTAAACAAATTTGCACCGGCAATTATTATAAGACAAAATCTCAAGGTTCGGCAAAGTGGCTCTGAACGAATTATTCAGTCAGACATGGCGACTGCAACCGTTTGTTTACTTTTAATTTCGTTCAGATTCTGGATTCTTGTGATTACAAAAAAATATCAATTTGATTACAATAAAGTACACTACCTTACATTAATTGCTATAATGTGAAATTATAATTTGTTCCTGAAGTGTTATAAAGTGTGTTTCAAAAGTTCGTAATTTTTATACACGTTATTTTTCTTAATTAGCATAAGTTTAGTGTTTTATTTCTTATTAATCTTTGAAAGAAATAAGATCATCAGTTTATAGTGAGAGTTCAAAGTGTTATCAGAAAAAATTAAAGAGAATTTATTTCATAAATTCGGGTAACTTAGCAATACTTATCAAATCAGTCGACTTGAGGTGTAATGTCATTCAGTTGAAATGGGTTGTTGTCTTCGATAATCATCAATTTTCAATCATCTTGGGATTTAAGTATGTCTGGCTTCTTTTTCGTATTAGTTGGTTTAAATTTATTAATTTAGAAATTATTCATCAGGTATTAGGCGTCAGTTGAATGTCCTCATCTTCTTACTTCTTCATTTTTTCAAATTTGGATTACTTTTAAACACTTTATATTAAAATTTTGGTCATTCACAGCTTGGCGTCTGTTCCTGTTGAGCATCAAAAATGGAATAATAGCGTCTAATGGAAAATTCATAAATAACGTTTCAGTTGTCATGGTAACTGATCGATCCTGATTGGCTGTACTTGACTTAAGACCATTGTTATCATATTTGAATTTTTATTCAAAATGACTGCGTATCTTCTGATTGCTATTATTCTTCCGTCTTCCTCTCTATGTATGAAATATTATCACTACTGTTCGTATTTTCTTTCAAAGATCATTTTGACATCCCACAAAGCTGGGTTTTCTTATGTATTGTTTGAACATTTATTTTGATATTATCTAATTACATTTCTTTCTTATTTTATGTCCTTAATTTAACATTTATCTTTTAATATGATTCACTAATTATCCTTGACTAGTTACTTGCCTTGGATTTGTTAATATTCTTGTTAGTTTTTTACAATTTGTAGTTATTGGTTTTATACAGTTAGGCTTTTCATAGGCCTAAGTAGTAATCGGCTGTATTTACTTATTTTATATAAATTACATATTATTTTACCCTCATACAGTTTTGTTTTGGTATTATAAATGATTTGTTTACTTGTTGACTTGTTTTGGATCTGTTTTATAATAATTGTATGTTTTCATTAGTTTTTACATTATGGTTTGTCCATTATTGTCTGACTGCCTCTCCAGTATTATTAGATTTATATCACTTTATCTTTTCTCTTATTTATTTTGCCATTGTTTACAATTTGGCTATTATCTCCTATTCTCTATAAAATAGAATATAACATTTAGGTTTATGGTCTGTGTAATCCCTTCAGCCATATTCCTATTCATAGATTTAATCGAACAATTCTTTAACAGCTATTATGCAACGTTTGTTTACAATTTGTTTTATTCTTACTTATTTTTTGGTGATAAACATCATCACACCGTTTAAATTTACTTAACTGACTATCCCTTAGAATATAGGGTGTTTATTGATTTTGCCTTTATTTTCTTTACTATATTTTTTCTTATATAAACTTTACTCTCTAGCCATGGTAACACTAACTTTTGACCTTCTATGGGATTCCTTCCCTGAATACTATGGTGTCCCTCATTTACAATTAATCTTAATACTATCAATAACAAAATTCTTATTTAATAATACTGTTCACCATTAAACCTTTAGTGTTCATCACTGATTATTAGGTGTTTATGCCTATCAATAGGGTTTCTATTTATTTTGGGGTTTTACACTGTCACTTTGCACTTCTTATATTTTATTTAAGTGTTATTAGTAGGTATTCCCTAACATTATATTCTCTTGGCCAATTACTTATATTCACTATCTTTCTATCTTTCTATCTCTCACTTTACAAAGGTTAGTTATACTGTTAACAAGTTCATGTCATTATAGAGTCCTTTATTACATTTAAACTCTATTTTTTTGGTTAGTGTACTTTGTTTGTCTTTACTTTATCAATTTTCATTTACATTGATTATTTAGTCGATACTGATAATTATCTTTTACATTTGTTATTTATTGGTTTCTTTTTCATTATTATATTTGAGTGTAACATTTCTCCTTTTTCTGTTCTATATTATTTGTTTGTGTCTTTTCATTTCTTCTCGTTTTATTTCATTTATACTTGGTTTGTTTCATTTTCATTTACCTTCTTCTTCGATTTCATTTTATTTCATTTTATTTCGCTTTTTCCCTTCTCCTTTGGTCTTATTTTATTTGGTTTATCTATTGATTCAATCACTTGGGTTGGGTCATGTAGTCGTTTGTTGCGTCATTGTCATTTTATTTTCTTTAGTTTAAACATTTTTATATAGTTAATTCATCGTTTTTTCCCTGGTATTGGGGTGGCTTGTTTGTGTTGTAACAATATATATAATACATTTTAACAATTCAGTGAACTTTATAACTTAACTTGTCATATTTCCATTATTAGTTGACGTAAACGGCTCATTTTTTCTTCAGTTTGTAGCCTAATGTAATAGAGCATAAAGGCCATAAGGCAAAGGAATAGATAACGTGTTTCTAAAATTTGGTTTACTGTTTTTGCTGGATCCATCATACTCAAGTATCATACTACTTCTTCGCCTTCACTTCTAGTATGATCTTCATACCATTTCCTGCGGCAATGGGAAAGTTTACGTCTTGCAGTACTCGATCCTCAGCATAATTGATCTACTAATTCACAGAGTTGGGAATGAGACTGTTGAGATTTGCTTAATTTCCAAGCAAATTTGGCTGACACACAGCTCAGTGTGGCTTGATATTTATTGAGATAAAAGTGTACTAAAAATGTTACAAAAAATATTAAAATTGTAGGCCTACAGGAGTTTGGAATTATTAAAGGGTTTGTTTTAATGCTTTGTAAGTGAAAAGGTGAAATCGTATTCAGTGATTTGTTTTATTTTATAAGTAAGTGCTTAAATGAATAATATTATTTATTCAAAGGAAAATAAGCAATATTATACATTATTGCTTAAGAAGAAGACAATTATTGAGAGAAAGTTATTTTGAAATAATAAGTTTTGAAGTAAGAATATAAAAAATAAAGATTTGATTAAAAAAAGTAAAATTATTTAATTCTGAGAAAAGATATTTTATTACTTAACAGTGTAAGTTAAGATTTTTATTACTAATAACTAAATGTAGTAATACAATTGATCGAGTAGTCACTCAACCCAAATTTCAAAATACTGTACTTACCAAGCCTTTTATCTGAACTAAATAGTTCGAAACAATGGATGCAAAGTACACTACACATGTGTACTGTTTGAAAGTCCGGAACCAAGTGATTTTATTTTCGTTAAAAACCCTTGTTACTATAGTTGTTATAGAAGCTTGGGGAAAAGCTTGGGTGATGACATGAGGCTTCAGTGCCATGACTTTTCGTTACCTGAAGTGACCGGAAAGCTTGTGTGCTATGCCTTTTTCTTACTTGCAGCTTGGGAGGGGCTGCCGTCCCCCCACCCCAATGAAAATGTTTGACGGGTAGTCTCCACATATATTTGTTCAAACACTTGCAAAACTGGATAACGCTTGCTGTCTCCTGAAAACAAGTTACCAAAGATATTCGATAGATTTGGTTGGCAACATTCTTATATGACTGAGTGTTTGATGTAATGTTTAACACCAAAGACGTTATGTTCCTACGACAAATGCACCGCTACTTGGACTAAACAGACTTGCTCATTGCAGACCCATTGTTGACTGGTGACATGACCTAGCAGTATGTTACAATGACAAGTGGCACCGTCACAGGCTGTTTTCCAATTTACAAAAAATTTATTAATTTAAAACTGTCATCCGTACAATGTATTAAAATTTGGATTGCATGAGTTTTCTATCGCACCATATATTTTATGTAATGAAAGTTCTAACAAACAAAAATGTCTATATTATTATTTTAATTGTTACAGCAATTTTTGTACTGGTATTTTACAATTTTTACTAGGCACAAATATTAGTTGCTAGACAAGATGTAATGTGTGAGGTTAACAAAAACATTTGACATACTTAATTTGAGTACCAGATGACACCGTGTTGCCCATCCCTGGTATATATCAGTGCTTCAGTGAGAGAAGATATGGTACTCTGATTGAAAAGATATGTGTACTGTGATTGACAATAAATGTGACAAAAGTACTTACCCTAAACAATTCAAAGCGATATAACTTTTTAGGTATCCATATCAGCTTCATTTAGGATAAGTAATGGATGTATATACAATTGGTAACAGAATGGCACTGTCGTTTTTAGTGTGAAAAGGTCAGGATCATTTGATTTTCTCTGCACAGTAAAAGCGAATGTTGACCATTAACAGAGATAGTTTATTTGTGCTTTTGTGTAATGCTTCCACATTACATTTTGCCTGCCCTAGAAATGAGACAGAAATACGTGCTTTACGGAGAATTAGTAGCTGACTTTCCAGGCATCAAGACATATTTTTGAAGAAATTTTATCTTTAGAAAAAGAAAGTTTACAGATTCTCAGAAAATAGCAAATTTCTGAAAACTTAATTGTTGATCTGAAGAGCAGTGTTTTTTCTCAGTTTATATGTAGAGTGTAAGTTATGGTAAAATGAAAATCTAAACTTATAGTATACAAAACGACGGTAATCAGACCTGTTGGCACATATAAATGTGAAACCTGAACGCTTACAAGGAGGACTGAAAGGATTTGCAAGCTCAGAGTATTTGAGGAAAATGTTTGATGATGGATGGCGTATAGAGTTGGATTACGAAATGCAACAACTATACAAAGAATTTATAATTCTAGAGTAATTCAGGCTACAGCACCAAGACAAAAAAACCTACTGGCAGAACAACAAACCTTGAGACTCTTCTGAAGGGTGTGCAATTGGCAAGTGGCTGCAGGAGATTGAGACTGTTGGAGGAGAAGATGGGCAGAGATCAAGGCTCAGTAAGGGCTTTAGCACCATGGGGAAGGGAGAAACAATAGTACTGCAAAGGGAGGAAAACTGATTTGCAGAATGTAGTAGCAAATACGACTTTAAGGAAGAAAAATTGTAAAAAAATTTGCCTTACTGTGTCAGAGCTGCAGATATTGCACTATCTAGCCTATAGCAGTGATCGCCAAACTTGCCAAAAGTAATTAATCTACTTATCTAACTTGAAAACTGGTGGTGGACTGCTTATACTTATCTAAAGCCTGTTCAAGGATTGACATAATCGTCTCATTAAACGTTAAACATTATTTTTCAGCTTAAAATCAAATTTAAAAAAACAATACTTAAATGAAATAGGTTTTGACTCTGTATACAAATGCAGGACTCTGTATACTTATTTATTCATTATATTTTCAATTTATTTAGATGGACACAATTTATTGTTGTTGTCTGTTGTGTTTTATGATTGATTTCCTGATAATACATACCTCTGCAGGCTGTTTACGAAGATAATAATAGATGTTTATAAACGGAACAAAAAAGTGATCCGAATCATATGGTTAGAAACATTTATTCCTTTATTAAAATAAAATAAGAAAAAACTTATACCATTGGAAAAATCGGCCAGCTTACCTTTTATGAGAAGGAAAATGGCCATTACATTATTTATCTCAAATTATCGCCATTGCCTCAAATGGGCCATTGTCCCTTTCATTAACAGTATTGTTTATATTATATTGTTTATCGTATGCCTCAAATACAATTGTCCACATGGTCATTTGGACAACGGAACATTGGTCAGCTTTTCCAGTGCTTCTGTACTTGCTTTTACTTCCAAAAGCACTTGCTGTACTTGTTTATCATAATATTCCAAAAAGAAGCCTTACGTAGACACGTAAAGCTGAACAACAACTTCACTTGTAGCACTATGTGAACCAAAACAGGATACTTTCTTTGAACAAGGAAGAGCAAATAGATTTTGAAGTTTAGACGTCATATTTTAATGACAGATCACTTTATTGAAATAAAGTTTACATAGTTATAGGCTCTATTTCAACTGCAGCGCTATCTTGTTCAAAGTGTTGTGTAACATAATTAGGAAAACTTCAGTGTCAATCTCCATAAGGAGTGATACGTCGAATTATGCTAAGACTGGAAGTTTGTCTAAGTCTTGGACATGTTTCTCAAATAGTTCTCTTTCAAATTCAAAAGAATTTCGACAGAATTCTTGCTGCAGTAGCACAGTAGCGATCTCTGTTTTTCCACTTCGGCTGGTTAAGCAGCAGATAGCAATTTAGATGTGGCATATAGTTTTGTTTACATCAGGATTCAACTAAGAGTTGACGGTAGAATACAAACTTTATTTGATTCCAGCCTCAAGAATGTGGTGCCCATGTTTCAGCAGCCTTGGTAAGTCATCTGGTGATGATTGTGGTCTCTGTTTTTCCACCTCGGCTGGTTAAGTAGCAAACAGAGGTTTGGATGTTGCAATCTATACAATGTCTCATGAGCCACCGAGAATATCCCTTTGAGCTACTTGGTGGTTGCTTGCAATCAACCATTTGGCGACCAGTGGCTTGTAAACCAGAAGACGTGGAAGGTAAAACCGATGAAGGAAGGTGTCACAAGGGGATCAGGAATCAGCGACTAATTAATTATACAGTGATTACTTGAGTAACTAGGATGTGTTATTTCAGGACGAGTGCCAACGTAAGGAGAAAATAATCATTATTATTTCCTGTGTGTTACAATAACATAGACCTCCTTCCGACTGTAAAATTATGGGTGTCATATATTGTACTTATACTACAGAAACCTACAGAAACTACTTACTTTAAGAGATGTAAATGTTTCATACTTAATGATACCGAACCTAAATATACACGTTTTTCCGACATTTTGTGTATTCTAAAGGAATTAAGGTAAAAATACAATAAATATAACTCTAAAGAATTTAGATAAACTTTTTATTAAGAAGTTAGCAATAAATATGAGTACAGAATTAGTAAATGGTTAAATATATATTTTGTATATAATAATAATAATAATATCATTATTGTAATGAATATACAATATAATTTTTTTGGTATAACTTACAATAGTTAAATACAAATGAATAGTATTAAAAATGTGTTTACAATATTCTTTTACATTTTTTTTTGTTTAAGAAAATTCTAAAAGTCTAAATGATTTGTTTACTAAAGGCAATATACATATATATATATATATAAATGGTATTGACGATGAGAATGATAAATGAGTATAAAAGTGATGGTAGCATAGTCTTTATTTTTGTAAACAACTTTATATAATTGAAACAAAACAGGTTGTGCGGAAAATATTGTTGTATCACTCACTGCTAATAGAAAGACGACAAAACCATGAATGCATTGGCACAAACTATTTTTCAGCTATTTGTTTCCTTTTCTGTATTTATCTAAAAGCAAAATTTAATTCTAAAACCAGTAATTATTACTTATTGAGACTCTCAAATTCTAATTATTATTTATTTATACTGTCATTAATATTATTTTTATAGCTGTTATTTTCTAAGAAAAAAGATAAACAAAATGTTAACTAATTTCTAACACTATTTTTAACTATACAAGAATTATGTTTATTCACAGACGTTCAGCTTAACTTCTGTAAATACTAATATGTTTCAGAATGAGTAGATTGTAGGACATGAGTAAATAAAATGAAGAAAACAGAAGCAGCTTATAAACAACTTTTTGTACTGAGTGTTAAATCTGCATCTCAATAACGAACGCTCTGCCAAAATTTACCGGAGTTAACCATAAAAGTCTTCCCTTAACTTTTATGGTTAAACTGTTTTTATATTTTTTGTTCACGATTTCTGCAAAGCTAAACTGATCAAATGGATTATCCTGGAACACAATTATCCATTTGTACCATTTAGCTTTCAGCATTTCCCCCATAATTTCCTTTACAGATACCATATTGTCTGTTCATGCCATTAAAAATGTCAATAAAGTAAGTTTCACTAGTAAGAAATTTTCCTTGTGCAAGAATCAAGTTAAGTGATTGATTTATTCTTAATAAATACACGATAATTAAATACTAATTTTTTTAAATCTATGAATGTAAATGTTTGCACTTACACACACATATATATACATACTTATACATATATGTGTATGTATATAATTAAACTACTGTTCATATGTATTATAATTATTATTGAATAGTTTTTTGACTACTCTTAGTCATACAATTACTTATTTTATCTTTTGTTAAAAATAAAATTGTAATTGTAAAGTGTAATTTTGGTGCATTTGAAATTATCAAATTGTGCTTTAGTTTAGCAGATCTAATTTACTACTGGATTTCTAACGGTTAATGTTAATTATGTAATTAATTAATATTTTAAAGATATTCCTATGTTAATTAATTAATAATTAAAAACACCACACACTTTCACTTGTACTGGAGTAAAAAGAGCAAAAAAACAGCAGTTGGTTGGTTAGGTACGTAAATATGTACAGTGAGATCAGAACTTTCTCTATTCCGCAATATCTCTTTCATCTCCCATCAGTTTAAGCTCTGTGCTAATCGCTGTGCTTTATGTCAGTGCAGTACTTCAGTTTCAAACAGTCTCGCCTTTGTATCCACATGCTTTCATCAATGTGACAAGCCACGTCGAGCATGACACCATTTTGTAACATGTAAAAAGAAACGTTAAAATTGACATTTATCAGTGTGGTAATGTAACCTTGAAACTTAACAATCAAGAAGCCGCTTGGACTATTGTCTCGAAAAAGTTTTAGAATAAATTTATCTCTTCCAAGACGGAACTAAAAACACAAAAACAAGGAGAGAAGATGTGTTCAATAAGACAGTCACGCTTTAAAACATATTGAAAAAATATATATTTATATTAAATTAGACGAACGCATTTTCGGATTGCAATCTTAGCTTCCAGTTTTACGAACACCTCTGTTCATGATATCAGCTGTTTTCAACCTTTATCAAGTAAGGATGGTTCCTAATTCACACACTGAGTATTCGCAGTGAGGTGTACTATTTACGAAATGTATTTGTAACGCTAACCAGCAAAATGTTAACGCTGGTAATTTTCTTGAGAAATGTGTAGACTTTTTGCCGTTAATAGTAGATACAAACAGCTGCAGTAGGTAATTAAAAAAATGTCCTATACGAACGAGACAGAATACTGTAACTGAAAGATACGAAGTGGCAATTGTCATGTACCTATTCTAATATAAAATAATTCTATATTTTTTTTGTATACTACCATGATTAGGGGACATCAGTTGAGAGAAATTTGTATGTCTTTGTACTTGTGTGTATGTTTTTCTGAAATTAAGAACTTCTGTTCAATTTAATTATTTAAATTTTAGTTCAACAATTAATTTATTTAAATCTTATGAAGAACATCTCTTGCTTGCATAAATCTGAAACGAAATTGATAATACTAATTGGGATAATATTTGTTACTGAATTATTACTTAAAATTATGTTTTGAATATGTACATCTTTATTTCACGATTACAGTCTTCAAATTGCATAAGACTGTTTAAATATGTTTTTAATTATCTCAAAGGGAATGGATAACATAGCAGAGGATGCTTAGATTTGTAGCTTATTAGGGGTACAATTGCCAGTTGGACTTAGAATCTTGATTTACTATGGTTAGTAAACCATCAGAATCTTGATTTACTATGGTTAGTAAACCATCATGAATATAAATATTAAAATAAAAATGATCTCATTTGAAGTCTCTACAATCAGGCCGCGATGTTTTAAACCCATTGGAATTTGAAAGAACTGAGAGTGTAAGTTATCAATGAACCTCACACGTTGAAGTACAACAAAGCAAGGAGTTAGTATACATAAAGTCATCACACCATTTATTTTTTAAAATAACTATTTGATGAAAACGTTTATAATAATTAAATTTATGCGTTTTTACTTTAATTAAAATTAATGTGTAAGTATGCGTTTCAAACGTGGACAGAATATGAGTTTTGTTTTACAGAATTGTACAAATGTTTACCTCTTAATGAACTACAATTTTCTTTTAATGTCTTTTGATGTACATTTTGAAAATAAATTCTGAATTTTTCAAAGCAGGTAAAAAATAATCAACAATAATCTTGATTGTGATTATGTTCATAATAATAATAAAAATAATAGTAGTAATAATAATGATAATAATATTAGTAACAATAATGATAATAATAAATTAACATGTTACATTTACTTATATAAATGATTGCAGTGATAAATGTTGAAGGCGACTTAGGCGAAGAGAAAAATGTTTTATATGCAAAAATGTACAGTACACGTCACCAAATCACGTGATGTCCATTAATTATATATATATATATATCTATATATATATATAGACCCAAAAAGCAAAGTAGAACCCAACTACATTAGAACTAACTGCATATAATATATAGTAGTCTACATAGTGTGTAGAAAGAATGTATTCTGGTCCCCGGTAGGTACGAAAATCTTTTTTAACACTGAAGAAGTCTCATTTGTGTTAAGCAACATAATCATGTGATGGATCCCAGTTTTGCGTCGGCTGCAGGCCTCACTGGCTGGATGCAGCTTTTGTTTGTAAGCTAAGCCACTCCTGAAAAATAAAGCAAAAACAATTAACAGTGTTACCTTTACTATTATGTAAGAGTTTCCTTTATAGAAATGGCAAATTTTTCTTTTAGCGAATCGTGTTTTCTGAAACCTGTCTGTGTGACAGTTCTCTAATGAACATAATGTCAGGGACGCCTGATAATACCATTAATAATTAATATTACAGTAGAGTCTCGTTTAACCGAATTTGATGGGACCAAGGATGATTCAGTTAAATCAGAAACATAGTACTGTACTGTAATTTACACTTTTTAGTAAGAAAAAACGCTAAAGAACAACAAGCGCTGTTAATCGTTTTTTAGGGAAACTAGCAGTACTCATGTGCCATTATTACATACTTCTATTAAAATGTAGACGTCTTTAAAATCAATGAGCTTTAAATACTGTAATTAAATCATACAATATTACTGTATACAAATTTAAAAGAACAACTTTAATCAAACTAAAAACTGTTTTTCAAACGACATTTTCATATACAGTAGTACATATTTAAGTCAATACAGTAGGTGTACATTAAAAAAATAACAAAGAAGAAAAATCAATGAAAATGAATGAATGAAATGAAAAATAGAAAAGAAACACTATTAATCTCACGTCAGTTCAACTTTTTGAAAAAATTAAAAATCTTTTTTTGTTTGTTGCTTGATTAGCGCTTATGCGCTGCACAATCTCGAAGTCGTTTCATTAGCAGTAATTCCGCAGGGGAAGTGTCGTCTTGCTGCCCCATGTATACCAATAAATCTTCAAATGTTTTTGTCACTTCAGAAAGGATTGGGCCCTTTTTTTTACTCGACTTCATCATCATCAGAGCTGTCAGATTTTTTTTGTTGAGTTTTGAACAAAGAAAAGCAAACTTCTTGAAAAAGGAAAATTACCGCGTCATCATTCGGTTAATCCGGAAATTCAGTTAATCGCGATTCGGTTAATCGGACTCTAGTGTAATGTGATTTCATGAACTCGATAATTTTTATTCGTAAACCCACACAACACACTTCAAATTCTATTAATTTGTAACTAGGAATAATTAAATAGAAAATACGTAAGCTGAAGAGCGAATATAAAGAGGAAAAAATTATGTCGTTATTACTCCTACAAAAATACGACCAAGTGTTGTCTATGAAATGTAGCTATAATAATTTGAAGTCATTATTACTTCAATAAAAATACGACCAGGCGCCGACTAGGCAATCTAGCTACAAGCACACTTATTGCTATATAACACTTATTGTGTTATATAGTTTAGATAAACAAAACTTTATAACGTAATAAAATACAACATTACGTAAGTTTTGTTATTCCATGTACGTGCAGTAGGCCTATAGTGTTTGCACAGAAGTCTTTGTAGCGATTTGTTCCTGACAATTCCATAATTTTACATTATTACTGCATTGATGTACCGTGTTTGTTAGTACCCAACAAATTACACTAGGCTATTTGTTTGTAAACCTCAGTACTTTTAGTTAAAGTATTTCAGTATGTGTAAACTGAACATACTGGGCGATTCCTTTTACTTCCATGTTCCATAATGAAATGGAAGTATGGTGATGCGAAAAAAATCGTGTTTGAGATAAGGGCTGATTCTGAATGTACTACCCTCAAAACATGAAGAAAAGTCATTTTCCGAAAAGTATCTGTGTGTGTGTCTGTATGTCTGTGTAGAATTTTTTCTATGGCGAACGATAACTGCTGCAAATTCAAACAGAATCATATAATTTGTTGTATATGTGCCCGAGTTGTAGAGGACTCAACGTCTATTGATTTTGGTGAAGATCGGTTAAGGGGAAGGGATAGTTTACCTGCAACGTTTTACGTTTTAACAAGAGTGAAGTACTTAATTTTGATAAATAAAGTATCCTGAAAAGAAGGCCATAATAACTCACTGTAGAAAGTTAGATGAAATATCTATAAATGAAAATGGTACTTGAAGGGGGAGGGCGTAATTTTCTATAAATGAACATGATAGTTGAACGGGAACGGGATAATTTTTTATGTGTGTATTACGTTATCGGCAACAAAGAAGTAGTTTGCTGCTAAAATTCCTTCCCGGGCTTTTTGGCAGTGGTCCCAATGTTTTCTGCAAAACCAGACGTTTCGGCATGCCATTAACTGCCATCATCAGTGAAAATCGAGTGCACTAACGTGAGGTGGTATACGTTAGTGACCACAGTACTATGGTTAAGGCTGAAGAAAGAAGTAGTTTCCATGGGAATAATTCATTTTGAAAATGATTTTAATTATAAACCTTAGAACATGGAAGTCATGTGTGGTTCTCCATACCCATATTTTCTATGTGTTGAAAACTAAAAGAAATTTTTTTTTGAGAATCTTGACCACCGAATGCTTCCGATTACAAATATTCAGGTTAATGACTCTCAACTTTATTTACTAATTTGTTGTCAAACATTAGTTATCATGTGTATAGAGATTCAGATTGTCACTCTGTAGGTGCTTATGACGTTACACACATTCTTAGAGTCGATGATGAAAATGTATGTGAATTGTTACGACTAATACTTTAACGTAGCGTTGAGTGATAATGTGAATTGTTACACAATAGTTCTACACGCGACATATTTTTTTCTTAATTTTCAAGAACACAATTTAAATGTTTTCTTCAATTTTGATTTTCCGAATTCGAGGATGGTGATCTTAATTTGCGTATTTTCCACTGAGCTACTTGCAAGTAATTCTTCTCCATTGACTTACCATTTTCAGCGACAATGGAAAATTACAGTTCCTAGCTAAAACTACCGCAAAAGAAGATCAAATGTCCAACACTGACTTTACATTCAGAAAACCAAACCAAATATCTAGAACCAAACATATGGTGTCACAGTATTTAATGTTTTGTTATTTGGATGAAGATCGTTAGTCATTGAGACCGCTGTCGTAGAGTATATAATTGATATTTCTTCAATGCCAGTTGTATACTCGTAGTATTGTAGATTAAAACGGCCATCAGAGGTACTGTATCAAAGAACGAGTAGTTGTCAAATGGTAAACTTTCATCCATGTTTGAGAAGGGCAAAGATGTTACGTACTTCCTACATTATGGAAAGAAAAGGTGGATGCTGAAGGGAAAAGACAACCACAGAGTTATCAGACTTTTCAAAATGTCAATTATCGGCAAATGATGCGCATATCCCTGTTAGATAAAATGACAGATAATAAACCCTGATTACAAGTCCACTATTGTGGACTTTGTGGGGCACAGTTTGACAAGTTAACAATAAGTGAATAAATGATAAAGAAAGCACGGACAGAAAAAAAAAATAAAGGCAGTCCAACAGACTCCTCGACCACGTTTGAAACCTCTCAGTACTTGGTACCAAGAGCACTGCTGGAGATGGCGATCAGTGACAGCACAAAGACCGACAAAGAAGGAGACTCGGAAAGGCAAAAGTATACAGCCCTAATCTGTAGTACCCAGGCCTTGACTATTGTTGGTCCAAAAAGTTGTTAATCTGGATTCCAACTAGAAACAGAAACGAGATAGACCCAGGAGATAATGGAAGGACGGTGCCTATGATAAGATGGAGAAAACAGAGATCTCTGTATGGGAGTGACATCAGTAGCTATACAAGCACTCGCACACGGTTGGATGGATATGTTATTGTATGTTGTTATAACAAGTATTCTTCTTCTTGTGTGTACTTTATCAGGCCCCCCCATTGGCTATCAGTATGGCCTATTCATCTCTGGTTTCTGTAACGCAAAATAATCTTTTGCCATCATGAATACCCGTCCAGTCGTGAATCTTCCCCAAGCAGGATGCTCGCCTTCTTCCAACATCTCTTCAACCTTTGATTAATTTTTTTGTCATAAGATTAACTTGAAAAATTGAAGATGGTTGCCTCTGAGTATGAGTCCTACGTATGCCAGTTTCCTACATTTAACCATTGTTGTAAGTTATTGTGCAACCTTGGCTCTTCTCATTGGATTATCGCGCGCTGTCCATAGAAAGCGAAGCATTCTTTCATAAAACCACATTTCAAAAGCTTCTATTAGCCCAGTGACCGCTACTTTTAGTGATCAGACATCAAACCCATACTACAACACTGACCAATTGTAGCACTTGAGCATTCTTTGTCTCAGCTTGTAATTCAGATTGCGATTACAAAAGAAAGATTTCATCTTAAGGAAAGCTGTTTTTGCTGCTTCTATTATTTGTTTAATTTCTTTGTCAGGATCCCGTTGGGTTCATGATGTAGTAGCCCAAATATTTAAATGAGTTAACCCTTTCTATCTGACGACCGAAGTAGAAATAATAGCCGAAGTAGCTTCTGGGCCATGTTAAAATAAGTGAGGCACTTCAATTATGTCAGAAACAAAACAATCTACAGGTATGAGTAAGGTATTAAAGGATAAATAATAAAGTTCACTAGCTACATAGAATGGTTAACAAAATATGAATAATTGATACTGGAGGCCTTTACTTGATGAAAATCCATAATTTTAAAGAATTAAAGAAAACTAAAAACTTGTTTTCGTGATTTTCAATCGTCCTTTATTTAAAAATAATACTACACCACGACAGCTGTTTCGGCACACAGTGCCTTCTTCAGGTGGTAAGAGCTGACTTAAGAGTACCATCTGAAGAAGGCACTGTGTGCCGAAACAGCTGTCGTGGTGTAGTATTATTTTTAAATAAAGGACGAGTGAAAATCACAAAAACAAGTTTTTAGTTTTCTTTAATTCTTTAACAAAATACGGCAAGAACTGAAAAAAAAATATAAAAATTTACAAAGCTTGTAGCAATACCTCAGTTATATGCGCAGAGAAACGTGAACTTGGACAGGAAAACAAAACTCGAACTAAAATATTTTGAATTGAAATTTCTTCGCAGACTTAGAAATTGTCAGAAAGAACATTAAGTGACACTACATGAGAAAACAAAGATAAATAAAGTGGCAGGTACGATAAAAAGTTTACATAACTAGTTGGGAACACACATGCAGAGAGAATACCGAACAGTAGGCGTCCCTAAGGAATGGCAGCTATTAGACCAGCACGGCGAAAGAATTGTGGGATAGCTGTGGGAAACATCAAAAGACCGTTGAAGTACGTGGGAATAGATAGCACTCCTAATTCCCTCAGTGGTAAAGGAGGAGGAGGAGGAGGGGAGGGAACGAGGGGAGGAGGAGGAGGAGAGAAGAAGAAGAAGAAGAAGAAGAAGAAGAAAGGCAATGTAGTCGTCAACTTACGCGTGTTGAGAAGAAAAACTGTACTCCCAACAAAGCACCGATCGTTAATCGTCAGCAAGAAAAGTAAGATATTTCGTGATATTTGCACAAATGAAATATGACAACCCCTTTGTATGGGCATTACTAAACACGGGGTGACTGTTCAGACCATCTTGGGGTGACCGCTGTTGATCGTCTTGCTTTATTATTGAATACGCTGACGTTTTTGTGCAACACGTTACGTTAACTCTTTAATTATTATTACACATAAGTGTTGTAATGAGACTATGTAATAAGATTACACAAGAGAAGTTTATGAAAAGTCCTTTGGTATAATAGTAACTGTGCTGAACACAAAACAAACACATACATATGTACAAGGGTTCCTAGTGATAACAGATCACATAATTTTTCTATTTTAACCATACTCTCCAAAAACTGTACACAATTTTAAAAGTATACCAAAATATTATAATGTATATGTTATATGCATATATATTGGTATGAATAATAAAATTTAATTACACAATACAATAAATATATGAAGTTTTCACAATGTTTTTACATATGTAAATAGATTACAAGTATACATAGTTGTAAGTAGCAGCCTGCGCCTTCCACTAATTTGTAGGCAATTTGTTAGCATTTAAGAGAAATCAAGCCAATCGCGTTAAGTCATTATAAAATACAACTACAGTTCACTAAACAAAAGAATTCAGTAAAGATTAAATGCATCTAAAAGAAAAATAATAATTAAAAATTAGGTAATGCTATTTTTTAACTACTTATGCGCTCGAACATAGTAGAAACGGTTATTATTAAAAAATGATGCTTACTTATTTATCGGGATCAGCCATTTCCAGCCTACTTGTAAAATTCTTAAAAAACGAATAAGAAACGACGGTTAAGCCATACAAACAAAAGTCAGTATTATGTTTACATTCGTGTAAATTACAAGTGTGTGTGTATGTGTGTGTGTGTGTGTGTGTGTGTGTGTGTGTGTGTGTGTGTGTGTGTGTGATATCAAGAAAATACTCGATATTAGCAATTATATCTTCTATTTCCATTTTTTAATGAATAAATAAGAACTCTGAAAAAGAATATTATTCAAATGTACGGTAATAACTGCATTCTATTAACTACCATATTCAGATCTAGGCAAAACATTTTGTACTGAATTGTCAGCTGTTTTATAACAATTCAGTTATAAATATTTCGTTTAAATCTGAAGATCTTCTTACTCTTCTTCTTCTCTTATAGAACTTTTTCCTGTCTTAATATCAATAGACATGCTTTAGTGCCATCACTTTTTAGGTCTTTTAACACTCCTCATCCATGATGGCTTGTTATCTCTAGCCATTTTTATTAAATCGTTTGAAGGTGGTAATTAGTACTACCGAAACGCCATAAAATATTTCAATACAGACATATTCTTGCAGAGAAGTTTATATATATATATATATATATATATATATATATATATATAGCGACAATACAAGCATATGCTGTAATGTGCAATTATTAGATAAAATAAATATTTAGATTAAATTTAGAAATATGTAATAAATAAGCAGGTGTGAGATTGAAAGCTGAGTTTATACGCAGGAATCAGCATGCATGATCACGCGATTGTCTCTGAGAGTATGTACAGTAGTAAATAGTGTGTGTGCGTGAGGCCGGTTCAAGCATGAAAGTTTGCAATCTCACCCTAAATAATTGTCAAATTAGAGTTTTATTTAATTATAAGAAAACCATATATGGTAGAAAAGACTTCTAAAAATGTATAAAATTAATACGCATGTGTGATGAAAAAACGGCATGAAAAGAACGCGAAGTGCGAATTCAGTGCGATTTTAAGTGCGTAGTAATTACACGAATTATGCGTTACGATGGTAATTACTGAAGAATTACACGTTTATTGGTGATTAAAATATTTAAATTCGTCCCTGTTTCGGGCATCGTTTGCAATGTTTCACGGGAATTAGTTGTTAAATTTGTTATTATTTAAATATAAGGTATAATCCAGGAATTCGTTTAGTGTACTCAGGCAGAGAATGGTGTGCAAATACAAATAATGATACTAAAATCAAGTAAATATAACATTATTTATTTATTATAGCAAATACAAATAACAATGCGCCATATGCAATGTTACTCAGTAGCTGAGTAATTAAATTTGTCCCTGTAATGGAGTCAAATTTGCAAAGAACAATAACGTGGTCTTACATCTACACAATTCATTTTTTATTAAAGACATACAGCTATCATAATTATGATAATCATCATCATCAATTTTATCCATTGTATCACTATAGTAATTACAAACCTTATTGCATACTATTATTTCAAAATCCCTGTTGACGTTTGGTATGGTAAATTCTCCATTAATATTTTCTGTTAACATCAGGTAAGTTATATCATTTTATATTCATCTACTACATCAGCTATCTCATAAGGTAAGTAATCAATATCCCCAACCTTATCATCATTTACTGTACTACCTATTTCACAAGGTAAGTATTCGATATTATTAACTCTCGTAATATCTAACCTCTCTGCTAATTTGTTATAACCTCTACTAACCTTAAATGTTTCTATCTTCCTATCAAAATACCTTTTATCACAACACCATTTCATACTTTTTCTATCATTCCATACAGAGGGTATTAAATCATAAAAACACCTAGTAAAAATTAAAGGACTACTTGAAAACACATTGTTTTCCTGTAAGGGACTCTTGCCCTTCAAAAACATTTGTAACCATCTTGGTTTGCAATAAACATGGGGAAAATCTACACTCTGCCCCCTATTCACAAAATAATTCTCTTCATATTCTCTCTCTAATTTACAAATACTGATTTCTACTCTCTCACTCTTTCTCACTGTTCCTATATTATCATCATTACTATTTATTTTCACGGTACTACTTTTATATATCTCATTTTCCACTATCTTACTACTACTGGTTAATTTATTTTTACAACTAACACCTACCTCGTTAATGATCCCTTCGTAGTTATTCGTTATTTTACTATTGACACCTTGGTCGTCTGTTATTTCGTCATTTTCTTTTTCGTTACACTCACCTGTGTCATTAGTTTTGACACCACTGCACCCACTTATTTGGTTTAATTCATTCTCACTTATACTTTTAAATTGATTGTTCATTCTTTGATTATGCATTTTTATTTCGTTTCTTATGTTCGTAAACTCGTTATTCATTTCTATAAGTTTATTATTTACTACATTTATCTCTGATTTGATTTCAATTTTAAATTCATTTAAACTCATGTTTAAATTATCATTTTCTGACTTCATTTTTTCGTCTTGTTTGTCAAGTTTACTATTTACTACACTTATCTCTGATTTGATTTCAGCTGTCATTCCTGACATCATTTCCATCATCAACGCTAATTGGTTAAATATATTTACCCCATTGTCTCTACTACCCCTGCTACTACAGTTTCATTTACATCTATTTCGACAACGTTTTCACTAACAATTACATTAGTTGTTACCATATGATCTTGAGTAATATTCAACAATGATTCTACCTCTGCACTTTCATCTAAATTTGTATGTGCGTCTTTCTCTGCCATTTTTCGACTAAATTGTAAATCAACTGTACCGTAAATAATATAAATTGTACTGTTAATTTACAATGTCCCTGTTAAACGGGTGCCATTTGAAGAATTACACGTTTATTGGTGATTAAAAATATTTAAATTCGTCCCTGTTTCGGGCGTCGTTTGCAATGTTTCACGGGAATTAGTTGTTAAATTTGTTATTATTTAAATATAAGGTATAATCCAGGAATTCGTTTAGTGTACTCAGGCAGAGAACAGTGTGCAAATACAAATAACGATACTCAAATCAAGTAAATATAACATTTATTTATTATAGCAAATACAAATAACAATGCGCCATATGCATGTTACTCAGTAGTTGAGTAATTAAATTTGTCCCTGTAATGGAGTCAAATTTGCAAAGAACAATATGCAATTATGATTAACACAATGCGTGTTTCATGTAAAATAGAACATTAGTATGTTCTCTTGAAAACAGAAAAGATTACGAACACACTTATTTCGCCTTAAAATAAAACTGATTATTAGTATACTACGTATATCAAATTGCGCAAACTCAACACTTCTTTTTAGGCCTATATTTTTATATTCGCTCAATTACACACTCTTTCACAGTTCTACATTTATTTATTTTTTGGTTTTTTATTGAGCTCAATTTGAAAATGCCAGTAGTTAATTATATTTTGAAATGTTTACTTTCCTGTTAAATGCGTAGAAATTCAACACCTGGGTGTCAACTCGTGGTTTACACTGTAGCTGTTTTATTTCACTGTTGCACTTTCCCATTTTATGGTCGAACTGTTAATTTACGGCAACTATGGATGAATATTTAGCCAAAAAACTGTTGTATTTTGAAATATATAAAAATTTACATTTTCTTCTATATGCGGGCGAGACGACTGCTGCTGCACAGCGCAAAAGATGGATGTCAACTGACTTCCGTATTACAAAACTTTCCGTTCGGTGCGTTGCACACTGCTTCACCCTGCTCCCTGCCATACATCTCGCCCATAATATTATAATGTTCCGCTGGGTTGCGTTTCACCTCTTCAATTTGTAGTTTCCTCTTCCTCATCAACAACATACTGGTGGAATTAATCACTGGCTATAAATAGATTTTCTATTAAATTAATAATTTAACTATGACCATATAAGGCCATGAAACTTACTGACTCATTTACTGCAGACTTTGTGTCACCTCAAAGGGGCCTCATCTTTACATGTTATAGAATTTACGAAATTACACAATAATAATTAAATAAATTTAGACCCATTACATTATGTTGAACATGTGTAATTAAATCAGCCACCATTAGAGCACCTTGAAATCCACTTTAGACATTGCAAATGTCAGAAATGTGTAAAAATATGAAATTGGACGATAGTGGTGAAAGTGACGCCTCTAAGCAATTTCTGACGTGCTGAATTCTGTCCCAACAGGTGCAGTTTGATGCTCGAATATAAATAAGGGCACGGAAGAAGCAATTTTACTCTCAATCAGTCTTCAGAAGCGGCGGGACGCTATGTCCAGTATTTTTAAATTTTGTTAATTGAACTGTAAAGTCGGATGGTGGACGATATGTTCATCTAAGTATCAAACAGTAACTCTTAGTTTGATTACAAATACGATTATAGAACATACTCTACAATGTCTACAACCACAAACGTTCATCACTGGTTGGTTATGAACTCAGAATAGATGGTTAGCCGATCTGTGATGTAGCCGAAACACTGCTACGCCGTCATTATGCAATGGACTCAGAATAGATGGTTAGCCGATCTGTGATGTAGCCGAAACACTGCTACGCCGTCATTATGCAATCGACTCAGAATAGATGGTTAGCCGATCTGTGATGTAGCCGAAACAAGCGACGAGGTCACATCAGGCAGAGGAACGCTATGCAGAACAATAGAGGCGTCTGCTAGAACAACAGCAGCTGGTGCAGAGCAACATCACTCTATACTACAGCAACCAGATGGGACCATGTGGGACGAGTAACTGGAGGACGACAAGTGGAACCGGAGAACGTGCAGGGAACTCCATCAGAAGAGGACCTACGGATCAACGGAGGACATGGGTATGAGCTACAGAATCGAGGTGACAAATAATCAATTTACAAAATTTATGTGAAAGACTAAAGACTTTTAAAAGACACTTTGAAATTTAAAAAGAAAAATGAATAAGAATTATGTAAAATGTAGATATAGAGGTTCAGAGAATCAAATTTAAATTTAATAAATATTTTATTTTGATGATAACAATTAATTTAAGCAATTTAAATTTTATTTAAAGCTTGTAAAGTAATCAATGAGTAATATTACATGAAATGTATAAAGTAACGTAGTTGAAAATTGTATAAAGAAAATCAAACAAAACTCCAGTAAAGCACACAGTCAGACTGAGCAGTCGAGAAATTTTAAGATTAACAAATAAATACTTAGAATATAATTTTGTTACTGTAGGATATAAGATTTATTTTATGATGAATGTACTGCAACAATTGAATGTTTAAGCAAACAATAATGAATATTTATGGCGAAGTAAATGCGATTTAAAAACACACTTGTGATTTTTTGAATAAATTAATGGAAACTTTTTACAATTCAATCAATGACTACTCTTATTACCATTACACCCAAACTCCATTTATTAATACACGTTATAAATAATGCTGTATGAGTTTTAGCACTTCCCAAATTAAATTACAGAAAATTATCAATTTGTGTTGTTGTAATATATATATATATATATATATATATATATATTATAATACTTATAACTATTTTACCTCAAGATGTATTTTTTCCTTTAGGGACATGTTTCGGGAGATCCTGTTCTCCCATCTTCAACCTTCGCCATCTTGCTTCTGGTGCAGTATTTGTGTGTTGGCTTCTGGATGTTATTATGGTGGTTTGTTGGTCTTTGGTCCTTCAATGTTGCATTATTGTGTGTGGTTGTAGTATCTGTTTTTGTATTTTGTGTATTTTCGATGTTGAGTGCTTTGAATATTGTGTCATGTTTTGTATTGATTTGTATTTGTTCTGGTATTAATTTGTTTTGTGTTTTATGTTTGTAAATCTGTATTTTTTCCCAAATGTTCATTATGGTGCCTTTGTGTGGTATATGTTTTATTAGTGTTACATTGGTTATGTCTGGGAATTCATGTCCTGTGTTTATTGCATGTGTGGCTAAATTGGATTTATAAATGTTTGGTTTTTTGTATGCATTTAGGTGTTCAAAATAACGTTTTTTCAGCTGTTTTTTTGTTTGTCCTATATAACATTTATTGCAATCTTGGCATTCAATTTTGTATATACCGTTGGTTGTTGTATTATCTTTGTTGTGTGAGTTATTTAGATTTTGTAATTTATTTTTATTAGTTTTGTATGCTATTTTTATATCTGTGTTTTTAAATAGTTTTGTTAGTTTTGACATTTTATTATTTATATATGTGAATGTGGCCCATTTTTTGTTGTTGTTATTATTTATGTGTTGTTCAGTTTGATTAATTCTTAATTGTTCAGTTTTTATTTTGTATTTGATTTTATTTTCTATTTTGATAATAGTATTTTTATTGTATCCATTTGCATAACCAATTTGGTATATTATATTTCTTTCTTTGTCAGTTTCTTGTTTGTTTAGGGGTATTTTGTACATTCTGTTAAATAACGAATAAAATGCTGCCATTTTATGTTGTGGTGGGTGGTCAGAATGGTTAGGTATAATGATGTTAGTGGAAGTTGGTTTTCTATATATTGCATATTGTATGTGTTTGTTGTATCAAAGATTAATTAAATAACATCAAGGTAAAAAGGAAAGGAATAGGTGATACGAGAAAGAACGAACTAGGAATATTGAGTTGGATTAATATATTAAAGGAGTAGTACAGGAATTTAATTATAAGATAAAAGAATGAGATATAAAGAAGCTAATAAAGGGTTAATATAGAGACGATAATTTCATCAAAACCAAAGATATGTTTTTCCAAAATTATCAACTTTAACGGCGAGGCATATGTAACGTCACAAAACGTTCCATAAAAGGAAATCATTTATATAGTAAGTTAGCATAAGAGGAAAGTGAGGTGAACAGTATCGAACCCAAGTAGTCCCAAAAAATTGTGTAATTTTGTATAATAATTATTTCTATCAACTTGAAAAAAACGACCAAACTATGACTAAGACAAAACCCCATATATATTATTAAAGTGAATAAGAGTGAAAAAACCATAAGACACTATAAGAGAGAGAAATAATGTCAGAATCCACCAGAATAAAGTCAATAATTATTAAGTTTTATAACTATGAATAGAGTATTAAAAACTATTTTTTGTGAATAAATGGACATGATCCATTATTATATTATGTGATGTAAATAAAATAAATGTATTAAATGATTTAAATACATTATTAGAAAGAATCTAAGTTAAAATAAAAATTGTATATTTGCAATGACAAAAAATATTAATGATTTGAGACCATACACCAAGATTTCATGAAAAAAGTAATTATTATCAGATTGTAATAAAAACTATATGTAATTGTCAAGCAGACAATAGTGAACAATTTATCTTAAATAAAGGAAGCTGTCAAATGAATAAAAAGCAGTCAAAATAGCCAAAAACAGTGTTAACTAAAAACATGTAATAGGCATCTAATATTGTATAATTTATGAATTTAATGTTGCCAAAATGCAACCAAATTGCATTAGAAAGCTGTAATATGATATAAAGCAACTATACTAATATACCTGACCAACTTTAACATTGTAATAGTCAAGTTAGCAAAATATTTACTTATACCATGTATGGCTGGAACCAATCATCCAGTACAAAAATAATCATATCTGGCTAAATACTTACATAATACTAACAAAAATAAGATAGAAAGGTACAATACATCAGTATACCTTAATAAGAAACAAACTCAGTTGAAAGTAAAGTCAATTCTAAAAGAATTTAACTAATTAGAGTGAGATTTGTCACGCCATAAAAAAGGACATCTCAAGACCAATCAATGATGCTATGTCATCTTGTGATAAATATAATATATGTACAGAGTAACCAGGTATCACAAAAGATAGACAAAATAATAAACTCTGTGTGTACAGTAGTGAAATAATACATATATTAAAGAAAAAGACTAATCATTGTATTAGAAAACTGACAAGAATCTAGGCCATGAGCAGAGGCCATATTAAATTGTATTTATTTGTGTTTTATTTATGTTAAAATTTGTTTATTTTGTTGTAGGAAAGTAGTAGTAGTAGATGTTCAGCTTGTGGAAGGAACTTAGTAACTCCACAACAATTTTTGTTATAAAAAATGAGTTTTCAATGACAACAACTCAAGGTGAGGGTTGTATATTGTATTGTTTATTAGACTTAAGTTAATTAGAAACCAATCATATTTAGTATCGCTAGATTCAGTTAAAAACAGGGAATCTAAATGTATTAATGACATACAAATTGTGAGTACTAATGTAAAACTGTTTGATAAATACCAGAGTAATTTTTGAAATATCCTTTGTATGAAGAATAAGAAATTCGTTCTAAAAGCTTCTACGGAAGTGAAAATTGTTTTATGACATTCCATTTCGTTTATTCTCGAACATTCTAGAAAGAATTTTTACACAAATATACCGGAAGTCGATGAAAACAGTCATCCTGAATTAGTATAAAAGAGAGACCAAATTCGACCCAAAAACACTTGAAACTTGAACTCCAGAACTGATGCATCTCACACAACACTGATCAACGCAGCTAAGGCGAAACCGAAGAGGCGAGAAATCGACAAGACACGGCAGGAAGGCTTTTCCCGTACATAGACATACCGACTGACTTAACCTCAACGAGAATCTTCGCCAAATGTATCGCTGAAATAGAGCAGCGATACGGCAAATTTTAATAGAAATCATGCAGCCAGAACGTCAAGCGGCCCAGGAGGGACCAAAAATTTAAATAGAGAACGAATTCTGCTGTGTTCGCATTGACTGACTAACGTGACAATAATTCCCCCTAACGTAAACATACAATACACAAAGCCATCCTCGACACTGCATGGGAATCAGCGCTGCGGTGGCCGATTTCTGAATTAACGCGGAGCAGCTGACGAGCTTTTGGCGGCGTTTGAACGATATTCTACTGCCAAACGTTTTTACAAAAGTGCGGAAAAAGTAAACGATCGCAAAATTTGACTTTAAATAGATTCAGTGTACACCCGAAGAGGCGAGATTGAGAAACTACCCGAAAGGAGTGTCCAGTGCGAGAATAAATAACCATTGGAACATGAGTTACCAAAATTAAAGTCATTTGTTACCTGGTTACATTTTATCACGCAGTTGTACTTCACATGCCACACATACACCTTCAAATCACTTAGTTTTTTTCTTGTAAGGCATCTAATTGATATATCTTGGTAGTTCAAAGGAGTCACGTCCTGAGAGTAAAGATTTTTCACATATTAAACTCATGCTTTTCAACTGAGTCAAAATCTGAATTATGCTAGCCGATACTTGATTGGATATATAAAAAATTGTCAATAATAATAACTTGTAAAATTTTTTCTCTGCAATTTTATAATTTTTTTCTATGAATGTTAGTCCTTCAGACGATTTGTTTGTTTTTGAAGAACCATTAAACTTAACTGATTTTTCCAAGCTAAACTGACTTGTTTACATTTTTTTTCGTAGATTTAAAAATTTTATCAATCACATTTTTTTCTTGGAACAAACGTTTCCAAGTGGCGCCCACAAAGAGCATAGTATTAAGTTGTGTTACAGGACTATATCACTGCAGAGGATCCAGTCAACAGAGTAAGTAACAAAAGTGCGCGGAGGTAACGCCCGACAGATTACAACACAAACATTTACTCAACACCCACTACTTGTTTTTCTATAAATTGGCAACCCAACTAGTGAGGCTTGAAAAAGACGGAACAAGCCCGGCAACTACCAACATATTAAAATGCCGCAACCAAAGGGAAAAAAGGTGAAGAAGACGGTGGAACCCGAGTTAAGTGTGGAAGACGGAGAGACAGTACAGGTCGAGGAAACGGAATTAGAACCGCCCACACTAGAAATGGAAAGACCGGTACAGAAGGCAGAGGAATTAGAAGAACAAACGGGAGAAGAACCCATACAAATGGTAGAACAAACAGAGAATCCCGAACCAGAAAAAATAACAGGGAGCGTTGACACGAATATAATAATGATGATGCTCCAAAGAATGAAGGAAGATAAGGAGGAAATAATAGAATCTATGAATAAAAACAGACAGGAGGATAAGGAGGAGAATAAAAATAATAATGAGCAAATGTTCCAAAGGATGGAAGAAAATATGAACAGAAATATAAAATCCCTGAAGGAGGATATGAACAAAAATACAGAATCCCTGAAGGAGGAGAATAAAAAATGTATAGAGTCCCTGAAAAAAGAAATTAGTATAAAGTACGAAACAGTAAACAAAAAGATCGATGACAATAAAATCGAAAGTGACAGGAAGGTTGAAAATATGGAGAAACAATTGGAAAGGTTACAGGAGGGAAATAATACACGTTTCGAAAGTATAGAGGAACAAACAGTAGAGACCAAACAAGATGTTAGAAATCTCGAAAACAGGGTAAGGCAGAACCAAGACGCCATCATGCAGGAGGTGGGAGAAGTCCAGAAAAGAGAGAAAAACCTGCAGGAAAGATTAGAGGCGCTGAGAGACACACCAATACTAAACACTCATACGTGTCATGGTGAAAACAGGGAAGTAATCAACTTCCAGGACTATCGACGAAACCCAATGGAATTTTTGGAAAGAATGGAGGAGTTTATTGGGAGAAATAGAGAAACAAGGTGGGACAGGATAAGAGAGATGGTTGACGAGACGTTTAAAAATACTAGGGATAACTGGTGGATAGCGGTACGACCCGAAATAACGAATTTAGCAGAGTTTAAACGCCAGTTTAAGGAAAAGTATTGGTCAGAGACCGCACAAAACAGGGTAAGAATGGACATTTTCTATGGCAAATACAACGCGTCCTATGGACAGTCCCCGACGTCTTATTTCCTGGGAAAGGTATGTTTAGCAAGGAAGTTGATACCGCCAATCCCAGAAGAATGTTTGGTAAGGCAGTTAGCTGGACATTACAGCTATGGTATCAAGGATGCCCAATTATACCAACAAATTAGCAAAATAGCCGATCTGGCCAAATTATTGGAAAATTGCGAATCCACAGGAAGGTTCCAGGACTACCAACCCCCCAATCGTAAGGTAGAGTACAACAACAATAATAACGGACCAAACCGGAATGGAGGTGGGAACGGTAATAATCTAAACACCAATAATCAGAATAATAATATCCCACCAAATGGCTGAAACGATAACACTCAGGGCCCGATTAACCGCAACTATCCGGGACCAAACAGAGGTAATTACACCGGGAATAACTACGGTAGGAACTTCCACCAGGGAAACAGTTATCGCGGGAATAATTATAGAGGAAGTAATTATGGCCAACGTAATGGTTATCGCAACGGGGGAAACCAAGGAGGAGGCGATAGGAGAAACCAAAATGAATATAGGCCCCAGGTAAATTATACAATGGCCAATAACCGACGGCCATATCCACCTAATGTACCCACTTACATGTTTTACCCACAACAGGCGCCAGGTAGCCAGGGTAACACGGCGAATAGCCAACCTATTAACGGTAATCCCGAGGTCAGGCAGGAAACACAGACGGGTCAGCAACCCAATGTTCCGGGAGACCGGACCAATGAGACAGTGGCTCATTTAAACTAAACGCGGCAGTGAAAAAGGAAAACCGCCCTTCACTGAACCAATATTATGGGGTGACAAACGACGAACATAGACAGGACAAAGACGGGACTAGGATAAGAATAAATAACTACCTTAAGGATATTAGAGAGGAGTTATTAGAAGAAGGTGACGATATCATTAAAAATAGTAACCAAGGGAACAATAGTATCGTGCAGATTAAAGCATATATCAATGGCATAGAAGTGATACTACTCATTGACACGGGGTCAAATGTGTCACTTATCGATAGCATTGAGTTAGAGCGGATTAAACAAAATAGTAATTTACCAATACCCACTCTACCGATAAATAACATTATTTTAGTCGGAGCAACGGGGAGGCAAAATAAATCAATAAAGAAACAGGTGTCATTAGAGATGACTAGTAATGGGGTGACAATACCAATAGGGTTATTAGTGGCGAGTAATTTACCCATGAGTATACTAATAGGCTGCGATATACTTAGGCCATACAATGCTGTAATAGATTTGGAAAGTAAGGTGATAACTTTTAAGACTAACAAGGGGATTTGGACCAATAATTTAATCGATGTCCAAGGAAGTGGTACAGACAATACACCTTATCAAGCGATAGTGAACCATTATTATTGTACCGATCGTCCAATCAATATGCCTATATATCAGGAGGAAAACCCAGAGTTGTGGTTAGAAAAGTTAGAAGAAATACGGGATTTCCAAAGGACGAAAGCAAGGGGTCTGATCAGCGAAAAACAGGCGGAACAATTAATCGAGGTATACAACCATTATAAACACATATTCTCGAACGCTCCAGGTAAAGCCAGAGATTATCAGTGCACCATAAAATTCAAAACTCCGGTGGAATTTAACAGGAAATCGTACCCGATCGCATACTCGCTAAAGAACGAAGTCAGGGAAGAATTGAACAGGATGATAGAGGACGACATAATCGAGTATAGTCATTCGCCCTTTACCAGCCTAATCATAGCGGTGCCAAAAAATAACGGAAAGGTACGTATATGTCTCGATGCTAGGGAGATTAACAAAATGATTGTTAACGACCGCACTTCACCTGGGGAGATAGAGGAGATATTAAAAAAGTTCCACGGAATCAGATATATAAGCTCATGGGATACGGTATGCGGATACTGGCAGATAGAACTCCACCCTGATAGTAGGAAATATATGGCATTCATATTCGAGGGCAGAAACTATCAGTTTAAGCGATTACCTTTTGGCTTAATAAATTCTGTGGCGGTGTTTGTAAAGATAATGGACAGAATATTGGGGCAGGAAGTACTGAAGTTTACGACAGTGTACGTCGACGACCTACTGGTGACTTCAGCGAATTGGGACGACCATTGTAATAGGGTTGAACAGGTGCTAGAGAAATTATCAGAGAATAATATCACCCTCAAATTAGACAAGTCCCAATTCATTGCAAATGAGGTGAAATTTTTAGGATTTAATTTAACAGAACAAGGGATTACTCCATCCAAGGAAAAGGTAGAGGCCATACAGAAGTTCCCCACCCCAAAGAATAGGAAACAGCTGCAGTCATTTTTAGGAATCTGCAACTATTACAGAAAGTTTCGGTCCAATTACTCAGAATTAACTGCCAGGTTCCAAAAGCAGTTATCAGCTAAAGACAAATGGACTTGGGGACCAGAGCAAGATGGAGTGCTCAATATCATAAAGGAAAAGTTTTTGGAAACAGTAATGTTGCATCATCCCGACTTTACAAAACCATTTTTTCTAAACTGCGATGCCAGTAACGTGAGTTTAGGTGCAGCCCTCTATCAGGAAGATCAGGACGGTAACCACTTAGTAATTAGCTTTGCTAGCCGCGTGCTGAACAGTTGCGAACGAAACTACAATACTACCGAAAAAGAACTGTTGAGTGTAGTTTTCGCATGCGGTAAATTCAGGACATATATATTAGGATACCCCATAACAGTTAGAAGCGACCACAAATCTATATCATTTTTAAAGCATTGTAAACTGAACCACGGAAGGCTGACTAGATGGGTTTTGGCCTTGCAAGAGTACAATATCACATGGGAATATATACCCGGCAAACATAACGTAGCCGCCGACGTCTTATCTCGCGTCAATATACCAGACCAAACCTTTGACGGCGAAAAGGAACAAGTAGCCAAGGTTTACCACATTATTAAGAGCAGGGAGGATTTAAAAGATATTTTGCACGAAATAAAGTCAACAAGAGGCCGATCCGAAATTAGGAGATATTAGAAAAAGGGTACAGGAAGGCGATGAGGTCATACACAGATTTTATTGTATACACGACGACACTTTGTTTATTAGGAATACCCCACAACAAGAGAATTGGAAATTAGTGATTCCACCAGCGATAGAGAGACCGCTAATAATCGACTATCACGATAGGTACGGACATATGGGTGCCCTTAAAGTAAGGAAGGCATTGGAAGAGCAAACATACATCAAGGGGATGAATAAGAAGGTGCAACTGGCGATACGGTCGTGCGATATTTGTCAAAAAGTAAAGTGTGATAACGAGAGGAAGGAAGGGGTCATGATACCCATATTATCTACCGAAAAATTGGAAAAGGTATTTCTCGATATCTGCGGACCCTTTCCACGCAGCGCTGGGAGACACCGATATAAATTTATCGTAATCATTTTCGACCACTTTAGCAAGTATACAAAGCTATACCCAATAACTAGGGCAACAACCAGGAAAATAATAGACATAATAATCAGGCGTTATATAATGGAAGTGGGCCGACCGTATTCTATAATTACGGACCACGGTACTCAGTTTAGGGGAAAACTTTGGAAGGAAAGCTTGGGAGAACACGGAATAAAAACGTACAAGACGTCCATATATCACCCGAATAGTAACCCAGCCGAGAGAGTGTTAAGGGAGGTAGGACGGTTACTAAGAACATACTGCCATAACGAGCAGAAAAGATGGCATGAATATGTAGCCTCTACCGAGGATTTTCTCAATTTCTCGCATCACAATACCATCGAGATGTCGCCATACACGGTTATGTTCGAAAGACCCCCACCACGAGAGATAAAAGAAATTATCAATTTTCCCGACGAACCCGCATACCAATTTGAAGGGGCAAAATTTTATAATAAGGTGTTAGAAAAAACGGAACAGCAGCGGAAAAAATATATCAAATCACAGCCTAAGGCAATTAAATATGAGGTAGGTGAAAGGGTGTTAATTAAAAATAGAGAATTGCCCAGTGCTATACAAGGCATAACGAGGAAATTGCTACTCTTATATACAGAGCCTTTCACGATAACCAGAGACAATAAAAACAATACCTACGAGGTAACTGACACAATTAGGAACAAGGTAAAAGGTACGTATAACCAGACTTCATTAAAAAAGTACCATGATTAAAAAAAAAATCGCAAGTCGAATACTCAATCAGTGACCAAGTACCATGACCAAAAACCAAAGTCAAATACAGCATCATAGAGAAGGTACCTTGACTAAACATGTTAACGTGAATTTTTTAACTTAGCCATAATTAGAAAGGAGATAGAGATTATTAAATAAATATAAATATTATTGTATAGAGATTATTATAAATAAATATTACGAGAAGGACACCTTACACCAAAGGCATAATGATATATATATAAAATATAGATTTATTTCCAATAGCCATGTCAACGTATATTTACCAGCTTACCCGTACTTAGAGAAGGAGAGAGATTATTATAAATGAATATTACGAGATGGACACATTCCATCATAGGCAAGATTTATTTCCAATAGCCATGTCAACGTATATTTACCAGCTTACCCGTACTTATAGAAGGAGAGAGATTATCATTAATAAATATTACGAGAAGGACACCTTACACCAAAGGCATAATGATATATATATAAAATATAGATTTATTTCCAATAGCCATGTCAACGTATATTTACCAGCTTACCCGTACTTAGAGAAGGAGAGAGATTGTTATTAATAAATATTACGAGACGGACACTTAGTAAAGGAGAAAAGAAGGAGAAATACTGTCATATATTTGATACTAAATGGAAATGATAAATGAAAATAAAAAAAAAGGAAAACAGTGTGTTACATAAGGAGGTAATGATGAATATAAATATAGCTATTAACATTGAATGATTTTAAACGATAATTTTAACCTGCGGAGAACGATATATTAATATAATTGTGAATTAATCAGAAGAGTTTAAGAAAGGGAATTTATGTGTAGGAGCCTATGATCTTTGAATATTGTATTTTTTTATTATTATTATTATTTGTTGCAAAGGTGCAATTATTATTTTCTGAACAGGGATGTGTTGCCTCTGATTTCAGTAGTTATAGACAGGAAGGGACAGAGAATGTATGCCATAGCGAGCCACTCTGACTCCCAACCCTCTATGTAAGTTAGGGAATTGATAGGGAATTATATCAAAGATTAATTAAATAACATCAAGGTAAAAAGGAAAGGAATAGGTGATACGAGAAAGAACGAACTAGGAATATTGAGTTGGATTAATATATTAAAGGAGTAGTACAGGAATTTAATTATAAGATAAAAGAATGAGATATAAAGAAGCTAATAAAGGGTTAATATAGAGACGATAATTTCATCAAAACCAAAGATATGTTTTTCCAAAATTATCAACTTTAACGGCGAGGCATATGTAACGTCACAAAACGTTCCATAAAAGGAAATCATTTATATAGTAAGTTAGCATAAGAGGAAAGTGAGGTGAACAGTATCGAACCCAAGTAGTCCCAAAAAATTGTGTAATTTTGTATAATAATTATTTCTATCAACTTGAAAAAAACGACCAAACTATGACTAAGACAAAACCCCATATATATTATTAAAGTGAATAAGAGTGAAAAAACCATAAGACACTATAAGAGAGAGAAATAATGTCAGAATCCACCAGAATAAAGTCAATAATTATTAAGTTTTATAACTATGAATAGAGTATTAAAAACTATTTTTTGTGAATAAATGGACATGATCCATTATTATATTATGTGATGTAAATAAAATAAATGTATTAAATGATTTAAATACATTATTAGAAAGAATCTAAGTTAAAATAAAAATTGTATATTTGCAATGACAAAAAATATTAATGTGTTGGATTTGAGACCATACACCAAGATTTCATGAAAAAAGTAATTATTATCAGATTGTAATAAAAACTATATGTAATTGTCAAGCAGACAATAGTGAACAATTTATCTTAAATAAAGGAAGCTGTCAAATGAATAAAAAGCAGTCAAAATAGCCAAAAACAGTGTTAACTAAAAACATGTAATAGGCATCTAATATTGTATAATTTATGAATTTAATGTTGCCAAAATGCAACCAAATTGCATTAGAAAGCTGTAATATGATATAAAGCAACTATACTAATATACCTGACCAACTTTAACATTGTAATAGTCAAGTTAGCAAAATATTTACTTATACCATGTATGGCTGGAACCAATCATCCAGTACAAAAATAATCATATCTGGCTAAATACTTACATAATACTAACAAAAATAAGATAGAAAGGTACAATACATCAGTATACCTTAATAAGAAACAAACTCAGTTGAAAGTAAAGTCAATTCTAAAAGAATTTAACTAATTAGAGTGAGATTTGTCACGCCATAAAAAAGGACATCTCAAGACCAATCAATGATGCTATGTCATCTTGTGATAAATATAATATATGTACAGAGTAACCAGGTATCACAAAAGATAGACAAAATAATAAACTCTGTGTGTACAGTAGTGAAATAATACATATATTAAAGAAAAAGACTAATCATTGTATTAGAAAACTGACAAGAATCTAGGCCATGAGCAGAGGCCATATAAAATTGTATTTATTTGTGTTTTATTTATGTTAAAATTTGTTTATTTTGTTGTAGGAAAGTAGTAGTAGTAGATGTTCAGCTTGTGGAAGGAACTTAGTAACTCCACAACAATTTTTGTTATAAAAAATGAGTTTTCAATGACAACAACTCAAGGTGAGGGTTGTATATTGTATTGTTTATTAGACTTAAGTTAATTAGAAACCAATCATATTTAGTATCACTAGATTCAGTTAAAAACAGGGAATCTAAATGTATTAATGACATACAAATTGTGAGTACTAATGTAAAACTGTTTGATAAATACCAGAGTAATTTTTGAAATATCCTTTGTATGAAGAATAAGAAATTCGTTCTAAAAGCTTCTACGGAAGTGAAAATTGTTTTATGACATTCCATTTCGTTTATTCTCGAACATTCTAGAAAGAATTTTTACACAAATATACCGGAAGTCGATGAAAACAGTCATCCTGAATTAGTATAAAAGAGAGACCAAATTCGACCCAAAAACACTTGAAACTTGAACTCCAGAACTGATGCATCTCACACAACACTGATCAACGCAGCTAAGGCGAAACCGAAGAGGCGAGAAATCGACAAGACACGGCAGGAAGGCTTTTCCCGTACATAGACATACCGACTGACTTAACCTCAACGAGAATCTTCGCCAAATGTATCGCTGAAATAGAGCAGCGATACGGCAAATTTTAATAGAAATCACGCAGCCAGAACGTCAAGCGGCCCAGGAGGGACCAAAAATTTAAATAGAGAACGAATTCTGCTGTGTTCGCATTGACTGACTAACGTGACAATAATTCCCCCTAACGTAAACATACAATACACAAAGCCATCCTCGACACTGCATGGGAATCAGCGCTGCGGTGGCCGATTTCTGAATTAACGCGGAGCAGCTGACGAGCTTTTGGCGGCGTTTGAACGATATTCTACTGCCAAACGTTTTTACAAAAGTGCGGAAAAAGTAAACGATTGCAAAATTTGACTTTAAATAGATTCAGTGTACACCCGAAGAGGCGAGATTGAGAAACTACCCGAAAGGAGTGTCCAGTGCGAGAATAAATAACCATTGGAACATGAGTTACCAAAATTAAAGTCATTTGTTACCTGGTTACATTTTATCACGCAGTTGTACTTCACATGCCACACATACACCTTCAAATCACTTAGTTTTTTTCTTGTAAGGCATCTAATTGATATATCTTGGTAGTTCAAAGGAGTCACGTCCTGAGAGTAAAGATTTTTCACATATTAAACTCATGCTTTTCAACTGAGTCAAAATCTGAATTATGCTAGCCGATACTTGATTGGATATATAAAAAATTGTCAATAATAATAACTTGTAAAATTTTTTCTCTGCAATTTTATAATTTTTTTCTATGAATGTTAGTCCTTCAGACGATTTGTTTGTTTGTAAAGAACCATTAAACTTAACTGATTTTTCCAAGCTAAACTGACTTGTTTACATTTTTTTTCGTAGATTTAAAAATTTTATCAATCACATTTTTTTCTTGGAACAAACGTTTCCAAGTGGCGCCCACAAAGAGCATAGTATTAAGTTGTGTTACAGGACTATATCACTGCAGAGGATCGAGTCAACAGAGTAAGTAACAAAAGTGCGCGGAGGTAACGCCCGACAGATTACAACACAAACATTTACTCAACACCCACTAATTGTTTTTCTATAAATTGGCAACCCAACTAGTGAGGCTTGAAAAAGACGGAACAAGCCCGGCAACTACCAACATATTAAAATGCCGCAACCAAAGGGAAAAAAGGTGAAGAAGACGGTGGAACCCGAGTTAAGTGTGGAAGACGGAGAGACAGTACAGGTCGAGGAAACGGAATTAGAACCGCCCACACTAGAAATGGAAAGACCGGTACAGACGGCAGAGGAATTAGAAGAACAAACGGGAGAAGAACCCATACAAATGGTAGAACAAACAGAGAATCCCGAACCAGAAAAAATAACAGGGAGCGTTGACACGAATATAATAATGATGATGCTCCAAAGAATGAAGGAAGATAAGGAGGAAATAATAGAATCTATGAATAAAAACAGACAGGAGGATAAGGAGGAGAATAAAAATAATAATGAGCAAATGTTCCAAAGGATGGAAGAAAATATGAACAGAAATATAAAATCCCTGAAGGAGGATATGAACAAAAATACAGAATCCCTGAAGGAGGAGAATAAAAAATGTATAGAGTCCCTGAAAAAAGAAATTAGTATAAAGTACGAAACAGTAAACAAAAAGATCGATGACAATAAAATCGAAAGTGACAGGAAGGTTGAAAATATGGAGAAACAATTGGAAAGGTTACAGGAGGGAAATAATACACGTTTCGAAAGTATAGAGGAACAAACAGTAGAGACCAAACAAGATGTTAGAAATCTCGAAAACAGGGTAAGGCAGAACCAAGACGCCATCATGCAGGAGGTGGGAGAAGTCCAGAAAAGAGAGAAAAACCTGCAGGAAAGATTAGAGGCGCTGAGAGACACACCAATACTAAACACTCATACGTGTCATGGTGAAAACAGGGAAGTAATCAACTTCCAGGACTATCGACGAAACCCAATGGAATTTTTGGAAAGAATGGAGGAGTTTATTGGGAGAAATAGAGAAACAAGGTGGGACAGGATAAGAGAGATGGTTGACGAGACGTTTAAAAATACTAGGGATAACTGGTGGATAGCGGTACGACCCGAAATAACGAATTTAGCAGAGTTTAAACGCCAGTTTAAGGAAAAGTATTGGTCAGAGACCGCACAAAACAGGGTAAGAATGGACATTTTCTATGGCAAATACAACGCGTCCTATGGACAGTCCCCGACGTCTTATTTCCTGGGAAAGGTATGTTTAGCAAGGAAGTTGATACCGCCAATCCCAGAAGAATGTTTGGTAAGGCAGTTAGCTGGACATTACAGCTATGGTATCAAGGATGCCCAATTATACCAACAAATTAGCAAAATAGCCGATCTGGCCAAATTATTGGAAAATTGCGAATCCACAGGAAGGTTCCAGGACTACCAACCCCCCAATCGTAAGGTAGAGTACAACAACAATAATAACGGACCAAACCGGAATGGAGGTGGGAACGGTAATAATCTAAACACCAATAATCAGAATAATAATATCCCACCAAATGGCTGAAACGATAACACTCAGGGCCCGATTAACCGCAACTATCCGGGACCAAACAGAGGTAATTACACCGGGAATAACTACGGTAGGAACTTCCACCAGGGAAACAGTTATCGCGGGAATAATTATAGAGGAAGTAATTATGGCCAACGTAATGGTTATCGCAACGGGGGAAACCAAGGAGGAGGCGATAGGAGAAACCAAAATGAATATAGGCCCCAGGTAAATTATACAATGGCCAATAACCGACGGCCATATCCACCTAATGTACCCACTTACATGTTTTACCCACAACAGGCGCCAGGTAGCCAGGGTAACACGGCGAATAGCCAACCTATTAACGGTAATCCCGAGGTCAGGCAGGAAACACAGACGGGTCAGCAACCCAATGTTCCGGGAGACCGGACCAATGAGACAGTGGCTCATTTAAACTAAACGCGGCAGTGAAAAAGGAAAACCGCCCTTCACTGAACCAATATTATGGGGTGACAAACGACGAACATAGACAGGACAAAGACGGGACTAGGATAAGAATAAATAATTACCTTAAGGATATTAGAGAGGAGTTATTAGAAGAAGGTGACGATATCATTAAAAATAGTAACCAAGGGAACAATAGTATCGTGCAGATTAAAGCATATATCAATGGCATAGAAGCGATACTACTCATTGACACGGGGTCAAATGTGTCACTTATCGATAGCATTGAGTTAGAGCGGATTAAACAAAATAGTAATTTACCAATACCCACTCTACCGATAAATAACATTATTTTAGTCGGAGCAACGGGGAGGCAAAATAAATCAATAAAGAAACAGGTGTCATTAGAGATGACTAGTAATGGGGTGACAATACCAATAGGGTTATTAGTGGCGAGTAATTTACCCATGAGTATACTAATAGGCTGCGATATACTTAGGCCATACAATGCTGTAATAGATTTTGAAAGTAAGGTGATAACTTTTAAGACTAACAAGGGGATTTGGACCAATAATTTAATCGATGTCCAAGGAAGTGGTACAGACAATACACCTTATCAAGCGATAGTGAACCATTATTATTGTACCGATCGTCCAATCAATATGCCTATATATCAGGAGGAAAACCCAGAGTTGTGGTTAGAAAAGTTAGAAGAAATACGGGATTTCCAAAGGACGAAAGCAAGGGGTCTGATCAGCGAAAAACAGGCGGAACAATTAATCGAGGTATACAACCATTATAAACACATATTCTCGAACGCTCCAGGTAAAGCCAGAGATTATCAGTGCACCATAAAATTCAAAACTCCGGTGGAATTTAACAGGAAATCGTACCCGATCGCATACTCGCTAAAGAACGAAGTCAGGGAAGAATTGAACAGGATGATAGAGGACGACATAATCGAGTATAGTCATTCGCCCTTTACCAGCCTAATCATAGCGGTGCCAAAAAATAACGGAAAGGTACGTATATGTCTCGATGCTAGGGAGATTAACAAAATGATTGTTAACGACCGCACTTCACCTGGGGAGATAGAGGAGATATTAAAAAAGTTCCACGGAATCAGATATATAAGCTCATGGGATACGGTATGCGGATACTGGCAGATAGAACTCCACCCTGATAGTAGGAAATATATGGCATTCATATTCGAGGGCAGAAACTATCAGTTTAAGCGATTACCTTTTGGCTTAATAAATTCTGTGGCGGTGTTTGTAAAGATAATGGACAGAATATTGGGGCAGGAAGTACTGAAGTTTACGACAGTGTACGTCGACGACCTACTGGTGACTTCAGCGAATTGGGACGACCATTGTAATAGGGTTGAACAGGTGCTAGAGAAATTATCAGAGAATAATATCACCCTCAAATTAGACAAGTCCCAATTCATTGCAAATGAGGTGAAATTTTTAGGATTTAATTTAACAGAACAAGGGATTACTCCATCCAAGGAAAAGGTAGAGGCCATACAGAAGTTCCCCACCCCAAAGAATAGGAAACAGCTGCAGTCATTTTTAGGAATCTGCAACTATTACAGAAAGTTTCGGTCCAATTACTCAGAATTAACTGCCAGGTTCCAAAAGCAGTTATCAGCTAAAGACAAATGGACTTGGGGACCAGAGCAAGATGGAGTGCTCAATATCATAAAGGAAAAGTTTTTGGAAACAGTAATGTTGCATCATCCCGACTTTACAAAACCATTTTTTCTAAACTGCGATGCCAGTAACGTGAGTTTAGGTGCAGCCCTCTATCAGGAAGATCAGGACGGTAACCATTTAGTAATTAGCTTTGCTAGCCGCGTGCTGAACAGTTGCGAACGAAACTACAATACTACCGAAAAAGAACTGTTGAGTGTAGTTTTCGCATGCGGTAAATTCAGGACATATATATTAGGATACCCCATAACAGTTAGAAGCGACCACAAATCTATATCATTTTTAAAGCATTGTAAACTGAACCACGGAAGGCTGACTAGATGGGTTTTGGCCTTGCAAGAGTACAATATCACATGGGAATATATACCCGGCAAACATAACGTAGCCGCCGACGTCTTATCTCGCGTCAATATACCAGACCAAACCTTTGACGGCGAAAAGGAACAAGTAGCCAAGGTTTACCACATTATTAAGAGCAGGGAGGATTTAAAAGATATTTTGCACGAAATAAAGTCACAACAAGAGGCCGATCCGAAATTAGGAGATATTAGAAAAAGGGTACAGGAAGGCGATGAGGTCATAAACAGATTTTATTGTATACACGACGACACTTTGTTTATTAGGAATACCCCACAACAAGAGAATTGGAAATTAGTGATTCCACCAGCGATAGAGAGACCGCTAATAATCGACTATCACGATAGGTACGGACATATGGGTGCCCTTAAAGTAAGGAAGGCATTGGAAGAGCAAACATACATCAAGGGGATGAATAAGAAGGTGCAACTGGCGATACGGTCGTGCGATATTTGTCAAAAAGTAAAGTGTGATAACGAGAGGAAGGAAGGGGTCATGATACCCATATTATCTACCGAAAAATTGGAAAAGGTATTTCTCGATATCTGCGGACCCTTTCCACGCAGCGCTGGGAGACACCGATATAAATTTATCGTAATCATTTTCGACCACTTTAGCAAGTATACAAAGCTATACCCAATAACTAGGGCAACAACCAGGAAAATAATAGACATAATAATCAAGCGTTATATAATGGAAGTGGGCCGACCGTATTCTATAATTACGGACCACGGTACTCAGTTTAGGGGAAAACTTTGGAAGGAAAGCTTGGGAGAACACGGAATAAAAACGTACAAGACATCCGTATATCACCCGAATAGTAACCCATCCGAGAGAGTGTTAAGGGAGGTAGGACGGTTACTAAGAACATACTGCCATAACGAGCAGAAAAGATGGCATGAATATGTAGCCTCTACCGAGGATTTTCTCAATTTCTCGCATCACAATACCATCGAGATGTCGCCATACACGGTTATGTTCGAAAGACCCCCACCACAAGAGATAAAAGAAATTATCAATTTTCCCGACGAACCCGCGTACCAATTTGAAGGGGCAAAATTTTATAATAAGGTGTTAGAAAAAACGGAACAGCAGCGGAAAAAATATATCAAATCACAGCCTAAGGCAATTAAATATGAGGTAGGTGAAAGGGTGTTAATTAAAAATAGAGAATTGCCCAGTGCTATACAAGGCATAACGAGGAAATTGCTACTCTTATATACAGGGCCTTTCACGATAACCAGAGACAATAAAAACAATACCTACGAGGTAACTGACACAATTAGGAACAAGGTAAAAGGTACGTATAACCAGACTTCATTAAAAAAGTACCATGATTAAAAAAAAAATCGCAAGTCGAATACTCAATCAGTGACCAAGTACCATGACCAAAAACCAAAGTCAAATACAGCATCATAGAGAAGGTACCTTGACTAAACATGTTAACGTGAATTTTTTAACTTAGCCATAATTAGAAAGGAGATAGAGATTATTAAATAAATATAAATATTATTGTATAGAGATTATTATAAATAAATATTACGAGAAGGACACCTTACACCAAAGGCATAATGATATATATATAAAATATAGATTTATTTCCAATAGCCATGTCAACGTATATTTACCAGCTTACCCGTACTTAGAGAAGGAGAGAGATTATTATAAATGAATATTACGAGATGGACACATTCCATCATAGGCAAGATTTATTTCCAATAGCCATGTCAACGTATATTTACCAGCTTACCCGTACTTATAGAAGGAGAGAGATTATCATTAATAAATATTACGAGAAGGACACCTTACACCAAAGGCATAATGATATATATATAAAATATAGATTTATTTCCAATAGCCATGTCAACGTATATTTACCAGCTTACCCGTACTTAGAGAAGGAGAGAGATTGTTATTAATAAATATTACGAGATGGACACTTAGTAAAGGAGAAAAGAAGGAGAAATACTGTCATATATTTGATACTAAATGGAAATGATAAATGAAAATAAAAAAAAAGGAAAACAGTGTGTTACATAAGGAGGTAATGATGAATATAAATATAGCTATTAACATTGAATGATTTTAAACGATAATTTTAACCTGCGGAGAACGATATATTAATATAATTGTGAATTAATCAGAAGAGTTTAAGAAAGGGAATTTATGTGTAGGAGCCTATGATCTTTGAATATTGTATTTTTTTATTATTATTATTATTTGTTGCAAAGGTGCAATTATTATTTTCTGAACAGGGATGTGTTGCCTCTGATTTCAGTAGTTATAGACAGGAAGGGACAGAGAATGTATGCCATAGCGAGCCACTCTGACTCCCAACCCTCTATGTAAGTTAGGGAATTGATAGGGAATTATATCAAAGATTAATTAAATAACATCAAGGTAAAAAGGAAAGGAATAGGTGATACGAGAAAGAACGAACTAGGAATATTGAGTTGGATTAATATATTAAAGGAGTAGTACAGGAATTTAATTATAAGATAAAAGAATGAGATATAAAGAAGCTAATAAAGGGTTAATATAGAGACGATAATTTCATCAAAACCAAAGATATGTTTTTCCAAAATTATCAACTTTAACGGCGAGGCATATGTAACGTCACAAAACGTTCCATAAAAGGAAATCATTTATATAGTAAGTTAGCATAAGAGGAAAGTGAGGTGAACAGTACCGAACCCAAGTAGTCCCAAAAAATTGTGTAATTTTGTATAATAATTATTTCTATCAACTTGAAAAAAACGACCAAACTATGACTAAGACAAAACCCCATATATATTATTAAAGTGAATAAGAGTGAAAAAACCATAAGACACTATAAGAGAGAGAAATAATGTCAGAATCCACCAGAATAAAGTCAATAATTATTAAGTTTTATAACTATGAATAGAGTATTAAAAACTATTTTTTGTGAATAAATGGACATGATCCATTATTATATTATGTGATGTAAATAAAATAAATGTATTAAATGATTTAAATACATTATTAGAAAGAATCTAAGTTAAAATAAAAATTGTATATTTGCAATGACAAAAAATATTAATGTGTTGGATTTGAGACCATACACCAAGATTTCATGAAAAAAGTAATTATTATCAGATTGTAATAAAAACTATATGTAATTGTCAAGCAGACAATAGTGAACAATTTATCTTAAATAAAGGAAGCTGTCAAATGAATAAAAAGCAGTCAAAATAGCCAAAAACAGTGTTAACTAAAAACATGTAATAGACATCTAATATTGTATAATTTATGAATTTAATGTTGCCAAAATGCAACCAAATTGTATTAGAAAGCTGTAATATGATATAAAGCAACTATACTAATATACCTGACCAACTTTAACATTGTAATAGTCAAGTTAGCAAAATATTTACTTATACCATGTATGGCTGGAACCAATCATCCAGTACAAAAATAATCATATCTGGCTAAATACTTACATAATACTAACAAAAATAAGATAGAAAGGTACAATACATCAGTATACCTTAATAAGAAACAAACTCAGTTGAAAGTAAAGTCAATTCTAAAAGAATTTAACTAATTAGAGTGAGATTTGTCACGCCATAAAAAAGGACATCTCAAGACCAATCAATGATGCTATGTCATCTTGTGATAAATATAATATATGTACAGAGTAACCAGGTATCACAAAAGATAGACAAAATAATAAACTCTGTGTGTACAGTAGTGAAATAATACATATATTAACAGGGCCGTAACAAGGTACTCCTGCGCCCTTGGCAATTTTGACAAAGCTGCGCCCCCAAGCCCTATGTCGCTTCCCCCCCAACTCCAGGCTCGATTACTAAAAAAAAAAAAAAAAAAGCTCTTTTTATATTGTACTGTGATTCGTGGATGTCTCATCACGTGATACACCATGCAGCCCCCTCCTTAAGCAAGCTTTGACGCAAATTGCGACCAGGAAATACGTTCTCACATTGTATTCGGTATTTTTGTAATAGTAAATTTCATACAACAGTAAAAAAAATTCATAACTTTAGTCGGTGCTTTAGTTCTATAATTTATCTAGATTTTTTTTACACAGGACTTCAGGACTTGCACTTACAACATTCTGTTGTTGTAACTGCAGGTACCATTTTTTTGGCTCTGGGGGCTGGTAAATAACAAATTGAAACTCTTCAGTAAACAAATATATTGCTTTTACAAATTGTTACATACAGTATACAGCAGAAAAGCCATGGAACTAAAACTTTACCTTTCTTGCTTTCAGCAAGGCAAACTCAATAATTATTTCACTAAAATCAAGTTTTGAAGCAATCTCATATTCTATGGACAGGATAGCTAAGTTTGTCAATCTGTTTTCACACATACTTGACCGTAAGTAGTTTTTGATTATCTTCAGCTTGCTGAAAGTACGCTCGCAAGACGCCACACTGACGGGCATTGTCAAAAATATCCTCAATGCTATTTCGATGTTTGGATAAGCATCTCTTAATCCATAGTTTGAAATAATTTTCAGAATATCCAAATGGGAAGCCTTGTAAATGTTCTTCACCAGCTCTTTTGCATGAAACTTGAAAGCAGCTACTTCGTTAACTAGCTCAACTCTATCAATGTCTCTGCTATATATCGCACCAAGATCAGCTGCACACTTTTCAAGAAAAGAAACAGAGCATTCACTTAAGGACTTTCCTGACAAAAAACTGAAGTCTGATGAAACTGTGTGGTAAATGTGTGCCCTTTTTTCCATTTCACTTACAATTCTATCAAATACAGTGTAACATTCTATCTCAAATGATTTATCAGAACTCAACAAGTGTGCTTCATCTTCAGCCGTCTCCCCAGCCATCCTCTTGACTTTCCTCAGCCTCTTAACAGCAAAACTGCTTTGGATGGCCATGGAATCACAAATAGCTTTGGCTTTTTCTGTGTATTTTTTAATTCCTTCTTTACGTAGGTCTTCAACTTTTTTTGCCAAACCTGAGAGCAAACTTGATGCTACGTCAAGAGTTGTGCCCTTTCCTTGCAGTGACTTGTTGGTGCAGTCCAAACTTATCAAAACATCAGACCACATCTCTAAAAGGCACACAAATTCGTAATCAATTTGTCTAAGAAGTTTCATAGCACCAGACAGTGTGTCAGTGTTCCAGTCGTTGTCTTTATCAGCCATGTTTTGTAAAACTTTGTGTACAGATGATAAGTTCTTCTTAAGAGCTGTCACAGCTTGACGCCTGGAAGACCATCTTGTATCACAATGTCTCTTAAGGGTAGTTTTGAGACAACCAATCAAAGCCTCCCACCTTAAGGTAGAGCTACTAAAGAAGTTGAAAAACTCCAACACATTTCCAAAAAAACTTGTCATCATAATTGACACTTCCGCGGCGTGCACGCCAACGAGGTTAAGACTGTGTGCTGCACAAGGCACAAATTTAGCAAGGTCGTTTAGTTGGGATATGTGCGCTTGAACGCCTTCATATTTTGCTGCCATGTTTGAGCCGTTGTCAAAGCCTTGACCACGACAGTCCTGAATATCCAAGCCGTCATTGTTTAGCTTTTGCAATATTTCTTGTGATAACCCTCTTCCTTTTTTCTGGTGACTTATGATGAAGTCCACAAAACTTTCTTCAACTGAGCATTTCCCATCCTTAATGTTAACATACCTTATTATTTCACTCATTTGTTCTAAATGTGCTGTGTCCGGGGTGCAGTCAAACATAATAGAGAAATACTTAGCACTTTTTACATTCTTCAGTATTTCAGATCGAACCTTATTTCCCAAAATGTCTATGACCTCATTTTGAATTAGAGGTGAAAAATAGCTTGTGACATGTTTTCCACTTTTAACATTTTCTATGTGCTTAGATAGTTGAGGATTGTAGTGACTAATAAGTTCTAATGTACTCAGAAATACACCACAGTTGCTGTCACTGATCGAATCGGAACCTCCTCTTAAAGGTAAGTTATTCCTTGCACAATGGAGAATTACATCCACAATACATTTGAGAACATTGCACCACTTTTCTGCTTCAGCTTGTATCAATGTTTGATGTTCTGCATCAACAGATCTACTAGTTTTCAGTCCAATTTCTAATTCTTTCCAATCGACATAAGAATGTCGGTGAGGTATCGACCTTTCGTGATTGACAATAAATGGGTTCAAGTGTCTCCAATCATTGAATCCCTCATCAATATTAGAGAAAGCAGATTTGTCCTTTTTGTCATCTTTTGAAAAGAGAAGGCAAGGGAAACAAAACAGTGCGTCCTTAGACTGGCTGTACAACAACCATTGCCTTTTTACTTTTTCCCCGTTTGGTAGAATTTTATAAACCCATTTCTGAGAAAAGTGTCTTCCATCATCTGCACAGGGGAATTTGTAGCTATCTAAGTCAATTGTTTGTGGGCCTCGTTCAACAAGTTTACAACGAACTGTGTCTGATCGAAAATTTGCTGGCCATTTTTTGGGATCCTCGTAGATAATTTCTATTCCCACATCAGTAGTATTTAATGCATCATTTTCATTATAATTAGATGTGCAAGATGTGCTGGGTTTTTCAAGATCAGTAGATTGCCTGCCCATTGTGGAATGACTTAGCTCAGGATCACTTCCTTCTTCAAAATCAATGACGTTTGTGACGAACTCCATTGGAGTGATCTGGCTGTGGTTGTCTTCTGAAACAGTCTCAGTCTTGCTATCTTCTTTTTCATTTTCTCCTTCCTTTTCTTCTTGGTCGTCTTCTTTTTCTTCTTCTTCTTCTTCTTCTTGAAGTGGTGGCACTATCACTTTCACCTACTTCTTTCTCTTCATTTCGCAGCCAATTTCCAAGCGCCGATGCTAATTTTTCGTCGTCTTCTTCTTTTCGTTTTTTGATTTTTTTAAATTCACTTCCAGAAGGTTTTTTTTGCCCCATTTCTGAAACAAACCATTCCCATTTAATTTACATTGTATTACAGTTGTAAATGGCTGCCATTTAAAAACTACTTTTGTTTATGTTCAGTGCCGACAGTTGCGTTCACCGAAAAATTCGGCGATAGCGTTAAAACGTAGCAGACATCGTTTCTTTTTTCTTACCGCGAGAGGCTCACTTGTATTTACAGTGCTTCGGGTTTTCCGTGTACGCGATCGCTCATCCAATTATAAAAATAAAATTGATACAATATTCATGAAACTTGTGATTGAAATATTTACGTAAACTAATTTTGAAATCGGGACTATTTTAGTCAGCAGACTTGCGCAACAAAATCAGATGACACTTGCTGAAAATTGGACATTTACAACCACGACCATTTCCGCTAAAAATGAACCAATAGGAATATAAGTTATACCAATGGAACGGGCCCGTTCTTCTTCTTTCTTCCGGTATTTTTTTTTATTTTCTGTAGGTTTAGAAAATTAAACGGCGAACACAGTGATATTAGTTAGGCCTATTTGGCTTTGTCAGTCTGGCAGTAAAGACAGAACGAATGTTGGGAAATTATTTCTGACAGCTGGAGTCAAGTTTCGCACGGTAACCTCCATTGATTGTTTGATTCACTGACGTTTTCGTGATGTTGAAGAGTAAATAGTATAATTAATGTATTGTTTTGCAATAATACCGTGTTATAATAATAATAATAATATGTAGTGTTTTCAAAAACTGTACAAAAAGGGAAAAAATAGGCCACCACGGGGAATAACATGCGCCAATTCTAGGGTTAATGTAGACTAAGCTATGGTACATTTTATTGAAATCATTCTTACCCGTACAACAGAAGCAACGCCAACATCAACAAGTAACAACACAAACACTATAAGTGTCGTCTAATCGCTGAGTGTGAAAATCACTTAGTTCACAAATTACAATAGAAAATAATACCAGCGGCTGTAATTACACTGAGTCTCAACAAAACCAACAGAACAAACTAGAATAGAGCAATAGATTGACGTGGCCGTGGCAGGCGTGGGGGGAGGGGTATGAGTATGAGTAATATTCAAGTTATGACAAGCTTGCTAAAACCAACGAATATAGACGTTACTAGAAGCACACTTCTGGGTTATTAAAAGCGTAGTTGAAACAATGCTACTACTTTTTGTATAAAAGAGTGGTAGATGAAAAACATGTTTGTAATAGGCCTAATAAGACGCATGTTCTTGTATATTTTAAAATTCTTTTGCGCACTGCATAATAAATGAATGCATCAAAAGTGCATTTTTTGAGTAGGCTGCATTTATTTGATTCATTCCTTCGTACCCAGTGTGTCAAACAAATGTGAAAAAATTTTGGAGGTTGTGTCTAGTCTAACCCCTACAAACATTTTTTCATCTACCACTTTTTATCTGATAAGTTGTAGCTTTTTCCAATTGTATATTAACGAAAATGTTTGAACTTTACTAAATTTCGCGGTATAATACAAAAAATTACTTGGAAACGCCAGCGCCATCTAGTTGCCGGGGTGTTGAACTACGGTTTATCACCCCAGAAAGCTGACCCCACTCGCTCCATAAGAAGTGTTCTTCTAGTTACGTCTATATTCGTTGCTAAAACCAAGAAGGCGCAGGTGCAGTGCAGTGACCCAGTGACTGACACATCAAGGGATGGGCGGAGGGGAAGGGATTTTCGCTTTGCGCCTGGCCCGACTCCGCGCCCATCAGTAGGGCAAGGTCCAGTGCAGTTACTAAATTTACGTAGCTGCTTTTTGTTTATTGTATAATAGACACAAATATAGACAGTTCACGTACAGTAACTTTTAACAATCTGAAACTGAAAGATTTTTTCCAATAACGTGGAGTTTTTATTTGCTTGACAAATTGTACCAATCTAACTCTAAAAAAAGATATTTTTCATGGTCAATTTTGCGCCCTTGGCGGGGGCACATCTCGCCAACGCCTAGTTACGGCCCTGTATATTAAAGAAAAAGACTAATCATTGTATTAGAAAACTGACAAGAATCTAGGCCATGAGCAGAGGCCATATAAAATTGTATTTATTTGTGTTTTATTTATGTTAAAATTTGTTTATTTTGTTGTAGGAAAGTAGTAGTAGTAGATGTTCAGCTTGTGGAAGGAACTTAGTAACTCCACAACAATTTTTGTTATAAAAAATGAGTTTTCAATGACAACAACTCAAGGTGAGGGTTGTATATTGTATTGTTTATTAGACTTAAGTTAATTAGAAACCAATCATATTTAGTATCGCTAGATTCAGTTAAAAACAGGGAATCTAAATGTGTTAATGACATACAAATTGTGAGTACTAATGTAAAACTGTTTGATAAATACCAGAGTAATTTTTGAAATATCCTCTGTATGAAGAATAAGAAATTCGTTCTAAAAGCTTCTACGGAAGTGAAAATTGTTTTATGACATTCCATTTCGTTTATTCTCGAACATTCTAGAAAGAATTTGTACACAAATATACCGGAAGTCGATGAAAACAGTCATCCTGAATTAGTATAAAAGAGAGACCAAATTCGACCCAAAAACACTTGAAACTTGAACTCCAGAACTGATGCATCTCACACAACACTGATCAACGCAGCTAAGGCGAAACCGAAGAGGCGAGAAATCGACAAGACACGGCAGGAAGGCTTTTCCCGTACATAGACATACCGACTGACTTAACCTCAACGAGAATCTTCGCCAAATGTATCGCTGAAATAGAGCAGCGATACGGCAAATTTTAATAGAAATCACGCAGCCAGAACGTCAAGCGGCCCAGGAGGGACCAAAAATTTAAATAGAGAACGAATTCTGCTGTGTTCGCATTGACTGACTAACGTGACAATAATTCCCCCTAACGTAAACATACAATACACAAAGCCATCCTCGACACTGCATGGGAATCAGCGCTGCGGTGGCCGATTTCTGAATTAACGCGGAGCAGCTGACGAGCTTTTGGCGGCGTTTGAACGATATTCTACTGCCAAACGTTTTTACAAAAGTGCGGAAAAAGTAAACGATCGCAAAATTTGACTTTAAATAGATTCAGTGTACACCCGAAGAGGCGAGATTGAGAAACTACCCGAAAGGAGTGTCCAGTGCGAGAATAAATAACCATTGGAACATGAGTTACCAAAATTAAAGTCATTTGTTACCTGGTTACATTTTATCACGCAGTTGTACTTCACATGCCACACATACACCTTCAAATCACTTAGTTTTTTTCTTGTAAGGCATCTAATTGATATATCTTGGTAGTTCAAAGGAGTCACGTCCTGAGAGTAAAGATTTTTCACATATTAAACTCATGCTTTTCAACTGAGTCAAAATCTGAATTATGCTAGCCGATACTTGATTGGATATATAAAAAATTGTCAATAATAATAACTTGTAAAATTTTTTCTCTGCAATTTTATAATTTTTTTCTATGAATGTTAGTCCTTCAGACGATTTGTTTGTTTGTAAAGAACCATTAAACTTAACTGATTTTTCCAAGCTAAACTGACTTGTTTACATTTTTTTTCGTAGATTTAAAAATTTTATCAATCACATTTTTTTCTTGGAACAAACGTTTCCAAGTGGCGCCCACAAAGAGCATAGTATTAAGTTGTGTTACAGGACTATATCACTGCAGAGGATCCAGTCAACAGAGTAAGTAACAAAAGTGCGCGGAGGTAACGCCCGACAGATTACAACACAAACATTTACTCAACACCCACTACTTGTTTTTCTATAAATTGGCAACCCAACTAGTGAGGCTTGAAAAAGACGGAACAAGCCCGGCAACTACCAACATATTAAAATGCCGCAACCAAAGGGAAAAAAGGTGAAGAAGACGGTGGAACCCGAGTTAAGTGTGGAAGACGGAGAGACAGTACAGGTCGAGGAAACGGAATTAGAACCGCCCACACTAGAAATGGAAAGACCGGTACAGACGGCAGAGGAATTAGAAGAACAAACGGGAGAAGAACCCATACAAATGGTAGAACAAACAGAGAATCCCGAACCAGAAAAAATAACAGGGAGCGTTGACACGAATATAATAATGATGATGCTCCAAAGAATGAAGGAAGATAAGGAGGAAATAATAGAATCTATGAATAAAAACAGACAGGAGGATAAGGAGGAGAATAAAAATAATAATGAGCAAATGTTCCAAAGGATGGAAGAAAATATGAACAGAAATATAAAATCCCTGAAGGAGGATATGAACAAAAATACAGAATCCCTGAAGGAGGAGAATAAAAAATGTATAGAGTCCCTGAAAAAAGAAATTAGTATAAAGTACGAAACAGTAAACAAAAAGATCGATGACAATAAAATCGAAAGTGACAGGAAGGTTGAAAATATGGAGAAACAATTGGAAAGGTTACAGGAGGGAAATAATACACGTTTCGAAAGTATAGAGGAACAAACAGTAGAGACCAAACAAGATGTTAGAAATCTCGAAAACAGGGTAAGGCAGAACCAAGACGCCATCATGCAGGAGGTGGGAGAAGTCCAGAAAAGAGAGAAAAACCTGCAGGAAAGATTAGAGGCGCTGAGAGACACACCAATACTAAACACTCATACGTGTCGTGGTGAAAACAGGGAAGTAATCAACTTCCAGGACTATCGACGAAACCCAATGGAATTTTTGGAAAGAATGGAGGAGTTTATTGGGAGAAATAGAGAAACAAGGTGGGACAGGATAAGAGAGATGGTTGACGAGACATTTAAAAATACTAGGGATAACTGGTGGATAGCGGTACGACCCGAAATAACGAATTTAGCAGAGTTTAAACGCCAGTTTAAGGAAAAGTATTGGTCAGAGACCGCACAAAACAGGGTAAGAATGGACATTTTCTATGGCAAATACAACGCGTCCTATGGACAGTCCCCGACGTCTTATTTCCTGGGAAAGGTATGTTTAGCAAGGAAGTTGATACCGCCAATCCCAGAAGAATGTTTGGTAAGGCAGTTAGCTGGACATTACAGCTATGGTATCAAGGATGCCCAATTATACCAACAAATTAGCAAAATAGCCGATCTGGCCAAATTATTGGAAAATTGCGAATCCACAGGAAGGTTCCAGGACTACCAACCCCCCAATCGTAAGGTAGAGTACAACAACAATAATAACGGACCAAACCGGAATGGAGGTGGGAACGGTAATAATCTAAACACCAATAATCAGAATAATAATATCCCACCAAATGGCTGAAACGATAACACTCAGGGCCCGATTAACCGCAACTATCCGGGACCAAACAGAGGTAATTACACCGGGAATAACTACGGTAGGAACTTCCACCAGGGAAACAGTTATCGCGGGAATAATTATAGAGGAAGTAATTATGGCCAACGTAATGGTTATCGCAACGGGGGAAACCAAGGAGGAGGCGATAGGAGAAACCAAAATGAATATAGGCCCCAGGTAAATTATACAATGGCCAATAACCGACGGCCATATCCACCTAATGTACCCACTTACATGTTTTACCCACAACAGGCGCCAGGTAGCCAGGGTAACACGGCGAATAGCCAACCTATTAACGGTAATCCCGAGGTCAGGCAGGAAACACAGACGGGTCAGCAACCCAATGTTCCGGGAGACCGGACCAATGAGACAGTGGCTCATTTAAACTAAACGCGGCAGTGAAAAAGGAAAACCGCCCTTCACTGAACCAATATTATGAGGTGACAAACGACGAACATAGACAGGACAAAGACGGGACTGGGATAAGAATAAATAATTACCTTAAGGATATTAGAGAGGAGTTATTAGAAGAAGGTGACGATATCATTAAAAATAGTAACCAAGGGAACAATAGTATCGTGCAGATTAAAGCATATATCAATGGCATAGAAGCGATACTACTCATTGACACGGGGTCAAATGTGTCACTTATCGATAGCATTGAGTTAGAGCGGATTAAACAAAATAGTAATTTACCAATACCCACTCTACCGATAAATAACATTATTTTAGTCGGAGCAACGGGGAGGCAAAATAAATCAATAAAGAAACAGGTGTCATTAGAGATGACTAGTAATGGGGTGACAATACCAATAGGGTTATTAGTGGCGAGTAATTTACCCATGAGTATACTAATAGGCTGCGATATACTTAGGCCATACAATGCTGTAATAGATTTTGAAAGTAAGGTGATAACTTTTAAGACTAACAAGGGGATTTGGACCAATAATTTAATCGATGTCCAAGGAAGTGGTACAGACAATACACCTTATCAAGCGATAGTGAACCATTATTATTGTACCGATCGTCCAATCAATATGCCTATATATCAGGAGGAAAACCCAGAGTTGTGGTTAGAAAAGTTAGAAGAAATACGGGATTTCCAAAGGACGAAAGCAAGGGGTCTGATCAGCGAAAAACAGGCGGAACAATTAATCGAGGTATACAACCATTATAAACACATATTCTCGAACGCTCCAGGTAAAGCCAGAGATTATCAGTGCACCATAAAATTCAAAACTCCGGTGGAATTTAACAGGAAATCGTACCCGATCGCATACTCGCTAAAGAACGAAGTCAGGGAAGAATTGAACAGGATGATAGAGGACGACATAATCGAGTATAGTCATTCGCCCTTTACCAGCCTAATCATAGCGGTGCCAAAAAATAACGGAAAGGTACGTATATGTCTCGATGCTAGGGAGATTAACAAAATGATTGTTAACGACCGCACTTCACCTGGGGAGATAGAGGAGATATTAAAAAAGTTCCACGGAATCAGATATATAAGCTCATGGGATACGGTATGCGGATACTGGCAGATAGAACTCCACCCTGATAGTAGGAAATATATGGCATTCATATTCGAGGGCAGAAACTATCAGTTTAAGCGATTACCTTTTGGCTTAATAAATTCTGTGGCGGTGTTTGTAAAGATAATGGACAGAATATTGGGGCAGGAAGTACTGAAGTTTACGACAGTGTACGTCGACGACCTACTGGTGACTTCAGCGAATTGGGACGACCATTGTAATAGGGTTGAACAGGTGCTAGAGAAATTATCAGAGAATAATATCACCCTCAAATTAGACAAGTCCCAATTCATTGCAAATGAGGTGAAATTTTTAGGATTTAATTTAACAGAACAAGGGATTACTCCATCCAAGGAAAAGGTAGAGGCCATACAGAAGTTCCCCACCCCAAAGAATAGGAAACAGCTGCAGTCATTTTTAGGAATCTGCAACTATTACAGAAAGTTTCGGTCCAATTACTCAGAATTAACTGCCAGGTTCCAAAAGCAGTTATCAGCTAAAGACAAATGGACTTGGGGACCAGAGCAAGATGGAGTGCTCAATATCATAAAGGAAAAGTTTTTGGAAACAGTAATGTTGCATCATCCCGACTTTACAAAACCATTTTTTCTAAACTGCGATGCCAGTAACGTGAGTTTAGGTGCAGCCCTCTATCAGGAAGATCAGGACGGTAACCATTTAGTAATTAGCTTTGCTAGCCGCGTGCTGAACAGTTGCGAACGAAACTACAATACTACCGAAAAAAAACTGTTGAGTGTAGTTTTCGCATGCGGTAAATTCAGGACATATATATTAGGATACCCCATAACAGTTAGAAGCGACCACAAATCTATATCATTTTTAAAGCATTGTAAACTGAACCACGGAAGGCTGACTAGATGGGTTTTGGCCTTGCAAGAGTACAATATCACATGGGAATATATACCTGGCAAACATAACGTAGCCGCCGACGTCTTATCTCGCGTCAATATACCAGACCAAACCTTTGACGGCGAAAAGGAACAAGTAGCCAAGGTTTACCACATTATTAAGAGCAGGGAGGATTTAAAAGATATTTTGCACGAAATAAAGTCACAACAAGAGGCCGATCCGAAATTAGGAGATATTAGAAAAAGGGTACAGGAAGGCGATGAGGTCATAAACAGATTTTATTGTATACACGACGACACTTTGTTTATTAGGAATACCCCACAACAAGAGAATTGGAAATTAGTGATTCCACCAGCGACAGAGAGACCGCTAATAATCGACTATCACGATAGGTACGGACATATGGGTGCCCTTAAAGTAAGGAAGGCATTGGAAGAGCAAACATACATCAAGGGGATGAATAAGAAGGTGCAACTGGCGATACGGTCGTGCGATATTTGTCAAAAAGTAAAGTGTGATAACGAGAGGAAGGAAGGGGTCATGATACCCATATTATCTACCGAAAAATTGGAAAAGGTATTTCTCGATATCTGCGGACCCTTTCCACGCAGCGCTGGGAGACACCGATATAAATTTATCGTAATCATTTTCGACCACTTTAGCAAGTATACAAAGCTATACCCAATAACTAGGGCAACAACCAGGAAAATAATAGACATAATAATCAAGCGTTATATAATGGAAGTGGGCCGACCGTATTCTATAATTACGGACCACGGTACTCAGTTTAGGGGAAAACTTTGGAAGGAAAGCTTGGGAGAACACGGAATAAAAACGTACAAGACGTCCGTATATCACCCGAATAGTAACCCATCCGAGAGAGTGTTAAGGGAGGTAGGACGGTTACTAAGAACATACTGCCATAACGAGCAGAAAAGATGGCATGAATATGTAGCCTCTACCGAGGATTTTCTCAATTTCTCGCATCACAATACCATCGAGATGTCGCCATACACGGTTATGTTCGAAAGACCCCCACCACGAGAGATAAAAGAAATTATCAATTTTCCCGACGAACCCGCATACCAATTTGAAGGGGCAAAATTTTATAATAAGGTGTTAGAAAAAACGGAACAGCAGCAGAAAAAATATATCAAATCACAGCCTAAGGCAATTAAATATGAGGTAGGTGAAAGGGTGTTAATTAAAAATAGAGAATTGCCCAGTGCTATACAAGGCATAACGAGGAAATTGCTACTCTTATATACAGGGCCTTTCACGATAACCAGAGACAATAAAAACAATACCTACGAGGTAACTGACACAATTAGGAACAAGGTAAAAGGTACGTATAACCAGACTTCATTAAAAAAGTACCATGATTAAAAAAAAAATCGCAAGTCGAATACTCAATCAGTGACCAAGTACCATGACCAAAAACCAAAGTCAAATACAGCATCATAGAGAAGGTACCTTGACTAAACATGTTAACGTGAATTTTTTAACTTAGCCATAATTAGAAAGGAGATAGAGATTATTAAATAAATATAAATATTATTGTATAGAGATTATTATAAATAAATATTACGAGAAGGACACCTTACACCAAAGGCATAATGATATATATATAAAATATAGATTTATTTCCAATAGCCATGTCAACGTATATTTACCAGCTTACCCGTACTTAGAGAAGGAGAGAGATTATTATAAATGAATATTACGAGATGGACACATTCCATCATAGGCAAGATTTATTTCCAATAGCCATGTCAACGTATATTTACCAGCTTACCCGTACTTATAGAAGGAGAGAGATTATCATTAATAAATATTACGAGAAGGACACCTTACACCAAAGGCATAATGATATATATATAAAATATAGATTTATTTCCAATAGCCATGTCAACGTATATTTACCAGCTTACCCGTACTTAGAGAAGGAGAGAGATTGTTATTAATAAATATTACGAGACGGACACTTAGTAAAGGAGAAAAGAAGGAGAAATACTGTCATATATTTGATACTAAATGGAAATGATAAATGAAAATAAAAAAAAAGGAAAACAGTGTGTTACATAAGGAGGTAATGATGAATATAAATATAGCTATTAACATTGAATGATTTTAAACGATAATTTTAACCTGCGGAGAACGATATATTAATATAATTGTGAATTAATCAGAAGAGTTTAAGAAAGGGAATTTATGTGTAGGAGCCTATGATCTTTGAATATTGTATTTTTTTATTATTATTATTATTTGTTGCAAAGGTGCAATTATTATTTTCTGAACAGGGATGTGTTGCCTCTGATTTCAGTAGTTATAGACAGGAAGGGACAGAGAATGTATGCCATAGCGAGCCACTCTGACTCCCAACCCTCTATGTAAGTTAGGGAATTGATAGGGAATTATATCAAAGATTAATTAAATAACATCAAGGTAAAAAGGAAAGGAATAGGTGATACGAGAAAGAACGAACTAGGAATATTGAGTTGGATTAATATATTAAAGGAGTAGTACAGGAATTTAATTATAAGATAAAAGAATGAGATATAAAGAAGCTAATAAAGGGTTAATATAGAGACGATAATTTCATCAAAACCAAAGATATGTTTTTCCAAAATTATCAACTTTAATGGCGAGGCATATGTAACGTCACAAAACGTTCCATAAAAGGAAATCATTTATATAGTAAGTTAGCATAAGAGGAAAGTGAGGTGAACAGTATCGAACCCAAGTAGTCCCAAAAAATTGTGTAATTTTGTATAATAATTATTTCTATCAACTTGAAAAAAACGACCAAACTATGACTAAGACAAAACCCCATATATATTATTAAAGTGAATAAGAGTGAACAAACCATAAGACACTATAAGAGAGAGAAATAATGTCAGAATCCACCAGAATAAAGTCAATAATTATCAAGTTTTATAACTATGAATAGAGTATTAAAAACTATTTTTTGTGAATAAATGGACATGATCCATTATTATATTATGTGATGTAAATAAAATAAATGTATTAAATGATTTAAATACATTATTAGAAAGAATCTAAGTTAAAATAAAAATTGTATATTTGCAATGACAAAAAATATTAATGTGTTGGATTTGAGACCATACACCAAGATTTCATGAAAAAAGTAATTATTATCAGATTGTAATAAAAACTATATGTAATTGTCAAGCAGACAATAGTGAACAATTTATCTTAAATAAAGGAAGCTGTCAAATGAATAAACAAAAAGCAGTCAAAATAGCCAAAAACAGTGTTAACTAAAAACATGTAATAGGCATCTAATATTGTATAATTTATGAATTTAATGTTGCCAAAATGCAACCAAATTGCATTAGAAAGCTGTAATATGATATAAAGCAACTATACTAATATACCTGACCAACTTTAACATTGTAATAGTCAAGTTAGCAAAATATTTACTTATACCATGTATGGCTGGAACCAATCATCCAGTACAAAAATAATCATATCTGGCTAAATACTTACATAATACTAACAAAAATAAGATAGAAAGGTACAATACATCAGTATACCTTAATAAGAAACAAACTCAGTTGAAAGTAAAGTCAATTCTAAAAGAATTTAACTAATTAGAGTGAGATTTGTCACGCCATAAAAAAGGACATCTCAAGACCAATCAATGATGCTATGTCATCTTGTGATAAATATAATATATGTACAGAGTAACCAGGTATCACAAAAGATAGACAAAATAATAAACTCTGTGTGTACAGTAGTGAAATAATACGTATATTAAAGAAAAAGACTAATCATTGTATTAGAAAACTGACAAGAATCTAGGCCATGAGCAGAGGCCATATAAAATTGTATTTATTTGTGTTTTATTTATGTTAAAATTTGTTTATTTTGTTGTAGGAAAGTAGTAGTAGTAGATGTTCAGCTTGTGGAAGGAACTTAGTAACTCCACAACAATTTTTGTTATAAAAAATGAGTTTTCAATGACAACAACTCAAGGTGAGGGTTGTATATTGTATTGTTTATTAGACTTAAGTTAATTAGAAACCAATCATATTTAGTATCGCTAGATTCAGTTAAAAACAGGGAATCTAAATGTATTAATGACATACAAATTGTGAGTACTAATGTAAAACTGTTTGATAAATACCAGAGTAATTTTTGAAATATCCTTTGTATGAAGAATAAGAAATTCGTTCTAAAAGCTTCTACGGAAGTGAAAATTGTTTTATGACATTCCATTTCGTTTATTCTCGAACATTCTAGAAAGAATTTGTACACAAATATACCGGAAGTCGATGAAAACAGTCATCCTGAATTAGTATAAAAGAGAGACCAAATTCGACCCAAAAACACTTGAAACTTGAACTCCAGAACTGATGCATCTCACACAACACTGATCAACGCAGCTAAGGCGAAACCGAAGAGGCGAGAAATCGACAAGACACGGCAGGAAGGCTTTTCCCGTACATAGACATACCGACTGACTTAACCTCAACGAGAATCTTCGCCAAATGTATCGCTGAAATAGAGCAGCGATACGGCAAATTTTAATAGAAATCACGCAGCCAGAACGTCAAGCAGCCCAGGAGGGACCAAAAATTTAAATAGAGAACGAATTCTGCTGTGTTCGCATTGACTGACTAACGTGACAATAATTCCCCCTAACGTAAACATACAATACACAAAGCCTTCCTCGACACTGCATGGGAATCAGCGCTGCGGTGGCCGATTTCTGAATTAACGCGGAGCAGCTGACGAGCTTTTGGCGGCGTTTGAACGATATTCTACTGCCAAACGTTTTTACAAAAGTGCGGAAAAAGTAAACGATCGCAAAATTTGACTTTAAATAGATTCAGTGTACACCCGAAGAGGCGAGATTGAGAAACTACCCGAAAGGAGTGTCCAGTGCGAGAATAAATAACCATTGGAACGTGAGTTACCAAAATTAAAGTCATTTGTTACCTGGTTACATTTTATCACGCAGTTGTACTTCACACGCCACACATACACCTTCAAATCACTTAGTTTTTTTCTTGTAAGGCATCTAATTGATATATCTTGGTAGTTCAAAGGAGTCACGTCCTGAGAGTAAAGATTTTTCACATATTAAACTCATGCTTTTCAACTGAGTCAAAATCTGAATTATGCTAGCCGATACTTGATTGGATATATAAAAAATTGTCAATAATAATAACTTGTAAAATTTTTTCTCTGCAATTTTATAATTTTTTTCTATGAATGTTAGTCCTTCAGACGATTTGTTTGTTTTTAAAGAACCATTAAACTTAACTGATTTTTCCAAGCTAAACTGACTTGTTTAAATTTTTTTTCGTAGATTTAAAAATTTTATCAATCACATTTTTTTCTTGGAACAAACGTTTCCAAGTGGCGCCCACAAAGAGCATAGTATTAAGTTGTGTTACAGGACTATATCACTGCAGAGGATCCAGTCAACAGAGTAAGTAACAAAAGTGCGCGGAGGTAACGCCCGACAGATTACAACACAAACATTTACTCAACACCCACTACTTGTTTTTCTATAATATATATACGGCAAACTTGATTACGTGTAGTCTACTGGTAAGTGATTACTACTACTTACACTTGTGTACACATTTATGTACATGACTTGTGTTTGGTTATCTAGTTGTGTTTTGTATGTTTGTTCAGGACAATATGGGTTATACGTTTATCACCACTTCCAACAGGAACATATATATATATATATATATATATATAATTTGTGATGTTTTCAATTTGTTTCTTCTGCAAGTAATATAATTTTGTTATTCTTTTTAAACAAAACAAATCTTAAAAATGTAAACAAACATGTAATAGATAATATCATAGTCGAAACTGAAAACACAATTAATAATGTAGAACAAGAAAAATAAGATAAAATAAGAACAGAAGCCTCAATGGAAATAATAAAATATATCAAAAAGTATAATAACCAAAATCATCATATTAAAAATAAAAATAAACAAAATAAAACCATTAATAACATAAAACAGAAAGTAACGACTAATAACCTCACTTTAACCAAAGCTGATAAGAGTAATAGTACAATAATAATTTCTCAGAAAGATTTATACGATAAAACAGGAGAATTTATAGTTAATAATAATTGCATAACGTTAAATAAAGATCCCACAAATAAATATCAAACACAAATGACAACTATACTAAAAAATAGTAACCAAATCATAAATCCTAAAGACTCCTTTAAATATAAAATGGATAATCCTTGTGCACCAAAATTAAATTCTTTAATAAAATTACACAAAATCAATAAACCTATCAGACCTTTAATAAATGCTAGGACCGCACCAAATTATAAAATATCAAAATTACTAACTAAAATCTTAAAACATAAAATTGAACTTCCAGCAAAGCACAATATAAAAAATAGTATCGAACTCACGGAACAACTAATAAACGTAGAAGTAAACAGAAATACAAAATTATATTCATTCGACATATCAAACATGTATACAAACATTCCCATTGAAGAAACTACAAATATTATAGCAAATAATCTGAAAACAAATAAGAAAGTAACACATACATTAAACAGTTAACTAATACTTTAAAAATAATTTTAAATCAAAATTATTTTCAATACAACAACAAATTGTACTATCAAACAGATGGCCTTGCTATGGGAGCCCCAACCTCCGCTATCATATCAGAAATCTTCCTACAAAAACTCGACGAACAAATAATAAATATAATAAAATTAAGCGACCCATTAGGATGTTATTTTAGATACGTTGATGACACTCTGTACATTTCCCAAAACAGTGGTATAAATATAAATAAAATATTCAACTCCATAAATAATTTACATTCCAAAATAAATTCACGTTAGAAGACGAATCTAATAATAAATTAAATTATTTAGACTTAACAATAAAGAAAAATGAAACAAATTTTGAATACTCAATATACAGGAAACCTTCTCAAACTGACTTAGTAATACCAAATACTTCTAATCATCCTCCCCAACACAAAATGGCAGTATTTAATTCCATGATTTACCGAATGCATAGGATCCCATTAAATAACAAAGAAAGAAAAATTATCCAACAAATAGCATTTAAAAATGGATACAAAATAAAAACTATTAATAAATTATAAAATAAAATTAAACATAAAATCACTAATAATATTCCTTAAAACACTACATTTAAAAATTCACCTATTAATAATAATATAAAATATACAACCTTCACTTATTACGGAAATATAACTCAAAAACTAAATAAAATATTTAAAGATACTAATTTTAAAATATCTTATAATACAGATAATGTAATTTTTAATAAAATAAAACCTAAAACTAAATCCAATACTCACAATAAAAATGGAATATATAAAATAGAATGTCCAGATTGCAATAAATTGTACGTGGGCCAGACAAAGAGAAAACTACGAGATAGATTCGTTCAACACCGCAATGCATATTTAAAACCAAATATTTATAAATCTAATTTAGCCACACATTGTCTAAATAATAACCACCAGTTTCCAAACATTGAAAATATAAAATTAATTAAAAACATACAAAAAGGTCAAAAAATGAATATTTGGGAAAATCTTAACATTTACAAACACAATAACAATAATTTATTAATTAAAGAACAAACCCAAATAAAAACAAAACAAGACGATCTATTTAAAATTATAAATTTACTAAAAAATAAAAATGAATAAAATATAAACAACAAAATTTCAAATATAACCGAGAAAACAGCTGCTGAAAAAAATAAACATTAAAACAATCGTTAACTAATCGATCTAAATCGATTATCAGTTATTTTATTTTACATTAAAATCGATACAAATTCGATTATTCGTTAATTTTATATTAATAGAATTATTTCGAGTGTTATTAACTTAGAAACCTCTGATGATACTGATATTTTTCAGTGAAACGTGCGTCAGGTGTTAAAAAGAATATACAAAATTATACTACTTGCAGAAGAAACAAATTGAAAACATCACAAATTATATAATTACTGCAAGAAACATCGAGTTACTTGTATAGAAAATTATATATATATATATATAACTTTAATATTTATAACTAAATTTACCTCAAGATATACTTTTTTCCCTATTAGGAACATGTTTCGAGAGTTCCTGTTCTCTCATCTTCAGCCTTCGCCATCTTGTTTCTGGTGAAGTATTTGTGTGTTGGCTTTTGGATGTTATTAAGGTCGTTTGTTGGTCTTTGGTCTTTTAAAGTTGCATTATTGTGTGTGGTTGTGGTATCTGTTTTTGTATTTTGTGTATTTTCGATGTTGAGTGCTTTGAATATTGTGTCATGTTTTGTATTGATTTGTATTTGTTCTGGTATTAGTTTGTTTTGTGTTTTATGTTTGTAAATCTGTAAATTTTCTCAAATGTTCATTATGGTGCCTTTGTGTGGTATATGTTTTATTAGTGTTACATTGGTTATGTCTGGGAATTCATGTCCTGTGTTTATTGCATGTGTGGCTAAATTGGATTTATATATATTTGGTTTTTTGTATGAATTTAGGTGTTCAAAATAACGTTTTTTCAGCTGTTTTTTTGTTTGTCCTATATAACATTTATTGCAATCTTGGCATTCAATTTTGTATATACCGTTCGTTGTTGTATTATCTTTGTTGTGTGAGCTATTTAGATTTTGTAATTTATTTTTATTAGTTTTGTATGCTATTTTTATATCTGTGTTTTTAAATAGTTTTGTTAGTTTTGTCATTTTATTATTTATATATGTGAATGTGGCCCATTTTTTGTTGTTGTTATTACTTATGTGTTGTTCAGTTTGATTAATTCTTAATTGTTCAGTTTTTATTTTGTATTTGATTTTATTTTCTATTTTGATCATAGTATTTTTATTGTATCCATTTGCATAACCAATTTGGTATATTATATTTCTTTCTTTGTCAGTTTCTTGTTTGTTTAGGGGTATTTTGTACATTCTGTTAAATAACGAATAAAATGCTGCCATTTTATGTTGTGGTGGGTGGTCAGAATGGTTAGGTATAATGATGTTAGTGGAAGTTGGTTTTCTATATATTGCATATTGTATGTGTTTGTTGTATCTTGTGATGGTTATGTCTAAATAGTTGATTTTGTTATGTTTTTCTTTTTCTTCTGTGAATTGTATTTTGGGATGTATGTTATTGATTTGTTTCAGTATGTTGTCTGCATTTGTGTTTTTGTTATTTGATACATATAGTCCATCATCTACATATCTTATCCATATGCCATCTGGGTCATGTGTTTTTATGATATTTTGTATTTTGGTCCTACAACACATAGACACCAAAATACAAAATATCATAAAAACACATGACCCAGATGGCATATGGATAAGATATGTAGATGATGGACTATATGTATCAAATAACAAAAACACAAATGCAGAGAACATACTGAAACAAATCAATAACATACATCCCAAAATACAATTCACAGAAGAAAAAGAAAAACATAACAAAATCAACTATTTAGACATAACCATCACAAGATACAACAAACACATACAATATGCAATATATAGAAAACCAACTTCCACTAATATCATTATACCTAACCATTCTGACCACCCACCACAACATAAAATGGCAGCATTTTATTCGTTATTTAACAGAATGTACAAAATACCCCTAAACAAACAAGAAACTGACAAAGAAAGAAATATAATATACCAAATTGGTTATGCAAATGGATACAATAAAAATACTATGATCAAAATAGAAAATAAAATCAAATACAAAATAAAAACTGAACAATTAAGAATTAATCAAACTGAACAACACATAAGTAATAACAACAACAAAAAATGGGCCACATTCACATATATAAATAATAAAATGACAAAACTAACAAAACTATTTAAAAACACAGATATAAAAATAGCATACAAAACTAATAAAAATAAATTACAAAATCTAAATAGCTCACACAACAAAGATAATACAACAACCAACGGTATATACAAAATTGAATGCCAAGATTGCAATAAATGTTATATAGGACAAACAAAAAAACAGCTGAAAAAACGTTATTTTGAACACCTAAATGCATACAAAAAACCAAATATATATAAATCCAATTTAGCCACACATGCAATAAACACAGGACATGAATTCCCAGACATAACCAATGTAACACTAATAAAACATATACCACACAAAGGCACCATAATGAACATTTGGGAAAATTTACAGATTTACAAACATAAAACACAAAACAAACTAATACCAGAACAAATACAAATCAATACAAAACATGACACAATATTCAAAGCACTCAACATCGAAAATACACAAAATACAAAAACAGATACCACAACCACACACAATAATGCAACTTTAAAAGACCAAAGACCAACAAACGACCTTAATAACATCCAAAAGCCAACACACAAATACTTCACCAGAAACAAGATGGCGAAGGCTGAAGATGAGAGAACAGGAACTCTCGAAACATGTTCCTAATAGGGAAAAAAGTATATCTTGAGGTAAATTTAGTTATAAATATTAAAGTATTATATACATCAAGAAACGGACTGTAGCAGAAAGTGATTGAAATATATATATATATATAATGTAACATAACAAGATTATGCCCTAGAGTAAAATATAATGTAATCATCAAAATTCGTTGTGAATTATGCCTGAACGCAATCTTTCTTATAAATGAAATACAAAGAAGTATAAAATCTATTTAACAAATAAAGAAATGAACATAAAATGTAACTATTTAAAGATAATTAATAATGTCAAGGAGTAAAAGGTAATAAAAAACAAAAGGGAATTATCATAATAACAAATACAATGGAAATTGGAAATGAAAACTTATTCATTAAATAGTTTAATGAAAATGACAAGACGATGACATGAGGATGACTATTGCACCCAGGAGGGAAGATCGAATGATAATAAATATGTAAATAGTTGTAATAAGTAAAAATATAGTGTTCTTGGATTTCGTTGTCCATAACGTGTCCGTTTCTTAACTAAATATAATTATTTCACTACGACTCGGAACATAAAACTTTTTATGGGTAAAAACGTAAAAGCTTTACCTTACAACCTGAACCGGTTTTCACTTTCAAAAAAGTGAACCTGAACCTCTGAAGAAGCTTTTTGAAAGTGAAAACCGGTTCAGGTTGTAAGGTAAAGCTTTTACGTTTTTACCCATAAAAAGTTTTGTGTTGCGAGTCGTAGTGAAATAATTATATTTAAATATAGTGTATAAATGTTAACAAATTAGGAAGTAAGTAAAACAAACATTTGTTATTGCATAAGCCTATTAAACTATAGGGAGGTCTGCGAACCTCAAGCAGTTGTTTTGTGTAATCGCACTACGAACTGAAAGTGATTTAAATATTACAATTAACATAATATTAAACAATAATCACAAACGTTAGGTAGTTTAATAACGTAAGAAAGTGAAAATAATGGTGATTGACGTTAAAAAACAGTGTATAGTGAAAGTGAATAGGAAATAGACCTGGTTATAAATAAGCAGTGAATAAAACATATAATTTATATAAAACAACTATATAGATAATATAGTAAGATCAAACAAAGTGTATAATAATTAAAAATAGTAGAATAGTGCACTAGAAACTAATTATATACATCAGTGACTAATAAAAAACAAGATTTAACTGAATCATGTTAATTAAAAAAATGTAAAAACAAACCTGTGACCCATAAACATGTCATAGCCAAGAGCATTACTAATTGAATCAGGAGTTTTTTAAAAGAAAGGGTATTGTTGAAATATATTTGAAATAGGTCAGAACACATTAATTTGAAGCTGGACATTTTCTAAAAAAAAATTAATCTTACACAATGAATTAATGAAGGAAGACTTAAAAAATAATGAGAAGCATAATGGTTTAATATAATACACGGAAAACTGAAGGCCAGAAGTAAATATCAAGAAATAATCTGTAGACTAAACTACAAATTTGGTGAGGTTGTTCCACCATGTTAAAATATACCTTTGATCAAACATTATTCAATTCAAAGCACAAGAACAGTGAAACGAAATAACTAAAACACTATAAACATTATGATTATTAATTTTATTTGTTCATTGTAATTTTTTTTATTAGTTGTTCCTATTAATATTGTTTCTTTTGTATGATCCAAAGAACCCCTAACTCAACACACATATACAACATCACTTTACTAAAACAGATTTATAATTATTATATTTTATTTCATATGTATGACTTTAACTGTACATAGACTTTAATTAATTTTTTATTAACCCTGAGAAAGAGTTTTCATGTTATCGAACCTAAAGGAGCTACTAACTGAAGAGAAGGGCATTGTGTGTTAGTGAATCTCAATATATGTTAAAGAGAAAAGAATAATAAAATTTACTGAAGTTAAGACAAGACAGAATAAAAGAGTTCAAATTTTTTAATTCACATAGTTAGAAAATAATTAATTTAACATAATTTGACTCCAACAACTTGAGGCTGCAGGATATAGTTACATTGATGAAGGATAAGATTAAGATTTAAGACGTATAAGACTTATTATAATACAATAAAACAAAAGTAACAATAGAGATAATAACTTGTGTAACTATATATATATAGTTAAACAGGCCAGGCCAGAAGAAAAAGACACGTAGGACGTTCCTCAAGGAGAAGAAGAAGAAGAAGAAGAAGACAATTGAATAGTTTAAAGGTGAGAGGTGTTTTGGAAAAGTTTAAGAGACAACTGATGTGAACATGCGATAAAAATGACTTTTGTTCTAGATGCTGGATAACATATCTGTGAAGCCCGATAAGGGCGTATATAGAAATTTCTTTTGGAAGGGGGACTGAGTTTTTTCGTGACTTCAGAAATAATGGAGTTATAACATACGCAAAACTTATTAATACGTACACGATTTTAAAACATGTCAAAGACATATTAAAGTATATCTTAATAAGATTTGACAATGTTGAAATTATATTACTTATGTCAATGTGTAACAAAAATCCCATATATACATACGTATGTATGGGTGTGCGTGCGCGCGCGTGTATGTCTGAGTGTGCCTGACTGTCTGTGTCCGTTGCATAGAGCGCAAATTTATTTAAAGAGGAGTTAGAAAAACAATGTTCATTGTTCTCATTTACAAGAACGAAAAATTGAATGAGGACGAAAAACGTTATGTTATCAATTCACAACAGATTAATGCGTTATTTTGAACATGCAGCTAAAAGAACAGGTGAAATGAAAAATCTTGTAGTAAAAGACCTAGTAATAGGTCTGCAATGAGACAGACGAATAGAGTTATGAAATCAATGGGACCTTCACAATACAAAGTGATACAGTTAGGCTAAGCTAGAAAGAGCAGAGAGAAAAAAGAACCGAGTTGAAACGATGGAGAAGAGTATTAATACAATAATAGAAAAATCTTTTGATTCTACTGTTAAATTGTTTTTACCGCTGTAACGTTTGGTTCTAGCAGCATTGCAAACTTTTAGTCGTTTCTATGATTTAAACAACTTAAATGCAGCATTTTAGTTTGCGCATGGATTTCAGAGTTTTTGCGCGACATTGCAGCACTGACGCAACTCTTTTTTTATAGGCACCTACTACCCTTACTTAATTCATGCCATTGTTCCCTCTTGAGCACTAACTCCTTCTTATAAGATTATTTAACGTAAACAGAATAACTATTCTTTATTGTATGATGCATATTCAATTAATAAAATGTAACGTTTGTTTCAGTTAATTTGTTTGATCTGTTATTTAGTATCTTCCATGTCTTTGATCAATGTAAAAAATATTGATAATCATACATGTCATTAATAACCATTTATAATTTAGTTATTTATTAAATTTATATGCATCTTAAAAAAAATACGAATTTTATTAAATTTAAATTTATACAGACAGTGAATGTTTATGTTAAATTTAATAAGTTCATTTTATTAACAAATCTCATATGTTTAAACAAACCAGAAGTCTATTTCATCTTTCAAACTTTTTTTCAGCTTCTTATAACTTTATAATTTGAAATAATTTTATTATTAGACTAACATTGGCACTGGAATTAAAAAAATATTCTAATATAAAGACATTTTATTTTCAAAAATATGATTTCTATATTTTAAAACATTACTTGGTACAGAGTTATATAAAAACGTAATTTAAAGATGTCTGGCATTTACAATAATAGACATAATAACAATATCTTAATGTCATTACTACGTTAAAAACAGTAGTAGGAAATTCAAGTAATTTTAATTTAATTTTTTTTATTTGGAACTTTCTTGATCTTACTGCAATGTGAGATGCGAAAGTGTTTATTATTTCATTGATATCAATAATCTAGTAATTTTATTTCCAAACCTTTTCTTGAGACGTGCTACGCAGATAATTCTTAATTTTAGCCAGGGGGAATGTTCAGTCACCGGCAGTGTTAGGAACAACAAATAAGCAGTGCAGACATCTGGAATGCTGCAAGCCACTGAGAAGTTTCCAATAAACAAACCAGCAGCCATCCGGTTTGTGGATTCCTTTTTCTTGATGTATTCAGTCAGAGTTCTTCTGGAACTTTACATTTAACTGGCAAAATCTGGAATTAGATCGTCACTACATTCTAGGTAGAGTTTAGTCGTCTTCATGGTTTAACTGTTCGTCTCAAGCTGCGAAAGGACCTCAGAGGAGTGAGAAATGTTAAATTGTGTTTTTTATGTTAAACACGTAAGAGGACATTTGGTATCATTTAAGATGGTTTACTCATACTTGAGAAATGAAGGGAAATGTTTGTGCGGGCCCTCCTAGTCCGCAAGCCCCCCCCTCCAACACTGTGGTCCCGGCTCTTACGCCACTGCACTGCAGATCTCCGTTTTAGTATGATTTTCTCCACGTGCTTTGGCTAGCATGTAATGCTGATGTTTTCAACATTATTTAGTTATAATGAACTATGATGTCGTTTTAGATTATTCTGTACGTGTTTGTTGCAATATATGCGTGTGTGTGTGTGTGTTTAGTTAAACACTTAAAATAAAACATAGCAACAAGCGAACAATAAGCACAGATTTAAAAAGCAAAAGCCGTAAGAAACAACAGAAAAACAGAAAAGAAGAATTTGTTGACTTTACTGAAGCATTAAGCATAGCGAATATATACTAAGAAGTATTTCTTTTGTAAAAGGAACGTTATTCAGCGTTTTCAGAACAGATAACGACTTGCATGAATGTTTAATGTTCTCTGTTCTGAGTTTTGTTAGTCTTTTGTTCGTGAAGTATATTGCTTTGCATACTGCGTTCATACGCTGGACATGTAAGGGCTCTTCACATCAAACTATATGCTGCAGCACATAAATATTTAAAACCGTCTTAGCGCAAATAATATATTTTTTCATAATTATTATTTTATACTGTTTAAGTACTTAAAATTCGTCTTGATTTATTAACAAATTTTTAATTAGTCTTTTTAATCAAGATTATTCACGTAATAAAGACGCTAATTGAAATTTATTGTTATTTTAAGCGTTAGTAGATCAATAAAGTTTTACTAAGAGCATAATCATAGTGACAACAATAAATAACGTCACAGAAGCAGATTGTCATTAGGATCGAACACAAAGCGTCACAGTAAACAGAGCGGTAATTAAGTTTTTTGCACTATCAATAAGGCATTGGAAACGCACATTGGTGCAGCACAACACATTGCAACAGCACACTTGTCTTCTTTCTAAAAAACAGAGACGAATTAAAACGGCGTTACCTTTTTTATATTAAATATAATATAAATAATTAAACATTGACATCGTTTGGCTGCTTATGGTCTGCGGTATGATTATTAGAGACGATGTTCTTAGTCGGTGAGCGCGCCGAGGCCGAGCTACACCGCGACCCCTGCCGTGAAGAAGGTCTCGAACCTGTTGCAATCATCATTTTAGTTTACACATAAAACTGTAGCATTATTTTAATAAAATAATACGTAGTATTGTATTTGTATGGGAATACTTATACCTTGGGAGGCATTGGGCGACTGCGGTCTCAGAGAAACCATACTGGGCTGGCGACTGGGCGCTCGGTTACTGCTCCGACTGCCTCGACGTTCGGTTGGGTGCTTGTTGTCACGCAGCAGCGACACGTTCATCAGACGAGGGTTCGGTGTATTGAAGATTGTCCTGTTCTCCCTCCAGCGCGCCCTGTAAACGAAATGGGTTGATTTTTTTCATACAACAATAAGGAAGAGACTGTGAGAAGAAAAGATAAAAAAAGTCTGCAGTGTTAGGTTTCCTTCATAAATACAACTGCATATCGAATAGACAGTAAAACTATCTATGTTAAAGCGATCTTCAAGGGGTTGCGTAAAAACTTATTTAAGCGGGTCCGCATATGAGACAGCAGACAAGGAAGTAGCACAGACACATACAGAATTACTATTCATATACAGTATTTTGTCACGTATACGTTATTGAGCTCAGTATTGTAAGCAGATAGATTGTATGTTACTCAGTAGCACTACTTATTTCACGGTTTATTCTCTACTCGTTCATTTCTTGTTAAGAAGTTTGTTTGCGATATAATAAATAGATGATTTTCTTCCTTAACTTATTCCTTGGTCCGTAGACTGAAGTTTCACATTTTAAAATCCACAGTTTATGGGAGACAAATTCCATTTTTTTGCCTATGAATTAAATTTATTAATTTATCAGTCTGCAGTATATCACCAACTCTTTTTTAAGATTTATGTTGACGATCTGGTAAGGAAATGAAAACTTCTAGTATTAAGTTATCACGAGACAGATATTTGAATGTGCTGTTGTTTGCTGACGACTTGCTTATACTTCAAAATAAAGAATTGCAAAAATCTGTTTTTAATTTTCATTAGATTTTCAAACAATACAATATGAAAATCTCCACTATAAAAACAAAGGTAATGGTATTTCAAGGCAAAGAACCAATAAGAACAGAAATAATAAATAATGATCAAATTTTAGAACAGGTGAGCCATTTTAACTATTTGGAAATGATACTGGCTGTGATAGGAATTATGATATTGATATTAAGTTAGATAAGTTCCAAACGATCGGTCAGCAGTATTATTAGAAACAAGGTAGGTCGAGATACAAAATTAAAGTTCTAAAATTTTGGGCAGTTCCTGTACTGTCTTATGGGTGTGAATTATGGACAAGAACGAAGAAACAAGACAGTAGAATACAGAGCTCTGAAATGGTATCCTCAAGAGGAGTTGAAAGGTGTTCTAAACTTGACCGTATAAAGGATGAGACCTTTTATAAGAGGAGAGTTACAAGTTTTTAACTTGAGTTAAAAATTAAAACATTACAAACAACGGTCGAAAAATACTTAGAAAAAATGTCAGATTCCAGACTGGCCAAAAACAAGTCTGGAAATACAAACCTATAGACACAGGTGTGTGGGCGTAGACCCAGGAAGAGGTGGCTGGAGGATCTTTGAAGGCGAAATAGGCAGTACCTTGCCATGTTGTGAAGATGACGATGATGATGATCATCATCAACCTGTAAATCTATTTGTTTATGAATGAATGAACCTTACTTCCGCTTTTTGTTGTCAAAGTCCATTAACTACGAAACAAGCAAATCATTGGCGCTTAGCATAAAAAAGCACGACAAACTTCCAACGTGTTTAAAGGTGTACCCGTTACGAGCGGAGACCAAGATAGCGGTTTTCCAGAACCATCAGAATTTCCAGTAATAAAGATAGTTACGCTTTCCTCGCCTAAGGTTTCACCACTATACTTCTCCCTTTTAAAAACGTATGATTTTTAAGCTTAAAAAAGCATTGCCCTTAAGATAGGTACGTCATATAGGTATTGCCCTAGCAAGTCAGCAACACTGACATAGGCCTACGCGCTTCAAACATCGATGAAAATAAATCGAAAAGTGTAACATGGGATATCGTAGGGTAACAAAAATGTTGAGAGCAATACACGCGATATTTTATAAACGCTCCACGGACGTGCAGGGACCGGACAAAAACTGCGTTATATGGAATAGCGTAATAAACGGGTGCGCTATGTATTGTAACTTTTACAGTAGCAGGAATTTGTTAAAATATATTCAAACACAATCAATATATTTTATATATATATTTAAAAAATCATATTTAAAATCAGTATATAAAACGGTAACACTTATATTTTATTACAGAATGCTTAAATATGTTTTTTATTTTATTTAGAAAGTTTTTGATGCGCGTAGACTATTTATTTTTGTTCTTTGCTAACAAGAATATTTTGTTGAATCAGTTTCTATTTAACATGATTCAGATTTGTTTTTTTATGGCTAAAACGTTTTTGTTTATACAGTTGTTATTTCTTTATATCATATAAAATATGATAGAGGATACATGGGACCGTAATAGGGAACAAAAATAAACCGGACGTGCGGTTTTTCCGGTCCCTGCACATCTCATATGTGATGCGTTTATAAAATACCAGCTTTATAGCTATAAAATAGGCGTTTATTGATCTCAGCATCTTTGCAACGATGGGGAAATTCGTGAGAAGAGCTAAAGATGCGGAAACAGAGGTAAGCGAATATTTTTGTTAGAGGACTCATTTACACTGAAACTGTATGTGTATGTTGAAATCTAAACGTCTATGTTTTGTTAAAAATTTCCAACTTGTTTTTGTTGTAACAAGAACAAATCATGCGTAAAATATTAGGATGGAGAAGAACTTCCGAATTAAGGATTGCTATAAAATTAAGAAAAATAGTGCTCATATAATATTGAAAACACGTATCCAACAATGACTGCAGGAACTACAGAGGAGTCAGCCTTCTTAATACTTAATATAAATTCTATGCATCTATATTAAGAACACGGTTGAATGCAATAATGGAGGCTATGCTTCCAGAGGCCCGGAACGGTTTCCGGAAGGGCAGATCATGTTTAGATTGCATATTCACAATAGCCCAGCTCATTGAAAAGTGTAGAGAGTATCAGTTGCCCACATACATAGCTTTCACCGACTTCGAGAAGGCGTTTGACAGAGTAAATCGGAGCAAACTATGAGCAATAATGGCAAGGAAAGGGATCCTACAACATCTAATTAGAGCATTACAGAGTCTGTGTTCAGACTTTGAACTGTTAAGCTATGTATTGTAATTACTGCACGGCGACACGCACGGATGACGTCACGTTTTTCTTATCTATCGCCTACAGCCGGCGCAGCTCAGCTGTCTGTTGCGATATTTTCGTTAGTTCTACAAAAGGCTCCGAGACGTTCACTCGTAATATTCCAGGCCGCGGATACTGGCTTTCATTCTTCTTTTTTAACTATTAATATGTGCAGCATGCACTAATTGTACTCAACGATCTTGCTTGTTATCATGTCTTTCGACTTCTATTATTAATCACTTAACGGGCGTCATGTCGCGTAAACGTCTGTGCGTGTCAGCAACAGTATTGAAATTCAAAATTATTCAATAAAAGATTATCATCTAAAAGTCATACAGTCTACTTCTATTTACTTCAAACCAGCCCTCATCATTCAGTGTTTCCTGGAATAACTCAAGAAGACTTCAAGAGCTTCCAGCACGCACCATTTTTGGTCCTCCGGGCCGGATTTCTTATTTTTGGTCCACAAGCGACCGCATTTCTTTGTCCGCAGCGACAGCATTTTTTGGTCCCCACGGGACGGATTTTATTTTTCCATTATGGGCATTTCTTGGTCCACAGGAGACCGCATTTTCATCCACAAGCGACAACATTTCTGGTTCACTATTTAAAAACATGTTATTTAATGGGCACAAAAGCCTGGGTCCTAAACAATTCTCGAAATTTAAAACATTTTCAAGTTGAGATTTCTGGCCGTGTCAGGTCCTTTGTTGCCGCAAAAGACGACCTACAGGAGTGACATACAAAATTCAACCGAGCGTTGTCAGATCTGACGCAACAGGAAACGGCAAGAGAGGTACTCTACAGCAACAAATTCCACAACGGTAAAGCACGCTGACAACCTTCATCCAACCAGCACAAACAGGCGAGGTACCAACATAACAGGATTCACGGACGGGATCAGAGCGGAATCAACAGGACCGAAGCAGTTCTGAGCACGCCAGGATTCCACGTGACTATAAGCTTTCATTTGTTAATATAATCGTTCATACAACACATGAATATGCAATCTGAACAATATTTTATATTTAATATCCTATTATTGATGTTTTTGTGTACACATATATAATTATAGTATGAGCATATTTTCATAACTTCTTAATAACTCATTGAGAGTTCAAGTGCCGAGATAAGGCCATACGTATTATTATTCAAATTCATAATTTCAATAACGCTGATAGCTGTTTTTTAATAGAAGCAATAAGCATGTTATAGTAAGTAAGGTGTTAAGTTATAGTACGATCAATAGCTCCCGCGTCATATCAATCTTTGTAAAAATTACGACAATTATTCACCTGCTCTGCGTATAAATTCTGTTAAATTACATTTTTTCAATAGCAATCATGGCCGATGTCAAAGCTCTGATAAAGAAACGTGGCACGATTAAAGCTTCTATATCCCGCGTGAACACGTTCGCGGATAATTTCGATCCGGAAACCAGCGATCATCACGCATTAAAAATAAAATTACGACATTTAATGGAATTATCCACTAAATACGATGACATTCAGTCTCAAATTGAATCCGATGACGCTGATTTCGCATTGGCAAGTGATAGAGTCCAGAGTGAGGACGATCTTTGCAGCATCGAATGTAAGTTGCAACACTTGTTAGAGCAGGTGGAACAGGTGAATCAAAAACCGCTGATTAGTGCTGAAATTACGCCTCTTAAACCCCCCCCTATACAATTGGAACCGATCAAATTACCTCGGTTTTCGGGTAATGTAATTGAGTGGCAACACTATTATAACTTATTTCTCGAATTAGTGCATACCAGAACCGATCTAACGAATATTCAAAAGCTACACTATTTACACTCGTCATTAAGTGATGAGGCGCTCAACGTGATAAAATCGCTGCCAATTACTCATGAAAACTACGCTGTAGCTATTGATCTGCTAAAAAACAGATATGACAGTAAGTTGATTGTCTCAGCCCATCATGTGGGAAATGTCCTGGGTGTGCAAGCCGTTCAACACGAGTCCAAAATTAGCATTTCCAGATTTATTGACGAGATAACCGCTAATATCAATGCGTTAAATACCTTAAACTTGCCAGTGAATACCTTTTAAATTATTCTTATTCATTATTTGGCCCAAAACTCGATAAGTACACGCGTCGATTGTGGAAAGAAAGTTTGTCAGAAGAACGATTTCCCAACTTTAATAATTTCATAAAATTCTTAAATGAACGTAGGCAGCTATTGCAAAATCTGGATAGTGAAACTACTTCAATGAACAAGATAAACGTTTGCGATAAGTCTCCTTATCGCAAGTGAATAAAAACGGTGAATGCGGCCAAGGCCACATTCCACTCCCATCTCGGAGATAATCTATGTCAACTGTGCAAGGGTAAACACAGAATTATTGCTTGTCCACAATTTACAACGCTTAATATTCACGAGAGAAAAAACATTATACTCAAAAACAAACTCTGTCTAAATTGCTTTCGTGCAGGTCACGATAGCGCCCATTGCCTATCTAAATTTTCTTGTAGAAAGTGTGCGAAACGTCATCATACCATGATTCATATGTCTAATAAACCCGAATCATCCAGTAACAACCCGTGTTCGCTGAAGTTGCAAACAAATAAATCCATATTATTATCTACAGCAGTCTGCATGACTACTGACCGTGCAGGTAGAAAGCACCCTGTCAGAATTTTACTGGATTCTGGTTCACAGGCTAACTTTTGTACAATGGATTTCGCACGCGTTATGTGTCTGAAACTAATCAAATCTCAATTGCCCATAACGGGTATAAACAATTCGTTATCACAAGCTGACTTCAATACCCGAGTCAGGTTACAGTCTCGCTATAAAAAATTTGGTTTAAACATACATTGCGCTGTGCTTCCCAGCATCACCAACAATCTCCCGGCGGAATCATTTGATGTCGCATCTTTAAATTTACCCAAGGGCATATTTTTAGCCGACCCACAACTTAACTTCTCCTCGCAAATCGATTTATTGCTCGGTGCTCAATATTATTTGCAGTTGATTGAACCTACTAAATTTATACGTGACCCACATTTTCCCATAATTCAGGAGACAAAACTAGGCTGTATTCTCGCAGGGAATTTGCCATTTAATGTCGTCATGACGAAACCGATTTCATCCTTTATGGTATGTGACAATGACAGTGCAATTTCCTCGCAACTAAAGGAATTTTGGAAGTTGGAGGAAGTTTCGATTCGTGATATCTCCGCTGAGGACTCGATATGCGAGAATCATTTTGTGTCCAACACTGTCCGTAATGACGATGGTAGATTTGTGGTATCCCTACCTCGGAAGGCAGACAAGTCTCATTTGGGTGATTCTCTGTGCGGGGCTATCCGTAGGTTTCAGTCATTAGAACTTAAGTTCAAGCAGAACCCTGCCCTTCACAAGGGCTATAGCGAGTTCATGCGTGAATATGTAAATCTTGGTCACATGTCTTTACTTAATGAGTACGATTTATCACTTGACAATTCAGACACCTTTTATGTGCCTCACCATGTCTTTAAATGTTCCAGCGTAACTACCAAGTTACGAGTTGTTTTCGACGGCTCCGCTAAGACGACAAATAATTTGTCCCACGACCCAGCAGGATCTGTTCTCCATTATGACTCGATTCCGAACTCATTGTTACGTCCTCATCGCTGACATTGAAAAAATGTATCGGCAAATTCTAGTTAATTCGAAGGATTCCAATTTGCAGCGTATTGTTTGACGCGACGCCCCGCATAAGGAGCTCCAACATTACGCCTTGAGAACAGTCACGTATGGGACTGCAAGTGCCTCCTTTCTTGCTACAAGATGTCTGGCTCAAGTAGCCCAAGAAAACAAATCTGAATACCCTATAGCTTGCTTAGCCATAGCCAATGACTTACGTGGACGATCTAATGACGGGCTCAGACAACCCAAACGTCCTATCTAAGATGAAATCTGACATCATAAATTTGCTTGGCCGATATGGTTTTACCCTACATAAATGGTTTTCAAATGACCAGACCATTATGGCCTCTCGCGCCCACGTATCCCATGACTTTAGCAAAAGCCAAAATGTGCGTACATTGGGCATTCAATGGAACGTCAACGAAGACAGTTTTTTATATAACGTCCAGAGGAATGTTAGCGTGGCGGTGGTCAACAAAATAAGTGTGTTATCGGTCATCGCAGGGATCTACGACCCTTTGGGCCTCCTTGGCCCTATTACATTTTGGTGCAAGCATTTTGTACAACGATTGTGGTTAGCGGGTACGAGTTGGGACGAACCCTTATCAGGTTCATTGTCTGATCAATGGTCAGAACTCTATTCTCAATTGGTCTCGGACACTCATTTCAAAATTTCGAGGTCTGTCAAGAGTCTAAACAATTGCCGAATCACGTCATTACAGCTTCATGGTTTCGCCGACGCGTCAGCTAAGGGTTACGCGTGCTGTATCTATGTGCGGGCGGTCTATTCAAACGGCGCCATATCGTCAAACCTGTTATGTGCAAAGTCTAGGGTCGCTCCGCTGAAACAGATAACGCTACCCAGGCTTGAACTTTGCGCTTGCTTATTGCTGGCACAGTTAGCTTCCAAGGTAATAAATGCTGTTAACTACAAATTCGACAAATTGCATTTTTATTCGGACTCGATGATAGCCTTGCATTGGATTCATCAGCAATCTTCCCGTTGGAAGGTGTTCGTCGCCAACCGTGTCGCTGAAATACAGCGTCTCAATACCCGGGGAACTTGGCACCATGTAACTTCACTGGACAAACCTGCCGACATTTTGTCGCGCGGTTGCCTCCCTCGCATTTTACACAATCACCCTCAGTGGTGGCATGGTCCGTCCTGGTCATCCCATGAGTCATCGTCATGGCCCATCAGTGCCTTCGATATTCATTCGCCCTGCACTTATCCCGATCTGGAACAAGAGCAACGCAAGCAGGTCCCAACCTCACTAATTGTCGCTTTGTCCACCTTCAGTTATGTGGAAAACTACTCCTCCCTTACAAGACTCATTCGCGTTTTCTCATATTGCCGTAGATTCATTCGTAACTCTAGGCTCCCCGTAGAGGACAGGGAAACTTCTTTTTTGTCAGCCCAGGAATTGCATGATACTCTTTTAGTTTTTATTCGCCAGTCTCAGCAATTTCATTTCGGCATTGAAGTTAAGGAGCTTGAGGAACATCGCTGCATCCCCACCAGCAGTAAAATTCTCTCTCTCAACCCCTTCCTTGATGAGTCAGGTATATTGAGAGTGGGTGGACGTCTGCAGCTCTCCCAGCTTAATTACGCTAGCAAACATCAAATAATTTTTCATCCGCATTCCCATCTCACCAAGTTAATCATAGAATATGAACATCTTCGTTTATTGCACTCTGGTGTTCATTTAACCCAATTTTCTCTGAGACAGAAATATTGGATTGTTAACGATAAGTCCTATATACGCTCGGTAATACATAAGTGCATTACTTGTTTCCGTTATCGTGCTAGGGGCGCGAACCAGTTATTAGGACAGTTACCCTCTTCCAGGGTCACGCCTACTAAACCATTTTCCCAATCCGCGTGGACTATGCCGGACCCGTACTTATACGTCATGGCGGGCAGCGCTCAAAATCGACGGCAAAGGCGTATATTGCGTTATTCATATGCATGTCCACTAAAGCCATTCATTTGGAACTTGTATCAGATCTTACTTCAGACGCCTTTGTGGGAAAGCGGAGTAAAAAGTGTCAAATTTCATTTACGTCGCGTGATTGGCTGTACCGTTTTGAATTTCGAGGAGTACTCTACCATTTTAACTCAAATAGAGTCCTGCCTTAATTCACGCCCTTTATTCTCCATTTATAATGATTTTAGGGACCCTGAACCCATAACTCCCGCTCATTTCCTGGTCGGTTCTCCACTGACTGCACTGCCGGAGCCCGACTATACCCAGGTCAGTATTAGTCGTTTGGGCAGATGGCAGCTACTCCAAAGATTTACACAATCCATCTGGAAACGATGGTCCAAAGATTATTTCCACCAGTTGCAGCAGCGCAACAAATGGCGCACCACGTCAACGAATTTAAATGTCGGACAGCTCGTCCTCATTTTAGACGACAATTCCCCCCCCCCTTTCAATGGAAGCGCGGGGTAATTACAAATATTTTTGCGGGTCAGGATTCGATAGTGCGCGTTGCCGAAGTTCGCACCGCACAGGGTATCCTACGTCGACCCATCCATAAATTATGCCCCCTTCCGGCGGCATCAGACTAGCCGCATGAGCGTCATACGGCACTTACCAGGAATGTGAACTTGTCACATTGCCTTGTGTCACTCCCGGGACATTACCGGGCTAATTATACGATTCAATTTTATTATTATTGTAACTATTATTATTATGGTCGAGCAACTATTATTGCAATAGTTACTACGCCATTGTTGTATTAATTATTATGTATTTGTCATTGTATGCTCCAATGGTTATGTATTGTTGAATTTTTCAGGGGATTGTTATTTCAATATCATGCATGCAAATTATTACATTGTTTTATTGTATTATTGCTTGTTACTTATTACTGAACTCTTTGTGATCATTATTGGGTTTTGTGTGGGATAAATTGATGTGTTTACTTAATTACTTTCTTATTGTGCATTACGCCGTGTTATTATGTGTTGGGTAATTTTAGTGTCAGTTTTTAATGACTATAAAATTTGAATTATTATATATTTTGTAATTATCTCATGAATTTGTTATGTTATCCACATTATTATTATTATTAATTATCCAGCTGTCATTGCTCGGTGTTGAGCACGCCAATTGTTATGTTGTTGTATTAGCATGTAAATTCTAACCATGTATCCTTAACTTTAAGGCATAAATTACAAAATCTCCCCGATTTTGTGCGGGCAGTATGTTCAGACTTTGAACTGTTAAGCTATGTATTGTAATTACTGCACGGCGACACGCACGGATGACGTCACGTTTTTCTTATCTATCGCCTACAGCCGGCGCAACTCGGCTGTCTGTTGCGATATTTTCGTTAGTTCTACAAAAGGCTCCGAGACGTTCACTCGTAATATTCCAGGCCGCGGCTACTGGCTTTCATTCTTCTTTTTTAACTATTAATATGTGCAGCATGCACTAATTGTACTCAACGATCTTGCTTGTTATCATGTCTTTCGACTTCTATTATTAATCACTTAACGGGCGTCATGTCGCGTAAAGGTCTGTGCGTGTCAGCAACAGTATTCAAATTCAAAATTATTCAGTAAAAGATTATCATCTAAAAGTCATACAGTCCACTTCTATTTACTTCAAACCAGCCCTCATCATTCAGCGTTTCCTGGAATAACTCAAGAAGACTTCAAGAGCTTCCAGCACGCACCAGTCTGTATATGGAGAAAAAATCTTAATAGAAGTAGGGAGGCCGAGAACAGCTAGAGTTGGCCTGATCAATTGTGGAGTACGACAAGGGTGTCCACTCTCACCTTCTCTTTTTAATTTATATATTGACGATGTCATACAAAATTGCTAGATGTGTCTTCCGGAGCATTTTATGATGGGCCACTCTGACACTTTGTTGTTTGCGGACGATCAGGGTATTCTGGCGGACTCGGAAAACAGGTTACAGATGTGTATACATTTGTTAAATCGAATCTGCAAAGTCTCTGGATTACAAATATCCACACTTAATACCAAGATAATGGTTTTTCGTAAACCTGATCCCGTACGGGCAAAAATTGTTATAGGTGGTGCTGCCCTGGAACAAGTCAGTAATTTTGAATAACTTGGCTACAGTGTGTCTTATAATGCAAGCAACGACGTTGTGAATAAGTTGTATAAGTCTAACCTTATGTGCAGGAACATCAGGCAAACTCTCAAGTCAGCAAGTAAAGAAACACGCCTAAAATTCTACAAGGTGATGGACCTTTCCACACTTCTTTATGGGTTTGAGAGTTAAACTTTAATGAAAACCCAGGCCAGTCGTATCCAAGCGAATGGATGACTGCCGCATTCCCAAACAACTATGGAACTACAAGCCGAAGGGACGGAGAGGTGTGGGAAGTCCAAGAAAGCGCTGAAGTGACAAGCTCTGGACTCTTTGACTGTTTGAGACAGGAACAAACCATGTTTGGTTTAATCCTTGCAGATGGTGATGATGATAACGTATCCGGCTTGTGGTTAAAGTTATTAACAAAGTTAGATGATGGTGCTCGGATAAATTCTATTAGTATGAAAAATATGATTGTCGATATGTTAAGTTTTATTAAGTATTTTTAAAAGCGTTTTAGTATCAGAGAAATGAGAAAAATATTACTGGGAAGAACTTGGCTGCGAGGAATTTGTATAGCAATGCGTTCGTAGTTGCATATATGTATGATGTAAATAGCGGCCTCGGGCGTGTCACTCGTCTGCGCTTCGGTTCATCTGTTACGTTTTCTCTTTGGAATTGTAGTATATTGTGGAGTACGTTCCATTGTGCTTGCTGTGTACAGGATTCAACACCCAACCATATGATACTCAGCTAATTATTCCGTATAATGACTACGTTTAAGTATTAAGTTCGACGAGTTTGTGATTTGAGCTCATTTTTCATGAGTTGCGTGGTCAGTAAATTATAAAACTAGTTAGTTTCTTCTTATACATGAAAGAAAAAACAGCACTAGATGTACGTTCTACAATATCGTGTCACGTATTCTCAGTGTAATTGTATCTTCTTTGTATAGAGGACACGTGCTTATAAAATATAAAATATTCTAAGATATTTCAAATAATCATAGTTGTTTTTATAATTATGACAGACACGTTTAAATACATTTTGATTGTCTTTTAACTGCCCTTTACTTACGCTGAATACTTAAATAAAACAGAATAATTTTTAATTCAAATAACATCTTCTTTTCAAGTTACGTTTAAACATTTTTTTAGCGTTTCTCATGACATCTTTGCCATTACAATTTGTAAATCATGTTCCGTTTTTACCACGTGTACACCATAGTATAGTCTAACGTCTTCTGTCTTGAAACAAGTTCGAGACTTAGGAACTGAACAGTGACTCGACTTATGTGTATCCAGCGCATCCTTCATCATTCTTTCGAAATTGTTATCCTCCATCTTCTCATTTTATGTTCCTTTCTATCTTCACTTCTATTACATTCCTAGTAAGGCAGTTCTTTCTTACATGTATATTAAAAGTTGGCTTTTCCTTCCTTAATAATTTTATAATTGTCTTCTTTTTCTTAGCTCTCTCATCTCTTGTCATATAATCCGGCCTGTACTTTATTTTCTATGTTCTTCGGAGGATTTTATTTATTCCAAAACTTGACACTTCCAATTAATTTGCCTCCATACATTTGATGGACCATGCCTTACTCCACACAAGCAGTATTATTGTAATATTATAAGTACGGAACAAATAAATTAAAAATAAATAACAATAATAAATAATACATTTATACATTTCTTGATGTTTTTGTCAGGACTGGGTTGAGTGATCTTAAAACAGTCGAATTATTTTTAAGTACCAGAGAAATAAGCAGTTACTTGTCATTTTTATTAATATTTCTAAGAAAATTAATATTACAGTAATTCTCCTGCGTCAGTACAGACGTACATTATGCATGTACACAACAGATAACAATCATTAAGTCAGTAAACTTACAAGAATGCGAACATAACAAATAAATAACTGACCGTTTGTCTACTGTTCTCAGATGTATAGAAACATCCAAGGTCGTCTGTAACGTAAAAGTAGTCTAAAGAATTTTTGACACATCTACATTATTGAAGGAGGGTTTCTTGAACATGCGTGCGAAGCTTGCCTGGACTAGGAGCAGATACACTGTATGCGCTCATTTTAAGTACAATGTAACTTGACTGAATAGCTACTGCTTAACCTTTGGCCAAACCTACCTCAACGTTAAATTAGAAGGTCTATATCTTAAACATTGCTAATAATACTTAATTCATTTCCTTATTTACTCATAACTAATCGTTTCAAATGTGTATTCAGCGCACAATAGATTACACAGTCGCTGTGAAATGTAAACGCTTATAAATTTCTTAAATATCATCATTATCCTCAAGGTTTAAACCCAGAATGGTTTGTTCCAAATAGGCAAATATTACAGCTGGTCACTCCAGCGCTTCCTCGGACGTCCCACACCTCTCCGTCCCCTCGGCTTATAGTTCCATAGTTGTTTGGGGATGCGGCAGTCATCCATTCGGCAAAGAAGATGTTCCCACCAATTCAGCCGATACTGGGCGATCCTGTCGAATATGCTCATAATATTCAGTTCCTGGCGTATATCTGTGTTTCTCTATGTGCCTGCAAAATCTCATCTCAGCCACTTGGATGCGACTGGCCTGGCCTTTCGTTGAAGTCCAATTCTCAGACCCATAAAGAAGTGTGGGAAGAGTGGGGAACATCTTTTCCTCCCGCCCCACTAGTTATGGGGGGATCAGTCTCTAAAACGGTATGGTCCTTTAGAGTAAAAGGATGGATACGCATGCTACGTTTCAAGAAAATAGGTTGATTAATTCAAAAGTTACCGCGAGACAGAGACCAAATAGACAGGCATCTGCCAAACGGCCGAGTTATAAATGGAAACTGGCTTCGCTCGTTCAAATATCCGTAGCTGTTGTAACTCGTGGATATTTAAAAAATTTAGACACTCAACGACTTAGAATTTTAGGCGTGTTCCTTTACTTGCTGACTTAAGGGTTCGCCTGATGGTCCCGCACATAAGGTTGAACTTACGCAACGTATTTACCACGTCGTTGTTTGCATTATAAGACAGTAGCTCAGGTATTGAAAACTGCTAACTTGTTCCAGGACAGTACCATCTATAATCATTTTTGCCCGTACGGGATCAGTTCCACAAAAAGCCATCACCTTGGTTTTAATTATGGATATCTGCAATCCAGAGTCTTTGGAGATTCCATTTAACAAATGTATACCCATCTGCAATCTGTTTTCAGAGTATTTCATAAATATAAATACAAATTTAATGAGATGGTTGGTTGAGCTTCAGTTGTTTGTCCGGTAAAACGTCATGGAGGTTAAAGTAAATATTAAATAAATTGTAAATAAATAATAAATTTAAATTTAAATTAAAACGTCCAGCGTTGTGGGCTGACTTCACGTTTCTGTCCTGCCACTCTACCTCTTATAGCCTGATGACGATCGCTTTTGAGTTTCAGCTTCCTGAAATAGTTTGCATCATTACCCTTTCAGTTATTTTTTTGAATGAAACCTGTTATATACTATACGTTGGCTGTGGCCGTACCGTAATGGTATTTCAAAATGCTCAAATAATAAACCTAGTATCGTAACGTATTGAAATAAACTGTTTGGCATTCGCAGATGACTTTGCTATACTATCTGAACATCTGACATCTGCAGTAACACAAGCTAATTTTTTAGAGGATATAGCCAGTAGGACAGGCTTAAGAATATCTGGAGAAAAAAACAAATTTCTCACGAACATTAAAAATGCGCCAACATTCCTGGTATCAGATATATTGGTCGAATAGAGAGGGTTCGAAAATTTAAGTATCTAGAAGAAATAATTCAAGAGAATTGTTTAGAAAAATCTGCTATAGAAGAAAGGATTCATAAGATGGAAAGGGCATGGACTAAAGATATTGTAATAAAACTTATTATTACAAAATATAATTTAATTCTGATTGTGTATAGTAATGTAGCTAATGTCTCCTAGTCTTCGTTTTGCTCTCACTGTTGGTCTTCACTTTTGTAATAAAACAATAATATAATCGTAATTGCAGTAGTGTTCTGGTATAATATTACCCGGAATAATTTTTATGGTGTGTATGTGTAGTAGTGACGTTCCGCTCTGGGAAACGTCGATTTGGTAACATTCCTGGTCTTTGTTGTTATCAAATAAACCCTGTGTGTATTGCTGTTGTAGCAATTTGAAATAAAATATAAATTTAAAATTTATATTTATAAAAAAAAATAAATTCTGAAAAAATGTTTTCGGTGTATTTATGTTCTTAAAATTTAGAAATAAATCGAGGTTGTTGATTGTAATTATAATTATGATGGTATTGTGTTTATTCTGGTAATAATTTTCCCTTCTGTAAATTTGTTAAAAAGACAATCCAGTTAACTTCAAGTTTAGGCGAAAACGGCTCTCTTCTTCTTACTCTTGAAAGGTTGTAGTTTCGCATATACTGCCTTTAAAGGTTATCTAGTTTTCTTGATTAATTAACTGTTATGTCCTTTTATAAGAGAAATCAACTTCAATTTACCAGAAAACAAACGTTTATTAAACAAAATAATGAATTTGATCAATTAAAATCGATGTTACAATGCCGTATCGACTCGCTCAGGGCCGGTCGATATAAGAATTTTACATTTGTATTATAAAAAAAATAGGTTCTTTAAACGGTTATTAATATAAAAAGCCAGAGAAGTTCAGGGGCATGAAAGTATAACACTTACAATTCTAATAATGTCTTAAATTTAAACAATACAATGGTAGTTATTAATAATAAAAGTTTATATATAATTGTATTCAAACCAAGTTGCAGCCCACATTCGTGTCTTATTGCGGTGATGATATTGGATCAAAATGGCCGCCTGACGCATGCGCGTTGTTCGCCTTCTAACCTGGATGAAGTACTTGTTGGAATAAATATGTCCTTTCTTCTTTTAAATGTTCTTCGCAATTGTATATGATCTTCTGGGGTATAGTTTATTGTCACTGGTGTATGATGGATTAGTTCACTTGGTGTAAAAATGTTGTTAAATGGGTATATCTACTGGTGTTTATGTGTGTCAGTTTAACCTCGAATTTTCACTTGGTATTTGGTGCGATTTCAGTGTTATTTCATTTAATTAGTTATATGTGATTCCGTTTATTGGTGTTATGTAGTTCATAGGTCAACTTCACCACTTCACAATAATTAAAATAGTTAAAAAAAATAATTTTACACAAATTGATTCCGAACTCTGTTATAACGTAACAGCCATTAAAGGTTGGTTCTATCAAATATTCACATTAAGTGCTCTCTTCAAGGTATAATAATGAACTGTCTGGATTTCCTTCGTCTCATGAAAATCTTAGCCTATATAATATATCTCATACATTGTTTCAAATCATCTTAACTTCCGACACATTTTAAAATCGTACATTATGCTCAGAAAGTAATTTCGTTATTAGTTAACTGTTTGAAATATTAAATACATATTCGTTTTCACTATTCTGTTCTACTTATTTTGATAGTAATTAAGTTAGTGTTACAAAGTTTTATCAGAAAATTATATTTCTTACATTTTTTGGGAGGTAGGCCTAAAATTATACTTCCTGTCTTCTAAGTAAATAATAGCCATTTTCCCTAATATAATTATTATTCTATTAAATCTGAAATTGATATAATTGTCAATTCTCACTTATTTTATGGCAATTTAGTATATTAATGATGGTTTTTTAATACAATTCATTTGTATATGACTCCCCCTATGATAATGTCAGTGAATCTATTTCAGTTTTAAATGGTATTTTATTAGACCAATTAATAATTTTACTCATATAATGACCATATCTTTAGCAAGCCTTATTTACATAGTATTTAATATGTTGAGTTTATCTTGCCTAAATATTGTCAGTTTAACTGGCTTATAAGACTATGTTTGTTAATTATTTGCAGTTTTAATTTCATTATATGGCCTAGATTTGATGTGTGGCTATTTGCAAAAATGTTTTATTAATGTAGTTATTTTATATCCTTCTCTGACTTCTGATTTTTATATAGTTGATTAAAAATTAATTCTTTGACTGGTATAACAGTAATTATTGATTGTATAAATAACATATAACACCTCTCTACATAAAACTGGTGTTCTGAATAACATTGTTTTGTATATCACCTAATAACATAATTAAAAGTATTCTATAACATCGGAATGATATCTATTTTTAGATAGGGCATTCCTAAATTAAAATGAACAATAAAATAACAAATTATAACACTAATATTTCTTATGAATAATCCTTACTTATCTAATTATTATATGTAATAGGAACCTAACATCCTGGTTACATATAATGGTTAACATCTTTTGCTACTTCAACATTAATAGTTGGTTCTGTAATTCCCCATTTTACAGGATTTATGCCCCCTCTTAAAGTATAACCCTGGCTATCTAAGTTATATTCCATTCTATGGAATGTTCATACAGCTTTAGTAGCTTTTTATTAGTAATATTGCTATTTCATTATCCAAGTAGACACTGTTCATAAAACTTAAAGTTTATTACTTTGTACTGCAACTCATGTACCTTTTTAAAGTTTATTAGTTATAATTTGATCACTTACACTTGTCCATGGTGAATTATTAATATATTTACTAGTCTTTTTCTAGTTTTTAACATGAAATATTCAACCATGAGGGGACTGTGAAGATTTGTTTATACAAACTAAACAATAACTTTTTGAATGCACTAATATTTAATACTACTAACACTTTTAGTTTTTTGTCAGTTTTACAGTGATATGGTTTTTTGGGGTGTTATACTTTCTCTTTGGACATTCATTGATTTTGGGGTTTTTGGGGTTCCTTCCCTATGGGGTTTTTGTTTTATATGGGTCGTCTCACTTCTTTCTTCTCTGAGTTTGGTTATTCTTCTTTCTTCTTTCTTCAGTGGATTTGATTATTCTTCTTTCTTCCTTGTTCAGTAGTTTTGATTGTTCTTCTTTCTTCATTCTTCAGTAGTTTTTATTATTCTTCTTTCTTCCTTAGTTTTGGTTGTTCTTCTTTCTTCTTTAGTTTTGGTTGCTCTTCTTTCTTCAGTGATTTTAATTATTCTTCTTTCTTCTTTGTTCAATAATTTTAATTATTCTTCTTTCTTCTGTAGATTTGGTTATTCTTCTTTCTTCAGTAGTTTTGGTTATTCTTCCTTCTTCTTTCTTCTGTATTTTAATTTATTCTTCTTTCTTCCTTCTTTAGTAGTTTTGGTTATTCTTCTTTCTTCTTTCTTCAGTAGATTTGATTATTCTTCTTTCTTCTTTATTCAGTAGTTGTGATTGTTCTTCTTTCTTCATTCTTCAGTAATTTTAGTTTTGATTGTTCTTCTTTCTTCATTCTTCAGTAATTTTAATTATTCTTCTTTCTTCTCTGTTCAATAATTTTAATTATTCTTCTTTCTTCTGTAGATTTGGTTATTCTTCTTTCTTCAGTAGTTTTGGTTATTCTTCCTTCTTCTTTCTTCAGTAGTGGTAGTTTTGGTTATTCTTCCTTCTTCTTTCTTCTGTATTTTTATTTTGATTATTCTTCTTTCTTCAGTAGTTTTGGTTATTCTTCCTTCTTCTTTCTTCTGTATTTTAATTTATTCTTCTTTCTTCCTTCTTTAGTAGTTTTGGTTATTCTTCCTTCTTCTTTCTTCTGTATTTTAATTTATTCTTCTTTCTTCCTTCTTCAGTGGTTTTAATTATTCTTCTTTCTTCTGTCTTCAGTAGTTTTGGTTATTCTTCTTTCTTCCTTCTTCAGTATTTTTAGTTTTGATTATTCTTCTTTCTTCAGTAGTTTTGGGTTATTCTTCTTTCTTCTGTAGATTTGGTTATTCTTCTTTCTTCTTTAGTTTTAATTATTCTTCTTTCTTCTGTCTTCAGTAGCTTTGATTGTTCTTCTTTCTTCTTTCTTCAGTAGTTTTGATTATTCTTCTTTCTTCTTTAGTTTTTCGCTGTGTATGCCTTTGTTTCTTCTGGTCTGGTTTCTTTGACGGGGTATATTAATTGCCTGCTTCTATCTTACCTGGGTAATTTTGTTATTAACATTTTTAGTTTCCTGGGTTTTTAAATTTGTATTATATTATATTATCTGCAGAAGTTTTCTTTATTTAACTTTTCTTGTGAATATATTAGTAAATAGTGCATTTTAATTGATTCTCATCTGGATATTCCATATATTAAAGCTTTATCCATGATCATTGAGTAATGTATTTGTGTGGATTATCTGTCACGCTACAATATTTACAATAAAAAGTGCATATCTAAAAATGCGAAAATAAGGGATTACAGTACACTAGTGAAGCCAAAATGCCTATACGCAAGTGAATGTCTAGCACTGAATTATAATTTAGAAAGACATTAAAACTAGAAATATTGGAAAGACGAATTATTAGGAAAATATTAAGCCCACGAAAAACTTCAGAAGTTTGGAAATTAAGATGTAATGATTAAATATATCAAAGTTTAAAAAATATAACAGAAACAATGAGAAAAAGAAGACTATTATTTTTTGGACATTTATATAGAATGGACGACAATAGGTTGACAAAGCAAATCTTCATATATCTGTGGGGGAAAAAGTCAACATCAAGTTAGATTATAGAAGTTCAAAAGGTTTTAGAAAAAAAATAATATACACGCAGAAGAAGCAACTGAAAAAGAACTTTTTCGGGCAAAAGTGTTAAAAATGGAAAGAATCAAGGGTAGGAGACAGAAAAACGAAGGTTCAAAGTGGACTGAAGACAGGAAGAAGAGACAGTGAAAAGATGAAAGAATATTGGAGAAAAAGAAAAGAACAAAGAGTAAAGAATTGAAATTGGCATGTGGTCCTTAGATAGCCGATACAAAAATAAATTGTAATTAAATGAAGTAAGTAATATATAATTGTTACATAAATAACATATAATTGTTGTTAATTAATTTATTTGAAACAAAGAATTGTGTAAAACTTTTAATTAATGCAAATTAATATAAGAACAACGTTAAAGACCACTACAAGAAAATAATTTACAATTATGTTTGTGGTACACATTTTTTATGGGAATTACGCCGTAGTACAAAGGGAAAAGATGGAGTTAGACGTTGCTACTTATTTATTCTCAGGCTGTTTCGGTCCGTGGCGTGGGTGTTGCTGTTTTGTTTGCGGCCATCAGTGCCCCAGTTTTAGATTTAGACAACGGTTAATTAAAAAAAAAATCGTGTTACAGACAGCGTTTGTATGCGGCACGCGTTTCTGGTTTCTATTATCGTCCCATGTGTTGGGAAAATTGTACGACTGTATTTCCCTTGCATAATAATCTACTTTCCTTGTGTGTTCCTCTAGAGTTTTTTGTATGTTAAGTATGATAAGCATTACACCACCATACTACGTTAGTCATGTTCAGCTCTTTCTGCTGAAAGTGATAACGATCTGTAGGACAATTTTCATAATATTGTCACGTCATTACAGAACGTTCTACATGTTTCTCGGCTATTCCAGCAGAGCCCTGCTGTAATGTTTGTGTGAGTACGTATTGCTACTTTGACAAGAAAGACAATTACATGACACTTGACGTGCGTCAACAATCGAGGTTGTTCCAGACTTCACCGGTCATGCACTGTGTTCAAGGCCGCAATCAATTACGCTCTAGTGGTTTTGGCATGTGGTCCTTAGATGGCCAATACAAAAAAATATAGTATCGTGTTGTTAATGCATTGGTCGAAACATACCGTGAAAAAAGAGTAGATACGAATACAAATCGAGGTGGAATTCAATAAGTAAGTTAGAATTGTATTTCTTCGAGTTATTTTACGGACACATTGATAACACTTAATGAAATTCCGCGGTTCAATAGGATAACGATATTTTATCTTATTTTCCAAGGACTGAAGTAGGAAATTGACGTCCTGTTTAAAAAGTTTCCCGAACCGTTTTACATTTAGGGGAAGTCATTGAGACGTTTAGTCTTGATTTATGCGTTGACCTCTTAAATCCTCCCTGTAAACTTTAAATGTGAACTTAACACTTGAAACTTTGAGTTTTCTGAGCATTATTACACTCGTTCTTGGTTTCGGGAACGTACTTAACCTTTTCAGAAGACCTCACAGTTTATTAATAGTATTACCTAAGTAGATAGAATATTTAAGGAGCACTACACTTAGACAACGGAGTTTATAATTTATAAGTTTTGTAAGAGGTCGGTAAGTGTGACAGACTTCATAGGAATAAATAATAACATCACTTTGATAATTACGTGAGGAATTTAATATGCAAATTTGAGCTAAAATAATATAAATAACGATGCAGGCTGTGACGGAGACGATAGTGAAAACAAAGATAGATGATAACAAAAAAATAATTTTTATTACTTAATAAAACACTCTCAAATCAGTAATATTCGGCCTGACACGATTAAAATTTATGACTGAAATTTCAGTCCCAGGCAACATAAATTTTAGCAAGATATGGAACGAAGCAGGAGGAATATAAAGATTCAGATACAGACATTAGGGCTTTATAATAACTGAGTGAATTCCAGTAGTTGCAATTATTACGTTAAATACCAGAGTCTCACCAAACTTTGAGGTTTAGCTGTAAACAACAAATATATTGTTATAAATCAGTTATTGTCTCTTATTAAGAAACCAGTAACGCTAAATAGTTATGAAGCTATATAGAATTAAAAATATTGTTTCGAAAATAACGTAGATAGCGATCTTAGAACAGTGGAATTATTATTAAATACCAGAGAAATAAATACTCTAATTTCAGTAAGTTTTACGCAAAAAAGTTACACTGCTGCATAAGAAAGAATGAAGACAGTTTTTACTAAGAGAGACACTAGTAATATTAGCAATAGTAAGCGCCGTATTTATTTGACACTCAATTAAACTAAATTAAATGATATCGATTACAGACTTTAACAAATCACCGAATCGCACGAAGACGCAAATGAAATTAGTCGAGAAAACGGATTACAAAGGCTGCTAGATTTGAGGCAAATGGAACACGTCGATCGCTTGTTACGTGACTGAGGGATGAACTTGTGAAGTGCTGTAGTGCTCTCGAGGGAAATCATTGTTGAATAACTGGACAAAAATTTTCACATCAGTTGGAAGACTTTCTAATGATGATGATGATGATGATATATTATAAGAAATAGTAACTGATTTATAACAGTATATTTTTTTTGTTTAAAGCTAAACCTCAAAGTTCGGTGAGACTCTGATATTTATGATATATGATATTTGAAGAATAATCTCTCTCTCTCTTCCTTTCTCTCTTTCACACACACACACACGCGCGCGCGCGCGCACGCACGCATATGCACATTTTAAAACTAATTATATAATTTTAATTTCACCGAAAATTTTTACAAATCTGTATATATATATATATATATATATATATATATATATGGCAACAGTACAAATGTATAGGGTACTGTGCATTGCACAAAGTAATTAAAATAATTAATTAAAGTAAATAAATATTTCATATTGTTAGGAATAATAATTCAGCTTTCTATCTGAACTGTAAAAGGAACGACCAAATTTCATGTTGGGACAGGCTGATCACGCCACTTTACTGTGTCTGTGTGTACACGTGTATATGACATGTGTGTGTGAAACCAGTCAATTCCTGAAAAGCGTCACCCTTGTTGAACGCTATTAATTATATGAATTTATTTATTTTGTAAAGATTGTGTGCATAATATCACAAAACCAAATACGCCAAAGTGTGTACAAAAATAAGACGCACATGTGTATAAAAAATAGTGTGAAAAGAATAAAAAGTGCGATTGTAGTAAAAATAAATATAAATAAAACTTATGTTAATTAAGATATAAAAAAACGGTTTACACATAGTGAACACATAAAAATTACCGACAAGATGAATATCGGGTAATGTGCAAAACACTTCGCATATCGCGAAGATAAGCGAATTAAGTGTGAAAAGAATCGTGTTTAAAAAGGGACGCCAACGACAGACTCTGACATGCAGAATATTGTCGGAACATGATTTTAGCGCCCTAAGGTGTAAATACACGAGACGAGCTAACTTAATTCTCTTTCTCGTATAACTACCGTGGCAGCCGGAGGCTCTGCCCAGAGACAACAACTGTTTCTCGATCAACCACAGCAGCAGCCGGAGGTTCTTCACGACTACTCATCACTTTCGTAAGAGCACCTGCAACCTGAGGCCATGACAGGAGACGAGGGAGCAGCCAAGTACATGAAATAGAATCCAGCGTACGGGACGAGGCGACAGACGAAGGACGAGGATTAAGGACTCCAGGACTACACGACTACAAAGGAGCATCCAGGATCGAGGACCCATGACCAAAGAGGACACGCTGCCTATTTACCACGACAATAAGGTGAAAAACAACCATGTATTTGTAAAAAAAAAGACTCACATAAAGACAATATAATTAACGATTTAAAAAGAAAGACAATCTAATTCAAAGATGAATTAATAAAATTTGAAAATGTAAATATTTCTTTGTATAGTAATTAGAGTAACGTTTTAAAAAAATATTTTAAACTATAATTTTGAATCAATAACTTAATCATTGATATTTAAATTAATATAAAAGTAATTAGTAAATTTTTATTAGAAAACAAAGCAATGTATATGCAGTATATTCAAAAGAAATTAGATCATTAGAAATAAATTAGATAATCTAATAATTTTCACACTAATGAGCAAGCTGAGAGCAATATTAGATAATTATAAATGTTTATTATAGTATAAGAGTGTATATTATGTCTATGTGTAATACGAGATTATCACTTATATGTTAATAATTAGATGTGTGCTACGGCTACACACACAAGCAAATAATAATGATATTTTTAATCGCAACCAAATAAGAAATTTTGGATTAATAAATTTTTAAATGATTTTAAACCATATTACATTGTGTTATTATTATTACGATTACACCTGTCATAATTTTATAGCGTAAGTAATGTTGCAAAATTAAATAGCTCACAAGAAGTTGGGGGCTCAGCAACAAATAGCGTTGTAAAATAAATGGCTCCCAAGAACGTGGGGCCCACATTTATTTAATGTTATAATATATATATAAAACTCAAAGTCTGAGGATTTGTGGGTACTGAGTACAAATCCTCACCGTTACACCGACTGCCACCAAATTTTGCACAGCTAACCTTTGACACAAGGCGCAAAATACTGTCTAACTTGGAATTTAATATTTTGCCCCGTTCGCACAATTTAGGCTCTTTTAATTATGCCTTTTCGTTGATGCGTATAAAGATATCATCAACACCACGGAGACCAGAATTAATTTCCATAGTAACAAGTAAATAAACAAATGATATTTAGCGGCATCGGAATTGTACCGTTATCCGTTACAGCAGTTTTTAATGTTTTTACTATGCGATTGTATCGATATGTTTTGTAATTTTGTATTGTCTATATATTTTGTAATTGTCTTAAACGATTATAAAATTTATGTTTACACGTATTTTTGATGATGCAATCAATATTAGTAATGAAATGTATTAAACACTACTACTAAAGATTTCAACAACACCATGGAGACCAGAATTAGTTACCACAGTAAAAAGTAAATAAACAAAACCTATTTAGCGGCATCGGAACTGTACATTTATCCATTCCTGCAGTATATTTTTGATGTTTTATATAATACGGGATTGTTCGATATATTACAATGTAGAAAAGAAGAAGTGTACTACTTGTAAATTGTCCTATACTTAATGCAAAGCGAAAATACGTGTTGTTTTCATTTGTGAGGTTAGGTGACAACGGTTTTTGGTTTACTGTTGAAATAAATAAAAGCCATGGTTGAGGAAAACATAAAGTTTAATGTGTTATTCAATGCTTCTAACACAGTAACACTTAAAATAAAGAATTTAGCGTTTTTGATTTAACAGGTACTTTATAAATATCTCCAAAGGGTTTATAAACGGGTACTTTTAAATCTCTAAAGGCTGTTGCACCAACATAATAATTTAGTACGAGTTAAAATAGTACAAGTGTTGAAAACAGCTTTGGAGAGAATTTGACTAATGAGTACAAAATTTTTATACGAGCTGACAGAACGCCATATTGACATAGACAATAAAAATTATATTAAAATATTTATTAAAAGTCCAATATTCGCGTGCGAAGCCGCGGGTAACAGCTAGTAATATATATATTGATCACGTATTTCTATTTTACAATTTCCTTTCAATGATCTGAAGTGCTTGCAAAATTATTATGGGGAAAAATTCACCAGAGAGAAGAGTCAAGTCAGTACGCTCGACGGTAATGTGTTTATTTTAGGAAGAGCGGCGGGGGGAGGCGGAGAAGTACATTTCGACGTGCGGTGACGTGAATTCGTACTTTATATTGTAATTTAGTCGGGCATTAAACAGTTTACTCTACATTACCGTAGGAGTGCTGCTCTTCGGCGCGCGGTTGTTAACTTCCGACGTTTGACAGCTTTATGAATCTGGAACGCTAATGGATTTGTACGACGTAATAATAACGGAGACAGGCATCCGGATCCGGAATTCGGAGGAAGGAAGCTGGGGCTTCTTTGATTACGTTTTCTATTACTTTCAGCCCTCTCAAATGAAGTCGCAATCAAAAATTTATTTTTTGTCGCCTCAAATAATTTATCGTAATTGTCTAACAAGATGAGTTGACGTTATTATTAAAATACCAACGTTCGTGTTTTACGTATACTGTTGACAGTTTGTAATCAGAAGTAGACGTTCAACACATAGTCTATTCACATTTTGCCAGTTTAAACGAAGTTCTGTAATCCTAATTTTAGTATCAAAGCAGCGTATGGTTCAACAAATTTATTATTTGGTGTTCTGCCCTAAGGCAGGTCTTCAAACGGTAAAAGCTCTCCAAGCTGTCATATCGCATGGCAGTTTTTCGTCGTTTCTTCGTAACACCCTCTGATTTTAATGCTATCTGTTAACTTCATTCTTCTATGCCCTCTTCTTTTTTCTCCTTCTATGGCACCCTCCATGGCAGTTGTAAGCAAGCAGTCTCTTCTTAAACAATGACCTAACCACTTCCTTTTCCTGTTGTCTACTACCTTCAGGATTTTTCTCTCTTCCCCTATTCTTCTTAAAACTTCATCATTCCTTTATCAACTCGCCTCACTTTTTCCGTTGCTCGCCAAATCCACATCTCAAGTATTTATAATCTTTTCTCTCCTTCCTCTTTTTCCTGGATGCATTCCACTCCCGGAGATCCGATTGAGGGGATATTTTACCTCCGGAACATTTTTCATAGAGGGCCATACCATTTGCTCTACTAGGGATATCCAACATGGATCCTTAATGTGGTGGTATCCCGTTGCCTTCTACATCCTCATGCCGTTGACCAAGTGGTTTATCCGCCTTTAGGGACAGTTTCCCATCCCAAGGGCAAGAAAGTGCTTTATCTCTACCCGCTAATTCGCCTCCGAAGAGACCGTTGGCACTTGGTAGAGGGAAACTCCCTATCCCGGGAGTCGCTCGGTAGGCTCCTTGCAATTTAAAAGAAATAAAGGAAGTTTTATTTTGAACTCTTCAGACAACACTGACAAAACATTTCCCAGGTTTATACTTTAGCAAAAGAACGTAAGCTATCACTGGCTGTGTCAATGTTGACAAACGTTACTGACCTATAATCGAGATCTGGCTTCCCTCTTGACGGGTGACGGTTGTAGTGTGTACAGATGAACCGTCTGGACATTGTGTCTTAACACGAGAACTTAGTAAGTATCACTATAAACAACGCGATACAAACCGTTATTGGCTACTTCCGCTTTCCTAACAGCTGATCATCTTTCCTAGTCTGTTACACATCACGCCTGCCACTACAACTTTGCAGCCGGGAGTTACCCGGTCAACACGGTTTTTACAAGTATGCCTCTACGACCTCGGTCAGATTAAATGTAATTAGTTTTTCTCTTAGAAATTCACTACTCGTCCTGTCAGCTGTGGTGTATCCTGTTACCGCCAGAAGAAGTCTCGTTTTGGTGCTTTCTTTTTTCCTTTGGTGTTCGTGGTCATTAAGAGTCCAGTCCCAACTCTAGTAAAGGAGTGTTGGGACTAACAGGACTACCACCTTAAATTTCTCAGCCATGATATTCTCGGTCGCCCAACTCCTCTCTTTCCAAGTACTTTTCCCTGTAGTGTGGACTGCAATAAGTAAAATCTCTGTTCATTTCTCATGAGATGTCCCAGATACTGAAGCTTCGTTATCTTCACTACGAGAATACGTAGCAACGTAGAAGTCTCACCTTACTGTTTATAATACTCCTTATAGTTCATTTCTTCTTATAGTAATAAATAAATACTGAAACTTTATGAATTAGTACAATTCCTGTAAGAAAACGTAGATTCAAATTCCGAGTATGCAAATTTACTAATTTCTTTGAGTACTGTATCATTAATTATAATTTTAAACTTCACCAAGTGACTGCCTCTAAATACTGTTATATTTGTTTTTGTTGACTCAGGTATGTTTAAATTATAATGTTCTACAATCTTTGAGAGTAAAAAAACGACACTGTGAACCGTTGTAAACCATCCTCTGAATCAGTAATTTAAAAAATTTTAAAACAGATTGAAGCCGCGTGAGTGCATAAATTAAAAAAAGAATGATGAAAGTATTACTAGAGGTAAACCTTATAAATAACTGTGATTGATGTCACACAACAGCTTGTGTTTACATATGCAGTAAGCCTCTTGCTGCGACCTCATTATGCATTTTGAATTATTAAACCAAGCAATATATTCTGCCTCAGTCAGCCAGGCAGGGTATGAAATATGAATAGAGTAAGGATGGATGATGAAAAAATGAACATGAGCAGCAATGAAATCGGTGAGGCGTGAATTGTTCGGCCGTCTTATATTAATACGATTATATACGATACGATCGATTCCCCAATACGGGAATAATTGTACTGGTAAGCAATAAGGTTTAGTTAATCACTTCTTCTAAAAGTTAGCACATGCGTTTTGTACATGGTATGCTTTGTACGAGGATACGAATTGTATTATAATTCACGCTGTATCATTTATATTGTTATTAAATATATTTTGAAGTAATTTTGTAACGGAGATAAGTAGAAAATTTAGATTATATCTATTACTGCATTCATACAATTATAATAATTACATTTATAATTGCTATTGTTAAATTTAAATTACATTTATACCAATAATTTTGAAAGTTCAACTTTCACCATAAGACATGACGTGAACAAGTTATTAAGACGATATTAGATTAGAAAAATTGCAAAAATAAATCACTGCAGAATAATTAACGACAGTCGCCATGTATTCTTTTTATGTATACATATTTTGATTAAATTACATAATTACAATGTTTGGACAGCTTTTATTTTTACTGTCATGATGTAAAAAATTAAGTATAACGCTTGTGAAATATATAACTCATGTCGATCAACGATATCTTCTTATAGTGCATCATCATCATCATCATCATCATCATCATCATCATCATCATCATCATCATCATCATCATCATCATCATCATCATCGTCGCCGTCATCTTCTTTTTCTTCTTCAGTAAGGATTAAACCAAAAATGGTTAGTTCCAAGCAGGTAGACTAGAGCTGGTCACTCCAGAGCTTCTTCTGTCGCTCCACACCTCTCCGTCCTTTCGGCTTACAATTCCTTACCTGTTTGGGGATGCGGCAGTCATCCGTTCGGTGACGATGTTCCAACCATTTAAGCCGATATTAGGCAATCCTATCAGGTATACTCTTAATATTCAGTTTCTACCGTACACCAACATTTCTTTTGCGATCTTGAAGAGTATATCCTGCCACGTGCCTGAGGGATCTCATTTCGGCCGGTGGGACTTCTTTAACGTCCAATTCTCAAACCCATAGAGAAGAGTGGGAGGGCCATCACCTTGTAGAACTTCAGGCGTGTTTTCTTGCTCGTTTATTTTGGAGTTCTCCTGATGGTCTCAGCAGGTTCTCCTGATGGTGCAGCTTCTTCACCACATCATTGTGTGTAATGTCAGATATATTACAGCCAATTACTAACCTGCTCCAGAACTTGGCCCCCGTATGGGATCGTCTCCATGAAAAGCCATCACCTTGGTCTTTAATGTAGAGAGCCGTAATCCGAAAACCTTGCAGATTCGATTCTATGAGTATACAGCCATCTGCAAGCTGCTATAATGCCGCATAAATATAGAAATTTTATGAATTACGTAATTGCTATAATCGTAAGTAGCGTCAAGTCCCACGTGTTTAAATCTTGTTCGAATATTGTGTCATGGAAAGCAGCCAAATCGTCTTTCCAATGAGGAAGGAAAGGCAAGTCATCGGCGCCTTAAAATCGGGGTCCCTCGGTTAAATGTTTCCGGTTCTCGAGGTTTGGCGGTTTTACAAGAGGGCAGTAGCCCGTTTAAATAAAAAATATACATACGGAATTCATGGAAGTCAGTTTGGCCGGGAATGCTGGAAGCCCGATGAGGAGATGAGTTCCGGAACGGGTCAACTAAGACTTAATCATTGGCTTGAATGTGATCAATAAATGAGTACTTAATAAATTAAATAGTTAAATATAGTCAAGAAAATAATAAAGAATTCGATTAGAAAATAGAAGATCAGAGTATGACGAATGGACGAACGACAGACGTTGGAAGTTAGGATGCAACAGTCGTAAAGACGAACTTCCATATGGGGATGACGGGAAAAAATTGAAATATTTTAGTAACAGTTAATTAAACAATTATTTCACTAATTTTTTGAAATTGTATTAACTGGGTAAGAAAATCGATATTAACGATGCGGGTTTCCTTCTTCTGTATTTATTATAAACGTATGCTATACGTATCTAGTGAATGGTAGTATGGAAGAATTATTGAATACGTACTGACTATATTTCAATTAATTCACCCCGAATATAAATTACAATCAGATAACGTGATGTAAACCAAGTCCAATCGATGTCTCGCGGCGATGGATATGCAAAATGAGTACATCCTGCCCATGAACTTTCGTGCTACATTCTATTGTAGCCACTAATATAACCCAGTATCAAGATAATGTGTCGTAAATGGTTGTGTTCTGCCTTTGGATATTTAAGCGGCGCTATATATAGTGTACTTAACTACTACGTTTTACTACTTAATATGAAATCTTACAAAGTGAAGTTGACTGGAAAAATAATTTAATTTCAGAATGTGATTAAAATAAACGCCTGAAATGAAAGTTCGATTATGCGATGTGTAATGTGTTGCAATAGAACATTGCAGTAAAGGAAACTGTAGCTAGGACTACATGCTGATATATCATTTTATGACGTTATAGACATGTTAAAATTTAATTTTTGTTTGAGTATGTTAATTAGATATAAGTTTTGAATTAAGAATTGGGTAAAAAACTGTTATGTATCAAAATGCCCATAAATTTATTGGTGATCTTGTCATGTGCGAGTTTAATGTGCGAGTGCGCGTGTAATTCGTATTTTATGAATAACTCTGTTATAAATGAACGTATTGAACTGAGATTTGGGCAGCGCAAGCATCTTAAATAGCGCTATATTTTCTGGGTGTAAGAGACTTGTTACATACTATTTTAATAGGGATTTGTTTAGTAAAAATCAACTTCTATAGATTCCTTATCTTTTAGAAGTCAGAAAATGTATAGATAAAATCTATACCTGCTTCTGCAGAAATCTGCCAATCTGTTCAAGAAGTTGTCTATCAGTTCTATCCATCAATCACGTGATGGGTGTTTCGACCAATCAGCGATTGGCCCCAATTTTCATTAAGTTTGGGTCTCCGACGACGAAAGTCTAGTTAGTTCCATCCAGCAGCTCGAATATTACGGACGTGCTTTCTGTGCGAGTTTTTCGAACAGAAACGTTCTTATGTAAGAGTTATCAAGGACAATTTATCGACGAGTTACCCGTTAGCTAATACCTTGTATTGGTACGAACTCAATATTTTTAAAATAATAAAATATTTATATTTAAACAGTGCTAGTCTCGCGTGAGTCAAGATTTCCGCATAGGGGAGGTTTATCCATCCGGGATACTCCTGTATTAACGCGAGGACACCTCAAGACGCGGGAAGGTGCACGCTTAAAGCACCATAGTAAATAAATATTAAATTACAGCCCAGTTCAGTACCTTGAGATAAAGAGTAAACTGTTATCGGTGTGTCGGCGTGCGTGCGTACAAGAGGAGTGTCAGCGAAGCGTCAGGGTGCGGAGAGGAGCAGACGACGAGGGAGCAGATTTCGACGGATCACAGGACTAGCAGTGAGACGAATCAACATACTTGGGTACAACGTTCAAGTAACAATTGACATTTTTAAACAGATCAGTTCTGACAATTCAAAGACAATTATTAAAGTAAAATAAATTATTTGTGAATTACAGATCATTTTTAAAATTTGTTTCAAAATATACAACCTTGCTCCAGATAACTGACTACATTGTTCAATTATTACTATGCCTAATATATGTTTTGTCGCAGTGTATGGCCCAACGCTAATTGCAAAAACACTTTTTAGTTCCCTCATTAGTTAAGAGTTTGAGATGGGGTTTTGACAGGAATGTAGTTCATATGATAAAAAACAAATTGCCGTAACTATTTGTACTATTCACTAGGTGTGATTACGATTTATTAATAATTCTATATATGACGCAAAGTTGAAGGTTCTATATAAAACAGGTGTAATATTTAGATAGTTTTCTCTAAAGGTTTAGAAGAATCCATGATTTTCTCATAGGTAGAGTAATCTAAGTTATAAAGGATATAATTATTCTTATTCTTCCCTTACTTAAATTAGATTTATGTAGAGAGGGTTGAACAATCAGAGGTTTAGGATTTAGTGTGAAGGTCTGGAGAAGCTCGTTGTAATATTATTTCATCTCGGTAATTCAATTGTGACACACATGGACCTCTCTATAAACGATTCGTTTATAAGTCCGTGATTTTCTGTAATTAAACGCTACAAACGTCGAAAAGATAACCTGCAAACTATGTAAATACTTTAGTACGACCGCAGTTTAAAACTGCTTTTTGAATGAATGGAGGGTGGGCCGCATAGTTTTTTGAGATAAAAACATTTTAAGAGTACTGAAGTTCATGCAATACTAGCACACAATATACGGCAATTAGTATCGGATATGAAAGAGTAAATTTTGTACCCACCGAACCCTCAAAGCGACCTTGAGAAAATTCTACAGAGTCTACATTCTACAGACATACAACACGGCTGTCAGAGGTGCCAACGGAAGACCACAGGCCATTGGACTCTAGTTAGGAACAGCGTTTCTTTAGCGTACGTACTACGAAAATTCAAGTTGTATCACGTTGTTCATAAAAACAAATGCTAAATTGTAAAATACTTTTAAAGACTAAAAGTTCTGTAAACACAAAAAATCGTAAGAAAATTAATTTCAGTAAGTTTGCTTAACAGCAGCAGGATGTGCATCTAGTGTGGAGGCGGAGGAGGCTATAATAGCTCAACGGCTGCACACATGGGCTGAGTCAGTTAGCCTACTGCGACCGGGCAGAGAGAGCTCGTCAGCTGAGGTGAAAGCAACTCTCTAGGGGAAGAGCACCCCGAAATCAAAGTTCCTGGTCCTCCAGGTTGGGGGTTGGATCGGAGAATTCACATATACCAACTGCGAAACTTTTATGTGCAGAAACCTATCAGTTTCTCAGCCAGTCTGTTGTCTGCACTTGACCGGGACAACTGGTGGAGGCTGTTAAAGGAGGCCTTGACTCAGTAATGAGTTGTCGCGCCGCTGAAGAAGTTTGCTTAACAGACTAATTATTAAATTAAATTAAGAATAAGAGCTTTTTATTTTTAACCATTACTCAATTAAAGTTTAATAAACCATCATTCCACATATCTGTGTACCATTATTAATTTATCAATGCTTATCCATAACAACTTAGTATAATATTAACAGTAATGTTTATAACAATTATTGCTATGACTAAAGTAACATTAAATTATAAACAAACATACAAAAACATTTTATTTATTTACTGTTTTGATAATAAAATTTAGTTCGCGTGGTTAGTATTTTTCATTGAATTGCGGAACATAAGGAATCCATAATTTGTCTCTATCTGTGCCGGTTGTTGGGGGTTTGTTTAATTTCCCTCTACTCTCCAGATTTACCCAGCGTATTTGCTTTTTTTGAAGATTGTTTGTCTCCGTGTAATCTTTGACCATCCTTCCATTCAATGGTTCAGTGGTTACAAATGCCGTCCGCATCTTTTCTAACGTTAAGTCCCAGCCCATCCTATTTTCTTATCTGATATTATTTTAAACTGGATTTTGTCTCGTTCTCCAGAGAACTGGTCTGGCCTCAAAACGCACAATATTCGGCGCAGATATTTGTCATTTGTTTATACTGGCCCGGATTTTCCTGGTAACAGATGTTGTGTCCTTTTAGATCTGACAGCCGTTATAAGAGGACAGATTTTAAGCTGGAGCCAAAAACACGAATTTTAATTTTATTCGAAAATTTTCTTAAATTTAAAACCCTATGAAATTTTTTCAATAATGCCATTTTGTGTTGCACTTTTTGGACTTCCACTGCTGGGATAGTCTTCAGTGCTTGTACGACCACGTTTAAACTCGAGGTGTGCTGGGGGGGGGGGTAGTATCTCTAACCGTTGTTTCTGAAGGGGTAGTATCTCTTAACATATTTACAAATTTTTTTGTTTATTTTCCATTGGCGCTAATACGTTTTTAACGTTAAAACATCACAACACGATGTTTGATTTTGTGGATTTTAAAAACACGCATGACAGAAAAATTTCAAACAGCTGGTAAATATTGAATACATTGACAGATATACCTGGAAATTAACAAGTTCACGCAAAATATACGTCTTGCAACACACGAAAGATTTTAGTTCTACCACTGAGCTATAGATGTCGCTTCGTGTACTTTTCAACTGACTCTCGTAGACTGGCATCTCTCGCTTTCTGCGTATCAGGGGCTGCTGTTATACCAATCACCACGTTGCAAGCTTCTTTCCCCAGTCTCCTCACGTGTGTTTTATTTCCGTGATCTCCTGGGCTCCATCAGGTAGAACCCGGTCTAGCTTCTTTGTGGGCCAACGATCGTCGAACATAATTTCCACGTGTCCGTACCATACAAGGCGTTTATATTTATGGTGTCTAAGATTGTCTTGGAACTGAAGCTTCTTGTTTTTAAAATTCTACAGGCATACTATTTTCTTAGTTATTAGTACTGTTTCACGATTCAACAAATATTTTTACTACTTCCACTTTACAAACCACTGCTACAAAGTGTGTTTGAAATTTCTAATTAGCAAACGTACGTGTCTAATTGAGTACCTAATTAGACAACTATTAGATTAGTTCTTGTAAGTGGAGAAGACCTTACGCGTCACCTGAACTCTGCCAAAAAAATTGATCTAAAGTTTTTTTTTGCGATTTAATTACGGCTGGCGCCGCCTCTCGTATCCTAGCTTTCACTGGCGCCGATCTAAACAGTCCTGTTCTGTAAGTCCTCTTGCATTCATTGCATCTTCGAATCTATTTTCCATGAACGTTAGGTCTTCCTTTTTTCCTGCTAGAGGGTGGGTCATTGGGTGGGTCCATTCCCATACCTTCCTTGGCCATCTTTCATCCGACATTCTTGTAAGGTGCCCGAACCAATTCATTCTTCTTGTTTCTATTGTTTTTACTTCCATATTCCTTAAGGAAATGGAAGTATGGTGATGGCAAAAAAAATCGTGTTCGAGATTATTGCAGATTCTGTTTGTACTACACTCAAAACATGAAAAAAGTCGTTTTTCGAAAAGTGTGTGTGTGTGTGTGTGTGTCTGTCTGTCTGTCTGTGTGTCTGTAGATTTTTTTTTCTATGGCAAACGATAACAGCCGCAAATTCAAACAGAATCAAATAATGTTTCGCATACAGCCCTGAATTGTAGAGAACTCAAGGCTTTTTGATTTTGGTGAAGATCGGTTAAGGGGAAGGGGTAGTTTACCTGCGCAACCTTTTACGTTGTAACAACAGTAAAGTACTTGAAAATTCATTTAAACTTTTTCAAACAATGGTAATTGTTAAAAATAAAATAATTTTGTTGCCAGGCAATAAAATTATAATTTTTTCATTTTAATGTAAATCATGTATGAGAGAAAATATATCGTTCGTGGCAGGCAAGCATATCTCAGTTATGTAATGTTTACGTTTCCATTTTATTATTATGACTACCGCAATAAAAAGGCAGGGAACACACACACACACACACACACACACACACACACACACACACACACACACACACACACACACACACACACACACACACACACACACACACACACACACACACACACACACACACACACACACACACACACACACACACAAAATTCGCGTTATTTCTGACCTCATTCATGTTTATTTTCTTACATTTGCACGCTTTTTAAATGGAAAGTGCCGAAACCCATACCAACATAACGCGTGCAAGCCGAAAAGTGTCCAGCGTGGATAGCGATTTGCTTCCTGTGGATCGCTGGGCAGTGTAACTGCACGTGTTTACAGAGGAACGATTCATAGACAGACTTTTCGTCTTTAGGGAATGAACCCTCTGCAAGATGCTGAGGGTCCATGAGTGACTTCGGAGCGCTCCTTCTTTTCCGCGTGTTTGTTCTGTGAAACGTATAATGTAGATTCGCAGCTTTACTCTAAGCAACGCTCAATAGGAAATGTTGAACATTTTTGTCCACGGTGTACCCTCATACACACTAAACCTGCTCTGATGTTTTAATTACGGACATCATAATATTAAAACTTTGGAAACTTGAGCACTACTTAATGGAGATCAATCATTAACTTATACAAGCCATTAATTTTATATATATTTTTTATATATATGTGTACAACGTTATCGGCAACAAAGAAGTAGTTTTTGTTAAAATTCCTTCCCGGGATATTTGGATTTGGCCGTAGTCCAATGTTTTCTTCAAAACCAGACGTTTCGGCAATGGCATCGACTTCCATCATCAGTGAAAATTGAGTGCGATAATTTGAGGTGGTATACGTTAGTGACCACAGTACTGTGGTTAAGGCTGAAACAGTAAGTAGAAAGAAGTAGTTTCTATGGTAATATTTCATTTCGAAAATAATTTTAAATATAAATCTTAGAATATGGAAGTCATGTATGGTTCTCCATACCGATATTTATAATGTCAAGGTCGATTCCCATCGCTTGTCTTACCTCTACATTTTTCACTCTATCCAGTCTTGTTAGTCTACAGCACCTACACCAATAATCCATCTCCATAGCTCTTTTTTTGGATTTATTTCTTTTATTAATTTCCCACAGTTCTGCTCCATATAGGCAAATACTTTCGACTATAGTTTTATATATTCTGATTTTATTGTTTTTTGTTATTCGTCGACTCCAAAGGAGACTGTTTAATTGTTTCTCTTAGCTTGTCCTATTCTTACTTTTATTTCTTGGTTGCTGTCACTATTCGATGTCATTGTTACACCCAAATAGTTAAAGTTTTTAATATTTTTTATCACTTTTGTTCCTAGTTCTAGGTGTTGACCTTCACCGCCTACTATAAGGTACTCAGTTTTTGGTATAAGGTATTTATTTCGAGACCCCATTTCGCATATTCTTCTACTAGTTTCCTAAGCATATAACTTATATCAATTTCGTTCTCTGCAAATGTTAAGTAACGTAAATGTTTAAACTGCTGTGTACTTACTTGCTAAACAGACGCAAGACGACACAGATGATGATGAACATGAGGGCCATACCAACGAGCACACCGATCATGGCTGGGTCCACGTACGTTTCCGGAGTGACTGGCTCGTTCACAGCTGTACACACAACACATTTTGATAATAAATCAACAAATAAATATCACATTCATTGAGTATTTTTAAATTTCATAGTCCTAGTCTAATCTACTAAGAGGTACATGTATTACGGTATTATGATATGTGTTATAAATAAATTATTAACAAATAAATTATTAGGAAAATATTAGGTCCATGAAAAACTTCAGAAGGTTGGAAATTAAGAAGTAATGATGAAATATATCAAAGTATAGAAAATATAACAGAAACAACGAGGAAAAGAAGACTATTATTTTTTGGACATTTATATAGAACGGACGACAATGGGTTAACAAAACAGATCTTCAAATATCTGTGGGGGAAGAAGTCAGCATCAAGTTGGATTAAAGAATTCCAAAAGGATTTAGAAAAAAATAATATACACGCAGAAGAAGCAACTGAAAGAGAAGTTTTTCGGGCAAAAGTGTTAAAAATGGAAGGAGTCCAGGGTAGGAGAGAGAAAAACGCAGGTTCAAAGTGGACTGAAGACAGGAAGAAGAGACACAGTGAAAAGATTAAAGAATATTGGAGAAAAAGAAAAGAACAAAGAGTGAAGAATTGAAATTGGCATGTGGTTCTTAGATGGCCGATAAAAAAAAATTATTAACAAAATGAAGTCGTAATTAAACGAAATTTTAAGCGTACTAATAGAACTTAAAGAAAATAAATGAACGCCTGTTTAACATACCCTTTTTAAATAAATAATTAAACATTTTTTAATTGGAACAATAAAAAAAACTAAGTGACTCAGGCTTACTACTGGCATATTGGTAACTAATCTCTGAATAAGACGATAATAGAATAGTTTCATAAAATACAGTTCAAGAGTTTGGATACGAGTACTTACTTCGTTGTTGACTTGTTGCGCTCAGAAATGGAATGCTCTAGGTGGTGGATACAAGTCTATATAAAATAACGTGTAATTTATATTTAATTTTAACTTAAACAAGTAACTTAAAACAATGAAATAACTCGATTTAAGTTAAACTTAAATAACAATTAATATTTATCTTACTTTTAATATGCGAGGAAGTACCGCCAGAATGGGTGACAACTTACATCAGGAATGTGTATAAAAGTAAAGGAGATGGGAGGCAACAGACAGATGGGCAGAGAGCTTAGCGCAACAAACTTAATTAGTACATTATACGGGAAAACAATAAGAAACGGAATAGAATGTAACTGGAAAGGCGCTGAAGAACAGTGGATTTCGTGCAAGTTGCTCATGCATACATAACATCTTTTGCCCAAAGCAGATTATTAAAAGAAAATTGTGCGCGTTTTGGAAACCAATGTCTTCTTCTTCTTCTTCTTCTTCTTCTTCTTCTTCTTCTTCTTCTTCTTCTTCTTCTTCTTCTTCTTCTTCTTCTTCTTCTTCTTCTTCTTTAGAGACCCATTACTGAGACAAGGCCTCCTTTTTTAGGTTTCTGCACATAAAAGAGTTTGACAGATGGGATATGTGAATTCTCCGATCCAACCCCCAACCTGGAGGACCAGGAACTTCGATTTCAGGGTGCTCTTCCCCTAGAGAGTTGCTTTCACCTCAGCTGACGAGATCTCTCTTCCTGGTCGCAGTAAGCTAACTGACTCAGCCCATATGTGCAGCCGTTGGGCTACTATAGCCTCCTCCGCCTCCACACTAGGTGCACATCCTGCTGCCGATGTGCACCCAGGATACCCCCAGATTGCCCTGACAGGACCCCCATCTCTCGTTTGCTTACCGATCCACTCCGCCGAAGGGATTGGTTACCACAACCTTGGAGTGGATTGCTCGAAGTAACAGGGCCCACCGACGTGTAGGTGAGAGTGGAGTTGGGGTGGAGAGGCTAGTGCATTTCTTTTCTATGAAAGCATATGTTCGCGTCACACCCCTAATGTTGTATTCACAGACTTTAAAAAAGCATATGACAGAGTACACGTATGAACTCTGGTATATGCTAAAGTCAAGTTATACCATCTGTGTGTGTTACAGCTTGAGAGAGTTGTACGAGAACTCAGTAAAGTTTGAGAAAGGATGTCGCAAGAGATAAGAGTCACAACAGGGCTTAGACAGAGTTTTCGTATCGCACCAACACTATTTAGAGGGAGTGTTAGAAAAGTGGAAGAGAAAATGTGGCCAACGATTGTAGCGGTTGGAGAAGACACACTTTACAGTCTGCATTTTGAAGATAGCCAAGTGATTCTACCAGAAGATGAAAGTGATACACACTACATGCTACAAATAGTTGAAGAATATAATCACTATAAGCACTAAGGGCATAAGTCCATCCCTGGCAGCAGCAAACTGAGGGAACAACTCTTAATGCTTGGAGACATTGAGAATAAACATAGAGATTACTCCAACTTCGTCGTGCTTATTTACTAAACTGGTAAGTACCATGTTCTGGACGAGGCCTTTCAGTGTTTCCACCATTTTCAAGTCCTAAATCATCGTGATGATGGAAACATGGTACTTAGCAGTTTACCAAATACGCACTACACGGAGACTGCTAATTTAAATAACAATATTAAAAATAGAGATTATTATAAACACCTTGGTCTTTATAAGAAATGATGGTCGCAGAACGAAGGAAATCAGCAAAGTCAATCAAAGTCAATCATTTGCTGCTGCTAATGAATTAAGTGGATATTCTGGAGTAAAAAATATCTCAGAACACAAAAACGAGCGTTTACAAAACCTCCATACAAAATATTGCAATACACGGTACCGAATTATGCGTCTAAAATACAAGCTATGGAAATTAAGTACTGACGTGGATGTCCCAGTTGATGAGAACTGACAGAATATGAAATTCAGAAATAAGAAGGCGTACGGCAATCGATACTGATATACTTCAAACCTTCAAGACATTGAGGTGGTATTCCATGTGTAGAGGATACACGACCAGAGATGGCCTAAACAAATAATCGACTGGACTCCCGAAGAACACAGAAGAAAAAGAGGCAGACCAAGGAAGAGCTGCAACACGGAAGTGAACTTCGCTTTAGAAAATAGAAGACTGGAGTATGATGAATGGACGAACCGCCGGCGTTGGAAGCTAGGATGCAATAGGCGGTGACAGCCGTAAAGAAACCTCGCATATGATTACTTTATTTATATAAATATAAAATACATAATATTTTTACACAAACAAAACAAAAAAATTGTAAAATAATAAAAAATTTGTAATTAAATGAATTAAATAATTGTTACATAAATAAAATACAATTGTAAAAAGTTTTAATTAATGCAAGCCAGTAGAAGAACAACGTTAAATAATTTACAATTATGTTTGAGGTGCACATATTTTATGAGAATTACGCCGTAGTAAAAAGGGAAAAGATGGAGTTAGACGTTGCTACTTGTTAATTCTCAGGCCGTTTCGGTCCGTGGCGTGGGTGTTGCTGTTTTGTTTGCGGCCATTAGTGCCCCAGTTTTAGATTTAAACAAAAGTTAATTAAAAAAAAAAAATTGTGTTACAGACAGCGTTTGTATGCGGCACGCGTTTCTGGTTTCTATTATCGTCCCATGTGTTGGGAAAATTGTACGACTGTATTTCCCTTGCATAATAATCTACTTTCCTTGTGTGTTCCTCTAGAGTTTTTTGTATGTTAAGTATGATAAGCATTACACCACCATACTACGTTAGTCATGTTCAGCTCTTTCTGCTGAAAGTGATAACGATCTGTAGGACAATTTTCATAATATTGTCACGTCATTACAGAACGTTCTACATGTTTCTCGGCTATTCCAGCAGAGCCCTGCTGTAATGTTTGTGTGAGTACGTATTGCTACTTTGACAAGAAAGACAATTACATGACACTTGACGTGCGTCAACAATCGAGGTTGTTCCAGACTTCACCGGTCATGCACTGTGTTCAAGGCCGCAATTAATTACGCTCTAGTGTTTTCGAGTAGTGTTGACGCGTATTAAGGATTATTCTATTTAAACAACGACAGCTGCCGCTTAGAGGTCAGTTTAAGTAGCGATTTATTCAAGTGAGGTTCGAAGTATTGTGGCGAAGTGTTATAATTTGCGGGATTCTATTAGCTGACATTACTATTGCGGGTGGACAAAGTTTGCTCGGATTATTGTACAAGTTGATTGTAAACTGTATTTGTGATTAATTAAAGCTTTTAATTAGTGACTTCATTGGTGTCTTGTATTTTGTTTTCCACTGTGCCATACGACGATCTGCGAGACCGTCGTAACAATATGGAAACGATATGCAAATGAAGAGTTTGGCAAGAAGAAGTGTGGAAAGAAAATAAAAGTGATAAAGCTTTAGGTCTGTGAAGTACTGAGATGACCGCGGACCACTCGCTCAGAAGCTGGATAAAGCGCTGACCTCCCTGTTCCATCAAGGATTTCAGGCCACTAAGCTAAACTTTCAACTTTACTAAACTCTACTGTACTTTACTTTAAACTTTACTTTATTTTTTAAATGTAATTATTAACAAAAGTAAATTTTATATAATTAAATTAAATTTAAGCTAAAATAATCAAAATAAATTGAAATTTGTACTATTGTAGAAAATCCACTGTTGTAACTAAAATCTAATACAATTGCCACTGTGTTACTTGAGACTCATCAATGTACAGTGGATGTGAGGTTTTGAGGCTACAAACTAAAATTCAAAAATTTTATATTGCCCCGTTTCTGACCCCGCGAAATCTAAATTTTACATTTAAATGATATTACTGTCCTCTGGTGAGTCCCGAGCAAAGTGGAAGTATATTAAATATTATATAAAAAGGTGCAACTTAACTCGTTTCGTACAGCCGGAAGAGGTTGAAGAGAGGTTAAGGGCAAGCAGGTGCCTAAGGAAAGAAGCATTGAAGGAAATACGGGTCACCTGCATAATATGGTTACAAATAATTGTCGGTCATGGGGGGGGGGGGTGAATCTAAAACGCTGGTCGTGTGCGAAAGAGATTCGGCATGCATGCATGAGAGACTGCCAGGGCTTTCGATACATACATACATACATCAGCGGCGGAACAACCCATTACTGAGTCAAGGCCTCCTTTAACAGCCTCCGCCAGTTGTCCCGGTCAAGTGCAGCTGCTCTCCGGTTCCGGGTCCCAAGGATGTGGCGCGCATCGTAGCTCACACCGTCTTCCCAACGTAGTTTGGGTCTACCAACTCTCCTGGTGCCATAGATCTGTTCTGTGAGTGCCTCTCTTGGTATTTCATTCTCCCCCATTCTGATCACGTGTCCAGCCCACCTGAGTCTACCAAGTTTTATAATTTTCACAATATCTGGTTCATTCAGAAGAGTGTTCAGTTCTTGGTTGGTTCTTTTCCTCCATTCACCTCCTACACATATTGGACCAAATATACTACGGAGGATTTTGCGTTCATGAACCAGCAGGCTTGACTCAGACTTTCTAGAAGTGGTCCAGGTCTCAGAACCATAGGTGAGAACTGGGCGGATCAGTGTTTTATACAAAAGCAGTTTGATGCTCCTGGCAATTATTCTGCTTTGGAACAGGGGTCTGAGACCAAAGAAGCACCTATTAGCTGAGGTGATTCTTCGCTTTATTTCTTCTGTTGTTTCCCCATCAGCGTTAACTTGGCATCATAAATAAACAAAGTTGTTGATTTTTCGAAGGAATAGATGCCAATTTGGATGTGCTCTCCTTCTCTAGCCTCCTGTCCTGTGGCCATGTATTTTGTCTTGCTTTCATTTATTATGAGACCCAGCCTCCTTGCGACACCTTCAAGAGCAAGAAAGGCTTCAGTGACTGCTCGAAGGGACCTCCTGATTATATCTAGGTCATCGGCGTATCCTAGGACCTGCACCAACCTGTTGAATACAGTCCCGGAGGAATCTATTCCAGCATCCCTCATAGCTTTTTCTAAGGCAAGATTGAAGAGGAGGCAAGCAAGAGCATCGCCCTGGAGGACTCCCTTTCCATAGTCAAACTCTCCTGATCAGTCATTCTGAATCCTCACCATGCCCTTCACTGTCAGCATTGTCATCCTACACAATCTTATTAATTTCTTTGGTATGCCCAGTTCTTCAAGAGCAGTGTTCTTTTCTGTCAATGCTGTCGTATGCATTTCTGAAATCTATGAAGAGGTGATGGGTTTGTAGCTTATGTTCCCTACCTTTCTCCAGAATTTGTCGGAGTGTGATAACCTGGTCTATTGTCGATTTTCCTCTTCTAAATCCGCACTGATATCGACCAATCACCCGATCAGCATGTGGAAGCAGTTTTTGGTACAATATATGGGACATATTTTATACGCCACAGGGAGAAGAGAAATGCCTGTGTAATTGTTACAGTCTAGTTGATCTCCCTTTTTATAAACCGGACATATAACTGCCTTCTGCCAGGCTGTTGGCAGTTTCTCTTCTATCCATATATCAATGACAAGGTGATGAAGGGTTTTAACCAGCTCTGGGCCACCGTTTTTGAAAAGCTCCGCAGGAAGATCATCAGAACCGGGAGCTTTGTTGTTTTTAAGGCTTTCTATTGCAGCTATCACATCATCTTCATCCGGAAGCTTGATGTGTTCATGTTCCTCTAGCACAGGTGGTACATAGGGCGCGATAGGGCTTTCGATAGGGCGCGCAAATCGATCTCTGCATTCAAATAGAGATCGGTAGCTTAAAAATTTACGTAACTCAAAATGCCGACCAGAGGTTTTGGCCTTGCATTTGTTTCATCATATGTGGAATTCTCAAAACTAGCGTTTCTCGCGTAAATACTTTGGTTGTTTTAACAGCAGCGAATCGATCGCCTTTCACTCTCGTACGCTCAGTTTGTTTAAGCTACACTTATGTCTTGGTGGCTCCTCGGAATACACTTAAGCTTCTCGTGGACCACCAGTCTGGAGCTACTGCTCTAGGTGATGCAATATTTTTTATTTGAAATAAAGAATAACAGTTGGACACGAAACAGGAAAAATTAGTGTTCTACTAGGCGAACGCCAATTTGCGACCTGGGTTGTAAAGTCTTAGTAGATCGGAGATCCACAGAAGACTATACTACTGAGATATCATAAGAAAGTAGCTTATTGAAAAAAGGCCTGCAAACCTTAAGAAATACTGTACTCAATCAAAGAAACATTTCATAAAGTATATATGATTTTGAACAATACACCGTGGAACGATTATAATAATAGAAGTAACGAACGATTAGAGGCTAGAGGCTTTTGAAACATGACGCTAGAGAACTTCATGGAAGAATGGAGTGAACAATAAAGTTTTCTGAGAGTATATGAGTAAAGCAGTTGCGGAACACCTACATCATAAAAAATATTGATGACGAGAAAAATAATTCACCACAGTAGGTAAGACTGTGAGATTATAATGATAGCTTGATGTGGAAAATACAAAGTGAGGTAAAGAAAGATGTTCAAGAATCAGGTGAATGCAAAATGTTTTAAGAGAGTTTTAAAGTGAGATGGATTATCAAAGTATAAGAGCTTTCACGGCCGCAGTGAGTTTATTTAAAATAGTCTTCCGGACTATTGACCCTCACGAAAACATTGAAGTGCTACAGCTACTTTATAATGCTGGACTCGTTCGGCGATTGCAGAGATAGAAACCATTTGAACTAGAGAACTAAATATGTCAAGTAATTCTCAGCACATGAACAAAGTGTAACTGTACTAAGGAATGCTCCAGTTGGAGCTTATCCTACACAATGTTAAGTTATGTATGAGAATTAAATTAGTAGATAGTTTGTAACTATTTGCAATGAAGTTAATTAAAAAAAAAGTTGATTACAATTCTCCGATGATGCACATTGTGTCTGTGAATGTGCGTGAGGAACCAAAATAATTACACACTTGTAGAAGAAAACTATGATTACTATATTTATGCATACATTTTTATTTTGACGATTTTGTAATTTCTTATAGTAATTGAATTATATGTTGTTTTGGGGCAATAATAAATGTATTCTGAAAAATGTACGTAAAGTTTATGATAATAAAAAATATTTAGTTGGAGAAGAAATTTATTATTGGTTTAAAAAAATAGTCTTGGACGTACCAGTCTGCAAAACCCAGACTCGTCGACGTACAGTAGTGTTACGTCGGAGTTACCGGAAGTGCAGGACCGGAACTAGGCTATTGCGGCCGTAGTCCATACGTTTTGTGAAATAAATCGTGCACCGCGGCCGAATATCTAGGAAAATTTTAATAAAACTTTCCCGTATGATTTAAAACTGGCATTAAACGTTTTCGTGGATTTTAAACACAGGGAAATTAACACAATTACCTGGTGAATTCAGGACATGGGCATCCATCAATCCTCAGATTGATGTTGGAAGAAAGATGTACAATATTGCCCTATCTGCGCCTCTCTTTTTATCTCTTAATTCTTTGTAGTTTTTACCTCAAGTTCCTAAAGTACACGCTCATGTCTTCCTCTACACAGTCACGTGTTCGTCAGTACAATTGAAATGCACGTAGGAATGACGTCAGACGATATATTAAAGCAATATTAAAATACGGTTGTGAGAAGTGAGTGACATTGGAGACGTTTAATATAGGATGTCGGGTTTATGACTTGGAATGTACGACAGCAAATGTATGCTATGAATCTTCCTGGTCTAAAGGTTTTATATTAACGTTTCCATTGTGGCGTATAAGTTAAGAGGTCAGCTTCGAAACGAACGGTAATCTCTCTAGTAGGCCTATTGTATGTAAATTAAAGCCGTTTACTGATGATGTATTACCTTAATGACAAACGAGCGTTTGGGGCACTTGTGTTTGCACGGAATTCAAGTGTTAGACAATCGCAGTAGGAGTGCACGAATTCGTCCACTCGTTCGTAAATGCAAATCGGAAGGCACAAGTAGACCTACTATGTTCATGGGTTTGCGATTAAAGTTATCCTATACTGGAAACAACAATGGACAGGAATGCGAAATTCTTGTTTCAACAGTCACATAGCCAATGAAAATTCTTTGTCTTTTTTATATTCATTCTCCAGCTGCCTGTCTTTTCAGTAAGTATAGCTAGTTTTACTAATTTGTTAAATAAAACAGTAGGCCTATATACGGAGTTTTTGCGATAAGCCGCGAGTTTTAAAGCTATAGACGTTAGGAAAATATCCGTACTGCGATATCATGATTTCTTTTTGGTTTTGACTATATAGTTAACTATATAGTTAGTTGGAACATTATTTGTCGGGCTGTTAAGCCATGGTCCATAGTTTGTGTTGGCAGACGTTTCGGTCTCACCATCGAAAGCCATCGTCAGTCTCGGAAACAACTGGCACGGTGTCCGCGTGCCAATGAGAAATCTACTTCATCACTAGGGTAAATTCGCGGACACCGTGCCAGTTGTTTCCGAGACTGATGATGGCCTCCGATGGTGAGGCCGAAACGTCTGCCAACACATACTATAGATCACGGCTATAGATCACATAATATAGATCACAAATAATGTTTCCAAATATGTGGATGCCGGTTGTGAAAGCCTTAGGGACTGTACTGAGTTAAACTGTTCCCATGTTTTATTGTTTATTATGTGGTCTTAACATTATGTAGCACTTTTTTCTTTAGAGAACCGTCTAATTATGAAAGATTGAACTCAAATAGCTACAAATATACTGCAATTTTACGTCTAAATCACTTTTTGTATTCAGTAAACACGCAGAAATGGAAAAGGTAATAATGACAGTGGTAAATAGGCGTAAATAGCTAGGTTTGCTAGAAATCTATTAGGAACACTAAGCTTTAAGCATACCTATGTTACAAGTTACCTAAGTGTATGGTGATTAGCAGAGGAGAAAAAAGAGCAAACATAAAGGTAGGGCAAGACAAAATACAACAGGTTGAGTTGTTTAAATATCTTGGTCTTGCACTCGTGAAATTAGAGCAAAAACTGCTATAGCGAAAGAGGCATTTAATGGGAAGAAAAGACTGCTGTGTGGCAAAATTAATAAGAATTTAAGGAGAAGGTTGGCCAAATGTTATGTGTGGAGCGTTGTTTTATATGGTGCAGAGACGTGGACACTAAGGAAGGAGGATGAGAAAAGATTAGAAGAATTTGAGATGTGGATTTGGCGAGCAATGGAAAAAGTAAGGTGGGTTGATAAAGTAAGGAATGATGAAGTTTTAAGAAGAATAGGGGAAGAGAGAAGAATCCTGAAGGTAATAGAAAATAGGAAAAGGAATTGGTTAGGTAATTGTTTAAGAAGGGACTGCTTGCTTACAACTGCCATGGAGGGTGTCATACAAGGAGGAAAAAGAAGAGGGCGTAGAAGAATGAAGCTAATGGATAGCATTAAAAACAGAGGGTTTTACGAAGAAACGAAAAGACAGGCATGCGATAGGACAGCTTGGAGAGCTTTTACCATTTGAAGGCCTGCCTTAGGGCAGAACACCAAATAATAATAACAATAATTTTACAAGGATGCCCTGACAATGTCGACAATTAACAGGCTTACTGACTGTTATAAAGATACAGTACAGTCAAGTGCAGTCAGAAATAACACAAAACGTCAGAAAATCAGTGAATGTCATGTCATTTGCTCTGTGCATTACACAGAGGAGAGAAAATCATTTTTCAACAGTTTTTATTGTAGAGAAAATGATTGAAGATACGTGTGCTTCACACATGCTTTGAACACGATTTCGGTTTGGTTATGGTATTTCTAAGGTATGGCTTTGCAAGGGAAGTAACCAATTTGGTCGAAGAACGTTAATGAATAACGTGCATACTATTTGTACTGCTTGGAAACAAGAAGTTAGTTATTAATAAATACACGGTATCGAAATACAAATTTTTAAAACTCGAGTACACATTTTATTGCACTATTAAAATTGAAATTTTAACGGAAGTAATTAAGCATTTATAAATTAGGACTTGACGTTAACAGTACAAATTCACAGCCGCTTGTATTTTCTTAACAAACGACGTCAATCGTACCCAAAAAATGTGAAGTTTATTTATTGTGAAAAGGCAAACTGGATAGCGCATATAACAAATCTATAGAATTATGAATTATGATGATATGAGCGAAGAATAAAAAATGTGTAAGAATTAAGAATGTGGTTGCGTTGACAGAATAAGCGATTGTAAGCTGGTGAATTTGAGAGACGGTATAAAGCTGAAGAGAGATAAACATGCTGTAGAATATAACAAGATGGAATCAGTTTGCTAGTGATATTTGTCTATGTTCTAAGGTAACAAATAAATTAAAGCGTTTCATTACCAACACATTCGTAAGCGTTCTGTTTGTTGAGGATTGGCGTCAGCTCGAAGCGACACCAACACCTTCCGTCCTTGCACTCAGTCTGCAGTGCTCGCGTCTCGCACTGTTCGTTGAAGAAACATGACTCGTTGATTCCCACTTCTGAAACAAAAAACACAAGTCATTGGTAACTTGATGTTTTCGCATTTGTAAGCACTGCATTATAGCATCTAGCACAGGTAAGGACCTTGTATCGTATTACGCAATGGTGACCAAAATTCTTACACTATAAGTTAGTTTTGTGATTATGAAATTCAAGCCTACCACGTAAGCTAATTATTTCTTACAGTTAGGGTAAGTGGGGGGAGGTGTGTTTTCTAAATTACTCTGTGCAGACTTCAATACTTTTTTTGTATGACTTTGTTCAAAATTTATGTTGTTGAGAAACTTCAATTGGCAACCCTTTTATCATACTTTAAATTTTTTACATCTTAATTTTATATTAAAAAAAGTTAAAATTAATTTACAACCCAATTACTCCCATGGGGGTAATTGGGTGGTATACCTAGAACTCATAAGGTATTAATGCTACAATTTGTGGACAAATGGGTGTTAAAAAAGGAAGCAAAAACTGCATCTTACACTTGGTTTAATTGGGAGAAAGTTTTTAGTGATACACTTTTTATCAATTACAAATTTTTTCAAAAACTTCGCACTTTTCTTAAAACTAATCAAAATTATATTATCCTAGTAATGTAGGGAATGAAAAAACATTACAGTTTTTATCATTACTCACAGTTTATATTATGTAGTTAAAGGATAATGCATAAGAAGAATATTTTCTAATGACCAAACAATTTTAACACACTCTCAAAACTTTGAAAAAACAAGCGGAATTGGCTACTGCTACTACAACTGCAATAAGAAATCTAGGTTTAAATTGCTTGAAACTAAATGAAACAAAGTAAAACTAGTTTATTTATAATAGGCATAAAGTATGGACTTATAGGCTATGTTGTACCATCTCTGTACCTTAATCACTTTAATCCTATTAAAATTTTAAATAAAATTATGTATATATTTTTAGTTGCATAAACTTATCAAAGTACGTCAGAAAGGAATAACTCAATTGACAATAGGCACTCAAATATTTTGTTTTGAAATTAGAACATAATAAGGTTTCATAACTGAAATCAGAAAGTAAGCATACATTTTTAGTTTTATAAGTACAAAAAAAAATACCACTATTAATGGCATCTTACATAAGATTTTAACTTGTCGCATCCTACTTTAAATATTATTTGAAATACAGTTTTTACTGCTTTTAATGTAGATCCTGTCTTCAAATTACGTAAGTATAACGCCTTTTAAATTTATTGTTAAGTTCTATTACTTGTAACAAATAAGTAGCCACGTGCTACTTATCGGGTGTAGGCAAGTTCATAGACGAAACCACGTAATACCAATTTAAATACGCGATTGGCTAGATGTCAATGTCCGAGTTCCTATACGAGTGGATGGTCCAGTTTCTAGACAACTGTAATAAACTTAGATCAAAGGTCGGGGCAGGTTGACTGACCGCTTTGAGACAGTTTCCCTCTAAGTTTTCCAGTTTTCTGCAGTAGCTTGAAAAAGGTATACTTTTTGAAAAATTCTCAGGAAATAAGAATTAAATGTCTAATAAAATAGCCAAGGGTATAATTTATTTGTAAAATATTTCCACCCTCAGTCTTGTACGAAGAGTTGATATTTGTACGACTGTCAGAAATGTGTCAGGATGTAAGTTAATTGTTTTTGGCTTTTTTATTTTCATACGTTATATGTTAACAAACGTGTTAAATCTAAATGTTTCTAGTATCTGGTGTATGGGCGTATTTTTTAAACATTAGTTTCTGAATATTTATTGAAAGAATTTTTATAAGAGTGTGGTCCAAACATATTTAATATAAAAGTAAATAAAGAAATGACTTCTTCTTCTTCTTCTTCTTCTTCTTCTTCTTCTTCTTCTTCTTCTTCTTCTTCTTCTTCTTCTTCTTCTTCTTTACTTCAAGTCTGTTCAGTCTTCACAGCCACGGTTTTCTTGGTCTGCCTCTATCTCGTTCTCCAAGAGGCTTATACTGGAGGCTTCACAGGTGACTATCTTTAATTACAAAAAAATTTAAAAAATGTATGGTGGCCAAAGCATGTAGTCGTATAGAAATTCACACATTTTTGTCTAGTAACTCGACCATCTCTTCTCTGGAAACTTGTCTTTTATAAAATTGTATAAATGCTCTACCTCGTCCGCTACTTAACATATCTCCGCATGCCACCGCCACTGTTGGAGAGTGTAAACCTGTGCCAAGTATACAGTAGATATTCACGATACAAAATTGACACAGACAGACTGTAACGATTCGACAATAAGAATAAATCTATAATGTGAAGTAATGTAAGTGTCTACCAGAAGTGAATTCGGCAGTATGGTAAATGTTTCCATCAAGTGAAGCAACAAAAATGAACTAAATCTTTCATTAACACTAATTAATTTAATAAAAAATGTTAGTCATTTAAACTTTATGTTTTTCACTGTAGCGCCAAGTTTCCTGCATTTCCTGATTTTCTTTAAACTTGAATAGTTTTGTATTAAACTCGCATAGAAGTTGCACGGAAGTTAGTTTTTATTCATACGGTAAAACAGACAGGCACTAGGACCGTCTACAACAGCGTACACTCACGTTACGGGGGCGGAAATATTTATTCAAAAGTGAGGCGGGTTGGCGCGGTAATTAGAATGTAAAACTGTAATGGTAGCAGGAATTTGTAAACGGTCCCGGGCCCTGTGTTGTTATTGTTGGTCGTTTTATGGTGTTAATTAAAACGGCCGTTGGGAGTCCGCTTTAGTGTTTATTAGTTTCGGCGCTAAACGGGCAGAAACCAAGGCTTGTGCAAAGAAAGTAAAGTACAGTATTTATTTCAATTAAGGATACATTGTTTTATTTTAATCACCAGCACATTACATGAGCGAAAGTTAACCTGTATTCGATTGTGTGTATGAGGGAGGCAGTCCTGCCACATCCTTTTCTCTGGCACCGCAGCATTTTATTTTGATTTTTTTTCGTGTTATTTTGTTCAATCATTTTTCTTTCCGTTCTATTGATGAATGTAAAATTTTACTTTTTGTTTTTACTTATCCCATTGTTAATAGTTACGTACACTGGTTCTCCAGTTATTTACTGGAGGACTGTTAGATGTACTGGTCTTCCGTATTCAGTGTATGGCTATATAGCAGGTTTTATTTTCTTTCAAAGTTTCGGGTATTAGTTTTAAGCTCATCATGTGATATCTTTATTTCTTACGTGTTTTGGACGCGAATCTACAGAAGCATGCCAGAACAAGTTAATTTCTACTCCTTCTATGCTTTTCGAATTGCCAAATATTTTCCGTAGAGGTTGAAAATTTGATTTGTAGCAGGGTCCCACTACCACAAATGCGAAATGTGCTTCTCTCATGCCAGTCATTTCAAGCAGTCCGTTATAAAGGCTCCAAGTCTGTAAAAGTAAATAATGTGAAATAAATTGATACTAACTTATTTTAACACACGAGATTAGATTTTTTGCTTTGCTGTTATTAGTCTTTTGGGCGTAGTCATAATGTGCTGGCATCAGCATGTGTTTTAATCTCATGACAAATACTTTGTATACGTTAACCAGAACAAAGGTTGCGTTATACTCCAGTTGATAACAGTGTACAATGTGCTGGAATATGACGTCATACCAACACGGAACTAGCAGAAGGCTGTGTGTGTGTGCGTGTGTGTGACATGACCTAAATAACAACTGTTAATTACTAGGGAAACTGTATGAATAATTAAGACATTACGATAAAAAAAATATTTAAATGGAATAATACTAGTAGGCCCTAACATCAAGTTATTTTATGTAATACGTGTTTTGTAAATTTACTCCGACATGAATGTGATATGTTTAAAATAGGTTTTTGGGCGATTTAGTCAGTAGAAATAAATATAATCGAGTTTATTATGATTGTTACTGTGCCTTCATAAACAAGGGGCAAGTTATTTACTTGTACAAGTTACTTATTTGTAACAAGCTTATGCCTGTAACTCACATGAATTACTATGACTGTAACAAGCCTATTTTCATACGTTACTGTATTCATAACTTTCCATTAATTAAAAACGTAGACACTGGTTAATGAATTTCTTCCCTCTTTAATTTTAGTTAAACCAGATGAAAATATATTTTCAGATGTTTGCAGAAAACAAAATTAAAATAATTTTTTAAAAAATTCACTTTCAAACTGAAACGTTTACATTTTTGTGTGGACTTGACCAGAAGCGAAATTACGTTTCCAGTAGCATTTCGTACTAAAGTATTTGTACAAGGAGTAAAGAAATTCCTTGTTCGTCAGTTTTGTTTAATTCTGTACGATCATGGCAGAGGAAAGTACTGATTGTGTGTTCTAAACGACACCGGTGTTTGATGTATTACAGACGTAACGTATTATTTTCAAGTACTGTACGGTGCATGTGGGGCGGTTATAATGTTTTCAACACAACTTGTAAGTTGTATAAGCTGTAAGCTGTGTTGCCGTTACCATACCCCGTTTCATCAGTATTCTTTAAGGATATTTAACGGGAGATTAAGTGATTTATGAACTTTTGTTAAAGTTATCGAGCGCTATAATGGTTAAGTTAAAGGCGGATATCTCCTCGATAGACAACTATTGGTCGTTAAGCTGTGGACGACTGTGTGAACTGGTGCGTCGCGAGACGATCCACTAGGTTGGCGATTCCAGGTATGGAGCTCCAGCTTTGAAATCCAAACCAGAAGCAGCAGAACCAGAACCAATTCGCTCTTTAGCAGCCCGTTTCAACGACTAGGTCACACTAGTACAGTATCTGCCGAGGCCGTTTCCAAGTATCGCCTGAAAACGATTACGATACCTGCCAAGGCCGGCTGTGAGGGCCACTGCCGCACATACGTAAAATGTACATGCATGTCGCTTCATGGTGTCGTCCATAAATAATACACGGAGTCCGCTTCTCAATAAGCGAGAAGGGAACCGACGCGACCGGTGACTTTGGCCGCTAGCCGAAGTCCCCCGTCGAGAAAACTTTGTATCTTTCTTTTGTGTATAGCAACAAGGTAGCCCCAGACCGGGGCAGCATAGGTGATAATCGGCAACAAATATGCCTTGACAATAAACTTACGTGCCATACCCTTGTCGGCAAGCATCAGAAACAGTGATAACTGACTGGGCGTGGGAACGCCAGGTGATCTAACGATTGAGGTGGACACCGAGATACTTGACCTCAAGAAACCAGGGAAAATAGGTTCTACCAAGACTTACTCGGCTCGTGATCTTCCGGCTCTTGAAGAATAGCACCGCGGAGCTCTTGGTCTCGTTGAACAAATTTCCAGTTATCGGTCCAGTCCACAAATGTATCCAGTTAGCGCTGTAGTAGTATATTTGTCCTGTCACCGTTACGATTCAGCTTACTGGACTCAAGACTTCATGGGTACGTAGACGGAGAACAGGGAAGGCAATAGAACGCTACCTTGAGGTACCCCGGCTGCTGTGCGGGTAATTTTGTATGCTGTGTCTCGGAGGAGTCACAGTCATATATTCTCGTGCAGAATGTCATCTCCGTCAGAAAGCTAGCAGACGGGTGTGGGAACTAGCAAGGTAGCAGTATGGGAGCTGGAGTTTCCCGGAGTTTAAATAAGAGCCCGTAGTACCAGACACTGTCAAAGGTCTTCTCCACATCCAGGATACAGCTTACGGCTTGCTCTTTCCGATACCCGGCTCCCGCTGTGCCTTATACCAGTCACATCAGCTAGCGAGTTGTGGAATAGCCTGAGAGAAAAGGGCCATTAAGCGGTGAGAGCTAACTTTAAAATTCACGCCGTGTAGAGCTCGTTTGGTGTTCTGTGCAAGCAAATCAGATGTGAGACGGTTGTGAAAACGTTATGTAGGGAAGTTCGACTCTAGTGTTAGAACGATCTTTGTTACCAGCCTTGAGTGAATTATTTCCACCTGTTCGTACTCTGAAGATGGCAGCCGTGTGAGACGCCGAAACGTCAGTTTGTAACAAAGACATCGATTTTAATAACAGACTACGTCCAGAAAACTCGTAAGTTTGAAGTAATAACATAGAAAACATTAAAATTATTTTGGCGTCATTTTCGTCCAGTTGTTCATATACTCTAATTATAAAATAGCATGTTTGTTTCTGTACACAATACTTTATATACAAAAACGTATAAAACCTGATTTAATATTTTCAAAATTGTAGCCTTTTGCAAATAAGCAGAAACTAATACATAAAGCATGTTTTAATATTTTCAGAATTGTGACTTGTTACAAATAGACAGAAACTATTAATCAGAAATTTAATCAAGAAAGTTGTGTTAGTGGTTATAATCACAAACAGAATTAACACTGTTACACACCATTATAGAAAAATTATTCCGATTAGCGCTTTCAAGCTTCACAGCTCATCCTCAGATCGGAAATAACAATAGTAGGATAAACAACTTCTTAATTCCCCACTTGTACACATTTTCGTAAACAAGCTATGATACAAGAAAATGTGTACAAGTGGGGGTATTAAGAAGTTCTTTGTCCTACTATTGTTCTTTCCGATCTGACGATGAGCTGTGAAGCTTGAAAGCGCTACTCGGAATAATTTTTCGTTAGTGTTGTGCAACAGTGATAATTCTGTTTGAAACTATCAATCAGGAAACACTGAAACCACATAAAGTAAAGGTAAATAAAATTACAAAGTACGTAACAGGTGTTACAAATATATCAGAAACCTGCAATTCATAATAATTTTTAAATTATTGTTAAGCGATATCCTTAACAATTTGAAGCAACGCCAATAATAATTATCGTGAAGCATATCCGTGTGAAATAAACGGTAACTAACGGAAAGAAGATCAAGGCGACAAAACCTAAAGTAGGTTAACAAACGGTCCGCTATGAAGGTAGTTATGAGTTTGTGAAACGGGGCATAAGAGATGTACATTTTATCTGGGAAAGAATGACAAAAATATAAGCTTCTGAGTATAGACAGCAGCCAGCTTTTGCAGCCAGTTTTTACCAACATGATGTTTATATTAACTGAGTTGAAATCTCATAACGATTTTACGTTGGGGCAGAAGAAAAATTTTCATTTGTAACTTGTTCGAAGCCACTCGGGTTGAACAAACCTGACAGATAAAACGCAGAAACCTTCTGTATATTAAACACGTTGTTTTGTTGACATTAAATATTTTGTGTCAGGCAATATGCATGACCTCCCGCAGTCTGAAGCCAAAATGCTCTGCATTACGTATTTCCACGGACAGAAAACCATAGCATGCAACTAATGGCACAGTGTAAAGTCACTATTAATCGTCCGTATTGAATCCCCCTTGTGAATGAACGTTATACGTTACTCAGATATTAGCGTATTACAGACAACGAAAAAAATACTGAAAATTGCGCTGAAAAGAAAGACGTAGAAACCTTGAAAGACTAAAAGATGGAAATATACACAAAGAAACAATGTTTATTTAGATATTTACTATGCAACTTCATAATATATTTAAGTAGCACACACGTTCCTATTTACATGTTAACTATGAACATTAAATTAGCTTTATTTTCTTGTACCTACGCATTCTTATTCAAAGTAAGCTGGAAGTGTTTGTATAATATTTTAAAGTGAAACAAGTTGATGTTTGTAGTAAAATGATTTATTACAAAGAAAGTGGATTGTTACATGATAGGTGATTAGAGTTTTTTAGTCCGTCAAGTAACAAATTTACACTTTCAAATGATACAACCGACTTGTCTTTAAAAATTCTACCACTTATTCAATAAATCATTCTTCCTATTTTAATACTATTTCTCTTTGAATATCTGAAGGAAATTATTTCTGTTACGATAGGAAAGTTTTCGTAAAAGATGTTTTCGTTGTATCGCGGTTGCAAAAGAATTATTTACGCTGTCAGTTGAAGAATATTTTAAAACATTCAGTACAACTCTATTTTCAATTTACTGAGAGCAAAAGAAAAAAATATGTATATATATCTCGCAACAGTGCTAGAAGAAAGAAAATGCTCAGAACGGCGCTTTTCAGGAACTGAAAGTTGTAGCAAGTGAATAATTCGAGTGCACTAACGAATCCTATTTACAGCGTTATAAGTATACTATATAACGAATACTATATCATACTTACAATATTGACATTGTTCAATTGCGTAATCCTGAATGTTTACATTTTCAATAATTGAATTCTCTGTCAACTAATTTTTACGTTTCTTCATATAACAAAGTAACAGAATACATATTACTTTTATTATTTTGTTTAAAATGTTAATAAATGTTTCATGTACAAGAAAGCGCCTATCCAAGTAGATTTTAAATAGGCCTAATTTGTTATTTAGTTACTCCCTGTACTTGTTCATTTACGTGTACTATCCTTACAGTTTTACACCAGTTGCACTCTTCCGCAACCATATATACCAAGTGGGCTCGTTTCTACGTTGTTATTTCGTTAATTCACTAAATAAAGATGCGTTTACTTTTAAAACAGCAAAGCAATTGAAATATCTTTTGCCATCTCTTGTGTTGTGTTTTAAGATTTTAATGTTAATCACCTTCCACTTTCATTGTTCTCCGATGAACACGTAATCACCTGTTGTATCGTGTTATTTCGGAGCTCTTAATCAACGTCATCCTCGGGCTGTCACGAATTATACAAATATGTCTGTATCGACGTTTCTCGCTTATTTGGTAGCCTTAAATCTTCTGTTTCTGGGCGTTTGGCGATTATTTGTTTCGGAATTCTGTGGCCCCATCTGGGGGCAATATCGTTCTCTATATTGGCAACTATAATGTAGGCAATAGTGTCTATCTGTTCAATCCATACAGCACAGTCGGTTCTTTTGCGACTCACAACAGTAACGGCTGTGCTGCGGTCGTAGGTTCAAGTTCGGTCTGTCTACCCACCTCTATCTTATGTAAGGATACATAATACACCGGTCTTGTCTGGCATGTATAGGCTAAATAAGTAACAAAGCAAACTAACACTACACAAGAGAAAGAGAGAAAGTGCACGCACGCACACACACATAGCTGTACATGCCTACGTGTACCTATGTTCGACGTGGCCATATCATACGAGGTGTCTGAATACCTTATGACGTAGCGTTTAACGTTTATGGCGTTTACAATTATTGTCTTGTCCACACAAATTTGTCTACTGATGACTTCATTTCTAATGCACTAAAGCCTGAGACTCCGGAAGGCCTACTCCAGAAAACCATCTTCACTGGTTGAGGCTTGATTAGTTTCTTGTTTATCTTACACGTTTCAGAGCCGTAGTAGCTTGTGGCTATGATTTCTAAGATAGAGAATAAATCATTTTCTTGATTTCTGAGTTATTTTCCCGCTCTAAAGCTAAGAATTCAGCTGCTATGTATCCATTAAATTACCGGCACAAAGTTTCCTAATGCAAACAGCCAATTGTTTATCTTACGATCATTTAAAAAGCTCGATTCCTTATAATCTAATCTTTTATTTATGGATAGTCAAAATTTAAACCATAAATATAGCAAACGTAGGCCTATTTAAATTATATTTTTACGTACGGTTGTGTTGTGGCCGTCATTAGTTCCACAAACAGAAAACTTTACAACACTTGTAAATACTACGTATTGATATTTACGTAACGCAAACACAATAATGAATTTTTCTTGGAATTACTTACACAATTTACAGGGTAACTTTTATAACTTCTTCGCATTTATGAAGTTTTATTCGTACGTATTTGCTTGATCGGAACTTTGAATGACACTCGTGCACTTGGTTGATCGGAACTTTGAATAAAACTCAGTTTTCCTGACTGATATTACTGATATTATCTGTAATGTCATTATCAGTGGTCCCACGTCGTGGAATGGATGAAGCGATCGGTTTCAACAATAATAATGTGAATTAAACATGGTTGTCAACCGAAAATGGTGTTGTTATTAACAGTTTTATTCGTCTTCACCATTTTTGTAGTTATAATTACAATCGCCTTAAGTAAAAATTCTTGTTTAAAAAATTAACGAAGGAGGATCCATTCTTATTAAACGAAGTTCGGTTAACGCGATAATAAATTGTTATCCTAAACGGACCGTTGAAAAATTTAAAACGTAAATCGTTAACGTAAATTTGTTTTGTTGAAACCCTCTGTTTCCAGTTGGTTCGTCAGTTAATGTTTAATGTTTTGTATCGCGAACAAAACACAAAGCTGCAGCGCCCTCTTCATTAGACAAAGTGGTTCTCAGATGAGCTCTGCTTGATGAGTCCAGATTAAACTATTTAAAAATTTACTACCTTTGGTCCTTTGAACACAGCATTAGTAACGGCTCACGGTTTCGCTAATTTTGTTTTTGTACTATTATAAGCGTCCACCATTAGGATGAATTGTGTATCATCTTCAGATTTGTCCACCCCTATTTTGTAGGGGTGTAGATAATTTGCGGTCAGGTCACAAAAGCTTGTTAAAGTTTAATTGGTACTAATTCTTGTACCGCACGACCAACGGACGAAACTAAATTTTACTGTTACATTTCCCTGTAAATACACAATGTATCTCGTTAACCATTAATTATACATTATACACACAGTAAATTAAAATATAGCAATGATATTATCTCTCTCTCTTCCTGTCTCCTCGCTCCTCTCTCCCCCTCTCTCTATTCACCATGCCAGAAACGACCAAACAGAAAGTGGGAAGTAAACTCAACGTAACATCCCACTGACCATTTCAATTCAAATCGTGAATCAACAGCTCAACTTTACAACTTCAACTTCAGGAAACTATATACGCGTTCTGCACGTGAGGAGCGTGATTACTCAGAATTCCAAGTACCGCGCAAACGTGTTGGAATAGAACGTTAAATAACCTTGTTTACTATCTGTTTGCCATTACAGTTCAAACCGTCTGATATCATTAGTAAGCACAAACAGAAATTACACTGTTGTACATTACTATAGAAAAAATTCCTGATTAGCACTTTCAAGCTTCACAGCCCATCATCAGCTCGGAAATATAATATATGTATATTATATTATAAAATTATATTAATATAATATTACATATATAATATAATATATATTACATATAAATATAATCATATTTTCGATCAGATGATGAGCTCTGAAGCTTGAAAGCCGTAATCGAGAATTTTTTCTATGGCGGTAACAGTGGTAGTGGTAGTGGTAACAATGTAATTTCTGTTTGTGATTATAACCACTAACGCAACATAATTAATTAAACATTAGTAAGCAGATAGATTTTAAACGCTTTGGAATTATGTTTTCCCACCCTCAATAAATACACTGTACTATACGTATATGTTGATTTACATAAAACATAGGCCTACGTGGTATTCTCTTAAATACTTTTACCTGTGACATTAATTCGACACATAAATTCCTTACGGTTTTTTTTTAAATTCAATATATTATTGCAGTTGCAGTTTACTACATTTTCCACAATAAAACATTAATATTGTCTTTATGAAGATCGATGAACATGTGGGGATTAGTGACGACGATTAGATAAAACGTTCGAATTTAATGAGGCGATTTTGATATAAAGTGCTAAATAAAACTTATGATCGTTTGAATTCCGCCACACTGCAGTTCGCTAGCCATGAAACAGTTTTGTTACCGAGTTTACAGGTAAATGCGGTTAATGCAATTAACGGGAACTGCAGTCGTGGTACACGGGATGAATAGTTGCAGGCAGACACAAAGCTTACCACTTGACTTTATCAATTAAATGATCGGCAACAATCAAAGAGACCGGCGGCTCACTGCACGTTTCAGTGCTGTGTCTAAAATGAATCTATAAATTATATTCTAGTACAAAACAGTGGCGTCTCCTTAAACAGTATTTTACCTGAATATACTAAACCTTCTGCCTGCCGCAACTGTAAACACGTCATTACTAATTCGTTTGTCAAATATAAAATTGAAATCCATTGCCTTTCTACATTCTTATTTGTAACCCTCTAGTTGTGTACTTGATCATCAAATCGACCCTCTAGAAGTTCGCTTGATCTTTACATTCTCAGATTTTGGAGACAGACAAATTAAACAAAATTACAAATAATAATTCGTTAAATGTAGTGGTACAGTCCTAACAACCGTACCCAAATTCATTTTTGATATTTGGATTATGCGATTATTGGGACCGGTTCCGGCCCCACAATGTTCACATGTCCTGTTCAATTCACCTTGTTCTTGGCTGTCCCAAACTGTGCCGTCCTTTTCCAATGTAATGCAGTACCCATCACGCTATGTTAGTTGATGCTTGTCGCTGCAGGCGGACTATACATTTCTGACTACATAATTTTACTACAAAGTAATTCTTTTATTTTACTACAAAGATTATATACATTCAATCCAGCCCGAATATCCACAGTCTCCTTCTGGTCGATAAGCGACAGCTCGCAGAAATCTTATTTAAGCGGGCTGTATACGTTGGAAGCCCTTCTTAGTTAAAGTCTACAAAACACGTTCAAAACAAGAATTACGTGAGGAAGTGTAAGATCAAGAATCGGTTTGAATTTAAGTGTATCTTACGAGAAATTTACCTCTATTAGAGGTTAGTTAGTATTTAAGAAAATTAGAAATGTAATTTACTTTGAAATGTTACCTAACTGAAAATATATTTGGTAAAGAAAGTTAAATTAAACCTTGGGGACAAATTATCAAATTAAAAGAAGCCGTGCATAAAATTGAGAAAACTATCAGCCAACTATTTAACATGAATCCTAATAAAGTTGGCGTACTCATACCTGAAAGCGTTTATGAAAGAATTAACAGGAACAAGCGTCTCTTGTGTTACCTTTATTTGTTGAAAAAATTATCTGTAAATCTATATTATTCATAATTTACCTGAAATGACTTACAAATGTTGCAAACACATTATATTTAAAAAAACCTGTTACTGACTTTTGCGTGATCGCATGATATCGTTTTGCTACTTTTTCAGTCACGTGATATTTATTTAATACTTGGCTTTGACTAAACGTAAATTTTGCGTTGTTTAATAATATAAAAATGTTTTCCGACGCCAAACTGCGTGACTTCAACCTCACACGTCATTTATATTACAAACTGCAGCAAGTAACTTCCTTCGGCCGCTGTTGCTTTGCCTGTTTTGATTTTGTCAAGAAAGTAAACTTTTCTTTACACTTTTCGCAGAGAAGTGATGTGTTTTGGCATTTCAGGAATAAATTACTGACACGAAAGAAAGAAAATTTTATGAACAGGGAAAACCGTCAATCGAGAACTAAACAACTGCTCCGCTGTAGCAAATAATAACAATTGACCTTTCATGTCAATTGTATTTTGAACAAAAAACTTCTGCAATACGATGGGCTTAAGAAGAGACTATAATTTCAGTGCCTACCTCATGCTTGCACTTTTTCTTGTAGTTGTACCCAAAAACGTGTTATAAAGGCAAAAATCATCTAAAAATACACAAATTAAGCATTTAGTAAAAATGAAATACAGTCATCTTTATAAGCTCTAAAAATATGCGTACTAAAATTTTAAAAAACATTATTTTATTAGAGAATAATCAGCTTAACCATCCTAACTTACTATGAACAGTCTGTTGTAGCTCATTTTAGATAGTCAACACCTTTTACTTACAAGCTATTAGGTGTAGGTGCCTTTAATTTTTGAATTTTGAACACGCCTTTTTGTTTATAGTGGAAAAGCTAAAATACTTGAAATTATATCTTTGGTACAGAAGATATTTCTTTTTAGTTAGCTAAAACAATACAACAATTTTTATTTTTAAATTTTATACTTACCATTTACGACATTAATAAATGGTTACTTACCTCGCGTATAACGAGATGTCTAAATGGTATTGGTGAAAATGTTATACAATAATCTTTACAAGTTCTAGAAATACGCGTGCTTAAAATTTTCAAACCTTACTTTACAGGAGAACAAAAAGTTTAACCACCCCACACTTACTCTAAACAATCTATTGCATCTCATTCTAGATAATCAATACCTGATTCATACGACAGTTCTGCTTCATTATTTAAGCCTACATCTTTTCTACCCTACCCGTGTAGTTTTGTAAGTTAACCGTTTTACATACGTATAGTTTTACAGATGACATTTTTGTGAATTTCCCAGAATAAATGCATAAACAACATCTGCTACACAAATATTGTTTAGTGTTATCATTCCATATTAGTACAGGTTTAGAAAACGTTTCAAATCAACAATATTCAGTCATTCATTAGGATTTTGTGTTCTTCTTTGAAAGCATTCCTTGAACAATGTGGTATTAAAACGGTCACTGAATATAGATTTGATGGCTAACATAAAAGCATGTAGGATTATAAATGTTTTGTGGAAATAAAGTTCTATAGTATGAATTGACTTTTTGTGTGTTTGTTACTATATGTTACTTAGGTAATTCAGTTGTCAGGAGATATCCTGTGCTGTCGGATAGAATCGGTAGGCAGTTTGAAAATAATCTGCCCGTACTTCTTGTCTCGTTTTCTCCACAACTCCAGTATTTTAACCGCTAGCTGGTCAGCAGTAGTTCTGCAATACGTCAATATTACGTTATTAATATTATCTGCATACCGGGGTGTATTCCTTTACCGGTTAGTAGCATAGTACCTTGCAGTTTTGTCCCCAGTGTTTCAGTTTTTAGCCTACTTAAACTTGATCTTAACAGTTTTGAGGTTTACGAATACATTCAAACTTTTAATGGCAACCTGTAGTAATAAACTGCTGATTCACACCAAAGAATGTGTAATACAGGCAACATAAATGACTACAAATCAACAAAATAAACATTTTAGTGAAAATAAAGAAGTGCAAATCACAATAAAATATAAAATTGTGTCACGGTGGAAAATTTTAGTGACGAAATTCACGGAGACAGTAATGCTCATCTCGTGCATTACACATAAAAAGACTTTTTGACTTTTTAAGTGTCTTTTACTTGAAAATTTCAACTTAATTTAACCTGTAAAACTTCCAAACATTTAATTAAATGTAAATCGTATTTAGTCAAATTTATAAATTGTAGGCCTATATACAAAAATTGGTCAAACGATAACACAGAACAATAATATTCACCTACAAAAAATTTTGTATTTTTTGTTTAATCAGACGCTAGTTTTCATATAAAGGTCAAAGGTGGCACTATTTTTATTCTGAGTTTGCAAATGATCAGATCAGGTTTATGATTGATTTTTAAATACCCAATTAAACGGTCGTAGAAGACACAGTATTGGGCTTAGTAATACTTAGGGATGATGAAATCGAACATGTGCTTGTAAGAAGTAGAGCAGCCATCCTCCAACTACAACTTATTATACGAAGTCATAATATAACAACAAAGGTAACGACGTACCTTACCTTTAAAGACCATAGAGAAAGTATCACTATATAAGGGTCAGCGGTGTGCGGAAATGAGAGACTATAAAGAAAAACTCTGATATTCTGAAAGAGATGGGAATGGATTACTGGAGTTAAAACTGAGTAAATTTACGAAACAACAGAAGTTGATATAATTAAAACACTAAGGTAAAAGCCATTGAAATGGCATGGGAAATAAAAACAATACCAGAAGAAGGACGATCCCAAATAACACAGGACTGTCAGCCAGCAGCAAAGACTTTGATTCTTTAAAAAATCAATAAAGAGTTACCAATTGGAAATATCGGTATGGAGAACCATACATGACTTCCATGTTCTAAGATTCATATTTAAAATCATTTTCGAAATAAAATATTTCCATAGAAACTACTTCTTTCTACTTCTTGCTTCAGCCTTAACCACAGTACTGTGGTCACTAGTATATACCACCTCACGTTAGCGCACTCGATTTTCACTGATGACGGCAGTCGATAGCACTGCCGAAACGTCTGGTTTTGCAGAAAACATGGACCACGGCCAAACAGCCCGGGAAGGAATTTTAACAACAAACTACTTCTTTGTTGCTGATAACGTAGTACACATATAAAAAATTACCCTTCCCCCTTCAACTATCATTTTCATTTATATAAAAACACCCCCACCCCTTCAACTACCCTTTTCATTTATAGATATTTCGTCTACGTTTCTACAGTGGATTATTAAGATCTTCTTATTAGGATACTTTATTTATCAAAAATTAAGTACTTTACTCTTGCTAAAACATAAAACGTTGCAGGTAAACTACCCCTTCCCCTTAACCAATCTTCACTAAAATCAATAGGCCTTGAGCCCTCTACCACGTGGGCACATATGCAAAAAATTATTTGATTCTGTTTGAATTTGTGGCAGTTATCGTTCGCCATAGAAAAAATTCTACACACAGACACACAGACACTTTTCGAAAAATGACTTTTCTTCATGTTTTGAGGGTAGTACAATCAGAATCAGCCCTTATCTCGCACACGTTTTTTTTCGCCATCACCGTACTTCCATTTCCTTATGGAATATAGAAGTAAAAAAGAACACTGGAAATGTTGGTTGAAGTGGAGAATGAGATATAATAAATACTGATCGGTATAGTTAGAATACATACAAGCAAACGTCTTTCATCGATTTAAAACGGATTATACCAAATGTCTATAATCAAAATCTAAATGTAATAAACCTTTCTTATTCTGTAAGCCAAACCAGTCAAATAAAAATAAATCTCGCTACCAAGTACAGCACTTTTTTCAGTTAAAAACAAAGATAATTTGAGGTCTTAAGTCCGACAAAATATTAACACTAACTAATGAAAAATAATTTAATGTATATTCTCATTTTAGAGAAAATTTATTTTATTTACATCGGTACCATTCCTAGTGGAAGCATGTGTAAAAGAACAATTTCTTAGAAATATCAACCGTCTTGCTCGATCAAATTGATCAAATAACGTTGGAGACAAACTGCCAAAACAAAACAAAAATTAATTTTCTGTCTGAAGAAACCGTTTACCGCTAAACAAAACGTAAACGTGATTTAGTTGGCAGCACGGACGAATTTACCATGCGTGACCTCTCCAACTGGATATTTTATTAAATAACATTCGTTACATTGTATTCTAAGAACTGAAGTGTTGTAGCATGCAAGTAATAAGTGTTGAGATGGACATTCATCATACTTACTGAGTCACCATGTAAATGGTAATCCCCCCACACACACACACACACACTCACACACACACATTTGCCCACGCATGTGCAGAGAAGCGAGCAGATGAAGTGAGGTATCCAGTATCACCAGTGTTACCAACCGAACGGGCGAGACCAATGATTTCCAACTGGCGGCCCACGACACTTTTTTATGCGGCCCGGGACAATATCTTGGAAAACCAATTTAATAATTTCTCAATTTATTTTTATAAAAAATGTGTAGTACACTATGATTTTAACTAAGAACGATCTTGCAGGAGAAAACTATGAAAAAATGTTTTACTGATTCCCTAATGAATGTACAGTAGTTTCCACTTTCTTTGTTTAATAGAATGCGTACTTGTTCTAGTACTTTTTTAATTTTATCATATTAGAAGACCCAGTTTAGTCCATCCCTCAGCTATATGCAAAGGTCCAAAGTTCGACTCCTCCGAATGACAGAACCCTATAAGAACTCCTATAAGTGGACAAGTGAACGAGCGTATGACGTAGAAGGTACAAGAGGCTTATGGGTTAGGATGAGGCAGATAAAGGTTTATAAACCTGATAGTCTAGAAGGCGAAAGAATAACAATACCTGTAGGTAGGCCTCAAAATCTCAGAGAAAGCAATCTATCCAGAGAAAAAACTCCAAAACAAACTTTATTTTTCAATACACCGTAAGACCCTGCCAAGTGTCTTACCTAGGTGGTATCCTGTATCAGGGATATTTTGAAAATACTTATAGTTCTCAAGTAAGTCTACCGGCAAACTTATTGTCAAGTGGGAAGATGAAATCGCCATTTGGGGATAACTTGAAGTAACTGGAAAGTAACTAAAGTCGACGGAAAACGGGAAAAAGCTTGTATTCAGAAATTAAATAAAAGAATTGTAATATAAATTGTGAGTTTGTTTTAAAACTAATACAGGCTTTACGTATTTATTTATTTGAAAACTCTTCCCTGGAAGACGAGTAGATAACGTAGGAATAACATCTTCCTAGAAACAGCTGCGTGAAAACGATGCGACGTTACATCTAGAGCCATTGAGAGATGCTACGCGCATACACATCACAGGAGTCCCACACCAATCTTCCAATTGCTGGCTAAAGAAACGGGTTTGAAACTTTTTGTCAGAAGCTATTTTTTGCGTTGCAAACTAATTTTTAATGGATGAGACGCGCGAATGAAAAAGAGGAACGCACCAACTCCCTCTTCATTAGACAAAGTGGCCGCCCTCACCCCGGTCCGGCTCTGACAACCCTGGATTAAGCTGTTAAAAAATTCAGTTTCTTTGTTATGAAGCTCTGCTGGCTCAGTTTCGCGTGTCTCACTTTTAGTGGCAGTAACTTGACACGGACATTATTAACAACGCATAGCGGGTAATTAGTGTCAAATTAACCAGATATTAGCGAATTGGTCTGTTGTTTTAGTGCGCGCCCTTAATTTAAATAAAATATTTTACTCTCTCTCTCTCTCTCTCTCTCTCTCTCTCTCTCTCTCTCTCTCTCTCTCTCTCTCTCTCTCTCTCTCTCTCTCTCTCTCTCTCTCTCTCTCTCCTCCTATCTGTTTCTTTTTCTACATCTGTCTACGTATGCATCTCTGTCTCCACAGTCTTTCTTTCGCTGATACTAATTTAACTTGTAAACGCCAAGAAAGAACCATCACTCTTTTGTGTATAGTTCGCAGGAACACATCCCAAAATCTAGTCCAATTGACACCATAAAACAAAGGACTGCAGTAGGCGAGAAACTGTGTTTACATATTTCTGCCACCCATTGGCGTTTTACACTCTAATTACTGCGCCAACATTTAGTATTCGAATTGAGCTTTAAACAAACTCATTCCCATCAAAGACAACAAAAGTCAGTTCTATATTGTATTTTAGCGTTATGCTTATAATTGACGCATCCCGACTCTCCTACTTAGCTTTTACATTATAAAATTGTGTTGCTTTGCTTTTACAGTAGCTTAGTGATTTGATCTATGGCGTACTCCGAATCCACCAGCCTTAGGCCATAGCCGTCAAATTTAATTGTTATTACCATCATTTAATTTAAAAGTATTAACTGTATAGACAGTAGTCTATATGTTATTACAAGATTATTATGTGGGTTGTAAAAAATTAATTAAAGTTTAATATGTTTGTTTGGTGTTAAACGTGTCAAAATGTATGCTCTCAGTCGTGTACGGGTAAACCGTATTCTGCTCTGCTGCATTCAAACGTTGCCGCCTCGCCACCTGATTGGCGTACAGCTCTCTGCTATATTACCCAGCTTGCGTCTCGCTTTAACGCCTTCACTTCAATAATTATTAGTCGTAATTCTAAATTAACTGAATCAAACATACAGCATTGCAGATTGAGAACATTTATTAATCCTTTAGAATATTTATCTTGGTTTATTATACATCAAAATCCGTTTTCTGCACCGGCTATTACAATTGTGTAGTTGGTACTTGCTCAGCTCAGTTGTATACAATCAGTCAGTAATGTTAGTTTACAGTAAAAATTATCGTTTTTCTCGGGGTGTAAAGTCCTTTTGGCTACAGAAATATATACTTACGGCTAACACACACAAAGTTATAATAATCCTTACAACTAATTACATAACTAAATCGATATCTCATTACATTTGACTAAGTAATCACCAATGAAAACTTGTGAAGCAATTTAGGGTTATGTCTCATTTGCCAGAAGTTCGTTATTAGAAGATTCGTTAATTATTTATCATAATTTACTTTCTTAATAATTGTTAATTGGTTATAGTTAAATAGTGAATTTAAATAAGCATTTATTTTGACTCGGAATAGTGATCAGTGATTTTGAAATAGTTATATTTAATTCAGACCAAAATTTGTGAGTACGCTTTAAGGGATAATGTTTATACTCATCAGTTACTTGTTGCTGAAGATCCTGATGTCGTCTTCTTCGATAGATAACTCCTGGGCTGTCGTCTTCTTCTATGGATAATTCCTGTCGTCTGTTTCCCTCGTCTCGGCACTTTTCTTTGCTACTTCAGGCCTCGTAATTCTTCAGTTGGTGTCGTCTTCTTCTTTTAGGAGGTTCCACTGATCTTCATATGGTGTCCGTGGTCGTCTTTCTTCGTCACGGCGTCGCTTCGTCTTCTTTGGATCACTACGGTTTGTTAATTTAATTTTTTATAAATAAAAATTTACGTTCAGGATTCCCTGTACTGTTGTAATTGTCTTCCATTAGTTTTAAAAAGTTTTGAAATTACTTGAAGAATAACAATTTAATTTTAATGCGAGAGGTACTCGGTCCATAACCCTCTGGCGTTGGTTAATAATGACTTACTGAAAATCTAACGGTTTTTTTGCGTTATTTTTCTTGTTGCTATGGTTACTTCATAAATTATGCTAATTTTTCATTGGTTATTAACTCAGGTTATTGTTAAGATTTATCGTCTTTTTTCGTCTATTTCTACCAAAATATCTTCAACTGAAGATTACTACTTTATTCTAATAACTATGGTCATCACATTAGTACCATTCTTCCTAATTTTTTATGATGAACATTTTGATACCCCTCATGCCTACTTTTGGATAGCTAATTACATTTTTACTATTTTCCCAATTTTATATCTTACATATATTTTATTCAAAATTATTTGTTAATCACATATCTTGGTACTATGAATACCCACTTACATGGTTTAATCATTTGGCACGTTCTGCCTTACCCTTGGATTATTATTTGTTCTCAAAAAAAATAAATTTATGTTCAACAGTTTGGCCTAGAGCCTAAATTCCATTCTACTTCCATCTGACATTTCTTACTAACATTCCTGGTAACTCTAATACAATTTGCAAACAAAACAAAAAATAAACATCAGTATCCCTAACTTTAATTCTTACTATTAAACATTTCTTTTCAGGTTCTACCCTGAAATAACTTTTAATTGCTGTTATCTGCTTACCCTACAATTTACTCTATGCTATTATTTTCTGAACACAAACAAAACTCTTAATACTTCCTTAAAGAAACTTAAAGAAACTCTTATAATACTATTGGCAAACTGTTCCTTGCATGATATGTCCTATCTACTATTCCCTTCACTTAAATACAGTGTTAGTCCTTCTTAATTTGCTATACATTCTGATACCTTAACTCTTACCTTAATATATAATCTTGATATCTTATTACCTAAATTAACAATATTACAATTAGTTCAATCTTACCTACTAATGCACAGTTTATCACAAATTGTTTATCTGTTTTAACATAGTTGGCTTATATAATATTTAGTTCTACACTCTCACTACACTTTTCCTTTCATTAGAAAGTTACTATAATTACTACCCTGCTCACTTTGTTTCATTATTCTATACCTATCACTTCACTACTTATTTAGTTTTACACACTTTTGGGCTTATTTACTTGTTTATTCATGGGTTGTCTGATTACTTTAAATCACTGTGTGATTATGGTCATTTATAACTATTTACCTCCAAATCACACTGATCACTTTTGGTCATCATTCTAATATTGCTTTTGTTTTGGGCTCAAAGTATTGTTTATAGCCTTTGGCCATTACTACTACAATTAGTTTGGGTATGGTTAGCTTCTAACCTCCCCTACATTATATTATACAAGTACATTCTTTAAATAACACGATACATGTGATACTATTACCCTTCATTAATCTTATTGTCCTAGCTACATCTCATATGCTACAGACATCAATTTATTACTAAATTTACAATATTCTGTTCACTTTTTTTTTTTTTTTTTTTTTTTGGGATGACTTGATTGTACTTAAACTTCTTCTTCACTGTCTCTTGGTTTCTTTGGTTCCTATCCGATCTATTGTGTCAAGTCTGTCAGGTTAATAGTCATTTGTCATTTATGGTTTACTGGGTTATTGATCTTTATGTTCATAAGTTTTTTGCCTTTTACTCTTATTTTCAGCTGTTTATTTTATAATTAAATACCATTGAATTCTTGCTACCTTATGTCATGTTACTTAATGCATCGCCACCAAAATTGATTATTTCGAAACAAAGATTATTAGATTTTTTTCTGAAATCATCAATATAGTTCATTTTATCAAGTTGTTATGATTCAGGAATTCCTCCATCGCTACTTCTTCATTATTCATTCTTTATTAAGTCATGGTTCATAATGTAATAATTGGTATTATTTTCTTTCTTTATTATTCCCCTTTATGTTCTATTTCCCTAAAATTTTTCTTCTCTCTCCTTCATATAAATTGGTAATAGTCAGAGGGCACGTGTGGCTCTATTACTCTGCTATCCATTTATACACATTTTGAGTTCAGAGGCCTTGCCTATCTGCTCAATAACATATGTTGGACGTATCTCAACATAAAATCATCACATAATAATATTCATAATAATTATAATAATAGTCGTTCATTTCCGACTCACATAATATTAATACAATAAAACACTTTTGGGATTAATTATTCTTTCTTTCATACAACTCATGACTTTTCATCTCAATAACTTATTTGGATTCCTTTGTTTTAAGCTTGTGGCGATATTTAATAGGCATTTTGTATTGTTTTAAGAGCTTATTCTATATGGTAGTGATTCTATTTGTCATCACTTTAATGCTCATTGATATTTAATTAACATTGTAGCTGGTTTTGACTCATTTATATTTTTTCATTGATAGCTCAGCTAATCTGCCAGTGTTATTTTTTATTTGATTGTTTTCGTTTCTTCTTTTGTGAAACATTAATTTCTATTTATCCCCTTTTTGTGATAGGGTTTGTTAATGATGTTATGTAGCGTCATCATTATTTGTGTAATATTTAATTATTTTGTATCTCAATTTTTATGATATTACATTATACATTTTCAAAATTACAGGTGTTTACACATTTTGTTTCACACTTGGTCGTAAGTTTAGCCTTACTTTGTTTTGAACTTATCTTATCTTTCTTCTAAATTCCCTCTCATTTATAATAATAATGGTTCCAATCAAATACTTACTGTAAGTTGTGCTTACATTACTTTTGAATTTTGATAATAGTTACTCACAAAATTCTTTTTAATTTTCTGACACTGGTTCATAATACTTTTTTTAAAGAAGACTGGTTATAAGTCCCTTTTATCTTTTTAGTTGTGATTTCACTTATGACATAGGTATTATTTTTATTATCTTTCAATATGAGGTAGGGTCCATTATATAACAACAGTAATTTCTTCGTAATTCCCTCTCTGGAACTTGGTAATTCTCGGTTTCGTATTAATACCTTTTCTCCTTCACTGTACCGGATTGCCTTTGGTTGCATTTTATGATATTTAGCCTTTTTCTTTTCTGTTTGCTCCGCTATTTTACTATAGAATTTGGCATTATCAAATTGGTATATTGGATTGGTGGGGAAATTGACAAGTTCTTCTATGGCTCGAGGTGGTGGTTTTCCGTACATGATGGTGTACGGGGTATCCTTAATGGATTCATGGTATGCGAGATTTATGAAATTTTCAGTGGCTTCGAGGTATTCGCTCCACTTGCGTTGCTGGTCGTGGCAGTATGTACGGAGAATTCTCCCAACTTCACGGAGCACTCTTTCCGGGATGTTGGGTTCAAGGTTCCTTGCTATGCTCACCTTACCTAAAAAGTAAGCGGTTGGTGACTGTCCTAGGTAAGGGTCGAATCTGCCATTGCTTATATTGTTTCTCACCACGTGCTGAGTTGCCTCCGACCAGTATTTGTCTTTGAATAATTTCTTGAATTCATTGAAATTATTTATGTCTGGTCTTACCGCCGTCCACCAATTATCATGGACTTCTTTAAACATGTCATCTATCATTCTCTTGATTATAGTCCACCTTGTCTCTCTGGTTCGGGCTAAGTTTTCCTCCACTCGTTCTATAAACTCAATCGGATTACGTTTATAGTTTTTAAAGTTTATGGTCTCCCTATTTTCGCTGCATAACACATGTGAGGTCATGATTGGTCGATCTTTCAATGCGTTGATCTCCTCTTGTAGGCGTAGCTCTCTAGCCCTAAATTCAGCTATTTTCCCTTCTTGGGCGGTTGTGGTGTCTTTCACTTCACTTACTGACGCGTCCAATCTGCTATAGTTCTCCTCTACTCTGGTTTGTATCTGTTCTAATTTGTTGTTAGTTTCTTTTTGGAGTCCTTCAACCCTCCTCTTACCTTCGCCTTCCACTTCATTCACCTTGATTATAATTTCTTCTCGGACTTGCATCACTACTTCGCTGGTTTTCTCTATCTTCTCTTCCGTTTCCATTACAGTTTGTTTCAGTTCTTCTCTGTACTCAGTCAACTGTTGCTGTAATGTATCTTGGTTATATTCAATTTTATCATTCAACGTTTCAATGTCCTCCTTCATGAGTCTCAAGGTTTCACTGGTTTTCTCATTACTCTTCTCTATTTTTTCTCCTATCAGTTTATTCTCCTCTTTCATCTTCTGTTCTAAAGTTTCGATATTCTTTTTGTTACTCTCCTCATTCCTGTCAAATTTTTCGTTCATGGACTCGAATTTCTTATTCAATTCTTCTTTAGTGCTGTCCAGTTTTTCATTCTGTTTCTTGAAATTATCTTCAAACTTCTTGTCCAGTTTTTCCTCCATCTTCTCATTATTTTGTTGTAATAATTTTTTATTGTCCTCCTTGATTTCTTCCTTCTGCTTCTTAAAATTGTCATTTAATTCTCCCTTCATTAATTCCCAGAATCGCATTAAGTTCGGGTCACATCTTGTCTCCTCCTGCTGTGTGGGTTCATCTATTTCCGTCGGAGTTAATAATTCTTCGACATCTTCCACCGAAGTTATTTCTCTTTCTTCCATTCTGGCACCCTTCTCGATCTCTTTTTCTAATCTCCTTGCTTCCTCTTCCGCCTCCTTTTCGCGTAGCTTGGCCTGGTATCTGGTGTCGTGTTCTGCCCGTTCCATTTCTGTAGTCGCCGCTAGAATCTGTAAAGTTTAAAGGTATGTTTCCTTACCTATTCTAGCCCTACTAGTTGGCGCGCCACTTTGTTACAAGATTATTATGTGGGTTGTAAAAAATTAATTAAAGTTTAATATGTTTGTTTGGTGTTAAACGTGTCAAAATGTATGCTCTCAGTCGTGTACGGGTAAACCGTATTCTGCTCTGCTGCATTCAAACGTTGCCGCCTCGCCACCTGATTGGCGTACAGCTCTCTGCTATATTACCCAGCTTGCGTCTCGCTTTAACGCCTTCACTTCAATAATTATTAGTCGTAATTCTAAATTAACTGAATCAAACATACAGCATTGCAGATTGAGAACATTTATTAATCCTTTAGAATATTTATCTTGGTTTATTATACATCAAAATCCGTTTTCTGCACCGGCTATTACAATTGTGTAGTTGGTACTTGCTCAGCTCAGTTGTATACAATCAGTCAGTAATGTTAGTTTACAGTAAAAATTATCGTTTTTCTCGGGGTGTAAAGTCCTTTTGGCTACAGAAATATATACTTACGGCTAACACACACAAAGTTATAATAATCCTTACAACTAATTACATAACTAAATCGATATCTCATTACATTTGACTAAGTAATCACCAATGAAAACTTGTGAAGCAATTTAGGGTTATGTCTCATTTGCCAGAAGTTCGTTATTAGAAGATTCGTTAATTATTTATCATAATTTACTTTCTTAATAATTGTTAATTGGTTATAGTTAAATAGTGAATTTAAATAAGCATTTATTTTGACTCGGAATAGTGATCAGTGATTTTGAAATAGTTATATTTAATTCAGACCAAAATTTGTGAGTACGCTTTAAGGGATAATGTTTATACTCATCAGTTACTTGTTGCTGAAGATCCTGATGTCGTCTTCTTCGATAGATAACTCCTGGGCTGTCGTCTTCTTCTATGGATAATTCCTGTCGCCTGTTTCCCTCGTCTCGGCACTTTTCTTTGCTACTTCAGGCCTCGTAATTCTTCAGTTGGTGTCGTCTTCTTCTTTTAGGAGGTTCCACTGATCTTCATATGGTGTCCGTGGTCGTCTTTCTTCGTCACGGCGTCGCTTCGTCTTCTTTGGATCACTACGGTTTGTTAATTTAATTTTTTATAAATAAAAATTTACGTTCAGGATTCCCTGTACTGTTGTAATTGTCTTCCATTAGTTTTAAAAAGTTTTGAAATTACTTGAAGAATAACAATTTAATTTTAATACGAGAGGTACTCGGTCCATAACCCTCTGGCGTTGGTTAATAATGACTTACTGAAAATCTAACGGTTTTTTTGCGTTATTTTTCTTGTTGCTATGGTTACTTCATAAATTATGCTAATTTTTCATTGGTTATTAACTCAGGTTATTGTTAAGATTTATCGTCTTTTTCGTCTATTTCTACCAAAATATCTTCAACTGAAGATTACTACTTTATTCTAATATCTATGGTCATCACATTAGTACCATTCTTCCTAATTTTTTATGATGAACATTTTGATACCCCTCATGCCTACTTTTGGATAGCTAATTACATTTTTACTATTTTCCCAATTTTATATCTTACATATATTTTATTCAAAATTAGTTGTTAATCACATATCTTGGTACTATGAATACCCACTTACATGGTTTAATCATTTGGCACGTTCTGCCTTACCCTTGGATTATTATTTGTTCTCAAATTAATAAATTTATGTTCAACAGTTTGGCCTAGAGCCTAAATTCCATTCTACTTCCATCTGACATTTCTTACTAACATTTCTGGTAACTCTAATACAATTTGCAAACAAAACAAACAATAAACATCAGTATCCCTAACTCTAATTCTTACTATTAAACATTTCTTTTCAGGTTCTACCCTGAAATAACTTTTAATTGCTGTTATCTGCTTACCCTACAATTTACTCTATGCTATTATTTTCTGAACACAAACAAAACTCTTAATACTTCCTTAAAGAAACTTAAAGAAACTCTTATAATACTATTGGCAAACTGTTCCTTGCATGATATGTCCTATCTACTATTCCCTTCACTTAAATACAGTGTTAGTCCTTCTTAATTTGCTATACATTCTGATACCTTAACTCTTACCTTAATATATAATCTTGATATCTTATTACCTAAATTAACAATATTACAATTAGTTCAATCTTACCTACTAATGCACAGTTTATCACAAATTGTTTATCTGTTTTAACATAGTTGGCTTATATAATATTTAGTTCTACACTTTCACTACACTTTTCCTTTCATTAGAAAGTTACTATAATTACTACCCTGCTCACTTTGTTTCATTATTCTATACCTATCACTTCACTACTTATTTAGTTTTACACACTTTTGGGTTATTTACTTGTTTATTCATGGGTTGTCTGATTACTTTAAATCACTGTGTGATTATGGTCATTTATAACTATTTACCTCCAAATCACACTGATCACTTTTGGTCATCATTCTAATATTGCTTTTGTTTTGGGCTCAAAGTATTGTTTATAGCCTTTGGCCATTACTACTACAATTAGTTTGGGGTATGGTTAGCTTCTAACCTCCCCTACATTATATTATACAAGTACATTCTTTAAATAACAAGATACATGTGATACTATTACCCTTCATTAATCTTATTGTCCTAGCTACATCACATATGCTACAGACATCAATTTATTACTAAATTTACAATATTCTGTTCACTTTTTTTTTTTTTTTTTTTTGGGATGACTTGATTGTACTTAAATTTCTTCTTCACTGTCTCTTGGTTTCTTTGGTTCCTATCCGATCTATTGTGTCAAGTCTGTCAGGTTAATAGTCATTTGTCATTTATGGTTTACTGGGTTATTGATCTTTAAGTTCATAAGTTTTTTGCCTTTTACTCTTATTTTCAGCTGTTTATTTTATAATTAAACACCATTGAATTCTTGCTACCTTATGTCATGTTACTTAATGTATCGCCACCAAAATTGATTATTTCGAAACAAAGATTATTAGATTTTTTTCTGAAATCATCAGTATAGTTCATTTTATCAAGTTGTTATGATTCAGGAATTCCTCCATCGCTACTTCTTCATTATTCATTCTTTATTAAGTCATGGTTCATAATGTAATAATTGGTATTATTTTCTTTCTTTATTATTCCCCTTTATGTTCTATTTCCCTAAAATTTTTCTTCTCTCTCCTTCATATAAATTGGTAATAGTCAGAGGGCACGTGTGGCTCTATTACTCTGCTATCCATTTATACACATTTTGAGTTCAGAGGCCTTGCCTATCTGCTCAATAACATATGTTGGACGTATCTCAACATAAAATCATCACATAATAATATTCATAATAATTATAATAATAGTCGTTCATTTCCGACTCACATAATATTAATACAATAAAACACTTTTGGGATTAATTATTCTTTCTTTCATACAACTCATGACTTTTCATCTCAATAACTTATTTGGATTCCTTTGTTTTAAGCTTGTGGCGATATTTAATAGGCATTTTGTATTGTTTTAAGAGCTTATTCTATATGGTAGTGATTCTATTTGTCATCACTTTAATGCTCATTGATATTTAATTAACATTGTAGCTGGTTTTGACTCATTTATATTTTTTCATTGATAGCTCAGCTAATCTGCCAGTGTTATTTTTTATTTGATTGTTTTCGTTTCTTCTTTTGTGAAACATTAATTTCTATTTATCCCCTTTTTGTGATAGGGTTTGTTAATGATGTTATGTAGCGTCATCATTATTTGTGTAATATTTAATTATTTTGTATCTCAATTTTTATGATATTACATTATACATTTTCAAAATTACAGGTGTTTACACATTTTGTTTCACACTTGGTCGTAAGTTTAGCCTTACTTTGTTTTGAACTTATCTTATCTTTCTTCTAAATTCCCTCTCATTTATAATAATAATGGTTCCAATCAAATACTTACTGTAAGTTGTGCTTACATTACTTTTGAATTTTGATAATAGTTACTCACAAAATTCTTTTTAATTTTCTGACACTGGTTCATAATACTTTTTTTAAAGAAGACTGGTTATAAGTCCCTTTTATCTTTTTAGTTGTGATTTCACTTATGACATAGGTATTATTTTTATTATCTTTCAATATGAGGTAGGGTCCATTATATAACAACAGTAATTTCTTCGTAATTCCCTCTCTGGAACTTGGTAATTCTCGGTTTCGTATTAATACCTTTTCTCCTTCACTGTACCGGATTGCCTTTGGTTGCATTTTATGATATTTAGCCTTTTTCTTTTCTGTTTGCTCCGCTATTTTACTATAGAATTTGGCATTATCAAATTGGTATATTGGATTGGTGGGGAAATTGACAAGTTCTTCTATGGCTCGAGGTGGTGGTTTTCCGTACATGATGGTGTACGGGGTATCCTTAATGGATTCATGGTATGCGAGATTTATGAAATTTTCAGTGGCTTCGAGGTATTCGCTCCACTTGCGTTGCTGGTCGTGGCAGTATGTACGGAGAATTCTCCCAACTTCACGGAGCACTCTTTCCGGGATGTTGGGTTCAAGGTTCCTTGCTATGCTCACCTTACCTAAAAAGTAAGCGGTTGGTGACTGTCCTAGGTAAGGGTCGAATCTGCCATTGCTTATATTGTTTCTCACCACGTGCTGAGTTGCCTCCGACCAGTATTTGTCTTTGAATAATTTCTTGAATTCATTGAAATTATTTATGTCTGGTCTTACCGCCGTCCACCAATTATCATGGACTTCTTTAAACATGTCATCTATCATGCTCTTGATTATAGTCCACCTTGTCTCTCTGGTTCGGGCTAAGTTTTCCTCCACTCGTTCTATAAACTCAATCGGATTACGTTTATAGTTTTTAAAGTTTATGGTCTCCCTATTTTCGCTGCATAACACATGTGAGGTCATGATTGGTCGATCTTTCAATGCGTTGATCTCCTCTTGTAGGCGTAGCTCTCTAGCCCTAAATTCAGCTATTTTCCCTTCTTGGGCGGTTGTGGTGTCTTTCACTTCACTTACTGACGCGTCCAATCTGCTATAGTTCTCCTCTACTCTGGTTTGTATCTGTTCTAATTTGTTGTTAGTTTCTTTTTGGAGTCCTTCAACCCTCCTCTTACCTTCGCCTTCCACTTCATTCACCTTGATTATAATTTCTTCTCGGACTTGCATCACTACTTCGCTGGTTTTCTCTATCTTCTCTTCCGTTTCCATTACAGTTTGTTTCAGTTCTTCTCTGTACTCAGTCAACTGTTGCTGTAATGTATCTTGGTTATATTCAATTTTATCATTCAATGTTTCAATGTCCTCCTTCATGAGTCTCAAGGTTTCACTGGTTTTCTCATTACTCTTCTCTATTTTTTCTCCTATCAGTTTATTCTCCTCTTTCATCTTCTGTTCTAAAGTTTCGATATTCTTTTTGTTACTCTCCTCATTCCTGTCAAATTTTTCGTTCATGGACTCGAATTTCTTATTCAATTCTTCTTTAGTGCTGTCCAGTTTTTCATTCTGTTTCTTGAAATTATCTTCAAACTTCTTGTCCAGTTTTTCCTCCATCTTCTCATTATTTTGTTGTAATAATTTTTTATTGTCCTCCTTGATTTCTTCCTTCTGCTTCTTAAAATTGTCATTTAATTCTCCCTTCATTAATCCCCAGAATCGCATTAAGTTCGGGTCACATCTTGTCTCCTCCTGCTGTGTGGGTTCATCTATTTCCGTCGGAGTTAATAATTCTTCGACATCTTCCACCGAAGTTATTTCTCTTTCTTCCATTCTGGCACCCTTCTCGATCTCTTTTTCTAATCTCCTTGCTTCCTCTTCCGCCTCCTTTTCGCGTAGCTTGGCCTGGTATCTGGTGTCGTGTTCTGCCCGTTCCATTTCTGTAGTCGCCGCTAGAATCTGTAAAGTTTAAAGGTATGTTTCCTTACCTATTCTAGCCCTACTAGTTGGCGCGCCACTTTGTTACAAGATTATTATGTGGGTTGTAAAAAATTAATTAAAGTTTAATATGTTTGTTTGGTGTTAAACGTGTCAAAATGTATGCTCTCAGTCGTGTACGGGTAAACCGTATTCTGCTCTGCTGCATTCAAACGTTGCCGCCTCGCCACCTGATTGGCGTACAGCTCTCTGCTATATTACCCAGCTTGCGTCTCGCTTTAACGCCTTCACTTCAATAATTATTAGTCGTAATTCTAAATTAACTGAATCAAACGTACAGCATTGCAGATTGAGAACATTTATTAATCCTTTAGAATATTTATCTTGGTTTATTATACATCAAAATCCGTTTTCTGCACCGGCTATTACAATTGTGTAGTTGGTACTTGCTCAGCTCAGTTGTATACAATCAGTCAGTAATGTTAGTTTACAGTAAAAATTATCGTTTTTCTCGGGGTGTAAAGTCCTTTTGGCTACAGAAATATATACTTACGGCTAACACACACAAAGTTATAATAATCCTTACAACTAATTACATAACTAAATCGATATCTCATTACATTTGACTAAGTAATCACCAATGAAAACTTGTGAAGCAATTTAGGGTTATGTCTCATTTGCCAGAAGTTCGTTATTAGAAGATTCGTTAATTATTTATCATAATTTACTTTCTTAATAATTGTTAATTGGTTATAGTTAAATAGTGAATTTAAATAAGCATTTATTTTGACTCGGAATAGTGATCAGTGATTTTGAAATAGTTATATTTAATTCAGACCAAAATTTGTGAGTACGCTTTAAGGGATAATGTTTATACTCATCAGTTACTTGTTGCTGAAGATCCTGATGTCGTCTTCTTCGATAGATAACTCCTGGGCTGTCGTCATCTTCTATGGATAATTCCTGTCGTCTGTTTCCCTCGTCTCGGCACTTTTCTTTGCTACTTCAGGCCTCGTAATTCTTCAGTTGGTGTCGTCTTCTTCTTTTAGGAGGTTCCACTGATCTTCATATGGTGTCCGTGGTCGTCTTTCTTCGTCACGGCGTCGCTTCGTCTTCTTTGGATCACTACGGTTTGTTAATTTAATTTTTTATAAATAAAAATTTACGTTCAGGATTCCCTGTACTGTTGTAATTGTCTTCCATTAGTTTTAAAAAGTTTTGAAATTACTTGAAGAATAACAATTTAATTTTAATACGAGAGGTACTCGGTCCATAACCCTCTGGCGTTGGTTAATAATGACTTACTGAAAATCTAACGGTTTTTTTGCGTTATTTTTCTTGTTGCTATGGTTACTTCATAAATTATGCTAATTTTTCATTGGTTATTAACTCAGGTTATTGTTAAGATTTATCGTCTTTTTTCGTCTATTTCTACCAAAATATCTTCAACTGAAGATTACTACTTTATTCTAATATCTATGGTCATCACATTAGTACCATTCTTCCTAATTTTTTATGATGAACATTTTGATACCCCTCATGCCTACTTTTGGATAGCTAATTACATTTTTACTATTTTCCCAATTTTATATCTTACATATATTTTATTCAAAATTAGTTGTTAATCATATATCTTGGTACTATGAATACCCACTTACATGGTTTAATCATTTGGCACGTTCTGCCTTACCCTTGGATTATTATTTGTTCTCAAATTAATAAATTTATGTTCAACAGTTTGGCCTAGAGCCTAAATTCCATTCTACTTCCATCTGACATTTCTTACTAACATTCCTGGTAACTCTAATACAATTTGCAAACAAAACAAACAATAAACATCAGTATCCCTAACTCTAATTCTTACTATTAAACATTTCTTTTCAGGTTCTACCCTGAAATAACTTTTAATTGCTGTTATCTGCTTACCCTACAATTTACTCTATGCTATTATTTTCTGAACACAAACACAACTCTTAATACTTCCTTAAAGAACCTTAAAGAAACTCTTATAATACTATTGGCAAACTGTTCCTTGCATGATATGTCCTATCTACTATTCCCTTCACTTAAATACAGTGTTAGTCCTTCTTAATTTGCTATACATTCTGATACCTTAACTCTTACCTTAATATATAATCTTGATATCTTATTACCTAAATTAACAATATTACAATTAGTTCAATCTTACCTACTAATGCACAGTTTATCACAAATTGTTTATCTGTTTTAACATAGTTGGCTTATATAATATTTAGTTCTACACTCTCACTACACTTTTCCTTTCATTAGAAAGTTACTATAATTACTACCCTGCTCACTTTGTTTCATTATTCTATACCTATCACTTCACTACTTATTTAGTTTTACACACTTTTGGGTTATTTACTTGTTTATTCATGGGTTGTCTGATTACTTTAAATCACTGTGTGATTATGGTCATTTATAACTATTTACCTCCAAATCACACTGATCACTTTTGGTCATCATTCTAATATTGCTTTTGTTTTGGGCTCAAAGTATTGTTTATAGCCTTTGGCCATTACTACTACAATTAGTTTGGGGTATGGTTAGCTTCTAACCTCCCCTACATTATATTATACAAGTACATTCTTTAAATAACAAGATACATGTGATACTATTACCCTTCATTAATCTTATTGTCCTAGCTACATCTCATATGCTACAGACATCAATTTATTACTAAATTTACAATATTCTGTTCACTTTTTTTTTTTTTTTTTTTTTTTTTTGGGATGACTTGATTGTACTTAAACTTCTTCTTCACTGTCTCTTGGTTTCTTTGGTTCCTATTCGATCTATTGTGTCAAGTCTGTTAGGTTAATAGTCATTTGTCATTTATGGTTTACTGGGTTATTGATCTTTAAGTTCATACGTTTTTTGCCTTTTACTCTTATTTTCAGCTGTTTATTTTATAATTAAATACCATTGAATTCTTGCTACCTTATGTCATGTTACTTAATGTATCGCCACCAAAATTGATTATTTCGAAACAAAGATTATTAGATTTTTTTCTGAAATCATCAGTATAGTTCATTTTATCAAGTTGTTATGATTCAGGAATTCCTCCATCGCTACTTCTTCATTATTCATTCTTTATTAAGTCATGGTTCATAATGTAATAATTGGTATTATTTTCTTTCTTTATTATTCCCCTTTATGTTCTATTTCCCTAAAATTTTTCTTCTCTCTCCTTCATATAAATTGGTAATAGTCAGAGGGCACGTGTGGCTCTATTACTCTGCTATCCATTTATACACATTTTGAGTTCAGAGGCCTTGCCTATCTGCTCAATAACACATCTTGCGTATCTCAACATAAAATCATCACATAATAATATTCATAATAATTATAATAATAGTCGTTCATTTCCGACTCACATAATATTAATACAATAAAACACTTTTGGGATTAATTATTCTTTCTTTCATACAACTCATGACTTTTCATCTCAATAACTTATTTGGATTCCTTTGTTTTAAGCTTGTGGCGATATTTAATAGGCATTTTGTATTGTTTTAAGATCTTATTCTATATGGTAGTGATTCTATTTGTCATCACTTTAATGCTCATTGATATTTAATTAACATTGTAGCTGGTTTTGACTCATTTATATTTTTTCATTGATAGCTCAGCTAATCTGCCAGTGTTATTTTTTATTTGATTGTTTTTGTTTCTTCTTTTGTGAAACATTAATTTCTATTTATCCCCTTTTTGTGATAGGGTTTGTTAATGATGTTATGTAGCGTCATCATTATTTGTGTAATATTTAATTATTTTGTATCTCAATTTTTATGATATTACATTATACATTTTCAAAATTACAGGTGTTTACACATTTTGTTTCACACTTGGTCGTAAGTTTAGCCTTACTTTGTTTTGAACTTATCTTATCTTTCTTCTAAATTCCCTCTCATTTATAATAATAATGGTTCCAATCAAATACTTACTGTAAGTTGTGCTTACATTACTTTTGAATTTTGATAATAGTTACTCACAAAATTCTTTTTAATTTTCTGACACTGGTTCATAATACTTTTTTTAAAGAAGACTGGTTATAAGTCCCTTTTATCTTTTTAGTTGTGATTTCACTTATGACATAGGTATTATTTTTATTATCTTTCAATATGAGGTAGGGTCCATTATATAACAACAGTAATTTCTTCGTAATTCCCTCTCTGGAACTTGGTAATTCTCGGTTTCGTATTAATACCTTTTCTCCTTCACTGTACCGGATTGCCTTTGGTTGCATTTTATGATATTTAGCCTTTTTCTTTTCTGTTTGCTCCGCTATTTTACTATAGAATTTGGCATTATCAAATTGGTATATTGGATTGGTGGGGAAATTGACAAGTTCTTCTATGGCTCGAGGTGGTGGTTTTCCGTACATGATGGTGTACGGGGTATCCTTAATGGATTCATGGTATGCGAGATTTATGAAATTTTCAGTGGCTTCGAGGTATTCGCTCCACTTGCGTTGCTGGTCGTGGCAGTATGTACGGAGAATTCTCCCAACTTCACGGAGCACTCTTTCCGGGATGTTGGGTTCAAGGTTCCTTGCTATGCTCACCTTACCTAAAAAGTAAGCGGTTGGTGACTGTCCTAGGTAAGGGTCGAATCTGCCATTGCTTATATTGTTTCTCACCACGTGCTGAGTTGCCTCCGACCAGTATTTGTCTTTGAATAATTTCTTGAATTCATTGAAATTATTTATGTCTGGTCTTACCGCCGTCCACCAATTATCATGGACTTCTTTAAACATGTCATCTATCATTCTCTTGATTATAGTCCACCTTGTCTCTCTGGTTCGGGCTAAGTTTTCCTCCACTCGTTCTATAAACTCAATCGGATTACGTTTATAGTTTTTAAAGTTTATGGTCTCCCTATTTTCGCTGCATAACACATGTGAGGTCATGATTGGTCGATCTTTCAATGCGTTGATCTCCTCTTGTAGGCGTAGCTCTCTAGCCCTAAATTCAGCTATTTTCCCTTCTTGGGCGGTTGTGGTGTCTTTCACTTCACTTACTGACGCGTCCAATCTGCTATAGTTCTCCTCTACTCTGGTTTGTATCTGTTCTAATTTGTTGTTAGTTTCTTTTTGGAGTCCTTCAACCCTCCTCTTACCTTCGCCTTCCACTTCATTCACCTTGATTATAATTTCTTCTCGGACTTGCATCACTACTTCGCTGGTTTTCTCTATCTTCTCTTCCGTTTCCATTACAGTTTGTTTCAGTTCTTCTCTGTACTCAGTCAACTGTTGCTGTAATGTATCTTGGTTATATTCAATTTTATCATTCAACGTTTCAATGTCCTCCTTCATGAGTCTCAAGGTTTCACTGGTTTTCTCATTACTCTTCTCTATTTTTTCTCCTATCAGTTTATTCTCCTCTTTCATCTTCTGTTCTAAAGTTTCGATATTCTTTTTGTTACTCTCCTCATTCCTGTCAAATTTTTCGTTCATGGACTCGAATTTCTTATTCAATTCTTCTTTAGTGCTGTCCAGTTTTTCATTCTGTTTCTTGAAATTATCTTCAAACTTCTTGTCCAGTTTTTCCTCCATCTTCTCATTATTTTGTTGTAATAATTTTTTATTGTCCTCCTTGATTTCTTCCTTCTGCTTCTTAAAATTGTCATTTAATTCTCCCTTCATTAATTCCCAGAATCGCATTAAGTTCGGGTCACATCTTGTCTCCTCCTGCTGTGTGGGTTCATCTATTTCCGTCGGAGTTAATAATTCTTCGACATCTTCCACCGAAGTTATTTCTCTTTCTTCCATTCTGGCACCCTTCTCGATCTCTTTTTCTAATCTCCTTGCTTCCTCTTCCGCCTCCTTTTCGCGTAGCTTGGCCTGGTATCTGGTGTCGTGTTCTGCCCGTTCCATTTCTGTAGTCGCCGCTAGAATCTGTAAAGTTTAAAGGTATGTTTCCTTACCTATTCTAGCCCTACTAGTTGGCGCGCCACTTTGTTACAAGATTATTATGTGGGTTGTAAAAAATTAATTAAAGTTTAATATGTTTGTTTGGTGTTAAACGTGTCAAAATGTATGCTCTCAGTCGTGTACGGGTAAACCGTATTCTGCTCTGCTGCATTCAAACGTTGCCGCCTCGCCACCTGATTGGCGTACAGCTCTCTGCTATATTACCCAGCTTGCGTCTCGCTTTAACGCCTTCACTTCAATAATTATTAGTCGTAATTCTAAATTAACTGAATCAAACATACAGCATTGCAGATTGAGAACATTTATTAATCCTTTAGAATATTTATCTTGGTTTATTATACATCAAAATCCGTTTTCTGCACCGGCTATTACAATTGTGTAGTTGGTACTTGCTCAGCTCAGTTGTATACAATCAGTCAGTAATGTTAGTTTACAGTAAAAATTATCGTTTTTCTCGGGGTGTAAAGTCCTTTTGGCTACAGAAATATATACTTACGGCTAACACACACAAAGTTATAATAATCCTTACAACTAATTACATAACTAAATCGATATCTCATTACATTTGACTAAGTAATCACCAATGAAAACTTGTGAAGCAATTTAGGGTTATGTCTCATTTGCCAGAAGTTCGTTATTAGAAGATTCGTTAATTATTTATCATAATTTACTTTCTTAATAATTGTTAATTGGTTATAGTTAAATAGTGAATTTAAATAAGCATTTATTTTGACTCGGAATAGTGATCAGTGATTTTGAAATAGTTATATTTAATTCAGACCAAAATTTGTGAGTACGCTTTAAGGGATAATGTTTATACTCATCAGTTACTTGTTGCTGAAGATCCTGATGTCGTCTTCTTCGATAGATAACTCCTGGGCTGTCGTCTTCTTCTATGGATAATTCCTGTCGCCTGTTTCCCTCGTCTCGGCACTTTTCTTTGCTACTTCAGGCCTCGTAATTCTTCAGTTGGTGTCGTCTTCTTCTTTTAGGAGGTTCCACTGATCTTCATATGGTGTCCGTGGTCGTCTTTCTTCGTCACGGCGTCGCTTCGTCTTCTTTGGATCACTACGGTTTGTTAATTTAATTTTTTATAAATAAAAATTTACGTTCAGGATTCTCTGTACTGTTGTAATTGTCTTCCATTAGTTTTAAAAAGTTTTGAAATTACTTGAAGAATAACAATTTAATTTTAATACGAGAGGTACTCGGTCCATAACCCTCTGGCGTTGGTTAATAATGACTTACTGAAAATCTAACGGTTTTTTTGCGTTATTTTTCTTGTTGCTATGGTTACTTCATAAATTATGCTAATTTTTCATTGGTTATTAACTCAGGTTATTGTTAAGATTTATCGTCTTTTTCGTCTATTTCTACCAAAATATCTTCAACTGAAGATTACTACTTTATTCTAATATCTATGGTCATCACATTAGTACCATTCTTCCTAATTTTTTATGATGAACATTTTGATACCCCTCATGCCTACTTTTGGATAGCTAATTACATTTTTACTATTTTCCCAATTTTATATCTTACATATATTTTATTCAAAATTAGTTGTTAATCACATATCTTGGTACTATGAATACCCACTTACATGGTTTAATCATTTGGCACGTTCTGCCTTACCCTTGGATTATTATTTGTTCTCAAATTAATAAATTTATGTTCAACAGTTTGGCCTAGAGCCTAAATTCCATTCTACTTCCATCTGACATTTCTTACTAACATTTCTGGTAACTCTAATACAATTTGCAAACAAAACAAACAATAAACATCAGTATCCCTAACTCTAATTCTTACTATTAAACATTTCTTTTCAGGTTCTACCCTGAAATAACTTTTAATTGCTGTTATCTGCTTACCCTACAATTTACTCTATGCTATTATTTTCTGAACACAAACAAAACTCTTAATACTTCCTTAAAGAAACTTAAAGAAACTCTTATAATACTATTGGCAAACTGTTCCTTGCATGATATGTCCTATCTACTATTCCCTTCACTTAAATACAGTGTTAGTCCTTCTTAATTTGCTATACATTCTGATACCTTAACTCTTACCTTAATATATAATCTTGATATCTTATTACCTAAATTAACAATATTACAATTAGTTCAATCTTACCTACTAATGCACAGTTTATCACAAATTGTTTATCTGTTTTAACATAGTTGGCTTATATAATATTTAGTTCTACACTTTCACTACACTTTTCCTTTCATTAGAAAGTTACTATAATTACTACCCTGCTCACTTTGTTTCATTATTCTATACCTATCACTTCACTACTTATTTAGTTTTACACACTTTTGGGTTATTTACTTGTTTATTCATGGGTTGTCTGATTACTTTAAATCACTGTGTGATTATGGTCATTTATAACTATTTACCTCCAAATCACACTGATCACTTTTGGTCATCATTCTAATATTGCTTTTGTTTTGGGCTCAAAGTATTGTTTATAGCCTTTGGCCATTACTACTACAATTAGTTTGGGGTATGGTTAGCTTCTAACCTCCCCTACATTATATTATACAAGTACATTCTTTAAATAACAAGATACATGTGATACTATTACCCTTCATTAATCTTATTGTCCTAGCTACATCACATATGCTACAGACATCAATTTATTACTAAATTTACAATATTCTGTTCACTTTTTTTTTTTTTTTTTTTTGGGATGACTTGATTGTACTTAAATTTCTTCTTCACTGTCTCTTGGTTTCTTTGGTTCCTATCCGATCTATTGTGTCAAGTCTGTCAGGTTAATAGTCATTTGTCATTTATGGTTTACTGGGTTATTGATCTTTAAGTTCATAAGTTTTTTGCCTTTTACTCTTATTTTCAGCTGTTTATTTTATAATTAAACACCATTGAATTCTTGCTACCTTATGTCATGTTACTTAATGTATCGCCACCAAAATTGATTATTTCGAAACAAAGATTATTAGATTTTTTTCTGAAATCATCAGTATAGTTCATTTTATCAAGTTGTTATGATTCAGGAATTCCTCCATCGCTACTTCTTCATTATTCATTCTTTATTAAGTCATGGTTCATAATGTAATAATTGGTATTATTTTCTTTCTTTATTATTCCCCTTTATGTTCTATTTCCCTAAAATTTTTCTTCTCTCTCCTTCATATAAATTGGTAATAGTCAGAGGGCACGTGTGGCTCTATTACTCTGCTATCCATTTATACACATTTTGAGTTCAGAGGCCTTGCCTATCTGCTCAATAACATATGTTGGACGTATCTCAACATAAAATCATCACATAATAATATTCATAATAATTATAATAATAGTCGTTCATTTCCGACTCACATAATATTAATACAATAAAACACTTTTGGGATTAATTATTCTTTCTTTCATACAACTCATGACTTTTCATCTCAATAACTTATTTGGATTCCTTTGTTTTAAGCTTGTGGCGATATTTAATAGGCATTTTGTATTGTTTTAAGAGCTTATTCTATATGGTAGTGATTCTATTTGTCATCACTTTAATGCTCATTGATATTTAATTAACATTGTAGCTGGTTTTGACTCATTTATATTTTTTCATTGATAGCTCAGCTAATCTGCCAGTGTTATTTTTTATTTGATTGTTTTCGTTTCTTCTTTTGTGAAACATTAATTTCTATTTATCCCCTTTTTGTGATAGGGTTTGTTAATGATGTTATGTAGCGTCATCATTATTTGTGTAATATTTAATTATTTTGTATCTCAATTTTTATGATATTACATTATACATTTTCAAAATTACAGGTGTTTACACATTTTGTTTCACACTTGGTCGTAAGTTTAGCCTTACTTTGTTTTGAACTTATCTTATCTTTCTTCTAAATTCCCTCTCATTTATAATAATAATGGTTCCAATCAAATACTTACTGTAAGTTGTGCTTACATTACTTTTGAATTTTGATAATAGTTACTCACAAAATTCTTTTTAATTTTCTGACACTGGTTCATAATACTTTTTTTAAAGAAGACTGGTTATAAGTCCCTTTTATCTTTTTAGTTGTGATTTCACTTATGACATAGGTATTATTTTTATTATCTTTCAATATGAGGTAGGGTCCATTATATAACAACAGTAATTTCTTCGTAATTCCCTCTCTGGAACTTGGTAATTCTCGGTTTCGTATTAATACCTTTTCTCCTTCACTGTACCGGATTGCCTTTGGTTGCATTTTATGATATTTAGCCTTTTTCTTTTCTGTTTGCTCCGCTATTTTACTATAGAATTTGGCATTATCAAATTGGTATATTGGATTGGTGGGGAAATTGACAAGTTCTTCTATGGCTCGAGGTGGTGGTTTTCCGTACATGATGGTGTACGGGGTATCCTTAATGGATTCATGGTATGCGAGATTTATGAAATTTTCAGTGGCTTCGAGGTATTCGCTCCACTTGCGTTGCTGGTCGTGGCAGTATGTACGGAGAATTCTCCCAACTTCACGGAGCACTCTTTCCGGGATGTTGGGTTCAAGGTTCCTTGCTATGCTCACCTTACCTAAAAAGTAAGCGGTTGGTGACTGTCCTAGGTAAGGGTCGAATCTGCCATTGCTTATATTGTTTCTCACCACGTGCTGAGTTGCCTCCGACCAGTATTTGTCTTTGAATAATTTCTTGAATTCATTGAAATTATTTATGTCTGGTCTTACCGCCGTCCACCAATTATCATGGACTTCTTTAAACATGTCATCTATCATGCTCTTGATTATAGTCCACCTTGTCTCTCTGGTTCGGGCTAAGTTTTCCTCCACTCGTTCTATAAACTCAATCGGATTACGTTTATAGTTTTTAAAGTTTATGGTCTCCCTATTTTCGCTGCATAACACATGTGAGGTCATGATTGGTCGATCTTTCAATGCGTTGATCTCCTCTTGTAGGCGTAGCTCTCTAGCCCTAAATTCAGCTATTTTCCCTTCTTGGGCGGTTGTGGTGTCTTTCACTTCACTTACTGACGCGTCCAATCTGCTATAGTTCTCCTCTACTCTGGTTTGTATCTGTTCTAATTTGTTGTTAGTTTCTTTTTGGAGTCCTTCAACCCTCCTCTTACCTTCGCCTTCCACTTCATTCACCTTGATTATAATTTCTTCTCGGACTTGCATCACTACTTCGCTGGTTTTCTCTATCTTCTCTTCCGTTTCCATTACAGTTTGTTTCAGTTCTTCTCTGTACTCAGTCAACTGTTGCTGTAATGTATCTTGGTTATATTCAATTTTATCATTCAACGTTTCAATGTCCTCCTTCATGAGTCTCAAGGTTTCACTGGTTTTCTCATTACTCTTCTCTATTTTTTCTCCTATCAGTTTATTCTCCTCTTTCATCTTCTGTTCTAAAGTTTCGATATTCTTTTTGTTACTCTCCTCATTCCTGTCAAATTTTTCGTTCATGGACTCGAATTTCTTATTCAATTCTTCTTTAGTGCTGTCCAGTTTTTCATTCTGTTTCTTGAAATTATCTTCAAACTTCTTGTCCAGTTTTTCCTCCATCTTCTCATTATTTTGTTGTAATAATTTTTTATTGTCCTCCTTGATTTCTTCCTTCTGCTTCTTAAAATTGTCATTTAATTCTCCCTTCATTAATTCCCAGAATCGCATTAAGTTCGGGTCACATCTTGTCTCCTCCTGCTGTGTGGGTTCATCTATTTCCGTCGGAGTTAATAATTCTTCGACATCTTCCACCGAAGTTATTTCTCTTTCTTCCATTCTGGCACCCTTCTCGATCTCTTTTTCTAATCTCCTTGCTTCCTCTTCCGCCTCCTTTTCGCGTAGCTTGGCCTGGTATCTGGTGTCGTGTTCTGCCCGTTCCATTTCTGTAGTCGCCGCTAGAATCTGTAAAGTTTAAAGGTATGTTTCCTTACCTATTCTAGCCCTACTAGTTGGCGCGCCACTTTGTTACAAGATTATTATGTGGGTTGTAAAAAATTAATTAAAGTTTAATATGTTTGTTTGGTGTTAAACGTGTCAAAATGTATGCTCTCAGTCGTGTACGGGTAAACCGTATTCTGCTCTGCTGCATTCAAACGTTGCCGCCTCGCCACCTGATTGGCGTACAGCTCTCTGCTATATTACCCAGCTTGCGTCTCGCTTTAACGCCTTCACTTCAATAATTATTAGTCGTAATTCTAAATTAACTAAATCAAACATACAGCATTGCAGATTGAGAACATTTATTAATCCTTTAGAATATTTATCTTGGTTTATTATACATCAAAATCCGTTTTCTGCACCGGCTATTACAATTGTGTAGTTGGTACTTGCTCAGCTCAGTTGTATACAATCAGTCAGTAATGTTAGTTTACAGTAAAAATTATCGTTTTTCTCGGGGTGTAAAGTCCTTTTGGCTACAGAAATATATACTTACGGCTAACACACACAAAGTTATAATAATCCTTACAACTAATTACATAACTACATCGATATCTCATTACATTTGACTAAGTAATCACCAATGAAAACTTGTGAAGCAATTTAGGGTTATGTCTCATTTGCCAGAAGTTCGTTATTAGAAGATTCGTTAATTATTTATCATAATTTACTTTCTTAATAATTGTTAATTGGTTATAGTTAAATAGTGAATTTAAATAAGCATTTATTTTGACTCGGAATAGTGATCAGTGATTTTGAAATAGTTATATTTAATTCAGACCAAAATTTGTGAGTACGCTTTAAGGGATAATGTTTATACTCATCAGTTACTTGTTGCTGAAGATCCTGATGTCGTCTTCTTCGATAGATAACTCCTGGGCTGTCGTCTTCTTCTATGGATAATTCCTGTCGCCTGTTTCCCTCGTCTCGGCACTTTTCTTTGCTACTTCAGGCCTCGTAATTCTTCAGTTGGTGTCGTCTTCTTCTTTTAGGAGGTTCCACTGATCTTCATATGGTGTCCGTGGTCGTCTTTCTTCGTCACGGCGTCGCTTCGTCTTCTTTGGATCACTACGGTTTGTTAATTTAATTTTTTATAAATAAAAATTTACGTTCAGGATTCCCTGTACTGTTGTAATTGTCTTCCATTAGTTTTAAAAAGTTTTGAAATTACTTGAAGAATAACAATTTAATTTTAATACGAGAGGTACTCGGTCCATAACCCTCTGGCGTTGGTTAATAATGACTTACTGAAAATCTAACGGTTTTTTTGCGTTATTTTTCTTGTTGCTATGGTTACTTCATAAATTATGCTAATTTTTCATTGGTTATTAACTCAGGTTATTGTTAAGATTTATCGTCTTTTTCGTCTATTTCTACCAAAATATCTTCAACTGAAGATTACTACTTTATTCTAATATCTATGGTCATCACATTAGTACCATTCTTCCTAATTTTTTATGATGAACATTTTGATACCCCTCATGCCTACTTTTGGATAGCTAATTACATTTTTACTATTTTCCCAATTTTATATCTTACATATATTTTATTCAAAATTAGTTGTTAATCACATATCTTGGTACTATGAATACCCACTTACATGGTTTAATCATTTGGCACGTTCTGCCTTACCCTTGGATTATTATTTGTTCTCAAATTAATAAATTTATGTTCAACAGTTTGGCCTAGAGCCTAAATTCCATTCTACTTCCATCTGACATTTCTTACTAACATTTCTGGTAACTCTAATACAATTTGCAAACAAAACAAACAATAAACATCAGTATCCCTAACTCTAATTCTTACTATTAAACATTTCTTTTCAGGTTCTACCCTGAAATAACTTTTAATTGCTGTTATCTGCTTACCCTACAATTTACTCTATGCTATTATTTTCTGAACACAAACAAAACTCTTAATACTTCCTTAAAGAAACTTAAAGAAACTCTTATAATACTATTGGCAAACTGTTCCTTGCATGATATGTCCTATCTACTATTCCCTTCACTTAAATACAGTGTTAGTCCTTCTTAATTTGCTATACATTCTGATACCTTAACTCTTACCTTAATATATAATCTTGATATCTTATTACCTAAATTAACAATATTACAATTAGTTCAATCTTACCTACTAATGCACAGTTTATCACAAATTGTTTATCTGTTTTAACATAGTTGGCTTATATAATATTTAGTTCTACACTTTCACTACACTTTTCCTTTCATTAGAAAGTTACTATAATTACTACCCTGCTCACTTTGTTTCATTATTCTATACCTATCACTTCACTACTTATTTAGTTTTACACACTTTTGGGTTATTTACTTGTTTATTCATGGGTTGTCTGATTACTTTAAATCACTGTGTGATTATGGTCATTTATAACTATTTACCTCCAAATCACACTGATCACTTTTGGTCATCATTCTAATATTGCTTTTGTTTTGGGCTCAAAGTATTGTTTATAGCCTTTGGCCATTACTACTACAATTAGTTTGGGGTATGGTTAGCTTCTAACCTCCCCTACATTATATTATACAAGTACATTCTTTAAATAACAAGATACATGTGATACTATTACCCTTCATTAATCTTATTGTCCTAGCTACATCTCATATGCTACAGACATCAATTTATTACTAAATTTACAATATTCTGTTCACTTTTTTTTTTTTTTTTTTTTTTTGGGATGACTTGATTGTACTTAAATTTCTTCTTCACTGTCTCTTGGTTTCTTTGGTTCCTATCCGATCTATTGTGTCAAGTCTGTCAGGTTAATAGTCATTTGTCATTTATGGTTTACTGGGTTATTGATCTTTAAGTTCATAAGTTTTTTGCCTTTTACTCTTATTTTCAGCTGTTTATTTTATAATTAAACACCATTGAATTCTTGCTACCTTATGTTATGTTACTTAATGTATCGCCACCAAAATTGATTATTTCGAAACAAAGATTATTAGATTTTTTTCTGAAATCATCAGTATAGTTCATTTTATCAAGTTGTTATGATTCAGGAATTCCTCCATCGCTACTTCTTCATTATTCATTCTTTATTAAGTCATGGTTCATAATGTAATAATTGGTATTATTTTCTTTCTTTATTATTCCCCTTTATGTTCTATTTCCCTAAAATTTTTCTTCTCTCTCCTTCATATAAATTGGTAATAGTCAGAGGGCACGTGTGGCTCTATTACTCTGCTATCCATTTATACACATTTTGAGTTCAGAGGCCTTGCCTATCTGCTCAATAACACATCTTGCGTATCTCAACATAAAATCATCACATAATAATATTCATAATAATTATAATAATAGTCGTTCATTTCCGACTCACATAATATTAATACAATAAAACACTTTTGGGATTAATTATTCTTTCTTTCATACAACTCATGACTTTTCATCTCAATAACTTATTTGGATTCCTTTGTTTTAAGCTTGTGGCGATATTTAATAGGCATTTTGTATTGTTTTAAGAGCTTATTCTATATGGTAGTGATTCTATTTGTCATCACTTTAATGCTCATTGATATTTAATTAACATTGTAGCTGGTTTTGACTCATTTATATTTTTTCATTGATAGCTCAGCTAATCTGCCAGTGTTATTTTTTATTTGATTGTTTTCGTTTCTTCTTTTGTGAAACATTAATTTCTATTTATCCCCTTTTTGTGATAGGGTTTGTTAATGATGTTATGTAGCGTCATCATTATTTGTGTAATATTTAATTATTTTGTATCTCAATTTTTATGATATTACATTATACATTTTCAAAATTACAGGTGTTTACACATTTTGTTTCACACTTGGTCGTAAGTTTAGCCTTACTTTGTTTTGAACTTATCTTATCTTTCTTCTAAATTCCCTCTCATTTATAATAATAATGGTTCCAATCAAATACTTACTGTAAGTTGTGCTTACATTACTTTTGAATTTTGATAATAGTTACTCACAAAATTCTTTTTAATTTTCTGACACTGGTTCATAATACTTTTTTTAAAGAAGACTGGTTATAAGTCCCTTTTATCTTTTTAGTTGTGATTTCACTTATGACATAGGTATTATTTTTATTATCTTTCAATATGAGGTAGGGTCCATTATATAACAACAGTAATTTCTTCGTAATTCCCTCTCTGGAACTTGGTAATTCTCGGTTTCGTATTAATACCTTTTCTCCTTCACTGTACCGGATTGCCTTTGGTTGCATTTTATGATATTTAGCCTTTTTCTTTTCTGTTTGCTCCGCTATTTTACTATAGAATTTGGCATTATCAAATTGGTATATTGGATTGGTGGGGAAATTGACAAGTTCTTCTATGGCTCGAGGTGGTGGTTTTCCGTACATGATGGTGTACGGGGTATCCTTAATGGATTCATGGTATGCGAGATTTATGAAATTTTCAGTGGCTTCGAGGTATTCGCTCCACTTGCGTTGCTGGTCGTGGCAGTATGTACGGAGAATTCTCCCAACTTCACGGAGCACTCTTTCCGGGATGTTGGGTTCAAGGTTCCTTGCTATGCTCACCTTACCTAAAAAGTAAGCGGTTGGTGACTGTCCTAGGTAAGGGTCGAATCTGCCATTGCTTATATTGTTTCTCACCACGTGCTGAGTTGCCTCCGACCAGTATTTGTCTTTGAATAATTTCTTGAATTCATTGAAATTATTTATGTCTGGTCTTACCGCCGTCCACCAATTATCATGGACTTCTTTAAACATGTCATCTATCATGCTCTTGATTATAGTCCACCTTGTCTCTCTGGTTCGGGCTAAGTTTTCCTCCACTCGTTCTATAAACTCAATCGGATTACGTTTATAGTTTTTAAAGTTTATGGTCTCCCTATTTTCGCTGCATAACACATGTGAGGTCATGATTGGTCGATCTTTCAATGCGTTGATCTCCTCTTGTAGGCGTAGCTCTCTAGCCCTAAATTCAGCTATTTTCCCTTCTTGGGCGGTTGTGGTGTCTTTCACTTCACTTACTGACGCGTCCAATCTGCTATAGTTCTCCTCTACTCTGGTTTGTATCTGTTCTAATTTGTTGTTAGTTTCTTTTTGGAGTCCTTCAACCCTCCTCTTACCTTCGCCTTCCACTTCATTCACCTTGATTATAATTTCTTCTCGGACTTGCATCACTACTTCGCTGGTTTTCTCTATCTTCTCTTCCGTTTCCATTACAGTTTGTTTCAGTTCTTCTCTGTACTCAGTCAACTGTTGCTGTAATGTATCTTGGTTATATTCAATTTTATCATTCAACGTTTCAATGTCCTCCTTCATGAGTCTCAAGGTTTCACTGGTTTTCTCATTACTCTTCTCTATTTTTTCTCCTATCAGTTTATTCTCCTCTTTCATCTTCTGTTCTAAAGTTTCGATATTCTTTTTGTTACTCTCCTCATTCCTGTCAAATTTTTCGTTCATGGACTCGAATTTCTTATTCAATTCTTCTTTAGTGCTGTCCAGTTTTTCATTCTGTTTCTTGAAATTATCTTCAAACTTCTTGTCCAGTTTTTCCTCCATCTTCTCATTATTTTGTTGTAATAATTTTTTATTGTCCTCCTTGATTTCTTCCTTCTGCTTCTTAAAATTGTCATTTAATTCTCCCTTCATTAATTCCCAGAATCGCATTAAGTTCGGGTCACATCTTGTCTCCTCCTGCTGTGTGGGTTCATCTATTTCCGTCGGAGTTAATAATTCTTCGACATCTTCCACCGAAGTTATTTCTCTTTCTTCCATTCTGGCACCCTTCTCGATCTCTTTTTCTAATCTCCTTGCTTCCTCTTCCGCCTCCTTTTCGCGTAGCTTGGCCTGGTATCTGGTGTCGTGTTCTGCCCGTTCCATTTCTGTAGTCGCCGCTAGAATCTGTAAAGTTTAAAGGTATGTTTCCTTACCTATTCTAGCCCTACTAGTTGGCGCGCCACTTTGTTACAAGATTATTATGTGGGTTGTAAAAAATTAATTAAAGTTTAATATGTTTGTTTGGTGTTAAACGTGTCAAAATGTATGCTCTCAGTCGTGTACGGGTAAACCGTATTCTGCTCTGCTGCATTCAAACGTTGCCGCCTCGCCACCTGATTGGCGTACAGCTCTCTGCTATATTACCCAGCTTGCGTCTCGCTTTAACGCCTTCACTTCAATAATTATTAGTCGTAATTCTAAATTAACTGAATCAAACATACAGCATTGCAGATTGAGAACATTTATTAATCCTTTAGAATATTTATCTTGGTTTATTATACATCAAAATCCGTTTTCTGCACCGGCTATTACAATTGTGTAGTTGGTACTTGCTCAGCTCAGTTGTATACAATCAGTCAGTAATGTTAGTTTACAGTAAAAATTATCGTTTTTCTCGGGGTGTAAAGTCCTTTTGGCTACAGAAATATATACTTACGGCTAACACACACAAAGTTATAATAATCCTTACAACTAATTACATAACTAAATCGATATCTCATTACATTTGACTAAGTAATCACCAATGAAAACTTGTGAAGCAATTTAGGGTTATGTCTCATTTGCCAGAAGTTCGTTATTAGAAGATTCGTTAATTATTTATCATAATTTACTTTCTTAATAATTGTTAATTGGTTATAGTTAAATAGTGAATTTAAATAAGCATTTATTTTGACTCGGAATAGTGATCAGTGATTTTGAAATAGTTATATTTAATTCAGACCAAAATTTGTGAGTACGCTTTAAGGGATAATGTTTATACTCATCAGTTACTTGTTGCTGAAGATCCTGATGTCGTCTTCTTCGATAGATAACTCCTGGGCTGTCGTCTTCTTCTATGGATAATTCCTGTCGCCTGTTTCCCTCGTCTCGGCACTTTTCTTTGCTACTTCAGGCCTCGTAATTCTTCAGTTGGTGTCGTCTTCTTCTTTTAGGAGGTTCCACTGATCTTCATATGGTGTCCGTGGTCGTCTTTCTTCGTCACGGCGTCGCTTCGTCTTCTTTGGATCACTACGGTTTGTTAATTTAATTTTTTATAAATAAAAATTTACGTTCAGGATTCCCTGTACTGTTGTAATTGTCTTCCATTAGTTTTAAAAAGTTTTGAAATTACTTGAAGAATAACAATTTAATTTTAATACGAGAGGTACTCGGTCCATAACCCTCTGGCGTTGGTTAATAATGACTTACTGAAAATCTAACGGTTTTTTTGCGTTATTTTTCTTGTTGCTATGGTTACTTCATAAATTATGCTAATTTTTCATTGGTTATTAACTCAGGTTATTGTTAAGATTTATCGTCTTTTTCGTCTATTTCTACCAAAATATCTTCAACTGAAGATTACTACTTTATTCTAATATCTATGGTCATCACATTAGTACCATTCTTCCTAATTTTTTATGATGAACATTTTGATACCCCTCATGCCTACTTTTGGATAGCTAATTACATTTTTACTATTTTCCCAATTTTATATCTTACATATATTTTATTCAAAATTAGTTGTTAATCACATATCTTGGTACTATGAATACCCACTTACATGGTTTAATCATTTGGCACGTTCTGCCTTACCCTTGGATTATTATTTGTTCTCAAATTAATAAATTTATGTTCAACAGTTTGGCCTAGAGCCTAAATTCCATTCTACTTCCATCTGACATTTCTTACTAACATTCCTGGTAACTCTAATACAATTTGCAAACAAAACAAACAATAAACATCAGTATCCCTAACTCTAATTCTTACTATTAAACATTTCTTTTCAGGTTCTACCCTGAAATAACTTTTAATTGCTGTTATCTGCTTACCCTACAATTTACTCTATGCTATTATTTTCTGAACACAAACAAAACTCTTAATACTTCCTTAAAGAAACTTAAAGAAACTCTTATAATACTATTGGCAAACTGTTCCTTGCATGATATGTCCTATCTACTATTCCCTTCACTTAAATACAGTGTTAGTCCTTCTTAATTTGCTATACATTCTGATACCTTAACTCTTACCTTAATATATAATCTTGATATCTTATTACCTAAATTAACAATATTACAATTAGTTCAATCTTACCTACTAATGCACAGTTTATCACAAATTGTTTATCTGTTTTAACATAGTTGGCTTATATAATATTTAGTTCTACACTCTCACTACACTTTTCCTTTCATTAGAAAGTTACTATAATTACTACCCTGCTCACTTTGTTTCATTATTCTATACCTATCACTTCACTACTTATTTAGTTTTACACACTTTTGGGTTATTTACTTGTTTATTCATGGGTTGTCTGATTACTTTAAATCACTGTGTGATTATGGTCATTTATAACTATTTACCTCCAAATCACACTGATCACTTTTGGTCATCATTCTAATATTGCTTTTGTTTTGGGCTCAAAGTATTGTTTATAGCCTTTGGCCATTACTACTACAATTAGTTTGGGGTATGGTTAGCTTCTAACCTCCCCTACATTATATTATACAAGTACATTCTTTAAATAAAAAGATACATGTGATACTATTACCCTTCATTAATCTTATTGTCCTAGCTACATCTCATATGCTACAGACATCAATTTATTACTAAATTTACAATATTCTGTTCACTTTTTTTTTTTTTTTTTTTTTTTGGGATGACTTGATTGTACTTAAACTTCTTCTTCACTGTCTCTTGGTTTCTTTGGTTCCTATCCGATCTGTTGTGTCAAGTCTGTCAGGTTAATAGTCATTTGTCATTTATGGTTTACTGGGTTATTGATCTTTAAGTTCATAAGTTTTTTGCCTTTTACTCTTATTTTCAGCTGTTTATTTTATAATTAAATACCATTGAATTCTTGCTACCTTATGTCATGTTACTTAATGTATCGCCACCAAAATTGATTATTTCGAAACAAAGATTATTAGATTTTTTTCTGAAATCATCAATATAGTTCATTTTATCAAGTTGTTATGATTCAGGAATTCCTCCATCGCTACTTCTTCATTATTCATTCTTTATTAAGTCATGGTTCATAATGTAATAATTGGTATTATTTTCTTTCTTTATTATTCCCCTTTATGTTCTATTTCCCTAAAATTTTTCTTCTCTCTCCTTCATATAAATTGGTAATAGTCAGAGGGCACGTGTGGCTCTATTACTCTGCTATCCATTTATACACATTTTGAGTTCAGAGGCCTTGCCTATCTGCTCAATAACATATGTTGGACGTATCTCAACATAAAATCATCACATAATAATATTCATAATAATTATAATAATAGTCGTTCATTTCCGACTCACATAATATTAATACAATAAAACACTTTTGGGATTAATTATTCTTTCTTTCATACAACTCATGACTTTTCATCTCAATAACTTATTTGGATTCCTTTGTTTTAAGCTTGTGGCGATATTTAATAGGCATTTTGTATTGTTTTAAGAGCTTATTCTATATGGTAGTGATTCTATTTGTCATCACTTTAATGCTCATTGATATTTAATTAACATTGTAGCTGGTTTTGACTCATTTATATTTTTTCATTGATAGCTCAGCTAATCTGCCAGTGTTATTTTTTATTTGATTGTTTTCGTTTCTTCTTTTGTGAAACATTAATTTCTATTTATCCCCTTTTTGTGATAGGGTTTGTTAATGATGTTATGTAGCGTCATCATTATTTGTGTAATATTTAATTATTTTGTATCTCAATTTTTATGATATTACATTATACATTTTCAAAATTACAGGTGTTTACACATTTTGTTTCACACTTGGTCGTAAGTTTAGCCTTACTTTGTTTTGAACTTATCTTATCTTTCTTCTAAATTCCCTCTCATTTATAATAATAATGGTTCCAATCAAATACTTACTGTGAGTTGTGCTTACATTACTTTTGAATTTTGATAATAGTTACTCACAAAATTCTTTTTAATTTTCTGACACTGGTTCATAATACTTTTTTTAAAGAAGACTGGTTATAAGTCCCTTTTATCTTTTTAGTTGTGATTTCACTTATGACATAGGTATTATTTTTATTATCTTTCAATATGAGGTAGGGTCCATTATATAACAACAGTAATTTCTTCGTAATTCCCTCTCTGGAACTTGGTAATTCTCGGTTTCGTATTAATACCTTTTCTCCTTCACTGTACCGGATTGCCTTTGGTTGCATTTTATGATATTTAGCCTTTTTCTTTTCTGTTTGCTCCGCTATTTTACTATAGAATTTGGCATTATCAAATTGGTATATTGGATTGGTGGGGAAATTGACAAGTTCTTCTATGGCTCGAGGTGGTGGTTTTCCGTACATGATGGTGTACGGGGTATCCTTAATGGATTCATGGTATGCGAGATTTATGAAATTTTCAGTGGCTTCGAGGTATTCGCTCCACTTGCGTTGCTGGTCGTGGCAGTATGTACGGAGAATTCTCCCAACTTCACGGAGCACTCTTTCCGGGATGTTGGGTTCAAGGTTCCTTGCTATGCTCACCTTACCTAAAAAGTAAGCGGTTGGTGACTGTCCTAGGTAAGGGTCGAATCTGCCATTGCTTATATTGTTTCTCACCACGTGCTGAGTTGCCTCCGACCAGTATTTGTCTTTGAATAATTTCTTGAATTCATTGAAATTATTTATGTCTGGTCTTACCGCCGTCCACCAATTATCATGGACTTCTTTAAACATGTCATCTATCATGCTCTTGATTATAGTCCACCTTGTCTCTCTGGTTCGGGCTAAGTTTTCCTCCACTCGTTCTATAAACTCAATCGGATTACGTTTATAGTTTTTAAAGTTTATGGTCTCCCTATTTTCGCTGCATAACACATGTGAGGTCATGATTGGTCGATCTTTCAATGCGTTGATCTCCTCTTGTAGGCGTAGCTCTCTAGCCCTAAATTCAGCTATTTTCCCTTCTTGGGCGGTTGTGGTGTCTTTCACTTCACTTACTGACGCGTCCAATCTGCTATAGTTCTCCTCTACTCTGGTTTGTATCTGTTCTAATTTGTTGTTAGTTTCTTTTTGGAGTCCTTCAACCCTCCTCTTACCTTCGCCTTCCACTTCATTCACCTTGATTATAATTTCTTCTCGGACTTGCATCACTACTTCGCTGGTTTTCTCTATCTTCTCTTCCGTTTCCATTACAGTTTGTTTCAGTTCTTCTCTGTACTCAGTCAACTGTTGCTGTAATGTATCTTGGTTATATTCAATTTTATCATTCAACGTTTCAATGTCCTCCTTCATGAGTCTCAAGGTTTCACTGGTTTTCTCATTACTCTTCTCTATTTTTTCTCCTATCAGTTTATTCTCCTCTTTCATCTTCTGTTCTAAAGTTTCGATATTCTTTTTGTTACTCTCCTCATTCCTGTCAAATTTTTCGTTCATGGACTCGAATTTCTTATTCAATTCTTCTTTAGTGCTGTCCAGTTTTTCATTCTGTTTCTTGAAATTATCTTCAAACTTCTTGTCCAGTTTTTCCTCCATCTTCTCATTATTTTGTTGTAATAATTTTTTATTGTCCTCCTTGATTTCTTCCTTCTGCTTCTTAAAATTGTCATTTAATTCTCCCTTCATTAATTCCCAGAATCGCATTAAGTTCGGGTCACATCTTGTCTCCTCCTGCTGTGTGGGTTCATCTATTTCCGTCGGAGTTAATAATTCTTCGACATCTTCCACCGAAGTTATTTCTCTTTCTTCCATTCTGGCACCCTTCTCGATCTCTTTTTCTAATCTCCTTGCTTCCTCTTCCGCCTCCTTTTCGCGTAGCTTGGCCTGGTATCTGGTGTCGTGTTCTGCCCGTTCCATTTCTGTAGTCGCCGCTAGAATCTGTAAAGTTTAAAGGTATGTTTCCTTACCTATTCTAGCCCTACTAGTTGGCGCGCCACTTTGTTACAAGATTATTATGTGGGTTGTAAAAAATTAATTAAAGTTTAATATGTTTGTTTGGTGTTAAACGTGTCAAAATGTATGCTCTCAGTCGTGTACGGGTAAACCGTATTCTGCTCTGCTGCATTCAAACGTTGCCGCCTCGCCACCTGATTGGCGTACAGCTCTCTGCTATATTACCCAGCTTGCGTCTCGCTTTAACGCCTTCACTTCAATAATTATTAGTCGTAATTCTAAATTAACTGAATCAAACATACAGCATTGCAGATTGAGAACATTTATTAATCCTTTAGAATATTTATCTTGGTTTATTATACATCAAAATCCGTTTTCTGCACCGGCTATTACAATTGTGTAGTTGGTACTTGCTCAGCTCAGTTGTATACAATCAGTCAGTAATGTTAGTTTACAGTAAAAATTATCGTTTTTCTCGGGGTGTAAAGTCCTTTTGGCTACAGAAATATATACTTACGGCTAACACACACAAAGTTATAATAATCCTTACAACTAATTACATAACTAAATCGATATCTCATTACATTTGACTAAGTAATCACCAATGAAAACTTGTGAAGCAATTTAGGGTTATGTCTCATTTGCCAGAAGTTCGTTATTAGAAGATTCGTTAATTATTTATCATAATTTACTTTCTTAATAATTGTTAATTGGTTATAGTTAAATAGTGAATTTAAATAAGCATTTATTTTGACTCGGAATAGTGATCAGTGATTTTGAAATAGTTATATTTAATTCAGACCAAAATTTGTGAGTACGCTTTAAGGGATAATGTTTATACTCATCAGTTACTTGTTGCTGAAGATCCTGATGTCGTCTTCTTCGATAGATAACTCCTGGGCTGTCGTCTTCTTCTATGGATAATTCCTGTCGCCTGTTTCCCTCGTCTCGGCACTTTTCTTTGCTACTTCAGGCCTCGTAATTCTTCAGTTGGTGTCGTCTTCTTCTTTTAGGAGGTTCCACTGATCTTCATATGGTGTCCGTGGTCGTCTTTCTTCGTCACGGCGTCGCTTCGTCTTCTTTGGATCACTACGGTTTGTTAATTTAATTTTTTATAAATAAAAATTTACGTTCAGGATTCCCTGTACTGTTGTAATTGTCTTCCATTAGTTTTAAAAAGTTTTGAAATTACTTGAAGAATAACAATTTAATTTTAATACGAGAGGTACTCGGTCCATAACCCTCTGGCGTTGGTTAATAATGACTTACTGAAAATCTAACGGTTTTTTTGCGTTATTTTTCTTGTTGCTATGGTTACTTCATAAATTATGCTAATTTTTCATTGGTTATTAACTCAGGTTATTGTTAAGATTTATCGTCTTTTTCGTCTATTTCTACCAAAATATCTTCAACTGAAGATTACTACTTTATTCTAATATCTATGGTCATCACATTAGTACCATTCTTCCTAATTTTTTATGATGAACATTTTGATACCCCTCATGCCTACTTTTGGATAGCTAATTACATTTTTACTATTTTCCCAATTTTATATCTTACATATATTTTATTCAAAATTAGTTGTTAATCACATATCTTGGTACTATGAATACCCACTTACATGGTTTAATCATTTGGCACGTTCTGCCTTACCCTTGGATTATTATTTGTTCTCAAATTAATAAATTTATGTTCAACAGTTTGGCCTAGAGCCTAAATTCCATTCTACTTCCATCTGACATTTCTTACTAACATTCCTGGTAACTCTAATACAATTTGCAAACAAAACAAACAATAAACATCAGTATCCCTAACTCTAATTCTTACTATTAAACATTTCTTTTCAGGTTCTACCCTGAAATAACTTTTAATTGCTGTTATCTGCTTACCCTACAATTTACTCTATGCTATTATTTTCTGAACACAAACAAAACTCTTAATACTTCCTTAAAGAAACTTAAAGAAACTCTTATAATACTATTGGCAAACTGTTCCTTGCATGATATGTCCTATCTACTATTCCCTTCACTTAAATACAGTGTTAGTCCTTCTTAATTTGCTATACATTCTGATACCTTAACTCTTACCTTAATATACAATCTTGATATCTTATTACCTAAATTAACAATATTACAATTAGTTCAATCTTACCTACTAATGCACAGTTTATCACAAATTGTTTATCTGTTTTAACATAGTTGGCTTATATAATATTTAGTTCTACACTCTCACTACACTTTTCCTTTCATTAGAAAGTTACTATAATTACTACCCTGCTCACTTTGTTTCATTATTCTATACCTATCACTTCACTACTTATTTAGTTTTACACACTTTTGGGTTATTTACTTGTTTATTCATGGGTTGTCTGATTACTTTAAATCACTGTGTGATTATGGTCATTTATAACTATTTACCTCCAAATCACACTGATCACTTTTGGTCATCATTCTAATATTGCTTTTGTTTTGGGCTCAAAGTATTGTTTATAGCCTTTGGCCATTACTACTACAATTAGTTTGGGGTATGGTTAGCTTCTAACCTCCCCTACATTATATTATACAAGTACATTCTTTAAATAACAAGATACATGTGATACTATTACCCTTCATTAATCTTATTGTCCTAGCTACATCTCATATGCTACAGACATCAATTTATTACTAAATTTACAATATTCTGTTCCCTTTTTTTTTTTTTTTTTTTTTGGGATGACTTGATTGTACTTAAACTTCTTCTTCACTGTCTCTTGGTTTCTTTGGTTCCTATCCGATCTGTTGTGTCAAGTCTGTCAGGTTAATAGTCATTTGTCATTTATGGTTTACTGGGTTATTGATCTTTAAGTTCATAAGTTTGTTGCCTTTTACTCTTATTTTCAGCTGTTTATTTTATAATTAAATACCATTGAATTCTTGCTACCTTATGTCATGTTACTTAATGTATCGCCACCAAAATTGATTATTTCGAAACAAAGATTATTAGATTTTTTTCTGAAATCATCAATATAGTTCATTTTATCAAGTTGTTATGATTCAGGAATTCCTCCATCGCTACTTCTTCATTATTCATTCTTTATTAAGTCATGGTTCATAATGTAATAATTGGTATTATTTTCTTTCTTTATTATTCCCCTTTATGTTCTATTTCCCTAAAATTTTTCTTCTCTCTCCTTCATATAAATTGGTAATAGTCAGAGGGCACGTGTGGCTCTATTACTCTGCTATCCATTTATACACATTTTGAGTTCAGAGGCCTTGCCTATCTGCTCAATAACACATCTTGCGTATCTCAACATAAAATCATCACATAATAATATTCATAATAATTATAATAATAGTCGTTCATTTCCGACTCACATAATATTAATACAATAAAACACTTTTGGGATTAATTATTCTTTCTTTCATACAACTCATGACTTTTCATCTCAATAACTTATTTGGATTCCTTTGTTTTAAGCTTGTGGCGATATTTAATAGGCATTTTGTATTGTTTTAAGAGCTTATTCTATATGGTAGTGATTCTATTTGTCATCACTTTAATGCTCATTGATATTTAATTAACATTGTAGCTGGTTTTGACTCATTTATATTTTTTCATTGATAGCTCAGCTAATCTGCCAGTGTTATTTTTTATTTGATTGTTTTCGTTTCTTCTTTTGTGAAACATTAATTTCTATTTATCCCCTTTTTGTGATAGGGTTTGTTAATGATGTTATGTAGCGTCATCATTATTTGTGTAATATTTAATTATTTTGTATCTCAATTTTTATGATATTACATTATACATTTTCAAAATTACAGGTGTTTACACATTTTGTTTCACACTTGGTCGTAAGTTTAGCCTTACTTTGTTTTGAACTTATCTTATCTTTCTTCTAAATTCCCTCTCATTTATAATAATAATGGTTCCAATCAAATACTTACTGTGAGTTGTGCTTACATTACTTTTGAATTTTGATAATAGTTACTCACAAAATTCTTTTTAATTTTCTGACACTGGTTCATAATACTTTTTTTAAAGAAGACTGGTTATAAGTCCCTTTTATCTTTTTAGTTGTGATTTCACTTATGACATAGGTATTATTTTTATTATCTTTCAATATGAGGTAGGGTCCATTATATAACAACAGTAATTTCTTCGTAATTCCCTCTCTGGAACTTGGTAATTCTCGGTTTCGTATTAATACCTTTTCTCCTTCACTGTACCGGATTGCCTTTGGTTGCATTTTATGATATTTAGCCTTTTTCTTTTCTGTTTGCTCCGCTATTTTACTATAGAATTTGGCATTATCAAATTGGTATATTGGATTGGTGGGGAAATTGACAAGTTCTTCTATGGCTCGAGGTGGTGGTTTTCCGTACATGATGGTGTACGGGGTATCCTTAATGGATTCATGGTATGCGAGATTTATGAAATTTTCAGTGGCTTCGAGGTATTCGCTCCACTTGCGTTGCTGGTCGTGGCAGTATGTACGGAGAATTCTCCCAACTTCACGGAGCACTCTTTCCGGGATGTTGGGTTCAAGGTTCCTTGCTATGCTCACCTTACCTAAAAAGTAAGCGGTTGGTGACTGTCCTAGGTAAGGGTCGAATCTGCCATTGCTTATATTGTTTCTCACCACGTGCTGAGTTGCCTCCGACCAGTATTTGTCTTTGAATAATTTCTTGAATTCATTGAAATTATTTATGTCTGGTCTTACCGCCGTCCACCAATTATCATGGACTTCTTTAAACATGTCATCTATCATGCTCTTGATTATAGTCCACCTTGTCTCTCTGGTTCGGGCTAAGTTTTCCTCCACTCGTTCTATAAACTCAATCGGATTACGTTTATAGTTTTTAAAGTTTATGGTCTCCCTATTTTCGCTGCATAACACATGTGAGGTCATGATTGGTCGATCTTTCAATGCGTTGATCTCCTCTTGTAGGCGTAGCTCTCTAGCCCTAAATTCAGCTATTTTCCCTTCTTGGGCGGTTGTGGTGTCTTTCACTTCACTTACTGACGCGTCCAATCTGCTATAGTTCTCCTCTACTCTGGTTTGTATCTGTTCTAATTTGTTGTTAGTTTCTTTTTGGAGTCCTTCAACCCTCCTCTTACCTTCGCCTTCCACTTCATTCACCTTGATTATAATTTCTTCTCGGACTTGCATCACTACTTCGCTGGTTTTCTCTATCTTCTCTTCCGTTTCCATTACAGTTTGTTTCAGTTCTTCTCTGTACTCAGTCAACTGTTGCTGTAATGTATCTTGGTTATATTCAATTTTATCATTCAACGTTTCAATGTCCTCCTTCATGAGTCTCAAGGTTTCACTGGTTTTCTCATTACTCTTCTCTATTTTTTCTCCTATCAGTTTATTCTCCTCTTTCATCTTCTGTTCTAAAGTTTCGATATTCTTTTTGTTACTCTCCTCATTCCTGTCAAATTTTTCGTTCATGGACTCGAATTTCTTATTCAATTCTTCTTTAGTGCTGTCCAGTTTTTCATTCTGTTTCTTGAAATTATCTTCAAACTTCTTGTCCAGTTTTTCCTCCATCTTCTCATTATTTTGTTGTAATAATTTTTTATTGTCCTCCTTGATTTCTTCCTTCTGCTTCTTAAAATTGTCATTTAATTCTCCCTTCATTAATTCCCAGAATCGCATTAAGTTCGGGTCACATCTTGTCTCCTCCTGCTGTGTGGGTTCATCTATTTCCGTCGGAGTTAATAATTCTTCGACATCTTCCACCGAAGTTATTTCTCTTTCTTCCATTCTGGCACCCTTCTCGATCTCTTTTTCTAATCTCCTTGCTTCCTCTTCCGCCTCCTTTTCGCGTAGCTTGGCCTGGTATCTGGTGTCGTGTTCTGCCCGTTCCATTTCTGTAGTCGCCGCTAGAATCTGTAAAGTTTAAAGGTATGTTTCCTTACCTATTCTAGCCCTACTAGTTGGCGCGCCACTTTGTTACAAGATTATTATGTGGGTTGTAAAAAATTAATTAAAGTTTAATATGTTTGTTTGGTGTTAAACGTGTCAAAATGTATGCTCTCAGTCGTGTACGGGTAAACCGTATTCTGCTCTGCTGCATTCAAACGTTGCCGCCTCGCCACCTGATTGGCGTACAGCTCTCTGCTATATTACCCAGCTTGCGTCTCGCTTTAACGCCTTCACTTCAATAATTATTAGTCGTAATTCTAAATTAACTGAATCAAACATACAGCATTGCAGATTGAGAACATTTATTAATCCTTTAGAATATTTATCTTGGTTTATTATACATCAAAATCCGTTTTCTGCACCGGCTATTACAATTGTGTAGTTGGTACTTGCTCAGCTCAGTTGTATACAATCAGTCAGTAATGTTAGTTTACAGTAAAAATTATCGTTTTTCTCGGGGTGTAAAGTCCTTTTGGCTACAGAAATATATACTTACGGCTAACACACACAAAGTTATAATAATCCTTACAACTAATTACATAACTAAATCGATATCTCATTACATTTGACTAAGTAATCACCAATGAAAACTTGTGAAGCAATTTAGGGTTATGTCTCATTTGCCAGAAGTTCGTTATTAGAAGATTCGTTAATTATTTATCATAATTTACTTTCTTAATAATTGTTAATTGGTTATAGTTAAATAGTGAATTTAAATAAGCATTTATTTTGACTCGGAATAGTGATCAGTGATTTTGAAATAGTTATATTTAATTCAGACCAAAATTTGTGAGTACGCTTTAAGGGATAATGTTTATACTCATCAGTTACTTGTTGCTGAAGATCCTGATGTCGTCTTCTTCGATAGATAACTCCTGGGCTGTCGTCTTCTTCTATGGATAATTCCTGTCGTCTGTTTCCCTCGTCTCGGCACTTTTCTTTGCTACTTCAGGCCTCGTAATTCTTCAGTTGGTGTCGTCTTCTTCTTTTAGGAGGTTCCACTGATCTTCATATGGTGTCCGTGGTCGTCTTTCTTCGTCACGGCGTCGCTTCGTCTTCTTTGGATCACTACGGTTTGTTAATTTAATTTTTTATAAATAAAAATTTACGTTCAGGATTCCCTGTACTGTTGTAATTGTCTTCCATTAGTTTTAAAAAGTTTTGAAATTACTTGAAGAATAACAATTTAATTTTAATACGAGAGGTACTCGGTCCATAACCCTCTGGCGTTGGTTAATAATGACTTACTGAAAATCTAACGGTTTTTTTGCGTTATTTTTCTTGTTGCTATGGTTACTTCATAAATTATGCTAATTTTTCATTGGTTATTAACTCAGGTTATTGTTAAGATTTATCGTCTTTTTTCGTCTATTTCTACCAAAATATCTTCAACTGAAGATTACTACTTTATTCTAATATCTATGGTCATCACATTAGTACCATTCTTCCTAATTTTTTATGATGAACATTTTGATACCCCTCATGCCTACTTTTGGATAGCTAATTACATTTTTACTATTTTCCCAATTTTATATCTTACATATATTTTATTCAAAATTAGTTGTTAATCACATATCTTGGTACTATGAATACCCACTTACATGGTTTAATCATTTGGCACGTTCTGCCTTACCCTTGGATTATTATTTGTTCTCAAATTAATAAATTTATGTTCAACAGTTTGGCCTAGAGCCTAAATTCCATTCTACTTCCATCTGACATTTCTTACTAACATTCCTGGTAACTCTAATACAATTTGCAAACAAAACAAACAATAAACATCAGTATCCCTAACTCTAATTCTTACTATTAAACATTTCTTTTCAGGTTCTACCCTGAAATAACTTTTAATTGCTGTTATCTGCTTACCCTACAATTTACTCTATGCTATTATTTTCTGAACACAAACAAAACTCTTAATACTTCCTTAAAGAAACTTAAAGAAACTCTTATAATACTATTGGCAAACTGTTCCTTGCATGATATGTCCTATCTACTATTCCCTTCACTTAAATACAGTGTTAGTCCTTCTTAATTTGCTATACATTCTGATACCTTAACTCTTACCTTAATATATAATCTTGATATCTTATTACCTAAATTAACAATATTACAATTAGTTCAATCTTACCTACTAATGCACAGTTTATCACAAATTGTTTATCTGTTTTAACATAGTTGGCTTATATAATATTTAGTTCTACACTCTCACTACACTTTTCCTTTTATTAGAAAGTTACTATAATTACTACCCTGCTCACTTTGTTTCATTATTCTATACCTATCACTTCACTACTTATTTAGTTTTACACACTTTTGGGTTATTTACTTGTTTATTCATGGGTTGTCTGATTACTTTAAATCACTGTGTGATTATGGTCATTTATAACTATTTACCTCTAAATCACACTGATCACTTTTGGTCATCATTCTAATATTGCTTTTGTTTTGGGCTCAAAGTATTGTTTATAGCCATTTGCCATTACTACTACAATTAGTTTGGGGTATGGTTAGCTTCTAACCTCCCCTACATTATATTATACAAGTACATTCTTTAAATAACAAGATACATGTGATACTATTACCCTTCATTAATCTTATTGTCCTAGCTACATCTCATATGCTACAGACATCAATTTATTACTAAATTTACAATATTCTGTTCACTTTTTTTTTTTTTTTTTTTTTTTTTTTTTTTTTTTTTTTTTTTTTTTTTTTTTTGGGATGACTTGATTGTACTTAAACTTCTTCTTCACTGTCTCTTGGTTTCTTTGGTTCCTATCCGATCTATTGTGTCAAGTCTGTCAGGTTAATAGTCATTTGTCATTTATGGTTTACTGGGTTATTGATCTTTAAGTTCATAAGTTTTTTGCCTTTTACTCTTATTTTCAGCTGTTTATTTTATAATTAAATACCATTGAATTCTTGCTACCTTATGTCATGTTACTTAATGTATCGCCACCAAAATTGATTATTTCGAAACAAAGATTATTAGATTTTTTTCTGAAATCATCAATATAGTTCATTTTATCAAGTTGTTATGATTCAGGAATTCCTCCATCGCTACTTCTTCATTATTCATTCTTTATTAAGTCATGGTTCATAATGTAATAATTGGTATTATTTTCTTTCTTTATTATTCCCCTTTATGTTCTATTTCCCTAAAATTTTTCTTCTCTCTCCTTCATATAAATTGGTAATAGTCAGAGGGCACGTGTGGCTCTATTACTCTGCTATCCATTTATACACATTTTGAGTTCAGAGGCCTTGCCTATCTGCTCAATAACACATCTTGCGTATCTCAACATAAAATCATCACATAATAATATTCATAATAATTATAATAATAGTCGTTCATTTCCGACTCACATAATATTAATACAATAAAACACTTTTGGGATTAATTATTCTTTCTTTCATACAACTCATGACTTTTCATCTCAATAACTTATTTGGATTCCTTTGTTTTAAGCTTGTGGCGATATTTAATAGGCATTTTGTATTGTTTTAAGAGCTTATTCTATATGGTAGTGATTCTATTTGTCATCACTTTAATGCTCATTGATATTTAATTAACATTGTAGCTGGTTTTGACTCATTTATATTTTTTCATTGATAGCTCAGCTAATCTGCCAGTGTTATTTTTTATTTGATTGTTTTCGTTTCTTCTTTTGTGAAACATTAATTTCTATTTATCCCCTTTTTGTGATAGGGTTTGTTAATGATGTTATGTAGCGTCATCATTATTTGTGTAATATTTAATTATTTTGTATCTCAATTTTTATGATATTACATTATACATTTTCAAAATTACAGGTGTTTACACATTTTGTTTCACACTTGGTCGTAAGTTTAGCCTTACTTTGTTTTGAACTTATCTTATCTTTCTTCTAAATTCCCTCTCATTTATAATAATAATGGTTCCAATCAAATACTTACTGTGAGTTGTGCTTACATTACTTTTGAATTTTGATAATAGTTACTCACAAAATTCTTTTTAATTTTCTGACACTGGTTCATAATACTTTTTTTAAAGAAGACTGGTTATAAGTCCCTTTTATCTTTTTAGTTGTGATTTCACTTATGACATAGGTATTATTTTTATTATCTTTCAATATGAGGTAGGGTCCATTATATAACAACAGTAATTTCTTCGTAATTCCCTCTCTGGAACTTGGTAATTCTCGGTTTCGTATTAATACCTTTTCTCCTTCACTGTACCGGATTGCCTTTGGTTGCATTTTATGATATTTAGCCTTTTTCTTTTCTGTTTGCTCCGCTATTTTACTATAGAATTTGGCATTATCAAATTGGTATATTGGATTGGTGGGGAAATTGACAAGTTCTTCTATGGCTCGAGGTGGTGGTTTTCCGTACATGATGGTGTACGGGGTATCCTTAATGGATTCATGGTATGCGAGATTTATGAAATTTTCAGTGGCTTCGAGGTATTCGCTCCACTTGCGTTGCTGGTCGTGGCAGTATGTACGGAGAATTCTCCCAACTTCACGGAGCACTCTTTCCGGGATGTTGGGTTCAAGGTTCCTTGCTATGCTCACCTTACCTAAAAAGTAAGCGGTTGGTGACTGTCCTAGGTAAGGGTCGAATCTGCCATTGCTTATATTGTTTCTCACCACGTGCTGAGTTGCCTCCGACCAGTATTTGTCTTTGAATAATTTCTTGAATTCATTGAAATTATTTATGTCTGGTCTTACCGCCGTCCACCAATTATCATGGACTTCTTTAAACATGTCATCTATCATGCTCTTGATTATAGTCCACCTTGTCTCTCTGGTTCGGGCTAAGTTTTCCTCCACTCGTTCTATAAACTCAATCGGATTACGTTTATAGTTTTTAAAGTTTATGGTCTCCCTATTTTCGCTGCATAACACATGTGAGGTCATGATTGGTCGATCTTTCAATGCGTTGATCTCCTCTTGTAGGCGTAGCTCTCTAGCCCTAAATTCAGCTATTTTCCCTTCTTGGGCGGTTGTGGTGTCTTTCACTTCACTTACTGACGCGTCCAATCTGCTATAGTTCTCCTCTACTCTGGTTTGTATCTGTTCTAATTTGTTGTTAGTTTCTTTTTGGAGTCCTTCAACCCTCCTCTTACCTTCGCCTTCCACTTCATTCACCTTGATTATAATTTCTTCTCGGACTTGCATCACTACTTCGCTGGTTTTCTCTATCTTCTCTTCCGTTTCCATTACAGTTTGTTTCAGTTCTTCTCTGTACTCAGTCAACTGTTGCTGTAATGTATCTTGGTTATATTCAATTTTATCATTCAACGTTTCAATGTCCTCCTTCATGAGTCTCAAGGTTTCACTGGTTTTCTCATTACTCTTCTCTATTTTTTCTCCTATCAGTTTATTCTCCTCTTTCATCTTCTGTTCTAAAGTTTCGATATTCTTTTTGTTACTCTCCTCATTCCTGTCAAATTTTTCGTTCATGGACTCGAATTTCTTATTCAATTCTTCTTTAGTGCTGTCCAGTTTTTCATTCTGTTTCTTGAAATTATCTTCAAACTTCTTGTCCAGTTTTTCCTCCATCTTCTCATTATTTTGTTGTAATAATTTTTTATTGTCCTCCTTGATTTCTTCCTTCTGCTTCTTAAAATTGTCATTTAATTCTCCCTTCATTAATTCCCAGAATCGCATTAAGTTCGGGTCACATCTTGTCTCCTCCTGCTGTGTGGGTTCATCTATTTCCGTCGGAGTTAATAATTCTTCGACATCTTCCACCGAAGTTATTTCTCTTTCCTCTATTCTGGCACCCTTCTCGATCTCTTTTTCTAATCTCCTTGCTTCCTCTTCCGCCTCCTTTTCGCGTAGCTTGGCCTGGTATCTGGTGTCGTGTTCTGCCCGTTCCATTTCTGTAGTCGCCGCTAGAATCTGTAAAGTTTAAAGGTATGTTTCCTTACCTATTCTAGCCCTACTAGTTGGCGCGCCACTTTGTTACAAGATTATTATGTGGGTTGTAAAAAATTAATTAAAGTTTAATATGTTTGTTTGGTGTTAAACGTGTCAAAATGTATGCTCTCAGTCGTGTACGGGTAAACCGTATTCTGCTCTGCTGCATTCAAACGTTGCCGCCTCGCCACCTGATTGGCGTACAGCTCTCTGCTATATTACCCAGCTTGCGTCTCGCTTTAACGCCTTCACTTCAATAATTATTAGTCGTAATTCTAAATTAACTGAATCAAACATACAGCATTGCAGATTGAGAACATTTATTAATCCTTTAGAATATTTATCTTGGTTTATTATACATCAAAATCCGTTTTCTGCACCGGCTATTACAATTGTGTAGTTGGTACTTGCTCAGCTCAGTTGTATACAATCAGTCAGTAATGTTAGTTTACAGTAAAAATTATCGTTTTTCTCGGGGTGTAAAGTCCTTTTGGCTACAGAAATATATACTTACGGCTAACACACACAAAGTTATAATAATCCTTACAACTAATTACATAACTAAATCGATATCTCATTACATTTGACTAAGTAATCACCAATGAAAACTTGTGAAGCAATTTAGGGTTATGTCTCATTTGCCAGAAGTTCGTTATTAGAAGATTCGTTAATTATTTATCATAATTTACTTTCTTAATAATTGTTAATTGGTTATAGTTAAATAGTGAATTTAAATAAGCATTTATTTTGACTCGGAATAGTGATCAGTGATTTTGAAATAGTTATATTTAATTCAGACCAAAATTTGTGAGTACGCTTTAAGGGATAATGTTTATACTCATCAGTTACTTGTTGCTGAAGATCCTGATGTCGTCTTCTTCGATAGATAACTCCTGGGCTGTCGTCTTCTTCTATGGATAATTCCTGTCGTCTGTTTCCCTCGTCTCGGCACTTTTCTTTGCTACTTCAGGCCTCGTAATTCTTCAGTTGGTGTCGTCTTCTTCTTTTAGGAGGTTCCACTGATCTTCATATGGTGTCCGTGGTCGTCTTTCTTCGTCACGGCGTCGCTTCGTCTTCTTTGGATCACTACGGTTTGTTAATTTAATTTTTTATAAATAAAAATTTACGTTCAGGATTCCCTGTACTGTTGTAATTGTCTTCCATTAGTTTTAAAAAGTTTTGAAATTACTTGAAGAATAACAATTTAATTTTAATACGAGAGGTACTCGGTCCATAACCCTCTGGCGTTGGTTAATAATGACTTACTGAAAATCTAACGGTTTTTTTGCGTTATTTTTCTTGTTGCTATGGTTACTTCATAAATTATGCTAATTTTTCATTGGTTATTAACTCAGGTTATTGTTAAGATTTATCGTCTTTTTTCGTCTATTTCTACCAAAATATCTTCAACTGAAGATTACTACTTTATTCTAATATCTATGGTCATCACATTAGTACCATTCTTCCTAATTTTTTATGATGAACATTTTGATACCCCTCATGCCTACTTTTGGATAGCTAATTACATTTTTACTATTTTCCCAATTTTATATCTTACATATATTTTATTCAAAATTAGTTGTTAATCACATATCTTGGTACTATGAATACCCACTTACATGGTTTAATCATTTGGCACGTTCTGCCTTACCCTTGGATTATTATTTGTTCTCAAATTAATAAATTTATGTTCAACAGTTTGGCCTAGAGCCTAAATTCCATTCTACTTCCATCTGACATTTCTTACTAACATTCCTGGTAACTCTAATACAATTTGCAAACAAAACAAACAATAAACATCAGTATCCCTAACTCTAATTCTTACTATTAAACATTTCTTTTCAGGTTCTACCCTGAAATAACTTTTAATTGCTGTTATCTGCTTACCCTACAATTTACTCTATGCTATTATTTTCTGAACACAAACAAAACTCTTAATACTTCCTTAAAGAAACTTAAAGAAACTCTTATAATACTATTGGCAAACTGTTCCTTGCATGATATGTCCTATCTACTATTCCCTTCACTTAAATACAGTGTTAGTCCTTCTTAATTTGCTATACATTCTGATACCTTAACTCTTACCTTAATATATAATCTTGATATCTTATTACCTAAATTAACAATATTACAATTAGTTCAATCTTACCTACTAATGCACAGTTTATCACAAATTGTTTATCTGTTTTAACATAGTTGGCTTATATAATATTTAGTTCTACACTCTCACTACACTTTTCCTTTTATTAGAAAGTTACTATAATTACTACCCTGCTCACTTTGTTTCATTATTCTATACCTATCACTTCACTACTTATTTAGTTTTACACACTTTTGGGTTATTTACTTGTTTATTCATGGGTTGTCTGATTACTTTAAATCACTGTGTGATTATGGTCATTTATAACTATTTACCTCTAAATCACACTGATCACTTTTGGTCATCATTCTAATATTGCTTTTGTTTTGGGCTCAAAGTATTGTTTATAGCCATTTGCCATTACTACTACAATTAGTTTGGGGTATGGTTAGCTTCTAACCTCCCCTACATTATATTATACAAGTACATTCTTTAAATAACAAGATACATGTGATACTATTACCCTTCATTAATCTTATTGTCCTAGCTACATCTCATATGCTACAGACATCAATTTATTACTAAATTTACAATATTCTGTTCACTTTTTTTTTTTTTTTTTTTTTTTTTTTTTTTTTTTTTGGGATGACTTGATTGTACTTAAACTTCTTCTTCACTGTCTCTTGGTTTCTTTGGTTCCTATCCGATCTATTGTGTCAAGTCTGTCAGGTTAATAGTCATTTGTCATTTATGGTTTACTGGGTTATTGATCTTTAAGTTCATAAGTTTTTTGCCTTTTACTCTTATTTTCAGCTGTTTATTTTATAATTAAATACCATTGAATTCTTGCTACCTTATGTCATGTTACTTAATGTATCGCCACCAAAATTGATTATTTCGAAACAAAGATTATTAGATTTTTTTCTGAAATCATCAATATAGTTCATTTTATCAAGTTGTTATGATTCAGGAATTCCTCCATCGCTACTTCTTCATTATTCATTCTTTATTAAGTCATGGTTCATAATGTAATAATTGGTATTATTTTCTTTCTTTATTATTCCCCTTTATGTTCTATTTCCCTAAAATTTTTCTTCTCTCTCCTTCATATAAATTGGTAATAGTCAGAGGGCACGTGTGGCTCTATTACTCTGCTATCCATTTATACACATTTTGAGTTCAGAGGCCTTGCCTATCTGCTCAATAACATATGTTGGACGTATCTCAACATAAAATCATCACATAATAATATTCATAATAATTATAATAATAGTCGTTCATTTCCGACTCACATAATATTAATACAATAAAACACTTTTGGGATTAATTATTCTTTCTTTCATACAACTCATGACTTTTCATCTCAATAACTTATTTGGATTCCTTTGTTTTAAGCTTGTGGCGATATTTAATAGGCATTTTGTATTGTTTTAAGAGCTTATTCTATATGGTAGTGATTCTATTTGTCATCACTTTAATGCTCATTGATATTTAATTAACATTGTAGCTGGTTTTGACTCATTTATATTTTTTCATTGATAGCTCAGCTAATCTGCCAGTGTTATTTTTTATTTGATTGTTTCGTTTCTTCTTTTGTGAAACATTAATTTCTATTTATCCCCTTTTTGTGATAGGGTTTGTTAATGATGTTATGTAGCGTCATCATTATTTGTGTAATATTTAATTATTTTGTATCTCAATTTTTATGATATTACATTATACATTTTCAAAATTACAGGTGTTTACACATTTTGTTTCACACTTGGTCGTAAGTTTAGCCTTACTTTGTTTTGAACTTATCTTATCTTTCTTCTAAATTCCCTCTCATTTATAATAATAATGGTTCCAATCAAATACTTACTGTAAGTTGTGCTTACATTACTTTTGAATTTTGATAATAGTTACTCACAAAATTCTTTTTAATTTTCTGACACTGGTTCATAATACTTTTTTTAAAGAAGACTGATTATAAGTCCCTTTTATCATTTTAGTTGTGATTTCACTTATGACATAGGTATTATTTTTATTATCTTTCAATATGAGGTAGGGTCCATTATATAACAACAGTAATTTCTTCGTAATTCCCTCTCTGGAACTTGGTAATTCTCGGTTTCGTATTAATACCTTTTCTCCTTCACTGTACCGGATTGCCTTTGGTTGCATTTTATGATATTTAGCCTTTTTCTTTTCTGTTTGCTCCGCTATTTTACTATAGAATTTGGCATTATCAAATTGGTATATTGGATTGGTGGGGAAATTGACAAGTTCTTCTATGGCTCGAGGTGGTGGTTTTCCGTACATGATGGTGTACGGGGTATCCTTAATGGATTCATGGTATGCGAGATTTATGAAATTTTCAGTGGCTTCGAGGTATTCGCTCCACTTGCGTTGCTGGTCGTGGCAGTATGTACGGAGAATTCTCCCAACTTCACGGAGCACTCTTTCCGGGATGTTGGGTTCAAGGTTCCTTGCTATGCTCACCTTACCTAAAAAGTAAGCGGTTGGTGACTGTCCTAGGTAAGGGTCGAATCTGCCATTGCTTATATTGTTTCTCACCACGTGCTGAGTTGCCTCCGACCAGTATTTGTCTTTGAATAATTTCTTGAATTCATTGAAATTATTTATGTCTGGTCTTACCGCCGTCCACCAATTATCATGGACTTCTTTAAACATGTCATCTATCATGCTCTTGATTATAGTCCACCTTGTCTCTCTGGTTCGGGCTAAGTTTTCCTCCACTCGTTCTATAAACTCAATCGGATTACGTTTATAGTTTTTAAAGTTTATGGTCTCCCTATTTTCGCTGCATAACACATGTGAGGTCATGATTGGTCGATCTTTCAATGCGTTGATCTCCTCTTGTAGGCGTAGCTCTCTAGCCCTAAATTCAGCTATTTTCCCTTCTTGGGCGGTTGTGGTGTCTTTCACTTCACTTACTGACGCGTCCAATCTGCTATAGTTCTCCTCTACTCTGGTTTGTATCTGTTCTAATTTGTTGTTAGTTTCTTTTTGGAGTCCTTCAACCCTCCTCTTACCTTCGCCTTCCACTTCATTCACCTTGATTATAATTTCTTCTCGGACTTGCATCACTACTTCGCTGGTTTTCTCTATCTTCTCTTCCGTTTCCATTACAGTTTGTTTCAGTTCTTCTCTGTACTCAGTCAACTGTTGCTGTAATGTATCTTGGTTATATTCAATTTTATCATTCAACGTTTCAATGTCCTCCTTCATGAGTCTCAAGGTTTCACTGGTTTTCTCATTACTCTTCTCTATTTTTTCTCCTATCAGTTTATTCTCCTCTTTCATCTTCTGTTCTAAAGTTTCGATATTCTTTTTGTTACTCTCCTCATTCCTGTCAAATTTTTCGTTCATGGACTCGAATTTCTTATTCAATTCTTCTTTAGTGCTGTCCAGTTTTTCATTCTGTTTCTTGAAATTATCTTCAAACTTCTTGTCCAGTTTTTCCTCCATCTTCTCATTATTTTGTTGTAATAATTTTTTATTGTCCTCCTTGATTTCTTCCTTCTGCTTCTTAAAATTGTCATTTAATTCTCCCTTCATTAATTCCCAGAATCGCATTAAGTTCGGGTCACATCTTGTCTCCTCCTGCTGTGTGGGTTCATCTATTTCCGTCGGAGTTAATAATTCTTCGACATCTTCCACCGAAGTTATTTCTCTTTCCTCTATTCTGGCACCCTTCTCGATCTCTTTTTCTAATCTCCTTGCTTCCTCTTCCGCCTCCTTTTCGCGTAGCTTGGCCTGGTATCTGGTGTCGTGTTCTGCCCGTTCCATTTCTGTAGTCGCCGCTAGAATCTGTAAAGTTTAAAGGTATGTTTCCTTACCTATTCTAGCCCTACTAGTTGGCGCGCCACTTTGTTACAAGATTATTATGTGGGTTGTAAAAAATTAATTAAAGTTTAATATGTTTGTTTGGTGTTAAACGTGTCAAAATGTATGCTCTCAGTCGTGTACGGGTAAACCGTATTCTGCTCTGCTGCATTCAAACGTTGCCGCCTCGCCACCTGATTGGCGTACAGCTCTCTGCTATATTACCCAGCTTGCGTCTCGCTTTAACGCCTTCACTTCAATAATTATTAGTCGTAATTCTAAATTAACTGAATCAAACATACAGCATTGCAGATTGAGAACATTTATTAATCCTTTAGAATATTTATCTTGGTTTATTATACATCAAAATCCGTTTTCTGCACCGGCTATTACAATTGTGTAGTTGGTACTTGCTCAGCTCAGTTGTATACAATCAGTCAGTAATGTTAGTTTACAGTAAAAATTATCGTTTTTCTCGGGGTGTAAAGTCCTTTTGGCTACAGAAATATATACTTACGGCTAACACACACAAAGTTATAATAATCCTTACAACTAATTACATAACTAAATCGATATCTCATTACATTTGACTAAGTAATCACCAATGAAAACTTGTGAAGCAATTTAGGGTTATGTCTCATTTGCCAGAAGTTCGTTATTAGAAGATTCGTTAATTATTTATCATAATTTACTTTCTTAATAATTGTTAATTGGTTATAGTTAAATAGTGAATTTAAATAAGCATTTATTTTGACTCGGAATAGTGATCAGTGATTTTGAAATAGTTATATTTAATTCAGACCAAAATTTGTGAGTACGCTTTAAGGGATAATGTTTATACTCATCAGTTACTTGTTGCTGAAGATCCTGATGTCGTCTTCTTCGATAGATAACTCCTGGGCTGTCGTCTTCTTCTATGGATAATTCCTGTCGCCTGTTTCCCTCGTCTCGGCACTTTTCTTTGCTACTTCAGGCCTCGTAATTCTTCAGTTGGTGTCGTCTTCTTCTTTTAGGAGGTTCCACTGATCTTCATATGGTGTCCGTGGTCGTCTTTCTTCGTCACGGCGTCGCTCCGTCTTCTTTGGATCACTACGGTTTGTTAATTTAATTTTTTTTAAATAAAAATTTACGTTCAGGATTCCCTGTACTGTTGTAATTGTCTTCCATTAGTTTTAAAAAGTTTTGAAATTACTTGAAGAATAACAATTTAATTTTAATACGAGAGCTACTCGGTCCATAACCCTCTGGCGTTGGTTAATAATGACTTACTGAAAATCTAACGGTTTTTTTGCGTTATTTTTCTTGTTGCTATGGTTACTTCATAAATTATGCTAATTTTTCATTGGCTATTAACTCAGGTTATTGTTAAGATTTATCGTCTTTTTCGTCTATTTCTACCAAAATATCTTCAACTGAAGATTACTACTTTATTCTAATATCTATGGTCATCACATTAGTACCATTCTTCCTAATTTTTTATGATGAACATTTTGATACCCCTCATGCCTACTTTTGGATAGCTAATTACATTTTTACTATTTTCCCAATTTTATATCTTACATATATTTTATTCAAAATTAGTTGTTAATCACATATCTTGGTACTATGAATACCCACTTACATGGTTTAATCATTTGGCACGTTCTGCCTTACCCTTGGATTATTATTTGTTCTCAAATTAATAAATTTATGTTCAACAGTTTGGCCTAGAGCCTAAATTCCATTCTACTTCCATCTGACATTTCTTACTAACATTCCTGGTAACTCTAATACAATTTGCAAACAAAACAAACAATAAACATCAGTATCCCTAACTCTAATTCTTACTATTAAACATTTCTTTTCAGGTTCTACCCTGAAATAACTTTTAATTGCTGTTATCTGCTTACCCTACAATTTACTCTATGCTATTATTTTCTGAACACAAACAAAACTCTTAATACTTCCTTAAAGAAACTTAAAGAAACTCTTATAATACTATTGGCAAACTGTTCCTTGCATGATATGTCCTATCTACTATTCCCTTCACTTAAATACAGTGTTAGTCCTTCTTAATTTGCTATACATTCTGATACCTTAACTCTTACCTTAATATATAATCTTGATATCTTATTACCTAAATTAACAATATTACAATTAGTTCAATCTTACCTACTAATGCACAGTTTATCACAAATTGTTTATCTGTTTTAACATAGTTGGCTTATATAATATTTAGTTCTACACTCTCACTACACTTTTCCTTTTATTAGAAAGTTACTATAATTACTACCCTGCTCACTTTGTTTCATTATTCTATACCTATCACTTCACTACTTATTTAGTTTTACACACTTTTGGGTTATTTACTTGTTTATTCATGGGTTGTCTGATTACTTTAAATCACTGTGTGATTATGGTCATTTATAACTATTTACCTCTAAATCACACTGATCACTTTTGGTCATCATTCTAATATTGCTTTTGTTTTGGGCTCAAAGTATTGTTTATAGCCATTTGCCATTACTACTACAATTAGTTTGGGGTATGGTTAGCTTCTAACCTCCCCTACATTATATTATACAAGTACATTCTTTAAATAACAAGATACATGTGATACTATTACCCTTCATTAATCTTATTGTCCTAGCTACATCTCATATGCTTCAGACATCAATTTATTACTAAATTTACAATATTCTGTTCACTTTTTTTTTTTTTTTTTTTTTTTTTTTTTTGGGATGACTTGATTGTACTTAAACTTCTTCTTCACTGTCTCTTGGTTTCTTTGGTTCCTATCCGATCTATTGTGTCAAGTCTGTCAGGTTAATAGTCATTTGTCATTTATGGTTTACTGGGTTATTGATCTTTAAGTTCATAAGTTTTTTGCCTTTTACTCTTATTTTCAGCTGTTTATTTTATAATTAAATACCATTGAATTCTTGCTACCTTATGTCATGTTACTTAATGTATCGCCACCAAAATTGATTATTTCGAAACAAAGATTATTAGATTTTTTTCTGAAATCATCAATATAGTTCATTTTATCAAGTTGTTATGATTCAGGAATTCCTCCATCGCTACTTCTTCATTATTCATTCTTTATTAAGTCATGGTTCATAATGTAATAATTGGTATTATTTTCTTTCTTTATTATTCCCCTTTATGTTCTATTTCCCTAAAATTTTTCTTCTCTCTCCTTCATATAAATTGGTAATAGTCAGAGGGCACGTGTGGCTCTATTACTCTGCTATCCATTTATACACATTTTGAGTTCAGAGGCCTTGCCTATCTGCTCAATAACATATGTTGGACGTATCTCAACATAAAATCATCACATAATAATATTCATAATAATTATAATAATAGTCGTTCATTTCCGACTCACATAATATTAATACAATAAAACACTTTTGGGATTAATTATTCTTTCTTTCATACAACTCATGACTTTTCATCTCAATAACTTATTTGGATTCCTTTGTTTTAAGCTTGTGGCGATATTTAATAGGCATTTTGTATTGTTTTAAGAGCTTATTCTATATGGTAGTGATTCTATTTGTCATCACTTTAATGCTCATTGATATTTAATTAACATTGTAGCTGGTTTTGACTCATTTATATTTTTTCATTGATAGCTCAGCTAATCTGCCAGTGTTATTTTTTATTTGATTGTTTTCGTTTCTTCTTTTGTGAAACATTAATTTCTATTTATCCCCTTTTTGTGATAGGGTTTGTTAATGATGTTATGTAGCGTCATCATTATTTGTGTAATATTTAATTATTTTGTATCTCAATTTTTATGATATTACATTATACATTTTCAAAATTACAGGTGTTTACACATTTTGTTTCACACTTGGTCGTAAGTTTAGCCTTACTTTGTTTTGAACTTATCTTATCTTTCTTCTAAATTCCCTCTCATTTATAATAATAATGGTTCCAATCAAATACTTACTGTAAGTTGTGCTTACATTACTTTTGAATTTTGATAATAGTTACTCACAAAATTCTTTTTAATTTTCTGACACTGGTTCATAATACTTTTTTTAAAGAAGACTGGTTATAAGTCCCTTTTATCTTTTTAGTTGTGATTTCACTTATGACATAGGTATTATTTTTATTATCTTTCAATATGAGGTAGGGTCCATTATATAACAACAGTAATTTCTTCGTAATTCCCTCTCTGGAACTTGGTAATTCTCGGTTTCGTATTAATACCTTTTCTCCTTCACTGTACCGGATTGCCTTTGGTTGCATTTTATGATATTTAGCCTTTTTCTTTTCTGTTTGCTCCGCTATTTTACTATAGAATTTGGCATTATCAAATTGGTATATTGGATTGGTGGGGAAATTGACAAGTTCTTCTATGGCTCGAGGTGGTGGTTTTCCGTACATGATGGTGTACGGGGTATCCTTAATGGATTCATGGTATGCGAGATTTATGAAATTTTCAGTGGCTTCGAGGTATTCGCTCCACTTGCGTTGCTGGTCGTGGCAGTATGTACGGAGAATTCTCCCAACTTCACGGAGCACTCTTTCCGGGATGTTGGGTTCAAGGTTCCTTGCTATGCTCACCTTACCTAAAAAGTAAGCGGTTGGTGACTGTCCTAGGTAAGGGTCGAATCTGCCATTGCTTATATTGTTTCTCACCACGTGCTGAGTTGCCTCCGACCAGTATTTGTCTTTGAATAATTTCTTGAATTCATTGAAATTATTTATGTCTGGTCTTACCGCCGTCCACCAATTATCATGGACTTCTTTAAACATGTCATCTATCATGCTCTTGATTATAGTCCACCTTGTCTCTCTGGTTCGGGCTAAGTTTTCCTCCACTCGTTCTATAAACTCAATCGGATTACGTTTATAGTTTTTAAAGTTTATGGTCTCCCTATTTTCGCTGCATAACACATGTGAGGTCATGATTGGTCGATCTTTCAATGCGTTGATCTCCTCTTGTAGGCGTAGCTCTCTAGCCCTAAATTCAGCTATTTTCCCTTCTTGGGCGGTTGTGGTGTCTTTCACTTCACTTACTGACGCGTCCAATCTGCTATAGTTCTCCTCTACTCTGGTTTGTATCTGTTCTAATTTGTTGTTAGTTTCTTTTTGGAGTCCTTCAACCCTCCTCTTACCTTCGCCTTCCACTTCATTCACCTTGATTATAATTTCTTCTCGGACTTGCATCACTACTTCGCTGGTTTTCTCTATCTTCTCTTCCGTTTCCATTACAGTTTGTTTCAGTTCTTCTCTGTACTCAGTCAACTGTTGCTGTAATGTATCTTGGTTATATTCAATTTTATCATTCAACGTTTCAATGTCCTCCTTCATGAGTCTCAAGGTTTCACTGGTTTTCTCATTACTCTTCTCTATTTTTTCTCCTATCAGTTTATTCTCCTCTTTCATCTTCTGTTCTAAAGTTTCGATATTCTTTTTGTTACTCTCCTCATTCCTGTCAAATTTTTCGTTCATGGACTCGAATTTCTTATTCAATTCTTCTTTAGTGCTGTCCAGTTTTTCATTCTGTTTCTTGAAATTATCTTCAAACTTCTTGTCCAGTTTTTCCTCCATCTTCTCATTATTTTGTTGTAATAATTTTTTATTGTCCTCCTTGATTTCTTCCTTCTGCTTCTTAAAATTGTCATTTAATTCTCCCTTCATTAATTCCCAGAATCGCATTAAGTTCGGGTCACATCTTGTCTCCTCCTGCTGTGTGGGTTCATCTATTTCCGTCGGAGTTAATAATTCTTCGACATCTTCCACCGAAGTTATTTCTCTTTCCTCTATTCTGGCACCCTTCTCGATCTCTTTTTCTAATCTCCTTGCTTCCTCTTCCGCCTCCTTTTCGCGTAGCTTGGCCTGGTATCTGGTGTCGTGTTCTGCCCGTTCCATTTCTGTAGTCGCCGCTAGAATCTGTAAAGTTTAAAGGTATGTTTCCTTACCTATTCTAGCCCTACTAGTTGGCGCGCCACTTTGTTACAAGATTATTATGTGGGTTGTAAAAAATTAATTAAAGTTTAATATGTTTGTTTGGTGTTAAACGTGTCAAAATGTATGCTCTCAGTCGTGTACGGGTAAACCGTATTCTGCTCTGCTGCATTCAAACGTTGCCGCCTCGCCACCTGATTGGCGTACAGCTCTCTGCTATATTACCCAGCTTGCGTCTCGCTTTAACGCCTTCACTTCAATAATTATTAGTCGTAATTCTAAATTAACTGAATCAAACATACAGCATTGCAGATTGAGAACATTTATTAATCCTTTAGAATATTTATCTTGGTTTATTATACATCAAAATCCGTTTTCTGCACCGGCTATTACAATTGTGTAGTTGGTACTTGCTCAGCTCAGTTGTATACAATCAGTCAGTAATGTTAGTTTACAGTAAAAATTATCGTTTTTCTCGGGGTGTAAAGTCCTTTTGGCTACAGAAATATATACTTACGGCTAACACACACAAAGTTATAATAATCCTTACAACTAATTACATAACTAAATCGATATCTCATTACATTTGACTAAGTAATCACCAATGAAAACTTGTGAAGCAATTTAGGGTTATGTCTCATTTGCCAGAAGTTCGTTATTAGAAGATTCGTTAATTATTTATCATAATTTACTTTCTTAATAATTGTTAATTGGTTATAGTTAAATAGTGAATTTAAATAAGCATTTATTTTGACTCGGAATAGTGATCAGTGATTTTGAAATAGTTATATTTAATTCAGACCAAAATTTGTGAGTACGCTTTAAGGGATAATGTTTATACTCATCAGTTACTTGTTGCTGAAGATCCTGATGTCGTCTTCTTCGATAGATAACTCCTGGGCTGTCGTCTTCTTCTATGGATAATTCCTGTCGTCTGTTTCCCTCGTCTCGGCACTTTTCTTTGCTACTTCAGGCCTCGTAATTCTTCAGTTGGTGTCGTCTTCTTCTTTTAGGAGGTTCCACTGATCTTCATATGGTGTCCGTGGTCGTCTTTCTTCGTCACGGCGTCGCTTCGTCTTCTTTGGATCACTACGGTTTGTTAATTTAATTTTTTATAAATAAAAATTTACGTTCAGGATTCCCTGTACTGTTGTAATTGTCTTCCATTAGTTTTAAAAAGTTTTGAAATTACTTGAAGAATAACAATTTAATTTTAATACGAGAGGTACTCGGTCCATAACCCTCTGGCGTTGGTTAATAATGACTTACTGAAAATCTAACGGTTTTTTTGCGTTATTTTTCTTGTTGCTATGGTTACTTCATAAATTATGCTAATTTTTCATTGGTTATTAACTCAGGTTATTGTTAAGATTTATCGTCTTTTTCGTCTATTTCTACCAAAATATCTTCAACTGAAGATTACTACTTTATTCTAATATCTATGGTCATCACATTAGTACCATTCTTCCTAATTTTTTATGATGAACATTTTGATACCCCTCATGCCTACTTTTGGATAGCTAATTACATTTTTACTATTTTCCCAATTTTATATCTTACATATATTTTATTCAAAATTAGTTGTTAATCACATATCTTGGTACTATGAATACCCACTTACATGGTTTAATCATTTGGCACGTTCTGCCTTACCCTTGGATTATTATTTGTTCTCAAATTAATAAATTTATGTTCAACAGTTTGGCCTAGAGCCTAAATTCCATTCTACTTCCATCTGACATTTCTTACTAACATTCCTGGTAACTCTAATACAATTTGCAAACAAAACAAACAATAAACATCAGTATCCCTAACTCTAATTCTTACTATTAAACATTTCTTTTCAGGTTCTACCCTGAAATAACTTTTAATTGCTGTTATCTGCTTACCCTACAATTTACTCTATGCTATTATTTTCTGAACACAAACAAAACTCTTAATACTTCCTTAAAGAAACTTAAAGAAACTCTTATAATACTATTGGCAAACTGTTCCTTGCATGATATGTCCTATCTACTATTCCCTTCACTTAAATACAGTGTTAGTCCTTCTTAATTTGCTATACATTCTGATACCTTAACTCTTACCTTAATATATAATCTTGATATCTTATTACCTAAATTAACAATATTACAATTAGTTCAATCTTACCTACTAATGCACAGTTTATCACAAATTGTTTATCTGTTTTAACATAGTTGGCTTATATAATATTTAGTTCTACACTCTCACTACACTTTTCCTTTTATTAGAAAGTTACTATAATTACTACCCTGCTCACTTTGTTTCATTATTCTATACCTATCACTTCACTACTTATTTAGTTTTACACACTTTTGGGTTATTTACTTGTTTATTCATGGGTTGTCTGATTACTTTAAATCACTGTGTGATTATGGTCATTTATAACTATTTACCTCCAAATCACACTGATCACTTTTGGTCATCATTCTAATATTGCTTTTGTTTTGGGCTCAAAGTATTGTTTATAGCCTTTGGCCATTACTACTACAATTAGTTTGGGGTATGGTTAGCTTCTAACCTCCCCTACATTATATTATACAAGTACATTCTTTAAATAACAAGATACATGTGATACTATTACCCTTCATTAATCTTATTGTCCTAGCTACATCTCATATGCTACAGACATCAATTTATTACTAAATTTACAATATTCTGTTCACTTTTTTTTTTTTTTTTTTTTTTTTTTGGGATGACTTGATTGTACTTAAACTTCTTCTTCACTGTCTCTTGGTTTCTTTGGTTCCTATCCGATCTATTGTGTCAAGTCTGTCAGGTTAATAGTCATTTGTCATTTATGGTTTACTGGGTTATTGATCTTTAAGTTCATAAGTTTTTTGCCTTTTACTCTTATTTTCAGCTGTTTATTTTATAATTAAATACCATTGAATTCTTGCTACCTTATGTCATGTTACTTAATGTATCGCCACCAAAATTGATTATTTCGAAACAAAGATTATTAGATTTTTTTCTGAAATCATCAATATAGTTCATTTTATCAAGTTGTTATGATTCAGGAATTCCTCCATCGCTACTTCTTCATTATTCATTCTTTATTAAGTCATGGTTCATAATGTAATAATTGGTATTATTTTCTTTCTTTATTATTCCCCTTTATGTTCTATTTCCCTAAAATTTTTCTTCTCTCTCCTTCATATAAATTGGTAATAGTCAGAGGGCACGTGTGGCTCTATTACTCTGCTATCCATTTATACACATTTTGAGTTCAGAGGCCTTGCCTATCTGCTCAATAACACATCTTGCGTATCTCAACATAAAATCATCACATAATAATATTCATAATAATTATAATAATAGTCGTTCATTTCCGACTCACATAATATTAATACAATAAAACACTTTTGGGATTAATTATTCTTTCTTTCATACAACTCATGACTTTTCATCTCAATAACTTATTTGGATTCCTTTGTTTTAAGCTTGTGGCGATATTTAATAGGCATTTTGTATTGTTTTAAGAGCTTATTCTATATGGTAGTGATTCTATTTGTCATCACTTTAATGCTCATTGATATTTAATTAACATTGTAGCTGGTTTTGACTCATTTATATTTTTTCATTGATAGCTCAGCTAATCTGCCAGTGTTATTTTTTATTTCATTGTTTTCGTTTCTTCTTTTGTGAAACATTAATTTCTATTTATCCCCTTTTTGTGATAGGGTTTGTTAATGATGTTATGTAGCGTCATCATTATTTGTGTAATATTTAATTATTTTGTATCTCAATTTTTATGATATTACATTATACATTTTCAAAATTACAGGTGTTTACACATTTTGTTTCACACTTGGTCGTAAGTTTAGCCTTACTTTGTTTTGAACTTATCTTATCTTTCTTCTAAATTCCCTCTCATTTATAATAATAATGGTTCCAATCAAATACTTACTGTAAGTTGTGCTTACATTACTTTTGAATTTTGATAATAGTTACTCACAAAATTCTTTTTAATTTTCTGACACTGGTTCATAATACTTTTTTTAAAGAAGACTGGTTATAAGTCCCTTTTATCTTTTTAGTTGTGATTTCACTTATGACATAGGTATTATTTTTATTATCTTTCAATATGAGGTAGGGTCCATTATATAACAACAGTAATTTCTTCGTAATTCCCTCTCTGGAACTTGGTAATTCTCGGTTTCGTATTAATACCTTTTCTCCTTCACTGTACCGGATTGCCTTTGGTTGCATTTTATGATATTTAGCCTTTTTCTTTTCTGTTTGCTCCGCTATTTTACTATAGAATTTGGCATTATCAAATTGGTATATTGGATTGGTGGGGAAATTGACAAGTTCTTCTATGGCTCGAGGTGGTGGTTTTCCGTACATGATGGTGTACGGGGTATCCTTAATGGATTCATGGTATGCGAGATTTATGAAATTTTCAGTGGCTTCGAGGTATTCGCTCCACTTGCGTTGCTGGTCGTGGCAGTATGTACGGAGAATTCTCCCAACTTCACGGAGCACTCTTTCCGGGATGTTGGGTTCAAGGTTCCTTGCTATGCTCACCTTACCTAAAAAGTAAGCGGTTGGTGACTGTCCTAGGTAAGGGTCGAATCTGCCATTGCTTATATTGTTTCTCACCACGTGCTGAGTTGCCTCCGACCAGTATTTGTCTTTGAATAATTTCTTGAATTCATTGAAATTATTTATGTCTGGTCTTACCGCCGTCCACCAATTATCATGGACTTCTTTAAACATGTCATCTATCATGCTCTTGATTATAGTCCACCTTGTCTCTCTGGTTCGGGCTAAGTTTTCCTCCACTCGTTCTATAAACTCAATCGGATTACGTTTATAGTTTTTAAAGTTTATGGTCTCCCTATTTTCGCTGCATAACACATGTGAGGTCATGATTGGTCGATCTTTCAATGCGTTGATCTCCTCTTGTAGGCGTAGCTCTCTAGCCCTAAATTCAGCTATTTTCCCTTCTTGGGCGGTTGTGGTGTCTTTCACTTCACTTACTGACGCGTCCAATCTGCTATAGTTCTCCTCTACTCTGGTTTGTATCTGTTCTAATTTGTTGTTAGTTTCTTTTTGGAGTCCTTCAACCCTCCTCTTACCTTCGCCTTCCACTTCATTCACCTTGATTATAATTTCTTCTCGGACTTGCATCACTACTTCGCTGGTTTTCTCTATCTTCTCTTCCGTTTCCATTACAGTTTGTTTCAGTTCTTCTCTGTACTCAGTCAACTGTTGCTGTAATGTATCTTGGTTATATTCAATTTTATCATTCAACGTTTCAATGTCCTCCTTCATGAGTCTCAAGGTTTCACTGGTTTTCTCATTACTCTTCTCTATTTTTTCTCCTATCAGTTTATTCTCCTCTTTCATCTTCTGTTCTAAAGTTTCGATATTCTTTTTGTTACTCTCCTCATTCCTGTCAAATTTTTCGTTCATGGACTCGAATTTCTTATTCAATTCTTCTTTAGTGCTGTCCAGTTTTTCATTCTGTTTCTTGAAATTATCTTCAAACTTCTTGTCCAGTTTTTCCTCCATCTTCTCATTATTTTGTTGTAATAATTTTTTATTGTCCTCCTTGATTTCTTCCTTCTGCTTCTTAAAATTGTCATTTAATTCTCCCTTCATTAATTCCCAGAATCGCATTAAGTTCGGGTCACATCTTGTCTCCTCCTGCTGTGTGGGTTCATCTATTTCCGTCGGAGTTAATAATTCTTCGACATCTTCCACCGAAGTTATTTCTCTTTCCTCTATTCTGGCACCCTTCTCGATCTCTTTTTCTAATCTCCTTGCTTCCTCTTCCGCCTCCTTTTCGCGTAGCTTGGCCTGGTATCTGGTGTCGTGTTCTGCCCGTTCCATTTCTGTAGTCGCCGCTAGAATCTGTAAAGTTTAAAGGTATGTTTCCTTACCTATTCTAGCCCTACTAGTTGGCGCGCCACTTTGTTACAAGATTATTATGTGGGTTGTAAAAAATTAATTAAAGTTTAATATGTTTGTTTGGTGTTAAACGTGTCAAAATGTATGCTCTCAGTCGTGTACGGGTAAACCGTATTCTGCTCTGCTGCATTCAAACGTTGCCGCCTCGCCACCTGATTGGCGTACAGCTCTCTGCTATATTACCCAGCTTGCGTCTCGCTTTAACGCCTTCACTTCAATAATTATTAGTCGTAATTCTAAATTAACTGAATCAAACATACAGCATTGCAGATTGAGAACATTTATTAATCCTTTAGAATATTTATCTTGGTTTATTATACATCAAAATCCGTTTTCTGCACCGGCTATTACAATTGTGTAGTTGGTACTTGCTCAGCTCAGTTGTATACAATCAGTCAGTAATGTTAGTTTACAGTAAAAATTATCGTTTTTCTCGGGGTGTAAAGTCCTTTTGGCTACAGAAATATATACTTACGGCTAACACACACAAAGTTATAATAATCCTTACAACTAATTACATAACTAAATCGATATCTCATTACATTTGACTAAGTAATCACCAATGAAAACTTGTGAAGCAATTTAGGGTTATGTCTCATTTGCCAGAAGTTCGTTATTAGAAGATTCGTTAATTATTTATCATAATTTACTTTCTTAATAATTGTTAATTGGTTATAGTTAAATAGTGAATTTAAATAAGCATTTATTTTGACTCGGAATAGTGATCAGTGATTTTGAAATAGTTATATTTAATTCAGACCAAAATTTGTGAGTACGCTTTAAGGGATAATGTTTATACTCATCAGTTACTTGTTGCTGAAGATCCTGATGTCGTCTTCTTCGATAGATAACTCCTGGGCTGTCGTCTTCTTCTATGGATAATTCCTGTCGTCTGTTTCCCTCGTCTCGGCACTTTTCTTTGCTACTTCAGGCCTCGTAATTCTTCAGTTGGTGTCGTCTTCTTCTTTTAGGAGGTTCCACTGATCTTCATATGGTGTCCGTGGTCGTCTTTCTTCGTCACGGCGTCGCTTCGTCTTCTTTGGATCACTACGGTTTGTTAATTTAATTTTTTATAAATAAAAATTTACGTTCAGGATTCCCTGTACTGTTGTAATTGTCTTCCATTAGTTTTAAAAAGTTTTGAAATTACTTGAAGAATAACAATTTAATTTTAATACGAGAGGTACTCGGTCCATAACCCTCTGGCGTTGGTTAATAATGACTTACTGAAAATCTAACGGTTTTTTTGCGTTATTTTTCTTGTTGCTATGGTTACTTCATAAATTATGCTAATTTTTCATTGGTTATTAACTCAGGTTATTGTTAAGATTTATCGTCTTTTTTCGTCTATTTCTACCAAAATATCTTCAACTGAAGATTACTACTTTATTCTAATATCTATGGTCATCACATTAGTACCATTCTTCCTAATTTTTTATGATGAACATTTTGATACCCCTCATGCCTACTTTTGGATAGCTAATTACATTTTTACTATTTTCCCAATTTTATATCTTACATATATTTTATTCAAAATTAGTTGTTAATCACATATCTTGGTACTATGAATACCCACTTACATGGTTTAATCATTTGGCACGTTCTGCCTTACCCTTGGATTATTATTTGTTCTCAAATTAATAAATTTATGTTCAACAGTTTGGCCTAGAGCCTAAATTCCATTCTACTTCCATCTGACATTTCTTACTAACATTCCTGGTAACTCTAATACAATTTGCAAACAAAACAAACAATAAACATCAGTATCCCTAACTCTAATTCTTACTATTAAACATTTCTTTTCAGGTTCTACCCTGAAATAACTTTTAATTGCTGTTATCTGCTTACCCTACAATTTACTCTATGCTATTATTTTCTGAACACAAACAAAACTCTTAATACTTCCTTAAAGAAACTTAAAGAAACTCTTATAATACTATTGGCAAACTGTTCCTTGCATGATATGTCCTATCTACTATTCCCTTCACTTAAATACAGTGTTAGTCCTTCTTAATTTGCTATACATTCTGATACCTTAACTCTTACCTTAATATATAATCTTGATATCTTATTACCTAAATTAACAATATTACAATTAGTTCAATCTTACCTACTAATGCACAGTTTATCACAAATTGTTTATCTGTTTTAACATAGTTGGCTTATATAATATTTAGTTCTACACTCTCACTACACTTTTCCTTTCATTAGAAAGTTACTATAATTACTACCCTGCTCACTTTGTTTCATTATTCTATACCTATCACTTCACTACTTATTTAGTTTTACACACTTTTGGGTTATTTACTTGTTTATTCATGGGTTGTCTGATTACTTTAAATCACTGTGTGATTATGGTCATTTATAACTATTTACCTCCAAATCACACTGATCACTTTTGGTCATCATTCTAATATTGCTTTTGTTTTGGGCTCAAAGTATTGTTTATAGCCTTTGGCCATTACTACTACAATTAGTTTGGGGTATGGTTAGCTTCTAACCTCCCCTACATTATATTATACAAGTACATTCTTTAAATAACAAGATACATGTGATACTATTACCCTTCATTAATCTTATTGTCCTAGCTACATCTCATATGCTACAGACATCAATTTATTACTAAATTTACAATATTCTGTTCACTTTATTTTATTTTTTTTTTTGGGATGACTTGATTGTACTTAAACTTCTTCTTCACTGTCTCTTGGTTTCTTTGGTTCCTATCCGATCTATTGTGTCAAGTCTGTCAGGTTAATAGTCATTTGTCATTTATGGTTTACTGGGTTATTGATCTTTAAGTTCATAAGTTTTTTGCCTTTTACTCTTATTTTCAGCTGTTTATTTTATAATTAAATACCATTGAATTCTTGCTACCTTATGTCATGTTACTTAATGTATCGCCACCAAAATTGATTATTTCGAAACAAAGATTATTAGATTTTTTTCTGAAATCATCAATATAGTTCATTTTATCAAGTTGTTATGATTCAGGAATTCCTCCATCGCTACTTCTTCATTATTCATTCTTTATTAAGTCATGGTTCATAATGTAATAATTGGTATTATTTTCTTTCTTTATTATTCCCCTTTATGTTCTATTTCCCTAAAATTTTTCTTCTCTCTCCTTCATATAAATTGGTAATAGTCAGAGGGCACGTGTGGCTCTATTACTCTGCTATCCATTTATACACATTTTGAGTTCAGAGGCCTTGCCTATCTGCTCAATAACATATGTTGGACGTATCTCAACATAAAATCATCACATAATAATATTCATAATAATTATAATAATAGTCGTTCATTTCCGACTCACATAATATTAATACAATAAAACACTTTTGGGATTAATTATTCTTTCTTTCATACAACTCATGACTTTTCATCTCAATAACTTATTTGGATTCCTTTGTTTTAAGCTTGTGGCGATATTTAATAGGCATTTTGTATTGTTTTAAGAGCTTATTCTATATGGTAGTGATTCTATTTGTCATCACTTTAATGCTCATTGATATTTAATTAACATTGTAGCTGGTTTTGACTCATTTATATTTTTTCATTGATAGCTCAGCTAATCTGCCAGTGTTATTTTTTATTTGATTGTTTTCGTTTCTTCTTTTGTGAAACGTTAATTTCTATTTATCCCCTTTTTGTGATAGGGTTTGTTAATGATGTTATGTAGCGTCATCATTATTTGTGTAATATTTAATTATTTTGTATCTCAATTTTTATGATATTACATTATACATTTTCAAAATTACAGGTGTTTACACATTTTATTTCACACTTGGTCGTAAGTTTAGCCTTACTTTGTTTTGAACTTATCTTATCTTTCTTCTAAATTCCCTCTCATTTATAATAATAATGGTTCCAATCAAATACTTACTGTAAGTTGTGCTTACATTACTTTTGAATTTTGATAATAGTTACTCACAAAATTCTTTTTAATTTTCTGACACTGGTTCATAATACCTTTTTAAAGAAGACTGGTTATAAGTCCCTTTTATCTTTTTAGTTGTGATTTCACTTATGACATAGGTATTATTTTTATTATCTTTCAATATGAGGTAGGGTCCATTATATACAACAGTAATTTCTTCGTAATTCCCTCTCTGGAACTTGGTAATTCTCGGTTTCGTATTAATACCTTTTCTCCTTCACTGTACCGGATTGCCTTTGGTTGCATTTTATGATATTTAGCCTTTTTCTTTTCTGTTTGCTCCGCTATTTTACTATAGAATTTGGCATTATCAAATTGGTATATTGGATTGGTGGGGAAATTGACAAGTTCTTCTATGGCTCGAGGTGGTGGTTTTCCGTACATGATGGTGTACGGGGTATCCTTAATGGATTCATGGTATGCGAGATTTATGAAATTTTCAGTGGCTTCGAGGTATTCGCTCCACTTGCGTTGCTGGTCGTGGCAGTATGTACGGAGAATTCTCCCAACTTCACGGAGCACTCTTTCCGGGATGTTGGGTTCAAGGTTCCTTGCTATGCTCACCTTACCTAAAAAGTAAGCGGTTGGTGACTGTCCTAGGTAAGGGTCGAATCTGCCATTGCTTATATTGTTTCTCACCACGTGCTGAGTTGCCTCCGACCAGTATTTGTCTTTGAATAATTTCTTGAATTCATTGAAATTATTTATGTCTGGTCTTACCGCCGTCCACCAATTATCATGGACTTCTTTAAACATGTCATCTATCATGCTCTTGATTATAGTCCACCTTGTCTCTCTGGTTCGGGCTAAGTTTTCCTCCACTCGTTCTATAAACTCAATCGGATTACGTTTATAGTTTTTAAAGTTTATGGTCTCCCTATTTTCGCTGCATAACACATGTGAGGTCATGATTGGTCGATCTTTCAATGCGTTGATCTCCTCTTGTAGGCGTAGCTCTCTAGCCCTAAATTCAGCTATTTTCCCTTCTTGGGCGGTTGTGGTGTCTTTCACTTCACTTACTGACGCGTCCAATCTGCTATAGTTCTCCTCTACTCTGGTTTGTATCTGTTCTAATTTGTTGTTAGTTTCTTTTTGGAGTCCTTCAACCCTCCTCTTACCTTCGCCTTCCACTTCATTCACCTTGATTATAATTTCTTCTCGGACTTGCATCACTACTTCGCTGGTTTTCTCTATCTTCTCTTCCGTTTCCATTACAGTTTGTTTCAGTTCTTCTCTGTACTCAGTCAACTGTTGCTGTAATGTATCTTGGTTATATTCAATTTTATCATTCAACGTTTCAATGTCCTCCTTCATGAGTCTCAAGGTTTCACTGGTTTTCTCATTACTCTTCTCTATTTTTTCTCCTATCAGTTTATTCTCCTCTTTCATCTTCTGTTCTAAAGTTTCGATATTCTTTTTGTTACTCTCCTCATTCCTGTCAAATTTTTCGTTCATGGACTCGAATTTCTTATTCAATTCTTCTTTAGTGCTGTCCAGTTTTTCATTCTGTTTCTTGAAATTATCTTCAAACTTCTTGTCCAGTTTTTCCTCCATCTTCTCATTATTTTGTTGTAATAATTTTTTATTGTCCTCCTTGATTTCTTCCTTCTGCTTCTTAAAATTGTCATTTAATTCTCCCTTCATTAATTCCCAGAATCGCATTAAGTTCGGGTCACATCTTGTCTCCTCCTGCTGTGTGGGTTCATCTATTTCCGTCGGAGTTAATAATTCTTCGACATCTTCCACCGAAGTTATTTCTCTTTCTTCCATTCTGGCACCCTTCTCGATCTCTTTTTCTAATCTCCTTGCTTCCTCTTCCGCCTCCTTTTCGCGTTGCTTGGCCTGGTATCTGGTGTCGTGTTCTGCCCGTTCCATTTCTGTAGTCGCCGCTAGAATCTGTAAAGTTTAAAGGTATGTTTCCTTACCTATTCTAGCCCTACTAGTTGGCGCGCCACTTTGTTACAAGATTATTATGTGGGTTGTAAAAAATTAATTAAAGTTTAATATGTTTGTTTGGTGTTAAACGTGTCAAAATGTATGCTCTCAGTCGTGTACGGGTAAACCGTATTCTGCTCTGCTGCATTCAAACGTTGCCGCCTCGCCACCTGATTGGCGTACAGCTCTCTGCTATATTACCCAGCTTGCGTCTCGCTTTAACGCCTTCACTTCAATAATTATTAGTCGTAATTCTAAATTAACTGAATCAAACATACAGCATTGCAGATTGAGAACATTTATTAATCCTTTAGAATATTTATCTTGGTTTATTATACATCAAAATCCGTTTTCTGCACCGGCTATTACAATTGTGTAGTTGGTACTTGCTCAGCTCAGTTGTATACAATCAGTCAGTAATGTTAGTTTACAGTAAAAATTATCGTTTTTCTCGGGGTGTAAAGTCCTTTTGGCTACAGAAATATATACTTACGGCTAACACACACAAAGTTATAATAATCCTTACAACTAATTACATAACTAAATCGATATCTCATTACATTTGACTAAGTAATAACCAATGAAAACTTGTGAAGCAATTTAGGGTTATGTCTCATTTGCCAGAAGTTCGTTATTAGAAGATTCGTTAATTATTTATCATAATTTACTTTCTTAATAATTGTTAATTGGTTATAGTTAAATAGTGAATTTAAATAAGCATTTATTTTGACTCGGAATAGTGATCAGTGATTTTGAAATAGTTATATTTAATTCAGACCAAAATTTGTGAGTACGCTTTAAGGGATAATGTTTATACTCATCAGTTACTTGTTGCTGAAGATCCTGATGTCGTCTTCTTCGATAGATAACTCCTGGGCTGTCGTCTTCTTCTATGGATAATTCCTGTCGTCTGTTTCCCTCGTCTCGGCACTTTTCTTTGCTACTTCAGGCCTCGTAATTCTTCAGTTGGTGTCGTCTTCTTCTTTTAGGAGGTTCCACTGATCTTCATATGGTGTCCGTGGTCGTCTTTCTTCGTCACGGCGTCGCTTCGTCTTCTTTGGATCACTACGGTTTGTTAATTTAATTTTTTATAAATAAAAATTTACGTTCAGGATTCCCTGTACTGTTGTAATTGTCTTCCATTAGTTTTAAAAAGTTTTGAAATTACTTGAAGAATAACAATTTAATTTTAATACGAGAGGTACTCGGTCCATAACCCTCTGGCGTTGGTTAATAATGACTTACTGAAAATCTAACGGTTTTTTTGCGTTATTTTTCTTGTTGCTATGGTTACTTCATAAATTATGCTAATTTTTCATTGGTTATTAACTCAGGTTATTGTTAAGATTTATCGTCTTTTTTCGTCTATTTCTACCAAAATATCTTCAACTGAAGATTACTACTTTATTCTAATATCTATGGTCATCACATTAGTACCATTCTTCCTAATTTTTTATGATGAACATTTTGATACCCCTCATGCCTACTTTTGGATAGCTAATTACATTTTTACTATTTTCCCAATTTTATATCTTACATATATTTTATTCAAAATTAGTTGTTAATCATATATCTTGGTACTATGAATACCCACTTACATGGTTTAATCATTTGGCACGTTCTGCCTTACCCTTGGATTATTATTTGTTCTCAAATTAATAAATTTATGTTCAACAGTTTGGCCTAGAGCCTAAATTCCATTCTACTTCCATCTGACATTTCTTACTAACATTCCTGGTAACTCTAATACAATTTGCAAACAAAACAAACAATAAACATCAGTATCCCTAACTCTAATTCTTACTATTAAACATTTCTTTTCAGGTTCTACCCTGAAATAACTTTTAATTGCTGTTATCTGCTTACCCTACAATTTACTCTATGCTATTATTTTCTGAACACAAACAAAACTCTTAATACTTCCTTAAAGAAACTTAAAGAAACTCTTATAATACTATTGGCAAACTGTTCCTTGCATGATATGTCCTATCTACTATTCCCTTCACTTAAATACAGTGTTAGTCCTTCTTAATTTGCTATACATTCTGATACCTTAACTCTTACCTTAATATATAATCTTGTATCTTATTACCTAAATTAACAATATTACAATTAGTTCAATCCTACCTACTAATGCACAGTTTATCACAAATTGTTTATCTGTTTTAACATAGTTGGCTTATATAATATTTAGTTCTACACTCTCACTACACTTTTCCTTTCATTAGAAAGTTACTATAATTACTACCCTGCTCACTTTGTTTCATTATTCTATACCTATCACTTCACTACTTATTTAGTTTTACACACTTTTGGGTTATTTACTTGTTTATTCATGGGTTGTCTGATTACTTTAAATCACTGTGTGATTATGGTTATTTATAACTATTTACCTCCAAATCACACTGATCACTTTTGGTCATCATTCTAATATTGCTTTTGTTTTGGGCTCAAAGTATTGTTTATAGCCTTTGGCCATTACTACTACAATTAGTTTGGGGTATGGTTAGCTTCTAACCTCCCCTACATTATATTATACAAGTACATTCTTTAAATAACAAGATACATGTGATACTATTACCCTTCATTAATCTTATTGTCCTAGCTACATCTCATATGCTACAGACATCAATTTATTACTAAATTTACAATATTCTGTTCTCTTTTTTTTTTTTTTTTTTTTTTTTTGGGATGACTTGATTGTACTTAAACTTCTTCACTGTCTCTTGGTTTCTTTGGTTCCTATCCGATCTATTGTGTCAAGTCTGTCAGGTTAATAGTCATTTGTCATTTATGGTTTACTGGGTTATTGATCTTTAAGTTCATAAGTTTTTTGCCTTTTACTCTTATTTTCAGCTGTTTATTTTGTAATTAAATACCATTGAATTCTTGCTACCTTATGTCATGTTACTTAATGTATCGCCACCAAAATTGATTATTTCGAAACAAAGATTATTAGATTTTTTTCTGAAATCATCAATATAGTTCATTTTATCAAGTTGTTATGATTCAGGAATTCCTCCATCGCTACTTCTTCATTATTCATTCTTTATTAAGTCATGGTTCATAATGTAATAATTGGTATTATTTTCTTTCTTTATTATTCCCCTTTATGTTCTATTTCCCTAAAATTTTTCTTCTCTCTCCTTCATATAAATTGGTAATAGTCAGAGGGCACGTGTGGCTCTATTACTCTGCTATCCATTTATACACATTTTGAGTTCAGAGGCCTTGCCTATCTGCTCAATAACATATGTTGGACGTATCTCAACATAAAATCATCACATAATAATATTCATAATAATTATAATAATAGTCGTTCATTTCCGACTCACATAATATTAATACAATAAAACACTTTTGGGATTAATTATTCTTTCTTTCATACAACTCATGACTTTTCATCTCAATAACTTATTTGGATTCCTTTGTTTTAAGCTTGTGGCGATATTTAATAGGCATTTTGTATTGTTTTAAGAGCTTATTCTATATGGTAGTGATTCTATTTGTCATCACTTTAATGCTCATTGATATTTAATTAACATTGTAGCTGGTTTTGACTCATTTATATTTTTTCATTGATAGCTCAGCTAATCTGCCAGTGTTATTTTTTATTTGATTGTTTCGTTTCTTCTTTTGTGAAACATTAATTTCTATTTATCCCCTTTTTGTGATAGGGTTTGTTAATGATGTTATGTAGCGTCATCATTATTTGTGTAATATTTAATTATTTTGTATCTCAATTTTTATGATATTACATTATACATTTTCAAAATTACAGGTGTTTACACATTTTGTTTCACACTTGGTCGTAAGTTTAGCCTTACTTTGTTTTGAACTTATCTTATCTTTCTTCTAAATTCCCTCTCATTTATAATAATAATGGTTCCAATCAAATACTTACTGTAAGTTGTGCTTACATTACTTTTGAATTTTGATAATAGTTACTCACAAAATTCTTTTTAATTTTCTGACACTGGTTCATAATACTTTTTTTAAAGAAGACTGGTTATAAGTCCCTTTTATCTTTTTAGTTGTGATTTCACTTATGACATAGGTATTATTTTTATTATCTTTCAATATGAGGTAGGGTCCATTATATAACAACAGTAATTTCTTCGTAATTCCCTCTCTGGAACTTGGTAATTCTCGGTTTCGTATTAATACCTTTTCTCCTTCACTGTACCGGATTGCCTTTGGTTGCATTTTATGATATTTAGCCTTTTTCTTTTCTGTTTGCTCCGCTATTTTACTATAGAATTTGGCATTATCAAATTGGTATATTGGATTGGTGGGGAAATTGACAAGTTCTTCTATGGCTCGAGGTGGTGGTTTTCCGTACATGATGGTGTACGGGGTATCCTTAATGGATTCATGGTATGCGAGATTTATGAAATTTTCAGTGGCTTCGAGGTATTCGCTCCACTTGCGTTGCTGGTCGTGGCAGTATGTACGGAGAATTCTCCCAACTTCACGGAGCACTCTTTCCGGGATGTTGGGTTCAAGGTTCCTTGCTATGCTCACCTTACCTAAAAAGTAAGCGGTTGGTGACTGTCCTAGGTAAGGGTCGAATCTGCCATTGCTTATATTGTTTCTCACCACGTGCTGAGTTGCCTCCGACCAGTATTTGTCTTTGAATAATTTCTTGAATTCATTGAAATTATTTATGTCTGGTCTTACCGCCGTCCACCAATTATCATGGACTTCTTTAAACATGTCATCTATCATGCTCTTGATTATAGTCCACCTTGTCTCTCTGGTTCGGGCTAAGTTTTCCTCCACTCGTTCTATAAACTCAATCGGATTACGTTTATAGTTTTTAAAGTTTATGGTCTCCCTATTTTCGCTGCATAACACATGTGAGGTCATGATTGGTCGATCTTTCAATGCGTTGATCTCCTCTTGTAGGCGTAGCTCTCTAGCCCTAAATTCAGCTATTTTCCCTTCTTGGGCGGTTGTGGTGTCTTTCACTTCACTTACTGACGCGTCCAATCTGCTATAGTTCTCCTCTACTCTGGTTTGTATCTGTTCTAATTTGTTGTTAGTTTCTTTTTGGAGTCCTTCAACCCTCCTCTTACCTTCGCCTTCCACTTCATTCACCTTGATTATAATTTCTTCTCGGACTTGCATCACTACTTCGCTGGTTTTCTCTATCTTCTCTTCCGTTTCCATTACAGTTTGTTTCAGTTCTTCTCTGTACTCAGTCAACTGTTGCTGTAATGTATCTTGGTTATATTCAATTTTATCATTCAACGTTTCAATGTCCTCCTTCATGAGTCTCAAGGTTTCACTGGTTTTCTCATTACTCTTCTCTATTTTTTCTCCTATCAGTTTATTCTCCTCTTTCATCTTCTGTTCTAAAGTTTCGATATTCTTTTTGTTACTCTCCTCATTCCTGTCAAATTTTTCGTTCATGGACTCGAATTTCTTATTCAATTCTTCTTTAGTGCTGTCCAGTTTTTCATTCTGTTTCTTGAAATTATCTTCAAACTTCTTGTCCAGTTTTTCCTCCATCTTCTCATTATTTTGTTGTAATAATTTTTTATTGTCCTCCTTGATTTCTTCCTTCTGCTTCTTAAAATTGTCATTTAATTCTCCCTTCATTAATTCCCAGAATCGCATTAAGTTCGGGTCACATCTTGTCTCCTCCTGCTGTGTGGGTTCATCTATTTCTGTCGGAGTTAATAATTCTTCGACATCTTCCACCGAAGTTATTTCTCTTTCTTCCATTCTGGCACCCTTCTCGATCTCTTTTTCTAATCTCCTTGCTTCCTCTTCCGCCTCCTTTTCGCGTAGCTTGGCCTGGTATCTGGTGTCGTGTTCTGCCCGTTCCATTTCTGTAGTCGCCGCTAGAATCTGTAAAGTTTAAAGGTATGTTTCCTTACCTATTCTAGCCCTACTAGTTGGCGCGCCACTTTGTTACAAGATTATTATGTGGGTTGTAAAAAATTAATTAAAGTTTAATATGTTTGTTTGGTGTTAAACGTGTCAAAATGTATGCTCTCAGTCGTGTACGGGTAAACCGTATTCTGCTCTGCTGCATTCAAACGTTGCCGCCTCGCCACCTGATTGGCGTACAGCTCTCTGCTATATTACCCAGCTTGCGTCTCGCTTTAACGCCTTCACTTCAATAATTATTAGTCGTAATTCTAAATTAACTGAATCAAACATACAGCATTGCAGATTGAGAACATTTATTAATCCTTTAGAATATTTATCTTGGTTTATTATACATCAAAATCCGTTTTCTGCACCGGCTATTACAATTGTGTAGTTGGTACTTGCTCAGCTCAGTTGTATACAATCAGTCAGTAATGTTAGTTTACAGTAAAAATTATCGTTTTTCTCGGGGTGTAAAGTCCTTTTGGCTACAGAAATATATACTTACGGCTAACACACACAAAGTTATAATAATCCTTACAACTAATTACATAACTAAATCGATATCTCATTACATTTGACTAAGTAATCACCAATGAAAACTTGTGAAGCAATTTAGGGTTATGTCTCATTTGCCAGAAGTTCGTTATTAGAAGATTCGTTAATTATTTATCATAATTTACTTTCTTAATAATTGTTAATTGGTTATAGTTAAATAGTGAATTTAAATAAGCATTTATTTTGACTCGGAATAGTGATCAGTGATTTTGAAATAGTTATATTTAATTCAGACCAAAATTTGTGAGTACGCTTTAAGGGATAATGTTTATACTCATCAGTTACTTGTTGCTGAAGATCCTGATGTCGTCTTCTTCGATAGATAATTCCTGGGCTGTCGTCTTCTTCTATGGATAATTCCTGTCGTCTGTTTCCCTCGTCTCGGCACTTTTCTTTGCTACTTCAGGCCTCGTAATTCTTCAGTTGGTGTCGTCTTCTTCTTTTAGGAGGTTCCACTGATCTTCATATGGTGTCCGTGGTCGTCTTTCTTCGTCACGGCGTCGCTTCGTCTTCTTTGGATCACTACGGTTTGTTAATTTAATTTTTTATAAATAAAAATTTACGTTCAGGATTCCCTGTACTGTTGTAATTGTCTTCCATTAGTTTTAAAAAGTTTTGAAATTACTTGAAGAATAACAATTTAATTTTAATACGAGAGGTACTCGGTCCATAACCCTCTGGCGTTGGTTAATAATGACTTACTGAAAATCTAACGGTTTTTTTGCGTTATTTTTCTTGTTGCTATGGTTACTTCATAAATTATGCTAATTTTTCATTGGTTATTAACTCAGGTTATTGTTAAGATTTATCGTCTTTTTTCGTCTATTTCTACCAAAATATCTTCAACTGAAGATTACTACTTTATTCTAATATCTATGGTCATCACATTAGTACCATTCTTCCTAATTTTTTATGATGAACATTTTGATACCCCTCATGCCTACTTTTGGATAGCTAATTACATTTTTACTATTTTCCCAATTTTATATCTTACATATATTTTATTCAAAATTAGTTGTTAATCATATATCTTGGTACTATGAATACCCACTTACATGGTTTAATCATTTGGCACGTTCTGCCTTACCCTTGGATTATTATTTGTTCTCAAATTAATAAATTTATGTTCAACAGTTTGGCCTAGAGCCTAAATTCCATTCTACTTCCATCTGACATTTCTTACTAACATTCCTGGTAACTCTAATACAATTTGCAAACAAAACAAACAATAAACATCAGTATCCCTAACTCTAATTCTTACTATTAAACATTTCTTTTCAGGTTCTACCCTGAAATATCTTTTAATTGCTGTTATCTGCTTACCCTACAATTTACTCTATGCTATTATTTTCTGAACACAAACAAAACTCTTAATACTTCCTTAAAGAAACTTAAAGAAACTCTTATAATACTATTGGCAAACTGTTCCTTGCATGATATGTCCTATCTACTATTCCCTTCACTTAAATACAGTGTTAGTCCTTCTTAATTTGCTATACATTCTGATACCTTAACTCTTACCTTAATATATAATCTTGTATCTTATTACCTAAATTAACAATATTACAATTAGTTCAATCCTACCTACTAATGCACAGTTTATCACAAATTGTTTATCTGTTTTAACATAGTTGGCTTATATAATATTTAGTTCTACACTCTCACTACACTTTTCCTTTCATTAGAAAGTTACTATAATTACTACCCTGCTCACTTTGTTTCATTATTCTATACCTATCACTTCACTACTTATTTAGTTTTACACACTTTTGGGTTATTTACTTGTTTATTCATGGGTTGTCTGATTACTTTAAATCACTGTGTGATTATGGTTATTTATAACTATTTACCTCCAAATCACACTGATCACTTTTGGTCATCATTCTAATATTGCTTTTGTTTTGGGCTCAAAGTATTGTTTATAGCCTTTGGCCATTACTACTACAATTAGTTTGGGGTATGGTTAGCTTCTAACCTCCCCTACATTATATTATACAAGTACATTCTTTAAATAACAAGATACATGTGATACTATTACCCTTCATTAATCTTATTGTCCTAGCTACATCTCATATGCTACAGACATCAATTTATTACTAAATTTACAATATTCTGTTCTCTTTTTTTTTTTTTTTTTTTTTTTTTTTTTTTTTTTTTTTTTTGGGATGACTTGATTGTACTTAAACTTCTTCACTGTCTCTTGGTTTCTTTGGTTCCTATCCGATCTATTGTGTCAAGTCTGTCAGGTTAATAGTCATTTGTCATTTATGGTTTACTGGGTTATTGATCTTTAAGTTCATAAGTTTTTTGCCTTTTACTCTTATTTTCAGCTGTTTATTTTGTAATTAAATACCATTGAATTCTTGCTACCTTATGTCATGTTACTTAATGTATCGCCACCAAAATTGATTATTTCGAAACAAAGATTATTAGATTTTTTTCTGAAATCATCAATATAGTTCATTTTATCAAGTTGTTATGATTCAGGAATTCCTCCATCGCTACTTCTTCATTATTCATTCTTTATTAAGTCATGGTTCATAATGTAATAATTGGTATTATTTTCTTTCTTTATTATTCCCCTTTATGTTCTATTTCCCTAAAATTTTTCTTCTCTCTCCTTCATATAAATTGGTAATAGTCAGAGGGCACGTGTGGCTCTATTACTCTGCTATCCATTTATACACATTTTGAGTTCAGAGGCCTTGCCTATCTGCTCAATAACATATGTTGGACGTATCTCAACATAAAATCATCACATAATAATATTCATAATAATTATAATAATAGTCGTTCATTTCCGACTCACATAATATTAATACAATAAAACACTTTTGGGATTAATTATTCTTTCTTTCATACAACTCATGACTTTTCATCTCAATAACTTATTTGGATTCCTTTGTTTTAAGCTTGTGGCGATATTTAATAGGCATTTTGTATTGTTTTAAGAGCTTATTCTATATGGTAGTGATTCTATTTGTCATCACTTTAATGCTCATTGATATTTAATTAACATTGTAGCTGGTTTTGATTCATTTATATTTTTTCATTGATAGCTCAGCTAATCTGCCAGTGTTATTTTTTATTTGATTGTTTTCGTTTCTTCTTTTGTGAAACGTTAATTTCTATTTATCCCCTTTTTGTGATAGGGTTTGTTAATGATGTTATGTAGCGTCATCATTATTTGTGTAATATTTAATTATTTTGTATCTCAATTTTTATGATATTACATTATACATTTTCAAAATTACAGGTGTTTACACATTTTGTTTCACACTTGGTCGTAAGTTTAGCCTTACTTTGTTTTGAACTTATCTTATCTTTCTTCTAAATTCCCTCTCATTTATAATAATAATGGTTCCAATCAAATACTTACTGTAAGTTGTGCTTACATTACTTTTGAATTTTGATAATAGTTACTCACAAAATTCTTTTTAATTTTCTGACACTGGTTCATAATACTTTTTTTAAAGAAGACTGGTTATAAGTCCCTTTTATCTTTTTAGTTGTGATTTCACTTATGACATAGGTATTATTTTTATTATCTTTCAATATGAGGTAGGGTCCATTATATAACAACAGTAATTTCTTCGTAATTCCCTCTCTGGAACTTGGTAATTCTCGGTTTCGTATTAATACCTTTTCTCCTTCACTGTACCGGATTGCCTTTGGTTGCATTTTATGATATTTAGCCTTTTTCTTTTCTGTTTGCTCCGCTATTTTACTATAGAATTTGGCATTATCAAATTGGTATATTGGATTGGTGGGGAAATTGACAAGTTCTTCTATGGCTCGAGGTGGTGGTTTTCCGTACATGATGGTGTACGGGGTATCCTTAATGGATTCATGGTATGCGAGATTTATGAAATTTTCAGTGGCTTCGAGGTATTCGCTCCACTTGCGTTGCTGGTCGTGGCAGTATGTACGGAGAATTCTCCCAACTTCACGGAGCACTCTTTCCGGGATGTTGGGTTCAAGGTTCCTTGCTATGCTCACCTTACCTAAAAAGTAAGCGGTTGGTGACTGTCCTAGGTAAGGGTCGAATCTGCCATTGCTTATATTGTTTCTCACCACGTGCTGAGTTGCCTCCGACCAGTATTTGTCTTTGAATAATTTCTTGAATTCATTGAAATTATTTATGTCTGGTCTTACCGCCGTCCACCAATTATCATGGACTTCTTTAAACATGTCATCTATCATGCTCTTGATTATAGTCCACCTTGTCTCTCTGGTTCGGGCTAAGTTTTCCTCCACTCGTTCTATAAACTCAATCGGATTACGTTTATAGTTTTTAAAGTTTATGGTCTCCCTATTTTCGCTGCATAACACATGTGAGGTCATGATTGGTCGATCTTTCAATGCGTTGATCTCCTCTTGTAGGCGTAGCTCTCTAGCCCTAAATTCAGCTATTTTCCCTTCTTGGGCGGTTGTGGTGTCTTTCACTTCACTTACTGACGCGTCCAATCTGCTATAGTTCTCCTCTACTCTGGTTTGTATCTGTTCTAATTTGTTGTTAGTTTCTTTTTGGAGTCCTTCAACCCTCCTCTTACCTTCGCCTTCCACTTCATTCACCTTGATTATAATTTCTTCTCGGACTTGCATCACTACTTCGCTGGTTTTCTCTATCTTCTCTTCCGTTTCCATTACAGTTTGTTTCAGTTCTTCTCTGTACTCAGTCAACTGTTGCTGTAATGTATCTTGGTTATATTCAATTTTATCATTCAACGTTTCAATGTCCTCCTTCATGAGTCTCAAGGTTTCACTGGTTTTCTCATTACTCTTCTCTATTTTTTCTCCTATCAGTTTATTCTCCTCTTTCATCTTCTGTTCTAAAGTTTCGATATTCTTTTTGTTACTCTCCTCATTCCTGTCAAATTTTTCGTTCATGGACTCGAATTTCTTATTCAATTCTTCTTTAGTGCTGTCCAGTTTTTCATTCTGTTTCTTGAAATTATCTTCAAACTTCTTGTCCAGTTTTTCCTCCATCTTCTCATTATTTTGTTGTAATAATTTTTTATTGTCCTCCTTGATTTCTTCCTTCTGCTTCTTAAAATTGTCATTTAATTCTCCCTTCATTAATTCCCAGAATCGCATTAAGTTCGGGTCACATCTTGTCTCCTCCTGCTGTGTGGGTTCATCTATTTCCGTCGGAGTTAATAATTCTTCGACATCTTCCACCGAAGTTATTTCTCTTTCTTCCATTCTGGCTCTCTTCTCGATCTCTTTTTCTAATCTCCTTGCTTCCTCTTCCGCCTCCTTTTCGCGTTGCTTGGCCTGGTATCTGGTGTCGTATTCTGCCCGTTCCATTTCTGTAGTCGCCGCTAGAATCTGTAAAGTTTAAAGGTATGTTTCCTTACCTATTCTAGCCCTACTAGTTGGCGCGCCACTTTGTTACAAGATTATTATGTGGGTTGTAAAAAATTAATTAAAGTTTAATATGTTTGTTTGGTGTTAAACGTGTCAAAATGTATGCTCTCAGTCGTGTACGGGTAAACCGTATTCTGCTCTGCTGCATTCAAACGTTGCCGCCTCGCCACCTGATTGGCGTACAGCTCTCTGCTATATTACCCAGCTTGCGTCTCGCTTTAACGCCTTCACTTCAATAATTATTAGTCGTAATTCTAAATTAACTGAATCAAACATACAGCATTGCAGATTGAGAACATTTATTAATCCTTTAGAATATTTATCTTGGTTTATTATACATCAAAATCCGTTTTCTGCACCGGCTATTACAATTGTGTAGTTGGTACTTGCTCAGCTCAGTTGTATACAATCAGTCAGTAATGTTAGTTTACAGTAAAAATTATCGTTTTTCTCGGGGTGTAAAGTCCTTTTGGCTACAGAAATATATACTTACGGCTAACACACACAAAGTTATAATAATCCTTACAACTAATTACATAACTAAATCGATATCTCATTACATTTGACTAAGTAATCACCAATGAAAACTTGTGAAGCAATTTAGGGTTATGTCTCATTTGCCAGAAGTTCGTTATTAGAAGATTCGTTAATTATTTATCATAATTTACTTTCTTAATAATTGTTAATTGGTTATAGTTAAATAGTGAATTTAAATAAGCATTTATTTTGACTCGGAATAGTGATCAGTGATTTTGAAATAGTTATATTTAATTCAGACCAAAATTTGTGAGTACGCTTTAAGGGATAATGTTTATACTCATCAGTTACTTGTTGCTGAAGATCCTGATGTCGTCTTCTTCGATAGATAACTCCTGGGCTGTCGTCTTCTTCTATGGATAATTCCTGTCGTCTGTTTCCCTCGTCTCGGCACTTTTCTTTGCTACTTCAGGCCTCGTAATTCTTCAGTTGGTGTCGTCTTCTTCTTTTAGGAGGTTCCACTGATCTTCATATGGTGTCCGTGGTCGTCTTTCTTCGTCACGGCGTCGCTTCGTCTTCTTTGGATCACTACGGTTTGTTAATTTAATTTTTTATAAATAAAAATTTACGTTCAGGATTCCCTGTACTGTTGTAATTGTCTTCCATTAGTTTTAAAAAGTTTTGAAATTACTTGAAGAATAACAATTTAATTTTAATACGAGAGGTACTCGGTCCATAACCCTCTGGCGTTGGTTAATAATGACTTACTGAAAATCTAACGGTTTTTTTGCGTTATTTTTCTTGTTGCTATGGTTACTTCATAAATTATGCTAATTTTTCATTGGTTATTAACTCAGGTTATTGTTAAGATTTATCGTCTTTTTTCGTCTATTTCTACCAAAATATCTTCAACTGAAGATTACTACTTTATTCTAATATCTATGGTCATCACATTAGTACCATTCTTCCTAATTTTTTATGATGAACATTTTGATACCCCTCATGCCTACTTTTGGATAGCTAATTACATTTTTACTATTTTCCCAATTTTATATCTTACATATATTTTATTCAAAATTAGTTGTTAATCACATATCTTGGTACTATGAATACCCACTTACATGGTTTAATCATTTGGCACGTTCTGCCTTACCCTTGGATTATTATTTGTTCTCAAATTAATAAATTTATGTTCAACAGTTTGGCCTAGAGCCTAAATTCCATTCTACTTCCATCTGACATTTCTTACTAACATTCCTGGTAACTCTAATACAATTTGCAAACAAAACAAACAATAAACATCAGTATCCCTAACTCTAATTCTTACTATTAAACATTTCTTTTCAGGTTCTACCCTGAAATAACTTTTAATTGCTGTTATCTGCTTACCCTACAATTTACTCTATGCTATTATTTTCTGAACACAAACAAAACTCTTAATACTTCCTTAAAGAAACTTAAAGAAACTCTTATAATACTATTGGCAAACTGTTCCTTGCATGATATGTCCTATCTACTATTCCCTTCACTTAAATACAGTGTTAGTCCTTCTTAATTTGCTATACATTCTGATACCTTAACTCTTACCTTAATATATAATCTTGTATCTTATTACCTAAATTAACAATATTACAATTAGTTCAATCCTACCTACTAATGCACAGTTTATCACAAATTGTTTATCTGTTTTAACATAGTTGGCTTATATAATATTTAGTTCTACACTCTCACTACACTTTTCCTTTCATTAGAAAGTTACTATAATTACTACCCTGCTCACTTTGTTTCATTATTCTATACCTATCACTTCACTACTTATTTAGTTTTACACACTTTTGGGTTATTTACTTGTTTATTCATGGGTTGTCTGATTACTTTAAATCACTGTGTGATTATGGTCATTTATAACTATTTACCTCCAAATCACACTGATCACTTTTGGTCATCATTCTAATATTGCTTTTGTTTTGGGCTCAAAGTATTGTTTATAGCCTTTGGCCATTACTACTACAATTAGTTTGGGGTATGGTTAGCTTCTAACCTCCCCTACATTATATTATACAAGTACATTCTTTAAATAACAAGATACATGTGATACTATTACCCTTCATTAATCTTATTGTCCTAGCTACATCTCATATGCTACAGACATCAATTTATTACTAAATTTACAATATTCTGTTCACTTTTTTTTTTTTTTTTTTTTTTTTGGGGGGATGACTTGATTGTACTTAAACTTCTTCTTCACTGTCTCTTGGTTTCTTTGGTTCCTATCCGATCTATTGTGTCAAGTCTGTCAGGTTAATAGTCATTTGTCATTTATGGTTTACTGGGTTATTGATCTTTAAGTTCATAAGTTTTTTGCCTTTTACTCTTATTTTCAGCTGTTTATTTTATAATTAAATACCATTGAATTCTTGCTACCTTATGTCATGTTACAATGTATAGACATAATCTGCGTCGAAAGCACAATTAAACTTCGGCGGTGGTCGCTAAAAATGACAGGAACATTTATAACTTTGCAAAAATCAAATTTGTAAACGACAATTAAAAATTTTAGAAGAAAATTAATAAAGATTGGGCGTATTTAACATTCTGTAGAGTAGCTTAACCGATAGAGTATGGGATACATTCATATTCTTCAATAAATCTAGGCAGTCAAAAGTATACACGGTGATTTAAAATTTCACGGAAATCTCTCGGAAGGTGATTCTATAGCTAAAAATAAGAAAAAGTCCATATAAACATAGGTCCGAAAACGGTTCGTTAGCGAGTTACGGCTCGCGAACCAGTTCGCCCTGATTTCTGCTCCCACGGTAAAACGATGCCATACTGAATTGGGGTATAACGTGAATGGTAAATTTGATGGTTTCTTATGGTTTTGATTTGAAAAATTGATTAAAAGAGGTCCCAGAGCTTTATCTTAATTAGTTTCTGAGAAAAGCTGTGTAAAACACAAACAATTGGAGTTGAAAAACACACATTTTTAGATTTGGGATAAAATAACTTCGTTAATTTGCCAATAAACAAATACAAATTTCTAACTACTTTATAGAGAATTTAATTATGAGAAAATTTATGTGTATAAAGTCTATTAAAAATAAACACAAATTTGAAAAATTTGACTTTAAGTAAAAACAAAACAGGTCAAAATGCGTCAGAAACGTACCCATGCGTTTTTTATTTAATTTTAAACGGCTAGCAATAGCTATAACGGTCGTTACAGGCTCGACAGCGGTCTGTCACATCCAAACACTCGTCATTTTCTTCCCACGTTAACTGTGGGTAATAATGTATCACTCAGTAGTAAAGCTCACACTACCTACATCATTGCACTTCTCTGTAATCAGAAATCTGACTGCAACACGATTTTTCAATTCGCAGTGATTTTAAAATGCTGACGTAAACGTGCAGAGTGAAAGCACAGGGGCGCGTGCGTGCACGGCACCTCTGGTTATCAGCAGTAAACACTTTTTAATGTTATACTTATCCAAGTTGTAACCATGGCGACCAAACGAACAACAGTTTACTGCACTAGTGGTAATAACAGAGTAACGAGACCTTTTCCTAGCAGTGCTCGTTATGTGGAATCGAATTTGACACTTTATTTTCCTAAATTATTTTCATTAAATAAGCACTAGAAACGTAATAATTTCACACTCAAAATAATTTCAGTAGTGTGATATTAAAACCAATTTACATTTTTAAGTTGTACACTTCGTGTTTATTTATCGAGATTTCCTTTTACCATTTACGAACTACTTTTTTTTTTGGCGACAATCATTAAACTACTTTATCATAGAAAATTTGAAACCGTTTTATTTTTAGTTAGCACAAACCATCACACCTAATATCTTTGTGATTCTGCTGTCCTACTTATTACTTTAGCTATATCATCATCATCTTCACAACATGGCATAGGCAGGGAAAGGTTCATTACAATTAGATTTTATTATAAACATTTGCTATAGTCAGTTTTAAATTTATGGAAGGCGTTTGATTGTTTGTAATGTAACTTTATTTATTGCATCATCATCATTCATCATCATCTTCTTCACGACACGGCATAGGCAAGGTGCTGCCTGTTCCGCCTTTAAAGATCCTCCAGCCTTCTCCTCCTGGGTCTACACACATACTTGTGTCCTATAAGTTTATATTTCCAGACTTATTTAGCCAGTCTGGAATGTGACATTATTTCTTAGTGTTCTTTCCACTGTTGTTAGTAATCTTTTAAGTTTTAATTCTTGTTGAAAACTTGTAACTCTTCTCTTATAGCCTCATTCTTTATACGGTCAAGTTTATAACACATTTTCACTGCTATTAAGAACGCCATTTCCGAGGCCTGTATTTTACTGCCTTGTTTCTTGGTTGTTGTCCGTGATTCACACCCATAGGACAGCACAGAGACTGCCATACGTTTGTAAAACTCTAATTCTGTATCTCGACGTACCCTGTTTGTAAACATACGGTTGATTGTCCCACAGATCGTCTGGAACTTTCCTAACTTAACATGAACATCATAATTCCTATCATAGCAAGTATCATTTCCCAAATAATTAAAATGGCATTGCCAAAAGTCATAGCCCGTAAGAGGGCTGCTCCTCCACATAACTTACCCATCTGTAAGCTTGTAGCCTATAATTGGGAAATTAATATACTCAGAACCTTCAATGGAAACAGCCGGACAGAGTTAATGATAAACGACTACTTTGGCTGTATCTCCTCCTCCTCTTTCTTCAGCGGCGCAACAACCAATTACTGAGTCAAGGTCTCCTTTAACAGCCTCCGCCAGTTGTCCCAGTCAAGTGGACCTGCTCTCCAGTTCAGGGTCCCAAAGATATGGCGCGTATCATAGGTCAAACCGTCTTCCCAACGTAGTTTGAGTCTACCAACTCTCCTGGTTCCATAGATCTGTTCTGTGAGTGCCTTTCTGGGTATTACATTCTCCCCCGTTCTGATCACATGTCCAGTCCACCTGAGTCTACCATTTTTTATAATTTTCACAATATCTGGTTCATTCAGAAGAGTGTTTAGTTCTTGGTTGGTCCTGTTCTTCAATTCACCTCCCACACATATTGGACCAAAAATACTGCGGAGGATTTTGCGTTCATGAACTAGCAGGCTTGACTCAGACTTTCTAGAAATGGTCCAAGTCTCAGAACTATAGATGAGAACTGGGCGGATCAGTGTTCTATACAGAAGCAGCTTGATGCTCCTTGCTGTAACTAGCTATATACTAGCTCCTGACTTTAGCTATATACGAGTGCATATTTGACGTAACTGAAGGATACTATACAGTATGCCTATTTAGTTCAATGCGTACGACTGGAAAGTTACAACCCGAAGATTTTGTTTTAACAATAAACTCTGCATATTAGTCAATATATTAACTTATAACTTCAATTAAAAGCGAAGGTACACTTTCCGTAGTGTTATTTTATCGCTTTATGTCTGCAAATCCCGTCATGACGTTCGCGAACTGCTGTCGTTCCTACACATAAACGTTTTTAACAATATTTTACTACATAAACAGGACTCAGTGTATAAGACTATAACGTCACAGAACACACATTTTCGCTGCAACTCTTCATTAAGAAAGCAGATAGCAATGTAAGTACAGACTCAACCGGCGTGACTGGCAGAGTTACAAAATCCTACACCCTTTTCCAGTAAATAAAGCATTATAAATCATGGGAAAAGAGAAGACAATGCGGTTGAAACTGTAGCCTAGGAAAGGTTTATTTCCGGTCTCTGTATCCCACTAACATGGACGAGAATAATATTGGTTTAATAATAAAATAATAAGTGTATCTATAAATAATTAGTTTATAATTAACGCCTTATGAACTAGCGGGAGAGTAAACAGTTGGAACAAGTAAGTGTTATAAACAAGACGTTTTGGATTGTAACCAAAATTTGTGTGTTTAATGTAGTGTATAATGGAGTCCCGCCAAGAAATAACGACAAGAAGCATTAAATTGATTTATTTCAAAATTCTTTGACATATTTCGCTACTTAGGAAAGAGTAGTAGATTTGATAAATCTTCTCAAATTTTATTAGATTTATCAGTGCTAACCCAAATTACAATAGTTGTGTTTAATTGACAATTACATGTTAGAAGGGACGTTTCACTATTACCAGTTCATTACATTTATTATTGTTTAGTTGTGGCTATTTAGATTTACGTTAGAAGTCTTTTTTCGTTCCTGGAACTGTTTCACGTATCTTTGCAACCAAGTCAGAAATTGTAGCAGTGGTTTCGGGAGACATTAGCTGACATAATCTATATAACAATGTGTTATTATTAACAATATTATATATAATTTATAATTTATATAATTACACACACACATAGGTTGAAAGTGTATCTAATGACGAGGTTTTTAATAGTCTGGGCGGAAAAACCACGCTGATTCGGACCACTGTGGAAAAGAGAGCAGTATGGTTGGTCATCTGCTATGCAATTCAAACTGGTTAACCACCCTGATCGAGGGGCCTAGTGGAGGGGGAGGCTCAGGCAAGAGTACACGGATGGGGTAAAAGAAGAAAGAGGTAAGGAGAAGAGAAGAAGAAGAACCCATATATAGACTATAAAAAGTTCTCTCGTAAAGTGAAAAAAAAATTAAGTCTGGCAAATACTGGATATACTGAGCATTTTAGTACACATTATACAATCAAGAAGAAGAAGAAGAAGAAGAAGAAGAAGAAGAAGAAGAAGAAGAAGAAGAAGAAGAAGAAGAAGAAGAAGAAGAAGAAGAAGAAGAAGAATATACAGTAAAAGACAAGGGCACTAATTAGTTGCCCTACTTTTTGATACAGTAGAACTAGTAACGTCTGTATAAGAGAAAGAGTGGAAATAAAGCATTTAAGTAACAATTGCGTGAAATTTTTCTCTCAACCAGTTGTGAACATACCCACAACTGCAACGGTTGTTTAGGCATTTTAACATATTTGAGATCAAGAAATTGTCAAGGCCGCGAAATATAATAACTATTTAATAACCTGCCAGGTGAATGCCATTTGTGTAGGTTCAGCATAGTGCGGATAGCTTCTGCAGTCGTTGACCTGGCCTAATGAAGTGGCGCGGTGAGTATTCATTGTTTGTGGAGTTACACAACTTCAAAGGAACTACGTTATGCATTCAGCGTGGGTGGTGAGGTTTGTTATTATTCAGCAACACGTTTCAACTGTATGGTGTTTCATGCAGACCACAATATAGATCGAAATATTCTCCTTTAGTACACATCTGTTATATGTGACCTTCCGCTTTCCATCCATTTTTTGATCCATTGTACAGTGGGATTTCAATTATCCGGGTTAATCGGCATTAGAATTGATACGGACAACAGGAGGTACAGATAATTGGAAAAGCTAATAATAACTTCTTTTTTCATCATCATCTTCTCGGACTTAACCAAGGATGGTTTGTTCCAATCTCAAATAAGCAAAAATAAGAGCTAGTCACTCCAGCGCTTCCTCGGACGTCCCACCCCTCTCCGTTCCCTCAGCTTATAGTTCCAGAGTTGTTTGGGGATGGGGCAGTCATCCATTCGGCAGAGATGTTCCCACCAATTCAGCCGATACTGGGCGATCCTGTCGAGTATACTCACAATATTCGGTTCCTGCCATGTATCCGTGTTTCTTATATGATCATGGAGAGTATACCCTGCCACGTGCCTGAGAAATCTCATTTCAGCCACTTGGATGCGACTGGCCTGGCCTTTCGTTAAAGTCCAATTCTCAGACCCATAAAGAAGTGTGGGAAGAGCCATCACCTTGTAGAATTTTAGGCGTGTTCCTTTTCTTGGTGACTTAAGGGTTCGCCTAATGATCCCGCACATAAGGTTGAACTTATGCAACTTATTCACAACGTCGTTGCATGCATTATAAGACACACTGTAGCCCAGGTATTCAAAATTGCTAACTTGTTACAGGACAGTACCATCTATAACAATTTTTGCCCGTACGGGATCAGTTCCACGAAAAGCCATCACCTTGGTCTTACGTGTGGATATCTCCAATCCAGAGTCTTTGCAGATTCGATTTAACAAATGTATACCCATCTGCAATCTGTTTTCAGAGTCCGACAGAATAGCCTGAGCCTCCGTAAACAACGAAGTGTCAATTGTAGAGTGACAACCTCTTTTTTTTAAATTCTAATTACGTATATTTAAATGTAATTTTTAAATTGGTTTATGAAATTAATTTTCTGTAATACAGAGAGGGCCATTAATTACTTTAAAAAAATCCTTTTTATAAATTATAGTGATGAAAGGCCTTGTGAGGTTTGATAATGAATTACACAACATTTGTCTCGAGGTTTCAACAAAATTTATTGTCATTATCAGGATATGTATAGGTGTAATACGGTATTAATTAGTACACATGTAATGAGAAAATGATTAATATGTGTGGAATATTAGGTTTTATTGGTTCGTATAAGAATAATAATATAACTATATCATTTATTATTATTCCTTCCTTAAAACAAAAAAAAACAAACACATACACACACACACACACAAACTCATTATATATGTATGCCTATTAATTGTTTCTGTATTGCTCTATACAGGTCCTGTTAACGACAACAGTTTTTGTCGAAACTCCAGCAAAAATATTTCAGAATTTGTCTAGTTAATATCTTTGGTATGTCTAGTTTCTAGTCAGAAACTCGCAATGTCTTTGATCATTTATTAACTCATGATCACTAAAACACTAAGAATAACGTCTGTTGCCAAGCGACTTATGGCCCACATTGTGGATAGGATCTGGGAACGGTAAACTTCAAAATCTAAAACACAGTATCACAATAACCTAACACAGTAATCTAATTTACTTACTATGTTGTTATAATTATTGTATATATAGGCCTATCAAGACTTTTTCAAATATTTATTTTGTAACCTTTTTGTATGCTTTTATTAATTTAACATTTTGAATGTGTGGAAATCGATGTTTATTATTTACACAGCGTATGGCTAAATTAAACTTGTAGATAATCGGATTTATAAAGGCATTGCGGCGTTGAAGGAACCTCACGAGTAGCTTTCTTCTTCGTCTGACCTACGTACAATTTATTGCAATCTGGGCATTCTATTTTGTTATTCCATTTTACTGTAAGTGTTGCATTTAGTTCTAGGTTTATTTTATTAACAACTACATTATCTGTATTATATCTTTTTAAATTTTAAATGGAATCGAAATAAAAATCTATTATTCGTTAATTTATACTGAAACCTCTGAAGATGCAGGTTACCTCTGTGAAACGTGTGTCAGTGCACATATAATGACAAAAATTTAAAAAAATACACTTGGAGAAGTAATTTATTATTTAATAATATAATATAGTCTACAATATTCAATTATCATAAGGAACTCAAGACGGCAAGAGTTACTTATAGAGGCAAAAAAGATCTATAAATAGCGTAAAACATTGTAGGAGACATATAAAATGAAGTGCATTCTAGAGGCGACGAGATTATCACGTCACTGATTGCGAGCTGTGTAAGCGGACACAGCGTGGAGGTTAGATGCATGGATATTGATGGCGATATCGTTTGTGCGATGTAATTTCTACAAAGTGGTTTCAAGTGTTTTCAGCTGTTACTAAGTAAACTCATTAGTTGGTAATATTTGATGTGAATATTGCATGGCAGGTTACTTTATCGTGAAAAAGATTCTACATCTGTTTTGTAATTAGGAGTTGTTTCTGTACAATAAATTAATAAAACTTATAATTTTTTTACTATGCCCGGAAAAAAAATTTAATTTAATTTAAATTTAATTAAACTACTTTAAAGATCTCTGTCTTTACAATAATTCGAAATATGTTTATGAAAATTCATAGAAAACAAAAACTTCTCCAAACCTCTCTAACAGATATATTCGCAATAAGAAATGAAATATTACCGGATGCTTGTTAACTCGCAATGCACGGCTGCGAGCGAACAAGCGAATATCTTTTAAAAATGTCTGTCAAAAACAAAGGCAAGAAGTGTCTGCTTGGTGAGTAGTTCATTTTAGAAAGCTCTGTGGCGGAAATTAGAAACCAAAATTAGAAGGAGTTTCTCAAGAAATACTGTGAATTGACGGAGAAAAAGAGTATAATAAGTGAAACCGAGAAAAAGGGGTATAAGACGAGAGAAATGGAAGAGGGAAACACAAATTACTTTGTACACGTGAGGGGTTACATCAGTAGGAATGACTGTGGCGACAGTAATTATTGAAGCTGGGAGCAAACAGCAGACGCGAGAGACCAGACGCACCTTACAACTAATTATATTTAAATAAAGTACATAATTAGAAATATTTTTGAGGTGTTCGTCGTTCCTTTCATTGATATACGGCTTGAAGCATTCAGTTGTTTTTCAGTTAGTATAAATTAGTGCATGCATATTTTATAATTATTACTATAATAATAAAAACCAATAATAATAAAATAATAAATACATTCATCAGGCATTTATAAAAATTTGGAAGAAGATACACCTCCGACTATTGAAGAAATTGAAGAAGTAATTAAAACTTTGAAAAACAATAAAACTAGTGGGGAAGACTCCATATCAGCTGAACTTTTGAAATAGTCTCTACCAAAGATAAAAAATGATTTACAATTAATTTTTGAAGAAATTTGGAAAACAGAAATAATCCCAGAAGAATGGAAGGTGGCCTTAATACATCCACTGCATAAGAAGGGTGATACGCAAGAGATTAATAACTACAGAGGAATATCTTTACTTCCAGTTGCATATAAAATATTTTCAAAGATTCTACTGAAGGTGTAGAAAAAACATTGGATAGCCATTTGGGTGAATATCAGGATGGCTTTAGGAAGGGCAGATCCTGTCCAGAACAAATATTCACTCTGAAGTCAATAATCCGTCACAGGCTACTGAATTCAAAGGAGATCGTAGTAACATTTGTCGATTTCAAAAAGGCCTTTGATTCTGTTGATAGAGAAACTATAGATAAAATGATCCGGGAATTTGGTGTTAAATATAAATTGGCAAATCTGATCCGTGAAACCCTTCGGACACAATCTCAAAAGTAAAATTCATGGGAGAAATATCTCAACCATTCAAAATAAATACAGGTGTAAGACAGGGTGATGGTTTATCCCTAATTCTTTTTAACTGTGTCCTGGACAAAGTAGTGAGAATTTGGAATGAAAAATTAAAGGAATGCAAAATATCACTAATCATGTAGGGAAGAAGGAACAAACGTATTGAAATAAACTGTTTGGCATTCGCAGATCACTTTGCAATACTTTCTGAACATTTGATGTCTGCAGTAACACAAGTTAATTTTTTAGAGGATATAGCTAGTAGAACAGGCTTAAGAATTTCTGCAGAAAAAAACAAATTTCTCACAAACATTAAAAACGCGCAAAAATTCCTTGTAACAGATATTGGTCGAATAGAGAAGGTTCGAAAATTTAAGTATTTAGGAGAGATAATTGAAGAGAATGGCTTGGAAAAATCTGCTGTAGAAGAAAGGATTCATAAGATGGAAAGGCCGTATGGTGTAACTAAAGACATTTACAATAAAAAGTGCATATCTAAAAACGCAAAAATAAGGCATTACAGTACAGTGGTGAAGCAAGAATGCCTATATGCAAGTGAATGTCTAGAGTTGAATTATAATTTAGACAAACTAGAAATATTGGAAAGACGAATTATTAGGAAAATATTAGGCCCACGAAAACTTCAGAAGGTTGGAAATTAAGAAGTAATGTTGAAATATATTAAAGTATAGAAAATATAACAGAAACAATGAGAAAAAGAAGACTATTATTTTTTGGACAGTTATATAGAATGGACGACAATAGGTTGACGAAGCAAGTCTTCAAATATCTGTGGGGGACAAAGTCAACATCAAGTCAGATTAAAGAAGTCCAAAAGGATTTAGGAAAAAATAATATACATGCAGAAGAACAATTGAAAGAGAAGTTTTTTGGCAAAAGTGTTAAAAATGGAGGGAGTTCAGGGTAGGAGAAAGAAAACCGCAGGTTCGAAGTGGACGGAAGACAGAAAGAAGAGACACATTGAAAAGACGAAAGAATATTGGAGAAAAAGAAAAGAACAAACAATAAAGAATTGAAATGGCATGTGATCCTTAGATGGCCGATAAAAAAATAATAAAAATCAATTACTGCCCACTATTTAATTGTCTCTAAAAGTTATTGTCCAACTGCAACAACTGACAATAACAAACAATAAAATATTAACATTCTAAAGTAGGAGTAGAAATTAAAAAAAATCCCTTCTTTGTATTGGTTTCCGGTGAATTATGAATAATTTGTTAGATTCAAAACTGAAAACTCGTTAATGTAAGATGAATATTTTGCTGTATTCAAAATCTATCACTCTTATTAACTTTTTTTCAGATAATAAAAAAGATGGACACATTTAGCTTCGGATCACAAAAAGTTAATAACTTCAGCTTTTAATTATTTATAAAATGTAGAATTGTTATTGTGAAAGGGTTATGTTTTATAATTTTAAACTATACACTAACTATGTTTTTGAAGTCTTCTTCCGGTATGGAAAGCGTCTCAAAAATGTCTTGTATGACAACGTTTCACTCACATTCCAATAAGTATCCTCAGGTCTAAGTGTACATTGTGACTCGTACAGTAAGTTTCCGGTGAATAATTTGTTAGATTCAAAACTGAAAAATAGTTTATGTAATATGAATGTTTTGCTGTATTCAAAATCTATAACTCTTATTAACTTTTTTTCAGATAATAAAAAAGATGGACACGTTTGGCTTCGGATCACAAAAAGCTAATAACTTCAGCTTTTAATTATTTATAAAATATAGAATTGTTATTGTGAAAGGGTTATGTTTTATAATTTTAACTATACAGTAACTATGGTTTTGATGTCTTCTTCCGGTATGGACCGCGTCAAAAATATCATGTATGGCAACATTTCACTCATATTACAATGAGTAGCCTCAGGTCTAAGTGACTTGTACAGTAAGTTAGTCACTTAGACCTGAGGATACTCATTGTAATATGAGTGAAACGTCATACAAGACATTTTTGACGAGGTCCATACAGGAAGAAAACTTCAAAAACATAATGGACTCCGGCCGCGGAAGCCTACGTGATATTAAATTTCGAAGCAATGTTCTTGCTTGCTAATCTCGTGGTATTCCAGGTAATCTTGTGACAACACTCCCCTGTACTCGTGATATCAAGACTTTACCTGGATTGAGCAATATCGTAATACTTCAGGCATACTCGTGGGATCTAAAGTCATAAATAAAATAAAGCTAAAATCATACGGTCAAAAAAAACATAAAAATTAAACACTCCATTAATATTAAAATCGTATGGAGAAATCCAATCCAGGAAATAAAAACTATCGACAAATTTAGTAGAAAACAATTTAGAAGATTTATATTTAATGGAAGTCTTTTTCAGAAGTAAATGTTAAAAATTAAATGAATTTGTACATTACTAGGAAGCAGTTTTACTTGGAAAACAACACAAAACATTTAAGAAACTACGATCCAGAGATAAGCTCCTACAACGTATACGCCGTCCATAAACTATCAAAATATGTACCATCGTATTGACTATGTATTAGCCGACAATTTAAGACTAAACCTGATGCTTATTATAGTGAATTACAATGATGGTACAATAAAAATACACGTCCTATTAACAGATACAGAAATATAAGAATTATTCATTACTTTTCACTTCAAAACGTTCCAAAACAATAAACACGTGTCGCAGTGGCGCCTACAATATCTCAAACTGAACGTTAGAATGCGCTGCTCTCAATGGAGAAACTAGGCACGTGTGGAAGCATTGGTTATCCCGTGACAAGTTTCACAAAAAATATCACGAGTATACCCGAGTTCACCATATATTAATATTATATGACGTTCTGTTATATTGTATATTCACATATGTTACATATAGCTACCATATTTATTTAGTAAGGTAAGGTATACTACAGGTATAATACGTTATTATCACATTAAAAATATTTTTAAATCTATTAAGCTTTCATATCTTAATTTGCTGCTGAGTTAAGCTCAGAACATTCTAGTATTGTAATTCGTCACTGAAACTTCAGTTTACGATTCTGTAGTATATATACGTATTTATTTTCAATTAGTTGAAGTCCACAGTAAATTATTTTTTAACCTCGTTAACAAACGACGTCTTGCGATAAGAACCCTGTCGTTACCTTCCCTTGTTATTTTGTAACCGATCCAACAACGTAAACCAGATTCATTTTTTTTTCTCCTGTTACTTATCTTACTTTATGGTTTACACGACCCTTGTCGTGATAAAATAAATAATATAATGTCGTTCTTATGGTAAAATAATATATGCAAAATTACTTGTACATATAAAACGAATTTTAGTGTCTTGCGTGCACAGACACTAGGCGTGTTGACTTTTGTTCATAATGTTTCTAGTTGAAGTAATTTTTACTTGCTGTGTGGCTCAACGGATTTCGTGCTGTTGAATCGACAGGTGAAGTAATATCATAGACACATCATTGATTAAAACTAACTTTATCTTTATTTGTCTGAACAGTGCATGGGCTGCCATCACGCACTTAAAAACAGAACCATCGGTGTAAAGTGGAAAACAAACTATGACGTCAGCAAACAGGTGACAGCAGTATGCTTTCAGACACGCACAGGACACTCACCAGAAAGAAGATTCCTAAATTGGTCTGATTTATTTTTGTGTTTTATAAGCTTTACTTTTCTAAAGAGTTTCATCTGGTTTTATTTATTTCAAAGTATTATTGAATAATGCTTAGTGAACAATAAGAGAAAGAGGGAGAACACAAAAGTCGTAGGGAGACCTAGGTACGAGGAACGTGAAATTTATGGGAGCTGTGAGATGGAGGGAACAAGTGCGGAACAGGGAAGTTGGAAAACAGTTTAAGAAGCAAGGTATCTGTAACTGTAAGCTATACTTACTCTGTCTATGACAGAAAGTTATATTTTTATTAAATTAATATGAATTATATCAATAAGTGGATTGATAAAGTAAGGAGTGATGAAGCTTTAAGAAGAATAGGGGAAGAGAAAAGAATCCTGAAGGTAATAGAAAATAGGAAAAGGAATTGGTTAGGTCATTGTTTAAGAAGAGACTGCTTGCTTACAACTGCCATGGAGGGTGTCATAGAAGGAGAAAAAAGAAGAGGGCGTAGAAGAATGAAGTTAACGGATACAATTAAAATTAGAGGGTGTTACGAAGAAACGAAAAGACTGGCATGCGATAGGACAGCTTGGAGAGCTTTTACCATTTAAAGACCTGCCTTAGGGCAGAACACCAAATAGTAAAATAATATCAATGAAATACATAAAGGAGGAGGAACAAATAAGCTTGGTGGAAAAATAGAAAGAACTGGAACAAGTATGGAAAGAGGAAAGTCTATATACTTTTGTAAAATGAACCTAAAAGAGTTAGTTTTCGTATCATTTTGGGCTGGAAGGAAACCCGTTACATTATTATTAATATTATTATTAGATAGTACAATCTCTGAATATGGACGGCTCTATTTTTTGCCCTCTCATGATTCTTCTTTGTAATGAACATTACGCACGTATTCTTGTATCTCCTTTTCTGTCATTACTAAGTTTGTGTCTCGTCGCTGTTTCACCAGCTGGTTCTGCTTTATTCTATTTACCATCAGTACTCTCCTGGTTTGTATCTCTGACTTTCATACAGCTGTTTGTATCTGATCTTCCCAAGAGAAGGATTCGGCAATGTGTTCGGCAATGTCTCCTAGGAGACGGCACTCACAGACTAAGAAGAAGAAGAAGAAGAAGAAGATGATGAAAAAAGAAAAAGAAAAAGAAAAAGAAAAGAAGAAGAAGAAGAAGAAGAAGAAGAAGAAGAAGAAGAAGAAGAAGAAGAAGAAGAACAACAACAACAACAACAACAACAACGACGACGACGACGACGACGACGACGACGACAACAACAACAACAACAACAACATCAGCAGTAAGAAATTGAATTATTTTCATTCGAGTACAAAAAGAATATTTTGAACTTTGACTGCAACTTCAATACACAAGAAATTATTACACAGGAATGACAGTAATTTATCAACGTCGAATTAATGACTAGACGTCGTTATGACTAGACGCGCGTAAAGTATGTTATACAGAAAAGTTTACTGCCGGTAATTCGCTCATAATAGACAAGTCATGTGAGATCTCGTCAGCATAGGCCTACTACTGTACATAGCAAAATCATGTCGTTGGTTAGATCATAGTAATACCAAGGACATTTAAACGGTCAAACCCGACAGGTGACTGTAGTATTGTCAGGTAGTGGGGGACAAATTAGAAACCTTTGCCTCACGTGTGCAGTCAAAACAAAAGAATATCGTACAATTTTTAGTAACTACTATTTGTTTGTTGGAGGTTTTCTTATTGTACGCTGTTAATTTCAAACGGATTATTTAGGTCTAGAAATTCCACAACAAAGTCTACTTACTCATGTTTCTTTATTATCCCTACACTAATTAGGTTACATTAGAATTTCAGATTAACTTACATTATTCTTACATTACATTACATTACATTACATTACATTTCAAATTTCTTCCATTTTTTTGTCACCCTTCGTTTTCCTTTTTGCTATCTCTTACTTTTCCAACTTTTAGTAATTAGGTCTACTTTATTTCTTGTCAACTAGGGTCTGCTTATTTTCGCTTTCCAAGTACTTATCACAATATTACGTCTTTCTTACCTTGCAAATGGTTCCTTCAATCAGTATTTTATTCTAAGACTGTCTACAATAATTTCTATTTATAATTTTATTTTTCTATTCTATAATCGTCTTTCTTCTATAAAGAGTAGGTTGTATCTCTTTTGTTCTTTTCTTATTTCAATATTTCTCTTGTTTGTCCTTCTTTGTCACACCAAAGCTCTTCATACACTTTATTTCCAGACCGTGTATCCTACTTTTCTGGCTTTTACTTAACAACCATGTCTCGTAGCCAAACGTCAAAGTAGATCTGTAAGTGAACTTCAATATTTTCCTGTTTGATTGTCATGGAATTTCTCTCTTACGTATAAAATTAATAGGTTGCATAAGTTCAATCTTATGTGCGGAACCATTAGACAAATCCTTAAGTCAGCAAGTAAAGGAACACGGCTAAAATTCTACAAGGTGATGGCTCTTCCCACACTTCTTTATGGGTCTCAGAATTGGACTTTAAAGAAAGGCCAGGCCAGTCGCATCCCAGCGGCTGAAATGAGATTTCTCAGACAGGGTATACTCTCCATGATCATAGGTAGGAACTGAATATTATGAGTATACTCGACAAGATCGCCCAGTATCGGCTGAATTGGTGGAAACATCTTTGCCGAATGGATGACTGCCGCATCTCCAAACAACTATGGAACTATAAGCCGAGGGCTCGGAGAGGTGTGGGACGTCCGAGAAAGCGCTGGAGAGACCAGCTCTAATCTTATGTTGTCTTTTATTATTTTTGCTAGTTTTTTGGCGATTTTATACCCTGGAGCTGTTGTAAAATTTATAAGCGGTCTAATTGGTACGTCAATTTTATGAATCTTGGGTAAACCTGTGAATTGAGGTGCCCGTGCGTTTATAGGCTTTAATAAGCGTCGTGTGGTTTCGTCAAATAGACTCGTGCATCTGCTAATCATGTTATTCAAGTTCTTAACAAACCGTTGGTTGGATCAGCTGACAACGTTTGGATATTGTTATTGTTTATAAATTCATTAACCTTCGATATATATTGGTTCGTGTACATTATAACTATGGTGTTTCCCTTATCAGCTCTAGTAATGAGAGCATTATTATCTGTCAGTTTATTTTGTATCTGTTTTAAACGTTTAAAGTCTGTAATGTGTTTACGACCAACATTACCGATGGTTTTTAATCTCTTGTTCAGTTTACTGTTTACTATTATGCGTGTTTCGTTCTGCAATCTATGGTCCGGCACCATTTTAATAGCTGCCTCGGCATTAACTATTTCTTGAATTATATGGTTTCTATTGTTATATGGGATGTTGTATTTTAACCCTTTGTTTAGAATATTTATTTCTTCGTTGTTTAAATCTATTGACGTTAAATTTGAAACTCGTTCATAAAATTTATGTTGACATTTGATACTATTGTCAGGGTATTGTTTATTTTGGAGAGAGATAAACTTTCTATTCTGTTTGAAATATATACGTTGTAGAGTGTGCCTGGTATATTTATCAATGTTTTGCATTACATTGTTTATGATGGCTGGGTGAATGTTATTAAACATTTCCAGTTGTGCTTTGTATAACTTTATGTTTAGATCCACTTTCTTTGCATACAAATTTCTCAACTCTTCTTTTATCCACATTATTTCAGCGCGTTCCTTTACCTTTATTGCAGTTTTGGATGTGTTCTTAATTTTGATGATAGCATACTTTGGTATTACGTTGTTCTTAATGCATTTTTTGTTGAATTTTATGTGCAGGTTGGTTTTCAATAACTTTATCTTAATGTTTAAATACTGAATACGAACTATCTTAGTGTTTTATGTGTTTGTGATATATTTTAATGTTTCGACGACCTCGCAAGAGTAATTACACCTGATGATGGAACATACGTTCCGAAACGCGTAGTGTTGTTTTAAAAAGGGAAGTCACAAGACGGATAATAAGGTAAAATATTAATAGATTAATTTATTCAAAGTGTGACTTGGATACGAATATCATGGATTTTAATCCTTAAAGATGATGATGACGTATAAAATTATTATAGACGAGTTAAAAAGTTTTATCAAAATGATTAAAAAACTGGCTGTTATATTAGGCCGTGGTCTGTTTCTATATAACAGCGACACCGTAGGCAATCGCATCCTCGGGGATTTTCTTCAGTCCGCAAAAAGCGACAGAATGCTGTAAAACAGTAACGGCGGATCTTGGCCGAACGATACCGACAACTTTCTTTGGGTAAGAGCGACCAAGTATGTTTTCATTGTTTTCCGACTCTTTCTCTAACTTCTAATTAGTGCAGAGTAACTGCGATTCCATTTGTGGTAGAGAACATAACTCAAACACTTTTAAGGTTGAGCACGAACACGGCAATTACCTCGTGGAATTGAACCATAAAGTCAATACGATCGTATTTAAAAGTCTGGTTTCATCATTACACGTTAGCATAGTAATTATAAAATAGAATTGTAACGGTAATCGAGAGCAGAATACGTAAACAGTTTGCGTTGTCCCGTTGAGCTGTGTGTTTTATGATTTTAAATGAAGTTGTGAGTGAAACGTTATTCTAAGGCAACTTCATTTACAGGTTATTTATTTAAAGCACTTACGTGTGATACAGGGAAGAGGGAGCTGGGCGCGCGCGAGAGAGAGATGCATCACTGCTATAATTTAATTAAGGATATAGCGGGAACAAAGTTATTACCTTACGGGGTTAACTTGCGCATTCACAGATACAAACATCACTACTATTTAGCTCTATCTAGCCCTGTGACACTCGAGCCATAGTTATTTTTGTAATACGCTATTATATCCTAACCATAATTAATGCGTACGTTGTGAACTCTAAAGAAGAAACGCTTACTGTTGTGTGTGTGTAAAACTGAATTTGTGAAAAGGTAATAACCAGCACATCATCATAATTATTATAAGAAAAGCAGAAATCCTGATTACAGAGAAGACAATAATTTACGCCGCATTTAAGACTTTTGACGCCTTTGGCAAATTATTGAAGTGAGGCCTCATCCATGATTTTCAATGTTGGAAGTGATTCTCGCCCACAGTAATTTATTTTTATTTACCGATTATTAATGATGACAAAGTAAGGAATGATGAAGTTTTAAGAAGAATAGGGGAAGAAAGAAGAATCCTAAAGGTAATAGAAAATAGGAAAAGGAATTAGTTAGGTCATTGTTTAAGAAGAGACTGCTTGCTTACAACTGCCATGGAGGGTGTTATAGCAGCAGAAAAAGAAGAGGGCGTAGAAGAATGAAGTTAATAGATAGCATTAAAATCAGAGGGTGTTACGAGGAAACGAAAAGACTGGCATCCGATAGGACAGCTTGGAGAGCTCTTACCATTTGAAGACCTGCCTTAGGGCAGAACACCAAATAATAATCATAATAATGATGACACATCACATTTGAGCCTTGAAAATGATTCCCTCCTCCCTGCAGTCATTACTTTTATTTTACGTTTATTAACAATACCATGTCATAAATATATGCTGCTATAAACTCAGTCTCAGAGTGTTTATAAATGATAATTATTTTGTCAAATTTTGTTGCTTCCCTGCTATATACACTTTTTCCTCGAACGAGGCCTTTCGGTTTCTCAACCATTATCAAGTTCTTCCTACAACAACCTGTGGGAAGTTGTTGTTCCTAAAGTTGTTGTAGGAAGAACTTGATAATGGTTGAGAAACCGAAAGGCCTCGTTCGAGGAAAAAGTGTATATAGCAGGGAAGCAACAAAATTTGACAAAGTTGTGATGAAGACTGCTAACATAGAGAAAATAACTGTTGATAATTATTTTGTTTATTTTACTATATTTTCTTGAAATTTTATATCGTAAACAATACTGCAATTTATATTCCGTTCCATTGAATTCCTCAGAACACTGTTTATAATGTTCAATTTGGAAAAAGAGATTTCAGTGGTTGCATTTGATATTACTACTCTGATTGATCTGATAAAACATTCTCGGAAAGATATCAAAGTTCGGGAAGGCTGTGACCAGTTTAATAGGCAAGCAGATGACACAGACGCCGTAAGACGTTTCCATAAATTTTTATTACCGATACATATGTTTATGTCCGTATATTTTGATTTCAATAGCATGAAGTTTTAAGATGTATATTTTAGAAGCGAATTGTGAGGTCCCCTCCCATGACAAAGCACTGACCATAGTATTGGGGTCAGTTTTAATTTTGTCGAACACCCATTGTCATGTGCTTCATTAAAACAAATCAACTGGCACGTCTATTAGAATCTATGTAGTGGTTTTCGAATTACTGAAAACGAAACAAACATACACAGCAGACAAACCTATTATCTGTCTCCTTGTGTAGTTGAGTAATGATTGGCTATGTCGAAACGAAGATTTTCTTTTAAATTCAGTTAAAAAATTGTATGCATATCTGATTGCACTTAAGTTTATTTGGAAGGACTAAACAAGAGAAACAGTTTAAGCCCAGTTTTTTATAACTTCAAAATTTATTTTACAATCCTAAAAAAACATACAAACACAATTACATCCAAAACATTACCTTCCTTCTTGCGCAGTTGGGTAGAAGCGAGAGCTACCTTAATTTTTTCTTCAGAAATTCGAAGTTAGTGACTTTTTAAACAGTCTAGTTAAGAATAATCCAAAAGAGACTGATCTGAGAACCACTTTATCTAATGGAAAGGAGTCTGCAATCTTTTTTGCGGAACAAAGCGTTAAAGATTAATTGCAATCAGAGCGTTCCAACGGAATTAGATCACGTTAACAATTCACAGTTTTAAAATTTAACAATATGTCTGACAACGAGAGACCTTCAAATATTTAACGTTTTGTTAGGAAGATTCTTTTATATTGTGTTGTGTTGTTGCTTTTTATGTAAATGCAATTATTTTGTAAATTAGAATCTGTTTAAACCAATTCGGTTAAATTAATTTTCAATTTGAATTAAGAATGTTGAGTGAAAATTACTAAGCAAACATAGTGTAGACAAGTGTGTCGCTATTGTAACGATATAGTTATAACTGGAAGACAACATAATCATAAGAAACACAATATTTTAACTCGAGACCTTTTCAATTCCAGCCTAAAGGGTAATTATGACAACCGTTGTATATTTCATAATTAGTATTTTTTTCTATAAAAGTTCAGTTTGTGTTTGTTTTATATGCGTTTAAAATAATGTAGAATTATGAAAAGCACATAGAAGAGGGCTAAACGTAATTTTTTTTCTTCCGATCAAAAGTAAGACATTTCCAATAAATGAATCATTTTAACGACCATGACTTAACTACTAGGAAAGCGGATTTATTCAAACATGAAATCAGTTTATTGAAAAATTTATTAATGTATGTAACTAAAAAAACTAATATTCTAAATCTGTGAAATATTTTATAAATTTTAAACACATTAATTTGTTTAATTTTCAGGTTCCCGTTACAGTTTCAATTTCTTGTCCAACTCTGAAAACAAGAAAGGAGAAGAAGAATTCGGTAAATTGTGTCATTATTGTTTATCAATATGTATGTTACAAAAGGGTAAAAATTTCATAACACTTTTATCGCAGCGGAGTTCAATCGCCCCTCCAATCAAAATTAAAACGAATATTTTAGTAGTTACCGTGAATGAACAGGGATGAAAGCTTCAGTCAATCGACCAAAATGCACGGTCATTTTCAGGACAACGAGAAGTAGAAAGAAGTAGTTTCTATGGAATTATTTAATTTCCTAAATGATTTTAAATATAAATCTTAGAACATGGAAGTCATGTATGGTTCTCCATACCGATTTTTAATAATAAGTTATGATACTGTAAGAAAGTGTGACTTGTTTGCTGTAGTGGTACTTACAAAGAAAATGTATGTTGAATGTAAAAAAAAAAAAAAGATTTTACCAATGCTTGTCTAGGACATAGTGTTTTTAATAAGAAGCGTAGAATACAAATTTCTTATTTAATCACGTGATATCCCAGTCTCCGTACTGATTCATGTTTCAGAAATTATACTTGGAACGTTTTTTTTTTATAGTAACAAAAGGTTTAAACACGAAAAAGTGAGACTGGGTACGAGCATGGGCGTGTGTAAAGTGATACGTATGCCATATTCTTCGTCAATAATAATTTTGTAGTAATATCCGGGTGACGTATTAATATTCTTACGGAAGGGGAATCCATAAGCATGATTAATACGATCTTTACGGTGAGTCTTTACTTGCATGCTACAGCTTTCCGTTCTTGGAATTCCGTGTTTTTGAACATTTTGGCTGTAGACTGTTGGTGGTCACGCATGTTGCTTGTCACAGAACGTCTCATGCTAATAACTAAATTTACTGCTGACTAACTGTTTCTTTTAGCAAAACATTTGCGCGTACTAACATCTCTAACGCGAGTGAATTAAACCACCGGCTGCTGCGTAAGAAAACGTCAAGATCGTTGAAGTTAAGTGGTAACAGGATTTCAGTTTAACAAAATAAAACGAACACAATTCAGATTGTGGTTAAACTTCACTTTAAATTGGGAAAGGGGTTTTAATTTTTTAACAATTTTAAATCTTCATATGTTTGTCTCCCGCCTTCTATTTTTGGGGCGATTAATGTCAAAAACAATAGGACTCTGAAGGATAAGAGAATGGACACGCATGCCACGCTTTACAAAAATCGGTTGATGCATTCATAAGACATACCCCACATAGACAGACAGTTTTTATTGCGCTGTCTTGTACAAAAAAAAAAATATACTTATACCTCTATAAATAATAAAGAAAATTGATATCTTAGGCTTTCACGGGCTGTTAATATTTGTTTGACAATTCTCCGAGCCGTAAGGTCGTAGTCCACTACTGCCGCATAAAACAGACGTTTCGGCTCCACAATTGGAGTCCATCTTTAATGTAGCGACTTGAGTTTTCAGTGTAACGTACCAGTTGTTAGTCAAGTCGTTACTCTAACACTCGTTAGTCTACGACCTAACAGCCCGGAGAATTGTCAAACGAATATTAACAGAGTTAATAAGAAAAATTGTTTTATTAAACTTGAGTATGGGTGCGTGTGTGTTGTTTCTGTTTCGTAGATTAATGTCATAGTTATTCTAGTTTATCACGGGTTTCATAATTGTTTGAGGACGGAAAAAAATCTTTACTATTAATATGAACTTGAATATTAAAAACCGTCAGAAATCTTAAGACCGTTATTCTTTACTTATTATTTTCTTCTTGACGTTTTATGTAAGTTTTATTCTCAATAGAGGCGCTTTCGGTTTCTAGTTCTTCATTTATGAGAGTTACCCGATTAATTTGGACTAGTGACTCCAACTAATTTGTGAAATCATGATAACGGGACTTGCGCGTTTATCTTGCAACTGTACAGTGGTTTGTTTTACTGTATGTATTTTACATGTTATAAATACACTAAATATAGACTAAGTTAATCACAGATGTTTTTCCTATGTCTTCCGAGTTCTCCGATTTTCAGTCTCCGTCTACGTTAATTTTCCATAAGTCACGCTTACGGGGTTTCGCCTTTATTTCCATCCAGCCGTGTCTTCTATCCAGCCTATCTTGGTACGGCTGTTCTTCAGCTTTAGATTTTGCAAGTGTTAGTTCAACACTTGTTTTGGGATACTGTGTTCGACCATTGTTTGGAGATGTCCTCACCAAATCCACTGCTTATTTGTGTTGAATACCGTGGTACACCGGAGTACTTACGAATAATCATGTTAATCAACACAAGAAAGTTTCAAATTGGAGCAACAGGTGAACATCTTCCACTTTGGTTTCATTTTGACATGTTATAATCTATTATGTTATGTGTCTGTGGGAAAACATTATTTGAACACAGACTTTCCAAAAATTAAATTATTCATGGACGATTGGAACTGTGAACCGTAGCTTATATTCGACTCATTTGCAATTTCAGCAATTTTTATGCGCCGTTTAGCGCGAATCATTTGGTCAAATGGTTCAATATCTTTGAAGTAAAACCCGTATCTATAAGGTATTCATCACAGATAAAAATCTGGTTATTTTTAAATGATTTATTTTTTTGTAGAATAAGCAATTCACACCATACCTCTACTTTATTCTGTTTTAAACATTTTTGTTTGTTAACGATCCAAGTCACGTGTTTAATTTTCTTATTTTCTTACCTTTGTTAGGTCCGTCTTGTGACTTTTATCTTTAGAATAACATTAGTGTGACGCGTTTCAGGTCATCTGACCCATCCTCAGACACTTGCTCGAAAAGAGGTCGTCATATATTAAAATTCAATTAAAATAAAAACACATATATGTAAATTCATTGTCAATAATTAAATGATCAAAAACTTGAATAACACTGTTGTCGTGGTGCACCACGCGTTTACCGATCGATACTGAGTAGTGTAACTTTTCAACGTTTTGTTTTTGCGAGCGCTAGTATTGCTGTATCATATAGCGGGTTGCTTTTGAAATTCAATTTATCATTAAATATGTTGTTCTTATATACAGGGTTGTTATGACCCCTGCATATTTCAAATTCTTCAAGTGCATTCATCCTGAGTCCTTTGTCACAAAAATGTAGGGGTATGAAGTTTGTGTCAAAACTTCTATATGAGTGATTATTATCTATTAAATGTCGAGCATAATTGGATTTAATATTATCTCTAGGGAGCCGATATTTTTACTAATTGATTTGTGAGGGGTATGTTCTTTAAATCTTTTTATAAATGGGCGCCCCGTTTGACCCACATAATAACAATCACAATCGTTACATGTTAATTTATATATACCTGTTCTTGTCTTAGTGGGGACATGACGTTTATGTCGTATTAGATTTGATATTTGATTGCAGGTCTTGAAAACGATATTATATCCTATTTTATGAAATGTAGGAGTTAGTATTTTTGGCATTATTTCTGTGAATATGGTGGAAACATATTTGGTTGTTGGTTGCATACTATGTGTTTGTCTCGATAATCTGGTTTTTTGTTTCTTGACAATATTATCTATAATATGATGATCATATCCATTTTTCGTGGCATAAATGGATATGGATGATGTTTTCTGGACTTAACAGTCATCAAAAATAGAGATAACCTGAAATTTAAAATATATCGTAAACCTATTACTACTGGCGTAACCATCCACGCTGAATCACATCACCCATATCCACAAAAATTAGCTGCTTACAATAGTCTTGTATACAGATTACTATCCGTTCCTCTTGAAAAAGATGATTATAACACTGAACTAGATATAATTAAACACATAGCCACGAAAAATGGATATGATCATCATATTATAGATAATATTGTCAAGAAACAAAAAACCAGATTATCGAGACAAACACATATTATGCAACCAACAACCAAATATGTTTCCACCATATTCACAGAAATAATGCCAAAAATACTAACTCCTACAGTTCATAAAATAGGATATAATATAGTTTTCAAGACCTGCAATCAAATATCAAATCTAATACGACATAAACGTCATGTCCCCACTAAGACAAGAACAGGTATATATAAATTAACATGTAACGATTGTGATTGTTACTATGTGGGTCAAACGGGGCGCCCATTTATAAAAAGATTTAAAAAACATACCCCTCACAAATCAATTAGTAAAAATATCGGCTCCCTAGAGATAATATTAAATCCAATTATGCTCGACATTTAATAGATAATAATCACTCATATAGAAGTTTTGACACAAACTTCATACCCCTAAATTTTTGTGACAAAGGACTCAGGATGAATGCACTTGAAGAATTTGAAATATGCAGGGGTCATAACAACCCTGTATATAAGAACAACATATTGAATGATAAATTGAATTTCAAAAGCAACCCGCTATATGATACAGCAATACTAGCGCTCGCAAAAACAAAACGTTGAAAAGTTACACTACTCAGTATCGATCGGTAAACGCGTGGTGCACCACGACAACAGTGTTATTCAAGTTTTTGATCATTTAATTATTGACAATGAATTTACATATATGTGTTTTTATTTTAATTGAATTTTAATATATGACGACCTCTTTTCGAGCAAGTGTCTGAGGATGGGTCAGATGACCTGAAACGCGTCACACTAATGTTATTCTAAAGATAAAAGTCACAAGACGGACCTAACAAAGGTAAGAAAAAAAAAAAGTTATTCTGTTGCAAGTAACCTTAGCTAGTTTCGGCCGGTCTGATTACAGAAAATGTATAATTGCTTTCTTTCTGTTTTACACTTCACAAGTGTGTCGTACGTCATAATTAAATGAAGAAAAATATAATAAGAGGAATATAATAAAAACCCAGAATTTATTGTTACTGTCGGATTCAAAACATTAAACGTTACCAGTCATTTGACGAAGAGGTGGTATAATGACCTAGAGGTAACAACAAGCAATAAACATAAGATTGGAGTGCTCCTCACGTTCACTTTTGTATCTGATTAATAGCTACTTGCAACTTTCATTTAGTTTCTTTATTATCATTACCCACTGCTAATATCGCATTGCTATCAAAAACGTCGTTACAATCAAACTCATGAACGTTACTTGTATACAGAAAATGTCAAACTTGGCGAGGGGGTAACGTCATGTGGTTCTATTATGTATGAGTTTTTAGGAGTAGACATTATTAACTTATACATCTTCTCTTTCCGAATACTTATCATAGAAAATGGCAGTATTCACGAAGATCCTGTTTACTGTAAGCTCAAATCTTACCAACTTCAGTACTGTTACATAGATTACACGAGTCGTCATTTTTAATAGGAGGAATAATAAACACCAGAGAAAACGCTAGACACAACTTTAATAACAGATTTAATTAACATAAATTTGTTCGCAACAGCTTTCCACGTTTACAATTATCCAGAGCTTACTACTGTAATAAATAATAAACGCCACTATTTGCAAATATCCGAACGTAATAAAAGATACCACTTTACTAAGTCACTGTCAAATAATTTATAGAGAGCAAGGTAGCCTGGGTGGCGTAGCAGCATTACAAGTTTGTTGTAGATGACGTGCACGTAACTGACTAGCTTTTGAAAGGCGTTGAAACCTTTAGAGCAACCGTAATTGCCTTGTTCTGTCGATTATGCAACAAGGATTGATGAGTCGTACAAGGCTGTTAGAATTGTTATAAGAATACTGATGTAAAAATATTTCTTACTAATGAGTAATATTTGGCTTGGAAATTACGATAACATAGGCTGTATAAAAAAGTACAGTATAGTAGGTATGTAGTTGGACAGTTATAACTTACATCAGACCGTTATATAGAGTTTATCTATTATTATAGGCAAATAAGGAAATAGGATTACGAAATTTACGTATTTGAGATTTGATTAATACATCTGATGACTGGATTTGTACTGACACAGCGGTAAAAAGAAACACTAAATACGTTTTCGTAATTTAAGTGTGTGAGGGAAATTAAATTACTGAAAATTTACTGGTCAAAACATTCAGGAAGATAAAAAAATAACGACTACAAGAGAAAAGAGCTACTTGTGGTGGTTAAGGAATTCAGGAGCTGAAAAGACAAAGGGCGAATAAAAAAAATGGATTTTTTTTGGAATCCTTTTTTCTGACATATTGAGAACATGGTAATACCACTATCACGTGTATATTCGCCCTTAGTATTTTGTAAGTAGCATTAAAACGTATGGGCTGCATAAAACCAGCTGAGACCTTAGTGCTGTAAGGGAGCAGTAATTGGAGGAGTAAGGGCGAATGTACTGCACGGTGCCATACGTCGGCACGATCCTTTGCTTAGGTTCGCCCTCTCTCCACGCTTAGTCATAGTTATACTTGTCCTGACATGTCTATGAAACGTGTGGTTAGTATGGGTCGGTATTTCGATGTGATTAGTTCGTTCTTTCTTACACTGCATACATTATTTCTTTGTTATTCTAATAGTGCCTTATTATACTAGTGCCATTACAACAGTGAGTGTAAGTGTGGTTATTTTGTAAAATGGCAAGTAGCAATAGGTAAAGGAAAACGCAGAAACAAATAGAAAATTGGATTGTTAATAAATGCAAGAAACTACGAAATTTAAAAAGTAAAAAATAAAATAGTAAAATGTTTCTATTTTTAGGTTTTAGTTTTGTTTCATTTAAAAAATTTTCATTTTTTTATAACCACTTTCAATAATGCATACTAGTCATTATTTAATTTTAATTTCAAGGAATATATTAGACTCTACATTTTTTACACAGTAGTATGTAATTTACTAAAAATCTGCTAATAATACATAGTGTTAAGTTATCAAAATTTTGAATTTTCATTCGATTAATTTAAATTTTAGAATAATCTTAATTTTTTTAATTTTTATATTATTTTTTATTTTACTTATCGTTAATTATTTATAAATAAGTGTAAAATAATCAGAATCTGTTTTTAATACTGAACTACATATTTATTTGCCCTTTCTATCCTGAGAGTATTCACAAACTTTAAACGCGATTTCCCAACACCATGATGTTCATATTCGCCCTTTCTACTCCCAGCTCCTGAATTTTTGTGATTATACAAGAATTAGGATTTTAAAAATTAGCATTATCCCACTAAAGTTTGTAAATATACTATAATCTTGTTACTGCTATATCAATAATCTATTGAATTGTTTGCTGTACTCACTTGGTTACGGCGAGAAAATTTTAACAATTTAAAGTGTTTACCGCTGATAACAAGAATTCCTTACACTCACAAACTCACAAACGTCCCTAGCTTTCATTCTGTACGGTTACATCAGTATTTTAAAATCACTGCGAATTGCAAAATCGTGTCGCAGTCAGATTGCTGATTACAGAGAAGTGCGTGTGATAGACGATATTAGCAACACGTATGTGCGGCAAATGACGAGTGTTTGTATGTGACAGCCCCGCTGTTGAGGCTGTAATTACATCGCTGTAGCGATTACTATCCGCTTAAAATTTAATCAAAACCTTATCAGTACCTTCTGTGAAAACAGAATAGATTTATTTACAATGTTGATGGATTATTCACAGAGAATCGATTTTTTTTACTTATTCATATAATATGCAACCAGAGAAACTTCTTAACTGTTGAATCCCTGTTGCTTTACAAAATGCAAAACCCTAAATTATTATTATTAACTTCCGAATTCCTGTTGTATTTTTAATTTCTTGTTCAAGTCTAAAAACAAGAATTTGTATTCAAGTTATGAAATTGTTGTTTAGGGATGTGCAAAAGTTTTAAATTTCAATATTTTTAGCACAATCGGAGTAGAATAGTAACTTTGTTGTAAGTAGTTGCCCGTAATCTATTGTCTCCGGCCAGCTAGAAGATACTTACTTAGAAGCTGTTGTCCGTTGACTATCCCAGCTAAAACAGTGTTGGCATCTGTTTACGGGCTTTACACAGTCAGGTTTTCAATCAAACAAGATACCGCTTGGTACTGATATGATAACGTCTTTGTCCATTTTTCTGATAAAATTGGTGTCAGAAATGTAAAACTGAGTTCTTTTCCTCAGATGTAAAAATATCTTTTCCTGTAGGTGTCACAGTGTTCACCTACGGCAGTAAGTTTTGGGAGGTAAATAAACGAAATTGCAAAGGCTCGAAATAGTGGAGGTGGACTACTGGAAACGGCGTTATGGAGTATCCAGGCTTCAACGCATTAGAAATGAAGATATTAGGAGAAAAAGACCATGAATATTAAGTAAATAGTGTGGAGAGGTATTTATTTTATCAAACTATTTAATATACCAAGTTATATTGGAATAAAACTACTCTTAAATTGATGCCCTACATAGATTTTTACAAATTTTCTTAAAATTTTGACTTCTGTTCTTGGCCCGTGGTGACCGTACAGTTAAAAAGTTTTTTGAGTAAAATTACTTTAAAATTTGGGTTACAATTCCCTTTATTCTGACATCGGCGTGTTTTTTGAGTTTTATATAAAATTTTAAAATCTTTTTTGTGTCATTTAATAACCCGTTTAGTGATCAGATATAAAGGGGACAAAGATATTTTAAACAAGATGAACATATATGAAAGGATATGTAGAAACGACAAAGTTTGAAAGGTGAGATTACGAGGGAATCTCAAATGAGGAAACTCACGTTTCATAACGTGATGTTGGTCCTTAATTTTATTGTGTGGCCCTAGAAAAAGAGATTTTGGGGTGACAACACCATCGGAAATAAAACATTTCCGGCCAATAAAAACGTAAAAGGCTCGGGTGTGTAAGGAACACCAATATAAGATAAAATTAGGAACACTACACATAACGTAAATGTACGTTGAAAGGGGGGGTGTATGTTATGCTTATGTCCTTAAACAGAATACTGAGGAAAGGGTCTAATGTATATGCCTCTGAGAAGACGAAGTATTGGGAGGTTGCAGAGACGATGTTGGATCCAAAACAGGCGATAGTCCCTGATCTTAAAAACTTAAAAAGTTAAAGAAAGAAGAATTTTGAAGAAACAGAGGAACAGGGAGAGGCTGACTAAGAAGAAAATATTTGGTCACTGTGCAGATGATTGGAAACCGGAATGAACGATACGCTTAAAAGCGTATTTGAGGACAGGAGTTACTGGTTGGAACAACAAGTCCTACCATTTAAAAGAAGAAATATGAAACAACGTTTCTGCCTTTCTGTTTAGAAGAGAAATGATATGCTATAAAAATATTTTATTTATGTCGCGATTTATGTATTATTGTGATAACATTCACTTTTAAATGCAAATATTCCTCCAAAAATTTTATTCCGTTACTTTGCAAGCCATATAAACGAATTGTATTCGAATTCTATTGGAAGATATTTAAAATTATCATTCTGTTGAGAATTTAATTGCAGATCAAAAAATGTAAGAGCTACATCGCGTAATGACCTAGCAGGTACAGCTCCTTTGTGTTGTTTGTTTCATTTTAGCGTATCGTTGACAACTTGTATAGTCGTTATTAAAGAAGTGACGCAGTTTATTAAGTTGTTTTAGTGATTGTACAAAGCTTCACATATAAAGGAAATATGTTTATGTAGTCAGCCTTAGTATCAAGGTTATGTTTAATATTATACAGTAAGATGATTCAAACACGTTTCACGGGAGTGAAAATCGGGGAAAACACTCCCCAGCGTCCTGAAAAATAATTTTCCCCATACTGTTACTTTCTTTCTGTTCTACCAAGTTTATTTTTATTTTTAAAATATTCAATAATGCCATCTAAGAATAGTAATCTAATAAACCTTTTGAAAAGAAAAACCTATTTTATTTCCAAGGAAGAAATTTAAAAATGAAACATTTTCTTTCTAACCTGTTCGTTTTCATTACCAAATTACCTTTCTAGATCAGCTCATGTTATTTTCTGCTTTACGTTTTTAATTTTTATTCTATGGATCATTTTAAGTCTATTATTTATTTCAAAATACCTCATGGCACTGAAATTTTCCAGGTTTCATTTCAGCGTAAGCCTTTTATCATTTTGTCGTCACGTCATAAACACATTCTCCATCGTGTTTAAAGTAATTTACTTAATTTTTGTGAAGTATTTTTTTTTTCAGTGAAGGGCTTGTGAGGATCGATCAAAAATATATGTGAGTGTGTGTGTGTGTGTGTGTATGCGTAATTATTTTTTTAAATTAATAATTGTTTTAATACCAGTAGTTAGTGAAACATGTTAAAATAACTTTAAATAATTACATAGTTGAACATCCCTTAATCTGTTTCTAGTTATAATATATTGCAATAGTACAAATGTATAGGGTACTGTACATTGCACACTTAATTAAGATAATTAATATAATTTAAATAAATAATCCATATTGTTAGTAATAATAATTCAGCTTTCAATCTGAACTGTAAAGTGAACAACTTTGCATGCTTGGACAGGTTGGTCACGCCAATCAGCTGCGTCTGTGTGTACACGTGTATCTTACGTGTGTGTGTGAGGCCAGTTGATTCGTGTCAACCATCACCCCTAAATAAACGCTATTAATTATATGAATTATGTAAATGGTGATAAGTGTAGATAAAATATCACAAAACCAAATACGCCACAGTGTGTATAATATAAAGACGGACGTGTATATGAAAGATGGTGCGAAAATAATAAAAAGTGCGAATACAGTGAAAATAAACATAAATAAAACCCATAATAATTAGGATAACGAGAAACGGTTTAAACACAGTTGTATACATAAAAATTACCGATCAGATGAATATCGGGTAATTTGCAAAAGACTTCGCATGTTGAGAAGACAAGTGAAAAAGTGTATGAATAATCGTGTTTGTAAAAGGACGCCACGACAAACCTAGTCCTGCAGAGAATTGTCGAAACATGAATTTTGCGCCCTAGACTATAAATACCCGAGGCACATCAGCCTTGTTCTCTTTCTTGTCAGACCACAGTGGCAGCCGGAGGCTCTGCCCAACAACTTCAACTCTTTTTCGACTACAGCGGCAACCGGAGGCGATGCTTGACAACATCGTCACTTTCAGGACACCACCGTTGCAGCCAGAGACGATTACAGAGGACGAGGGAGCAGCACACTACATGGCATAAATTCCAGACGTAGAGGACGAGTCATCGGACTTCCGAGGGGACCCGGAGGACGAGGAAAGGATCCAGGACTTCACGACTACGCAGGATTCACCAACAAAAGACTCAGGACCAGGAAAGGGTACGCTGAGGAACCACTACAATTAAGGTGAAAGAAAGCCATGTATTCATCAAAAGACTTAATCAGAGACAGATAAACATTGTCAAAAGAAAGACAATAATATCTAAAAGTGTAATTTGTAACTTGTAAATATAAATGTCTTGTATAATAATTATAGCATAATTTTTGAATTAATAATTTATTGAAAATATTTAAATTTTAATTGTATAGTAATTATGAAAGCATAATTTTTGAATTAATAATTTATGGAAAATATTTAAATCTAAATTGTTGAATTATGAAAGCATAATTCTTGGATTAATAATTTATTAAAAATATTTAGAAAGAATAGAATGTTACTAAAGTAATGCATATGCAATAAGAATAAGATTTATTTAAAAAAAAGAAAGATTTCAGAGTATAATAAATTACTCACAATAATTCTGAGCAAGTCGAGAGCCATATTATTAATAATCCAATGTATTTATAATTATAAGAGTATTTTATGTTTGTATGGAATATGCGATATTACGTGTATGTAATCAATAAGTATGGGTACTACGATTACCCATACACATGCGATAATAATGAAATTTTAATTCGAAATTTATTTTGAAATTTTAATTAATAAATGTTTTAATTATTTTAAGCAATTTTACGTTGTTGTTATTACGAATACACCCATTGAAAATTTGTAACGTTATAAATATTTGTGCTACTCAACAGGGGGCTCATGAACCAGATTAAATGTTATAAATATTTGGTTCCCAAGAACGTGGGGCATCAACGATATATACAACAGATACAAATAACGTTATAATATTTTACTATGCTATATGTTGACTGGTATATGTATAAACGTTTTCTGTACCAATCTAATATCTAATTGTTGATTATTGCTTTTATAATTAATTAAAAATATCATTACATTTTAGTAATTTAAATTGTAATAGTGTATAAATTAAGTTCTGTGATATTATAATTTTCCCATTGTCTTAAAGAAAACATTTGAAGATGTAAACAAACTATCTCAACTCCTTCACATATCCAATGATACATACACACGCACACGCACACTCACACACACTCACATGCATAAACACGTTTACCCAAATAATTGTTCTGTTGTGTTTGACATTTCTATTGTATTCATAGACAGGTCCTGATGATGACAATAAACACTGTCGAAACGTCGACACAAATAAGTTAAAATTTGTGTTATATTTTTGACCGATCCTCACAAACCCTTCACTAAAAAAGGGTTAAGTGACGGTCACTACGAATTTAAGGATTTGTGAAGTACGTTACATTTGTATTTTACAAGTTACTTTATAAATAAATGTAAATATTATGATCGTGACCAAAAAGTTTATAAATGCTCTCAAGAAGAAATACAGTCAATTAACATTTTAAAATGTAACCTAACCTAACCTAACTTTAATATCATTTCTGCCGCAATAACAACTTTACTCTAATTTATTTCGGTATTGGATCTACCTTGATATGTTTTGAAAGATTTCCTAAGTATATTAGAGATTTATCTTTAATTCACTTTTAGAATTTGCTGTCAACTGCCTGAATCTTGTATCGTTTACGCCTCGAGGAGCCGATTTTTGATGAGGAGTCTATCAGCTAGATACGTAATATTGGGCAGTAAATATATGGTAAAACCATTACAATTTTTGTGTTGTGTGTAGTAAGCTTGTGAACTTGAAAGTGCACATTTTTCTAAAACCTGTTATTTACTTGATGTATTATTAAACATTTTTGTAATATGTTTGTGAGTTAAAAAAAAAATAACTACATGTATAATAACTGATTAAAACCCGCATGAGGAAGTACAGGCTTTGTAATTATTACAAAGCAATAAACAGAAATTTAAAAAAATTTTCAACTGAAAATTATTTAACGGTGAAAACAGCAAAACTACTCGTACAGTTGAGAAATATTAAGGATTAAGAAATCAAATTAATTATAAGTTTATTAAATGTTAGAATTAGAAAATTTTTAATATTATATCCGCACAATAAATACTAAAACAGATTGTTAAGATTTTTGCACGTACAAACATAAAAGTGTTTTCTGAAATAATGATGGCATATTGTGCATGAGAACAATAGAACAGAGAAGTAGCAGTGGTAGTAGTGAGCCACACAGAGAGCGAATAATTTTTATTTCTAAAGTGAGCCTTAAGTGTATGAGAGTAATTAGTAAGTCCTTATCGCCCAGGCATTGTCTCAGCTAGCGGGCGGGTACCCTTAGTTATTTTGAGCTAGTACATTTCTTACTCCATATTTCACTTTTCTAATTCGCTTTGTTTCCATATCTCTGTGTAAATATATTTACTCCAGATAAATTATTATCCAAACGCACAAACACTCGCATCCGTACAACCGAAAACGTTAGATAAGAAACAATCTCTGTGTTGGAACTCGTCGTGCGGCAGTTAAGTTAAAAGCAGGGAAAATGATTTCTTTAGCTATTTTGACGGTGTACAGAGTCCTTCCCTTTTAAATTTTCACAAGCGTATAAACACGTAATTTCGTAAATTTAAAAATTTTAGCGCAGTTGTCTGAAAAGTCTGATAAATCAAGAAATCTTAATAGAAAAATTTAGAAAATAAACAAAAATAATAAAAGAATAGCAACCTAATGTAGAGAATTTATTTGTATATAATTCCGCATGCTATATAGTGAAAGTTTAAATTTATAAAGTTTCAGGTCATCCAATAAATCAAGTCACACAACACATTGTTGACTAACTCACTAGTCATCAAAATGTTAACTGCACATGTTATAATTCGGAACTCATAAATACCCTTGTTCCCTTATACTTCTTTCGTTCATTGAAATGTGAAATTAATTTATGGATAAAACAACATTTGTATACGTCTTGTTTGCCAAGATATATTAAGACTGCCTCCAGAAACCTTATTACATTTTCATGTAATAAATATAAAAATAATAAAATGTATAATATAACAAAATAACTGTTCAAATTATGTTATATGTTGTAAAATTAAAAAAAAAAAAAATTATTTGTACTAATCTGAAAGTCTTTGTATTTTGAAAAAGGGATTATTATAATTTATAATTAAATTTAGATAAATTTATTAATAATAAACTATCTCTAATCTCAAGCAAAGTTATTTTGAATCTCGAAAATTGCCATCCTCTTATAGGAGGAAATAAATCTACCTTAAATTGTTAAAAGAGAATAGATAGAGTAAACAGAAATGCAGAAAGCTATGGCAAGTTGCGTAATCTCCGAAGTGGAAAAGATGTTTGATTCCGTTGTGCTTGTTGCATCAGTTATTTGTTACCCGTTATAAACCTACATGCAAGCAGCGTAAGGTAAAACTCTTCTGTTCATATATTTACCATTCGTAAACTATAATTAAAATTACAAAAAAAATAATAATATGCGAGTTACGATTATTCTTATGTTTTTGAATCGGGTTCATATTATTAATAACCAGTCCTAGCAACCCACATTTCTGGATCACCATTTAGCGGTCCATCCGAATTGAGGATTTTGACGGAAAGTTAAGTTCCGAATTCGAATCATCAGAACTAAGTCTGTAGGGGCATGTTAGTAGCGTTGGATTTCACCATCGCTAAAGGATATGATAAGGACTCGTTAATTCCGCCACTTTGCTTGTGTTCTTAGTCACGTAAGAGTGATGGTCGGAAAAAACACTAAGAAAAATACAAAAGTACCTCTCGCCGTCGTAAAACGGATACACTATCGTACTGTTTCGGCCTTACCCAACGTCCGAAGTAGTACCCGACGTTTTGTACTACTTGACCACCATTTAGCCAGTCGATACGAGCTGGTGAGTTTCGTAAATTATGTAAAAAAAAATGTATATCCGTGAAGAGGAGACACATGTGTACCGTCCGATAATCTCTGGACATCAGAGTCGTCTGAAGTGCGAGAATTTAAAATTTTAATTTCGACGACTATTCAGGATCATCAGCAAATTTTTGTTTACTGAGCATTTAAGAATTGACACAAACATTGTTATGAACAGAGTTCGGGATAATCATGTCCAGCTCACTGGATAGCTGGATAGTTACGGTAGAAAACTCAAGGACAGAATCAGTGCAATACACAGAACGTGTTAGAAAGTTCCCAGAGAATACAATTTTTTAAAAATCACTAGGTAAGCGTATTTTATTGTAAAGCCTAATAGTACTACTAAATCTTCACGCGAGTAAAGAAATAAAGGAGGAGTAAGAGACGGAGAAGTAGGACGTTAAGGAGTGTAAGGATTAAGAGGAGGTTAATTTTAAATCGATACGTCTGCGTGAAGGAGATAAAAACCTTGTGTTTTTGACTCGTGTACTGCTTGTGTAGCTAGTTCGTTGTACTATCGATGTGTGATAATTTTATTACGGAGGCTCACCGCGCTGTAAAGTGTTACGATTAATTTTAGACACGGTACGGCCCTCTAGCCCATCATTATTAATTAACGCCAGGGGGACGAGTGATAAGCTTTGTTCTTGCATGTTACATGTTTCCGGAATGCACGGGTGCATACCTGCCTTCCCGCCTTTTGTTATCGCCGCTAAATCTGCCCACATGTCGCTACCATGTATCGATTGGTTTGTTTAAACTCGACTCATCGTTTCCATGGTAACTCAAAATATTTAATTAATTTTTTGTAAAGTATTCTTTTTTCCACTATTCATCTTTCAAGACTTTAATTTTATTTTAAAACTAACCGCAGAGAGTTACAAAAATTTGTCTTTAAAGTAATAATCTATTTATCAGGTGAAGAGTACAACAAAGGCTTCATAAAATTATATCTTTAATACAATATGGGACATCGAGCCTTGTCCTCACACTAAACACCGTACTAACTCGTAGGTTTTGTTAACGCCTACATCCTTGGATTTTGTTGTCCATGACGTGTCCGTTGATTAACTAATTATAAGTATACTACTACCGACTCGGAACACAAAGGTTTTTATCGGTAAAAACGTAAAATTTTTACCTTATAGCCTGAACCAGTTTTCGCTTATTATAAGCTTCGTCAGAGGCTGCCACTAGAAGCTGTCCGTCTTGTTCTTCGTGACGGCGCCGTCGTTTGAATGATCGATGTTGCGTGTGTGCGGTGTGATATGTTCGAATAATACGTGTGATTTGATTTGTGTCTGTTCGTTTAGGATGTCGATAAAAACACATAAAAACGACATCCTTTAGATACGACTATCAAGGTTTCGGACAGTTTTGATATTACAACATTTAGATGACCACAGTATCCAGCAGTAATTCTTGTTATCTCGTTAGCCGCATCTTCAATCCCAGCATCTTACTGCAGATCACCATTGCATATGTTCTTTGGAACACTGACCATGTTCCGCAGAACAAACAGTGTTTTGGAAGGCTTGAATCCCGTTAATAACGGTCCCGTTTGGCGCAAGTCCAAGTTTGTTAACCATACACTCAGAAAGGCTCCATAATTTGGTTATACGTTGGTATTTTATTATGTATTCACAGTTTGGATTTACGCTTTAAGAGCCAACACAACTATATATTTGTTTATATTCGAGCTGAAGTCCAATTCTACTCTTTTTAACACATTCTATCTATCCATCACAATTTGTCATCCAGTTGGTTCCTACCAATTTGACTACATTTGCATACAACCCAAGCTGACTTATGGCGTAGTAAAGATATCTTTCTTCGTCTCTTTAAAAATTTATTATTTCGGACAGCTACATATGTTTTACCGTGTTGTAAACAAAGCGAAGACAGCTTTATCAAAGGAGACATTTTAAATTGAACTTTAATACAAATATTTTCCTAATAGCTACAGGCTCGCTTTTGCATACAACCCAAGCTGATTTATGGCGTAGTAAAGATATCTTTCTTCGTCTCTTTACAAATTTATTATTTCGGACAGCTACATATGTTTTACCGTGTTGTAAACAAAGCGAAGACAGCTTTATCAAAGGAGACATTTTAAATTGAACTTTAATACAAATATTTTCCTAATAGCTACAGGCTCGCTTTTGTATCACCAAGGTAATTGTATATACGGAAGGTAAGGCGGCAACACTGCTCTTTAATTGTCCATCATCACTCCGGAATGTTATTGTTCAATGGTTCAACGATTTATTTTTGAGTAAACGGAATTGATTGGCTTAGTATAAAGTAAACGGAATAAACGAGTTAGGATTCTAAGGTAAACATCTACTGATGTTATAATGTACTGTTACGACGGTCTCACCGATCGTCATGTTGTACAGTGGAAACAGAATAACGTGCACCAATGAAATCATTAATTGCAGACTTTAATTAGACACAAACAACGATTAAAAATCAACAAAGGCACTTTTATACAATAAAGTTAAATTTGTCGAACATGCAACAATAAATGTCACCTTATTTCAGTTTCCACTAATTAACACATTGATCACTTCCTACTAAACTGCAACAATCACTTTAACCCGCGTACTGTTATCGCCAGGTGTAAAGTAAACTGAATTCTCGGGCGCTTCGAAATCCAGTATGTATACATCGTCGCCTTGCATTGTAGTGGCGTAGTGAGCCTGGATGCTGGTAGAGTAGTCGAGTAGCGTCTAGAAGGGACAATCTAGAACGTTACGCAACTCTGCTGCGCAGAGTTATCCCCGAACGACTGGAACAGATCGTGCCGCGGCGTGTCAAGAATCGCGTAGGCACTTTTGTTATTTTTTTTTTCAGCTCGACGTAGCATACATTGGCATAAATTCTATTCACTGGGAATACGAGAATGTGCAACTTATTCACTTTTACAGATTAAGTAAACCTGGGGACTGTTAGTACACCTACATAGTTGTACGGAGCTGTTGAGATGCTGATATTTATTTATATTTAGACTTCGTGAACATCAGGTTGCGGTCTAGTATCAATCTTTTAAATCTGTGACTTCCTTGACGTGCGTTTAGAAATATTTCCTCTTTCTCTTGGGAGGGGGGGCGAATCTACTTTAGAAAACTCGTTAATGATGTAAATCACAACATTAATGATTTTTGTTGTCCTTAAATATCAAATATTTAAATGTATTGACTTCTTAAATATTAAATGAATACAAATTAATTTAATACCAATGTGTTTTCTGATATTAATTGGTGGAAGAAATGGTGTCCTACAATCGTATACCTATAAGGGATGAGAAAAATCATATCACTGGTTTATAGCATTGACATTAGTTTTAATTAAATGAAATAACTCTATCATAAAAACTGTGGCTTGGGTATACAATTATTTTAGTTTAAAAATTGTGTTTTGAAAAAATAAATTAATTACTTTGCCATGTTACATTGTTACTTCTTTCGATAAATTTCTTAGGATTGCTTTCTGAATACTTTTTTAAAAGTATTGTCGTGTCCCTACCTATCAGACTGAGACACGATGTTTTGGAAACGTTAAATACAAAAGTCTGTTTATTACAAATTTATGCTAATATAATTACATTTTTACTAAAATTCCCCTTTTGTCAAACCTTCCTCTTAGTTTACTTCCATCTCTTATATTATACTTCTCAGCCTAACACAAAAATTATTTGTTATGTTGTTATTATTATTTTTTCATTAATGTGCAAATCACCGCATTACAGTTATTTGTAGTGTAGCCTAGTTTTTTATAAAGCTTTCATCGGCACATAACATAATTGTGAACCTAAATAATTATAACACAGAATAGTTTACAGCTCAACCAAATTGATAACACGAAACGGCAAAACGGCGCTTGCGTCAGCTGATACAGAGACAGTGCTGTTCTCCCCACCATGGACAGCTGCGGGTTTCACATCCTTGATGAACTCGATCCGCTAGACGCTTGTCCCTCGTGGCCACACCGTTCAGCTTCTGTACTCATGCGCTGGCGCTTGTCATTAAGCGCAACAACGGTACCTTAATCGAACGACCTTAAACCTTATTTAAAAGGTATAGGTCACATAATTTTTCACCAGGAATTTTATGAATATAAGACCAGGAAATTAAAAAATTGCTAAAATTACATTTTTCTTACTTTCCTGGGTAGACGATTCCTTAGATAGTCATTTTTTTGTTCTTTAAATATCAGTTAATTCTCAAATCTCTTTGTCCCTATTGAGAACCAGATGTTTCATATGATTCAAAGACGTATGTCTAGAAAGGTTTCTAGATTTTATTCTCGACCTGTTTTCGTGTAATTTTTCAAATTTTACAGTCTTTTTGTAAAACAAATGTACACTACAGCACACTAAATCAAATATGCCTTCTCTTACCTGTTTTAATTTATATGATTTTTTATGATATTTAATTTTTTAAAGTAAACTGGAAAATGGAACAATGAAAATTTTACAAGTTTAATTTATGGTTATTAATTTATCAGAAGTGTATAATACATAATTAAAAAGTAGTTGCAAAGAGTTGTGCAATATTTTTCAACAGAAAGATTAACAGATATACACGTCGTATGCGCGCGCGCGCGCACACACACACACACACACACAATTTAAGTAGTTATACCAAAGTGAGTCGCTTGCTATACGTGTTTATGATTCATTAAAAATACTGCTGCATGAGTCATGTGTGTTAAGTATGTGTGAAAACACTTTTGTAGCATGAGACATAAAGCATATAGCTTACATCAAATAATGGTGTCAACTAGCAGGAGACCTCAGTTTGATTAATTTACATTTTGCACACTTTTGATTTATACAGCGTTCAGCTGCAACAATGGCACGCGATGCTCACACGTCACTTGTAACGAAGTGACTAACACACCTCCCTGTGTATTATAACTATGGGTTTTTACTTCCATATTCCATAAGGAAATGGAAGTATGGTGATGGCGAAAAAAAAGTGTGTTCGAGATAAGGGCTGATTCATATTGTTATAACGCCAAAATCAGAAATTTTGAAAATTTCTTATTTTGAGTAGAGATGTATCTTTAAGCGCCGTAACAGGGAATTGTTGTGTGAAACGCAGAGGTGACTGACAGGCAATAAAATCATATATCAGCCCCAACACGCTTACGGCAAATAGGCTGAGTTCATCGCTCTCCATACTAAGAAACGTTAAACTTTGACAACTACCTCAAATCCGTAGAAAAAAGGGCACAAAAGTAAACGAACTCATTTGAAGAGCAGCTGTAGGTATTAACAATAGACCAGAATACGTATACACGCCAGCTGCATATAGCGAAACAAAAAATGGTATATGTTATTGAATGACTCAAACGGTCAGCGACAGGACTTCGACCTTACTGAGAAGAGAGAAAGCTCGGAGTAATGTCCGAACACAAGCAAGAAGTGTTGATGGAAACAGAGACAAAGAAACGGACATACAAAGAAAGTTTGGTGAGGCCTTTATGTAACAATAGTTGATGCCATTAGAACAACCTAGTGCACGAAAACAATACTTGACGAGAAAGTTAAGGGTTGTTTTGTTTACTCCAAAAAAGTGACAGGCAAGAATTATTGCTACAGTATCTAGCAGCGACAACGACCTCAGTGTAGTGACCTAGGGAAGGAATCTGGTGGGAATCCAAAGGCCTATCAGAGAAGTTCTTTCGGAAAAATAGGTGGTCTCTAAATCTGAAGAGTCGTAAAGTAGAACCAATTAGAAAACAGCGTAAGAAAAATCAGAAGTAAGTGGGAGAAATATGGAATTCGATATAGGAACGCGAGAAAGGCGCGCTCGAGGAGTTTAACTAAAAATTTTGACGGAAACGGGAGTGTAAGTCCGCGACCGAGATTTCCATAGTTATTGGACTTAGAGAAATTCGGTACGATGGTTAGAAAAGAAAGTAAGCTCGTACTAGAACAAATTTCGGTAAAGAGAAAAACTGTAATTTTACTAGTGACGTACAAGTGAATTAATACAACACAAATGATAATCAAATAACGCTGTGATTTAGTTGTGCAAATACGCAACAATAACTTCATCATCGAGTAACATTACGAAACGAACTAAACCCGTAACAACAGTGATTCAAACCATAACGCAGTTAATAAATAATAATTAATAATGGCTGTAGAAGCGGATAACTGTAATAACAATTAACGCGAACTAATTTCGAGTGAGTGAAGTTTGGTGTTGTGCAGTGTCTTGTGTGACTCCAAGGAGACCACGTTACAATCTGCTAATCCAGAGGGAAATATCGCAGATACGCCAGACGATCAACATGCCAACCACCACACCATATGAACCGCTACCAGATTTGGATACATACCACAAGTAAAATTTTCATGCCATAATTAGTATTAGGTCCACTGTCTGTTCACTTAAAGAACTCATAAGATTTAATTAAAGGATTAAGATAAAATTTTATTTAGAACAAAATTAAATAATATTAGGAAATTATGGAAAATAAATTTATCTATGAGCACCGATTTTAAATGAATCCAGATCAATAATTAACAATGTCGTAATATATTAAATTTAAGAAAATTATTATTAAAAGTTTTGTCTTTGAATAAGAATTACAATATTTAAATTATTAGAGCTATGAATATGAGTAATGAAATAAGATTTATGAAAATGAATATGTTTATATATTGATTAGAATTTATATAGTTCATGTGTCAATGATAAAGTATGATAATCAATCACATAGCTAATTGTAATAAATCGAAGAACAATTTATAAGAAAATTTGAGCATTTATTTATATTTTACCCTGAGATAAAGAGCATAAAAATAAAAAGTTAAATTGGCGTCAACCGCTGGGCATAAACAAGTATTTATTGTTAAATTGGCACCACAACAAAAGTAGGGCTTAACTAATTAAAAGAGAAAATACACATAAATTAAAATATGTCAATTAATTTATGCTGAAAATATAACAAAAGAAAATTGTTATAAATTGACGCACACAACGTCGGGCATATTAATTGTTATAACTTGTAAAATGTTAGTAAAATATTATAAATTGTGTTATAAATTGGCGCCGCACCGCACGGCTTAATTAAAGAAATTAGGCTAGGGCAGTGACAGACAGTGGTTAGAGATAGACTAAGTTAAATAAGTAAATGTTAGTACTGTAGAATAAGAACGTTATTATTGTTATTTGTCGATAAGTATCTGAATGATAACCCGACGAAAGGCAAAAATGGCGACAGGGAAAGAAAATTCCGAAGTATTCGAAATTAACAATCAGATGGGGATGGAGTAGTCTGAGGATAGAAATGTGGTGAATGAAGAGAGCTCTACAACGAGTGAAGAGAATGGCGCCCGGGGACCACAGTCATCTGAAGTCAATTTCCAAATGTTAATGGCATTGATGAAACAACAATTTGAAGAATCGAAAAAGCAAAATGAAGAAACCAGAAAAAGTCACGAACGACTAAATGAAGAATTAAGAAAACAAAATGAAGAATTAAGAAAACAAAACGAAGAATTAAGACTACACAGGAAGAAAATGAGAGGAGATATACAAGGACAAATCCACCAGGTGGGTACTGATTTACAAAAACAATCAGAAAAAATGGAAGAAAACAAATTAAATGGAAATACTATGGATCAAATTGACACCGAGTATCAATCTTTAACAACTAAAGCATTGTCTGAACATCATATCTCAAGATCAAAAGAAAGATCTACAATTATTAATGGTAGATATGAAGGTGGTAAAGATACTTGTACTGTGTTTGTTGGCAACTTACCAAACTCAATTACAAAAAAGAAAATTATCAAATATTTCAGAAAGTTTGGTAGGATTGTAAACACGAGATTGCGATATGCTGCAGTATCTGATCCACGATTTCCCAAAAGACGTACTATCAATAAGAAAGAGTTTCATAAAGACAGAACAAATATCCATGCATATGTACGTTTTACTGATGAAAATAGTGCATATCGTGCTTTGGAAGCAAATGGTAATGTGTATGAGGGTTACCACCTGAGAATTGATTTAGCTAACACGGAGGCTGAAGAAAAGCAGAGAATTAAAAAGAAAAAATTGAATACTACAGTTAATATTACCAGTACTGATAGAAAAATTAGAAGTAGGACTGGTGAGGTGCGTAAAAATTTTGGAACCAAACCTGAGAGTAAGAAAATGAAAAACAGTTCTGATGATTATCAAAGGCGAACTGCATTAGCACGAAAGAAGAAAAGGATGAAATTTGCTGGACCATTCAAGAATATTGTGAAGATTGGTACGAGAACGAAAGGAAGATTTCAAGCGATGAAGATGAGATTTCTTAGAAGTCTTGAAAATAAAACCTTACTATGTGAGTACGCGGACAGGAAAACGAAAATAATTAAAACGCCACAAGCTGTCAAAAAACGTATTTGTAAGAGAGTTGAAAAGAAAAAACGACAAAAAAAACTCAGCGCGTACATAAATAATGGTAATATGACCGGGGGAAGTTGTCGAAAAGGATGGGGAGATCCACTTTCAACACACCGTAAAAGAGAGAGAGAGAGAGAGAGAGAGAGAGAGGTCATAAATTCTTTAGGTGTCAACGGCCGACTGCAGGGTAAGTGTTACTATTTACCAACAAAATGTGTTGTAACGGTACTGACTTAAAACGTACAACTATGTCCCCACAAATATAAAATTAAAAGTAATTAAATGTGACGGATTAAAGAAAACAATCTTCAGAATGTCCGAAAATTTAATAATTAAGTTAGATAATATTGGGTGAAATACCTTAGATAAAATTGGTTGTGTAAGAATACATTAGCCGAAGAAGATAAATAGATATGAATATGATAAGAATAAAATAAAGTACATGGTAAATGGAAACCGATGCCAGTAAAATGAAACGGCATAGAGAAGAATGTGAAGAAAGGAAAGAAGAACCGAGTCATGACGTTTACTATCCTGATATGATCGGTAAAAGGTATCATTCAAATTCTTAGTTGACGCCAGTGAAAGGTTATGAATTATAAAGCAATTGTAAGACGCAATAGAGTATTAAATAAATTGTAATAATTTTAACATTAATTAAACTAAAATGATAATTGTATAATTGTATAAACGATGAAGTAAAATACTAACAAATGTAGTAGTACTTATAATCTTCATGATAACGAAATGTGAACTAAAAATTTTACCGATAATTATGTTAACATAAGTACATAGACAATATATATATATGTGTTAAACGAATGCAAGTGTAAGGACAATGAATATGGTTAGAATAAGATTGTTTAATATATGTGTTTAATATAACAATTGAATGAGAAAAATCAATAAAATTAGAATAGTGATATATACATATATATGTGATGCGAGACTCTTAAAATTCAATTAAATAGTGAAATGATTGAAAAGCGACAATAAGTAAAACATGAACTATCAAAGTACATTAATAGCGAATTATTGTAGAAAACTTGATTAATTTATGGCATTAAAATCTATAATATTATTAGAATAGCAAGATGTAATTGGCGAATTAGTAGAAATTTTGATAGTAATTAATATTTTATAAATACTGCAAGGTAATATAGAGTAAATTAATGTGAATATAATAATGAATAGTTAAATTAAAGGTTAACATAATGATTAATATGTGTTAAAATTGTACAATGAAAATAGAGAATTCTAAAAATTATTTTACAGAAATATAAAATTTATTGATATGATAAATGATGCTAGCATTGAATAAAACTTGCTAAATTAATTTTGTAAATATTCTAGGTCCTGTAAAGGATATGTAAGGAATTGTTTTAAATTGATGCTGAATGACGAATTTAAATTTAATATCTAAAGATTAGTTTTTAAGTATAATTATGTGTTAAGTAAGGGTTGTAAGAAAAGAAAGTTAAAAGATATATGTAACGGATTCATTTAAAAACGGGAAGCGAAAGTGTCTTGGAAAAGGGTCCTGGGGTACTGTTTACATTACATAATAAACAGCCCGCAGTGGGTCACTACAGGTAGCAAATCCATTACACTACGTCCAACGGATGATGAGCCAATACTAGGAATATAAAATGTATGCATTTCGTCATGTTAAACCTCGATGACAAGGCGCAGAAATTTGAATCTCTTTTAGATGTATGAAATCCATCTAAAGCGACAAATTTCGGGGACGGTATAACGCCAAAATCAGAAATTTTGAAAATTTCTTATTTTGAGTAGAGATGTATCTTTAAGCGCCGTAACAGGGAATTGTTGTGTGAAACGCAGAGGTGACTGACAGGCAATAAAATCATATATCAGCCCCAACACGCTCACGGCAAATAGGCTGAGTTCATCGCTCTCCATACTAAGAAACGTTAAACTTTGACAACTACCTCAAATCCGTAGAAAAAAGGGCACAAAAGTAAACGAACTCATTTGAAGAGCAGCTGTAGGTATTAACAATAGACCAGAATACGTATACACGCCAGCTGCATATAGCGAAACAAAAAATGGTATATGTTATTGAATGACTCAAACGGTCAGCGACAGGACTTCGACCTTACTGAGAAGAGAGAAAGCTCGGAGTAATGTCCGAACACAAGCAAGAAGTGTTGATGGAAACAGAGACAAAGAAACGGACATACAAAGAAAGTTTGGTGAGGCCTTTATGTAACAATAGTTGATGCCATTAGAACAACCTAGTGCACGAAAACAATACTTGACGAGAAAGTTAAGGGTTGTTTTGTTTACTCCAAAAAAGTGACAGGCAAGAATTATTGCTACAGTATCTAGCAGCGACAACGACCTCAGTGTAGTGACCTAGGGAAGGAATCTGGTGGGAATCCAAAGGCCTATCAGAGAAGTTCTTTCGGAAAAATAGGTGGTCTCTAAATCTGAAGAGTCGTAAAGTAGAACCAATTAGAAAACAGCGTAAGAAAAATCAGAAGTAAGTGGGAGAAATATGGAATTCGATATAGGAACGCGAGAAAGGCGCGCTCGAGGAGTTTAACTAAAAATTTTGACGGAAACGGGAGTGTAAGTCCGCGACCGAGATTTCCATAGTTATTGGACTTAGAGAAATTCGGTACGATGGTTAGAAAAGAAAGTAAGCTCGTACTAGAACAAATTTCGGTAAAGAGAAAAACTGTAATTTTACTAGTGACGTACAAGTGAATTAATACAACACAAATGATAATCAAATAACGCTGTGATTTAGTTGTGCAAATACGCAACAATAACTTCATCATCGAGTAACATTACGAAACGAACTAAACCCGTAACAACAGTGATTCAAACCATAACGCAGTTAATAAATAATAATTAATAATGGCTGTAGAAGCGGATAACTGTAATAACAATTAACGCGAACTAATTTCGAGTGAGTGAAGTTTGGTGTTGTGCAGTGTCTTGTGTGACTCCAAGGAGACCACGTTACAATCTGCTAATCCAGAGGGAAATATCGCAGATACGCCAAACGATCAACATGCCAACCACCACACCATATGAACCGCTACCAGATTTGGATGCATACCACAAGTAAAATTTTCATGCCATAATTAGTATTAGGTCCACTGTCTGTTCACTTAAAGAACTCATAAGATTTAATTAAAGGATTAAGATAAAATTTTATTTAGAACAAAATTAAATAATATTAGGAAATTATGGAAAATAAATTTATCTATGAGCACCGATTTTAAATGAATCCAGATCAATAATTAACAATGTCGTAATATATTAAATTTAAGAAAATTATTATTAAAAGTTTTGTCTTTGAATAAGAATTACAATATTTAAATTATTAGAGCTATGAATATGAGTAATGAAATAAGATTTATGAAAATGAATATGTTTATATATTGATTAGAATTTATATAGTTCATGTGTCAATGATAAAGTATGATAATCAATCACATAGCTAATTGTAATAAATCGAAGAACAATTTATAAGAAAATTTGAGCATTTATTTATATTTTACCCTGAGATAAAGAGCATAAAAGTAAAAAGTTAAATTGGCGTCAACCGCTGGGCATAAACAAGTATTTATTGTTAAATTGGCACCACAACAAAAGTAGGGCTTAACTAATTAAAAGAGAAAATACACATAAATTAAAATATGTCAATTAATTTATGCTGAAAATATAACAAAAGAAAATTGTTATAAATTGACGCACACAACGTCGGGCATATTAATTGTTATAACTTGTAAAATGTTAGTAAAATATTATAAATTTTGTTATATTGTACTACCCTCAAAACATGAAGAAAAGTCATTTGTCTAAAAGTGTGTGTGTGTGTGTGTGTGTGTGTGTGTGTGTGTGTGTGTGTGTGGAATTTTTTCTATGGCAAAAGAGAACTGCCGCAAATTCAAACAGAATCAAATAAATTTTTGCATACCTGCCTGAGTTGTAGAGGAGGCTTATTGATTCTGGTAAAGATTGGTTAAGGGGAAGGGGTAGTTTATCTGCAACGTTTTACGTTTTAATAAGAGTAAAGTACTTGAAAATTCATTTAAACTTTTTCAAACAATGGTAGTTGTTAAAAATAAAATAATTTTGTTGCCAGGCAATAAAATTATAATTTTTCTATGACGCTTACAAGGCGCCATAAATTATAATTTAAGAATTATAAAGTAAATTTCTTCTTATAAATTATAATTTATAAGAAGTCACAAGGCGGACAATTTAAGGTAATTTAGTTATTAATTCGTACAAGTGACTTGGATACTGCATTCAACATGAATATTAAAAATTATAACTTTTTCATTTCAATTTAAATCATGTATGAGTGAAAATATATCGTTCCTGCCAGGCAAGCATATCTCAATTATGTAATGTTTATTTATGCTACACTCACTTGTTGCACACACCACTAGTCACTGTGACCACGATTAGCGCTTTCGAACGAACCCGTTCATCATCAGATCGTAACTGCCACCCTATAAATGTTTACACCAGATCGTAATGTTTATGTTTCCTAAGTTTTATTATTGTGATTACCTTAATAAAAAGGCAGGAAGGATACACACACACACACACACACTCAATTCGCGTTATTTCTGGCCTCACTCATGTTTATTTTCTTACGTTTGCACGCTTTTTAAATGGAAAGTGCCGAAACCCGCACCAACACAACGCGTGCAAGCCGAAAATGTGTCCAGCATGGATAGCGATTTGCTTCCTGTGGATCGCTGGCCAGTGTAACTGCACGTGTTTACAGACGAACGGTTCATAGACAGTCTTTTCGTCATTAGGGAATGAACCCTCTGCAAGATGCTCAGGGTCCATGAGAGACTTCGGAGTGCTCCTTCTATTCACGAAGGTTGAGGACAGTCTTCACCCACCTCGCATGGAGGTACCATTTTAGCTGATACGTGATTTCTTCAGAACTCAAGCATCCACTTATTTTATGTTTTGTCACCATATCTAGCTCTGTTTCAATTTATATTTAAAAGAGTTTAAATATAAATCTTACAACATGGAAGTCATGTATGGTTCTCCATACCAATTTTTTATTGATGTGTTAAATTCTCAAACCTCTGTCTCTACTGAGAACCAGAAGATATTGCATATATGATTCAAAGACGTATGGTTAGAAAGATTTCTAGATTTTATTCTCGATCTGGTTTCGTGTTATGTATCACATTTTACAGTCTTGTAAAATCCATACACTTATAGATTCTTCTTCTCTCCTTTTACATACCCCACCCACACACACAAACACGATTTTGATTTGAATTGCCAAGGTGTAGTTTTATAAACTTACACAATTTCCCTTTTATAAATTATTGCTTAAACAAGGCATTATTATTTATTCAAAATATCGGTATGGAGAACCATACATGACTTCCATGTTCTAAGATTTAAATTTAAAATCATTTACGAAATGAAATGTTTCCATAGAAACTACTTGTTTCCACTTACTGCTTCAGCCTTAACCACAGTACCGTGGTCACTAACGTATACCACCACACGTTATCGCACTCGATTTTCACTGATGTTGGCAGTCGACGGCACTGCCGAAACGTCTGGTTTTGCAGAAAACATTGGACTACGGCCAAACAGCCCGTGAAGGAATTTTAACCACAAACTACTACTTTGTTGCCGATAACGTAGTACACATATAAAAATTATCCCCTCCTCCTTCAACTATAATTTTCATTTATAGAAAATTAATCCCACCCCGTTCAACTAGCCGCTTCATTTATAGATATTTCATCTACGTTTCTACAGTGGATTATTAAGATCTTCTTATCAGGATACTTGTTTTATGAAAATTAAGTACTTTACTCTTGTTACAACAAAAAATGTTTCAGGTAAACTGCCCTTTCCCCGTAACCGATCTTCACCAAAATCAAAATGCCTTGAGTCTTCTACAACTCAGGGAAATATGTAAAAAATTATTTGATTCTGTTTGAATTTACGGCAGTTATCGTTCGTCATGAAAATATTTCTCTTGTTACAACATAAAACGTTGCAGGTAAACTACCCCTTTCCCTTAACCGATCTTCAGTAAAATCAACAGGCCTTGAGTTCTCTACAATTTAGGGACGTATGGAAAAACTTATTTGATTATGTTTGAATTTACGGCAGTTATCGTTCGTCATAGAAAAAGTTAACCTTGTTATCACATAAAACGTTGCAGGTAAACTACCCCTTCCTCTTAACTGATCTTCACCACAATCAAAAGACTTTGAGTACTCTGCAATTCAGGAACGCATACAAAATATTATTTGATTCTGTTTGAATGTGCGGTAGTTATCGTTCGTCATAGAAACAATTACTCTTGTTAAAACATTAAAAGTGGTTGGTAAACTCCCCCTTTCCATTAACCGATTTTCACCAAAAACAATAGGCCATGAGTCCTCTACAACTCAGGCATATATGTAAAAAATTATTTGATTCTGTTTGAATTTACGGCAGTTATCGTTCTTCATGGAAAACGTTCTTTTGTTACAACATAAAATGTTGCTGGTAAATTACCCCTTTCCCTTAAGCGATCTCCAAAAAATCAACAGACCTTGAGTTATCTACAATTGAGGAAGGTATGCAGAAATTATTTGATTCTGTTTAAATGTGCGGCAGTTATCGTTCGTCATAGAAAAAATTACCGTTGTTAAAACATAAATTGTTGCCGGTAAACTACCTCTTTCCCTTAACTGATCTTCACCAAAATCAACAAACATTGAGATCTGTATAGCGCAGGAAGGTATGCAAAATATTATTTGATTCTGTTTGAATAAACGGCAGTTATCATTCGTCATAGAAAAAATTACCCATGTTAAACCATAAATCGTTGCAGGTAAACTATCCATTTCCCTAAACCGATCTTCAACAAAAACAATAGGTCCAATAGGTCTAGAGAACTCTACAATTCAGGGCTGTATGCAAAACATTATTTGATTCTGTTTGAATTTGCGGCTGTTACCGTTTGCCATAGAAAATACCCTTGTTAAAACAAAAAACGTTGCTGGTAAACTACCCCTTTCCCTTAACCGATCTTCACCAAAAACAATAGGTCTTGAGTACTCTTCAAATCAGGACTGTATGCAAAAAATTATTTGATTCTGTTTTGCGGCTGTTATCGTTTGCCATAGAAAAATAATCTACAGATAGATAAACAGACAGACACACACACAGACACTTTTCGAAAAATTACTTTTTTTCATGTTTTGTGGGTAGTACAATTAGAATCTGCAATAATCTCGACCACGATTTTTTTTTGCCATCACCATACTTCCATTTCCTTATGGAACATGGAATTAAAAATTACCCTTGGTAAAACATAAAATGTGGCTGGTAAACTGCCCCTTTTCCTTAACCGATCTTCACCAAAAAGGTCTTGAGAACTCTACAATTCAGGGCTGTATGCTAAACATTATTAGATTCTGTTTGAAGTTGCGGCTGTTATCGTTTGCCATAGAAAAAAATTACCTTTGTTAAAAAATAAAACGTTGCAGGTAAACTACCCCTTTCCTTTAACCGATCTTCACCAAAAACAATAGGCCTTGAGAACTCTACAATTTAGGGCTGTATGCAAAACATTATTTGATTCTGTTTGAATTTGCGGCTGTTATCGTTTACCAAAAAAAAATCTACAGACACACAGGCAGATAGACACACAGACAGACATACACACACACACACACACACAGACACTTTTCGAAAAGTGTCTTTTTTCATGTTTTGAGGGTAGTACAATCAGAATCTGCAATAATCTCGACCACGATTTTTTTGCCATCACCATACTTCCATTTCCTTATGGATGATGGAAGTAAAAATTGTCAAAGACATTCTTCTAATTCGGAATTTTACACAGTACACAGGTAAGAGTGGTCGAAAGTCTAGGAGAGTAAGGATCTTGACTGCAACAGAAATATTCTGACCTGCGCTTGAATCAATTCCACGACATTCAACGGTAGCAAACAGTGTGTACGCAGTTTGTTTCAAGATAGTTTAAGCAGTGGCGTACTGGGTTAAACTCTAATTCGTCTTCTTCTTCTCTCTTCATACATTAGGCCTGTGGCCTTTGAAGCATTGCGCTCCCTGAACGTGGTACAACTTACGTTCGACCACCATCAGAGAAAAATCAGCTGTCTAGTAACCACGTGCGGTAGCGAACAGCACGCTACGAATTTAATAATCAAATAATTAATCAGTTTAAAAATCAAATCCTGTTTAATATTTAGTTTATAGGGTTTAATATTCAATCCAGTTTAAATTTAAATATAAAAATGTATAATTTAATATTTTACATTTAACATTTGATATCTAATATCTGGTATCTTGTATTTGATATTTGATATTTGAAACTTGATACTTGATATTTGATATTTGATCAAATATTAATATTTAGTCTTACAAAATGGTGCAAAAGTGTAATAAGATGGGAATACTTGAGGAGAATGAAACAATGTACACACTTTTATTTTCCGAGGAATAGGTTGTTCTTGCTGAGGATATGTCGAAACATTGTCTTTATGAGTATGTGCATCGCTTCTAGACATCTATTTCTATGTGATAAGACAGCTAAAAGAGGATTATAAAGATTCTGCTTTGGATAAAAATATTTAATTATTCAGAAAGTTCTATATATGTTGATAAAGGCCAAGATTGGATTACTAAAAAAAGGAAACAAAAAAACCAAAAGCCCTTATAACTATTGGCAATACTATTGACTAGTGACGGAAAATATGATAAAGACAAAAATTAATTAAAGGAACAATGATAACAAACAAATTGCACTCTTTTTTATGGAATATAGCGTTAACAACATAATGTAATGTTGGGAATACCATATGAGAAGTACGTATAAGGAAAGGCTGTAAATAAACGCAAGGCATAAGGAAAATAGTCGCCAAAATATACAATGGAAGTAGAGAATTAATACTGTAGTGATTACAATAGAATTAAGAGAATGAGGAAGAGCGGTACTTAGTTGAGGCAAACGGCCAAGTGTACTATAGAAACTAAATACACTGTCAAATAGGTCATAAGAAAAATAAATAAATACTATAGAACGTCAGTTTACAAAACAGTTAATATCCGAACAGTTAATATAATTTAAATTGTAATAATTGTAATTTTTAATAATCGAAATAAAAAAAGAACTACAATTAACTTGCTGGAAAACATAAAATTGCAAAACTCTTTAAAATTGCTGTTCTTGGCAATCATATTTGGCACACTCTGACCATTTATACTTGTAAGCAGAAAGTGTTGGAGAACCACTGGGGGGGGGGGTGTTATTCGCTTAACAGCTGGAGGAGAAGAAACAAAATTACGATGAGAATAATAAGAAAAATAGACATTTTTATCGAAGTTTGATTTTGAGCTATATTCAGTATACGTTGGAGCTGAGGACTACTTTGGGAACATAAATTTTGAAATTATAATCAAGAATCTAAAAACTATATCTGTGGCATTGCATTACGTAGGCTTTTGCTGCCCCAACTATATTCAAAATTATCTTTAAATATTGTTAAAAGTCAATAATCAAAATTATTATAGTTATTCCTTGCCGACGTTTCGGCTGCTCGAGCGGCATCCAGCTTCAGAGGAGAATCAGATGGCCCTTGTTGCCAGTGATGAGACAATTTTTCCATCTCTTTCCTCGCTCTGTACATGGGTATCGCGCTCTGAAACGTGTGGAAGGAGTAATAATAACAATTGTATCAAAGATCACGAACGGACGTTGAGCCTGGACATTTTAAAAAATGTCCAAAATATATATGTGGCAATTAAAATAGCAGATAAACAATAGAAAAAGCCATTGCATCATCTAAAAACCATGTATGTATAACTTAGAATTATAACACAAAACTATAGTAGACGGTGAAAACTAGGTACGTTGAGAACTTGCGTCGGACAACGAACAAAAATAAAGCAAACCGTATCTGATAAATTATCGCACTCATCAGACGTTTGGGCTCTGGTAACCTAAAATTAAAAAAAAAATGTTTAAACTGACTACATTTTAGATCATGCTTACAATTCTCTTGAATGTGATACAAAAAAAGGATTTTTTTTCAACATTTTCTCTCATATTTTTGCCTCCAGTCTCATTAACTTAAGGGGTATCAATCTCAAAAACAATAGGTGTCTATGGGGTAAAAGTACAGACGTGATGCTAAGCAGGGCTTGATTTCAGGGGGAACGCGCCGAAACCTCTTGGATCCAAAAATAAATTACCGAAAAAATATATGAAAAAAACCTAATTATTACAAAAAAATACTACTACTTTTTAAATGGTGCCCCTCATCAGCCCCACTACAAAACGAAACATTTGTCAAAGTCAAACACCAGCACTAATCTTTATTTTAACTACTATCGCTCAAAAAAGTCGCAATAACCTATAGTAAAAATGAAATAAAAAAAAATTGCTTCAAAATTAAAACTACATGAAAGGCAACTGATTGGGAGCTTCCGAGAATTTGTGCATTCCAGCATTTTTACGGATAGTCTTTCTACCTTGAATGTGCTGCTATTGAATCAATAGCAGTATCTTCAAGTGAATGCGAGAGGGCTGATTTCTGGCTATCATACAGCATTGGACACAAAGAGTAAGTAAAGGTCAAGAAACAAACAATATGACGACACAATGATGAAACTATAGAAACTTTTTTTAAATGTTCGAACCACCGAACCATTACTTAGAGTTTGATTGAAGCTCCGGGATGACGTCATCATGAGTGACATGTTTTCGATTGTTGTGCGGCTAACCTGACGAAGCTCTTTAGAAATATCAGTAAAGTTAATTACCTTTTTATATACAAGTTTACACGTATGTTACATATTTTATAAGGGTTTAAAAATGTAGACCTCCTTTGCATAACCTGATACGCTAATATAAAATATAAGCATATTTGTGTCTGTACAACTTTTGAATTGATGCGTTGCGGCACTTATAATTTTAGGTATTAACCATTGTAATAAAACAAAATAATTAATCATTTTATGTATGTAAGAATGTGTAGTGATGTTCCACTTTGGAAACGTCGATTTGGTAACGTTCCTGGTCTTCGTGGTTACAAAATAAAATCTGTTGAATGTTATCACAATTTGAAATAAAAAAATTTTATTTTTTTTTCAAATAAAAAAATTTTCTGAAAAAATGTTTTCTGAGTATTTAAGTTCTTAAAATTTAGGAATAAATCGAGTTTATTGGTTGTAATTAAAATTATGATGGTATTGTGTTTATTTTGGTAATAGTTTCACTTTCAGTAAATTTGTTTAAAAGACAATCTGGTTAACTCCAAGTTTAGGCGAAAAAACGGCTCTCTTCTTCTTCTTCTTCTTCTTGAAACGTTGTCGTTTCGTATATACCGCCTTTCGGTTAGTTGGATTTCTTGATTAATTTACCTGTTAAGCCTTTTTATAATAAAAATCAACTCCAAATTACCAAAACAGAACGTTTATTAATAAAAATGATGAATTTGTTCGATTAAAATCGATGTTACAATGTAGTATCGACTCACTCAGGGCCGGTCGATATAAACAGTTTACATTAGTATTATAAAAATATGGTTCTTTAAACGGTTATTTAAGATATAGCCAGAGAAGGTTATGGGCAGGAAAGTATAACACTTACAATTATAAAATGCCTTAATATTAAACAATACAATGATAATTAGAAATAATAAAAGTTTATATATGATTTTTATTCAAACCACTTTCAGCCAAATGTCGTTTTTTCACAGCAATGAGAATGGATCAAAATGGCCGACTGACGCATGCGCGATGAAGCCTCTAACATTGACGAAGTACTTGTTGAAATAAAGATGTCCTTTCTTCGTGTAAATGGTCTCAGCAATTGTATATGATCGTCCTGGATATATTTAGATGTCACTGGTGTATGATGGAATAGTTCACTTGGTGTAAAATGTTGTTATTGGATTATGTGTCTATGTGTCGGTTTAACCTCGAATGTTCAGTCTGTATATGGTGTGATATCAGTGTTATTCAGTTTAATTAGTTTTATGTGGTTCAGTTTATTGGTGTTACGCTGTTCATAGGTCAACTTCACCACTTCACAATAAATAAAATAGTTCAAAATAATTTTATACAAAATTTCACCGAACTCGGTTATAACGTAACCGCCATTAAAGGTTATTTCTAGCAAAAATTCACATTAAGTGCACTCTTCAACGTATAATAATGAACTGTTCTGATTTCCTTCATCTCCTGAAAATCTTAGCCTATTTAATATATCTTATACATTGTTTCAAATTATCTTAGCTTCCGATACATTTTATTTTGATACATTATGCTCAGAAAATAATTTCGTTATTAGTTAACTGTACGAAATATTAAATACATATTCGGTTTTATTATTCTATTCTGCATATTTTGCTAGTAATTAATTTAGTGTTACAAAGTTTCATTAGAAAATTATATTTCTTACATTTTTGGGAGGTAGGCCTAAAAGTATACTTCCTGTTGTCTAAGCAAATAATAGCCATTTTCCCTAATATAATTATTATTCTATTAAATCAGAAATTGATATAATTGTCTATTCTTACTTAATTTATTGCAATTTAGTTTATTAATGATGGTTTTTAAATACAATTCATTTGTATATGACTCCTCCTATGATAATGTCAGTTAGTCCATTCCAGTTTTAATGGTAATTTTATTAGATGAATAAATAATTTTACTTATATAATGACCATATCTTTAGAAAGCCTTATTTACATGGTATACTATATGTTGAGTTTATTTTGCATAAATATTGTCAGTTTAACTGGCTTATAAGACTAGATTTATTAATTATTCTGCAGTTTAAATTCATTACATGGCCTAGATTTGATGTGTTGCTATTTGCAAAATTTTTACCAATGTAGTTATTTTATATCCTTCTCTGACTTCTTATACTTATATACTTTATTAACAATTAGTTCTTTGACTGGTATAACAGTGATTATTGATTGTACAATTAAAATATAACACCTATCTCTATCAAAACTGGTACCTTGAATAATACCTTTGATGTGTATTGATTACCTAGTAACATAATTAAAAATATTTTATAACATTGGGAATGATATCTACTTTTAGATAGGGTATTCCAAATTTAAATTGACAACAAAATAACAGTTTATAACAATAATATCCCTTACTACTAATTCTTATTTGTCTAATTATTATATGGAACAGGAACATAACATCTTGGTTCCATATAATGGTTAACACTTCTTAAAACTAATTATTAACAGTCTGCTCTGTATTTCCCCATTTTACAGGATTTATTCCCCCTCTTTAAGTATAACACTGGCTATCTGTTTCTTATTTCATTCTATGGAATGTTTATATAGCTTCAGTAGCCTTTCATTAGTAATATTACTATTTCATATCAAAATAGATACTGTTCACAAAACACTTAAAGTTTATTACTTTGTATGGCAACTCATGAACCTTTTTAAAGTTTATCAGTTATAATTCGATAACTTACACTTGTCCATGGTGATTTATTAATATTATTACTAGTCCTTTTCTAGCTTTATAACATGAAATATTCAACCATGGGGGGACTGTGAAGATTTGTTCATACAAACTAAACAATAACTTTTTCGATGCACTGTTATTTAATACTATTAACACTTTTGGTTTTTGTCAGTTTTACATTGTGATATGGGTTTTTGGGGTGTTATACTTTCTCTTTGGACATTCATTTATTTTTGGGGTTTTTGGGTTCTCTCCCTATGGGGTTTCTATTTTATATGGGTCGTCTCACTTCTTTTTTTCTAGTGGATCTTCTCAGGTTTCTTCTTCTTCAGTATTTTTGGTCATTCTTCCTTCTTCTTTCTTCAGTATTTTTGGTCATTCTTCTTTCTTCTTTCTTCAGTATTCTTGTTCATTTTATATTTCTTCTTCCTTCTTTCTTCTTTCTTCAGTACCATTTCGCTGTGTATGCCTTTGTTTCTTCTGGTCTGGTTTCTTTGTCGGGGTATCTTAATTGCCTGCTTCTATCTTACCTGGGTAATTTTGTTATTCACATTTTTAGTTTTCTGGGTTTTTAAATTTGTAGTATTATATTATTTGCAGATTTTTCCTTTATTTTAACTTTTCTTGTGAGTATATTAATTAATAGTGCCTTTTAATTGATTCTCATCTGAATATTCCATATATTAGAGCTTTATTAATGATCATTGAGTAATGTATTTGTGTGGATTATCTGTCATGCTACACCATTCATGCTAAATTTTACGAAAAGCTGGTAAATGTTTGCTGCTATTGAATCAATAGCAGTATCTTCAAGTGAATGCGAGAGGGCTGATTTCTGGCTATCATACAGCATTGGACACAAAGAGTAAGTAAAGGTCAAGAAACAAACAATATGACGACACAATGATGAAACTATAGAAACTTTTTTTAAATGTTCGAACCACCGAACCATTACTTAGAGTTTGATTGAAGCTCCGGGATGACGTCATCATGAGTGACATGTTTTCGATTGTTGTGCGGCTAACCTGACGAAGCTCTTTAGAAATATCAGTAAAGTTAATTACCTTTTTATATACAAGTTTACACGTATGTTACATATTTTATAAGGGTTTAAAAATGTAGACCTCCTTTGCATAACCTGATACGCTAATATAAAATATAAGCATATTTGTGTCTGTACAACTTTTGAATTGATGCGTTGCGGCACTTATAATTTTAGATATTAACCGTTCATGCTAAATTTTACGAAAAACTGGTAAATGTTTAACGTTACTATGAGGTATTCCAAAGCGACGTGCAGATGGATACGGAGTCAGCAAATGCCAAACAGTCGAGTTAAAACTGAGAACTCGCTTTGTTCGTTCAATTAGACTTGCATGAGTGATAAGGTTTATGGAAAATGTTAAATCGTAAAAGGTTTGTTTTTAATGACGTTTCTATTTAGGGAGGAAAATTCAGTACATTCGCGGCTGTATGTGAAGTGTATACAATTGCAAACCCACAGTTGATGACGGACAATGAAATGCTTATTACGGCAAGTTTATGCACTCTACTAATTAGAGCAACTGAGCCGTGTTTACAATTAATTTGTTTACTGCGCCTGTGCGTCACATGAATGTCTCGTAAAATTATGTTTCATTTGTGTTTACTACCTGACATAGGTAGGTATTCGCAAATAGCGTAGAGGGGCTGCAACAAGTAATGGATGGAGTGACAGAAAGCAGCCGCAGATATGGCCTAGACATCAATGTTAATAAAACGAAGCTAATGATTGTATCTAAGAACAAGTTCACAGACTGCACCCTTAATATAAACCAAAGGCCAGTTGAACGTGTAAACAAATTTACATATTACACCGGTTCTCTTCTACGGTGTGTAATCTTGAACTTTGACTGAAGCCACAACTAAAAAATTGGAATCTTTCGAAATGTAGTTTTACCGTAGAATACTGAGCATTTCATGGACAGCATATATAACTAATATTAAAGTTCTTAAAAAGATAAAGAAAGATAGGGAAGTTATTAACGCAGTGAAGGTAAGTCCTTACTACTGGGAAAAGTACTTGAAAAGAGAGAAGTTGGGCGACCGAGAATATCATGGCCGAGAAATTTAAGGACCTGGCTTGGCATGAATACAACTGACTTATTCCGTGCAGCAGTGCAGAATAGTCTGTATGATATCCAACATCCGAAACGGATAGGAACATTCAGAAGAAGAAGAAGACCTATCCTCATAGGTATGCCGTGATAAAAACCTCTTCTTCCTCTCCTTAACCCAGAGATTGATGAGCTTGTATTTTCTTCCCTTCCAAAGATAGTCTCTTAATTCCTGCATAATTTTATCTGTATAGGCCTGGGCCTTCCCCTCTCACTACGCCCTTCAAACGTTTCCTCAATCAGGGTGGTCGAGGGTTTGAATGGCGTAATAGGTGACCAACCATATTACTTCGCCTTGCCATAGTGGTTTTAAATAGTATTCTTTGTTCGTCCACTCTCTTCAGTACCTCATCCGTCCACGACTCTTTGTGACTCTTTCCGTCCACGATATTCTTAAGGTTCTTCTCCAGCACTGCATCTCAAAATCTTCAAGATAGTTCCTTACCAATTTTCTCAGTGTTCATTTCTTAGAACCATGTGTGCATACGCTCCCAATGAAACTTTTTACGAATTTCTTCCTAGTTTGCAGGGACATGTTTTGAACTTTTCTTCAAAAATACTCATGTTGCTTATGCAATTCTACTTTTTACGTGACTGATACGTCTCCCATCTAATGTAATGCAGCTCTCAAGATATTTAAAGATATCAGCTTGCACTAGATTTCCTCTCTGCGTCCAGAAATATTTCAGCCTTCTGTTTTGCATTTTCGGAACATTTCATGACTTTTGTTTTTTCCTTCGCGATAAAATAATAACTTGACCGTAATAATACTTTCACCGTGATAATGGTACTTTTCACCAGAAGTTGAAATTTACGACAAGTGTACTTTTCTTAAAGCGACGTTTGGTTGCGCAAAAGCCTACGGCCCTTATCAGGCACACCCGTTCGACGCCATTCGTGTAAGTTGCTTATGTCTTCCTTCTCACTTATGTTATCTGTATTTTGTCTACTCTGCCAACAATAACAGTTCACTTCTTGGTTTCTTGGTTGTATTATTAATACTTTTATTTTCATTTTTATCATTAAATTTTTACGTCGCGTATTTTTTTAAATAAATATCTGTCGTCTGGATTATTCTCTAAGGAACAGGGTTACGTGTTTTAATCTTTATATCATAAGCATCATTATCTGCATGGATTAAACCAACGATGGTTTGTTCCGGGCTCAAACAGGCGAAGTTTAGAGTTGGTAACTTTAGGGCTTCCTCGGACGTCCCACACCTCTCCGTCCCCTCGGTTTATAGTTCCATAAGATCCATAGTTGTTTGGGGATGCGGCAGTCATCCATTCGGCAAAGATGTTCCCACCAATTCAGCCGATACTGGGCGATCCTGTCGAGTATACTCATAATATTCAGTTCCTGCCGTATATCTGTGTTTCTTCTATGATCATGGAGAGTAAACCCTGCCACGGGCCTGAGAAGTCTCATTTCAGCCGCCGGATAAACTGGCTTGGCCTTTCGTTAAAGTCCAATTCTCAGACCCATAAAGAAGTGTGGGAAGGGCCATCACGTTGTAGGATTTTAGGCGCGTTTCTTCACTTGCTGACTTAAGAGTTCGCCTAATGGTCCCGCACATAAGGTTCAACTAATGCAACTTATTCACAACGTCGTTGCTTGTATTAAAAAATACACTGTATCCCAGGTATTCAAAATTGCTGATTTTTTCCAGGACAGTACCCGTATGGCAAAAATCGCTATAGATCGTTACGGCATTTAGTCTTTATAATATGTCTACATAAATTTATATTTTGTCATATATTGCGATGGTAAAGTTTTGAACCACCTCGTTCTCATTACTTCACAGGCATTATTATAGAATTGGGAGTACAATACTTATAAAGTGTACAGTTCAGTGTAAGATAGTCAGCCACAAAAACGTATGGCTTATTATTCATATGCCTCAAATTATTATTATAAATATAAAATTGTAAAGTCATGATGCTTTAATTTTTAAGTTAATGCAGTTTTTAAAAACGCATAAACAAACAACATGACTTTTCAGTTATGAAAGAATCTAGGTATTAGTACACTAATTAATAAATGCCTCAATTACAATAACAAAAATATCACAAATCAATTTTAAAATATAGAAAAATGTTTACAAAAGAATGATGTAATTCATGAACAGCAATTATTAATGAACTCAAAGTACAATCAAATGAATACAGACTGGCAATAATTTTAAGAACTTTACACATATGTGTTTCTCTCTCTCTCTCTCTCTCTCTCTCTCTCTCTCTCTCTCTCTCTCTCTCTCTCTCTCTCTCTCTCTCTCTCTCTCTCTCTCTCTCTCTCTCCCCCTCTCCCTTTCTTTGTGTGTGTGTTTGGGGGTGTGAAAGTGGATTCACACTTTTTGTTAAGCTATACATCGGCGCTATGTGATGGTAAGTTTCATCTGACGAAGTAAAGGTGGATTAGAATTTACAGGTTTGGCGGCTATTTAAAAAAAGATACAATTTAATTTAAAACACAATGCTTTGAGTTTTTAAATACTTTACTAAGTGAAGCTTTGGAAATAAATTTCAACCTACAAAGTGTTATTGAGACACATATGAGATGAAAAGTTCAAAGGTACTAAGCTTAGAAATTAAAATGTCAAACAATTTTAACAAAAAAGTCATTATATTGGTAGTACTGTAAGAAGTAATTTTTGTTTTTGTAACACTGTCTGTTTATGTTTGTCTATATCGAAGTAATTTTATCGCTTGATAATCAAAACGGTTGACGATAGCTAGGCCTGTTGTATGAAAAAATTCGTGTATGGTGATATGAATTAGTCGAGTGCATTAAGAAGGCATTGGAATGTAGATATGTATATATGTGAATTGTTTTCTCTGAGATCAGTTTTGTATCAAGCCGGCAGTGACACATAACCACCGAGCCGACAGCTTAGTCTCACAAAAGCCGCAGGTCTGATTGCCATACATTTTGAAACGCTTCTGCCCTTTGGCACACCGTGCCGGCACAAATTAACGATTGCATAGTTGAGTTCGGTGCACGAATGCAAGCGTAATCAATAAATACCCGGATCAAACAGAATAACACGACAGCTTTAAAAATTAGTTGCCAACTTAAAGAATAATGCGACCTTAGACCTGCGTTATTAATGGCGTTTGTAGTTTATTTTTCAGTCGTTCGTCTCTGTGAAGGGAAGGAATGTTAATAAAAAAAACATATGTTTCGGTAACCCGCTTTTTTTACTGTTGTCGCAATACATAGGTCAAGTTCGTCACCCGTATACAGATTGGGTATTATAAGTGTACATGACACGTATTGAAGTGAAACAAATTATCAAGTTCAAAGAATTGCGAAAAGAGTGGGAAAAATATTGAAAACGAAAATTAGTATTATTAAAATAAAACCTTGGGGAGAATGAATAAGCAAGCTACTGGAAAAAAGTAGGAAGGCTGTGATAGTATTTACTTTTCAGTTTTTGCTTAGAACGCTTCAATACATGTAAAAAAACCAAAGTAATAAGTATTGTACCATACCGACAGTATGGTATGTATGGTAGGAGTGTCAAGCGGAGAGGCACCTCCTGTATTTTTTTTTCGTGTTGTGCCGTACTGGGTTCGGCAGCGTATTATAAGTATTTTAAAACGAGCGGCGGTGACGTCATGCACTGCCATACGGTTGTTGTTGTCGTCCGTTTATACACACAGATGTAGTGCAACTACGCAATTCAGTTAGCGCGTCCAGCTGTTTCTGTACATTCCTGCATCCAGAGTTTACCTGGGTAGACCGACACAGTAAATCGGTCTCATTTCTGTTCGATCCTCCGACCTGGTCATCTGCTCTCGACTGGCGGCTACCTTTTGTTCAGGACTTCCTCGGCTATCGCTATGGTTGGCTAAATAAAGTATAGCTCCAGGTATGTACAAGTTAGCGGGTTCTGAAAATATTCTAACCCCAAATATATTTTGTGTTTCAGCGTCTATTATAAAATATACTTGTGTGTGTGTGTGTGTGTAGAGCAGTTTTCAATGTGTGCGTTAACGCAATTACAAAACTAAATTGATATGAGTGTAAATGTTGTGGGCCAAATTGACTTCAATAAAGAAAATGCTAATGCATCTCGCACTCAGCTGTGTTTGGTGTTAGAAATAATTATGAAATACGTAATTAATTATTTTGAATATTTCAACGAAATACTTAAAAGTAATTGGTAGATGAGAGAAATAAGTCACAGCTGGGGAGCTTAATACTGTTTAATATGAATTAGTGGCGATATGTGTGTGTGCGCTGTTGATGTTTAAAGTTGGTGTTGGAATTTGATGTGGACGGCCTATGTGGCGTATTTTTCTTATGACACCCTCTACAACCTATTACATGTCACAGGTGCTCGAACAAAGGCGAGATGGGTGTCGGGTGTGACGAACATCTGTCCACCCTACTGGCAGAGCCGATCTTCTAGCCACGATTGCCGTCAGTCGAGAACAACTGTTCGGACACTCTTCCAACGCTATGCTGCCCCCAGGACTTTTGATACGACCGTTACATTACTGATCAGCGCCACTATTGACTGGTACACCGGACAATCCAGGTGGGAACATTCTAATTATCTATTTCTCTCTTCACAACATGGTGAATGCACAGAAGCCGCCAGAAGCTCGCTCGTGAAGTTTTGACCGTAATACTCTAGCACAAACTCTCATGTTCAATTATGTTATTGCATGTGTGAACATTACAGCAGTAGACCTAATGAAATATCTTATAACTGTTTATAATGTGTAAGAAATTACACACATACACACATATCCGCAGTTTGCTGTAAGATCTAACTTTTCATCTAATTATGACCATTAGGGAGTTAATTATCTTGTGCTATCATGTCATCTGGTCATGGCTGAGTTTTAATCACGTAACGGGGGCTGTCTGATGCTTTAGATGAGAAACTATTTTCTTTCTCACATATACTTAGCGCTTTAATGATTAAAGTCATGGTCGTTTAGTAGGTTGAGTCTTGGGGCGGTCACTTACATTCTCTGGTGTTAATTACCAAGGCAAATCTATGCTTAGGAGCTGAGATATTCAGATTAACCTGTCATTATATTTGTACATATATATACATATTATGGTGCATTCATTTACGGTAGTTGGATTGGGTTTATGAGGAATTTAGTACTGATATGAGGGGTGTTGTGTCATTCATGTTGTGTATGTGTTTGTGTGTGTAATTTTACTATATTTTGCTGGGGGAATATGTAATGAATTTAAAAAAGAGAAAAACCATAAATGTGCTTACTAAGACAAAAAAGGCTAGCCTATTTGAAACTATACAACACTTATGGATTAGTATTGCTTTTATGAATGAGATTATTGCTACCTTTGACTCATACATAATCAGGCAGAAATTTTGCAATTATGTTAATATCAAATTCACTTACCTTGTGACATTATGAATTTTAATTGATATACATATATATATATATATATATATATAATTCTGCCCTTAATGGTGTGCTCACACAATCAAGAACTTGTCATTTTATGTAACATCTTGCAGGTTTAATAAAGCATACGCTTGTTGGTTAAAGATTTTTTCATTTGCAAGTCCTGTCATTCACCTGGGGGGACATGTCTGTAATTGTAATTGGGCCTTGCACACTTTCGCTTCCTCTAGGTCCACCACCTAGTTCTAAATATGATGTCTCTCCCCTTTACAAAAAAATTTAAATAAAATAAAAAAAAATTCAAAAAAAAAATTACAAAAAAAACTTAGAAAATAAAGGGGGGTTTCAGTGTCGGCCATCTAAGGATCACATGCCAATTTCAATTCTTTACTCTTTGTTCTTTTCTTTTTTCCAACGTTCTTTCATCTTCTCACTGTGTCTCTTCTTCCTGTCTTCAGTCCACTTTGAACCTGCGTTTTTCTCTCTCCTACCCTGGACTCCTTCCATTTTTAACACTTTTGCCCGAAAAACTTCTCTTTTTTTATCAAGGGTAATTTTTTTTAATGTCAAACGATAACAGCCGCAAATTCAAACAGAATCAAATAATGTTTCGCATACAACCCTGAATTGTTGAGTTCTCAAGAACTATTTGTTTTTGGTGGAGATCGGTTAAGGGAAAGGGGTAGTTTACCTGCAACGTTTTATGTTTTAGCAAGGGTAATTTTTTCTATGACGAACGATAACTGCCGTAAATTAAAACAGAATCAAATACTTGTTTGCACACCTTCCTGAATTATAGAGTACTCAAGGTCTATTGATTTTGGTGAAGATCGGTTAAGAGAAAAGGGTAGTTTACCGGCGACGTTTCATGTTTTAAAAGGGTAATTGTATTTTTATGACGAATGATAACTGCCGCATATTCAAAGAGAATCAAATAATTTTTTGCATACATTCCTGAAGTTTAAAGTACTCAAGGTCTGTTGATTTTGGTGAAGATCGGTTAAGAGAAAGGGTTGTTTACCTGCAACGTTTTATGTTTTAACAAGGGTAATTTTTTCTATGACGAACGATAACTGCCGTAAATTCAAAAATATTAAAACAATTGTTTGCATACTTCCCTAAATTGTAGAGTATTCAAGGTGTGTTGATTCTGGTGAAGATTGGTTAAGGGAAAGAGGTAGTTTACCTGCCACATTTTGTTTGAATGACGGCAATTTTTTCTATGGCGCACGATAACTGCCGCACATTCAAACAGAATCAAATAATGTCTTGCATGCTTTCCTGAATTTTAGAGGACTCAAGACCTATTGATTTTGGTGAAGATCAGTTAAGAGAAAGGCGTAGTTTACCTGCAACATTTTATGTGATAACAAGAGTAATTTTTTCATGACGAACGATAACTGCCGTAAATTCAAACAGAATCAAATCATTTTTACATATGTGCCTGAGTTGTAGAGGACTCAAGGCCTATTGATTTTGGTAAAGATCAGTTACGGGGAAAGGGTAGTTTACCTGAAACATTTTTTGTTGTAACAAGAGTAAAGTACTTAATTTTGATAAAACAAGTATCCTGATAAGAAGATCTTAATAATCCACTGTAGAAACGTAGATGAAATATCTATAAATGAAGCGGCTAGTTGAACGGGGTGAGATTAATTTTCTATAAATGAAAATTATTGTTGAAGGAGGAGGGGATTTTTGTTTGTGTACTACGTTATCGGCAACAAAGTAGTAGTTTGTTGTTAAAATTGCTTCCCGTACTGTTTGGCCGTAGACCAATTTTTTCTGCAAAACCAGACGTTTCGGCAGTGCCATCGACTTCCATCATCAGTGAAAATCGAGTGCGATAACGTGAGGTGGTATACGTTAGTGACCACAGTACTGTGGTTAAGGCTGAAGCAGTAAGTAGAAACAAGTAGTTTCTATGGAAATATTTCATTTCGAATATGATTTTAAATATAAATCTTAGAACATGGAAGTCATGTATGATCCTCCATACCGATATTTAATGTTTGTGAGAAATTTTTTCTGCAGAAATTCTTAAGCCTGTTCTACTGCCTATGTCCTCTAAAAAATTAACTTGTGTTACTGAAGATGTCAGATGTTCAGAATGTATAGCAAAGTCATCTGCGAATGCCAAACAGTTTATTTCAATACGTTTGTTCCTTCTTCCCAACATGATTGGTGATATTTTGCATTCCTTTAATTTTCCATTCCAAATTCTCAATACTTTCTCCAGGACACAGTTAAAAAGAATTGGGGATAAACCATCACCCTGTCTTACATATGTCTCCTATCTTTATTATTACTTAATTTTTTATTACGTAATGAGAATAGCTCCATGAGCTTCAGAAATCGCTCACGTTTTTGAATAGAGTACATTATATTATTACGAGATAAACTCAAGATAAACTCGTAGATAAACTCAAATTAATAGCTTTTATTTTTAAAGCTGTGAGCAAAGTATTTGCGACTCTTAACTTTAGGTGAGTAACACCACGAGGAGATGACCATTACCGTGGTTTTGCTGAAATTTAATATGTAAAAAATAAATAAATGAATAAACGAAAAATTAACGAAAACCCCTACTACACTAGTAGTTTTTTGTTGTTGCAAGAACAATTGTAAAGCTGCCAATTTTACATTACTAATTTTACTTCCATGTTCCGTAAGGAAATGGAAGTATGGTGATCGGAAAAAATCGTGTTTGAGATAATGACTGATTCTGATTGTACTACCCTCAGAACTTGAAGAAAGCATTTTCTGAAATGTGTGTGTGTGTGTGTGTGTGTGTGTGTGTGTGTGTGTGTGTGTGTGTGTGTGTGTGTGTGTGTGTGTGTGTGTAGAATTTTTTATATGGCGAACGATAACTGCCGCAAATTCAAACAGAATAAAATAAGTTTTTGCATATATGCCTGGTTGTAGATGACTCGAGGCCTGTTGGTTTTGGTGAAGATCGCTTTAGGGGAAGGGGTAGTTTACCTGCAACGTTTTATGTTTTTACAAGTAAAGTACTTAATTTTGATAAATAAAGTATCCTGAAAAGAAGGTCATAATAATCCACTGTGGAAAGGTAGATGAAATATCTATAAATCAAAAGGGTAATTGAAGGGGAATGGGTAATTTTCTATAAATGAAAATGATAGTTCAAGGGGGAGGAAATAATTTTTTATATGTGGACTACGTTATCGGGAACAAAGAAGTAGTTTGTTGTTAAAATTCCTTCCCGGGATGTGTGGCCGTGGTCCAGTGTTTTCTACAACTGCCATCGACGACTGCCATCATCAGTGTGAGTGCGCTAACGTGAGCTGGTATACGTTAGTGACCACAGTAGTGTGGTTAAGGCTGAAGAAAGAAGTAGTTTATATGGAAATATTTCATTTCGAAAGTGATTTGAAATATAAATCTTAGAACATGGAAGTCATGTAGGCCTATATATCTCCATACCGATATTTTGTTATTATTAGTTATTCTTAAGCCTGTTCAACTGGCCATGTCCTCTAAAAAATTAACTTGTGTTATTGAAGATGTCAGATGTTCAGAAAGTATAGCAAAGTCATCTGCGAATGCCAAACAGTTTATTTCAATACGTTTGTTCCTTCTTCCCAACATGATTGGTGATATTTTGCACTATTGAAATACTCAGAATCCTGAACACTAGTTTTTTTTATTTCCATGTTCCGTAAGGAAATGTAAATATGGTGATTGAGAAAAAATCGTGTTCAAGATAAGTGTTGATTCTGATTGTACTAGCCTCAAAACATGAAGAAAAGTCTTTTTTCGAAAAGTGTGTGTGTGTGTGTGTGTGTGTGTGTGTGTGTGTGTAGCATTTTTTATATATTTTTATATGGCGTACGGGTACTGCCGCAAATTCAAACAGAATCAAATAATTTTCTGCATATGTGACCGAGTTGTAGAGAACTCAAGGTCTATTGATTTTAGTGAAGATCGGTTAAGGGGAAGGGGCAGTTTACCTAAAACGTTTTACGTTTAAGAAGAGTAAAGCACTTAATTTTTATAAATAAAGTATCCAGAAAAGAAGGTCATAATAATCCACTGTAGAAAGGTAGATAAATATCTATAAATGAAAAGGGTAGTTGTGGGGAGGGGAGTATTTTTTGATAAATGAAAATGATAGTTGAAGGGGAGGGGATAATTATTTATATGTGTACTATGTTATCCACAACAACGAAGTAGTTTCAATGGAAATGTTTCATTTCAATTTGTCAAAAATAAAACTCGATTTACATAAAACTTGTTAGAAATTACCGAACCGAATTCAAGTATGATTTTAAATATAATTCTTAGAACATGCAAAACAATGTATGGTTCTCCATACCGATATTTATATTTTGTTTTCTATCTAGTTTTCTGACCTAACGTTCTGATTATTGTTTGCAGTTTGCTTGGAGTTTCTGAACTGTGACTCAACACCAGTATCAACATCAGCTGTGTTGCAGTTGCGACGATTACAGTGTAAACTTAATTAATAATTTTCTCTTCTGTGATTATCTGGTTTAGCTTTCTCCAGTTTATTTTCATTCTCGTCAAACAAAAAGAAAAATTCGTACGGAGAAACATACATGACTTCCATGTTCTAACATTCATATTTAAAATCATTTTAAAAATAAAATATTACATAGCAACTACTTCTTTCTTTAGCCTTAACCACAATACTGTGGTCACTAACGTATACCACCTCACGTTAGCGCACTCGATTTTCACAGATGATGGTAGTCGATGGGACTGCCAAAACGTCTGGATTTTGCAGACAACATTGGGCCACGGCCAGACAGCCCTGGAAGGAATTTTAGCAACAAACTACTTCTATGTTGCCAATAACGTAGTGTACATATAAAAAATTTTCCCCTTCCCCTTCAACTACCCTTTTAATTTATAGATATTTCATCTACCTTTTTACAGTGGATTATTATGACCTTCTTTTCAGGATAATTTATCAAAATGAAGTACTTTACTCTTGTTAGAACATAAAACGTTGCAGGTAAACTACCCCTTCCCCTTAACTATCTTCACTAAAATCAATAGATCTTGGTCCTTTACAGCTCAGGAAAACATATGCAAAAATTTATTTGATTCTGTTTGAATTTGCGGCAGTTATCGTTCGCCATAGAAAAAATTCTACACACAGACACTTTTCGGAAAATGCCTTTTCTTCATATTTTGTGGGTAGTACAATCAGAATCAGCCTTTATTTCAAACACGACTTTTTTCTCGATCACCATACTTTCATTTCCTTTCGAAACATGGAAGTAAAAAAACTAGTGTTCAGGATTTTTAGTGTTTTTGTATTCACACACACACACACACACACACACACACACACACACACACACACACACACACACACACACACACACACACACACACACACACACACACACACACACACACACACACACACACACACACACACACACACACACACACACACACACACACACACACACACACACACACACACACACACACACACACACACACACACACACACACACACACACACACACACACACACACACACACACACACACACACACACACACACACACACACACACCCACACACACACACACACACACACACACACACACACACACACACACACACACACACACACACACACACACTTCGGAAAATGACTTTTATTCACGTTTTGAGGGTAGTACAATCACAATGAGCCCTAATATTGAACACGATTTTTTCGCCATCACCATACTTCCATTTCCTTATGGAACATAGAAATAAAAGTAGTCTTCAAAGAGAAAGGTGATGAGATGAAAGTGAGATTAAACTGAATTCCAAGATATACTTACAGTCTCCATTTTTCGATGGTGTAGTATATAAATGCGTACTTTTGTCTGTGTATGTGTGTGTGTGTGTGTGTGTGTGTGTGTGTTGGGGGGGGGTGTAAAAACGTTTAAGGTATATTACAACCTTGTTTTATGCTTTGATTAACAATTTATTTCTTGTTTTGTTTTTACCAGAGTTTATTAAAATTGTTGTGTTCTTATTATTCTTAAAGTTGACCTTATAGTGTCAAACCTGTCCAGTTTAATATGGAGCTTCATAGCTAGGCAGTTTCATAGAAGTGTTGATTTTTAAATAAAACAGAAAGTGGCACGTGGGAGTCCCAGACACGACCTGCGTCTCCAATTGTACAAGGATTGTTAAGTAGAAACACGTTTAGAGGCTGTAAAGCATTTTTCGTACAACGATTTTAATAGAAGTCTCCATTAACAGTAAGACATGAGTCCCACTGTTGCACTAATCTGTAGATTGTCTGCTGGTAAAATTCTTGCTGCTGTTTGCGGAACCATTCACTAACAGCAAAATTCTTCCTCACCGTTTGGTTCGTAGTGATAACACTAAGACTCATCACCGCCAACAGTTTGGTGTAGAAAGTCATTACCTTGTTGTTGATAGCGCATCAAATGCTGTAATGATAAGGCCGAACGCAAATTTTTCTGCTCATCAGTAAGCAGTCGTGGAATCCAATGAGCAGCAACTTTGTGATAGCCAAAAGTATGAATGATGGAAGGAACAGTTCCCACGCTGACGCTCAACATTTGAGAAAGTTCTCTACCTCTGATGCGCCTATTTGAGCGTAAAGCAGTTTCCAGCTATCTCACATTTCCATCTGATGCTGCAACACGTGGAGGTCCGGGACGGGCCAAATCCTTAGTGGATACTCTTCCTTGTCGAAATTTATTGCACCATTCAACCACTGCCGTATAAGAATAACTATAGTCAGTATACAGCTTTCATTCTCGTACAAATTTCCATTGGCTGACGCCCCTCAGAGGCCAAAAACTGAATAACGGCACGCAGATTATCTTTGGACGGATTTTCTGTCATAGATGCCATTTTTCAACCCAGTCACAACGCTTAGAAAAGAGCAAACTGCAAATATTTTTTTTTGACAGACGCGTCACTAGTACTTAAACAGACTACAAATGAATTCCGTTGCCATGGCGACGAAGTCACGGCTGCGCAGATCAAACGTGTTTCTATTGAACAATCCTTGTATCTATTCCACGGTTGAACCATTAATCTCTGTACTAAGCCCGACGTTGTACTTCATACAGGAGCTTTATCCTCCGTATTCTCTCCTCTCTTCCATTGTCCCCTCAAAAATAGTTCTTAGTCCATTTACCTATTATTCGGCGCTGTAGCCTTGGGCGAGTCTTGGCCTCCTTTACAATCTTCCCCTACACGTTCACATTGTTAGTTTTCTCCCCCCCTCCTAACTTCGACGTTTTCAAATCATCGGGAACACATTCCACCAATGGCAACTGCAGTCTTCTTATCGTTTTGACTTGAAAAAAAAAGATCAAAATATTTTTAGGTGTAAACATATCATATCTTCTTTCCACGTGAGCCAGCCATTGTAGCCTTTGACATTTGACACATTTTACTAAATTCTCACCTTTTATTAACCGATCTAACCTTCAGTGAAAGTGATTTTTACAGTTATTATTTTCATGGTAGTTCGTTTGCCCTCAATGTATATTCAAACCAGTTTACTTTTCTCATATTTATAAACCACGAACGTGTTTTATCCTACTTAATTGCTTATTTCACGTTCCGCCTTATTGCTTCTAGTTCTTCATCACGGTTCACCCACATTGTTTCTTCCATCCTGATCCAAATCCACATTTCCAGTTCCTCAGTTCTATCTCTGGAAAGAAACGTCCGTGACTCATGAAGTAAATCAGCCCTTATGAAATACTCCAACAGTCTCTTTCCAAATCCAAGCTAGATCATTCAGCTAAAACATTTATTTTGCCCTTTTGAATGTCTCCTTTGCTACGCCTATTCCACTCAATTGTTTATACCTATTCATACCTCTTGTTTGCTGGCCCACCATGATCCCTAAACGTCTGTACTATCTACCTACACCGTTCTTCTCCTTGTAATGTCTGCTCTCATATCATCCTCATCATTTATTCTCCTCACTCTTGTTTTATCTACGTCTATTTTCATTCATTATTCTTTCATTCCGTCTTATAGTTTTTGTAATATTCTTTGTGCACTTACGTCTCGCCTCGTATCATGACGAGTGGGAGGGAGGAGAAAAAAGAAAGAAAGACAGAGGGGACAAGAGGGCAAGAGGGAGAACAATTTACATTGTTTTTAGCGCTATTAAATGCACCTGACTAACAAAATATATTTAAAAAACAATTTTAAAGATCTCAAATCTATCGATAGACTAACCAAATCTATCGATGTGGAAACCATGTTTTCTCATTACGTGTGATACGTTAACAACGGATTTCTGGCCTCGACGATAGCTTTATCAGAGAGTCGCCGGGCTCTCGATACTACACACCTGCATATTGTAAACTACGGGACTCTTAGGCAGCAGGGTTTGCTTGCTACGCCTTGCGGCCGGATTAACCCAGCCCGGCACCTTAGCCCAGTCTACTTCGTCGCTTGCGAATGTATTACGTATACGTCTACCATGCAGGACACGTACGGTCCCTTTTGAGTAAGTTGTTCTATTATGTACAGGTGTAAAAACAACGTTTAAGCAATGAACTCTCGTGGACAGGCTGTCTAGGGGTGCAATGGACATTAAGCTAAACGACAGGTGAATTGCTTTTACATCTTACTTTCACTGATATTGTGCTAACCTGCTATTTACTAGAAAAGGAAGCAGAAGAAGAAGAAGGAGGAGGAGGAAAAGAAGAAGAAATATCATGAATATGGTCGGGAAGAAAACAATTGAATAGTTTAAAGGTGAAAGTTGAAAAAAATTTAGAGACAATGACTGATGTGAACATCCGATAAAAATGACTAAAGCCACATGGAAAACAGGAATGAGAAAAAAAAATATAGATCAGTAATATAGTTAACATACTAAAGAAGACAGGACTTAACCGGACAGGAGCAAGTCACAGGAAAGAAAAACCATTGCGTCGACATACATTCGCCCAAATGAATAAATAAGGAATTTCATTATAACTTTTACTTACCATTCTAATTATATTTTTGATAATTTAATTATTGTGATAATGTACAAGGTATGTACCATTATTTCTCTCTCTGAAACACACACACGCTCGCGCGCGCGCGCGCGCGCGACTATTAACAGTATATCCTTTTCCCTTGAAACAAGATTTTAATTTCAATAAATCTAAATACACTTTATGTAGAAAGAATGTTTTATTTTTCTATATATCCAAATGTAGGTATGAACGTGCAAGGGTAGGGGTGTATGGTAGGTAGTAGTATACAGAAAACACCTGTTGAACAACTGTGAAATACAAAAGCTACCTTTTTCTGATAAAACATTGTATACAGTATTTTTAAATACAACAGAAACTAAGATAAAACGTCAGTCTGAATTTAATCAAAACAGATTTTGTTAAAGATAGCTACTATTTATATTCGAAATTTAATCAATCTGGATGAAAATATTCTGTCTACAGGAAACAATTTTTCAAAACTTGGTACTGAAGAAAGGAAAATAACAGTCGCCGTTAGTGTTGCAGTAGACATCAACAAGTGCTTGATTAACGGAGTAAAATAATTGTTGAGCTGCTTAGTTGTATGACTGCGTGGAACTGAAGCCAGTATAAACAACGGTGTTAATAAGAAATATAACCAAGAGCAAATTCTGCCCCAGGAACCGGGTAGGAACTAGAAGTGTGCTAAACTAGTATTTGAAAGTAACAGGTACGATCGAAACCGTTCCAAAAAATAACACGTACAAATACTGTTATATACTTATTATACATATACATGTATTGTACAATTTGTTATAACAAATAAATTGAAACTAAAAGTATTAACAGTGTTACTTAACGCTGTGACTTTGTTAAACTGTTACTGTTTAAAAAAAAATAAGAAACAAGAGAATTTATAGACCTATCTCCCTTTGAGAATACTAATTTAAGTTTTCACTAGGATTAAACAAACTGACATAGATTTAATATTAAATTATTTATTATATTTTGGTTAGAAAAATCAGTTACGAGACTCAGGCAATGAAATTTAGAGTGCACGTAACAGCACTACAAATAATGTCAAGAAAATTTACGTGAGATGTGCGGTGAAGTTAAAATCATCTCCGAAATCACATCCACAAAAAGTACTATATGGCCTATCAGCCACTCTGTAGGTTATAACACAATATAATTCCCTTTTTCAAAATATATAATGTATAATATATAATTTGCCATTAAATCTGTATTATATCTGCATAACACATGAAAGTAAATGTAACATCAGCATGAATTTATTTTCATTTATTAAAAACAGCTTCGTCTCTTTGGCATAGAGATATTCTGAACCTCGCAGTTTTGCTTCGTTTCGTTTTTGTATGGCAATCGGCACATGCGCATAATGAAGTATGCAACACCAAAAAGTGGTTTTGTACTCGTGTACTCGTAATACTCGTAGTACTCTTTTACTTGTTTATTCGTTACTTGCGTAAGGGGATCCAGCGACTCGGAACCGCGAGGTTCCAGGTTTAACACTAAAAAAGAGAACGTGTCCGGGAAAAAGAGGACGTATTGTAACCCTAGCTTATCACTAACTTTGCTCAAAATATAATTAAATGAAGCACTGACACCTATGGATGAGGTAGTGTGCCAATATTTGAATTCAAAATGATAATTTTATTGATAATATTTATTTTATAATTTTATCAAAATGTATATATGACACCGCGCTACAATCGATTATGAGATAACACACGGCGAGACACGCGTTTGCTCAATGTCCAGTGGGCCTCGCACAGTGCACTGTGTCGGACGCTTGTATAAGTTATACAATTATACATATGTGTGTTTTTTGTGTTTTTGTGAATTTTAATATTTGATGATCTCCTTGTGAGTGATAACTATCTGATGAAGGGTCATATGACTCGAAACGCGTCATAAATATACAACTTGAAGTCACTGGACGGTTTCAATAAGGTAAATTATTTACTATAATATTATTATCCTTAAATCTGTCAAAGATCGGCTCATTTTTGTGCAGGCTAAACAAGCTGCTCATTATATACTCTTCACGCTCCGCAAGTTGTGTGAAGATTATCGGAGGTACAGCCTTGACATCGACTGTAACAAGACGGTAGGATAGGCGAAAACCTTGAAATGGAAGACGGCTTAATAGTTTTTAGATATACACTTTTTATTGGAAATATCTTTAGTTATACCATATGCTCTTTCCATTTTGTGAATCCTTTCTTCTATAGCAGATTTTTCTAAACCATTCTCTTGAATTGTTTTCCCTAGATACTTAAATTTTCTAACCCTCTCTATTCGACCAGGAATCACTTATATATAATTTATCAGTTATTATGCAATCAACGTACAAGCTTACCACAGAGAACTGTGTTTAAAAATGTTACTATATATCTTGAAGAAGACGAAAATTAAAATATAAATCAATACTAACTTGGAGCAAAAGTATAGAGTTAGGGTGTACACACCTTGTACAAATTGAACCAGTATATCTTCCGTTATAACAGATTACCGTGCGGGGCTACGCTTCCGTGTCCGTACCAGAGAAGATTTATGTGGCGTTTTCATGTATTTATGTGCGACCGTGCGCAATGCGTACTTTTGTGAAGACGGAAATTGTTTCCTTCCATGCCTGTCTGACATTATTGGCCGAAACTACCCGGCCATTATCCGCGTTTCGCCGAATATAGGAAACGCAGTTGGAAAGCGACGGACAGAGAAACATTACAAAAAAACCTCAGCACTGCCGGCTCATTACGTGCTTGGCACGCGAACGCAGACATGCGACGCGACGGTCGCCTGTGACATCTTGTTTAGCCTACGTCCTGACAAAACTTGCAACCCTAGTTTACGCGAATTTTGTACAAATCCAAATTAACGACCCTGATTTTTAAAAATATTTGTACGTTTTCTGATATTTTTTTACACGTTAAAAAGTCCCCAACGTATGTCTGAAATTGTTATACGAAAATAAAAACTTTTTTATCGTTGTATGTTAAGTTACAATTGCCTTTTGTCAGGCAAAAGTTTTCTTTTCCGCAGGTAACAAAACGCTTTACGGAGAAATAAACGCGATTTGTTATGTCGTAAAAACTACCGTGCGGAGAAATAAAATTTCTCGTTCATTTTGTATAACAGAAAGTATACACGAAATAATTTACAGAGTATTAAACAGACGCTAATGATCTTGGAATATTAATTTTGTTGTAAAACTTTGTGAACAATGAGTCACAGCCACGTGAACTGGCACTTTTATCTTCTGCTAATACTGTATACCTTGGAAGTGTGTTTTCATATTAATGTTTTGAATTCAATCGAGAAAAAAATTTTGTATTTATTGACTTTGAAAAAAGCTTTTAATTTTGTCAGTGCGGAGAAATTCGGGTCAGACAATACATAGAAGAAGACGATACCGATTTCTTCTAAAGAGAAATTAGCAAGAGCATATTTATGATTTATTGGCAAATTAACGAATTTTATATCAACTCTGATGAGAGTCAAACGCAGTTATCGTTTACTCCCAACATTATATTCTAACGATTCAAGTAGCCCAATAAATAATTGGTCTACACCTTCTTTATTATGATTGGCTAATGGTGCAATTTTTACCTGTACGTGGGTCTCAATTAGTACAGGTAGCATCGCGGGACATCTTTAGCCTTCACCACAGTACTCGGCGAAAGCATTTCGTTGAGTACTTGATGGCAGAGCGCGATGCGAGCCTATCATACAACTTCTTTATTTTGATTGGCTGATGGTGCAGTCTTTATCTATACATTATTCTGATTGGCTGATGGTGTAATTTAAGTACATTACGTGGGACTTAGTGAATTTATAAGTACAGGTAGCATCGAAGAAGATATTTAGCCGTTACCACAGTACTGTGGGCCTGACGTATGACACCCCGCGTTAGGTAGACTCGAATTCCACTAAAGATGGCAGCCAGTGGTGCGAAAACGTTTGGTTTGATTGTAAACCTCGGACCACGGCCAAACAGCCCGGTAGATACTTCAAATATAAATAATTGGTCTGTTATTGTTTTGTGTAAAGGCACGTGTGACGAGCAAATGTTTATGGGATGGCAGCTGAAACCACACCAGTATGAAGTTGGGTAGTTTTTCACAGGGTCGTATGATTTCAGACATGTCAGACCCCTCTGTTGACTTACGGGTGGTGTAAAAGGTACATGTTACTTCAGAGCGCTTTAAGAGGGCTTAATGTATAGACGATGCACTTAGCGTCGCGTCAAAAATTAATGGGACATGCGGTGCTACAATTTTATCATCGCTAAGAACTTGAAATAATTTGTAATGATTTTTTTTCAAAAAGAAGAAAAGAAAACCCATATTTCTTTGCAGGAAGGCTTGATAAACGTCAATTTACCTGAACATTACAATTATCTGGTTGTGACATTTTCTATGCTTATAATCGGCATGTGATAAACAAATTATTTAAGTACGGACATGTACGTGAGATTAACAAACTTCCAATAACTAAGGAGTTGCACGCGTCGATATATATTAAGACGAGGTTGAAGCCTACAGCTATGCAAACACTTTAGTAGTGAATCTTGGAAGTTGAGGAAATAGCGGAGGAATGTAAGGTGCAGAATGGGCTCAGAAAATTGAGGAGATGGAGAAAGCGCCGCATAGCGTAACAGTCTGCTTAACATTTAAATTTCGGACGAAGCGCATTAAAAATAACGCAAATCATACTTTCAAGGATTCGTGTCATCACATTATTCCTGACGATGAACGCTTTTCTCTAAATACAGGAAACTTAGGCTTACACGCTTAGGTTCGCAGATGACATAGCAGTGACTGCAGAGAGCAACGAAGATCTACAAAAGATTCTTGACACAATGGATCAAGTAATGAAGAATGAATTCAATATGAAAATAAATGAACAAAAGACCAAAGTCTTAGTCTGTAGTCGGAAGGAAGAAGGTTCAGTCAGAATAACTTTTGGAAATAATGTTCTTTAGGCAGTTAAAGAATATAATTATCTAGGAAGTAAAATCACAAGTGATGGAGATAGCAATAAGGAAATTATAAGCAGAATTAACCAGGCTAAAATTGCGTTCAACAAACAGAAAAACCTCTTCACTTCAAACACTATCAGCCTAAAAATAAGGAAGACTCTAGTAAAGACACAAGTGTGGAGTGTTGCCCTATACGGGAGTGAATCTAGGACAATTGGAGAAAGTGACAAGAAAAGACTCCAAGCATTTGAGACCTGGTGCTACAGAAGAATATTCAAGATAAGCTGGAGGGAGAAGATAACGAATGAGGAAGTCTTTACAAGAGCTCAGAAGGAGAAGAGCTTTCTACGAAATTTAGAAGGCAGAAGAGCTAAGTTTATAGGGCGTATACTACGACAAAATGGGTTGGTTAAGACAATAATAGAAGGAACAATTGAAGGGAAGAATCACAGAGGATGACCCAGTTTAGACTACATGAAACAGCTTATGGTCGATATGAACTGCACATCATATTGTGAGTTGAAAAGAAAAGCACAGAAGTGTGAAGAATGGCGAGCTGCTGCCAACCAGCCTGTGGGCTGCTAGCCTAGAGAGAGAGAGAGAGAGAGAGAGAGAGAGAGAGAGAGAGAGAGAGAGAGAGAGAGAGAGAGAGAGAGAGAGATGCCTACTTATAAAGCGACGGGCAGAATAACAGTACAGAAAAACCTCAGCACTGCCGGCTGCTGAGTGACGTGGCATGACCAAGTAAGTAATCAGAAATAGCTTTTTACAACTGTCCATCACAAATGGATTCCACAGCATCCTAGGTCTTTCGGTAAAATAAATGGACTAATTGTCGTCCATGAAACAATGGAATGACTCAATAAAAGCTTTGGATTTTGTTTGATGATTATTACTGGTTTTAGTTTTCAATATTAACATCTAACATATATACATGGACTAATATTAATATTGCTTTTTTTATCAATGTAATGGAAGTTTCCTGATTTTCCATAAAGTAAAAAAAAAACTGTTCAATTGTTTTTGTGTGTGTAGTTGTGAACATTGTCGGTTCTCGTTTTCATAAAAATTTAAAAGCGCAAATTATTTTCATGGACACGATATAAAACATAATGAACTCTATTGTACACAATACACATTAATGGTGTAATACGACTGTGTGCGATGCTCTGAACCAAGGAAGTTTAACTCAAACAAGCGGGGGGTACAACTCAATATTCTGGAAATAATTTGTTTTATAATTCTATCACGCGAATGGATATAATATGTATACAGGTTTACGGGTTTTGTTTTGAATTGAAGCTCTTCGTGCATGTGTATTTGTTGAACACGAAAAATTGTTAATGGAAGTTGATATCGGTATACAGATTTTGTCTGTTACAAACATACAAGAAATAGTTGTCTTGATTATTCATCTCTTCTTTCAGAGCACTAACACTTATCTAAAAATGAAACTTTTTCTTGTGAACTTACTGTTTATTCTCTTCTTGTCGAACGCGTTTCGGCGTACGTATTCGCCTTCTTCAGCTTAGCGACAGATGGCAGTCTGTCGCTAAGCTGAAGAAGGCGAATACGTACGCCGAAACGCGTTCGACAAGAAGAGAATAAACAGTAAGTTCACAAGAAAAAGTTTCATTTTTATACAAGAAATATTTTGCAGAGTTAACATTAAAATCATATCCATTAAAATTACAGTCAGCGTCGGTTAATTATGAGAGTGTTAGATGAAGTATTGGTAAATGTGGGGAGCAATTGTAAAAAACCTGCCATCAAGAGCTACCAAGGCGAGATCAAGGTAGCCATTGATTAGTAGGAATTGTCTGATGTGGTCAGCTCTAATTAGCTATATTAGTCAGTCCATAAAATAAAGGCATTTATTAAACGAAAGAAAGTTTATTGTGATTTGTCTGATAAAAAGTACGATTCTGTGTTTCGAACCGATATATTCAAGTAGTTAAATAGTTTGAATTACGTTTGATCCTTCAGAAAGATTATAATACAATAAAAGTTATAATATAAGAGTATATGACCTTTCTTTTCCGTTAGAAGTTCAAGATGAAAACGAAATTTTATATTAAAAAAATTATGATATTTTAGAACCTGTGTGTAAGATTGAACTTTAACAATTGTAGTTGTATATATGAAAAATAATAGTCTCAGGTTATGGGTTAATGTGTCAGCCGTTTCGATCTCATGTGCGGTAGTTCTTTAGTGGATAATTTGGTGAATTATTCAATTTACCCAGGTAATTCATAAGTGTGATCGCCAGCAACCAATAAGTGTGGGTAGTCAGTCAAGAAACACCATTAAGTAAGAAGATGGTTAAATCAAACGAACTGACTAAAGACGTTAGCAGGAAATTAGAGCAATTTATTTTTCTGGAATCGTTACTGGCGGAGGGCAGACGAGTTCATCAGTATTTCTTGAAGCGTAAAAAAGAAATGATTTTACTGAATAATCATTTTCCTTTTTATAACTACACGGACGAAGTGCCCTTGGGATATCTTCTTGAACTTGTATAACGTATCTGGTTATACAGCAGATGTGTTATAATTAAGTGCAGTGAACTCCAAAAGTAAATTTTCTTTTAATAGGAGATAAATATCTTGAGACAGCAATAAGATAATGTTACATAACATTCAATGTATTACTAAAACTGTTTTACTGTTTTATCCTATATTAGTACTTCAAATTATGTGTAGATACTTCAAAGTATTAGGTATTAATAATGTTAATTACAGAGAAGATGAGTATATTCAAGAGAAGAATAGTAAGTGCAGTACACGGGTCGAGGAAGGTAGACGAAGGAATCTAAAGAAGACGCACAAAACAGGAGGCTAAAAAAATAAATAAACAACAAAAACATTGTGTAGTGTATTAGCGTACAGACTTATAGCCCTACGTGTCGAAGACATACTTAAGACAAGTTGATAAAAGTGAAAGCGTTCGTACTTAAACAAAGGTGCAGGGAAAGCAACGCAAAAAAGAAAGAACGAGAACGAGGTGGGTGAGGAAGTAAAACGTATTAGGAATGAGTTGGGAACATGCTCTGTGATAGAGTTGTTAGATGAGCCCAAGAAGAAGTGGAAAGAGCATGGAGAGAGAAGGAATGCAGACAGAAGTTGGTAGACCCCAGAAACAGGGGAATGATGAGATGATGAAATGGAACAGGTTAATAGCCTATTATTTAAAGACAGAAGAAGAAAAAAAAGAAAATGAAAAAGAAGAAGAAGAAGAATATTTTTAATTCCTATCTAGCGGAAAATTAGAGCCGAACGAGCAAAAGCGTGTTCACAGTTTTAACTCGATCGTTTAAGGATTTGTCTGTGAGCTGTATACTTGGGGGATGTCTCAGGATAACATTACATTCATCATCCGATTTTTGTAAACCTGGCTTGCGTGTCCGTAATTTTATCTCAGAAACGTATATTAGTTTCGAAATTGATTCTATTTAAAAATCGGAGGGGGGGGCAGAAGGGAAAAATGTAAGGGGTCAAAATTTAAAAAGTCCTCAGTACTCATGTGGGGTATCAAAGAATTTTAATCAAAATCTGAATATAATATTTACTGTTGGAGATATCGAAATTTTATGACACCAAGCCCAAAAAGGATAAAAAATTAGTAAAAATTGTGCACCCATGCGAGGTATCACACTAAAGAAAATTTTAATCCAAATAAAAATGAAATGTTTACTCTCATAATGTTTTAACTTTAGATTCTCCACAGGCCAAGGATGGAAATCAGAATTTACAAAAATTGTAAAACTAGCCAGTTCATCAATGAGAAATCATATTCAAAATATAAACTCGGTATGTTCAATAGTTTGACAAAATTAATATCTGTCAACACCCTTTGCAGATTTGGATCGGCTTTATAAAGTCTGTTAACTATGTCTGCGAAACAAACTATACATATTGTTATCAATTATGTATAATTGTGGAACGTATTAGATGAAGACCTCTAGATATATGTGGCAGCATACATAATCTTAAAAGCTATGCCTAAATTATTTGTCACTTAGGTATTATAGTTACAAATATCAACTAATGCAGTAGTAGTCAACATTTTTAGTGTTTACCGTTTATAATTATACAAAAAGTAATAATTGTCTGCTTCAAAATATTTATGTTGCTAAAAAATTGTAGAGTAATGGTGTTTTTAATTTTCCTGTTAATTTAAATATTATCTTATCTTAAAGGTTAATAATAAATGTATTTTGTTTAAAATGGTGAAAGAGTTTTGCAGCTCAGGGAGCTTACTGGTTTATGGTTTAATTAATTGGAACGTAACCATTGGGTTCATACGTATAAATTGTGTCTGTCGCATCTAAAAAATAAATATCCATATAAAGCCTATTTCTTTATGTCGCTGCATTGAAACATTCCAGGATAGGTGGACAATTATGACGCCTTTTGTTTTCATTTTAACTTTAATTAGATATATTTTTATATTATTTGTGAGAAAATATCAACTTAATTATAATAATAAAATAAAAAATGTCATAGTTAAACAAGTATGCAATACCAGTAACCTGTAATTCAAAGCTTGTATTATTAATCGAATAAAACCTTTAATATTTTATAGATACTAACGTGTTAACAATTCTACAGAAACAGAAAGGAAATGTCAAATTCTCTCTAAAACCGTTAAATTAAATTATTATTGAATAAACTGTAGGAATCACCACGGTTATTAGAATATTCTGTCATACTCGTAACGCTTAGTCTTTTCATTTTTGCTTCTCTGTAAAGGAAGATATAGATTTCTTAATTATCGGTCAACAACCATGTCAGTAATCAAAATTACTTTTGCTTTTACAACTGTCTACAAGGAATTAATTTGCAACTTCTTAAGTGTTTTGGTCAAATAAACAGGTTGTCATTCCTGAGACAATGAATGATTCATAAAAACGTCGACCTATTATAAACAAGCGACAGAGGTTAAAAGTATGTTTAGCACTGCGTATTAAATAACTCTGTCGTTTGAACGTAGTACAGGCAACTGTCGTAGAAATTACATTTGCGTGTTTACAAAATATAAGCGTTGAATGTGAATTATACGTTGCGTTGCGTACAATATGTTTATCGCTTGTGGTGTAATGCAGTGTAACATACATTCGTTGCGTTGCGTACAATATGTTTTATCGCTTGTGGTGTAATGCAGTGTAACATACATTCGTTGCGTTGCGTACAATATGTTTTATCGCTTGTGGTGTAATGCAGTGTAACATACAGTCGACCTCTCCGACGTTTTTACCGATATTAACCTTCAGTATTTTGCAATCACGACGTACCTAAAATTTTCAAATACTATTAAAGACAATAAAAAGTACTCGTTATTCTTACAAAAATAAAGAACAGAACGTTCCATAAAGGAAATTATTTGCATAGTAATTTATCATAAGAGGAAAGTGAGATGAACAGTATCGAACCCAAGTAATCCGAAAAATTTTGTAATATTGTCTGATAATTAATATCATTAACATGAAAAAACGACAAGACTATGACTAAGACTCAAACCCCATATATATTATTTAAGTGAAGAACAGTGTAAAACTAATAATATACTATAAGAGAGACAGATAATCTCAGAAATAACCAAAATGAGGTCATTACTTATTAAGAAATGTAAATCTGAATAGGGTATAAAAAACTATTTATTGTGAATTAATGGACGAGATCCATTATTATACTTTGTAAATAAATAAAATAAATGTATTAAATGATTTGAATACATTACTAAAAAGGATGTAAGTTAAAATAAAAAAAAAATATATAAATGTTATGATAAAAAAATCAATGTTTAGGAGCTGAGTCCAATCACTCAGATTTTATGTGAAAATTAATTATTATAGAATTAATATAAAAACTACAGTATATGTAAATGTCAATTAGACAAAGACGAACAAATTATCTTAAATAGAGAAAGCTGTAAAGTGATTAGAAATCAATTAAAATAGCCAAAAACAGTATTAACTGAAAACATGTGATGGACCTATAATATTGTAATATTTATGAACTTAATGTTGACAAAATGCAACCAAATTGTATTATAAAGTTGAAATACAATATAATGTGACTATACTTATATATTTGACCAACTAAAACACTTTAACAGTCGAGTTAGGAAACTATTTACCTATACCATACCAGGCTGAGGCCAAAAACAATCACAAAAAAACAGTCATATTTGACAGAATAATTGCAGAATATTAGCAAAAATAATGGAAAAAGGTACAATCCTATAGTGTACTATAGAAACAAACTTACTCAGTTGAAAACAAGCACACCAAGAAAACAACTCATTTGTGCAAACCAATATGATGCTAAGTAATCTTACAGTAAAAATAATATGTATCAGGATAAACCAGGTATTACCAAGGATAAACAATATAACAAACTCTCAGTGAATACCCAAAAAATCCCATATATAATACCGAAAAAGACAAATTATTGTAAAGAACCAGTGACAAAAAACCTACGCCAAGGGGACGAAAGCAAGGGGTCAGATTAGCGAAGCACAGGCGGAACGATTGATTACTGTATATAATAATTATCGACATATATTCTCAAACGCTCCAGGCAAAGTCAGAAATTATCAGTGCACCATTAAATTTAAAACCCCTGTAGAATTTAACAAAAAATCATACCCGATTGCTTACTCACTAAAGAACGAAGTTAGGGAGGAATTGAACAGGATGATAGAAGACGACATAATTGAATATAGTCATTCGCCCTATACTAGCCCAATCATAGCTGTGCCGAAAAAGAATGGACAGGTGCGTATATGTCTCGATGCTAGGGAGGTTAACAAGATGATTGTTAACGACCGCACATCCCCTGGGAAGATAGAAGAAATACTAAAAAAGTTTCAAGGGACAAGGTATATAAGTTCATGGGATACATGCGGCTACTGGCAGGTAGAACTCCACCCAGATAGTAGGAAATATATGGCATTCATATTTGAAGGCAGAAACTATCAGTTTAAACGATTACCTTTTGGTTTGATAAATTCAGTGGCGGTATTTGTAAAGATAATGGACAGAATATTGGGGCAGGAAGTGCTGAAATTTACGACAGTATACGTCGAATTGGGATGACCATTGCAATAGGGTGGAACAGGTGTTAGAGAAGCTATCAGAGAATAATATTACCCTCAAGTTAGACAAGTCCCAATTTATTGCAAACGAGGTGAAATTTTTAGGTTTTAATCTAACCGAGCAAGGGATTACTCCATCCAAAGAGAAAGTAGAGGCAATACAGAAGTTCCCCACCCCAAAAAACAGGAAACAGCTCCAATCATTTTTAGCAATCTGTAACTATTACAGGAAGTTTCGGTCCAATTATTCAGAACTAACTGCCAGGTTTCAAAAGCAGTTATCAGCTAAAGACAAATGGACTTGGGGACCAGAGCAAGATGGAGTGCTCAATCTCATAAAGGAGAAATGTTTAGAAGCAGTTATGTTACATCACCCCGACTTTACGAAGCCATTTTATCTAAATTGCGATGCCAGTAATGTAAGTTTAGGTGCAGCCTTATATCAGGAAGATCAGGATGGAAACCATTTAGTGATTAGCTTCGCCAGCCGCGTGCTGAACAGTTGAGAACGAAACTACAATACCATTGAAAAAGAGTTATTGAGTGTAGTTTTCGCATGCGGTAAATTTCGAACATATATATTAGGATACCCCATCACGGTTAGGAGTGATCACAAATCAATATCATTTTTAAAACATTGTAAGCTAAATCATGGAAGGCTGACGAGATGGGTTTTGGCCCTACAGGAATATAATATCACGTGGGAATATATACCAGGCAAGCAAAACATAGCAGCCGACGTCCTATCCCGCATCAATTTACAAAACCAAACATTTGACGGCGAAAAGGAACAAATAGCGAAGGTATATCATATTATTAAAAGCAGGGAGGATTTAAAAAATATTTTAAAAGATGTGAAGGCACAACAAGAGGCCGACCCAAAATTAGGAAATATTAGGGAAAGGATACTGGAAGGCGACGAGGTTATATATAAATATTACTGTATACACGACGATCCTTTGTTTATAAGGAATACCCCACACCAAGAGAATTGGAAGTTAGTAATTCCACCAGGGATAGAGAGGCCACTAATCATTGATTATCACGATAGATACGGACACATGAGTGCCCTCAAGGTAAGCAACGCGTTGAAAGAACAGGTGTACATCAAAGAGATGAATAAAAAAGTACAACAGGCGATACAGTCATGCGATATTTGTCAGAAGGTAAAATGTAATAACGAGAGAAAGGAAGGGGCCATGATACCCATAACATCCACCGAAAAATTAGAAAAGGTATTTCTCGATATCTGTGGACCATTTCCACGCAGCGGTGGAAGGCACAGGTATAAATTCATCGTAATTATCTTTGACCATTTCAGCAAATATACTAAGCTTTATCCGATAACTAGGGCTACGACAAAGAAAATTATAGAAATCATAATAGAACGGTATATAACGGAGGTAGGCAGACCGTATTCTATAATTACAGACCACGGTACCCAGTTTAAGGGAAAATTATGGAAAGAGAATCTTAAAGAACACGGGATAAAGACGTATAAGACATCCGTGTATCACCCAAATAGTAACCCAGCCGAGAGAGTGTTGAGGGAAGTAGGGCGGTTGTTGAGAACCTACTGCCATGATGAACAGAAGAGATGGCACGAATACTTAGCGTCAACAGAGGACTTTCTCAATTTATCCTATCATAATACAATAGAGGAGTCACCGTACACAGTTATGTTCGAAAGACCACCACCACGGGAAATAAAGGAGATTATTAGTTTTCCCAGCGAACCTGAATACGAATTTGAAGGAACCAAATTTTATAACAAAGTATTAGAAAAAACAGAACAAAAACGGAAGAAATATATTCAATCCCAACCAAAGGCAATTAAGTATAAGGTAGGAGAAAAGGTGTTAGTCCGAAATAGAGAATTGCCCAGTACTATACAAGGCATAACGAAAAAATTGTCACTTTTATATACAGGACCTTTTACAATTACGAAAGACAATGAAAACAATACATACGAGGTAACAGACACTGTTAGTAACAAAGTAAAGCGTAACATATAATCAAGCGTCATTGAGAAGGTACCATGAATAAAAACACAAGTCAAATCAAGCGTCATTAAGAAAGTACCATGAATAAAAATACAAGTCAACGTATATTTATTAACTTACCCGTACTTATAGAAGGAGAGATTATTAATATAAATAAAAATACGAGAAGGACACCTTCCACCAAAGGCAAAAAGATATATATGTAAGATATAAATTTATTTCCAATAGCCAAGTCAACGTATATTTACCAACTTACCCGTACTTTATACTATACTAATACTAATAACCCAAGTCAACGTACAATAGCCAAGTCAACGTATATTTACCAACTTTCCCGTACTTTATACTAATAATCTCTTATAGAAGGAGAGATTATTAATATAAATAAAAATACGAGAAGGACACCTTCCACCAAAGGCAAAAATATATATGTAAGATATAAATTTATTTCCAATAGCCAAGTCAACGTATATTTACCAACTTACCCGTACTTAGAGAAGGAGAAAAAGGAATGAAGGAAAGGACATAATTAATTAAATAAATGATTGAACAATCAAATAACAATTGATATTACTAAGGAGGAGAAATACTGTCATATAATTAATACTAAAAGGAAATGATAAATGGAAAAAAAAGCAATGAAAAAAGGAAACAGAGTGTTACATAAGGAGGTAATGATGAATCTATAAATATAGCTATTAACATTGAATGATTTTAAAAGATAATTTTAGCTGCGGAGAACAGTATATTAATATAATTGAGAAATAATCTGAAGAGTTTAAGAAAGGGAATTTATGTGTAGGAGCCTATGATCTTTGAATATTATATTTATTATTATTATTATTATTTGTTGCGAAAGTGCAATTATAAGTACGTCTTATATATTTTCTGGACAGAGAAGTGTTGCCTCTGATTTCAGTAATTATAGTTAAGGAAGGGCGGAGAATGTATGCCACAGCGAGCCACTCTGACTTCGAACCCGCTATAAAAGTTAGAGAATTGTTAGGGAGTTATATCAAAGATTAAATAATTAACATCAAGGTAAAAGGAAAGGAAAAGGAGATATGATAAAGAATGAGACATGAATAATGAGATGGATTAATATATTGAAGGAGTAGTACAGGAATCTAATTATAAGATAAAAGGATGAAATATTAATGAAGCTAATAAAAGGTTAATATAGAAATGATAATTTCATCAAAACTGAAGAAATGTTTTTCCCAAATTATCAATTTTAATGGAGAGGCATATGTAACGTCACAGAACGTTCCATAAAGGAAATTATTTGCATAGTACTTTATCATAAGAGGAAAGTGAGATGAACAGTATCGAACCCAAGTAATCCGAAAAATTTTGTAATATTGTCTGATAATTAATATCATTAACATGAAAAAACGACAAGACTATGACTAAGACTCAAACCCCATATATATTATTTAAGTGAAGAACAGTGTAAAACTAATAATATACTATAAGAGAGACAGATAATCTCAGAAATAACCAAAATGTGGTCATTACTTATTAAGAAATGTAAATCTGAATAGGGTATAAAAAACTATTTATTGTGAATTAATGGACGAGATCCATTATTATACTTTGTAATAAAATAAAATAAATGTATTAAATGATTTGAATACATTATTAAAAAGGATGTAAGTTAAAATAAAAAAAAAATTATTAATGTTATGACAAAAAATCTATGTTTAGGAGCCGAGTCCAATCACTCAGATTTTATGTGAAAATTAATTATTATAGAATTAATATAAAAACTATATGTAAATGTCAATTAGACAAAGACGAACAAATTATCGTAAATAGAGAAAGCTGTAAAGTGATTAGAAATTAATTAAAATAGCCAAAAACAGTATTAACTGAAAAAATGTGATGGACCTATAATATTGTAATATTTATGAATTTAATGTTGACAAAATGCAACCAAATTGTATTATAAAGTTGAAATACAATATAGTGTGACTATACTTATATATTTGACCAACTAAAACACTTTAACAGTCGAGTTAGGAAACTATTTACCTATACCATACCAGGCTGAGGCCAAAAACAATCACAAAAAAACAGTCATATTTGACATAATAATTGCAGAATATTAGCAAAAATAATGGAAAAAGGTACAATCCTATAGTGTACTACGAAACAAACTTACTCAGTTGAAAACAAGCTTAATTCTTAAAGGATTTGAAATATGAGAGTGAAATTTGTCACACCAAGAAAACAACTCATTTATGCAAACCAATATGATGGTAAGTAATCTTACAGTAAAAATAATATGTATCAGGATAAACCAGGTATTACCAAGGATAAACAATATAACAAACTCTCAGTGAATACCCAAAAAATCCCATATATAATACCGAAAAAGACAAATTATTGTAAAGAACCAGTGACAAAAAACCTACGCCATATGTAAGGCCTATACAAAACTGAACTTATTTATATGTTATATGTGTTAATATTTGTTTATTTTGTTATAAAAAGATAATTATGTTATGCATTAATGTTGTAGCAAGAACCAAACAACTTCACAACATTTTTATAAGTAGAAAATTGGAATTTTGTGAAAACATTCCAAGGTAAGAGTTGTATTTTATGTTATTTTATTAGAGTTAATTTGTTCAAAACCAATCGTAATTAGTATCATTATATTCAGTTGAAAGCAGAGAATCCAAAAATAGTAATGGCATGCAGATTGTAAGTAGTTATGTAAAATTGTTTGACAAATACCAGAATAATTTCAGTAATATCCTTTAGTGTGAAGAATAAGAAGTTTTTGTTCTAAAGCTTCTACGGAAGTCAAATTTGTTCCATGATGTTCCCTTTGCATATTCTCGAACGTTTCAGAAGAAAATTTTACTCAAAAATACCGGAAGTTCATGTCAAAAAATTAAAACAATGCCCCTTACAGAGTATAAAAGGAAGACGAAATTTGACCAAAAAACACTTTATGCTTTGAATCCAGAAGAGACACGTCACCCACGAAACTGATCATCACATCCGAGGCGAAATCGAAGAACGAGAAGTCGACACGAGAACACAGAAAGGCTTTTCCCGTACATGACAAAATACTGACTTAACCTCTACAAGGAGTATACGCCAACGTGTTGTTGAATAGAGCAGCAAGACGCCATATTTAATAGAACGCACGCAGCCAGAATACTAGCGGCCCTGAAAAGGACCAAATTTTAATAGAGAGAATCAATTCTGCTGATATCTGCTAAGACAAACTGACTTTGACAAAATTCCCAAACAATTTACTGACACAAGCTTTTCAACGTTGAATCTGGAACTAGCGCTGTGACGGCCGAATCGAGAAACCACGCAGACAGCTGATCGCCGCCGCCGGAATTCAAAGCATAGATTCAGTGCGAAACTTATTTCAATCGTGCGGAGTTTTAAAAACCGTATTTTGACTTATAAATAATTACCAGTGCACGAGGAACGTTAACACGAAGAGGCAAGATTGAAAACGTCCCCAAGAGAAGTTTCCAGTGCAGGAAATAATTACCCACTGGAACGTGAGTTGTTCAAAAGTTAAAGTCAATTTTACCTGGTATCATTTGTCACACAGTTGTACTACACATGTCACACACCTTCAAATCACACAATTTTTGTAAAGCATCCTATTGATTTGTCTTGGTAGTTCAAAGGAGTCACGTCCTGAGTATAAAGGTTTTTCATACACTAAACTCATGCTATTCAACTGAGTAAATAAGTGTATTAGCCGATAAGTAATTAAAAAACTTGTCAATAAGAAAAATATTTTTTGTAACTCTGCAATTTTGTTAATTCGAGTGTTAGTCCTTTAGACGATTTTTAAAGTTCATTAAACATACGTTATTTTCAGTTCAAACTGTCTTGTCCACATTTTTTTAATACGAGATAATTAATTTAAGAAATCAAAATTTTATTTCAATAATAATAATTGCTTGGAACCATATATCCAAGTGGCGCCGACATACATATAGTAGCTTAAATTGTGCTTGCAGGACAACATCGTCGCAGAGGAACCAGCCATCAGTAAGTATATAAAAGTGCGCGGAATGTGACACCCCACATATCACAAAACGAACAACATAACACGTACACAAAGTCCGTCTTTTATAAATTGACGACTCCAACGTGAGGCTTTAAAGAAAGTAGATTATTATTGTCTTTTATACTATATATAAATATATATTTGTTTGCACATTTATTTTTCATTTCATTTGTGTATGTTCTCAACAGAAGCGTAGCTGAGAAGGTTTTCGCTTTGCATGACTTTAATTTGGTATGTTTTGCGGTGAGTTCGGCTCAGTCCCAAGTCAATCCAATCCCTACTCTCAGGGCAATACGACAGTCTGCCTACGGTAGGCGGATTTAGTCAGTAAGAAGAGATATCTTCACGTGTGAACACAGACAACACTGCACATGGTCAGATGAAGATCGGTTCTCATGGGTCATGGGTCCTAAGTGAATTATTACTTTTACTTGTTTTCATGAGTTTAAAAACCTTGAACATCTGTCTATAACTTCGTAAATACATTCATACCAGTATACATGTGTGTGTGTGTGTGTGTGTACGCGCGCGCGCGCGTGTGTGTAGTTGTATATATAGAGAAAAAGAGTGGAAAGAGTGAGAGAGAGATAGAGAGAAAGAGAGAGAGGGGGAGAGAGAGAGAGAGAGCGATTCTATTGCACATGCTTTATTTAGATGGTGTCAATGTACACATACATAATAAAGCCACATGATGGTAACAAGAGTATTGAGAAATATGTGACTACTTACATTTCAGGATAGTAAAATAGTTAATAAGGAAGTTTGTTTAGGTTTGATTATTATTACAGGTGTTAAGTAACTAAATAAAAGTATGATTAGAAGGACCTGTGGTAATAGTCATCATACAAAATCCGCATGTACGAAAGGTCCCTGTTAGTTCTTTAAAGAAATAATTGGTTTTTAAATAATTAAAAAAACACCAATGGGATAACATTTGAAATGGAATAGACATTTGAAAAGAGAGATTGAAATGGAGTAGACGAAAGCAAAAGTATTTTAAAAACTTACTGTACGACGGTATTTGGACATGTAATTATTAGTAATGTAAGTTTTTATGTAAACACTTTTATGGGCCACAGAATGATCCTAGTTTTTGGACGTGAAAATTAAATCTAGAAAATTAAATTGTTACGCTGGAAATTAAGTCTAAAGTTGAATAGAGTTGCAAGAGAGACCAGTTCATATTGAATCTTTATAAGACGTAACAGAGGCGTCTCCTCTGGGCCGACTGGTTGGTTCGCAATAACAGTATATTAAGAATCGAACTATATAACGATCGGAGCGATAACTGGTTACTCTGTGGAAGCGCTTGTTTACGAGAAACTACACAAATAAGCATAAATAAGGTTAACATTGTGTTACTGCCAGAATACACTTAGTGCTGTCCGCTTAGGCAATAGACGATTCAAGTTTACAGGACGCAGCAAATTATTAATTTACGTCTACATCGTAAATTTCGAATCGATAAACAACACATATGGCAACCCTGAAGCCAGATGGACAACCTGATCTGCAGTTTTTGCCGACATACACGTTATATGTGTTTACTGTAAGATGCAAAAGTCTTTCAAATCGACAGCGGATAACAGTTCTACAGACCACGGATGCTGATATTGTTTTATTCATGAACACTTAAAGACTATAAATGTTTAAAAATAATTGTTTGAAAGACCTATTTAAAAAGTAATTCAACTGTAAAGACGTTTATATATTGTAAATATAAATTCTTACTAATCTAAGTTATGATAATTTTTCCAAGTTATGAAAGCATTATAGAGAACTGGCTTATTCTTATTAAATGTACGAACAGACTCAAAGAAGATAATAAAAAGAAGATAGAGACAAATAGGTAGACAGACAGACAGAGGTGACAAGAATAAGAGCAATAAAGAGAAAGAGAGGAAAAGAGGAGCGTGTTTTTATAATTACACTTAGAAACTATATATTCCAGTGATACTAAAAGCAAGTGATGTTTAGTGCAGACAAGAATAAGCTCCTCAAAACAAGTATTCATAGATAAAAATGTTTATTTAAAACTGAGCGCATAAACACACAGAAAAGTTAAGTTTTTATATAATGACTGTTGCACATATATTGTTTTATGGACGTGAAACTTGGACGTTGGAAAGTTACTTAAAATAAATGCCACATTCCAAGTAAATCTCGAAAGTTTAAATTTATCTGTGCTAACGTGTAACATTAAAACACACACACACACACACTCATCCGTATAAGCCATATGTCACTAATTCACTTCAACGTCAATTAGATATATTTTTATATGGTTCATGAGAAAATAATGAATTAAATATAATAATAAAATAAAAAAATATCATAGGTAAACAAGTGTGGCATTCCAATAACATGAAATTAAAAGCTTGTATAGGACTAGTTGAATAAAACCTTGAATAGATACTAATGTGATAACAATTCTACAGAAACAGAAAGAGAATGTCACATTTTTCCTGAGACCGTTAGTTAAGCGAATTACTGAATGAACTGTAGGAATCACCACTGCTTGTAGAAAATTTTGCACACCCGTAACGTTTAGTCTTTAATATGTCATTAATTGTAGCGGTGCAAGTGTTAAATTGCTTTATTAAGATCAGCTGATCATGTAACAAACATTACAAACGATTTCGTACCATAAAAAAAAGAATACCACAACAGCTCACAATGTTGTTGTTGGGTCCTTCAGTCTTTCAACGGGTTTGTACCCTCCCCGCATATACCCGTGGTGCGTGTATTACAGAGTCTCTCACAGGTATATGGGATCTACAGTTTAACACCGGATCCGAACGGCGTATTTGGGAGGGTTTATACTAGGCAGGATACCTCTCGCTGTTTTGCCATCCTTGCGAGGGTGAACGGTCGTATCTAAATCAGATAGCCCCGGCGGGAATCGAACCCGCGCCGACAGCGTAGCAGCGCCACATGTCACTACGCTACGACTGCTCCACAGCTTACAACAAACGAATTTAATTTTTTCAATCAATATGTCCTCTATGTAGAGTGTAAAAATTTGCGTGTGCTTTCAGAAACGCAAATTGGCTCCAATAATACGTACCATGTGGAATTGTGTTTTCAAAGGTGCCGCCGAAACATTTTTGAACTATTTAGTGCGGGGTCAGTTTAGCTTTTTTCTAGGGCTGAATTGTAGCTGTTACTGATGTCTCGTATATTGGAACTGGGGAGCAATGGGCTCCGTACAGCACGGAACGAAGTAGGTTCTGAGACTGAGTAACTGCGGTGGTGAAATAAAGAAGATAAAACGACTTTCACGGTATAAACGTGCCGTTAATTTGGAATTCAACGGGTTGATATTTATGAGGGTCGGTCGTTACTGTATGGTTGTCAGTTATGGTGGAATACAGTGATGTATGTGTTCATTATGTCAGCAGAAACGCTGGCGTGGCTTGAAAACGTTTCATACAATTTGAAAGGAAGATGAAATACTTCTAGTATAAAATATGGAATGCAGATAAAACATATTACACAATGGAGGAGAGGGAGGTGATAGGAAGACTAAAGAGAAAGAGATAAATTAAGAAAGACTGAAGAAATACAGTGAGAGTGAAAGAGAAATACATGGAAATAGGTAAAAGAAGTAGGGAGGAGAGAGAGAACAGACAGACAGAGGTGACAAGAATAAGAGCAATAAAGAGAACGAGAGAAAAAGAGAGGCGTGTTTTATAATTACACTTAAAAAATATATTTCAGTGTTACTAAAAGCAAGTAGTATTTAGTTCAAAGAAGAATATGCTCCTTAAAACAAGCATTCGCAGACAGAAAATTTTATTTAAAACTGAGCGTGTAAACATAGAGAAAAGTTAAGCTTTTATAGAGTGACTGTTGTACATATGTTGTTTTATGGACTGCAGTAGTTGGACTGAAAGGAAATGAAGGAGGTAAGGAACATAAAACAAGGAGGAATGGAATCTAGGAAGATTATGTGGCATATCATAAGATGCAATTACTTTATCACATGTAATATGGAAGCCACGCTCTTAGAAAGGAGACGAGGAGAAATACTTAGAGAAACATATTTTGAAGATGTCATATTAAGAATGAGGTACGAGGGTTGCCTCAAACGAAAAGAGTGACAGACATCAGAAGCGGGTGGGGGCAGCAGCGATAAGACGAATATTTGAATCATGACGATGATACTTGCCGTCATAATCCGCATAATGGAAAACAACTCTAATGGCGGAATTAGGTTTTGGAAATGTAAGAGGAAAGTAAGGGCCAAAATACTCTTCTTTTTCTTTTTCTTCCCAACCCACCAGGGAGGCCTGCAACGTCTTAACTTTCTAATATTTTCTTGCTTCCTTGATCTCTATGTTATATATCTTAGTTACTACCGCAAACGAGGTAGCGCACCAGATGTGGTGTTGCAACAAATGTTGCAACAAACGTCTCCCTCTTCACAATTGTTTCCAGAGAAATTGCCTGCGACATTAGACGTGGGTATACCCAGCATAAAGGAAGCCAGAAACCTTGTCTGTCCCAGTTACCCAACAGATTTGTCGGTAGCTAAGTTCCGTTGAGGACCAAAGAGAGAGCTTGAGATGCATAGATAGAGATAGGTAGATAGATAGATAGATAGATAGATAGAGAGAGAGAGAGAGAGAGAGAGAGAGAGAGAGAGAGAGAGAGAGAGAGAGAGAGAGAGAGAGAGAGAGAGAGAGAGAGGGGGGAGGGAGAGAGAGGGAGAGAGAGAGAGATGCGTATGGAGAAAAGTGAAGAGAATAAAGGAAAATTGAATAGGACAGAGGAAAGACAACATTAACGACTGTTCTTGCGGGTGTAAAAGAAGGGAAAAGGAGAAGAGAATAGAAGTGATTAATGATGACAGACTATGTAGAGCGCGGTGGGTGTGAGAGAACCCAATTACATGCTTGGCACGGGAGCAAACAGCGGTGTATGCGATCTGCTGACAGCATAAGGTGACGGTGTTGATTGTAGAAACTCTCATAATGTCTGAAATGTGATCATTATGTCTTACGTCACATTATGATTGGTTATGAATGAAATGTTCAGTTATATTGACACAAACTACTAGTTACACGTCTTTCTATTTAGTTTTAAGCGTCACAGTGAAAGCACTTAAATGTATCTAATGTATACACTACTTTTGATAGAAAAGAGAATTACAGTTTTGTGAATTTTTAATTGTTTTTACCGGAAGTACAGCCTGTACCTTTCATTTTGCATATGGTGATAACATACGCGTAGAATGATAATTATTCGAACAATAACTACGGTCGGTAATTGTGTCTGCCGCGTCGCTATTTAAACCAACTCTGGATTCCATAAATATTCCAGTTTTTCTGGTTCCCGAAATGAGAGTGCGGGATATTGAGCTCAATTTTTACGCTCTCGTAAGCATTAAATTGCCGGACGGCTTAGTTAATGGGAACCGAAGTACAATTCTCTCGAACTGAACGTTAAGCACTACTGGTTCAAATTATTTTCAATTCGCTTATTACCAAACAAAAATGAATAAGGATTTAAATTGCAATTAATTCGTGTGTGTAATTAGTAAATATGTACAGATTATTAAATACACATTTCTCTATACGCATTAACTTTGCGTATTTTGATTGAGTCATAGATTACTTTACCGCATTTTTGTAGACTGAAATGGAAAAAGGTGAAATCAATTTTTATTTTTATTCAGGTGTGCACGGTAACGGTTCCTGTTAACAGTTTATACGAAAGTCATCGTATGTAAACTATCTTCGTACGTACTACACAGGCTATGTAGTTATTTACTCAGGTTCAAATGATACCACAACGTATACGTTTAAATTTACGAAATACTGGATACCGCTTTTAATAACACCTTGGCCGCCATAACTGTATTCTAATTATTTCCTACCACTGCATTAGGCCTTTTGTAGTGTTTCTCTATCTATCTCTATTTGCACTGATATTTATGTAAAAGTAAGTCTAATCCTTCGAGCTAAAATAAGGTTACGAATCGAATCCCGCCGATTGTTAACTAGCAAACAGGAAACAATTCATCCAACAATTTGTATATTTATTTCTCCCACCTGGAATTCTCTTACGCAAAACAGATGTGAAAACCAAAACTTTTGTTATTTTTTAAACAATTAATGGAGGAAAATGCGCCCAGTAATGAACGATTTTATATCTAGGTAATGGATATAATCCTTCAACTTAGTCAGTTTTCCCGAGCGTTAAATTTTTGGTTCAGTAAGTTTTTTAAGTAATTTTTAGTTTAATAATAAGCATATTTCTTCAAAATATTTGGTGAAAAAGGACTTGTTTTAGTGGTGCTGACAAACAACACAAGTGATTTAGCGGTTTTTGAAAGTCCTGAAACACAAGGGGGGCAAACGTTGCAGTGCCAGGTGCATTTTTGACAGATGGTACCTATGATACTCCAGTCTTTAAGAACGATAACCACACTCATAAACTATTTTCAAATTTGAATAGACAAATTATTTTTATTACAACACAGGTTATAAAGAATTGTAGTTCCTGTAAACACAAAGAAAATTTTACTTTTAAACAAAAATATACGCATTTTAATATTCAAATAAACTTTAAAATTTTAACACAATAAAAGCAATTAAATTTAAATTTTAAATAAAAATAAACAAATTTCAACACCAAAGCAACTGCGAGCACGTAAAATTATTTACGGACCAAAATTGGTCTCATTTCTATTATTTTTCAAATCTTTCAACTAGTGTCCCCTTCATGCACTTGGGATATCGACGTATCGTTCAAAGCAATAAAATAAAATAAAAATCGTTAGAGTCAGAAGACAGTAAAGACGGCATCTTAAATTACAAAATAAAAAAGTTAAACGATACCAGAAAACTATCAGGATTTTTCTACCATCTACTTCTGGAAGTGTTAAATGTTTTGTAAAAATTTTCTAAAACCTTGCCCTGGTGAGTACTTTTATAAATATTTACAGCAAATATAGATGATCGAATAAAAGATTTTCATAAAATGGGCACTAAAACAAACACTTCGAATTTCGCTACGGAGTAGGCCTACGTAGTTGGCTGCAAGTTTCGTTAAAGTTACCACGGACCTTCTGAACGCCGCGACACGTGGGGACTAGGTTTATACCCTACATCATACGTACCCTTAGCGACGACCTCTGTAGACGTAGACAGAGTTGCCAGTTGCCAGTTGCTTACTGAGTAGTAGCGATGTAGCTGACCGATGTGATATTTTGATAATTTCATAACTATTTGTAACTATTTTATTAATAATATAACTACTTTGGATAATATACTACAATAATATTGGATAATAGGTCTATAACTGAATTAAGTCTGCTTTGGATAATTTTTTATTTGGTCTTTAATTTTCTGTTAAACTGCTCTGAAAGACCAACCATTATTTACTTATTATCCAAAAACTTAATCCAAAAACGTAATAGTACCCAAAAACTTGAAATCTAAAATTCACGCCTTGGCTTCCTTAAGTTTACAAACGTCTCGCTTAATCACAACACTCAGCACTCTTTTCCATGGTCACTAGACAGATTCGAAGAGCTTAGTCCTGGCCAACCTCAATTAAGCCTGTCATTACAATGGACTTGAATTGCCTCAAGATCAACTTGTTGACGAGGAACTTGTTGCTTCATGTTTAGAATTAGGTGACCGTCGCAATGCCATCGATACCAAGGTCACCATGAATGTTACTATTATGAGTTAACAATCGAGAGTAATATTCAGTAATACTCTGTTCTGAAAACTTTGTATTCTTTTTAAATTACACTTTATTGGCAACCCGCCAAAAATGGTTGCCATGTGTCCAGTCAAGCTTTAGTATCTACTTGTACATCATTTCTTTGTTGTATATTGACAACAGGTAATCTCTACCTACAAGCTAATTTAGTATAATTTACTATACGTTATTTGAATAAATGCGAATTATAAACCTACGTTATCTTAATAATCACCGGCATTAATTTAATCTGACTTCACTAGAGATAGCTATTCATGAAAGTAAGTTACATTTCCATTAATTAATTAATTAATTAATTAATTAATTAAATTAATTAATTAATTAATATTGATTCTCATATTATTTTAAAAATTATTTACAGTGAAACGAGGAAGCTTAGGTTATGTTTTTGACAAAACGCTGTAGGAGCACGCGTTACGACGGTCTCCTTGATCGTCGTTTGGTTCAGTGGAAAACAAAATACAATACACCAATTAAGTCACTAAAAACCAGCTTTAATTATCACAAATAACAGTTTATAATCAACTCGTACAATAATTCCAGTTAGATTTGTCCACACGCAATAATAATGTTAAATATAATGAATTCCGCGCTACAATCACTTTTCACTAATACACCACTTGCTACGCACAGTGTAAATCGCTCGACATAACACTGAACACTAAGTGGCAGTATGGACTACTTATAGTCTGCAGGGTTCCATAATATGCGTCTTTACAAACTCGTGAAATTCTAGAGAATACTTCAGCGCGGCCATGGCAGAAACACACACCGTTGGGCTAGTCAAGATGCTTCTAGAACGACACCATCGAACGCACGAGACGTTCCGCATTACGTAATACTGCCTGGCATGTCAAGCGTCACAAACGCATTACAGCTGCGGGAATGGCCGAGAAAAGAGTAGAACAACGTTCTCCAATGTATCAGAACGTTCCGTAATGGAGTAAGACTTTTTCTGCATTACGTAAAAGTATTATACTTTCGTGATTGTAGTAGTTAAGAAAGTGATTGGTATAAACTGTGTGTATATATATATATAATTACCGGTATTAAAAACATTTCTAGTCTACATTTTTTTGGAAATAAATCTTCAGCATTCAAGTACTGTATATTATTTGTTCTTTGAGATAAATTACTTTTTAATTTCTTTTACGATTTTATATTACTTCTAAATCTGTATTGTAAGTTTCATTGAATAAATAACGTGATTATTTCCAGTAATATTTATTGGTAACTTACCTTCTATATATATATATATATATATATATATATATATAATTGACATAGGTAATTATGGTTTTAAAGCTGGTTATGTTAAAGTCTATATAATCAAATAAACTGTCGTGTATGTTTTGTATTAAAACGTTCACTTACGTAAAATAATTTAAAAAAAGTATACACACACAAATACGCGCGTGCGCGTTTGTGTATGTAGCTGCAGGGGGCCTCTTGACAGCTTCCACTGGTTCCAGCCGAGGGCTCCCAGAGATGCCAGTCCGCCCCTGTTTCTATGGTTCATTTGACATCGTGATATGAAATGACTCGTAAAGCGGAGTATGCGACATGGCAAGATTTTAATTGTGTTCTCTAAAAACAATGAGAACGAAACATACGTGTTAAGAAGAATAAACTCATGATACATTAAAGTCTGGCGGTTAGGGGAAATCAAGAATGTAATTGAATAATCAAGACAAAAGCAAAGTAACTTTACTACTAATTATGAGAGTATGATTAAACACGACGTTGTGTGTGTGGGTGTGTCTGTGGGGGGGGGGTGCGCGCAAAGAGAAAAGAAGAGTATTACTTGCTAAGTAAGTTTTGTAGTATGTAAGCAATCTGCTCTCAAACGATCATATGGATTTCAAAGTTAGGAACGATTTAGAAAAAGCCTTTGCATCTTGTCTTACGTAAGTCAAACTTGTACACTTTGAAAGAAGGAGAAGGCCTGCCCGGAGGCAATGGTGATTCTGACGCGTAAAAGGATAATAGGCCTAAAGACAAACTGGATAGAGAGGAAAACAGAAGTTAAAAGTTTAGAATAATTGAAAGAGAAAAACTAAGACAAAATTTCCGTATATGTGTTCAGACATATTTGTATGAGTTTTTGAAGCAAAACTGTTAAAATAAAAACGGGAAATCGAACAAAGGGAAATGTTTTAACGATGTAAGGATGGGAATGGAAGCTGGACAATACGATACTCTCAAAAGAATGGCAGAGGTATAAGCTCGTAGTCTTTCTTGACTTTCAGATCATTAAAGAAGGAATCGACAAATTGGATGATCATCCCTCTTCGATTTAGTATAGTAAATTAGCTTCAATAAACCAGTTTGCTTAAATTATATTCTTCTTCTTCTTCTTCTTCTTCTTCTTCTTCTTCTTCTTCTTCTTCTTCTTCTTCTTCTTCTTCTTCTTCTTCTTCTTCTTCTTCTTCTTCTTCTTCTTGAAGGATTGGGTTATATTAACCTATTCCTCCACCCATCTCATTCTCGGACGACACACGTCATACTCCGAGGCTGCTTTTGATACTACAAGTATATCTAAGTTTTACACGGACAGGTTAGTGGCCTATTGTACAACCCCCTACCAGACGGACCAGAGACTGTCAGGGTTACCATACCTTAGCCAAAGGCCTCTGTTTTGGGGCGCAGGAGACTCGCTCTCACCCTACTCTTTCTGAGATAGGATTTGGTGGCTTTGTATCAGCTATTCTGATACTGGAAGTTTCTTAGAATTTCCAGTGCTCACCTATCGACATCAGTGAGCACTCTAAGATCTTAAGCCACCCAAAATTAAGAAATTAGAATTTAAAAAGGAAAACATTCTAGCCTTCGATTACTATAATAGCGTCGGGGTCCGAAAAGAACAAGAGACAGTCAGGAGAGACTAGGCAGAAAAGACTAAAAGAAGGGATCTCACCCAAGACAAGTTGAAGCAAAGTGAGAATCCAACTAGGGCACATCGGGATTGACAAACCCGTATCCACAAGATGTGGACCCCTGATGTATATATTTTCTTACATAATTAATAGTAATGTATTCTTTAAAAACGTTTACCGAATACCATTTTTTAAAAATTTTTTGTGGGTTAGGAAATTTACAATCTGTTTTCTCTAAACCTCAAGTATATTAAATGTTTGCACTTATTTGTAACATTGAAAATGTTTATAAGGACGTGTCACACATTTAAAAACGACCGCTGGTGCGTAATCGAAAATGGGAACCGGTGAGTTTCCATAGAAACTACTTCTTTGTTGTCTTTAACGTAGTACACATATAAAACTTCGCTTATGAATGCGACTACATTTAACTTATAATCTGTACATTGGTAAATGAAGAATGAATTCATTGGTTGGTGAATGAAGAATGAATTCATTGATTGGTGAATGAACATAAATATATATATATATTTTTTAGATTTATTGAAGCAGTTTCAATGCCCTTCTCTGTGCATTGCATTTGTGCAATGCCTGTAAATTTTTTGATTCATAATATATTATATTACCTTTTCTATACAGGTTTAAGCTTTCTGAAAACAAAAAAAAGTTATGAAAACAAAGGTAACAGATTTCAGGTTGCATACGCTCGCAACTGACGGATTAAGCACAAATTTCTGTCGTCTGCGCACAATCCCATGTGGGTCATGCTGTTACATTGTGTAAAATAAAACCTGTCTATTGAAGAAATTCTTCATTGTTGGTATCAATTAATTACTTTTCATGCAGTCCGTTTTCTTTTTTTATGGTTTCCAAATGACGAATGATTCAGCAGCGTATAGAGAATATTGCAGCGACACGGAACAAACGAAACACACTCTGCAGTGATGCATTGTCCCCGATAGTGTTGAAGTGTCTATGTGTGTAGGGTTAGTCGGTTATGGTTGAAAAAAAGGAGAGACGTGTTGAAACAATAGCCACTGGATATAAATAGTTAATCGTTTTAGAGAATTTTTAATACATTGGTAAAACCAGGTATTGTAATTCCTGAATGTCCACCGTTGCAATACACACGGGGAAACGGCGCTGCATATTGCTGTGAAATTACTGCAAAGTCCAATAACTATTTGATCTTTTTTTTAATGCGGGTTACTAAAATTAATGGCTTTCGTAATTGTTATTGTTACTGTAAAAATCGTAAACTGTAAATGGGCATATTCTATTCGCGCGGGACAGTGGCGGGTTCGTCTGCTGAAGAAGGGGTAAACAGCTGCTTCACCTAAAACAAGAGCTAGAAAGTTAATTTTATCACTAAACTAATTTAAATTAATTTCTACCTCTGGACCATCATACAGTCCAGAAAACGAAATCCGGGAAACACTATGCCAATAAATATGAGGTTATAAACCTTTAATAACCTATATATTAAACCTTTTGATTAACACCAAAGTACTATACGCATACCAGTTTTGCTGTCAAGACGCCTGAGTAGCGGGGGTCTACTAAATGATAGTGCGTGCTTGTGTTGGTGGAGTATTATTGGTTCTGAAACCATTGTTCAGACGTTCAGAAGACGCATTTACTAGTAGTTGCAATTTTGTGTGCGTATTAGATTGAATGTTCGTACATTATATGTAAGTGTAATTTATTGAATATATTGTTAAAGTGTGTTTTTTATTCGCTACAAGAAATACCTTGTGAGAGACAGTCAAGTCACACCGAAACTGTATTAAAAGTATTTTAAATGACGTGTAGTATTACAGTGATGCGTGCAGTCGGTTGGCATACGTCACCACATTCCTTGTTCGGTAGCAAAGGTGAACTGCTGATAGTACATTGAATCTGAATAATTTCTAAGACAATAACATAGCCTTAGTATAATTTGATGAATCGTCTAATCACCGTAACTCGTTCTCGTGCCATGCACGTTGATTGAACAAGGAAACATGATCTCTCCGAGAAAAAATGACGAAACCTTAATGCTAATAACCGAGAAAAAAGGTTAATGATAATGAGCACGATGGTACTAGTAAAATAAAACGAGAGCATTGTATGTATATTGATTAATAACAAACACATTTTATCGAAGTCTTATTCACTGCTACGCAAAAAGACTCCCCTCGAGCATAGTTTAAATGTTTTTTTGTTTTATAATTAAAAATATATTACTGTCGTATTAATTTGTATTCAGGTAATTTAGAAATACGAAATGTCGGAACCGATGTTACTGTTTCATGTCTTCCATATGTTCTTCCAAAGATTTCTTATTTCTTATTTCTTCTTTACCGAGTTGAACGGTAATTCCACATTAATAGTGTGCGCCGGAAATTGACTCTGCTACATATGAATATTAAATTAAGCTCGATTCGCGTCCTATTCATTATTTCCGTTTCATTACTGGCAAAACGAGAATTCTGAATAATGAACATGTGCATGCGATTATTATTTACTGTGAGGAGGTTTAGTCAATTGTGACCGAAATAGAGTTTTGATATACCGGATATCTGTTATACATGTTAAATAATGCCCTACACGTTTGTCTCATTTTAAGATACATATCATTAATAAAAAAATAGAATTGATTGGCATAGTTATATTTCAACCGAACAAATAGTTTCTATTTAAAGATAAATATTAATTTTTTATTATTCTCCGTGTGAAATATAAACATGGGCCTTCTGAATATGTGTATTTTTCATTCCAAATAGGTCAACGTTTTTTTACTCTACAGTCAATAATACTGAATTAATTATAATTCATAATAATTAATTATAATTAATGATAAACATTAATTATTACACTGTGATAAAAATAAAATTATAATAACATGTTCAATACAATAATTAGAAAATGTATAAACATATTTATATATTTTAATGTTTAGCTATATGAGGTCTATAAGTTAACTTGGGTATAATGAAAACAAAGCGCTTATTTTTCGTTAGATAATTTTGAAGTATGTTTTCTTTGCAGCTAAATCGTGCAGCCATTTTAAATAGATAAAGTCATTTGTTGTTTTTAAGTTAACCGTTAAAATGCATTAAGACAAATATAGAATATATATTACGGCGATTATTCATTACAGTCTCCAATACTACAATGAACAATTTTGACTCTAATGTAAATTTGTTGTGCCCCACGTTCTTTGGGAGCCAAATATACAACGGTGTAATTAATTAATTTGTGAATTACTTAATTACTTAATTTAATTACGTATTGATTAATGAAGTATACCCTTCACAAGCCAATTACAACAATGTAATTAAGATGCAAATCTATTAATTACTCAGGTTGCTTACTTTATGATTAATATGGTTCTTTATGTTTATTGATCAATCAATAATATAGATCGATTCGTGCGTTAGTCGCCATTTACGATAGTGTAATTAAAATGTTAATATAAGATTCTAGAATTCTCATAAGTGTTCACTCAATACTCATTAAAATTCATGTGGTTATAATACTATACACACTTTAAAAAAACCTAGTCGAACAGTATGTTTTTCGGTAATATGAAGTAATAAAAAGTTAAATAATTAAAATAAAAGTTGAACGAAAGTCCATTCGTATACAAGAGGCCAAAATAAGATTTCTCAAGCACGTGGCAGGACATACTCTTCAAGATAGCAGAAGAAATGTAGCAGATAGCCCAATACGGCAGGAATTGAATATTGTGAGTATACTCGATAGGATTGGCCAATGTCGGCTAAAATGGTTGGGACTTCTTAACCGAATAGATGATTACCGCAACCCCAAACAACTATTGAGTTAACTACGAAAGGGCGGAGAGATGTGGAGCGTCCGAAGAAGCGTTGAAGTGAACACTCTAGTCTATCTGCTTGAGGCCGGAACAAACCACTTTTGATTTAATCGTTGTTTAAGATGCTGATGATGATGATGATGACGATTAACATAAAAGTTGAATCAGACAGTGAAATAGATTCAGTATGTATTATTCATAAGACGGCCAACAAAGTATCTGTGGAATATGTGAACTTTTCTTTTTCAGTTAGAATATTTGGCATTCGGATATCTGACTTTCTACTGTATATAGTTTTGAGGATAAACACAGGATGGTCACATTTTATGTTGGAGTTAAAATCGAAAGTAGTAAATCGATTAAAAGTTTTATTTTATGGTCTAAAACCAACTTAATCACTTAATCGACGAATCATTTGTACAAATACGATTTGCGTCCTCACGCTTCTAGGCTGTAATGCTTAAACTTCAATTATCGTATGGTAGATTTATTGGTACGGAGGCCGATTAGTAATCTGTGTAGCAGCCTATCTGATGCTTGTCATGCATTGCGTAATCAGCGGGATGGTGGTGGTGGTAGTCGCGCGCGCGCGCGCGCGTGTGTGTGTGTAGGAGGGTAACAATAATAATAATAATTATTATTATTTTATTATATCTGTCCTGGTTTCCGAGGCCACTGTTGTAATTGTGTGTTGTTGATTGAGACCACCGTATAGGGCAACCGACCCTATGCTGGGTAGATTTTTTATCGACCTAAATTTTTATCGATTTGAAGAACGTTGAGAAATAAATATAGAAAGAAACCCAAATAAAATTTTATAAAACAATGGCAATACCTACACTACTGTGGGTCATAAAGAAAATAGATGAACAGAAGATACAAACAGCAGAAATGAAATTTCTGAGATCAGTTAAAAGGTATAATAGACGAGATAATATACAAAATTAATAGTTAAGAAATGATTTAGACATTTTTGCAGTTAATGGAAGGATTAAATAATACAGAAGAAAATGAATTCAACACATCAATATAATCGAAGAAAGTAGAATATCGATGGTGGTGAAAGATTACAACCCTAGACGCAGAAGAAAAGTTGGTAGACCTAAGAAAACGTAGACTGTGGAATAGGAACAGGCCGCTAAAGCCTAAAACTGTTAAGAAGAAGAAGAAGAAGAAGAAGAAGAAGAAGAAGAAGAAGAAGAAGAAGAAGAAGAAGAAGGAGGAGGAGGAGGAGGAGGAGGAGGAGGAGGAGGAGGAGAAGAAGAAGAAGAAGAAGAAGAAGAAGAAGAAGATGATGATGATGATGATGATAATAATACTTCCCACTTGTGACCGTTGGTGATCTTTACTGTGTATCATGTTAAGCAGACGTTGTTCTAGTGCTCTTGAATATATGGCAATTGAAAGTAGTATTTTTGTGTTGTTTTCGGAGAAAGGTGTGGTGAAAACACGAGAATAGGGCTTGGGAACCAGTGTGTGTGAGTGGTTGGTTAATTAGTGATTATAGGTTATAGGTAAAATAATGATTATTTGGTGGCCCTAAGGTAGGACTAGGGTATAACATTGTGAACTAGTTAGTAGTTAAATAGACATATTTAAACTAAGTGTACAACTGCGCATGACTACTCAAAATTTTTTGAACACATTCATACTATATAAAGTGACTTGGACCGTATAAAATAATGTTTAAATCCAGGAGATGTGCCAACATTCTTAGTCTACACACTTGTAAGTGGTATTCAATTGACATTTTATATATATTATATTCAGGTTACTTCTGTTATACTCTGTTAACTAAATGTGAGCTTTGGTTGAACAATATATAGGCCCTATATACTTGCAAACATGTACATTATTAGATGAGTACTGTCATCGGTTTGTGTTTGTTTCTGTGTATATGACAGAGAGAGAGAGAGCGAGAGAGGGAGAGAGAGAAGGGTGAGGGAGATAGCGAGAGAGTGGTGCGTGTGCGCGTGCGTACATGTACTTAATAAGAGAAAAATAAATTTCTTGATTGTGGCTAACTGCAAACATAACTTTTAAAAAGAGAGAATCAAACTTATAAGAGGAACTAGTTCCCAGATATCCACTAAAGACATTCTCTTGAAACCCAGACCCCGGATAGACGTGCTAAACCCAAGGAATTTCGCTGAGAATTAACTGCGTATTTAACTTCTTCAAAAGTATTGCTACCTGTTTTCCCTACTATTTGTCAAAACCCCTTCATTTTTCTATCTATTTTGCTTATATATGAGTTCATCGATTTTTTGTACATCTATGTTAAATTTTCAAGCGTGATGTGTGCTTGTAAGGGAAGCAAACATAAAGAAAGGGGAGAGTCAGGAATGTTGTATACCGCAGTTGTCGTAAATTTGGATTTATACAATGGAAGAACAATACAGAAGTATAGTAGAAGGGAATTTGTATAATGGCATTACAGCAGTTACCGGAGAGAAAGTGACGAATTCACATTCTGCTACTGGCCTACTGGTGATGTTGCTTTTTCGGCATGAAATGAGAAGGAATTTGAAGAACCAGTGAATCGTAAGGGTAGGATATCAATGGTAGGATTCTTACGAAGTGAAAGTTACTAGAGATAAAATTAATATTATTAAGTTTATAAAGAGTCTAGGAAAAATTAAGTGAATATTAAAATAGGAAAAGAAAATTGCAAGTGATGACTGGTACTTAAGGAGAAAATCTTAAAAACAGAAAAAGCGACGAAGATTTAAAAGAAAGCGTTATACAAGAGAAGTGAGTTCTTTTACTGGAAAACATTTATTTAAAATGTATTGCAAGTCTATTTAAACATTAGTAAACTTTTGTTTGAATTGACGTGTACAAACTGTAGCCTTTTATGACAGAGGTCCAGAGAGAATTTGGAATACCAAAGAGCCTGGTGGTTAATGCTTAATAAATGTGGTGCTATATAAAAGAGATGTTGTGAATATTGTAGAACAGAGTGAATAATGAGAATGGTTTGCGCTGCGTTGGAGAGAGAAAACGTTTAACAGGAGGAGGGATTATGACATATTCTAACACACCTGAGATCGTTTACTACACTGGTGTAGGATGCGACGAATGGACATCGCGTTAGCAAGGAACGTTTACCGCGTGCACACAGTAAACGTAACAAATCCTGTCAATGTTTTCTGTACCAGATCGTATAATTTACGTGTAGGACTGGGACACCTTCATGTAGTAGCCACCTTCTGCCATCAGTATCTGTCGCTTTCGATTTCTGATGTAGTTTTTATTTTCAATATACGTTTATACCTTCTTACTGAAATGATTTCTTACCAATGTTTTCCTAGTTTTATCCACAATTCCTTCTTCCCAGTGCCCCTTTTAAAACTGCTGAATATGTATATATTAAGTTCTATTCAATTAATTCATTTTCTTTCATAATCTTTACAACACGGCATAGACAAAATCCTGCCTGTTCCGCCTTCAAAGATCCTCCAGTCATATTTTCCTTTGTCTACCCACCCCTGTGTTCTATAGATTTATATTCCTAGACTTGTTTGGTCAGTCTTGAAGCTAACATTCTTGTTAAGTGTTTTTTCTACTGTTGTTTGTAATCTTTTAATTTTTTATTAAAAGTCTGTAACTTTTCTCTTACGATCTCATTTTTTTAGAGTTTAGAACAGCTTTTAACTCCTGTTAAGAATACTATTTCCGAGAAATGTATTTCACTGTCTTGTTTCTTGGTTGTTGCCCATAATTCACACCCAAAGGACAGTACAGAGATTGCCATAAATTTGTGGAACTTTAATTTTGTATCTAGTCTAGAAATCTATTACTAATCATTGTTTTTGGTCCTTATTGACTCCTTACCTCGTAATGGCATTGCCTTTGTTTTTATAATGGACATTCCCTTATTGTATTGCAAATCCGATGAAGCTTAAAATCAGATTTTTCCAAATCAGGCTATATATTTCAAGTACAAGCAAGTCGTCAGCAAACAGTTGCACATTCAAATATCTATTTCCTGATGTCTTACTAACAGGGATTCCTAGATGTTCCATTTCCTTACCAGATCGTGAATATAAATGTTAAAAACCATAGGTGATATATACTGCACCCTTCTCTAATACATTGGCTGACAGATATTTGTTAAGATATCCTGGAGTTAATTTTAACAGCTATTCTTGATTCGTTATATAGGGCCTTGTATAGTTCTTATAAATTGTTGAGGGTATCCCCGTTCTTCTGATATTTGCCACAAAAAATTTCTATCTACTCTATCAAAGGCCTTCTTAAAGTCAACGATACACTTAATTTCCCTTTATTTCCTTAATTTCTTCTGTTTCTTTGTAACAACTTACTTTTTTGCTTCAATCTCATTAATACTTGTAATATCATTTTCCTTTCAGCTTTATTTAGTACTTCTCCTTTCATACAAATCTTTGTTGATGGACCATCTCCTGACTTCCTACCCTTCAACTGTCATTTGTAAGGATACCTATTTGTATATTACCCCAGGGTAAAGTATTTGTATATATAACATAAAGATAAACATTTGGATCATATGAAGTTAAATAGTTTTAAATGGTGCATAAGATAACAGATAAGAATTGGAAAATGACATCTGTTTTGAGCAATGATTTATTTGGGTACTAGGAGGAGGAGGAGGAGGTGTGTGTGTGTGTGTGTGTGTGTGTGTGTGTGTGTGTACCTGCCCTCACGTCACGTGATAGCTGCAGGAAACAATCGTGCTTTGTGTACACACGTATCTTCGTTATGGTAGTGAGTTCCAGTTCAGACAGCCATACGTTACGAAAAATTAAATATATTTATTTAATAAAAATTCGCTAATTATGAGTGGGAAAGTACGCAAAAAGTGATGTGTGGAAACTGACGCGCGGAATAAAGCCTGGACCTGTCAACCAAGCAGTCTTTGACCTATCAGCGTGCCTTGAGTATAAAACCCGGCCGATTCTGACCGACTCAACAGGCACCAGGCACTATTAGTCACTGGGACAAGACGTCAGTTTGCTCAGCGACATAGAACAGACGCCAATAATTCTCGACGGGAGACACTCTGTAAAACGGACAACTGACAACAGACTCCAGTCATTCCTGACGGAGGAGACTCGGCCCGACAGATGATTGAAATGGAAACTCCGACATAAGAATCATCACCAGCATCATCAACATCGTCCACGACACAAAAAAAACACACACACACGACACGGTAACTCAACGTGTGTCAATGACCAGGTGAATGATGAACGATTTTTTTTTGTAAACAAACACAGAGAAGAAACCGAAATATAAATATAAAATTGTACTTAGTGTAAATACAAAAGTTTAAGTAATTACAGTGGTTAAAGTATGCAGTTTTAACATTTGTTTTTTAATATCTTTTGTATTTTATTATAAGTACAATATTTTATTTTAAGAGTGCACAATAACTAGTGTTTATTGAATTAAAGTAAATGTTATATTTGCTTAAAATAATGCAAATAAACTTTTCATTAAAATGTAATAATTATTTAAATTTTATTTTTATATGTAACTTGCAATTTTTAAATTAATTATTTGAGTTCATTATTTACGTCTGGCACCAAAGTAAGTCAAACAGGGTCTTATATTTAAGGTGATAACAGTGTTTTGTTTGTTGTAAATTGTTTATAAATGTAATTGTAAATAAATTGTTTCCACCACGAATTACTGTGAAACTATAGTCTTCCGCTGAGCAAACCTTCTCTACATATACACATAAGCGCCGGAAGTAGAATCGCTCGTACTTGGCGGGACGGTTTTCTTTGACAGTAGACTGTTAATGTTCTTTCTTTTACTTAAATAATATATTTGTTTCATGGTGACAAAATAGGCTCTGATGGTTGGGAAAAGTGCGAACGGCAAAGCGTGCGCCTTTACTCTATGTAGCGCATAGCGAACGGGTACCAGAGTGCGCAGTCCCTGGTCAGTAGCTGTGTCCGACCTCTCGCGCCAGTCCGTGATGTCTATCTGGACAGATGGACGCTAGTACATCGGGCTCGGGCCGCTTGTTCTCCCCTCATCAGCGTACTGGCGTTCGGCATAGTCGTACATCGGGCCGAGCGATAGGGGGAGGATACCTCCCTGACAGCGGTAGTACCTGGCTTACTACTCGCCTGGTGGGGTAGTGTTACCCTGTCACCACCAGAAAGTGGCGGAAGAACCGTAGACCTCCGAGGAAGATCCTGTGGATCGTTCCCCGGAGGTCGGTCCCGCGACCATTCTGGGTTTCGGAAGTCGTTGTGTTGATCATCAACGTAAACAAATATCGGTATGGAGAACCATACATGACTTCCATATTCTAAGATTTATATTTAAAATCATTTTCAGCCAAACAGCCAGGCTGTGTCTTACCTGCCTTTTTATTGCTGTATTAAATGAAAAATATTATATTACATTAAAATGAAAAAATTATAATTTTATTGCCTGGCAACAAAATTATTTTATTTTTAACAATTACCATTGTTTCAAAAAGTTTAAATAAATTTTCAAGTACTTTACTCTTGTTAAAACGTAAAAGGTTGCAGGTAAACTACCCCTTCCCCTTAACCGATCTTCACCAAAATCGAAATTCATTGAGACCTCTACAATTCAGGGACGTATGCAAAACATTATTTGATTCTGTTTGAATTTGCGGCTGTTATCGTGTGCCATAGAAAATACGCTTGATAAAAAAACGTTGCAGGTAAACTACCCCTTCCCCTTAACCGATCTTCACCACAAACAATAGGTCTTGAGTACTATACAAATAAGGGCTGTATGCAAAACATTATTTGATTCTGTTTGAATTTGCGGCTGTTATCGTTTGCCATAGAAAATACCCTCGTTAAAAAAACGTTGCAGGTAAACTACCCCTTTCCCTCAACCGATCTTCACCAAAAAAAATAGGTCTTGAGAACTCTACAATTTAGGGCTGTATGCAAATAATCTTTTGATTCTGTTGGAATTTGCGGCTGTTATCGTTTGCCATAGGAAATACCCTTGTTAAAACATAAAACGTTACAGGTAAACTACCCCTTTCCATTAACCGATCTTCACCAAAAACAATAGGTCTTGAGTACTCTACAAATCAGGGCTGTATGCAAAACATTATTTGATTCTGTTTGAATTTGCGGCTGTTATCGTTTGCCATAGGAAATACCCTTGTTAAAACATAAAACGTTACAGGTAAACTACCCCTTTTCCTTAACCGATCTTCACCAAAAACAATAGGTCTTGAGTACTCTACAAATCAGGGCTGTATGCAAAACATTATTTGATTCTGTTTGAATTTGCGGCTGTTATCGTTTGCCATAGAAAATACCCTTGTTAAAAAAACGTTGCAGGTAAACTACCCCTTTCCCTCAACCGAACTTCACCAAAAACAATAGGTCTTGAGAACTCTACAATTTAGGGCTGTATGCAAATAATCTTTTGATTCTGTTTGAATTTGCGGCTGTTATCGTTTGCCAAACAAACAAAATTACCCTTGCTAAAAAAAAACCGTTGCAGGTAAACTACCCCTTTCCCTTAACCGATCTTCACCAAAAACAATAGGTCGCGAGTACTCTGCAAATCAGGGCTGCATGCAAAAAATTATTTGATTCTGTTTGAATTTGCGGCAGTTATCGTTTGCTATAGAAAAAAAATCTATAGACAGATAGACACACAGACAGATAGACAGACAGATAGACACACAGACACTTTTCGGAAAACGACTTTTTTTCATGTTTTGAGTGTAGTAGAATCAGAATCTGCAATAATCTCGAACACGATTTTTTTTGCCATCACCATACTTCCATTCCTTAAGGAATATGGAAGTAAAAATGGTGTACTGAAAAATGGTACCACGGGATCGTGAACTAGGCCGGTCGGAGCTTCTGCCCCCCACCCCGGTGACCATGAGTTGAGGAATGGTTTTGTGGTGGTTGTTGTTGACCCAATTAAGGTAGATTTTCCCTAAACTGGTCTTTCTGAGAGTTCGTGTGTGTGACCTGAGATCCGTATGGAGTTGGTGGGCCACATCCGGTTCCTCCTCTTTTAGGAGATTCTCCGACTCTTGTTTCGCGTCTTCTTCCACCAGTTGTTTGTTGTGTAACAAGCTCCGTCAGCTAGTGTAGTGCAAAGACGTCGCTTGCCAGGACAGTCTCGTAGTCAACAGACACTGCTACAGCCTATTACAAAGTTAAATTGTTTTACTTACTTAGCTTACTTTGTTTAATAGTTTTTCTAACTATATGCGTTATATTGTCGTCTTTGTGTGTAGTACGTTTTACACGCTATGTTTTTTTAAAAATAAAGTCTGAGCTTTGAAGACGCAAAATGATTACTCCCAGAAAAAAAGAGGGAGAAGTACATTATAAAATTATTTATAATAATAGCTACCCTAGAAACATCAAACAAAACAAATCTTAAAAATGTAAACAAACATGTAATAGATAATACCATAGTCGAAACTGAAAACGCAATTAACAATGTAGAACAAGAAAAACAAGATAAAATAAGAACAGAAGCCTCAATGGAAATAATAAAATATATCAAAAAATATAGTAACCAAAATCATCATATTATAAATAAAAATAAACAAAATAAAACCATTAATAATATAAAGCAGAAACTAACGACTAATAACCTCACTTTAACCAAAGCTGATAAGAGTAATAGTACAATAATAATTTATCAGAAAGATTTAGACGATAAAACAGAAGAATTTATAGTTAATAATAATTGCATAACATTAAATAAAGATCCCACAAATAAATGTCAAACACAAATAACAAATATACTAAAAAATAGTAACCAAATCATAAATCCTAAAGACTCTTTTAAATATAAAATGGATAATCCTTGTGCACCAAAATTAAATTCTTTAATAAAATTACACAAAATCAATAAACCTATCAGACTTTAATAAACGCTAGGACCGCACCAAATTATATAATATCAAAATTACTAACTCGAATCTTAAAACATAAAATTGAACTTCCAGCAAAACACAATATAAAAAATAGTACCGAACTCACGGAACAACTAATAAACGTAGAAGTAAACAGAAATACAAAATTATATTCATTCGACATATCAAACGTGTATACAAACATTCCCATTGAAGAAACTATAAATATTATAATAAATAATCTGAAAACAAATAACGAAAGTAACACATACATTAAACAGTTAACTAATACTTTAAAAATAATTTTAAATCAAAATTATTTTCAATACAACAAATTGTACTATCAAACAAATGGCCTTGCTATGCGAGCCCCAACCTCCGCTATCATATCAGAAATCTTCCTACAAAAACTCGACGAACAAATAATAAATATAATAAAATTAAACGACCCATTAGGATGTTATTTTAGATACGTTGATGACACTCTGTACATTTCCCAAAACAATGGTATAAATATAAATAAAATATTCAACTCCATAAATAATTTACATTCCAAAATAAAATTCACGTTAGAAGAAGAATCTAATAATAAATTAAATTATTTAGACTTAACAATAAAGAAAAATGAAACAAATTTTGAATACTCAATATACAGGAAACCTTTTCAAACTGACTTAGTAATACCAAATACTTCTAATCATCCTCCCCAACACAAAATGGCAGTATTTAATTCCATGATTTACCGAATGCTTAGGATCCCATTAAATAACACAGAAAGAAACAAAGAAAGAAAAATTATCCAACAAATAGGTTAAAAATGGATACAAAATAAAAACTGTAAATAAATTAGAAAATAAAATTAAACATAAAATCACTAATAAAATTCCTAAGAACACTACATTTAAAAATTCACCTATTAATGATAATATAAAATATACAACCTTCACTTATTACGGAAATATAACTCAAAAACTAAATAAAATATTTAAAGATACTAATTTTAAAATATCTTATAATACAGATAATGTAATTTTTAATAAAATAAAATCTAAAACTAAATCCAATACTCACAATAAAAATGGAATATATAAAATAGAATGACCAGATTGCAATCAATTTTACGTGGGCCAGACGAAGAAAAAACTACGAGATAGATTCGTTCAACACCGCAATGCATATTTAAAACCAAATATTTATAAATCTAATTTAGCCACACATTGTCTAAATAATAACCACCAGTTTCCAAACATTGAAAATATAAAATTAATTAAAAACATACAAAAAGGTCAAAAATTGAATATTTGGGAAAATCTTAACATTTACAAACACAATAACAATAATTTATTAATTAAAGAACAAACCCAAATAAAAACAAAACAAGACGATCTATTTAAAATTATATATTTACTAAAAAATAAAAATGAATAAAATATAAACAACAAAATTTCAAATATAACCGAGAAAACAGCTGCTGAAGAAAATAAACATTAAAACAATCGTTAACTAATCGACCTAAATCGATTATCAGTTATTTTATTAAAATCGATACACATTCGATTATTTTTATATTAATAGAATTATTTCGATTGTTATTAATTTACTTAGAAACCTCTGATGATAATGATATTTTTCAGTGAAACGTGCGTCAGGTGTTAAAAAGAATATACGAAATTAGACTACTTGCAGAAGAAACAAATTGAAAACATCACTATATATATATATATATATATATATATATATATATATATATACTATAACAATACAAATACAACTGTTTAATATAAATTGATTTTGTGGAGCCCCACGATTTTGGAGCGCCAATACTTTATACAACGGTACCTTTTGTGCTGTGTTTACATTCATACAACATTACCGTGTATGTATAAATTGGAGTTCAGGTGTAATTATAATAAGAGTAGTCCTTTTAGGAATCGTAATATGTTTTCATTTATTTGTTCAAACAAACAAAATAAAAAATAATAATATAATAATAATATTTACTTCGCCATAAAATATTCATTATCTATTGTTTCAATGTTTCTTTGGTTGCCGTACACTTATCATAAAAATATATTTTATATCTTATGCCTTATATTAGCAGTTCTATGTAAAACATTTCTTTGTTATACTATAAATTCTCGACTACTCAGTCTGAATGTGTGCTTTATAAATTTGTTAATATTTACATTATTATTCTATACGTGACATACCTTTTTACGGCTTTATAATCATTTTAACGAACTAATTGAATATTTCCAATTACTTTACTTTATATGCTTTCAATGACAAATTTAAATTATTAAATCAATTGTTAATTCTCCAAGCAAGTATTTAAATTATCTTTAAATTGACTGTTCATCATTAAAGAAAATATCATTAAAGAAAATTTTGATTACAAGTAAATTACATTCTCTTATCTCTAAATACATAATTTTCCTTTAATTTAAAATATTTTTTTTTATTAATGTCTTTCAATGTCTTTATTCTTTTATAATTATAAATTGGTTTTTCGTTACTTCAATTCTGCAGATTGTCCCATGTCCTCCAGTGATCTGTCGGTCCTCTCCTACTGGATGTCCTCTTGCGTTTTCCGGTTCCACTGGTCGTCCTCCCGTCTCTCGTCCTTCATGGTCCCATCGGCTGGCTGTAGAATGGTATGACGTGTTGCTCTGGATCGGCTGCTGTTGCTATATAAACCGTCTCTATTGCTCTGCGTATCGTTCCTCTGCTTGATGTTCTCTCGCCATCTGTCTAGAGTGTTGATGTTTGTAGTTGTAGACTGGTTCTAGACGTCCGATAATTGTAGTTACGGTTCTTTTTTTTATTATATTGTCCGTAATACTTTACAGTTTATAATAAAAGATCTTTTCGATGTTGGCCATAGCGTCTAACTATGTCTGAAGTAATTAAAATTTCGCGTCTCTGACGGACATAAGCGTACCGCTGCAATTGAAAACTGATTGAAGAGTAATTAAAAATTCTCGTCGCTGACGGACGTAGCGTTCCGCCACGACTGAAGACTGATTGAAGAGTAAATTTGGCTCTCCTGGGCTCGTATTTATATTCATCAAAAAAACCACACCTGTCGGCTCAGGATTCTGCAGGTCAGAAGCTGTTCGCGGCGTCTGTTCCCCCACTCTCGTCTTATTTCACATATTCGCACATTTTCGCCAATTGCAGTGTCTAATGTGGATTTCAAGGTGATCTAACATTGTCTAATTTAATTACACATATTATACGTAATTATCATAATGATCGCATCATTAGTGTAATTACTTTGCTTTAAAAATCGCACAGAATTCGCACTGATCGTCGTAATTACATAGAATTCGCACTGCAAACGTGTCTGATTTTAATGCATTTTTAGAAGTCTTTACACTCTTTCTAATATTTATGGTTTGCTTATAATTAAATAAAACTTTAATTTAGCATCTATTTGGGGTGAGATTGCAAGCTTTCAGGCTTGAACAGGCTTCACTCACACACACTATTTACTTGTGTACACGCTCTCAGCGGTAATCGCGTGATGATCCTGTTGATTCCTGTTTATAACCCAGCTTCCAATTTCACACCTGCTTGTCTATCACATATTACTAAAATTAATTTAAATATTTATTTTATTTCATATATGCGTATTACAGCATATGCTTGTATTGTAGCAATACATATATGTGTGTGTATTTAGACTACATACGCGTAAATAAATGGAACACTAGCTGTATAATACAAATACAACTCCGAAATTACCATAACTACCTCCTCGTTCGTGAGTTCAACCGAGGCGCGCGCGCACGCACACACACACACACACACACACACACACACACACACATTAACGCACTACAGCATATCAGAAAAAGATTATATAGTGAAACCTTAAGTAACGACTCTAGAACATTGAAAATGTATAACAGACTGGAGCGTTCGTCAAAGTGTTATTCTAAATTGACGAATAAATATGATGGTTGCGTTTGTTAAAATTTTTTAATTATTATATGACATAATTTTTTGTCTAAAGCCTACACAGCTGTTGTCAATATTTCCAAAATTATTACTGAATATCGGCCCGTTAGGCTTTGGTCGGGTGCCATAATTCTCGGTATCGTCGGCAACCTTTCGTATATCGTCAACCTCGGGGATCTTCTTCAGTCGCAAAAAGCGACGAGTGTACAAAACCAAGGACCCTGAGAGGGAATACAAAACGTTGCCGACGATGTCGAGAATTCGTAGCAACCGACCACGGCCTAACAGCCCGGTATTTAGTAATAATTTTGGAAAAATTGTGTCACGTTAATTGCGAGATCACTCCGGGACACTGTGTTTGAAGGGAGAACAGTTGCTCACCTATAAAACGAGGATCGGATGATATCAGGCATTTGTTTTTCGCATATTATTCTATGTATCTTAGAAATACATAATCTGAACAAAATAAGTAGTACGTCTAGCCGTTATCAGAACTTTGTACTAACATTTTTTTCATAGAAACGCTATTTCGTTGACTACTAAACCCCAATGTTTCAGTACCTTGGTAAACGCGCTGAACTTAAAAGTCATTAAGGTTAAGCTATTCACTTGTAGCAGGTAATTTGACACAGCGATAAAGCAGATAATACTTGTTCAGTTGAACAAAAGCGTTTTGTAGCTGGTAGCGAAGACGTCATTATCACTTAGCGTCCGGATACGAGGCATTTACTACGTCTGAGTACTGCCAACAACAGCGACACCAACAAAAACTAATATTTCCTTTCTCGTGACGAGCAACAACACCGCGTACCCAGAGTAAGTAGGTTATAAAGTCAACGGTAGTGGAATATTTGTGTCTACTGATGTTAGCTATCACTGATTTAATGTTTAAAGACAACGTTCCGATTGCCATCTTTAGGCAAATAATTATATAGGACAATAATATAATAGTAATAGTAAGTTCCCCTGAGCTGCAGTATTGTATTTGCTCATTATTTTGATCAAATTCATTTGTTATTTAGTACATACCAATATCAGATAATTTTAAAATTGTTACAAAAATTTTCAGAAACCCCGATTACTCTGCTATTTTTACTTCCATGTTCCATAAGGAAATGGAAGTATGGTGATGGCAAAACAAAAAATCATGTTCGAGATAATTGCAGATTCTGATTGTACTACCCTTAAAACATGAAAAAAAGTCATTTTTCTAAAAGTGTCTGTCTGTAGATTTTTTTTCTATGGCAAACGATAACAGCCGCAAATTCAAACAGAATCAAATAATGTTTCGTGTACAACTCTGAATTGTAGAGTTCTCAAGGCTTGTTGATTTTGGTGAAGATCGGTTAAGAGAAAGGGGTAGTTTACGTGCTACGTTTTATGTGATGACAAGGTTAATTTTTTCTATGACGAACGATAACTGCCGTAAATTTAAACAGAATCAAATACTTTTTCGCACACGTTCCTGAATTATAGGATCCTCAAGGTCTGTGGATTTTGGTGAAGATCGGTTTAGAGAAAATGGTAATTTACCTGCAACGTTTTATGTTTTAAAAGGGTAATTTTATTTTTATGACGAATGATAACTGCCGCATATTCAAAGAGACACAAATAGTTTTTTGCATACACTCCTGAAATTTTAAGCACTCAAGGCCTTTTGATTTCGGTGAAGATCGGTTAAGGGAAGGGGTAGTTTACCTGCAACATTTTATGTTTTACAAGGGTAATTTTTTCTATGACGAACGGTAACTGCCGTAAATTCAAACATAATCAAATAATTTTTTTCATACGTCCCTAGATTGTAGAGGACTCAAGGCCTGTTGATTCTGGTGAAGATCGGTTAAGGGAAATGGGTAGTTTATCAGCAACATTTTATGTTGTAACAAGAGAAATTTGTTCATGACGAATGATAACTGCCGTAAATTCAAACAGAATCAAATAATTTTTTTCATATGTACCTGAGTTGTAGAAGACTCAAGGGCTATTGATTTTGGTGAAGATCGGATATGGGGAAAGGGTAGTTTACCTGAAACACTTTTTGTTGTAACAAGAGTAAATTACTTAATTTGTGATAAATAAAGTATCCTGATAAGAAGATCTTAATAATCCACTGCAGAAACGTAGATGAAATATCTATAAATAAAGAGGTTACTTGAACGGGGTGGGGGTAATTTCTATAAATGAAAATTATAGTTGAAGTGGGAGGGGATAATTTTTATATGTGAACTACGTTATCGGCAACAAAGTAGTAGTTTGTTGTTAAAATTCCTTCTCGGGCTGTTTGGCCGTAGTCCTATGTTTTCTGCAAAACCAGACGTTTCGGCAGTGCCGTCGACTGCCAACATCAGTGAAAATCGAGTGCGATAACGTGTGGTGGTATACGTTAGTGACCACGGTACTGTGGTTAAGCTGAAGCAATAAGTGGAAAGAAGTAGTTCCTATGGAAACATTTCATTTCGTAAATGATTTTAAATATAAATCTTAGAACATGGAAGTCATGTATGGTTCTCCATACCGATATTTGTTAGTTAAATAGCAACTTTAAAGCAAACAGTTGTACAATAAACACTCAAATTTCCAGACTGCTCCATTGGTTTTTTATAACCATAATGCCATAATGACAAGAAATTTAGTCCTAGCTGTTGTGTTTATGTATGTTTCCATACTATAGACCTACAGATCATCTATAATATCTAATACTATTCACAAATATATGCAAATGCATAAAGTTCTTTTGCAACCATAGCCTATAAACCTTTCGAAGGCAATCCAAAATTTGCAAGAAGTATTGAGTGATAATAATTTTGGCAAATTATTAAAGACAGCGAGATTGTATTCTGAATAAAATTCCTCATGGCGTAATGTCCCTTTTAATTTTATTCAAACTGAGTTTCTTTTGTGGCACATGGTGCCACTAAAATTAAAAAAAAAAAAATTACAGTAAACGCTACATTCAAATTTTGGTTAAAATTCTCATTAATCTAATATACACATAAAGTTTTTATCTTTTCTTTTTGGGGAATGGTGTTCTAAATTTTTTGAAATTTCCTAAACTGTTCACTAAATTAAGATTTAGTAAAAATTCTCTTTAATTTGATATCAAATGGATTTTTGTGGTTTTATCAAAATGTTGACCCACTTTTTGAACAAATTAGAAACATGTTTAAATATAAATTCAGATATAAATTTCAGAAAATACATACATTTGACAAAAATTAAAACATTTTAAGATATAGATAACATTTTAAAATATTTTTGTTAACATCACCTTGAATTTGGTACCCTACATCGGTTTTTGTAGTTTTTTCAACTTTTTAAACTTCCGCTACTGTTTTGGGAGCGATAAATCTAAAAAAAAAATCATTACTTTCGTAGTGACCGTCAATCAATAAATTTTAACGATGAAGTTTTGCGAGGACCGGTCAATAACGTATAACACAAATTAAAAAAAAAATTTGTATCAATTAAATTACATTTTGTTAAATTATTTAATTTAACAAAAAAAATTAAGTTTTTGTTTAATTACTTATAATAGTAATATAATAGTAATTAATTACTAAGTAGTAAGTAATAGTAAGTAATTAATTAATAGTAAGTAATAGTATATAATAGTAATTAATTACCACAAATAATTTAATAAAATGTAATTTTATTGACACAAATAATTAAGAAACAATTTTTGTGTTATTTTTTTCGACCGATCCTCGCAAACTCTTCATCTTTGAAATCTGAAAAACAATCACGTTCTGAGAGTAAATGCGTGGGAACTCATGCCAAGTTTTACGAAAATCAGTTCACCCATTCAAAAAATATTGTGAGACATACCTCAAACAGATAGACAGACAGACAAATTACAAACGGTCGAGTTGAAACTGAGAACTCGCTTGGCTCGTTCAGTAAGTTCTGCTTTATCGCTGTAGTGATTGAGAGTCAGGTAAGTGAAACTAGCAACTACACGTAAGTAAGTCTTGTCGTGCAAACTTCAGTTGACAAGTAAATAAGCAGTGTTCTAAAACAATAATCAATTGCACAACGTAACAGAAAAAGGAACGCAAACTACATATCACACAGAAAACGACACGAAATTACCTCATGTAACTGTTATTTACCTGGTTATAGAGATCACAATACTAGACAACAACATTGCAGTAAAAAACAACACAGACCTAGTAAAAAAATTAAAGACATACACATCCTCCATAATGACACATTAGCCTCCTTTGACATTAAAAACCTGTACACAAACATCCCTATCTCCGAAACAATCACCATCCTACAAAACAAACTCAAACAGAACACATACCAGAAGAACTTATCACAGAAATAACAGAAACTCTGAACATAATCACAAAACAAAATTACTTCTCATACAACAGTAAATTTTACACGCAGAATGACGGTCTACCTATGGCCTCACCCATATCCAGCATATTAGCAGAAGCCTTTCTCCAACACTTAGAAAAAAACAAGAATCCTCACAAACAATGACAGACACTCACATAAAGTACTATATTGGCACAGATACGTTGACAACATCATAATTCTATACAAGAGAAACAAAAGATAATGGAAACAGCTACTATCCCACATAAACAAAATATACAAAAACATAACCTTCGCCGCTGACTACGAGTACAGCAGTAGCATAAACTTCTTAGACCTCTCCATTACAAAATTTGAACACAGACACAAATTCAGTATATACAGAAAACCCACTACAACTGACACACTAATACACAACTCCTCCAATCACCCAATACAACACAAACTAGCTGCCTTCACAACTATGATACATAGACTTAACAACATCCCACTAGATGAAACAGACTACGAACTAAGACAAACTAAACGCCATAAAATATCTAGCAGAATCCAACGGATACAAAAGAACAATAGTCAATAAACTCCTACACAAAACAAACAACAAAGACAGAAAACAACAAATTCATAACACTAACATACATCAAAGTAGCCCACAAATTCAAAAAAGAATTGCATACAAAACTACAAACAAAACAGAACACACACTATGAAAACACACACACACACACAAAGCACAAAACAAATTCGATCTACCTGGTGTTTACAAACTAATTTGCTCAGATTGCAACAAATTCTACATAGGCCAGACAGGACGTTGCTTCAAACAAAGATACATTGAACACATAAAGGCACTATACTCCACTACCGAATCCACCTTTGCAAACCACCTCATTGAAGCAAACCACACATACACAAATATCGACAACAACATGGTATTCTACACGTACACACAAAAGGCCGAATACATGTACACACAAACTAGACACTCTTGAACAATAGGAAATAATTATATTTATTAACTGCTTATGTTACTGCAGTGATATACTACTGTTGATGTTATTAATACGAGTATGTTATACGTCTTTCCTGAATTACTTGTCTGAAGACGGCTAACGGTCGTCTTTTTAAAAAACGACGCATTCAAAAATTAAATCAGTAATTGCTAACGTCAAATCTTCTAATGTTCAATTTAACTTGTGGGATTGAAAACGATTGTATTCCAACTCAGCCGGCAGGCACTAAATTACGTAATTGCACAAATTCAAAAGTGCATTGTAGTATTTTTCACGGCAGTAGTTTTATTTTCTGCAACTGCGTGCATAATATTTCTTTACCTTTCTATAGGCCTACTGGTAAAAGTTCTCGTATTTCTTCCCAAACTCCGAAGATACGACACCACAACGCAATTATTACTATAACTGGAGAGTGTTGAATCACAATTCTAAACAGTTGAAATTCGGAAGAAAAGACAATAATTTGAACGGCTTCATATTTTGGAATAATCTAAGCGCCTTTATTTATTTTTCTTTTGATCCAATATTTCAAGCCATTGAAAGCCTTGTTCCAGACAGATGGTATGTGAATTTTTTTTCTTCGTTTGAGTCCAATGTCCTATAACGTCAAAACGTCGAGGAAGAATACAGCCTTAGAGATCATCGAGGTATCCCAACTTCTGTAGCAACGCAATGAAAGCAAATCTGTCCACTATCCATATGTTTTGGGGACTATATGTAGGGTGCAGGAAAGGGAAATGTATTTTTGTACTCAGTAACTGTTGCAGGTACGAAGTTTTTGATCAGCTAATTAAATTCTGTGTGGTCAAAAACATCAGCAATGATATACTTCTCAAGTTGTGAATTCTGCTGAGACGGGGCTCTTTCAGAGCAGTATTATACTCTTGCTACTTGCTAAGTGTCATTATTACGCGTATTAATACTAATTACTATTAAATAATGATATTCTGTTCCTGAATTACATGTAACACGAGGTTAAAATTACAGTTACCCTTTGTGGATTCTGAAACGTGCGCATTGTCAGTGTTAGCGATTTAATATACTAACTGTACTTTCTAAAATACATTGGCTGGCGGCGCACCCCGGGGTACGATTAGCAGTCAGCCAAAACAATGTAATGGTGCGTGATTTCGATGCCAATGTTCGTTATCGATATTACGTAAACTCCATTATGAAATAAAATGCGACCATTACGCTTTTGTGTCCGTTGTGCGTGCTATTTTCCGGTCCCTTGATGTGCGGTTGGCCAATATCGTTTGTTGCCCGCATAATTTTTATGTACATACTCGTTTACTGTAGTCACTCTTTTAATAGAAGTAGAACGACTTGTTTGGACTTTAACAAAAGGCCAGGCCAGTCGCATCCAAGCGGCTGAAATGAGATTTTTCAGACACATGACAGGGTGTACTCTCCATGATCATAGAAGAAACACGGATATACGGCAGGAACTGAATATTATGAGTATACTCGACAGAATAGCCCAGTATCGGCTGAATTGGTGGGAACATCTTTGCCGAATGGATGACTGCCCCATCCCCAAACAACTATGGAACTATAAGCCGAGGAGACGGAGAAGTGTGGGACGTCTGAGGAAGCGCTGGAGTGACCAGAACTATTCTTTGCCTATTTGAGACCGGAACAAACCATCCTTGGTTTAATCCTTGAAGATGATGATGATTCTGATGACAGCGACTTGTCTTCATAGAATCTATCCGTACTTATAATTCGATGTTCCGTCGACTTGCAGGGTCCACTCTTGTGATTCTGTTTCAGAACTGTTACTTAATTCACTTTTACACTCCTCATCCCCATCACATCGTCTATCGTAGTTAATCTCTTCCTTCTTCTTCTTCTTCTTCTTTCCTCTTCCACTGTTATTCACGGACAGTCATTAACATTCCTTTTGCTCTTATAACACGTACTATCCAACTCTCCTTGATCTTCAGGTTTGTATCTTATCTTTCCTACAGTCGACGTTTAACACCCTTGGTTACGGAATCTTCCTCCATTGCACTCCATCAGTTTCCTCTCATTTCCAGATGCAAAATAGGCTCTTCTTCTTATAGAACGAGTTCTCAGTTTTAACCTTTGGCATTTGTCTTTGACATATTGGGGTATTTCTCAGGATAAATTTTAAGTGCATACAGCTATTTTTGTAAAACTTGCCATGCGTGTTCAGTCTTTTATCTTACAAACCACTTTTGGGGGGCAAGAGGAAAACATGTGAGTGTTCAAATAGTTAAAAATGGCAAAAATTCAAGGGGGCTATCTAACTGAAAAATAATTTTAACTAAAATCTGAATATAGAGTAGAGTCTAAAAAATTTGTATATATAAGAACACAAAGGCCTCAAAAAGAACCAAGATTTGAAAAACTTCAAAAATCCAGCCGGGTATTAGACTAAAGGGAATTTTTACCCACATGCAAATGTAACATTTCTTATGAAAATTGCTTAACTTTGTAGGCGCCACGGGCCGAAAACAGAACTCTAAAATGTAAAGAAAATTGTAGAAGTCTATGTGGGGAATCAAGTTATGAGAAATTTTATTGAAATTACAAACTCCTTGTCTTTAATAATTTGAAAGAATTAACATTCCTCAGAATTAACATTAACATTACTCTTTGTAAATTCTGGATCGTCTTCAGAACGTTTGTAGTAGCTATGTCTATAAAAAACTATATTGTTAACAGGTATGCATATTTGTTAAAAGTATTAACATAGACGTATAGATCTCTACGGAAACAACATAAAGTTGAAAGCTAAGACAATACTCTTTGTTATACAGACATTATGGTTATAAATTTAACTAAAAAAAATGCAATAGTTTGAATTTTTAGTGTTTATTGAGTGATTATTGCTTAGTGCTTTATAAATGATATATTTCTTAATAGCTGGGTAATCCCAGTTTTCGTAAATACTCTGATAATTTTAAAAGTGGTATCATCTAGAATTTTTAAGTATATTTCGTTGGCAATACTGAGCGAGTTCTGCAGCTGAGTGAGCTTACTAGTTAAAGGTTTCCTTGGCCAAAGCAGTATCCGTTTTAATCCCCAAATTGCCCCTCCCTTAGCAGATTCTCTGAAAATCTGCAACTTTCAACTTATATTTTCTATTCCCTTGCAATGACTGTTACGCTCTCATTGTTATTGATTTTCGTTTCTTTTTAATTAGTAAAGATGTGCTAGTGGTTACGATCACAAACAGAATTAACACTGTTGCACACCATTATACAAAAATTATTCCGATTAGCGCTTTCAAGCCCCACAAGTCATCATCGGATTGGAAATAACGATCACAGGTTACTTCCGATCTGGTGATGAGCTATGGGGCTTGAAAGCGCTAATCGGAATAATTTTTCTATAGTGGTGTGCAACAATGTTAATTCTGTTTCATTATTTTTGTTTCCCATAAGATGTACCTACTATATTTATTACGGATAGCGTTTATAAATTAATTTGTATTTAGTTTATTATCTGGTGTACTTTTTATACTTTTATTCCTTGTGTTATACATTTTGTGCAGTATTATTATTTTTAGTTTAACTGACCTAGTAGACATTTCCATACTAAAATTTGTTTCCATTTATGTGGAAATTTAGATTTTATTTTTCCACTTTTATATTTGTTTTCACCTCAAAACTTTTAAAATTTTCTATCCTTCTTTCACTATTTATGTTCAATCTCTACCAACGTATTCCTCGTTTTGAAAGAGTCTTTGGTATTTATTAGACGTTAGTAGTCATGGTATTTCATTTTAACAACAAGAAACAAAATGTTGTTTTATTTTATTTACAAGCATCTTGCACGCTCTAATGACAAATATACTGCGTTACGTGGCCAGTTCTTCCGTCGTTTGAGATTATCTTTCTATTTTTGTGTCTCACAGATTTCACTTTCACAGTGGCCACAAACACTAAACGTGAAATGTTATCACGCCATCTACAATGCTTACACAGCTTGTTTTGTAAAGAGGTTATGGTTTTGAGATAAAGATAATATTTGTAATAATGCAACTATAAAGAGAGCAGGTTTTCATGAATCTTTTGATAGAAAAACTAAACGACATTTTTACGTCTTTCTTGGTGAATTCTAAATTCCCAAATTGCTCCCCCCTTAGCGGATTCTCTGAAAATATGCAAATTTCAACTTATATTTCCATTCCTTTGCAATGACTGTTATGCTTTCATTGTTATCGATTTTCATTACTTTTGTTTTACATAAGATGTATCTACATCTTACAATACTCTCCAGTATTTTGTCCCATCACAGGTGGATTTCAGAGAATAGGATTAGTTATGTCTATTGAGTGTACGGTTATATTTTGAATCAATGCTTTTAGTGTAACTGTTCTATTGTAGCTGTTCTACTGAAATGTACGTGAAGCTGAATTGTCCAACATCAAAGCGGTGTGTGGTAGCGAGCTCTATGCATACATTTACTCTTGTTACTATTGTGTAGGCCAGAGCTATTGCCGATCCCATCTGTGTTTACCTTATTGGAAACGTTTCCAATTTTGCTTAAAGCAATTACTATTTACTTGTTCTAATAACTTCAGTTTCGTAAATTTGATGTCTAACAATTAAACGGAGGGGATTTAAATAATCTCGTGCCAGAAATAGGTGAATCGCACTAAATGACACAAAGCGAGGTGCATCCTATTAAAAAGTAATATAATCTGATGAGCTCTCCCCTTGCCGTCAGTTACGGGTATTCGGGAAGTCGCGAGTCAACATGTGTGCGCTTACATTGCTCCAACAAAACTGACGTGTTTTTAAGAGGCGTAACCAGAAGAATCCCTTCATCACCACTTTCGTGTATCCGGTTCTCATCTCATTAAATTGTCAGTGTATGCTATGTACATGATTACACTAATAAATCATTATAAAACATTCTATATGAGGGTCAGTTGAAAAGTTCGCGGAGCGGCAACTTAGTGGTAAAACTAAAATTTTTCGTGTGCTGCAAGATTTGTATTTTGTTTGAACTTCCGTTAATTTCCAAATATACCGTTAATTTCCATTAAGCTCTTTAAAATTGACGTATCATGTGTGTTTTGAAAAACGGACAAAATTAAACATCGTGGTGTGATTCTTTGTTAAAAATTGTTTAGCGCCAACGGAAATTCGGAACAAAATTGTAAATGTGTCAGGAGATGCTGCGACTTCAAAACCTACGTTTTGTAATTAAGCACTTGATTTTAAATGTGGTCGTACAAGCAATGAAAACGTGGTCGCACTGGATGCCCAAAAATCCAACAACTCCAGATGCAGCAGCCATCTTGCACAACGCTTTTTCACACAAAGTTTTAGAGTTAAAGTATGATGCACACGCTCATATGAGATACCTACGATTTCAGCAACGTCATCTGCTCCTCAATCTGCGGGCTTCCAACATCCTATGAAATTTGTTCAATAATGTCATTTTTTGTTGCACTTTTTGGACGTCCACTGCTGGAATCGTCTTCAGTGTTTCTACGACCACGTTTAAACTCGAGTGTGCCCCACTTACCGTTGTTTCTGAAGGCGCAGCATCTCCTCCTAACTCATTTTAAATTTTGTTTTGATTTTCCATTGGCGCTAAAACGTTTTTAAAAAAGAATTCATCACAACACGATGTTTGATTTTGTGGACTTTAAAAACACGCGTGATAGGACAACTTCAAACAGCTGTAAAAAGTAAATAAATTGACAAATATATCTGAAAATTAACAGGTGTTCACGCGAAATATAGGGTACATCTTGCAGCAGCACGAACGATTTTAGTTCTACCAATGAACTTAGATGTCGGTCCGCGGACTTTTCAACTGACCCTCGTATACCATTACACTGTTAGTGACATTGTGTGCTTGTTCAGTCCAGTTTACCTAATTTTGTCTTTTGTGTGTCATAATATTTCGGCCTATATTGCGAAGTACCGGATTCTACTGCACAAATATTTGCGTAGCATAATAAATCCGCTTGCTAATCTTTCAGACACAATATGTCAGCTGGTGTAACTGAATGCAAGTGTGAGGAAATCCGAATTTCCCTGATTAAGTCTATTCACGAGAAACCAAGGTCACTTAATATGATTGTGGTGTTACATCTGCGTGCCACGTTATATGCGAGGTTCTGATAACAATGGAGAACCAATAAGAGCGTGTAAAACACGGTAAAGGGAATGTTTTGTCTAAGAGGAGGAAACTCTGTTGTATTCTCTAATGTCAAGAGAAGTGACGCAAGGAGACAGCTTCAGTACATTATTCTTCATAATTAAGTCCTTAAATTCGTAGTGACCGTCAATCAATGAATTTTTCCGGTGAAGGGTTTGTCAGGATCGGTCAAAAAATATAACACAAATTTTAACTTAATTATGTCGACGTTTTGACAATGTTTATTGTCATCATCAGGACCTGTGTATGAATACAAAAGAAAGGTCAAACACAACAGAACAATTATTTGAGTGGACGTATTTGCGTATGTGAGTGTGTGCGCGTGCGTGTGCGCGTGCGTGTGTGCGTGCGTGCGTGCGTGTATATCCCTGTATATGTGAAGGAGTTGAGATAGTTTGTTTTACATCATCAAATGTTTTCTTTAAAGTCAACGAGAAAATTATAATATCACAGAACATAATTTATACAATATTACAATTTAACTTACTCATAAGGTAATTGTATTTGTAATTAATTATAAAACCAGTAATCAACAATTAAATATTAGAACTGGTACAGAAAACGTTTATACATATACCTGTCAACATATAAGATAATAAAATATATTATAGCTAAATACAGATTATAGGGTTGTTCAATTATGTAATTATTAAAAGTTATTTTTATCATGTTTCACTCACTACTGGTATTAAAAACACCGTCATTAATTTAGAGAATTTTAAATTTCTAAATTACACAATAACTGTAGAACTTTACGAATTTAAATCAGAGAATTCACATAATATTACAAACACAGGTTTATGGTAAACCTATCTATTAAGTGAAAATGGATAACACTAATAATCATATTGTTGTAAATTATTATTTATCGAGAACTAAGTATATTTATTGAGAAAAAAAACAACAATCAAAAGTAGGAAACTCTAGAAAGAGACAAGCGTATGTCCAAGTCTGGTCTATGCTGATAGTATTACTCAAATTTAAAAAAGTAAGGAAAAAATCGATATAATGCTGTAACTGAATTCTGAGCATTTGGCTCAGAGCAATTAGTATAATCGTGGACAAAAGCCAAATGGTGGTCATAGCCTGACAAGTGGAAGAGGAGTGGCAGACTATCAACTGTGAGGGAAAACAGTTAGAGGAGGTCAAGAGAACATCAGTTATCAGCATCTGGGAACAGTAATCACCTCAGATGGGAAAGCTGGTAGGTAAATAAACTATAGGCGCAAGAACTAATAAACTATCAGATTACCACAAGATTTCTAGTGTTACTCTGGTTAAGAAGTAAATCACGTAAGAAGTCGATCTTCGAGTGTACAACACAATCCACATTACTCTATGGAACAGAAAATCTCACCCAGCTACAGAAGGATGAAGACCTACAGGAAACCAACGAAATGAGACTTTTAGGCCAGCAGCTGGAAAAACTAAGAGAGCACGAATTACCATTATACATCTGTTACAGCAGGAATCAGTTGTTGCGATAGTAGAGAGAAGATCACTTCACTGGTTTGGCCACATAATGAGGATAGGAAAAGGAAGGTGACGTTCATCATGGAAGCATCCCTAGACGGAAGGAAAGGACGAGGAAATCGAAGATCGGAATGGGTCAACTGTAATGAGAAATTGGCAAATAGAAACAGGAAAACTCTCTTAGAGGTCAAACTGATAGAATAGACTGAAGGACCCTGACACTTGACAGAAAAGAAGAAGAAGAAGAAGAAGAAGAAGAAGAAGAAGAAGAAGAAGAAGAAGAAGAAGAAGAAGATAATGATTATGACGGCGATGATGACAGTTTTAATATCAACTTGGAGTGTTTGGGAACACGGTATGCGCCTAAGTGGCTTCTTTTATACAGCCAGGCCAGCACAATAGGCCTACCTGTCCGGACATCAAAGCCTATCTACTTACTTCCTTCTGGGTTTTGGAACGCTTATCGTCCCAAACGCCATGTATCTCAGACACGTCACTTCGGACACACGTTTCGGAATACATGCGGATCGGAACGGCTTATCATTTCGGAACACACGTCATTGGTTTCCATCTGTGCTGAAAGTCTCAGTTTATCCACACTGCAGTTGACTGCCAGTTATTCTCCTACATCTACGTTCCTCAGTCTATCCGACCTGGTACAGCTTTTATCTTCAGTAAGTGAGATGTCACTCTCAACACCTTAATTCTTCTTTCTTGTTCACTGATCAGTGTCCAATTCTTGCATCCTTATATTATAACTGGTCTGTCCGTGTTAAATTTAGTTTTATGAATTTTCTAATTCTGTATTTAAATTCTTCATTGTTAGCCCGACATAAAGACTGAAATTTTTATGCTGTCATGCAAATATTTTCTCCAATATCGATTATAATTTTTCTTCTTTTCCCTTCAAGCATTAGGCCTGTGGCGTGTTGCGCTCCCTACTTTTTTGATACAACTAACGTTCCGTCACCGTTAAATAAATACCTTTTTCTTTATCCGTGCTGCGACTACGTCTTTGATGTCTTAATTCGAATATAATAATTAAAACACATCAATACACAACCACATAACACAATGAGTACGATAGAACTTAGTCCACGTAACAGTGCGCACTGCCGTACTGTAACTGACCGCGTAGTCAAACTATATATTCGGCTGGTGTACACAAGCGTTATCACTCTTCAATACAGTATCATATAAACAGTGAGATTTAAATGTTAATTGATCATTAAGCAGTAGGTTTGGTTGAAATAAAAACGCTTTATATATTTCATATTCTTCCATGGCATCCATGTATCGGCTCTTACTGCATATATGTATGGGCGTAAAGTTAACTGTGAAACCACTATAACTGTGATTGCTGTTTACCAGATGTAAAGCAAAGTTGGATTTGATTGACTTGATGTTCTTTTTTGGCAAATGTTCTTTGTATCTATCTTTAAGTTTCCTGCCCGTTTGTCCTATGTAGAATTTATCACATTCACTACACTGGATTCTATATATGCCAGAACTGTTTTCGGTTGTTTTTTGTGTTCGAGGTTTTAATATGTTCAATATGTTATTGGTAGTTTTGAAGGACACTATGATGTCTAATTTTCTTAATTCATTTTTTATTATATTAGGAATCACATTAGTATATTCAACTGAAATATAACGGTTCTTTTTACCATCTAATTTTGATTTTCTTTCCTTTTTATTCCTATTATTGCGTATTAAGTTATCTATTATATCACTTTTATATCCATTATTGACAGGAAGATTTTCAAGATGAAGTAAATATTATTAAACTATAGCTGTCAATAATGGATATAAGTATTGAAGAGTCAATAATTATGTATTGAAGAGTGATAACGCTTGTGTACACCAGCCGAATATATAGTTTGACTACGCGGTCAGTTATAGTACGGCAGTGCGCACTGTTACGTGGACTAAGTTCTATCGTACTCATTGTGTTATGTGTTTGTGTATTGATGTGTTTTAATTATTATATTCTTGACACGTTCGTTATGAACTGGAAGAAAAAACGATTTTACCTGATGATGGGAACGTGTTCCCGAAACATGTCGTAAGACATCAAAGACGTAGTCGCAGCACGGATAAAGAAAAAGGTATTTATTAATTTCAATTTCACTGCGACTGGAGACCAAATATAATGAACCGTTAAATAGTAATCGGCCATCTAGAAGCCATCTAGATGTCTTTGTTGCTGATGAACCACGGTGCGTTGGTTATGGCACGCAACAGCTTGATCCGAAACCTTTCCATTATGGCGATACTGGATTTAGATGCAGTTCCCCAAAGCTGTAAGCCGATTGTCCATACAGGCTTGAAGACCGTGCTATACATCAACAGCTTGTCGACAGCTACATTGACAGTAATGATTTTTTGCCCAGGAGCCAATAATGCTTGCAAAACTTGGTGTCTAGTTGTTTTCTCTTCATTCAAATGTGGTTGCGCCAAGTCAGCTTTTTGTCTAGGTGAATGCCCAAGTATTTTACAGAGTCGACTACTAGCACAGAATTAACGCCATGTAAAACAAGCTACTACGATTTAGCTACCCCGGAGTAATAATGTTTTGTTTAATTGTTTATTAAGAAATAATACTGAATTGTAGAAAAAAGGGGCGCAAGAATAGTAATAGTGTGGTTTGCACAGACTGTGGTGAATATTTCAGAATATGTTGAGTGATTTGGGTGGGGTCGTCGATCATGATGATGAAAAGAACATAACAATAAAGAGAAAATTAATTGTAGATTTAATAGAGATTGATTTTTATTGTTAAATATAACCGGGTTTCGATCAAATTAAATATTTTTTATTTCAAAAGTAAATGGATTTGAGTAAATAACAATTTTTCCTGTATACGGGTAATTATTTTTATATGACACCGTCCGTCCATCAGAGACGTAAACTGCAATGTGTGGGTTGTGTGTGTAATTGGTTACCGTATGTCCCATTAAAAATTTTAAATTAATTAAAATGGGGCGGTGATTACAATTTTTGTACGAGAAAATATATGACGCCACGGAAAATTAATGATATATTAAACAAAAACCCACCTACCGTAGTAAAATGTTTGTTTACCGGTGACGATAAATTACGGAAATTAATTATTGAAAATATAACTTCTACTGCAAATAGAGGATCCGTTGTAAATTTATTAAAACATTTCTAAACTTTTTCATACGTTAAGATGACGTGATCACATATTTGTTTGTTTGATATTCGACTTGTAAAGTATGACAATCGGTTGTTTAAAATTATATTTAACATGTAAGTGTTTACGATACAACAGAATAAACAGCATTTTCTGTCGATCGCGTGTCTTCTCAGATCAGTTACCTGTCAACCAACTGTAAACTAATTCCGTTGAATACTAAAACCCTTAATCGATATGTTAGATTTTGAATACAAAATGTTGTTGAATTTGAATTTAACTGATGGACTTTTGTTATCACAGAAAAAATACAAATACGACGTTTCGGCCACCCAAACAAGCGACAGCTGTCTTCAGAGTTATTATAAAGTAATACTTGTAAAGTAATAAGTAATATTCTATTAAGGAGTGATAGAGAGTCAAGTAGATAATAATAACAAAAGTTCACAGAATATATAATCTAAAGGTTAATTAATACAAATAAATAATTACTACGGAAAATTACACAACACTCACAAAATGCAACCACAATGCACATGAACAGTGCATACCAACAAGGTCAAGATCGCAGTGTTTTGTTGACAAGTACAATCGACAGATGCCATACGTTACCTAAAATTCAAATGTCTAAAAATCCATCGCAGCCATCTTTTGAAGAAGTTATAATGTTGTTTGCTTTGCAATAATAATAATAACAATAATAACAATAATAATCATGATGATGATGATGATAATAATAATAATAATAATAATAATTTTTTTAGAGGGATACTGTGGAAAACTAATGTTCGCCGCAGGAGGGTCCGCACTCCTACGGTGTGTGGATCTCGGACCTACCAAAACCACAAACCCTGTTGTTCATGGCATGGATCCACCTCGGGACTCTGCTTTCTCAATACTTCAAGGTGGTGCCATTTGTACTTCATCCTGTAGACGTTAATTTGTTTTAAACTTCAGCGGGTTCATGTTACCTGTTTTCTGCTATTCTGTCGGCGGTCCTAGCAAGATCATCTTCGGCTTCCTTCTTTTGCCTTAGTACCTTCTCTATGTAGGCTGCTACCTGATCCCAATGGTGTTCGCTCTCTAGCATTATTCCGATGATATTTTCGGGCAAGATCTGTCCCACTATATTTTCCAGGGTTTGCCTCTCCTCTTCACATCTATCACAGGTGAAAAACGTGTGATTCACATCGTCTAATTCCTGTTTACAGAAAATACAGTTTGGTGTGTCTAATTTCCCAATCCTATATAGGTAAGTCTGGAACAGGCCGTGGGCAGTTAGAAACTGCGTTAAGAAATAATTAATCTCGCCATGTTTGCAGTCAGTTCATTCAGCTAACTGTTTTATGAGACTAGCGGTCCATCTTCCCTTCTTGTCACTGGTCCATCTTTCCTGCCACTGAGCCATAGTACGGGCCCTGGCCTCCTTGTGAGCTTGTATAGTATCTACTTGGGTCTTCCTCTTGTAAACCAATTTCCGTTCCTGTGCCAACAGATCGATGGGGATTATTCCCGCGATGACAAGAACCGCGGACTCCGAAACCGTGCGGTAGGAGCGCGCCACTTCGTTGCACTGGTAACATGCGTCGTCTGTATTTCTCGAGTTTGAGAGCATCAGCCCATATCTCCGGACCATAAAGCAGTATTAAATGAGTAACCGACATACAATAATAATAACTAAGAGTGTCACTGACACAAAGGGGCGGAGCATTTGATATTCGTAATAATTTATTTATCAGTATTTTTACAATCTACAAAATATATACACTTTTATGATACACACTTTTTATTGAATACACTACATTATAGTACAATATACATTAATTGTCATTAGACATATTCCACAACCTTTGCAACTTACCTCTACGATCAACCATCGACGGACTTCTATTAATTTTTAGCAGTCTATCAAAATTAAACGCTGGTTTTAATAATAATCCTTCTAATGTTTTCACTCTTGAAAGAGCAACACACGTTAATCCAACCTGAAATCATTGTCTCCTAAATTAACAATTGCCTTATCTAATGTTATCCCTTGAGATCTATGTATACTAACACCATATGCTAACATTAACAGAAATTGTTTGCGAGTACAAGAAATTTCATTTTTCTTGAATGATGCCACTACTGGTACAATGGGTATTGAGTTCTCGTACAGAACTGGTCCTGTATATTTTTCGAAAGATACAAGTATACATATTGGCATGTGATCGTTATAATTTTCGCATACAACTACCGGGTCATAAATAATATCAGTTACTGTCCCAACTGAACCGTTGGCTAGTCCTTTTGTGACCCAAAGATTTCTTCTAAGGATAACTCGAGTACCTTTACTAAAACGTAATTGGGCAAATAATCGCTGAGCATCGTCAGATTTGGTAGAGAGGCTTCTGGGAAATTATGGATTGCATTTATTAGAGCAACGGGTTGTTTATTGCTTTCTAGTTTTTCATAATTAAAGCGTTCGATTTCAGCATTTTTTGACATTATACAGACACTATCTTTGAAATTGTCCCCGATATTGTTTACATAAAATCTTTTAGATAAGAGCTGATAATTTTGTTCAGTGACTCTATTAATAATCATTTGCGACTCTATTTAAAGTCTCTCTGAAATTTTTTTGATCATCACCTTGCTGTCTCATAATCTCCGTTAAAAAAAACCTTTTTGGACTGTTTATATAAAAGATTCGATTGAATGGTCTGAACATTATTACCAATATTGTAAAGACTTCTGTCAGAAACCGGTGGAAGTTGGGACCAATCACCGACTAAATACACGCAAAGGCCACCAAAAGGAACAGCTGAAGAACAATTGCAAACACTTGAACAATTACTCAGACAAAACAACACACCTGAAACACTCATACAAGAAATCATCACACTCACTAAAATAATCACAGAACAAAATTACTTCACGTACAATAACAAGATATACACACAAACAGATGGACTACCCATGGGTTCCCCCATATCAGGCATACTAGCTGAAATATTCATACACCACATAGAACAAGAGCATATAATACAAAACAACAAATACACTAACAAAATCATATATTGGCACAGATACGCAGACGACATATTATTATTATTATACAATGGCAATACAAGACAAGTAGAAAATTTCCACAAATACATAAACAAGATACACCCAAATTTAAAATTCACAATAGAAATAGAAAAAAACAACAGTATAAACTTTTAGACTTAACAATCAACAAAACAAACAATACGCACACATTCAAAATCTACAGAAAACCAACCACAACTGACATCGTTATACACAACACATCAAATCATCCAACACAACATAAACATGCAGCCTTCAACCATATGCTACATAGACTCACAAAAATACCACTAAATAAACAAGACTACAATGAAGAACTTAACACAATATAATACATAGGAATAAAAAACGGATACAATCCTGAATTAATAAACAAATTACATAGAAAAATCCTATACAAAAACAACAAAACAACACAAAATACAAATAACACACAACAAAACAAATACATCACACTCACATACTACAACTCTAACACACACAAATTGCCAACACATTCAGAAAACACAATTACAAAATAGCATACAGAACTAACAATACCATCAAGAGACGCATTAACGACACAAACAAAGACATAGACATATACAACAAAACAGGCGTATATAAATTAAACTGCAACGATTGTAATAAATTCTATATAGGCCAGACAGGAAGATCTTTTTACTCCAGATTTTCTGAACACACAAAAGCTTTATCCAATAACAACTTACAATCCACATCTGCCACACACATCCAAACAGAAAACCACAGTTACACCAACATAAAAAACAATCTTGAAATTTTACACTACATGCCCAAAAGACGCAAACTCAACACCGCAGAACAATACGAAATATACAAACACAACAAAACACAACCAAACAACATACTGAATGAACAATTACAATTTAAATCCAACACACTATTCGACACAATAATACACAACGGGCAAGGACACAATTCAGAATCTCGCGCCAACCCCCTTCCATCTACACCCCCCCCACACAGCCAATCCCCAAAAAACCGTTACAGATTACCAACGCCTTGACGCTTTCTGCATTTATATCTCACTGATGAATGAGCAAACTACTCCGAAACGTGCGTATGAGGATATAACAAAAAGTAAGTTTTTTCACAAGTGAAAGTGTATTTAATTATTAATTGTTAAAGTGCTGTGAAAGAAGTGATGATCATTAAAAATAATATTTAATGGAAGTTGAGGTATTTGTTCCATATCATGATGATATCACTATAGAATGGATTATTCATTTTCAAAAAATTGGGTGCTTCTAAAATTTTGTCACGTCTCACATGAAAATCCCGATGTCCATTAACACTTTCCTTTCTTACAACTATAGTGCTCAGTGAAGCGGGTGTAATGGGCAAGGAACTAACAATCTCCGTTATATTTTGACCAATATTTATAATATTTCCCTTATAAGCATATTGACCGGGAAAACGTCTCGATTTCACCCTATACACACGCATCACTGGTTGTACTCTTGCTATCAAGAGTTGTTCTACATAAGTGAGATCCATCAGTTCTATAGGTACATGTTTAGGATCTATACGATTAACTGCAATAAATTTATTTTGGTTTCGCTTACACTGCGGACACATATCAAAAAATGTTTGCTGCATCAACGCTCGAGAACAATTTACACATTCATCGAATTCTAGAGATTGTAAATTATCTTCAAATTCATTCTGAAGATTCCTATATCCTGTGTTGTTTTGTTCATATAACACTTGATTCATGTTATGTTCTGCAGGGCCTTCAACAGTTGCTGCAGCAACATTTTGTCTCTGTCTCATCCGTCTTTGATTTGTAGTTAAACGACCAATATTTGGACCTGTTCTCCGTCGAGGCATACTATAAATATTACGTATATATAAATTAATGAATAAGAATGTATAGAATATGCGTATAACAGAAAAAAATACTTAAACAAAAAGTACAAAATTGAATAAAAAAGTATAAGAATAATTTTTCAGTGAAGGGTTACTGAGGATCGGTCAAAAATAACACAAATTTTAACTTATTTGTGTCGACGTTTCGACAATGTTTATTGTCATCATCAGGACCTGTGTTAATTCAAAAGAAATGTCAAACACAACAGAACAATTATGTGCGTACGTATGTATGTATGATTGTATATTTGAAGGAGTTGAGATAATTGTTAACATCTTCAAATGTTTTCTTTAAGAAAACGAGAAAATTATAATATCACAGATCTTAATTTATACATTATTACAATTTAATATTACAATGTACACGTGTTCCTTTCATTTCCTTCAAAAGTCAAATAATATACAAGCGTCATCTGGTTCTGTTTTATAAATAGGGCGGTTGGTCTTGGAAAATTTACAGTTGTGTGTTTGGCGTCAGCAACAATTGTAAGTGCCTCACTGATCTTATTATTTAGTATCAGCTAGGTAAACATATAGCAATTCTTATAGACACATATTCTGATTAGTTTTAAACTCAGTACAGTGGTCATCTGCGTTCTGCATAATTTACACTTAGGTGACAAAAAAGAAGAGAATATAATTGTGTTATACTTAAGTATTGATGTTCCAGTGTGTAGTTGTGCTTGTGTGTGTGTGTATGTGTGTGTGTGTGTTTGTGTGTGTTGTGCGAGCGTGTGTGTGCGCACCGGCATTTGTCATACAGCAAAATCTTATCTTATCGGGCGACGGCGCCCAACGGGCCAGCGCGGACGGCGGAGGCAGCACACGCACACGCACCGGTATTTGTGATACAGCAAAATCTTATCTTATTAGGCGACAGCCAGGGATATTTCTATCTCTCTTCCTCTCACACGTTTAAGCTAAGATTTTTAAAAATCGTAATATCTTTTCAACCAATAAATTTAGAGAAATAAAAATTACATGTGTGCACTCTACAATATAGTCCGGATATGTATGCAAACGTTTATAACATTCGGTTGAGTAGTTTCGGAGAAGTTCGCGGTCTAAATTGTGCATCGAGTCATGGATAGAGGGCTATGCCTGATTTCGCTACGCTCATCAGGCTCCACCCAATAATAATAATAATAATAATAGCAGTAGTAGTAGTAGTAGTAGTAGTAGTAGTAGTAGTAGTAATATTGATGATGATGATAATAATAACAACAATATTTTTTAATCGCCTAAGCAGTAGGCCTTATTTAAGCCGTCGGGGTACAAGGAAGGAAGTGTGACCAGCACTACTTTCCAGCACTGTTATTCCAGGACACGTTTTCACAGGTTGAGTCGACCTGGGGGCTGGAAAACCTGTTCGACTGTAGGATGCGCTCGGGAATTAAATGCGGAACTTCTAAATCAGTAAACAGGCTCTATACCCACTGGTCAAAAGGCACCAAGACTTGACAAAAACGTCGGAGCGACCGAGAAAAATAGAGAATGAAATCGGAAAACGTAGAAAAATCCAACCTGTACCCACGTTTGTAGCTCTTAAGTGGATGAACTTCTAAGTTAGCGAATAAAATAAATATTGTGTTCGGCTTAGCAAATGTTGGTCGACGATGCTGACTTTGTAATGTAAACTACGGAATATTCTTCTATTTTTCTTGGTAACAATTTTCCTATGTTTCAAAGCTATCAGCTTACTTTAATTTTGAATATTCGGGCCAGATATGTCATCATCATCTCCACTCCAAGGACTAGGCCTTAGATCTGTTCCGGAACCCATCTTCTCCTCGGTCTACCTACATCTCTCTTCCCAGTAGGGTGATAACCCAAGGCAGCTATACGTAGACTGATATCAGGCATGCGATACAAGTACTCACACCATCTCTTTTTGTGGTCTTAAATCTTCTGGTGCAATGATACAATGTTTAAGTCGAGTCTAATATCCTAATTCCTTCTCCGATCCAAGAGAGAACAACCTTGCGTCCCTCGTAGAAATTTAATTTCGGCTGCCTGAAACCTCTGCACGGCCGTTGTACAAAAAGTCCATGTCTCACTAGCATACAGCAATGTGGGTACAGCCAAAGTTTTATAAAATTTTGGACCAGATATGTTTGGGCAAATATTTATTTTATGACGCTTACTTTAAAACACATGTAACCGTATCAAATCGATTTCTACAGGCAAAGATACTTTAATTTGGCTTAGTACATTCTATATTGTTTGTCTAGCCTAGATATAAAACAAATGCACCTCTTCTTTATATTGCATAACGGAACTGTTCAGTGTGGGGTGATTGCGTTACTAGGAATGTCACCTTTGTACCAGAGTGTAACGTCGGTCGAATGTGTCTCACCGTTACTGACCGCCATGTTTTGACGCCCTCGTACGTCAACATGTCACACCCCAACCTGCATGTTATCCTGAGGGATTCCCTTACAACGTAACAACAGCTCATGCATGATATTGTTAAATTTTTGTCAGGTTTTAGCTTTTTGATTTTGTTTTCCTTGTTTCTCTACGAATAACCATAGCTATTCAATAAATTAACTGCACACTAACGAGACTACATTTTGATATTGTAAGCCCCTTATCTACTTTACTTAAATTTATTTTTAATTGTCTACTGGTCTGTTAATAACTTCGTATAGTAATCTACTTTGTATAGGAAAAGTACTTGCAAAGAGAGAAGTTGGGCGACCCAGAATCTCATGGCTGAGAAATTTAAGCTCCTGGTTTGGCATGAATACAACTGACTTGTTCCGTGCAGCAGTACAGAAAGTTAAAATAGTCTGTATGACATCTAACATCCGAAACGAATAGCAACTATCAGAAGAGAAGATCTGTATTACTATAAAACTCCCTTGCGTATTTTTCGATTGAATTCAAATCTGTTATTATGATTTCCTCCTAACTTGGGCGTGAACAATTTAGTCGTTATACCACTAATTAACAGTTTATAGGCTATGTGCATTCATTTCGTATAAATGTAGGAGTCTGCTAAATTTCTGACTCAATGCCTGCCTATTAGGCAGTGGTCTAATGCTGTCAATTGAAACAGACGTTTAGGCTCCACCAATGGAGGCCATCTTCAGTGTAACGGTTTAAAAGGTAACTGGCACGGTGGTCACCAGTTTCCACAGTACTGTGGCAGAAGAATCTTTCCACTAATGTGGGACCAGGTGAACACCGTGCCAGTTACCTTTTAAACCGTTACACTGAAGATGGCCTCCAATGGCGGGGCCGAAACAACTGTTTCAATCGACAGCACTGGACCTCAGTCTTCTTCTTCTGATAGTTCCTATCCGTTTCGGATGTTGGGTATCATACAGACTTAACTTTCTGCACTGCTGCACGGAATAAGTCAGTTGTATTCATGCCAAATCAGGTACTTAAATTTCTCAGCCATGATATTCTCGGTCGCCCAACTCTTCTCTTTCCAAGTACTTTTCCCTGTAGTATGGACTGCAATAAGTAAAATCTCTGTTCATTTCTCCAGATACTGAAGCTTTCTTATCTTCACTGTGTTAATAACTTCCCTGTCTTTCTTCATCTTTCTAAGAACATAAACATTTATTATATATGGTGTCCATGAATGCTCAATTTTCTACGCTAAAGCCACATTTAGAAAGATTGGAACCATAGTCTAATAGCCCAGAAATGAGTTAGAACTTTGACAGAGTTGGCGCCGGCCGTGGGAGGCTATGATATCAGTTAAATGTAGGAGGTTTGCAAATCATAAGTCTTGCAGTAAAGAACTCAGGCTTTCACTCCCGGAATCTGATTGACAAACATATGCCTGACTGTTAGGCCATAGGCCATAATCATTAAAACAACGGTTGTTATCGTTAAGATGCCCGTTATCATTAAATTTGATTGTTTAATTTGTTGTGAATTTGTTAATTTTTATATTTATTTATAGACTGTAAACGTATGTAGTTTATACGGTTTACATCTTGCCTGTAGCGACAGTTGTTTTAGCGATTATGGACCACGGCCTAACAGACCGACGTATGTTTACGAATTTTAAGTCTTGTAATTTATGCTGTGAGGTCAAAATTAATTGGGAGTTTTAAAAATAAAGAAAGAGGACTCGAGGATTTTAAGGTAAAGACGGCCAGGGCAAAGACGATAACATAAATTTGACTAGTACACGGTGTAACAAACCAGTGTTGGAAAGTTGATCTCTTTGGAAGTGTGTAGTTGAAGGAAAGGAAATTGGACAAGGGAAGACATTGAACATTTTGTTCCGTTAGCCTCTTTTCCTTTCCGTTCACTTGGAAGAGGACCATCTGTAGCACACCAATGAACTACGCGACACTCTGTTGCTATCCTAAGTTTACTTATCTACTTTACTATCAATTCTTATATAAGTACTGTAATAATTATGATAAATTCTTATTACAGTCTACATTATTAAAATACGCAATTTTTTCTGCTACAACCAGCGGCGGCTGGTATCATGGTTGCAGCATTGCACAACCGCCGATATAGAATAACAAAACTATAAAATAATATACGAGAACATTATGCAGCTAAAAGTGTCATAAATTTTAACGAAGAGCGTGTCAGATTCTACGCGGCAACGTTCGCGTACAATTCAAATGTGGCACGCAGGCTGGTGGTTGTAGGCTGCTGGCAACTTCAATAGTAAATGCAGAGCTTGCTACACAAACATATGGGAGGACATGCGCTACTCTTAACAATCGTCCTATGTTCCCAATGTAAGCTTGGTAGTTGCAAATTGTCTGCAACGCTCCACTAGTAGCGCTGTAGCGCAACTTTGTGTATGAAATCAGCACAGCCTTCTTGATTTAGAAATTGTGTCAGGTTTAGTGTTTACGTTGGTTCAAGGTAAACGTTATCCGTTGTTTGAGGTTATAAAATTATAGTAATAATTTACTATTATCAAACGGTGATTATGATAGTTCAATGTGTTTTAACCCCTCTCCCGATCAACCACTTACTGCAACCACCAAAATTTGGAACCACCAGCCGCCACTGGCTACAACACAATTCAAATCTATTAACATGTCGTCTTCTTAGTTTCTCAGTAAACAGTTAACTAATTTTTTTCATAAGTTAAACGTGTTTTACACGAGGACTGTAGTAATCCAATCCGGCTGTTGTTGCATCATGGAATTAATACTTACGAAAATTATAAATAATTTTCTATTGTATGAATTAGCGAATACATCATAGGTGGAGTAACGTTCCATAAATGTAGCAGTTTCTGTAGAAAGCTTGAAAACTGTAAGGCTTAAAATTTCGTCTGTGACGTGAGGTATTTGTACGTAATATAGTAAGAAGCTAAGTGGATTATAAGGTACGGACAGGGCAAAGACGAGAAAATGAGTTCGATTAATACGCTCCGTAACGATCCAGTATTGCAAATCGACAGCTCTTTGAAAGCGTGTAGTTAATTGAAAAGTAATTAAGATAAGCCACATTTTGTTCTGTTAGTTCCTTTCCTTCCTGTATAACTGGTAGAGCTACTGCTAGCGCAGTTGGAATTGGGAATAGAGTGAAGGCTGAGAGCCTAGAATGAACAGAATGCCGTGGTTGTGCATACGCGTCCATTGCACATATGCGATGAACATATTCAGTTTAAATCGCTTACGAGCACATCTTTAACAGCTAACTAGCGAAATCTTTATCAGATACCGCCAGTGACTAAAGAATTATGACTTTTTTAAAAACAAGCTAATCTCTGTACAGTTGCATAAACTTAGTGACGTATAACGTGAACGGCCTTTGTTCCTATAGAGACACAGCTTCATGAACACAACTCTGAAATTCTGTTGTGCCCCCCTCGGCCAAGACGGGAATCCCGAGTTTTAACCTGAGCACTAAAAGTGCCATGAGTTTCAGTAATGCTTGTTTAGTACAATTTGTGTTAAGCTGAGGCCGTTGTGCGGCAAATTATTATTTTTAATCCGTTTATTGGAATGAAAAGAATCGCATTGAGACGGTGGAGTCAATATGTTCTTCATCTAAAGGACAAGCCACGTGTTGCACCCACGAACTTCACTTTCCGTTGGGTGCATTACCCTTCCGGTTCCCATCATTAATCGTACAACTCCTCACCGACTTTTTCTGTCTACTGTAGAGTTTCCTTCAAAATCGTTTATTAAAGTTTCACTACCTGAACACATGTTCTTCCATTTTATTTATGTTTTTTCTAGTACACATAAGTTTTCTTCCCTCTCCTCTCACTTTCTCTCTCTCACACACACGTGGGCGCGCTCCTGTTTAAAGTCTTTTTTACTTTCCAATTTTTCCATTCCTCGTTTCTGATATGTCGTCTTTACATCGCGTCGTCTACTTGACTTCTCGGAGACCTTTAAAACCGCCTTAGTGCGCTCCAGGTTATAACCTTTTCTTTCCATCTATCATCTTCAGCTCTCATCAAGTGCTCATACCATGTTAGCTTTCTCTCTCAATATGACTAAGCACATCATTCTCTACCTTCACTCTCCTTTTTATTTCATCATTGGCCACCCTGAATACTCTTGAGAATCTGGAGTTCCGCACCAGTATTCCATTTTCATTGCAGTCATTTTTCTTTATAGTCCCACTTGCTGTTTATGACCCAATTTACGCTACTCCGCACGTCATTATGCTATGCGCCATGGTACTGAATATAATCGCTTTGGTGTGGCTGTAATACTGTAGGTTTCTTCAGTTAACCTAATACATGTCCTTGCTTATTGTTGTTGTACATCTCTTTTCTGTTGTCCCATGCTTCGTTCGTCCTTAAACTAATGTTTCGTGCCCCCTTCAATTTCTTGCTCATCTTGTGCTCCTGTTGTTGCCAGATTTTCACTTTTATTAAAATTTATTCTTCGTATTTGCATTTTTTTACTTTTAATTCTTTTAAATACGTCATTTATCTTTCTTGTTTAATATTACTAAAGGGCATTTGGAAGACCATAGTAAAGTAACTTAATGAATATACTTGTTGTTCTGCCAGTATTGGAGTATTCTTTTTCTGTCATCTTTCCTCCTTTCTTTTGACCAGTTCTTCTTGGCGCTAACCTTTTCCTGGAAACGTTATTTTTATGAAAAGTGTCATTACAGTCCTTCACAATACCTCCTCTGCCCGGCGGCCGAAATTTCTCCGTCGCTCTAAAGGCCCACATTTAATCTCCGCAAAGTAAAGAACTCTGAACGAGAAGTAGGGATAATCGCTTTATTTGTTCAATTTCATGATTATGCATTTCGAATACCATGTCCCCTCCCCACGATCTTTACCTGCAGTTATCAATTTAGTCATCTTCAGTTCCCGCTGAGTGGTTTGGTTCACATTGTGTCAGTATGCCGGATGATATGTAGGAAATCATGCACGTGAGAAGGTTATAACAAATATTACACATTAAAGTTGAAAATATTTTTTAGGAACGCATTTAGAAATGAAAAACACTCGTTCAGTATTATTCGTGCTTTCCGTAAACCAGGTTTTATCGCCATAAAAATTGCTGTAAAATATTAAAAAAAAAACGTGGTGAGATATATTAATTCATTTAACAAAGGCATGTGAAACAACGGGCCTGCAACGTGGGATTATAAAATGAAACTGCGAGCAAATCCACCGTGATAGTGTCGTCGTGCAGTGGGGGGGGGGGGGGTGAACGAGATAATACGTTTTAGTTAACGAAAGTGTGATTCCAAATCACATTTACAGGAACGTAAAATATCGTAAAAGTTGTATTGCAAAACAAATATTATTTTTTCAAAAATTTTTCTATTCGATAATATAAACTGAAATTTTTAGGCGTGTGTTTTAATCGAAATTACATATTGCGTTATGTATTTATGCAAGCAGTGAACGGAAACAAGTAACACGTATACACATGGGGTGGGTATATTTTTTATTTTTTTCTGACAAGGTCTGTTATCTAACAACATGATTGAAACCTGTAACTACAATTATTGTGAAAACAAACTGATAGTAATTTCTATTGTTCCTTACTCTCTCTATATTACACACACACACACACACACACACACACACACTGATATGAGATAAATTATAATATAATAATGGCTCCCATGTGTACCACCGGAGTAGCTTAGGAGTCAGGCAGGTTAGGCTGCCATATGTGAGCCGTACGGCATACAAGGAAGGCAGTGTGGTCAGCAATACTCTTCAGCCGCCCATTATTATCCCCAGGATGTTATCCCAGGTACTCATTTTCAACAGGTTGAGTCGACTGGGGGCTGAAAAACGCACCTTGATTTTATGGTGCGGGCCCGGGAATCGAAGCTGACACGTCTAGATTAGTAGCCATGTGGCATGTCCACTGGTCTACTGAGCCGCCAGAAAAAAAAGGTAAATTGTAATTATTTAAATAATTATTACACGAATTTTAGAGAATCTGTATATCTGAATTTATCAATACTCGGAATTATGGAAAACACTAATGACATGGATACGGTTTGAGACAGCAGTAGGAGCGAACAGATACAATCGTTAAGTACACAGTGAAAGATTTTTTTATTTGATCGCAGAAATGCTCAAATGTAGAGTTATAATATTTGTATATTTGGTCAGTAGCTGGCAAAGGAAATGAAGTGGCAACAGTCCTGGGCTTTGGAAAAGTAGATGTAGCATTTGCTCTGAAGCAAAAACGAAACTACAGGGTACCAATATGTGGAGGACTATGCATTGTTTTATGGCGATGTTGACCAGCGGGCAAAGAGCAAATACACGTTTAGCATCCAAATTAAAAAACAAAAAGAGTTTAGAAGAAAGGATTAAGTGCTATGAATACATTTCTGTTAGAATTATGTTTGTACGTCTAAAATACCTTAGAGGATTGCTTACTCTAATTTGTGTTTATGTTCCAGAAGAAGGTATAGCGGATGGATCAGATCAATTTTACATGTTGCTACACAAAATATCGATAGACTTGTAAAAGCTGATCAAATGGTTATACCTGGAGACTTTAATGCTATTTAGCAGAGGAATATGGTTTGGTGCTATCTCTGCATAAAACTAAAGTAATGGCTTTTAGAGGGAAGTATCCAGTAAGGACAAAGATAGGGGTAAATGGAAGCATCTTGGATCAGATATCCAGTTTTAATTTCTTGGATGCGAAATATCTTCCGCAGTTGATTGTCGAAAATATACTTAATAAATTTAAACATATATGTGGGACAATCCATAGAACCTTGCAATACAAAAGCAGGAATGACACTAAGTTTAAGTTTTATAAGACTATGGCTGTACCGGTGGCGTTGTATGGGAGTGAGACATGGGTACTTTTACAGAGAGACAGAGGAAAGGTTACAACACCAGTAATGAAATTTCTCAGGTTGGTAAAAGAATGCACGTTACGAGACATATTAAGTAATGCACAGGTAAGGCAAGAATTTACAAATTTTTAAATTACAGAATAGAATTACGGAATACAAGGCCACTGGTGTAAGCATTTGGGAAGAATGCAGCAAGATCACCGTGCCAAACTTACCTTGAATTATAAACCCACAAAGTATTGTAGTGTGGGGCGTACGAGGACGAGATTGTTTCCGTAACAGGCAGTGCAGCCTAATCCGTTAAGTGGAGATGATGGTGATGATGACTTTAATGCAAGAGTAGGCAGCGGCCTATTTTTGATTGTATAAGCATGTTTGTAGAGGATACAACTAACAATAATGCACAAATGCTAAGAGATTTGATATACTTCAGTGAAGTTAAGATCAAGAATACGTTTTTTAAAAATACAAGGTATCCATAAATATAGATAGGCTACGGGACGTTTTAAATCAATAATTATTGATTATGCTATCATAAATAACAAAATAACTCGTCAAGTAATGGGTTTTGTGGAGAAATGTCCAGTAAGAATTAAAATATATATAGATAGCAAAATTCTGGAGCAGGTATTGTGGTTGTCCCAGCACGCCTTTACAAGTGTGAGAAATGGATTCTCACAAGAGTCCATTAAAGGAAAACAGAAAGCACTGAACTGAGATTTTTTAAGGTGGCAGGAAGATTTATTCCCCCTCCCCTCCCCCACATCCTCCTCCTCCTTCTCCTAGTCCTACTCCTTCTCCAGCATCATCATCATCATCATCATCATCGCCGCCGCCGCCACCCATAATGATGATGATGTCGTCATCATCGTTATGTTGTGTTTAATCTTGTTAATCGATCAACAACTATGGGCTAACAATTACATAATTAGCATGCAGAGAAGGTTATCGCATGCTGCAATATGCAATATACATAGCCTCCAGGCAACACAAATACATGCCTAGTCGCTTAGCATTGTCACGCATTATGTCTAGAGAGAGAGAGAGAGAGAGAGTGAGAGAGAGCTCAGCCCGTACTGTGGGATCACAATATTATATTACTTGTTGCGTAGCACAGAGAATTATATAATTCATTGTATAATGATCCACATTCTCCCTTGCGCGTGCGCACACACACACACACACACACACACACACACAACGAATATGCTCACATATGCCGACAACTGTTACGTACGTCTACATATGCAGTCTAGTCTCAAATACTCTAATAAGAAGAAGGTTTAAAATACAACACTTAACACATATTGGACACTTAAATACATTGTTATTTCTCTTAACGTGAAAAGAAATAAATTTTATTGTTGTTCATTTGAATCCTTTGCTTATTTTTCTATCAGTGGCTTTGACTCTCGTGTGGACAGTTCGTTAAGTTGCACTTTAAACGCTACACTGGACCCTTATCTTGGTAGTTCCGCTGAACTTTTAAAGTACCTCAAAAAAACAGTTTTGAGGTACTTTCGAACCACGGTTGGGAACCATTGTTGTACAAAAATAAAAAAGTAAACAAAAATAACGCTTTTATACAAAAAATAAATTTTTATACGCTAAACACTCTTATGAATAGATTTTTGATAAAATTAATATTCTTCAAGTTAATTTTAGAAAAAATAATTAAATCCACATTTTTAAGAGAGTAGAATAGTTCCTTGACTTTAAACAACCGTTAAGACCTATTCACACTGAAAGTTAAGCTAAACTATGGTTTGATATGCTGGCCAGGTTTTTTCAGTGTGCTTTAGCACGAATTACTAACGTTCGGTTTCTCTAATGCCTTCCGAATTCAGTGTATTTCCCGACTTTCGAGTTTGAGCCCTGGTAAACCACTGATTTTAAATTTGGTAGACACGATTGTTGTTATTGACCGAGCGACGATAGTTCTCAGTTTTAACTTGACCATTCCGCATTTGTCTGTCTGTCTGTCTGTAAGTCTAAGTGAGTAAGAAACCGCATTGAAAGTAACTTGACTGGCACAGATATTGTTATTTTAACGCGTTTGATTTGAGTTAATGGAGATAAAGTCGCACACGGTATGCAAACGTTTTATATAAGATACTACACTTCAAACTACTGCAAACTCATTGTTAAAGTAATTGTAAGTCGATAAAGAAAAATATTGTAACTGATTTTGTACGGTATTAGAAACTTTGCTGGTTGTTTTACGCGAACGTTGACGCTTTGTAAGTTGTTTGAAAACTAATTTTAAAGAATTATTTAAATTTAACTATCTTGTTGATTCATCCTCTTCGTTCACTTTATAAATATTATTATATATATATAAACTTTCACAATTGAACTTACTTTCATTTATCTTTCCCAAACGTTTCGAGGTGATGTTCCTCTTCCTCAGTGGGATTAAATACTATATGTTATTTTAACAGTATAACGGTTATGGACTGGTGTGTGTGGTGGGGGTTGATGGTTCAACACACAATTTGAACCTCAGCGCCAATTCCCTCCGACCATCAACCCCCACCACACACACCAGTCCATAACCGTTATACTGTTAAAATGACATTCAGTATTTAATCCCACTGAGGAAGAGGAACATCACCTGGGAAAGATAAATGAAAGTAAGTTCAATTGTGAAAGATTGTATATATAATAATATTAAATTTAACGTTAAGCCAAGTTTGCGATGGACGATGGAAAACGTCAGATTTTTCAGACGTTATAACTAGGATATTTTTTGTCGCAGGGAAGCAGAAACTCAAGTCAATTTTACAAGCTACACAAATATTTGAAAATTTTGAGCTACAGTTGATAGTTATCGAGATATTAGCAACAAAACTGTTCTCACCACCCGTTTAATCACCTCGTCCAAAAGTTTTGATCTCGATTCAACTGCAGACTTATTGAATTTTCAAAAAACTATATACTAATATTGGTTGATCGTCTAATGTAAATTCTTCCATTTAATATTTTTGTATAAAAATACGTGAAAAGTTTTTTGGAGGAAGTGATTAGTGCAGGCAATATTTCTTTTGTGTAGGCTGAATACTTTGACTAATTCAACGGTGGACAGTTAATGGGGCTAATGTTTCATTCTGACAAGCGGCAACGGTGTGCTGTGTATTAATAATCGTTGGTCGAGAAACGCGGGAAACGACAAATGTTTCATCAGTACTAACTGAATTCCCTGTGTATAGGCTCTTACTTCTCTCCTGGAAAAAATTAATACGGAATATTTGTATTCCGGTTGAACATCTGCGACCCTCATCGGTTGTAGATGAAACGAATTTTGTTGTTTTATTTTTCACTTGGTAATTGCACATTAAAGGCAACTAACTTTATCCCGATTACCCACTTAAAAATAATAATTACATTTAATAAAGTTAACGATTAACGTTAAAGATAACGAATGGTTTAGAAAAATCTGCTATAGAAGAAAGGATTCATAAAATGGACACAGCATATTATATAACTAAAGATATTTACAATAAAAAGTGCATATATAAAAATGCAAAAATTGCAGTACAGTAGTGAAGCCAGAATGCCTATATGCAAGTGAATGTCTAGCATTGAATTATAATTTAGAAAAACTAGAAATATTGGGAAGACGAATTATTAGGAAAATAGTAGGCCCACAAAAAACTTCAGAAGGTTGGAAGAGAACAGAAACAGTGAGAAAAAGAAGACTATTATTTTTTGGACATTTATATAGAATAGACGATAATAGGTTAACAAATTAGATCTTCAAATATTTGTGAGGGAAGAAGTCAACATCAAGTTGGATTAAAGAAGTCCAAAAGGATTTAGAAAAAAAAATAATATAAACGCAGAAGAAGCAATTGAAAGAGAAGATTTTCGGGCAAACGTGTTAAAAATGGAAGGAGTACAGGGTTGGAGAGAGAAAATAGCATGTTCAAAGTGGACTGAAGACAGGAAGAAGAGACACAGTGAAAAGATGAAAGAATATTGGAGAAAAAGAAAAGAACAAAGAATAAAGAATTGAAATTGGCATATGGTCCTTAGATGGCCGATACAAAAAAAATTAACGATTAACATTTTAAAATATTTCAGAAATTTATTAAAATTTATTAATTTTTTAGCAGCTGTGATACTACTACAAAGAAAAACAGTTCAAAAAAATACAATTCTTTGAATTCAAATGTAACCTTCAGTGTATCTGTATAATTCAACTCCAGTGAAACTACACTCTACGAAGCTGCCATATATTGGACTAGAATTACGAGGATTAAATGAATTATAGAAACATAACTAAGTTTGAATGTGATTAATAACTATCTGTGTTGATACTTTACGAAATTTATAAAAAGAAAAATTACGTAATTTAATTCCTTCGTGGTTTTGAATATTCTGTAATTTTTCATTACACGGTAACAATGTATCTGTATATGTGGGTAAAAATTATAACAAAGAGGGCAAACATCATGACGCAATGAATATTAATGATGCAGTAATTAATTAAGTTACTAAATTTAACACAATTTTGACGCATAAATACATTATTACTTTTCTTAACGTGAAAAGAAATCTAACACAATTAAGATTTGTTAGAGGGTTACCAGGTACATCTCAACTGACAAGAAAATAATGAGTTCATAAGAGAAAAAGTGAGAATATTTAATTTTAGTAAGGACACAAAGACTTACATTGGGAAGTACGTTGATTGAATTTCTGAACTGTTAAAGTATTACAAACCTAAATGAGACAGACGGAGTGTGAGGTGTTCTAGGAAAACACGAAGCGGTCTTATGTGAAAGCTGAACAAACCAGTAAGGTCGATGGTGACGATGATGACTGACGGCGACGATGATGATTATCTTCTTTTCCTTCATCCATGATGAAGAAGGTGACATGTATTTCAATTTCAGAGAGGCCTAAATAATTTGTGAAATTAAATTGTAATTATTTACAAATATTTTAAGATTAATTTTACAAAATGAGACTAACGTTTCTGGGCTTTCCTACGTTACGACTACCCTGCGGTCCATAAAAATATGCGGCCTTTGGAATAAAATTGTTTCCATGTGAAGAGCATGTTTCCTCCTTCAAGTCTTATATTCATCAATTTTTGCAAGCAATGGGGAGAGATTAAGCTCACTCCGTATATTCTCGCTGAGACGCAAACCAAATCGTGAGCATCATCTGACCGTTCTTAAAAACCTCATTTCTGCCGCGGTGATTAAATTTACATCCGCCTTTTGCAGAGTCCATGGCCCCGTGCCATACAGCAGAGTAGGTACCGCTACAGCTTTGTAACATTTAATTTAGGTTTTTGGTCTAACTTTATTTTTTCATGTTCTTTGAAACTTCCCACAGATGGATCTAAACTCACTCAACTTGTTCTCCACATTTCTGTCTAGACCATACAAAATATTATTCCCTAAACTAAATTCATGGAATACCGTATCTGCTCCAAACGGTCGCCTACCACTACTTTCGTCCGCACTGGATAACGACCACGGAGTGCCATCACTTTGGTCTTCGTCAGGGAAATTCTCGTGTTGTACTCTTAGCGTAAGTAGAGATTGTTGTAATTCATCTCCTGTTAACAGAATAACGTGATCACATGCGAAGAGCATAGTATTATAGAAACATCATCGTTTAACGTTATCCCCTTAACAACAACGCGACTGCATTTTTTATCAGATCGCCTTTATATGCACTAAATCATCATCATCATCATCATCATCAACATCGTCGTCGTCGTCATCTGCAAGGATTAAACCAAGGATGGTTTGTTCCGGTCTCAACCAGGCAAAGATTAGAGATGGTCACTCCAGCGCTTCCTCGGACGTCCACACCTCTCCGTCCCCTCGGCTTATAGTTCCATAGTTGTTTGGGGATGCGGCAGTCATCCATTCGGCAAAAATGTTCCTACCAATTCAGCCGATACAAGGCAATCCTGTTGAGTATACTCATAATATTCAGTTCCTGCCGTGTACCTGTGTTTCTTCTATGATCATGGAGAGTATACGCTGCCACATGCCTGAGAAATCTCATTTCAGCCGCTTGGATGCGACTGGCCTGGCCTTTCGTTAGAGTCCAATTATCAGACCCATAAACAAGTGTGGGAAGATCCATCACTTTGTAGAATTTTAGGCGTGTTCCTTTCCTTGCTGACTTAAGGGTTTGCCTAATGGTCCCGCACATACGGTTGAACTTATGCAACTTATTCATAACGTCGTTGCTTGCATTGTAAGGCACACTGTAGCCCAGGTATTTAAAATTACTAACTCGTTCCAGGACAGTACCATCTATAAACATTTTTTGCCTCTACGGGACCAGTGCCACGAAAAGCCATCACCTTGGTCTTAAGAGTGGATATTTGCAATCCAGAGTCTTTGTAGATTCGATTTAACAAATGTATACCCATCTACGACTTGTTTTCCGAGTCTGACAAAATAGCCTTATCGTTTACAAATATACATTAAATAATATTAGTAATAGACTGCAACTCTGACGAACTCATTAATTTGTAAATACTTTTTCTGGCTGTCCGTTCTCTATGCCAAAGACACTATAATAGTATTAACACTTTTAATGATATTTATTAGATTTTTGAGTGACGTGTTCATCATTAGGCCTATTTACTACAACTTTCCTCGAGTAACTTCATCAAATGCTTTCTCATAATCGACGAAGGCTAGGTTTGTCTTTAGGTCAAATGTTATTTGTTTTTATATTATCTGTTTTATTGAAAAACCATCGTCGGATCATGTATATAACAATCGTCAGAGCATATGATAATAATACTATGATAATTTTTATTATCATTATTATTTAATAATAATAATCTAATCGGTACTAAATCTATTTGACTTACACCTTCATAATTCTTTGTATACACTTTACAGCTTATTAACTATTTAGATCGTAGGTTCATAACTATTTCTTCTACAGCTTCATAACCATATTAAGACTAGTTTCGTTAGAATTAAGAATTACATCGTAAATGTAAGGGATGTTTGTCTGGCGGGTGGTTGCATAGATAGTACAACACATAGCACTTAGTATCCTGCAGTGTTGCCACCAGGGGATAACTCAGACAAAACCCGCCGTCACTCTGGTTCCTACTCGTACTCTGCGCTGTTAAGGGCGAAAAAACAATAAGGTTAGACACTTTGGGTGGCCATCTCACACAGCAAAGTGGTCGACCTAGCGGTGTCAATTGGTACATTGTAAGCCATCATCAAATCATTTATAATCAATAAGTATATAAACTTAAGTCACATGTCTACTTCGCAGGCGTTCTAAGTGAATATTTCAGTACTTTTTGGGCGATGTGCGGCCATGTTGTATACTAAACACGCCTCATTTAATATATTTTGAAACTGGACATCAGTTAAACATTTTAACATTTTAATTGTACCATTGCTTATGGTACAATTGAGACGGGAGTTGAAGGTTAACAGGAAAAATAATAATATTAATAATAATAATAATAATAATAATAATAATACTTATACTATTTTATTATCATTATTTGTTTTATAGAGAGGGAAAATGCTTTATGCACCGTCAGAGGAGGCCGTGCTTAAAGCCTCCCTCTTGTGTGTGGGACTCTCACTCACTAAAAAACCCACCTCTAATTCAGGCATTTATATCCATCCTGGAACCACTTAGTGTATTACTTCAGGATGGAGCCTATTGCGCCCTTATCGGGCTCCTTCTAGTTGTTCCTCATCTTCTACTGCCCGTTGTAGTAGAACCCACCATAATAATACTAATACTACTAATAATAATAACATTAATAATAATAAAAGAAGAAGTAGTAGTAGTAGTAGTAGTAGTAGTAGTAGTAGTAGTAGTAGTAGTACTCGTAGTAGTAGTAGTAGTAGTAGCAGTAGCAGCAGCAGCAGCAGCAGCAGCAGTATATATATATTGTATATGTGTGAAATGTGTGTGTGTAATAAGATTATCCACAAATTTAAATTCCCAGAAATCATTAGAGCCTTTTAGAACCTTTGTTTTATGCGTATAAATAAATATCACATTGAAGCTTATGAAAGGTGATAAAGGTCACAAGGACAATGAAAAAGTATATTAAAATATTAATTTATTTAAAGTCTGACTTGAATAAAAAATATTGTAGTTTTCTAAGAATATTTTTCAGAATTTATTTTAACTATCATTCATCGCTATATTATAGTTTTATTATGGCTGCTACGAATAATTTTTGTATGGCCAAGTGATTTAATTCGTTTTTTCGGGAGTTGTTAGCGCGATACTAAATTGTTTCTATTCTTGTTTACGGGCAAAACAGTTATGTTCACGATTGATGTGTACGTGAATCGTCCCCGATGTGCAACGAGCGGGACAACCATCCGAACATGAACAATCAGATTAAAGAGAATGAATTCATGGAGCTGTGGTTTCGGTCTCCCGGAGGACGTGCGATTACATCAATTATGTAATACCGTGTACCAGTGTACCGATCCGCCCTCATTCAGCATGGATGCAATATTGCCCGAACGCATCCATTTAGAATATTCAACAGCGTGTCGTGTTTTAATGCTTCGAATACGTTTCTGAATGTTATCGCTGTTTTAATATGGTAATAATAGTAATAATACTATCAGCAAAAAAATAAAGGTGTACACTAATAAAAATATACAATAATAACACGCAAAATCTATGTTTTGCATATTTTTTCAATTATAATAATAAAAAAGATGTTGACGATAACATTATTATTATTATTATTTTATTTTTTTAATTTTTATTAATGTTATTAAACGGCGGGGAAACTACTGGAACGTCTACTCAGGCCTCGCCTAGTAACGGCTATTCGGGATGCGGGAGATCTCTCAGCGAGGCAGTACGGGTTCAGAACGGCCAGATCCACCATTGAAGCCATACAGGAGATCTTGAATGCCGTCCAGGTGGCCCAGCGGGGTAATCACTTCTCCAGAAGGACGGTACTACTCGCTACACAGGACGTACGCAACGCCTTTAATTCGGCCAGGTAGACAGACTTGCTAGCGGCTTTGGAGGACGTCTTTCAAGTGCCGGACTACCTGCTCCGGATAATACGAAGTTACCTGAGGGACAGTGAGCTCCGGTACGATACAGCAGATGGGCCACGCAGCAGAGAAATAACAGGAGGCATAGCTCAGGGCTCTATCTTGGGCCCCGACCTATGGAATGCATTCTATAATGGAATCCTCCGATGGAGATGCCAGGCGATACCTTTCTGGCAGCATATGCTGATGACGTGGCTGCTGTGATCACCCCGGGAGACGCAGAGGAGGCGCAGCGCATGCTGAACCAGGTCATACGCAGGGTCCGCACCTGGATGGAAGAACACGGCCTGAGCCTTGCGACGGAGAAGACAGAGATGGTGCTGCTCACTCGACGACGTATACCCACAATTACACAGTTCGTGGTGGGGGAAAAGGCGATAACATCAAAGCCAGCAGTGAGGTATCTGGGGATGCACCTGGATACTAAGCTCTCCTATTGGGAGCAAATCCGATGTTCCTCGAAGAAAGCCGCTATGGTCGTTGCTGCGCTGAGCAGGCTAATGGCAAATGTCGGAGGCCCAGCTGCGGGAAGACGTCGACTGCTGATGTCGGTGAACAACTCGATTTTCGTCTACGGATACGAGGTCTGGGCCGACGCACTGAAACAAGAAAAATACCTCAAGCAGATGGCCGCGGTACAACGAAGAGGAGCACTTCGAATTGCAAGCTCCTACAGAACGGTGTCGGAACCAGTAGTGTTGGTCGTCGCTGGAGTAATGCCAATAGATCTGATGGCCGAGAAGAGGAGGAGGGTCTACGAGACCAAGAAAGTCTTGGGGATCGTAGAAGCAAGAACAGTGGCCAGGGCACACTCCATGCGGAGCTGGCAACTACGATGGGAGCAGGAGAGTCGAGCCAGGTGGACGGCGAGGTTGATTGGGAACCTTCCTGAATGGGTGGACAGAACGCACGGCGAGGTAGATCCTGACACCTTACTCAATTCCTGACAGGGCATGGTTATTTCTGTGCATACCTGCGAAGGATGGGTAAGATGGAGGATCCGCCGTGAGTGTACGGCAACTCAGACTCTGATGACGCTCATCACACTTTCTTCGAGTGTCAACGGTGGGTGCTGAACATACATGGTCCCTTTAATAAACATATACCACACAAAGGGACCATAATGAACATTGGGGAAAATTTACAAATATACAAACATAAACACAAAACAAACTAATACCTGAACAAATACAAATCAACACAAAACAAGACACAATATTCAAAGCACTCAACATCGAAAATACACTAAAAACTAATACATACACCACAATCACACACAATAATACCACTTTAAAATACCAGAGACCGACAAGAAACCAAAATGACGTCCAGCCAACACACAAGTACTTCACCAGACGCAAGATCACGAAGGCTGAGGATGAGAACACAGGAGTTCTCGAAATATGTTCCAAATAAGGGAAAAATAACATCTTGAGGTAAAATAAATATAAATTTTAAATATTTTATATGTATATATATATTAGATATATAGAAACATACATGAAATTATGAATTTAAAAGCTAGGACTACAATGTTTATCATTCAGGTATTATGGTTATAACTAAAAACCATTGTTGTTGGTCGCAATTTTTAATGTATCTTGTATGATTGTCCGCTTTAAAATTGTTATTTTATATTAAAAAAACATAATATTCTAATAGGGGTATTGAATTTTTCCTCATAATTAAAATTTGTGTAATACTGAAAATTATCCTATTTCATTCAAAATAGAGAGCGAATACTGCAGCTCAAGGACTTTACTAGTGATAAAAAAATTAATAACAACAATAAAATTAACAACTGTATTATAATAATAGCAGTAACAGCAACAATAATATTAACTAGAATTACACGAGAACGATAAAAATAAAATAATGACAGATTAAAAAGGAAATAGAAGTAAATAGAAAGAAATAATTATAATAAATTGTCTTGTGTAATGTGTTAGTTGTCTGGTTTTTATTCTGGTTATTTAATCCTCTTTGATGCCATGAACAGTAGCGAAATCGACCATTCCATGTGCACTTGGAGCAACACTGCCCACTTTTCTGGCGTGACAGCGTTACAGCCGACGGTGCCCTTTGCCAGGACTGGGCCAGGCTTTGGCCGCAGCCTGTTGGAGATCCGTCTTCTTCATAAAAACTCGCCCTTCAATCGACTGGTTTTGTTTTTGACGTATTTTGCACTTACCTTCCTAGGGCAGGGCATCTCTCTCAGAGTGGCTTATGAGCGTATCGCATTTTACAATCACATCGGCACTGCCTCTTATGAGCTATAAATAATTAAGATGAGCTCCATTAAGCGATTTACTTCTCATCTGTAAAAGTGAACGGTACCTACAGCATAGTTGCGTACCACTAAAGCTAACGAGAACAAAACGTCTAGGAATGCTTCTTTTAAGTGTGTGTGTGTGGGGGGGGGGGGAGAGCTCTTGTTAACGTACGAATCAGAAACGAAATGAAAATCCGGACAAATCTATTCTATTTGTATTTTAGACAAATTAAAAATACGCAGTTTACTTTATGTGTGCTAGTGGGAAGCTGAGCCAGTGGGACACTGTGGAGGCTGTGGCTGTGACGTTGATGAATGATGACAAAATGTGTACGCAGACCCGACAATAGCGTTGTTAACTAAATTACCTTTTTTTTGTGGATGATTCTTTTTGTTGCGGCGCGCAACGGCTTAGTTGATTGATTTTTCTAAAAATATACCTGCCGCAATGTTAAATTTTAAGCTAATTAGATGATTGCGTTATTTGCTGTGTTGACATTAACAATTTCTTGTTGACGAAATATAATTTGTCGCAGCAGACGATTTTTATATGCGTTTACTTTATTTCAGTGGCTTTAATTAAATAGTGTAATCTTATTCAATCGATCATGAATCCCTCATAGTCAGGAATCCCTAAATTTTAATGCAGTGATACCGATACTAATTTTGCAGACTAATTTAATCGATAAGACAGTTGCTGATTATGGTCATCGTCTCAATTAGTACACGTTGCAGTGCAATGGAAAGAATAAAATATGCTTTACCATTTTCTTTTGCCTTTTCATCGTTATCATCACACCATCCCCAATGCCAAAACCGCCAACAACACCACCACCATCATCATCAACTTCTTCTTCTTCTTCTTCTTCTTCTTCTTCTTCTTCTTCTTCTTCTTCTTCTTCTTCTTCTTCTTCTTCTTCTTCTTCTTCTTCTTCTTCTTCTTCTTCTTCTTCTTCTTCTTCTTCTTCTCCTCCTCCTCCTCCTCCTCCTCCTCCTCCTCCTCCTCCTCCTCCTCCTCCTCCTCCTCCTCCTCCTCCTCCTTCTTCTTCTTCTTCTTCTTCTTCTTCTTCTTCTTCTTCTTCTACTTCTTCTGTAACGGGTTAGTACTCCACTCGCTATATGAACTGGTCAGATAAATGTTTCAGGACATCCAATCGTTGGTTCCGTCAACCCCTGGTTTGCTTAATAGGCTACCTCAAACAATACTTTTTATATTCAATGTTTGGTTTTGTTACAATCTTTTTCGCAAAGTTATTCTTCTAGACACCAGCCATTATAGGTGACAACGGTGATGCCACGGACGTTCCGTTTTACTGGACATAGAGCTTCTTATTAAAACTTAAACTTTTTGTTTCAGATAATGTCTATTAGTTTTTATTTAATAAACTTATGTTAGTGGATTCACAAATTTTACAAATATAGAAACTACATGTTGGGCTCTTCTATCTGCAACACTACCGATATGCGCTTTTGAGCCTATCAGCTCATTTTAGAGGTGTTTTTCTTCAATCTGAAGATGAGCTGAAACGCTTGATAGTGCTTATCGGCAGTTTTGCAGATAGTAAAGCGCAATAGGTAGTCTGTATATTTGTAAAATTCTGCTGTGTTTCTTTTCAAATTGCCCAAATTACTGTTTTTGTTTTTATTACTTCTAGAATTTTCTTACAGATTTTTTCGTGAACATATAGACCTACTTGACATTTAACTATATATGCTTTGTTTCTTTTTTCAGTTTGTAGAAGATTGTTACGAAATATTATTAACGATATTTTATAGCAGTGCCAGTAATGGTGGCAGTAGGTTACATATATGTTAAGCCAGCAGTAGGTGATATTATTCGCGTAGTTAATGATCTTGTCGTGTGTACGATTTTGTAAAGCGTCAAAATATTAATAATTCTAGAAAACAAGAAGTGTGTAGTGGGTGAGTAGAGACAATTATGAGCAGACGCGAGAGACAATCGTGTTAGGAACTTAAACCGTTGCGAGTATGTGCGGAATGTGTAAATGAAAACTAATTATTACCTTGCAAATGTCAAACAGTATAGAGTCCTTTACAATTATTAGAATTTTTAGCTTAATTTAGATTTATAGGTAATTGTCATTTAATAATATTTAATAAAATATTTGGTCTAAATGCTACCCGACATTTAGGAGAAAAACATATATTTAGAAGGTAACGTCCAAAGGCTGTAATTATTTCTACACATAAGACTATTAAAAAAGGCTCGAAGAACATCTTTCCAGAAACTACTAAATCCAGTGTTGGGCGACATTTGACTAACAATAATAACAGCTACACAGATTTTATAAAAATATTAGATTGAAAATGGGGCATAATAAGTATCAGCGTACGTCTTATTGTAGAATATATCAAAATATTTTACATTAATGAAAAATAAATATCTGGCAACAAACTAGTAGAGTTTTTAATAAGGGACAAGTGTTATTTCATACGTCTAACAAATGAAAAAAGTTAATTGTCGTAAAGTTCTGTTTTCATTTCAGGACATCTGTGACCGAAACATTAATTCATTCAAAAAGCTCTAGAAGGGGGGGGGAACAATGTATCGTGATGCGGCCTTCTAGACGGCACGAAACGTTTCAAGAGGTAAGAAAAGTGGTGGAAGGTGAACACCGAGATTATCCCTCTTCCACTTCCACTTGACGTAAGAAGAGTGATCAACAACCACCTGTTACTGCCTGTGAAGAAAAACGATAATTGACTGGGAGATTACTAATCCACACGCTTTACAGAAGAAGAATACTTATATCGAAAAATCTTTATTTCATCTATATATAGGATGATTCAAAATTGCACGGCAATCTCTCGGAACCTGATTCTATAGCTAAAAATAAGAAAAATTTCATATAAACATAGGTCCGAAAATGGTTCATTAGCGAGTTACGGCTCGCGAACCAGTTCGTCCTGATTTCTGCTCACGCGGTAAAATGACGCCATACTGAAATTCGTGGGGTATAAAGTGAAGAATAAATTTAGTAGTTTCTTATAGGTTTTGATCTGTAAAATTGAATAAAAGAGGTCCCAGACCTCTATCTTAATTAGTTTTTAAGGAAAACTGGGTAAAACACAAAAAATTGGAGTCGAAAAAATACATTTTTAGATTTGGGATAAAATAACTTCGTTAACTTTCTAACAAACAAATAAAAATTTCTGACTAACTTTGTAGAGAATTTAATTATGAGAACATTGATGTGTATAATGTCTATTAAAAGTAAATACAAATTTAAATAATTAAATTCTCTACAAGTTAGACATTTTTATTTGTTTATTAGAAAAATTAATGAAGTTATTTTATCCCAAATCTAAAAATGTGTGTTTTCGACTCCAATTTTTTGTTTTACCCAGTTTTTCTTAAAAACTAATTAAGATAGAGGTCTGGGACCTCTTTTATTCACTTTTTCAGATCAAAAACTATAAGAAACTACTAAATTTACTCTTCATTTTATACCCCACGAATTTCAGTATGGCGTCATTTTACCGTGGAAGCAGAAATCAGGACGAACTGGTTCGCGAGCCGTAACTCGCTAACGAACCGTTTTCGGACCTATGTTTATATTAACTGTTTTTCTTATTTTTAGCTATAGAATCAGGTTCCGAGAGATTTCCGTGCAATTTTGAATCATCCTGTATATAAAACTCAAAGTCTGAGGATTTATGGGTACTGAATACAAATCTACACCGTTACACCGATCGCCATCAAATTTTGCACAGGTAACCTTTGACACAAGGCGAAAATACTGTCTAACTTGGATTTTGATATCTTGCCTCGTTCCCACGATTTAGGCCCTTTTAATTATGCTTTTTTGTTGACGCGTATAAATTATTAATTACCATAGTAACAAGTAAATAAACAAAAGCTATTTAGCGGCGTCGGAACCGTTCATTTATCAATTCCTGCAGTACATTTTCGATAATATGCGATTGTATCGATATACCACGATGTGGAAAAGAAGAAGTGTACTAATTGTGAATTCTCTCATTACTTAATGCAAAGCGAAAGTACGTGTTGTTTTCATTTTGACATGATAATGTCTTTTGGCTGGCCATCATTTGAAAATTTCTGTAACGCTGTAAACTGTAACGCATCACGCTGCATGACGTCATTCTTGCGTGACGTCATTGGGATTGTTGTAAATAAACATTTGTTTTGATACGTCGCAATATATATAATGTGTTAAAAATAATATCACTGCAAACAATTAAACCAGATTTATAAAGCGTCCTGAAAGTTTAAAATCAAGTGTTAGCACAATTTACCAGCCGGGAATCGTTAACTAAAACCGCGACCGCTAACATGCTAACGTCGTCGCAGATTAAAGACCTAACAAGCGAACAACACTGCATAGCTGTAGATAGGTTATTGGGGTTATTGTCTCTAGTTAATGGTTGTCTTCGTATGTGATTCAGCTAACGATCTTTTGTGGTTACTGACTGACTGATTGTTTCTTTTGCGCAAATGTTGCGTTTAACTGGCGGCTGAAAGACATTATCATGCTCTTAAGCTTTTACCATTTGGTAAACGGTACTGTATCTTTTTGATGTTAGGTGACAACGGTTTTTGGTTTTTAGTTTACTGCTGAAATAAATAAAAGCCATGGTTGAGGAAAACATAACGTTTAATGTGTTATACAATGCTTCTAACACTGTAACGCTTAAAATAAGGAATTTAACGTTTTTGATTTAATTACTTTATAAATACCTCCAAAGGCTTTATAAACGGGTACTTTTAAATCTTCAAAGGCTGTTGTACCAACATAATAATTTAGTACAAGTTAAAATAGTACAAGTGTTGAAAACAACTTTGGAGAGAATTTGACTAATGAGTATAAAATTGTTATACGAGTTGACAGAACGCCATATAGACATAGACAATAAAAATTACATTAAAATACAGATTAAAAGTCAAATATTCGCATGCGAAGCCGAGGGTAACAGCTAGTCAAAGTATACTTGGGACTACTGAGTAGCGTCATTAACGCTATAACGGAGTTGAGAAAAACTTTAAAACACAGCAGGAATGAAATTTCGGCTCATTCACTTCTAAGCATGGGCAAGTAAGGCACAGTACTGAACAAAAGGCCGATTAACCCTTATAAGCTGAAAAGGTCTGCAAAGTGAGAGCGTAAATTGAATGTAGAATAATAAAGATGTCAATCGCTGGTTGCTCCTCTTGAGAAGGATCGAAAGCCACTTCTGAACACAAGTATTTAAAGCCGTATTGATCAAAAATGTCTTCGCTTTGTTTTCATATATTTTAGGAGAAATTATAGTTACCTATAATACGCTAAACAAATGAAGTTTTTATAAAGTTTAAAGAAATGTCATGAACACGTATCATAATAATTACGTTTTTCATCGTATATAAAACTTTTATATTTTCATAGAAACTAAAGAAAATAATACATGTGTTGCTTGTATGCAACGAATAAAATCAAACAGAATTATCACTGTTCCACACAGCTATAGAAAAATTATTCCGATTAGCGCTTTCAAGCTTCAAAGCTCATCGTCAGATCGGAAATAACAAAAATAACAATAATAACAACAATAGATTGTTGTTATTTCCGATCTGATGATGAGCTTTGAAGCTTGAAAGCGCTAATCGGAATAATTTTTCTATAGTGGTGTGCAACAGTGATAATTCTGTTTGTGATTATAACAACTAACACAACTTTCTTAATTGAATAACATCAAGACGAAAGTTACTAGTATTCTTAATGTAATAACAATATTATAGACCTACGCTAAAAACTAATGAACAAATTTTTACATTGTTCAAGCTGTTAGGCTGTGGTTAGGCCGGAAAATTGTAATAATGTAAGCTGACATTTATTTGTCAAATTTTAAACACGTCTGAACTAGAGTAGTTTATGATTTTGATTGTTGAGTTTATGTTGTCAAGCAATAAAATACCTCTGTACGGCATCTCAGAAGTATAACAGCAACTTGATATAATTGATGCCAGCAGTCAGCTACAGTTAATTGGCTAAATAAAATACTATTGGTAGACATTCTGAAAAATATTGAGGTATTAAGTCGCCCAAAAATGAAAGTCAATTAGTATAGAATATTAAAAAGGCTATAATATTTTGGTCAATACTGCAGTGCACCATTAACAATAGAAAATTATTACCAGACATTTTTGTTTGGGTAATCTTTTTAACTTGGAGAGCTGACTCTTAAATATTTCTCGCGTATAAACGTGACTTAAATGAAATAAAATCTTAGTAGGCATATTAAAGTCCTGTACTCTTATACTATTGACATAGTATTTTCTGAGCATAAATGCCAAAAGACTGCCAAACATTTTTTGAGAGCTCATCCCTTAACCAGACGCGATCATGCTGTGTTAAGTGCCTCTTTCGGTACAATACAGAAAACCCTGATACAGTTATTGTGCTACCTGTATTAAATTGGTCGCATCCTCACCGTTGTTTACATTTTCATGTTCGTTTCAATTTTGTTTGTGCATCTTCTAATACGATGTATCACAGATTCACGGGTTCACAGTCAAATGTTTAAATAGTTTTTAGACATGTTATAATAAAGAGGTAGAAGTTAAACTAAAAACAGGCGGATATCTTTTCATCTCTTCACTATAATGTACAATTTTATAAGCAATTGTTACTTAATTATTTTATTCCAGCTAGGATGAAGTATTTTTATTTACGTAATGCTCATTTAAATAAGTGGTTAATTACACACTCCAGTAGTCTACTTATAACTACATGCAACACAACACCACAACACATTAACTGTTATAAGCTGCTTTTGTGTCAACAAATATACTATTAAATTTATTTACAATAAAGGTATGACATTTACATTTTGTGTTACAAATACCATTATATTTATAATTGCATACCATTACACCATTATATTGGTATTGCTGTTGCTGTATACCATTATAATTGTAAGGAACACGCCTAAAATTATACAAGGTGATTCCCAAACTTTTTTATGGGTCTGAGAATTGGACTTTAACGAAAGGCCAGGCCAGTCGCATCCAAGCGGCTGAAATGAGATTTCTCAGGCATGTGGCATGGTATACTCTCCATGATCATAGAAGAAACACAGATATATGGCAGGTACTGATTATTATGAGCATACTCGACAGGATCGCCCAGTATCGGCTGAATTGGTGAGAACATCTTTGCCGAATGGATGACTGCCGCATCCGCAAAGAACTATGGAATTATAAGCCGAGGGGACGGGGAGGTGTGAGGCATCCAAGGAAGCGTTGGAATGACCAGCTCTAATCTTTGCCTATTTGAGACCGGAACAAACCATCCTTGGTTTAAGCCGTGAAGATGATGATGATGAAATAACATTATAACCTCACTGTAAATTGTACGCAGGAGATTGATAATTGTGTTCATGTACCAAGCTATCTTAATTAACTTGGTAAGAACCTTTTTAGGAAAACTAGATGGATAGGAGAGAATACTGAAATATAAACTAAAATTAAAAAATTGTTTTAAAAAATAAACAATACACTCAACATTGTTACCAAATTGTAGTTCTTTAATGAGCCAAACACTGTATTCCTTCGACTTACTAGTTTGTAAAATGTTCAGACGTTTAAACCACTAAGACGGCGTGTACAGCTGAGGTTATGTAGAAATACTACTAAACTGGCAGACAACACTGGCAGAATTATTTCCGTTTTTACGCTTTTCTTGTTCATTAAAAAAAAAATTAATTTTTCTGAAGGTAAGACAGAATTTTAGCGTGTCTTCTTTTTTAGTATATGCCTATATATAAATCATATAATTTTGCAAGAAATAAGTACACGGAGGAAATAAATTAAGCTACCGCCTTAAACTCATTACTTTTTGCAGAATATTTAGCAGTAAATACAGACGACCTATGAAGATCAATATAGGCTATATAACAGAACAAATTGATAAAGAATACCATCATATGAGGTCAGAAAGCTAAGATTCTGGCATTTCAGAGAAAGAACACAATAGACGGTGTAGAGACTCCTGTACAAACTATCGTTCTTCTGATTCTTGTGTACGGCAGTGGCCGTGAAAACTTGCTTCTTGCAAACTGACGCAAGTCAAAATCCAAGCACCTGAAAGTTACTACCTGTAGAAGAGTCCAGTTCAGTACAGGGTTTGATGTATACAACGAATGTATAGTACAGACAAAAGTGGTTGTATCGAAACACGTGTATAGAACGGAGGAAAACTGGCGCTTAAGTCTAAGATTCTACAATGCAACAGCTAAGCGTGACGTTGGAAGAGTTTTACAAGATGTCAATGAATTTTAGTGAAGTCATACTCTTGTGAAGGCGAGATAATCACTTATCTGTAACCTTAGAAGAAAAAATCTGTATGGAGAACCATACATGACTTCCATGTTCTAATTAATTGAAAAATTATTTTTCATATATAAAACAAATTTATTTTTACCAAAAGCAAACTAAATATATCAGCATGCTTTTGGTAAAAACAATGAGAAAGATAATCAAAATACGAATTGTACATAGTTGTTAATATTTAAAAAATAAAGAATTAATTTGATTAAATTATGTTTTATTTAAACAACACGAAAGGAAGTGAATACCGTCAAGTCTTTGTAATCTGTGAATTTCTGAAAACAAAAAATTATTTTGTTTACGTATCCGTGGTTACGATATTTTATTTACATGGATTATATCAATTGTTAATATTTTATTAATTTTTTTTAAGTTTTCGGTCTAATACATTTCTGACATCATTAAAAAGATTACCCCCTCCCCTAGAACTACTATTTTCATTTATAGACGATTCATCTACCTTTCTACAGTGGATTATTATGACCTATGACATTCTTTTCAGAATACTTTATTGATCAAACTTAAGTACTTCACTCTTGTTAAAACGTAAAACATTGCAGTTAAACTACCCCTTCCCCTTAACCGATCTTCACCAAAATCAATAGACCTTGAGTCCTCTACAACCTGGGTACATATGCACATATGCAAAAAATTATTTGATTCTGTTTGATTTTGCGGCAGTTATCGTTCGTCATAGAAAAAATTATATACAGACACACACATACAGACATTTTTCGGAAAATGACTTTTCTTCATGTTTTGAGGCTAGTACAATCAGAATCTGACTTTATCTCGAACACGTTTTTTCGCGATCACCATACTTTCCCTTTCTTACGGAACATGGAAGTACAAAAAAAGAGTCATATTATTTAATTTTACTCTCAACTATTAAGTTTTTAATATTTTGTGCCAAAACGTTCATAATTATATTTGTTTCTATAAGGAAACTTGTTCTGTTACAGAATCGAAGTCCATTTTCAGTTTCACCACATGTTCACACTTGTACAATAAATTTGTGTACAAAGAACGAGTTTTGGAGTTAGCTCTGGAGTTAGGCTGCGTTATCTGTTCCTGTGCAATAAATTCGCTGCAAACACCAAACCGTGTGTAGCGGCTGAACTTCCTTGCCGGTACGTTTCTCGTAACTTTAAAATCACATCACTGTAACTGTAACGGTTAGCAGGCAAGCATATCAAGATGGCTGTGAAGTCAACCAACTTGTAGGGTAAATGCTTACACGGGCGATATTCTTAATACTTTATACTTTACTTTTCAAGGATTATTTTGTGAAAACAATCTACTGAACTTTATTACTGAAAGTTTAGCAAAAGTTGAAAGTATACGGGGAGTGTTCATCACCAACAACAACAAGGGTCAATTATGAGCAGACGCGAAAGAAAATCGTGTTAGGAGTTTACACCACTGGGAATATGTACTGAATATGTAGCTGTACATGAGAACTGTTTATTACCTTGCAAATGTCAAATATCAAACAGTATTGAACAGCAGAGAATCCTTTACAGTTATTAGAATTTTCAGCTTAATTTAGAGTTATAGGTAATCATCATTTAATAATATTTAATAAAATATTTTGTCTAAATTCTGCCAGACGTTTATAAGAAAAACATATATTTACAAGATAACGTGCAAAGCTGTCATTATTTCTACACAGAAGACTATAAAAAAGGCTCAAAGAATATCTTTCCAGAAATTACTAAATCCAGTGTTGGGCGACATTTGACTAACAATAATCACAACTACACAAATTTTATAAAAATATTAGACTGAAAAGAAAGCTAGTTCACATGGGTCATAATAAGTATTAGGAGACGGCTTATTGTAGAATACGTAGGCCTATATAAAAATATTTTACTTTAATGAAAAATAAATATCTGTTAGCTAAAATAGTAGAGTTTTTAATAAGGGGCAAGCATTATTTCATACGTCTAACAAATAAGTAGGGGGATATTTGAATAAAGTTATTTGTGGCAAACAACAACGACGACGACGACGACGACAAAAACAAAAACAACGACAACGACGACGACAACAACAACAACAACAACAACAACAACAACAACAACAACAACAACAACAACAACAACAACAACAACAACAACAACAACAACAACAACAACAGTAACAACAGGAACGACAATGGTTCTTTCTTGGATCATGTAGCCTAAGTGGCGTATGAGCGTCAGAACGGCTGTTCATATGAACCGTTCTGCTGCGTACTAGAAAGGTAATGTGGCCGCCAATAGTCCTACTCTAAGCTGCCCACTACTGCCTCAGCCTGAGTTGACCCGGGGATGAAGAACGCGCTTTGATTATAAGTACGATGCTACCCGGTAACCGAACCTGACGTCTCTAAACAAATAACCAAGAAAACTAATTTACTTATTTTTTTAAATATACTAAATGTGTTATTATATTTACTATGTTTATAATATTTTTTTTCACTACTGTTAAGGACAAATAATTTGTGCAAATTTTAACCGCGGTTTCCTCATCGCGACACATACAGAGTAAATTGAAGCTTAATATTTCATTAATATTGCTAAGGTTTCCACTTGTTTAGAGGCTAAAACGGCTAAAGCACACAAATGACGACTTTTTTTAGTGTGTGAAAATTTTGGCGACACAAAGTGATTCCAAACCTTATATGTCAGTCTAATTACAGTATTGACATTAATCAATATCACTTTTAAATGTTGTTGTTTTTAAAATCCTTAGACTATGGTGTTTTTTTTTCATGGTTTAACGGTGTTAGATGTCTATAGCGTTTTTAGTTCCATGTTCCGTAAGGAAATGGAAGTATGGTGATCGCGAAAAAAATCGTGTTTGATATAACGGCTGATTCTGATTGTACTATCCTCAAAACATAAAGAAGAGTCATTTTCCGAAAAGTGTCTGTATGTGTGTGTCTGTCTGTCCGTCTGTGTGTAGAATGTTTTGTATGGCGAACGATAACTGCCGCAATTCAAACAGAATCAAATCATTTTTACATATGTGCCCGAATTGTAGGGGACTCAAGGCCTATTGAATTTAGTGAAGATCTTACCTGCAACATTTTTTATGTTTTAACAAGAGTAAATTACTTAATTTTGATAAATAAAGTACTCTGAAAGAATGTCATAATAATCCACTGTAGAAAGATAGATAAAATATCTGTACATGAAAAGGGTTGTTGAAGAGGGAAGGGATAATTTTTTATGTGTATTACGTTATCAACAACAAAGAAGTAGTTTCTATGGAAATGTTTCATTTCAATTTGTCAAACATAAAACTGGATTTACAAGGTGACGGGGGATATTTTTAACATTGAAAATGTTTATAAGGACGTGTCGCAAATTTGCGGCCGATCGCTGGTTCGTTATCGAAAATGGGAACCGGTGAGTTTCCATAGAAACTACTTCTTTGTTGTCAATAACGTAGTACACATATAAAACTTCGCTTATGAATGCGACTACATTTAACTTATAATCTGTACATTGGTAAATGAAGAATGAATTCATTGATTGGTGAATGAACATAAATATATATATTTTTTAGATTTATTGAAGCATTTTCAATACCCTTCTCTGTGCATTGCATTTGTACAATGACTGTAAATTTTTTTAGAAATTATCGAGCGGAATTCAAGTAAATGATTTTAAATATACGAGTAAATCTTAGAACACGGAAGTCATGTATGTAGAGTTGTAGTTATTTTCTATGGACATTTTTTTCATTTTAATATCAAGAAATAATACAAGAATATGACAGGGCAAAAGTAAATTCCAAAACATTGTTATACATAAAGGGGTGTAAGCTGAAAGTTTTTGTACACGTTTTAGTATACACGTTTAGTTTCAACTAATCTGCTATAGGGCCTGCACGTGATGTAATGTCTTTAAACATAACTTTTGAATGTATGTAGTTATTATTTGGAGAGTTCCCACGGACTACAATCGTTGTACAATTATTAATTTTACCAGTTAATTTAGTTATGACAATAGTCTGTGGGAATTAGTCAGGCGACGATTTGTATGTTCTGTAGCCACTTACGGTTGCGAAGTTTGGCTGTGACCAAAATGTAATGAGCAGCAGTGTTTCAGGATATTTGAGCTCAAAATGAGTCCATTCGTAATAAAGAAGGAACGCAGAGAATCGCAAAGTGAACAATCTGATAAGAGGCGTAGATGTTGTAAGACTTCTTAAACGTCTAAGACTGGGCTAAGTAGGCCATGTGATGTGAATGGCCAATCGGAGAATGGCTAAGAGTATATTGGAATGGGAATCTGTGGGCAGACGGATTAAGAAAACCCGAGGGGAAAATGGTTCGAAGACGTTGGAAAGATATACTGAATATACTAAATACTGCGGGCCTTAACCACAGTATTGTGGTCCTAACGTACGACACCCTGCGTTAGGTTTGACTTGATGGTAGCCAGTTTGACATCCACTGAAGATGGTAGCCAGTGGTGCTGCTGAAACGTTTGGTTTTAATGCTGAAACCTTGGACCACGCCCAAACAGCCCGGCAGATAGGGTAAATTCAAAAGACATACTGAATATTCGGATGAGAAGAAAGAAGGGAGTGTAAAGAAAAGAGGAAATAGAATGAAGGCTATTAGAGACTTGTCCGAAGACGAGTTCTGTGCTGATCTGGGGACAAGCTCCCTTCAGCCAAGAGGGTAAAGATGAATTGGGGATAGAATGCCATTGCGGACCGAAGGTTGAGAAGGAGGAGGGACAGAGAGAAAGAGAGAGATGTATAATTGTGGTGTGTGCGCTGTGTAGAGCAAGTTGTGGTGAGATCGTCGTAAAAGGTGATGTAACCGAAAGGCGACAAGTGGTGTAGGACACAATACACCATATACGTAGATGATTAGATTGATGTCAAGGAGGTCGGTGGGTATAGTATAAGTAAAAGAGAGAACAATAGGAAAAATGTTATTAGATTTTGTGATTAGATTTTTCGAGGAATGTCTGGTGAAACCCGTTTTATATATTCTTCTTCTTCTTCTTCTTCTTCTTCTTCTTCTTCTTCTTCTTCTTCTTCTTCTTCTTCTTCTTCTTCTTCTTCTTCTTCTTCTTCTTCTTCTTCTTTAGTACTACACCCCAACGTGAGCTCTGGCTTCCAACACCAGCCTTCTCCAATGTCTCCTATCCATTGCCATCTTAGTGTAACCCTTCAAATCCATTCATTTAGATCTTCCAGCACGTTATCAAACCATCTTATCCTAGGTCGGGGCCTCTTTCTGCTTTTTTCGATTTGCGTCCTCCTGTTGTATGGCAGTCAGCTTATCACTGTTATTATTGTTATTGTTTACATTAGATATTACGGTAGTATGAGGTTTGGTTATTTTTAAGTCATTCGCAACAGATTCTTTTTTGATGTCCATACATCCTAACTTCACGTTATAATGTTTATTATTTACTTAGCACATTAATGTATTATTATTATTATTATTATTAAATCAATTACTGCATTTATTTTGGTTAACGTGTCAGTACCCAGTATAACACCATATACAAGGTCTTTAATTAATAGTACTGGCACGTCAATTAGACTCCCTGTGTTGTGATAGAAACCAATGCTTGTCGGTTAATAATTTGATTATCGTTAGTAGCTGTTTTAATAATTGTGTTGTTGACAGGTAATATTGGTTCCTTCTTAAACTGAGCCTTATGTTTATTTATAAATTTTTCGCTTATTAAAGATACCTGAGCCCCGCTATCGCTATCTAATAGAACATTTCCTATACAATTATTAATTTTGGCTCTAAATATTGTATTCAGGATTTTCTTTGGCATACGCTGATCATCCGACCGCTCTAGGTGACCTAGTCATTGTATTCGTTGAGCCTTTCCAATGTCCTGATGCTTCAATACCTCAACTATCTCGTAGTTGTTTCTTATTCTCTATTCGCCATCTTCTTTAACCGGACCATAAACACGAGAGAACGATAGGGAAAATGATTAAATAGTAGTAAAGAAAGCTTGTCAGATTATGTGATTAGAGTTTTTCATACCCGTATGGAATACCCGTTTTCTATACACGTGCTGACTGGCATAATTAAAATCGAATAATTAAAACATTTTTAATACCAATTAATTGCAACTGTGATACTTTAATTAGTTAAATTCATTACGGCAAAATTTGATTAATGAAAACAAAAGCTGAAATTATTTTTAGTGCTCAGTGCATTATTGAGTTAAACGGGGTTTCTGTGTTCGAAACGCAGTTTCATTCCCAAAAGGCTCACCTTTTGTTCCTAGGAAAATGTTATAATTAATGGCGGGTGTGCATCTACGCACGTTACACGAGCACAAGCGAAGAGTAATGTGCCCCAACACGCTCAGTGACTGCCGTGTTGTCCCAGGCACATGAAGGATGAGTCAGCTCGCAAATGATAAATGTCCACGTGATAAGACGCTTGCTAAGCAGAGGCCGTTTGATTAGTGTCTGTGGCTACTAACACGTTCATTACAAACTCAACACGCAGGAAACCGTTAGATAATACAGTTAGAAAGTATTATTTTCAAACTTAACTATGTCTGCAGAACTCACTCATTATATCGAACAAAATACTTGAAGCCTATTATTTGGTAAATTTAAATGTTAAATAATTTTTCAGTCATCAGAGAAATTATAAAAACCCCAATTATTCTAATATATAGGGTTTTTAATCAAATAACATTTGACTAATCATACACAATCATAGTTCAGACAGTCATGCAACGAACATTAAAACTTGCAAACGGCTGCTTTCGTTTATTTTATGTTAAATTTATAACCGGAATACCAAGTAACCATAAATGACAAATTAATTATGTAGACCTAGCTTTTAGGTGTATGTATGTTTCCATTGATATTTATAGACGCATGTCTAATACTTTTCACAAATATACATAAAGATTTTAAAGGTATAACATTTTCTTTCAAACAGATTATAGAATTTTGGAAGGCGATCCAAAAATTGCAAGCAGTGTTAAGAGACATAAATTTTGTCAAATTATTAAAGATAATAGTGACTTAATATTTTTAATAAAATTTAGTATAAATAAATGCCCCTAGAGTTTTCTTTCAATTTTACTTCCTTTTTTGACTTGTGGTTTCTTTAAAGTTAAGAAAATTCAAAAATAAATGCTGCATTCGGATTTATATTAAAATTCCCTTTGGCTTAATACTAGATTTTTGCCTTTGGCTAGATTTGTTCAATTTTTCAAATTTTCGAAGTCACTGAAGTTTTAAAACTTTACAGTTTTTTAAACTGGACACTATATTTATATTTTGGTTAAACTCCCCTTTAATTTGATACCCGAATGGAGATTTGTCATTTTGTCAAACTTTTTACCCACTTTTTGGGTTCTGGCGTCCAAAAATTTGCAGTTTCCAAACCTGAACACTATATTCAGATTTGGGTTAAAATTTCCTTTAATTTGATACTCCACGCAAACTTTGTGATTTTTTGTTTAATTTTACTTCCTGCACCTCTGCTTTTTGGTGGAGATTAATCTCAAAAGCAAAACGGGTCTTTAGAGGAGCACATGTCAAGTTTTAGTAAATCGGTTGATTATCATAAGGCATATGCCAACTAGATAGGCAAATGCCGAACGGTCGAGTTAAAACTGAAGCCTCGGTTCGCTCGTTCAATATAACTTTTCACGACTTACATATAATATTTACATTAAAACTTCACCTGCGGTTTATGTTTATCTATTTCGAAGACAAACATTTGAAACTTTATATATAAAGTTGTATGCTTGATTGACCTGCTTTTTATTAAAAAAATGTTGCTTGGTACGCTGAGCAAACTAAAAATCAATTCCTGTGATAAAGGGCAAGTTGCTTTGTGGAACTGACAGAGTTTACTTAGAACAATATTTTCTTCAAATGATTGCGTTTACCACTTGTAGTTTTAGCAGATTTTCATTAAAAATACTTCCAAACCGGAGACCGAAGAAGTTACGTTCCTCCAAAATTGGCAGTTTACAAATCTCACACTGAAGTAATAAGATTTGGAAACGGTTGGTAGTTTTATTCCCTATTTCTTATCCTCAGTTGTATGTTAGCGAAACATAGTTTTGTTTTCCTTGGTGCTTAGCTTTTATTTTCACAGGAAAGTAAACGACGCGATTTAGGTCAACAGACTCGGCTTCGTCTCTTCGCAACTGACCCAACTCCTACAGAACTTCTCTCTATCGATATTCTTTAATTACGAAAAAAAGCAACAAAAATCAGTAATAAGTACTGTACCATCTCAAATACTGAGAGCGGGCGATTATATCAAAGATTTAAATTTACACACACGCGCGCGCGCGCGCGCACACACACATGAACGACACTTATTTATATATATTGCAATAGGTGAAATTTGCATGTACAATAATAATTTAACTCTTGACATATGATACCATGTTACAATTAGAATTGGTTGAAGTAAAAGTTGCGTGTTGGAACATTGTAATATAGACGACAAGAATCATGTCAAAATTGTTAGATTAAGTCGATTTTTGACTGTATAAAAACAATGAGTGTTGTGAAGAAGTGCAAACATATGCTTAGGCATATGGCGAGTGCACGTGTGCGCGTGTGAATAACTGTGTTACGAAATAACAATAAAAAGCAGATTAAATTAAATAGCTTTTGTGTAAATCAAATGTCCGACATAAGACTTACACCAGAATGTGCATAAAACAAAGACCTATTTGGTAGTAATATTTGTTAATAATTTAAAGAATGAAATATATGAGTTTTTTCATAAAAAAGGTTTTACCACCCACAAGGAAAGCAATAAAAGTATACCGGTTTTATTTCCACGTTTTACATAGTTCATATACACTTTCTTACAAGTTGTCATGAATTTCATGACATGATGTTATCTAGACTAGAGCCATAAGGGAAGGGGACGTTTTGACCAATGAAATTGGCTAATATGTCAGTTGATTTGATCCGTGATGGGATGTAACTCGGTCTAGCTTAGAACTCAGAAGCAGTCTCGTTACTCTATAACGTGTAATCGTTATCTCTGATTTAGACGATAGGTCTGTCAGGAGTGAGAAACACATATAGTGAAGTTCGCGACTGAATATTCTCGAGTGCTAGTTCGGTAAAGTTCAAGATTATCCGTTTAGGCATTTATGAACAAATCAAGTTCGCCGGAGCCATATAAATCAGTAATAATTAGTAAGTAAAAACTGTTCATAGAAGTACCCAATACGGAAACGACCCTGAGAGCTGGAAAGCAGGAGGAGATCCTAGAGGTACCACAGGAGGAGTGGCGGTATCCTCACGTCTACCTGAAAGGAACATCTATCGACACTTATCAGAAAAAGAGGAGCAACACCACATCGTTCATCAAACCAGGGAAGTGATACAATTTATATAAACTAAATCAATTAATAAAACAATTATAAACAAGAAGACACAGAAAAACTTGTAGGAATTAAGATTTATGTAATTAGAGTGTAGGAAAGAGTTATTTTAAGTATAAAGAGAAGGTCAGCAGACAGAAACTGTCAACTAATTTTATTTTGCAGAAGAAAATGTTCATTATTTTTATTTGGAACAGAAGTAGTAATTTATTTTATTTTAACATAACGATTAATTTATTTTATTTTGTATTAGAAAGAGTCTATTAATTTTTTGTGTTATAAACTGTAGTTGCAATTTTAAAAATTAAGGAAAATCTTTAATAAAGCCAAAACATTCCAGTATCTACAGTAGTATCGACTACTTATTCTATGCGACCTTGTACATCGCAACACACACACACACACACACACACACACACACACATACATGCCCACAAACAAATACGTGAGCTTGCGCATATACGTGTATACATGTATTAAGGGGATTCACCAATAAAAATTGGCTAAAAACCTAATTTTTTTCAAAATTTGTTTATTTGTTTATTTTTGCTCCTTATATATTTCTAAACATAAAAAACCCAATTTCAACATTTTTGGCTACCTATATCACGTAGAAAACATTATTTTTGTGTATCGTGTCACAGCACCTTGATTGCCAATATTCGCGCCGCACAAGAGATTTCTGTAATAAAAAAGAATAGAAACCGTTAGCTGGTTGATATTTCTGTTTGATTTATAAAGATAAACATTTCAACATGTACTGTACGTACAGTAATTGCATTCCTTGCTCTATGGTCAGCTGCTTTATTGTATCTGTTCACAGCTGATTGTTGTAACCAGATTGGTGCCAAACGGTTTTTGCCTTGTTATGTTTGTTTGTTGTTTTGCTTGTGGTCATAGTTTGTTTTGATTTATTTCAGTGATTGTTTCTCATAGTTTTAGTGTTGTTTGCATAACATTTCATTTGAAATGGGAAGAAAAACAAAAGCTAAAGTACTTTTATCGAAACGAAACAGCGACAGAGCCTGGAAACGGTGGAAAACTACTGACAGTCCAGAGGTAGGCCTAGGCCTTGTTGAAAATAGTGAGGTTAGGTCACAATCACCAGTACTGCAAAGTGATTCAGATACTAATACTAGTAAACAGGAATAAGTATAGCCTACTTTCCCACCTAAACGAGTTTTTTATCTTGTGTTTATACTGAACTGAACTTTAAACGCGATTTCCCGAAAATAATTTTTTCCGTGTTTTCAGAGAGAAAAACTGGTATTCCTGAAAAACAAGTGAAGGTAGCAAGCTGATATTTTGTTGGTGCATCTAACGTATATTTAGAAGATTCTCTGGCATTTTAAATGTGATATGTACAATACTTTTTAAGAAAAAAATATTATGTAAAAATAAAAGTTAAGTTTTTAAAACTTTATTTTCTTTTAATTGTTTCCAGGGTTCTAAGACACTAATCGTAACGAAAATGCCAGAGTTTTTCGAGCTTCATATTACCTTCAATTTGACACCAAAAACAAAAAAGTTGGTCATTTACTTTTTGAGTTATATCAAATTCAAAAAAGTATGTAAAAAACTCAAAAAAAAAAAAATTTTATGTACATAAATGGTAAAAAAAAAATTCCCCATTATACTTTTATATAGGTCAATACTAACCTATTAAAAAAAGTTTTTTTGAAATATGTTCATAAACAAAGATTTTTCAATTTTCGTTGGTGAATCCCCAAAGAAAATTCAACAATCAAGTTTTATTAAAACATGTATGTACGTATGCATATTCCATAATCCTTAATCCTTAATCCATAATCCTACTGCCTATTCCTTATTGATCATGTCTCTAAACCCGTAAAGTGAAAAACTTCAAATAAAAGATTTAACGGTGTCTTCCTGCGTCCAACTTCATTCAGCTAAATAAAACTCATTTTTAGCTAAAAGCTTCCTTCACTATGGTCATTCTACTTCCAATTTATTATTTACTAGTTCACTCCTTAGAGAACTCACTCCATAGTTCATTCCTCAGCTGTACCTATTTGGTAACTCTTTTCCGCTAAACTCACATCGTAATAGATCTGAATTTGTTTCGTTTTTTCAGTGCTGACTTATTCTTTTACATTTTTAACAGTGGTTCCCAAAGAAGAGGCTCAAAGCTGATCCGGGGACTATTAAGGTGGGGGTATACAAATATATATATATATTCATTTAGTCTAGCTTACAATTTGCATCTAGAAACTAAATTATGTGAAATTTATTTCAGTTAGTTTTATATGTAATACGTTTATAAAAATGTGTACTTTTCCTTAGTAGTTTGAAATCCTTGGTTCAATAACTAAGTCCGCACTACCGACTCGATGGCGAATGGTCATGTTCACTTTATAAACTACTGATCTAACATTCTATCACATTATTCTTTTCATAATAATATTACTTATCATGTCGTCTACATAAATATTAAAGGAAGATAACAAAAAAGAACATTTTTGTTTCGGTTTACATTTTAAGGTACCATTATGTTAACAGTAGTGACAATAATACCCGCTTAAATGAAAACAAATATGCGTCTCTCCAGACGATTAACATATAACTCGGCTCTAAGTTGAGAGATAGAATATATCCGCCTTATCTTGAAGTGAACTCAGCAACACGTCTCACAGAAATAACAGCGGTCCCCAAAACGCTACAACAATGCCATCCCGTCTGACACCAGATTCGACTGATAAGCACGCACACAGCTTATCGTTACTGTTTACCCTCTAATCTGTTGACGACAGACTCCACTCCTTCCGTCAACCCCAAACTATTTCTGAAGACGTAATGTTCATTATTATCATCAACCTAATAATAATGATGATGATGGTAAAGTTTTAACACAGCATTAAATTTAACACAATGTTACTGACATTGAGTATAAGAAGTACACACTGTCGTAACTCAGTAACAATGACCGGGACTTTTGAGCGGATAATCTTCTGTTAGATTGCTGCAGTACTAGTGGTTGATTCGACTCACCTTTCAGCTCTGTGATCTGACTATTCGCTTCTAACGTGGCTATAATCTTATCGAGTAATAGTTTACCCCAACATGAACGTTACCGCTCCCTGTGGACGCTGGAGGGTTTTGCGAGTCTCACTGAGATTTGCGAGTTCTTAGACTTTACCACTAAAAACATACAAAAACAAAAAACAACGGTCTTGTGGACTGTAGTTTTTTTAATTCATAAGGCCTAACCGTATGAAAGAATCAAACGGTAACAGAAAATTGGTTAACCAAATTAACAAACTTATATTAAAAATGTATGTGAGATATTTGCACCTCAATCTATATATATATATATATATATATATATAAAACTCAAAGTCTGAGGATTTATGGGTATTGAATACAAATCCACACCGTTACACCGATTGCCACAAAAGTTTGCACAGGTAACATTTGACACAAGGCAAAAAACATTGTCTAACTTGAAATTTGATATTCTGCTCCGTTTGGACGATATAGGCCCTTTTAATTATGCTTTTTTTTTTGACGCGTATAAAGATGTCAACAACAGCATGGAGACCAGAATTAATTACCATAGTAACAAGTAAATAAACAAATGCTGTTTAGCGGCATCGGAACTGTACATTTATCCGTTCCTGCAGTTCATATTCGATGTTTTTAATATGCACATCAACAAAAACCTCATTCTATCGATATATTACGATGTGGAAAAGAAAAATTGTACTAATTGTAAATTGTTCTATTACTTAATCCAAAGCGAAAATACGTGTTGTTTTCATTTGTGAGGTTAGATGTTAGATGACAATGGTTTTGGTTGAGGAAAACATAACGTTTAATGTGTTATATAATGCGCCTAACACAGTAACGCTTAAAATAAAGAATTTAGCGTTTTTGATTTAACAGGTATTTTATAAATATCTCCAAAGTCTTTATAAACGGATACTTCTAATCTACAAAGGCAGTTGCACCAACATAATAATTTAGTACAAGTTAAAATAGTACAAGTGTTAAAAACAGCTTTGGAGAGAATTTGACTAATGAGTACAAAATTGTTATACGAGCTGACAGAACGCCATATAGACATAGACAATATAAATTATATTAAACTACTTATTAAAAGTCAAATATTCGCGTGCGAAGCCGCGGGTAACAGCTAGTAATATATAAATTGATCACGTATTTCTATTTTACAATTTCCTTTCAATGATCTGAAGTGCTTGCAAAATTATTATGGGAAAAAATTCACCAGAGAGAAGAGTCAATTCAGTACGCTCGACGGTAATGCGTTTATTTTAGGAAGAGCGGCGGGGGGGAGGCGGAGAAGTACATTTCGACGTGCGGTGGCGTGAATTCGTACTTTATATTGTAATTTAGTCGGGCATTAAACAGTTTACTCTACATTACCGTAGGAGTGCTGCTCTACGGCGCGCGGTTGTTAACTCCCGACGTTTGACAGCTTTATGAATCTGGAACGCTAATGGATTTGTATGACGTAATAATAACAGAGACAGGCGTCCGGATCCGGAATTCGGAGGAAGGAAGCTGGGGCTTCTTTGATTACGTTTTCTATTACTTTCAGCCCTCTCAAATGAAGTCGCCATCAAACATTTATTTTTTGTCGCCTCAAGCCGCGGGTAACAGCTAGTTTAAAATATTTGTTAGTTGTTGTAAATAAAAAAAAGAAAATGTCCTAAGAGAATAAAACCTTTGTTTTGAGCAATAACGTTTTGTTGTTTTCAGTGTATTTATTATGATTTGTGACTGTGTGAGTGTGAGCGCTCTCCTACTTTTTTGCAAGTGTGTACACAGGCCACAGGGGATTTCTATTGAATTTTACTAGAAATTCCAGTTAATTCGGAATACGTGAATTGGAAAATCGCAAGAATCCTTCCCATAATGTTTGCTTTTTCTGGAAGATGTCAATTCAGTTGGCAGGCCTTCTTGATTAAGCGCTGTCAATAAAATTCACTATGGCAATAATAAAATGTTACAGGCCAGCGGTAGGCAGAATTACGTGTAAATATGTGGTATAATTAACTTTTTACCAATAAAAGTAATCGACACTTGAAAAAAAAACAGTATTAACAATTGGACCGTAAAACATTATTAACCTATACCGTGTTGTGTGTTGTCGTTTATGACTGTCGGATATTAATAAAGCAACTCGACTGAACGTAAGACTGGGGACGTAATTTATGACGGTCCGCGGTATCGATTAGCAATTGGAGCGCCAAAGCAGACTTGGTGTCACCACAATTATCTCGATCCGCGCCCGCATTACAATCGATACCACTCCGCCGCTGTCTACAATTATCGTTACCGTTCACACGCACGAGTGTCTGCAACCCCTTGTTTAGTGCACCATCTTTAAACGGTTTGTGCAGTCCAATCGTACCGTTTATAATTTTAATAAATTCCGCATTGCTTGTTTGTTTAGGTTATGTCAGTGTTACTCGTGTCTGTCTAACATTGATACGGATAATAATATAAAATTCGAGGTGAAGACGTTGTTGCAGTCACGGGAACTTTCTGACCTTTCTTTTGTTGCAGGAAATATTTCAAATAGATCATGAACTGAAAGTCAGAAATAACACGTACCATACTGGTTGTAGCCTGTTACCACGTAATGTATAATATTTATAAATGACTTATAATTTTAAACAGATTATGATTATGACAGTTCATAATAACTGAAGACCTATAATAATACACGTATGGTTTAAAATTATTCGTGTTCTATTTAAAACGGATTTCGTTATACTGACTGTTTCGTGCCACGAAATGTCTGAACAGTAGTTGCCAACATGTCAATTAATACAGTAAGATACATGACAAAGATATACCGTAATAAATTTTGTAGCTAGTTAGGGAAAATTTGTTTAAATACACTTCTTTGAATATTAAAATGTATATAAAAAGCCAGACAAAACTTCAAACAGCCTCTGATGCTGTGAGCAAATGGACCAAAAAAAGGCGCATTAGATTAAATGAGATGAAGTCAATGTAAATTTATAAATCTAAAGATTGGTCATCGGATACCAGTTATAATTAATTCATTACCAATTCCTTATGATAATACAGCTAAATATTTAGGAATGACATTAGATGCAAAACTTAAATGGAAGGAGCACGTCAAAAAGGAAAAGCAGGAGTTGCATCTAAAGTTCAGGAAAATGTATTGGCTCTTGGGAAGACAATCCCAGCTGTCAATCCATAATAAAGTGCTGTTGTATAAGCAAGTGCTAAAGCCTATCTGGACCTATGGGATACAGCAAAGAAATCAAACCTAAATATAATTGAAACATTTCAAAACAAGGTGTCAAACATAAATATAATTCAAACATTTCAAAACAAGGTGCTTCGGTGCATTGTTGATGCACCGTGGTATGTAAGAAACGACAACTTACACAGGGATTTAAAAATTGAACTTGTCATTGAGGAAATAAAAAAGCAGGCAGTGAAGCATGGACAACGCGTCTTGTAGCATGTACACCCTGGGATACAGCGACTGCTGGATACAACTAATGCAGCTAGAAGGCTGAGACGAACTACACCTCTTGATCTGATGGATATTAGTTAAATGGGGAGATTATAGCCAATGGGTTATATCTCTTGATTAGTGTCTTTAATTATGAAATGTAAATTACTAGATGAGTAGTACTCAGTTGTAATAAAAATAAATAAATAAAAAAAAGCCAGACATTTATAAGTCTAACTTCGGTACAGTTATAAGGGTTAGTTATACATTTTTCCGTTGAAGGGTTTGTGAGGATCGGTCGAAAAATAACACAGATTTTAAATTATTTGTGTCGACGTTTCGACAATGTTTATTTTCATCATCAGTACCTGTGTACGAATATACGAATTCAAAAGAAATGTCACACACAACATAACAATTATTTGAGTGAACGTGTTTGTGTACGTGAGTGTGCGCGCGCGCGCGTGTGCTCTTTAATAATTACATAATTGAACATCCCTATAATCTTTATTTAGCTATAATATGTTTTACTATACTATATGTTGACTGGTATATGGATAAACGTTTTCTGTACCAATTCTAATATTTAATTTGTGATTACTGCTTTTATAATTAATTACAAATACCATTACATTATTAGTAATTTAAGTTGTAACATTGTATAAATTAAGTTCTGTGATATTATAATTTTCTCGTAGTCTTTAAAGAAAACATTTGATGATGTAAAACAAACTTTCTCAACTCCTTCACATATACATTGATACACACATCCTCACACAGTCACATATACAAACACGTTCACTCAAATAATTGTTCTGTTGTGTTTGACATTTCTTTTGTATTCATACACAGGTTCTGATGATGACAATAAACATTCAGTAAGAAGGATACTGAACCTCTGAATCTGACACTGCTCGATTGAGATCTGACAGAAGTGATTATGTAAGAGAAAGATGAGTCACGGCGACCAAAAAATAAGTGACTGGTTCAGAGAAGAAAAGAAGAGTTTCTTAGTTGCTTAGTTTCTTCCTAGAGTGAAGAGAACAGTTAACAATGGATTCTGGCTCCAGCATTAGCATTCTTGCCTGTCAATAACGTTAAGTGACATTAATAATTTAATAGATAAAACCATTATACCAAGTTATGTGCATTATGTTTGAGTGTGAGTTTCCTCGGTCCGATATGTTGAGTTCTTGCGTTTCCGGATTAGTCTGCATTGGCGGCAAACTTAACACAAGAACTCCGATATACGTTTCTAATCAGCCAGTCTCGTTTCGCAGTTTCCCAAAACTTTATATATACTGCCAAACTTAGCAATATTTACCTTTTACTTTGTCAATTTGGTTTTTGACATTTTCATCTCACCGTTCGTGTTAATGATACACTTGACGCTTTTAAAAGTGGCGTTAAACACCAAACGCTTCGATATCAAAACGACGTTAAAACGAGGCGGATAATAGGCACACGTTCAGTGTTCAGTGCAGTAAATCCTGGTAGTTCAGTGGTGAAAATCGACGCACGCACGCTTACACACACACACACACACACACACACACACACACACACACACACACACACACACACACACACACACACACACACACACACACACACACACACACACACCACAGGTTCCACAGAGGCATGGCATTAATGAATAACCTATATTTTTACAGCCTCATTTATTGAGCGCTCACTTTCATAACAAAGTTGCAAGCTAGCTGGGATAAAGTTACGCTTTTGCCTTTGCATTCAGAGCGTTTCTTTCAACGCTTTCTTTAATACAGTCGTAGGTATTCACAGCCTTCTTCACACATTGATTTCGGCCTGAGTGTTTCCTAGCAACCATAAAGGGAAGCGATTTACTGCGTGCTTGAGGTCCGTCCTAAATACAGGTCTCTACCTTCCTAGCACGCCGTGTTTGTATCGTGATGAAAAAAAACAAATGTAAAAAAGAAACAAAAAAATTTTAAAGCTAAATATTTGTAGGCCTATACATTTCCGACACGAAACATTAATATGTTGGGTAAATCTTTTTTGGATTTTTATCTAAAATGTTAATGTTCCATGTCGGAAATATCTATACAAATCATTATTGACATTTAAAACGTCATGGACAACAAAATCCAAGCTAAACATTTTTAAAATCTTATATATCATGTTGTTAATGTTCTAATGTTGTGTGTATATATAGACACGTGTTGACCAACATTTGTTTGGCTGATTATTTTCTTTTCAAAGAAAAAAAAGTTTTCAAGACCAACTTGGGAAATTATAAAGTATAATAATAATAATTATTATTATTATTCGTTATTACTTGAAACGACTGTTATTTCTGTTTCAATTAATAAAATTGTAACTGTAACTGTATTTGCAATTATCAGATTTGCCTTTAATTTTAGTTGAGTTTAGGATCTCATCGAAAAATTCCTAAATTGTTTGCAAATCTGTAATTATAGTTGTAACTTTGAATATCAAAACTAATAGATTACTAAGGATTTCATGGTTCGTTTCAACAATTTAAATATTTCGAGCCATTCGGTCGTGGTCGAGTATTGCGTACCCCGACGATTCGGTCATTCCTGCGGCAGCCATCTTGAGTAAGCGGGCCCGGGTGCTAATGTTTGAACGATTAGACGGACAGTAAATCAGTGAAGGCGACCATACAGTATGTATACCTTTTGGGTTCACCGCTCGTTCCAACAGTTCCAAACCTACCAACAGAGCCGAAAGCTACGTCTCGCTCCAAGCTTATTCCATCTGTTTTGTTATAGAACTGTTGCTTACACTATCCAAAACTGATAATCATGGTATACTAAGAACCATGCTTTGGATTCTTCCTCCTTCCTCCTTTCTCCTGTATTGCAACAAAACCAAGGGGAGACGGAGTTCTAGGCTTGGTTGCTAGTCTTGCATCAATCAACAGCGTTGAGCCCAAAAGTTGTACTTCTATATGCCACTGTTTAATTTGTTGTTAGACAATGGGGATTTTCATAATTTTTCTAATACCTGAAAATTTATCTAACTTAAAAATTCGTCTAACAATAAGTGTACTTCGTGCACAATAGTGAGCGAGTTCTGCAGCTCAGGGAGCAGAGTAGGATATTGATATTGATTTTAATTCATATCCGTAAGTTTAAACGTATTTCCAAACACTGAAGTAAACATTAAGTGTATTGTCTTTATTAAGCCTTAATTAAATGGATTCTTTAAATAAAACTGGATATTTTCTATGATAAAAGAATTAGGCTCTATAGTAAACTTTCTAAACGGTAAAACGATTAAGTATTGCTACATTGTACATTGTACTGCTCATCTAAACCTGAAGTGCTCTTAACAGTAACGAGTTCAATAAAGCAATGCACTCTATCACAAGGGACATAATGCCATCAAATATAATTATTATGAAATACAGGGAACGACAATGTTAAATGGAGCGACAATGAGGCCACATACATGCGCGCGCGTGTTACCAAGCTTTTCACTGTCATAATGTTAGCGACCTTCAACTTGTTTTTTTTTTTAAAGATCCTTTAAATTAACTTAAAATTAAATGTAGTATTAACTTTAAAATTCATTTATTTTATGTTAAACTTTATCGAAACTTTCTACAAAGTTTTTCGGTACCCAATTCAAATTTCCAGTTTCAAATCTTTATAAGTAATTAAACTGTAATTCTACATATTTTACTTTTTAATTTCTTGAAAAGTCTTTATTCTTTCTTTGCATATTGTATTTGTACCTTACCGTGTATATATATGTTACTATGTGTACAGAAACAGTAACTATAGATGTAAAAGTATACTAAATACACAGATTTACACATAATACTTTAGTATTGTATCATAATCAAACTGCTATAATAGTTACTTGTAATATTTTAATAATTATTAGAAATGAGCTTGCTTTTTTATTTGAATTTGCTTTTTTATTTAACAAAAAAATTCTCATTAATTTGATACCCCACATGATATTTGCAATGTTCTTTGTACCCTTATTCATTCTGCATTGGATATATTACCATTGTCTCTCGGTTGCTATCTTTCTATCTCTGTCTGCTCGTAAAGTATCTATGTGCAAAGTATTATATTTGACTAAAATTAAACTTTAGATATGATAACTCTATAGAGAAATCAATTGGCAAACTTAGAATGGTAACTGGCTGTCCGAATTTATAAAGTACCAGCTACTACTATTGGATACGATAACCTCTGACACACTAATGCCTCCGTAAGCGTCAGGCGATGGATCCACTAAAATCTAAGCAAGCCACAGTTGAAAACGTTTGAAAACAGGATTCAAGTACTTGGGATAACTCTGCCTTTTTGAATCGTTCTGTTTAAATGTTTACTACTCTTTGCTTCGTCTCTCTCTCTCTCTCTTTCTCTCTCTCCCTCTCTCTCTCTCTCTCTCTCTCTCTGTATCTATCTCTCCCTCTCTTTCTCTCCTCCCGTCTGGATTCTCTCTGCGATATATTCTTTCATTCATATGACAAGTGTTTGTGTTTTACTTGCGTTTGTCTGTCGATCGCGTTAGTAGTCGACTAGTCGTCTCTCTGTTATGTTCCTAATTTCCGCATAGATAAAACTAAAATAACTGTAAAAAAAATCTTTATCTTTTTTCAAATCTAAACGTTACCACACGTAGAATAGAATGTCGTTTCTGACTATTCCACTTAGATGCAGGACATTCAGCGATATCAACCGTTGAAATTGATAAAATTATGTCAGTTCCAAATTTAATGTACGAAAGGTAAACATAGATTTTTTCTCCTGGAATTTTTTCTTATTGCAACGAGTCATAAAAATACAGCGAGTATAATAGTATATGTTTTGTCGAATTTGAAAAGGCGATGTGTAGACTTAATAGAGGAATATTGTGGTTGATACCAGGACACTAGAATACACAAGGAAATCAGTCAGGATTGTGCGGGCCTTGAGGGAATCAAACTGAATGAGATAAGAATGGCTGTCAAAAATAACTTAAAGGTAATTAAAAAAATACCGGTTAATCGGGTGATTTGTAAAGATGTATTTTATCAACTAGTGTCATTAATATGTATATTCCTACTTTCTAATTAACGACTTATTGGGAAAATGGAAGCAAACAGTACTCCGGCTTGTCTTATCTGACTGTTTATTATCATTTAGATTTTGGATTTTCCGGCTATACGTCTCCAAAAATCCATTTTCTTTACTCTTAAAAATTTTCCTGTGTTACCTTTCAGTGACCGTTTCTCTGAAAGGTTGGCGGCCGCTTACGGCAACACACATTGCGAGAGCATTACTTTTTGACAACAAAGTAAGGAAAGGAAAATTATAATGCTGTAACACCTCTACGGTAGTAAGATGCTCTATCTGACGTCACAGAAGATTTGTCACTAACACGTTCAAGTGGTAATATGACTAAAATGAAAGAAGACAATCTACTAAAAATATATAGTCTTAACTTTTTAGCCTCGCTTGCCAAATCGTAAAGTATTTTGTTAGTCGTAAAATAAACATACGCCTACTAGCAGTATGCGTAAAGTAAAATTTTTACCTGCGATTCAGAAAGCAGCGAAAGTTTTGGAAAAGGAAAAGTCTTTTCTGGTCAGCGTAAGAAATAAGTTAAAATTCAAAAAGAGGTTAGTAGTACTCGAGATCTTGCTGAGAAAGTTAACATGCAATCTAGTTTCGTGCAAGAGGCCTTTGAAGAAAACGAAGTACGTTATATTACGAAACTGGAGACGGACGTATCGCAGTCTCTAAACACAAATTTGTGGTTTTATTTTTCCATTTCAAGGCTTTTATCAATCGCTCAAGAAACGTTTACTCACTTGGATGAAATAACGTGAGTTCAACATTCGTCAACACCCAAACAGCTGCAAAAGTAACGACACTGTTTTCTAATTTGAAAACTACTACACAATTCGCTAAACGTAAAGATACAAATGAATCTTCACCGAAACATAAGGATGCTGTAGGATTGTGGTGTGAACTTAAAGGTGCTGTCAGTGTCCCTGCAACTGCAACTCCTGAAGACAGTATTGAGTTCTGGAAAAACTCTAAATTATTTACTAATTTATTTAATTTTACTCAAAAAAATCCCCTTATTATTTCAGCACCAATTATTAGTTAGCTTCAAGTTTTGATGTGTCGTGTTATTTTGGAAGCATTTTAAAAATTATGTTGAAACTCAACGTATTTATGTTGTATTATTGTTAATAATTAATGATTATAGTTCCGAATTAAATAACGAGATAATCTGTAATATTCTGTAGTGATCTTATTGAAAATTGTAATTAGTTCTCTCGTCCAGTTTTGAACAACTAAAAAATTTGCTAGAGACGTTGAGTTGAAGAACATAAGTTTCAGTTCTGATATAAAAGATACCTTAACTAGTTAAGACTTCAATAAAATAAAATTAAAACACAATTAAAACTATCTTCTCTTCTAGTTATGGTGTAATGTTTACCACTTTTTTAGTTGAACTCAAGGAGCGAGACTTTCATTCTTCCCCTGGGACAGCAAATACCTAAGGCCGGCTGTAACCGCACTTTATTATACTCTTTAATAATGCATCATAAAATTTCCATTTACTTTTCATTGTGACTTTATTAGTCTGTACAATAATGTTAAGTAAGTTAATAATTTTCTTCCTAAGGCTTTTTTTTATTGCAGTATCTAGTGTTTCCTTCTGTAAAACTTTCACTTCAAATCCGATAATATTTGCACTGCCATCCACTTTCTCGTGATATCTCTTGCAATAATTGCATATACAAACACACATATTTGGTTTTTCTGTATTCATTTATAACCTGTTTTTTTTTGTATTCTTCCCTGAGTTTTTGTGTAATGTAGCATTCAAGCATTGTGTTTTACTAAACCCACTGTGGCAACGAATTCCTTCCTCAGTCCACTAATATCATTTATCTATTTTAGTTTTTATGCAAATAGATTGAACGATAAACGTAGAACATGAATCGCGCTATTGTTAAGTGATATTTAGAAAATACTTTTAAAAACTAAAAAAAAAATTGACTTATAAAATTTAAAATTATTTTTAGAATCACTTGCGCTGGGATATTTTTTAAATCCGTGAGGGTAAACGAATCCAGTGCCACGAAGTTGGACTTGTTCGCAAGCTCTTTACTTTTTATATTCATGAGATGTTACAATATTTATCTGTTTATCAGTAAATACGTTTGAAAGACGTGCCAAAGGCGTGAGTTCATCGTGTTAAGTAAGTTTAAGAAGTCTCGCGTGATATAAGAGACACTGCGTCAAAGAGAGGTTTAATGTCAACGACTTGTACTTACATTTTAACGACTGTTTCAAGTGATCGTTCATAGTGACAGGATATAAATAAAATGCGTATACAGTTTGTGAGTAAAAGCTTACAAAACAGAGAAACAAAGTAAAGTGTAATTATTACGTAACCTTAAGAAACATACTTACAAAAATAGAGAAATCGTCGGAAAAGACGTCTCAACTTACCTGTAACAAAACAAAAAAAACATAGTTAGATATCACGTATACTGCATACACAATATTATCTATCCTAGAGCATTGCAATCAAGTTTGAAAAAATCTTGAGTAGGTTGGCACATAAGGAAAGTGACATGTGACACACACTTCTTATAATCGCTGTTTGTTGAGAAGCAATTGGGAAAGAAGAATTCGATGTAGCCTACAAGTTCAAATAATAAGACGAATTGTCAACGTCGACATAATTTTGATTTAACTTTTCAAAACTTAATTAAAGCATAAACACTGTATACACTACACAAGTACTGTATATAAAAAAATTAATGGTGTGAAATATGTGGTGTCTGTTAACAGCATCATGTCTCTAAAACCCGCCAATTTATGAGATTTAAATGAATACATACTGACCTAAAATTTGTAGCATTAATCCATTTTTTTACGTTTCCATTTAACGTGTACAGATTTTGATTTTTAGGTATATAAAAAACAAGGTTGTAATTACCAGTTGTTTGTTTAAGGAATATTACCAAGATTCACCCCTTCAAAATTACGTACAATACAGATGGAGAAAAATTTTCTAATCATTTCAGAAAATAAGTTATCTTATTAGCTATCGCGCAGCCCGAGGTATGACGTTTTTAAAATTATTTTTATAGTTAATAAAAGCTTGGTCCCAAGAAAATGAAAACTCGATGATCTATGGAACTTACAAATTCAAGTATCTTGGAGAAGTTTTTGAACACAATGTCTCAGAGACAGAAGCCCGTAAAGCACGAGTTAAAAGATGAAAGTTGCTTACCATTTAATCAAGTACACATATAACAAGAAATCAATATTCATTAATGCCAAACATAGGGGTTATTCAACAGTTATTCCCCCGGAAGCACTTTATGCAGCTGAGTGTCTGACTCTGAACAAGAAAATGATGATGGAAGAACTGGAAGTCACAGAAAGGAAAATATTTAAAAAAGTCTTGGGATCAATAAAAGATGGAGAAAAGTACAGAAGACGCGACAATAATGAATGAGCTGTACACACGTGTTGAGAAAATCACAGACGTAATTAGAAAAAGAAGAATTACTTTCTACGGACATTTTCAAAGAGTGAATCCTGACAGGCTAACAGGGAACCTTTTTAACCATTTATAAAAGCTCAAAATGTCTAATACATGGTTCAAAGAAACAGAAAAAGGCATAGAAGAACTCCAGATTACTCGAGACGACATTGAAGAATGTTTGCCACTCAAAAAAAAATTTAAAAATGCCCAAGGTTTTCAGGAAAAACCCAAGAAGTGAACAGGTGCCATCTGGACTGACGAAAGGAGGGAGAGACATCGATCAAGAATGAAGGAGATGTGGGAGAGGAGGAAGAAAGAGGAGGAGAAGAGAGGAACCAGTTGAACCAAACGTAGTCCACAGTGGTTCACACGCAAAAAGCTTGGTAAATATTTAGATAATTCGTCAAACCCCTGCTTTTGTGTTCCTCACCCAATTTTTAAATAAATAAGTTAAGAACTTCTTAGTGGCCCGTATCCAGGCGGGGGTTGGAAGTCATCTTGGCCATCCTGCCCTTCGATACAGCCGCCCCGATGTGGTGTGGAACCGTTCTCGCAGGTTTTTTAACTAAGTAATTTATCTCCCGCCTTCGATTTATACTGAAGTACGAGTTTTGCAGCACATCATATTCGGTTCCACGCGAAACATACTCAGCGTACTATATCTTTCTTTTCTGAATGTTAAAAATCAGCCAACCAAAAAACTATTTGAAACTCTCGCTTAACGCTTGAACACAGAAGAGGTTTATTTTTATCATTATTAGTGTCAAACGTAATTATTACGATTACTATCATATTATTATTATTATTCCTATTGCTATTCATCCGAATTGCTGTAAAGTTTAAATTGTTGTTTTACAGTTTCGCTGCTGTCAATAGTTAGTGTCAGAATGATGCAGAGCTGTTCAATTATGCAGGACCGGTGATTTCCCATAAGGCTTAAGCATGAAGCTGGAATCAGGACACGGCGTTCTGTTATTTATGTGCAGGGTGGGTGCTAACCGCACAGTTTACGCTAACTGTTATTTATTTCAGTAACCGTATCTGTGGCACATTATTAAACTGCAACCTGGGAGGAGGACGTGAACACGAGGCGCGTTAATGTCATCGTCAGTGCAGCACGAATGTCACACAACGACTAATGTGATTTGTACTTACTGAAAATATCAAACTCACTTGTTTAATACGAGCTGACTCGTATTTACTGAATACGGAATGTTAGGCCGAAATAAAGTAAAATAAAATGACTGTCCCGCGTTAAACTTACCTAAATCTATACTAGTACTTGGAATAAATCTGTGTATTAATTGCAAGATTGTAAACATAGAGAGGTTTAATATTAGATGTATAACAATTACTTTTACGTTTTCAGTAATATTTTATGTTTATAGTAGTGAATAAAAAGTCTATGTGACGTTCTAAGATTGTTACATATAAACCAGGAAAATTAATTTGACTTGTTTGTATTTTATTGAGTGACACATCTCATCATTGAACAGATAGTTTAATATTAATACGAGGACTATTCAATAGAAACACATTTAGAGGCTGTAAAGCATTTTTTATTCAACGATTTTAAAAGAAGTCTCCATAACATTAAGGCATGAGTCCCACTGTTGCACTAATCTGTAGATTCCCTGCTGGTAAAATTCTTGCGGCTGTTTGCGGAACCATTCGCTAACAGCAAACTCGTCTGGCCTACATGGGGTCGAGCATTATCATGCAGAAGAATGACATCATCTGTGAGCTTCCCGGGACGTTTTATTTTTGATGCTGATCCGTAAGCGTTTTGAGCTGTCTGCATATCGCTCAGCAGTGATGTTGGCACCAGGTTCTTTAAAATCTAGGAGCAGCACACCATGATAACACCTTATTAATAAAAAAATACGGTCACCATTACTTTTCCTGCAGAAGTTTGGGACCGACATTTTTTCGCCTTCGGCGATTGTGCATGCTTCCACTGCATACTCTGAAGTTTGGTTTATGGTTCGAGTGATAACACCAAGACTCATCACCGGCAACAATTTGGTGTAGAAAGACATTACCTTATTGTTGATAGCACATCAAATGCTGTAATGATAAGGCCAAACGCAAATTTTTCTGCTCAGCAGTAAGCAGTCGTCGAATCCACTGAGCAGCAACTTTGTGATAGCCAAGACTATGAATGATGAAATGAACAGTTCCCACGCTGATGCTCAAAATTTGAGAAAGTTCTCTAACTTTAATGAGCCTATTTGGGCGTAAAGCAGTTTCCAAATGTCTCACATTTTCATCTGATGCTGCAACACGTGCAGGTCCGGGACGGGCCAAATCTTTAGTGGATTCTTTTCGTTGTCGAAATTTATTGCACCATTCAACCACTATAGTCACCATATACAGCTTTCATTCTTGTATAAATTTCCATTGGCTGACGCCCCTCAGCGGCCAAAAACTGAATAACGGCACGCAGGTTATCTTTGGACGGATTTTCTATCATAGATGCCATTTTTCAACCCAGTCACAACGCTTAGAAAAGAGCAAACTGCAAATATTTTTGACAGACGCGTCACTAGTACTTAAACAGACAATTTAAACAAATTAATTCCGTTGCCATGGCGACGAAGTCACGCTGCGCAGATCAAATGTGTTTCTATTGAACAATCCTCGTATATAAAAATAAATATCTATATATTTATGTTGAATAGGGCAGAAGTAAATGTACGCACATAATATATCTGTAATAAAGAAAGTTGTAATTCAAGGCATGACGAACACCTTGCAACTTTGTACTTTGTATGATGATAATATTCTGCCCCGTAGTATATAATCTATCTTGTTGACATACTTAGATCAAATACAACAGATTGTTAATGTGCCGTCAGTATATAAAAATAAATAATATACTTTATCCTTAAATTCGTAGTGACCGCCAATCAATGAATTTTTCAGTGGAGGTTAGTGAGCATCGATAAAAAATAACACAAATTTTTAATTTGTTTGAGTCGACGTTTCGACAATGTTTATTGTCATCACAGTTGTGTGTTTAGCGTCAGCAACAATTGTCCTGATGATGACAATAAACAGTGTCGAAACGTCGACTCAAACAAATTAAAAATTTGTCTTATTTTTGACCGATCCTCACTAACTTCCACTGAAAAATTATACTCTATGTCTTCACAAAAAATGACATTTGTATTCTGTAAGAATACAAAAAGTAATTACTTGCTAAGTAAAAGTACTATTTGCTACTCAAGATAAACAGGAATTGGATCTCTTTCAAGTAAAATTATCGCTAGACAAACGCTTGTCAGGAGCACTGTGTTCTTTGATAGATAAACACTATCGGTATAAGAAAGCATGTCGAATATTGGATGGAGGTTTTACCTTTATGAGAAAAACGAACAGAAACTGACTGCACCGAAGCAGCGAAATAGAAGCTGATTTTGATGTCGTCATCGAAAACTTTCAAAATGTGTATGTCTGGGCACATTAACAGTTAAAATAATATAAAGCAGCTGTGTAAATTTAAACGTTGAAGCTGCCCTATTGTATTTATAACATTGGCTACGGATAGTGTAAATCAAGCAGCGTCAATACTTGTGTTGTGTGTATATCGTAGGATTCTTCTTCTAGGTTATCAGCCCATAGGCTGGTTGTGAACAGCTCGCCATTCTTCACGCTTCTCTGCTTTTCTTTTCAACTCACAATATGATGTGCAGTTTGTATCGACCATAAGCTGTTTCATGTAGTCTAAACGGGGTCGTCCTCTGTGATTCTTCCCTTTAATTGTTCCTTCCATTATTATCTTAACCAACCCATTGTGTCGTAGTATATGCCCTATAAACTTAGTTCTTCCGCCTTTTAAATTTCGTAGAAAGTTCTTCTCCTCCTGAGCTTTTCTAAAGACTTCCTCATTGTAGGATAATGTGGATTAATATGTTGCCTTATGCCTAGATCACGTTTTGTCTGTGAACTATTCACGGTAAGCCTATGTTAAAGATTAGTAGGATCCACAGTGAGGCCGGACGTCTTGATCAGAGATCTACCCTAACAATGGTTTGCAAAGGTTCTTAGGACGAGTGGTTGTATCCATTATTGCTACCAGTAGTTTTAACCATTATAATGCTTAATCTAGTTATTGCTACAGCCAAATTGGAAAATACACCGATTGTTTTCTTCATAAGATTGAAATAAACAAAACTTTTATGATTTTACATTGCATTTAAATACAATTTAGCTCTTTAAACAGGTGGTAAGTATCAGTTTTCAACATTGTTTTTCCTTCTTCTGATAGTTCCTATCCGTTTCGGATGTTGGATATCATACAGACTATTTTAACTTTCTCTACTGCTGCACGGAATAAGTCAGTTGTATTCATGTCAAACCAGGTCCTTAAATTTCTCAGCCATGAAATTCTCGGTCGCCCAACTCCTCTCTTTCCAAGTACTTTTCCCTGTAGTATAGACTGCAATAAGTAAAATCTCTTTTCATTTCTCATGAGATGTCCCAGATACTGGAGCTTTCTTATCTTCACTGTGTTAATAACTTCCCTTTCTTTCTTAACCTCTCTAAGCACTTCAACATTAGTTATGTATGCTGTCTATGAAGTGCTCAGTATTCTACGGTAAAGCTAAATTTCGAAAGATTCCAATTTTTTAGTTGTGGCTTCAGTCAGAGTCTAAGATTCTACACCGTAGAAGAGGACCGAGAATATGTAACAGCGTAAAAGTCTCATCTTTGTGTTTATTAAACATTGTTTAATATAACTAAATGAATTAAAACGTTTTAATAAAATGAGTTTAATTACAAAATTTAGTTGATACCAATTTTACAAAACGGAAAACGTTAGTTTTTAATTTATTTATAAGACGTATTATGAATTATATTAAAGGAGAATCTTTTAATAATATCCATAAACTTAATTCATTATAATTTATTAAAATGTCTTCAAACGTTTATGAAATGCTTTCAAATGTTCTTTGTTTAAATTGTTAAAGAAAATAATTATCTTTTCTTTCCGAGTGTCGAAGATTCCGGATGATGAACAATGAAGCTGGGTCTGTCGTCTGATGATCTCAAATACACAGTCACTCCGTTCTCCTGCGTTCCCGTCGCTCCCCTGTGATGTTACCGCCGTGTCGTTCTCTGTTTTAGATTAATTAGACAGCCAACCACTGCGGAAGGATCACTTATGCCTGCTCCTTTTAAACCTTAGAACAGTAGCTTGACGAACTAGTTGATGGTATTTACGACCTTTGTGACAGGTGCCTCAATCGGAACTGAACACGCTCTTTCATTAATCATGAGTGATGGTTATGGACGTATAATGTCAAGCCGCGTTGAAAAAAAAGAATATTGCAATAAGACATCTGCAACCCACAATTTTTCAAAACGCCTTCTAACACGTAGACCACGTGCTAAAAATGTCTAACTTAGGTTTATGAAGACATTCAATATACAGAATTACTTGAATTATGAATTTTATTAAATCTATTTAAATTTATTTCGTGGAACTGGTCCCGTACGGGCAAACATTTTTATAGATGGTACTGTCCTGTAACATGTTAGCAATTTTGAATACCTGGGCTGGAGTGTGTCTTATAATGCATGCAACGACTTAAGTTGTGAATAAGTTGCATAAGTTCAGCCTTATGAAGTGCGGAACCATTAGGCGAACCCTTAAATCAGCAAGTAAAGGAACACGCCTAAAATTCTACAAGGTGATGGCTTTTCCCACACTTCTTTATGGGTCTGAGAATTAGACTTTAACGAAAGGCCAGGCCAGTCGCATCCAAGCGGCTGAAATGAGATTTCTCAGGGACGTGGCAGGGCATACTCTCCATGATCATAGAAGAAACACAGATATACGGCAGGAACTGAATATTATGAGTATACTTGACAGGATCGCCCAGTATCGGCTGAATTGGTGGGAACAACTTTGCCGAGTGGATGACTGCCGCATCCCCAAACAACTCTGGAACTATAAGCCGAGGGGTGGAGAGGTGTGGGACGTCCGAGGAAGCGCTGGAGTGACCAGCTCTAATCTTTGCCTATTTGAGACAGGAACAAACCATCCTTGGTTTAAGCCGTGAAGATGATGATGATTTTAATCAACGACGGTAATGAGGATGCTAATATTTTATTTTATTAGTGTTTAATTACTCGTCTACACTGCCCTATACCATTCTGCACATTAATATTACTTAATATTTGACAGACTGGATAGAATGTCGTTACTCTAGACTGGATAGAATGTCGTTACTCTCGAACACTGGATAGAATGTCGTTACTCCCGAACACATGTCTTTAACGATACGCACAACGCACTAAACTAATTCCCTGACACACACTTTTCATAAACACTAGACTGAAGTTTATGACATTAATGCCTTAATACTAAGTTAAATAATGGTCCTTCACTTACTGACGATAAATTTTTATTCGTCAGAGATAAATTCTTGTTTACTTTTGTCAAAGAGACCTATCCTTTCGGGCCGATAAAAAATCAGTTTCTTTTTATTACATATTTAATCAAATGCTTTGCACCTTGCATATTGAAGTCCACGACACTCGGCTTTGAAACCTAATACAGTGATCACTTCGGCACTTCCTACAGGCATTTTCCTCCTTATGTAATATATTAATATCAAAATTTAGAGGTGTAATAATTAATTTTTACACAAGAGAAAGATACATTAATTTGTATTCTTTTATGTAATCTACTATGGATGCAATAGGGCTGCTTAGAAGAATTGGAGAAAGATGCATAGAAACAGACAAATAGCTATATGTTGTTTATCTATACCTTGAAAAAGCATTTGACAGAGTACAGTAGGGAAAACTATTAGATATTTTGAGGGACAAGGGGTTGGATTGGAAGGAGATACTTTTAATTTGTAATCTGTAACTTGGACAGAAATTGAGTGTGCAAATCGGAAAGGAGAGTTCAGAAGGAATTAAAATTGGCATACACATCCGGTCAGCCTCCGTAGGGTACGCACCCATACTGACGTGTGTTTTTAACTATTGAATATGTGATTTTAACATTTGACGATCTCCACTGAGTAAAGAAATCTGATGATGGAAAAAATGTTCCGAAACGCGTAATTTTAATTAATAAAACAAAGTCACACGACGGATGTAAGGTAATTTATTAATTTGTGAATTAAAGTTGGAAGAGGAGTAAGACAAGGCTGCTGTATGTCATCAGCTTTATTTAACAAATATCTTGATGACTTGATTAGAAGTTATTTGACAAAACAAGAGGGGTGAATGTCGGTGGAAGAAGAACTGATGTATAAGGTTTGCTGATGATATGGTTGTTGTAGCAGAAAAGGAAGAGACAATGAACGAAATTATAAGAGATTTGTATTTAGTATGCGAGGAATATGGAATGAGGATTAATAAGAAAAAAACTAAATGTATGGTGATTGGCAGAGGAGGGAAAAGGGTAAACATAAAAATAGGGCAAGACAAAATACAACAAATGGAGTTGTTTAAATATCTTAGAAGCTTGATAAGTGAAGATATGTTCTGCTCTCGTGAAATTAGAGCAAGAATCGCTATAGCGAGAGAGGCAAGGAAACGGGAAGGAAAGACTTCTGTGTGGTAAAATTAATAAGAATTTAAGGAAAAGGTTGGCCAAATGTTATATGTGGAGCGTTGCTTTATATGGTGCAGAGACACGGACACTGAGGTAGGAGGATGAGAAAAGATTAGAAGCATTTGAGATGTGGGTTTGGCGAGCAATGGAAAAAGTAAGGTGGGTTGATAAAGTAAGGAATGATGAAGTTTTAAGAAGAATAGAGGAAGAAAGAGGAATCCTGAAGGTAGTAGAAAATAGGAGAAGGAATTGGTTAGGTCATTGTTTAAGAAGCGAATGCTTGCTTACAACTGCCATGGAGGGTGTCATAGAAGGAGAAAAAACAAGAGGGCTTAGTAGAATGAAGTTAATAGATAGCATTAGTTATAGACAGAGGGTGTAAGAAGAAACGAAAAGACTGGCTTGCGATAGGACAGCTTGGAGAGCTTTTACCATTTGAAGACCTGCATTAGGGCAGAACACTAAATATATATATAATCTTATAAATAAAGTCGTAAAATAACAAACGACTCGTATAATTGACGAATCGTTTTACGCGTGGTGGGATTTGTGCTGGCTGCGTTCAGTTGACGCAAGAAACTGTCAGCCCTGTAGAATATCGTCTACATGGGAACAGCGCTTCATAATATTATGCAGATAAGACTTCAGAATGAAATAAAATACAATGAATATAAGCGACATTGAGTGGAGATAGGGGATGTCGTAAGCTGTGACGTGTGTCATAATAATGTATGTGCGCAGAATCAGCAAGGAAAGGGTGCTCAATTTTTTATTGACCCTGTACGCACGTGGCTATTGTGCAGCTGTTCGATTGTCAACTGCTTTGTGCCCCACGTGTGAATAGGTCAATGACATCGATTCACTAAACCGTGTTATTATAATAAATATTTGCCAATAGACGAGCCGGACTTACAATACACCAACGCCAACGTTACACTGTCAGCATTTGACGGCCAGTCGTTTTCAGATTAATAACAGTATAACGTGTCGGCTACGTTATAATCCAGGGAACCCGTGATAATTGACTCTAGCCAATTATACAGGCTGCCTACGTTGTAACAACTGAAAAATCAAACACTTCACTAACAATAATTATACTTACTCTAATTAAAGGAAACTAGGGGAGGGAATTTAGCTGATTTATGCACTCACTTTAGTATGTAACAAAGATGACATCCCTTTATTTACATATGATAGGTAACACATTACAAATAAAAATTTTACTTACTCAGAAATTGCAAGGGGGTTTTCTGTCTTAAAAATGATCATACTGACAATGTGTTTACCTCGGATCCGAGTCTCTCTTTAACCTAGTTAAGGAGTTTAAAATTTTACTTTATTTGTATAGACGATTACTTTGTTACTTATGTACCATTTGAAGAATGGTTTTATTTAGTTTGAGCAATGATTCAATCTTACATCTCAAGAGTTATGTTACAACGTATGATTTCAGAAATTTCTGGTTACACCATTTTAAAACTTAGCGCTTATAGATTGTCTTTTAAAAGTCTTTTTCATTTATAATTACTTATACTTTAAATATACATAATTCACGGAAGACGAGCTTCCGCGTCACCTCTTAGATAAATGTTATCTGTCCATGTCCTCGGAGTGTGATTCTTCTGTACTCTCTTAGTCGGGGTGGTCATCGGGGTAGTCTTTCCAGTGGATGTCCTCGGAGGCAATTAATGATGAAAAGGATGTTATGGTGTCATCTAGCGGGAAGTCGTCCTGAACATCTGCTATAGTGTAAATGCAATATAGGTCAAAGTCGTCACTATTCACAGTTTTTCACATCACATGTTTAGTGGCACCGTCGTATTTTGCAGTTTACATATTTTCTTTACATTGTGTTAGAATTACCTTTAAGTTGAACCATATTTGATTGGTTATTTTAATTAACAGGAGATGTCACCTTTTACACTCGTTTTCTCTTTTTCACATCTTTGTTTCACAAAATACTCACTACATCTTAGTTACTTATATCTAGCTCTCCACACTTTTAGTGGAAGCTAACACTCTAATAAAATACAGAAAAAATAAACATTTGTGAAGAGCCCCGCTTGGAGCTGTTTACAGTTTGAAAGCCGCATCATTAGTCCTACATTGTTACAACAGGAAAGTTGCAACGACGCGGAGTGAATACTCCGCCATAATATAGTTCCAACTTTTAATTAGCAATACAGTTTTACAGTTTGACAAAATAAACAATCGAGACCTTTGCTTGTCTACAGAATTTATTACAACTACTACTAGTGACATTAAATTATTAATCATTACATTATAGTTTACAGGTATTTCTTATTTAATGCCGGGTCGGTATGCAGGTTGGATCCGGAATACACAGGTCATAGCATGATAAATTTAATAAAGGGTTAACAGTTTTATTTTTAACTTTTGCTTTCACAGTTTAAATTAATTATTTAGTTAAATTATCTTATTTACTTCTCATTACTATTAAGAGTTAGTTCAGGGGTATTTGGTTTAATAGTGCGATTTAATGGTTTTAATTACTTCCCATTTTATATTTTTATTATTAATTTTTTTTAAATTTATTTTACAATTTAAATCGTCACAACAGTAACTGTTACGTAAGATATAAGAGGGTGTCGTGTTTTAAGCGCTAGTAGTATTGGATCCCTAAGCTTTGTGTATGTCTTGCACACATAATATTATTCCAGTGACTACGCTATTAAGGCAAAATCGGAAAACAATATTGGCGAATTACTAATTTTTTATTACTTCCATAAGGAAATGGAAGTATGGTGATGGCCAAAAAAATCGTTTCGAGATACGGGCTGATTGTGATTGTACTACCCTCGAAACATGAAGAAAAGTGATTTTTCGGAAAGTGTGTGTGTGTGTGTGTGTGTGTGTGTGTGTGTGTGTGTGTCTGTGTGTCAAATTTTGTCTATGGCAACCGATAATTGCCACAATTTCAAACAGAATCAAATACTGTTTTGCATATGTGCTCAAGTTGTAGAGGACTAAAGGTCTGTTGGGTTTGGTGAAGATCGGTTAAGGAAAAGGGGTAGTTTACCTGCAACGTTTTATGTTTTAACAAGAGTAAAGTACTTAATTTTGATACTAACTATAAACTATTTGAAATGGCATACTATCGCAGAATGACGCAGATTACTTGACTTCGGCGTCTTGTGGTTTCGCTCACAGGGCAAATGTCTAGATATTAAGAGAACTTAACATTAATATTAACATTTTGTTACCGATAATCTAGCAAAAAATATTGAGATTTGTACAAGGATTGTTCAATAGAATCACGTTTAGAGGCTGTAAAGCATTTTTTATTCAACGATTTTGAAAGAAGTCTCCATTAACATTAAGGCATGAGTTCCACTGTTACACTAATCTGTAGATTCACTGCTGGTAAAATTCTCGCGGCTGTTTGCGGAATCATTCTCTAACAGCAAACTCTACCTCAGTGTTCGATTTGAACCGCCGTCCTTTTAGTGATTTCTTTAATGGGCCAAAAACATGATAATCGCACGGGGACAAGTCGGGACTGTAAGAGGTCATAATAACCCTGGTATGTGTGACGACATACTTAATGATAAACTTAACTTCAGGTCCAACCCACTGTATGATACCGCGCTGCGATCGATTACAGATAATAATAGATAACAGGTTCCATTGACGCAGTTCAGACATGCTACACGCGGTGCACCGTGTTCGGGTAATAGAACGCTTTTATATGTTTATTTAATGTATTTTATGTATTTATTTATTATATGTTTGTTTTGTGTGGATTTTATTGTTTGACGAGCTCCTCTCGGAGTGATGGTCTGAGGATGGGCCACATGGCCTGAAACGCGTAACCATACAAATTACGCTCGACGTCACTGGACGGAAATTACAAGGTAAATTATATATAATGTAAGATGGATGTTGTAAGACTTCCCGCTTCATACGACCAAGCAGATCTTGAATCATCTGGGCTACATGGGGTCAAGCATTATAATGCAGAAGAATGACACCATTTGTGGGCTTCCCGGCACGTTTATTCTTGATGCTGACCCGTAAGCGTTTTAAGCTGTCTGCATATCGCTCAGCGTTGATGTTGATATCAGGTTCTTTAAAATCTAAGAGAAGCACACCCTGATAATAAAAAAATACGGTCACCATTACTTTTCCTGCCGAAGGTTGGGACAGAAATCTTTTCTGAGATTGTGTATGCTTCCACTGCATACTCTGACGTTTGAATTCTGGTTCGTAGTGGTAACTCCAAGACTCATCACCAGCAACAGTTTGGTGTATAAAAGGTTGATAGCGCATCAAATGCTGTAATGATAAGGTAGAACGAAAATTTTTCTGCTCATCAGTAAGCATTCGTGGAATCCACTGAGCAGCAGTTTGTGATAGCCAAGACTATGAATGATGGAATGAACACTTCCCACGCTGATGCTCAACATTTGAGAAAGTTCTCTAATTTTGATGCGCCTATTTGCGCGTAATTCCAGTTGTCTCACATTTTCATCTGATGCTGCAACACGTGCAGGTCCGGGACGGGCCAAATCTTTAGTGGTTTTTCTTCCTTGTCAAAATTTATTGCACCATTTAATCACTGCCGTATGAGAAAAACTATATTTACCATAGACAGCTTTCACTCTCGTATAAATTTCCATTGGATGACGCCCCTCAGCGGCCAAAAACTGAATATCGGCACGCGGATTCACTGATCAACAAAATTTAATTTTTTGTTTGTTAAATGAAAGTGAATAACTGATTCTTATAGTATGTTTAGTGCTGATGTCAAATAAGTTAACAGTTTTTTTTCTATCAAGCAAAGTTTTTTAGTAAACAACATTTGTCTTTTTTCAGAAAGAAAATTATGTGACGGTGATATAACAATATGGTACATGCACTTTGTACTTACCTAAAATCTACTTCTTTTGGATTTTCTGCTGTAATTTGCTATAGGTAGATCTCTCTTTAGATTCCAGCAGTAGTCAGCTAGCATTTTTGGATTCCATTTTCCCTGGTAGCGTGTTTCCATGGTGGATATTTCCTGGTGAAAGCGTTCACCATGTTCGTCACTCACGGCGCCAAGATTGTTAAGGAAAAATCCAAATGTGAATTTAAGAAATGAATTTTGAGTCCAAAAAATATACCTTCCTTAATCTTAGCATCACTTATATTAGGGAACTTTTTTTTTAGAAACTGAAATCCTGGACCATTACGATCCATTGCTTTAACAAAATTTTTCATTAAACCGAGCTTAATGTGTAGTTGCGGAAGATAAACTTTTTCAGGTTTTACTAGTGCTTGACTTACAACATTCTTTTCTCCTACAGTCAGTGCCTCTCTCTTTGGCCACTGCTTTTTTATGTAACTATTCTTTCTATCCCTGCTGTCCCATTTACACAAGAAGCAACAGAATTTAGTGTACCCAAGTTGCAATCCAAGTAAAAGTGCTATCACTTTCAGATTTCCACAAATATGCCATGAATATTTCTCATACTGAATCCTGCTCAATACAAGTTTCATGTTTTTGTATGACTCCTTTATGTGAGCAGAATAAGTTAAAGGGATTGATGGGTACTTATTTCCGGTGTGAAGTAGGACTGCTTTCAAACTAAGCTTTGAAGAGTCTATAAATAGACGCCATTTTTCGGGATGGTGCAAATGTCCCAAAGCTTCCAGTAAAGAATCCACGTCATTGCAGTACACTAAGTCCTCGTACTGGGAGAAGAAATGTTCAGATTCAGACTGCCTGTCACGGAAAACAATTATTTTAGGATTCTGCTGTAAAAGATTCCATCCTTTCAATCTTGATGCCAGTATTTCTGCTTGACTCTTTGATAAATTTAGATCACGAACGAGGTCGTTTAATTCTGACTGATTAATTAAGTGAGGTTCAGTATATATATTTTCCAAAAAGTCTGGTCTCTCTTGTTTCATCACCTGATAAGTCTGCACAAGGTTCAACATCAGTAACAACTTCATCTTCGTCTAAGTTCCATGTTTCTGGTGGTACTGGAATTGGAAGTTCTGGACTGTGCGGCAGTTGCCTTATAGCAGAGGGAATATCGGGATATTTAACATTAAGTCTAGTCTTAGCTGTTATCCCAGATGTTTTTGTTATACAAAAATAACAATCCGTGGTGTGATCCTTCGGTTCTCTCCAAACCATTGGAACTACAAATGGCATGTGACGAGATCGATTTAGCCAACCAGTCAACTGCGTTACACATGAAACACAGCAAATATGAGGAGCCCAAGATTTATCCTGATCACCTAATTTACATCCAAAATACAATTCATGACTTTTTCATTTTATCAATGCAGTTATATTTCTATATTTCTTCTCTGATACTTCAACGTTACCTCGCCACATACGTAGCAGAAATTGTTTGGATGACTGATGCAATTGCAAGGCATTGTTAATATATGATAGCTAACACTGTATAAAAACAAACACTTTATAAACACACACTAATGTAATATACTCTCACTCGCTTTACAGAAAAAAAAATTAACATGCAAACAGATACAAAAACTAGCTGCAGAACTAAATCTTACACACACGAGAACTCGCACTCGAATGAAGTATTCAAAACACCAGCTTATGCCTGCATGATAGTTTATTGTTTAATTTACCTATTCTATAATTTACAGCTCTGAGCCACCAGTCTACAGAAATAAAATTATAAACAATATGTTATGACTAATGGATGAAATGTTTACATTAAGAAGGAAATAGAGAGATGAATCATACATTCTTGTTTGTTTTGATTAGTGTGTAAGTAACAATAATGTAAGTGACAATAATAAATAAATAATTATAACTGTTCACTAACCCAAAAAATTATATTTGACTTATCAATTTAGTTGCTGCAATAATTAAACCAATGCTATTTAGTTGATATTATTTAAGTTCACAAAATTCTATGCATATGGAGTTCATGCATGGTACTTACTGACAAATATAAAGGGCACTTACAAAAAAAACTGAGACTGATAGAGAAATTCTGACTACATATTCAGAATCACCACCAAAAAACATAAGAATTAGCAAAAATTGAGCATTTAACAAAATCATTGTTGACCAGTGATTATCTTTGGACGGATTTTCTATCATAGATGCCATTTTCCAAACCAGTCACAACGCTTAGACAAGAGCAAACTGCAAATATTTTTGACAGACGGGTCACTAGTACTTACACAGACAATATAAACAAATGAATTCCGTTGCCATGGCGACGAAGTCACGGCTGCGCAGATAATACGTGTTTCTATTGAACAATCCTCGTAGTTCATGTCATTTGACAAGACAGTAGTAAGGAAATAACTTTCGAAGAAAGATAGGCTGAAAAAATAAGAGATAAGTCATTCATCGTTTTACTGCATCATTTTCATCTTGAGTTGCTAATGCTTCGACTTTATGTAGGCTAAGTTTTATGTACAGTGTATGGCACGAGAAACAAAATTTAGAAAATGTTCTATTTGAAAATATAACAATTATACTTTCCGAAATACAGCTTTAGTTTTTATATTACTTTATTTTGTAATATGAGTATTGTAGTTATTAGAAGATTTATATTTAATATAATTTTTGCAGTCCTCTAGATTAGAGTTAATGTTGTCAAAACGTAGGAAATCGCAAACAATACCAAAATCCCAAATGTATGTATTGTACATTTATGTTAATTGAATACATTTATTTCTTCCTCTTGAGTATATGCAGCTAGAAGCAAACGAACCGCTGATCAGTAAGAATGTAATAAAGGCATACAGAAGTACAAAGGTTAAGATGAGTGGGCACATGCAAAGAAGAGCACCACCGTAAAACATGATAAGAAAGTGACGACAAGGAGCCCGTTGAAGAACAGACGAATAGGAAAATCAAAATCTTAATAGGAGATCAGGTTCAAATATTTGCGACAAAGCAGGAAACATAAAACTGAAAGTGTTTGTGGGAAATAGAGTAGAGTCAAACACAAAACCCCGTAATTAAGGAATAGACGCACAGCCACGTGCGGAGTCATTCGTGACTAAGTACAATTATAAAAGCTTCAGAAAAAATGTAGCACCCGGAATCAAGTAAACGTAAGACAAAATGAACGAGCGAAACGAGTGGACTGTTTGGCAATTGTCTGTCTGTCTAACGTATGTCTCACGATAAATTTTGAATATATTGCTACGACGGTCTACTTATCGTCGTATGGTACAGTGGAAAACAAAATACAAGACACCAATTAAGTCACTAATCACCAGTTTTAATTATCAGAAATAACAGTTTATAATCAACTCGTACAATAAAATTGCAGTTAAATTTGTCCACACGCAATAACAAAGTCAATTAATAGAGTTCCACACAATTATTAACACAATAATTCTTCACTTCGACAATCACTCGATCCGCGTAAACGAAAGTCGCTCACGTAACTGAACTGATAACGCCAGACGCTGTGCTTTTATAGGTCGCGCAGAGTTCTAGAATTAACGTTTCATCCTTAACTTAATGCTGATGGTTAGTGCGTATCTCAAGTGGCCTCTTGACGAGTCTAGAATAAACTTGAAGGCGGTCTTGACTGGGCAACATCTGCCGCACTTGACGGAGGGAAGAGTGGAAAATATTCTGAGTTGTTCTGTAGGCTTCTCGTAACAATATCAACAAATTTTAGTAAAATTTCGTATGCACGTCCATAATTGTTTTGCATGTTCCAGAGAACACTAGTTTTTGAAGTTGATCCACCCCAAAAAAGGGGCAGGGGAAAAATTGAGGAGGAGGAGGAGGAGGTTAAAATTGTAAAACAATCCTAGAAATTCATGTAGTGCATCAATTTTAAGAGACTTTTAACGAAAACCTGCATATAGCATTCGGTTTTGGAAATTTCAGAATTTAAAAAACACGAACCCTTAAAAACGTAAACATTTTTTTTTGACATGATAATGTCTTTTAGCTGGACATCGTTTGAAACTTTCTGTAACATTTTATTTACCGTCACGCTGTATGACGTCATCATTGCACGACGTCATTGGGATTGTTGTAAATAAAGGTTTGTTTTGATACGTCGCAATATATATATATATATATATATATATATATATATATATATTATGTGTTAAAAATAATATCACTGCAAACAATTAAACCAGATTTATAAAGAGTCCTGAAAGTTAGAATCAAGTGTTAGCACAATTTACCAGCCGGGAATCGTTAACTAAAACCGCGACCGCTAACTTGTTAACGTCGTCGCAGATTAAAGACCTGACAAGCAAACAAGACTGCATAGCTGTAGATAGGTTATTGCCTCTAGTTAATGGTTGTCTTCGTATGTGATTCAGCTAACGATCCTGTATCTATTCATTAAAATATTTGTCTGTACTGCATCGTAAATGCAAATCTACTTCCTCTTTATATTTAATTACTCACCGCAGAAATGTGAAGATATAACACAGGTACATAATGTCATTGGGATTGTTGTAAATAAAGGTTTGTTTTGTGTTGTCGTGAAATACACTGCTGCTGGTATACAGCAACCATAACGTGGCGACTGACTAAAACAGCGTTTGATAATGGATAGTAGCGACGAGAAGGCTCAGATCAAGAAACGACAAAATGCCGAGCGAGCAAGAAAGTATCGGGAACGAAAGAAGCTCGAGAAGGAACAGCAACGAGCGGCTGCTGTCGGCGGTGAAGCTTCAGTACCAGCGGCCCCATCGCAACAAAAACGAAAGCAAGATGACTTGATGCGCGAAGAATTGAACTAGTACTTAATAAATACACCGTTCGCGTCGACGATGACTGAGCAGGAGAAAATCGATGCATTCTACAACATGAAACTGGGAGAGAAGCGAAGGGAAACCAACGAACGAGTAAAACGTTGTAGATAGAATAAGACAATTGAGATGGCAACTAAACGAGCGAACGAAGCAGCTGAATTCGAACAGGCAATCGCTGCGGTATCGCCAAAACGCTTGAAAACTGAAGACATAGCAGCAGATGCGGAATTCACGAAACGATTCGACGACGAGTTCGGTTACGCCTGTTCGGTCTGCGATCGCTTATGGTTCGAGAGAGATTTGTGACCACCGCCGCAAAAGAGTCAACACATACTGGCTGGTGAGTTCCCCGACGACGATGTAGCTAGCTTCAAAGTGTGCGAAACGTGTTACAGGTCCCTAGCACTCGAGAATATACCAAACATACCATATACCCAACTTGTCAAGATCCAATGGCTTCGTGTACCCCGAGTATCCCGATCATTTGCCACCGCTTGATTGTAACTGAACGTCTGGTCTCACCGCGTCTACCGTTCATGCAGATACGACGCCTGCGGTTCGTCCACGGCAGTCAAAGTATTATAGGGCAAATAATAAACGTGGCGGTGGATATAAACACGATGGTTCGAGCGTTGCCTCGTAACTTGGACGACGATAGAGCATTCAACGTGCACATTAAACGACATCTCATACATAAGTCGACGTACTTGCAAGGCTACGTCAATAAGGGTAGGTTACCGTAAAGAAATGGCTGCAATACTTGTTAACGAAACCGCTATACAAAATGAACAATATATGGGCAGATGATGCATTCTTCAGTAGTAGCAGTAGTGACACGACGGCAAACGCAACATTTGCGCAAAAGAAACAATCAGTCAGTCAGTAACCATAATAATGTTGCGTTTAGCTGGCGGCTGAAAGACATTATCATGCTCTTAAGCTTTTACCATTTGGTGAACGGTACTGTATCTTATATTTATATTTATAAAAATTCCTACCGGGTACCAGACTAAAGGAAATTTTAACCCACATACAAATGTAATGTTTACACTAATTTTTTTTAACTTCATTGGCATCACGTGTCAAAAATGGAAGTCAACATTTTGGAAAAAATTGTAAAAGTCTATGGGAATATCAAACTATTAAGATTTTCTCAAAATACAAACTTCAATAATTTGAACAAATTAAATTTATCTACATCGCTTGTAAATTTTGGACCATCTTTAAAACGCTTGTATGCTGTGTTTGCACATAATTATCAGTTACATATATTTGTAAAAATGTTCCATATAAGCCTATATGAAAACATAAATAAAGTTAAAGGGGCTAGCACTAAAGTGTTTGTCACTTGAGCATTACGTTTATAAATGTAATTAAAGAAACCGATGCATGTGTCTGGATTTTTAGTGTTCATTGTATTTATAACAAGAAAAAGTAATAACGACTGCTTAACAATTGTTATTTTACTTAAAAAATAGTACAGTAGTAGGGCATTTTGTAAGTTTCCTTATATTTTATTTACTTTAAGGTACAACAGAACCTCCATTCACCTTGGTGATGACGTATGGTCACCTCCTTATGGTGTTTCTTCGCTGACGGTAAAGATCGTGTGTACGAAAAACTTTACTATCAACTTTAAAAATAAAATGTATTCATTTGATTTTATCAAATAAAAAATATATTTCATTCATAACAGTGAGCGAGTTCTGTGATAAATAAATGTTTTTATTAAATAGTTAGTGTCCAATTTGACACCGTGTCTGTGAATTAGACCGCTACGTCAGTTCTTTACGGAACAATACATTTGGAATAATCAATATTTTCATTCAAATCTCCTGTTTGGTTTGTACAACTTTTATTAACGTGTATCACTGACGGGAAATATGTTGATTTACGCGCTGGAAGTGTGACACACGAACGGTAAATCCGAATGCTGATAGACCGCAATCTGTGAACATATGTGACCGTAAATTGAAACTAATGAGCGGTGGCTATCAGTAAATAGCGGCTATCGATAGCGGAATACTCGTGTATTGAATTTACAATCGGTGTATCGAAATGGATGTTTAACTTTACCACTGAAATATTGTCGCGAAAGAAGCTTCTCAAACAAGAAACTTCAAAATGTTTTATTAAATAGAAAATTATTGTAGTGAACAGATTACTGTATATCAGCGCAAAAAGAGGGCAGTAATTTGTCCCCTCTTAACTTTTATATAGACTATATTTTAAACGGATTTTAAAAGATGACAAATATAAAAAGCTTAAGGGGCATTTGTAAGCCATATTTCGTCTATGTTAATTTATTAGATTTAATAACCCGTTTTCTGAAACGCTAATTAACTGAGCTGTTTGAAACTTTTACCATTGATTGATTGGCCCTCAATAAAAACTTTAACGCACCTTTAACACAGGGGTTTTAGGATATGCTTACGTTGAGCCGTTTTAGAAATTTTAATCGAATGCAACCTTGAACACTTCAAAAAAATCGCATATTATAATTTTTTTCTCGTGACAGGCACATTGTATCAAAAACTCCCTGTGGTAACTCCTTTAGCCCTACACATGTACAGAAAATGTGAGCTCTGTATCTCTAGTAGTTCCAGAGATAATGGGTGTTTTGTGTGTAAAATAACAATTTTCGGAAAACAGCAATTGAAGAATAATCATCAATATACTAAATTTGTATGCATTTCCTAGTAACGTCCTAATGCATATCAAGGTTTATCTGGGTCTTTTGGAGCTTCGTATTCTTCTTACAGCTTCCGTTTTACCAGTGTTCTCTTCTGCCGGGCTTCTTTCTGTAGTTCTTCAGTTGCTTGTTCAGCTCTCCGCACTCGTTTCAAATCAATAGCCAATATAATTTCAGCACAGTTCTTTCCTACTGAAGTGTCTAGTTGTTTCAACACTAAGTACGTGGTTAAGTAACCTCTATTCAAGCATGAAACTGCATCATAAACCCCAAAATTCAGTGTTTGTATGGAAACAAAAACAATTTTAGAAATGAGCGACCAAGTTATGTTGTTTATCAACTCATTGGGGTTTTGACTTTTACTATGGAGACACTTTTTTAAAAGTTCTGTGTTAGTAGCCAGGTCTCTAAACATAGGTTTAAGCTCATCCGTATGTGGATTATAAACAGAAAGAAAAATAAGAACGAAAAGCAATAGTTCTGTGTACTATAACAAACCGAAATATGCATAAGCTCGAATGGGTATTTGTTTGTATCCCTGACAGTATCACCTAAAAAAAATTGTAAAAATATTCTAATTGTTCGGTTAATTTAAAATTAATATCAAATGAAAGGAGAAATTCCATACAATATTTTGGAGTACAAAAAATAATAAAATCGAATTTTTTGACCAAAATGCCTTATAGACACCCCTTAAAAATTGAACGAAACGATTCTTCGAATATTGTTTAATTCACTTATTACTCTGGATGGTGAGCATAATGTAATGGAAAATATACAGTCTATAAAATATATGTAGCGAATACAACTTATGGGCATCTACAGCAAACTATGCTCAGTGGCATTCGTGAAAGATATGGAGTATTAAATGGACAGCGATTCAGTTATTTGAACAGTGACATTACTTACCTGATCAATAATAAGACAGACATTAAAATTAGATCAAGATAGCGGTTTCCTCGACTCCTCGTCTTCTTACGAAAGCTGACAATCTCGAGGAGGCGAAGACAATTTGGACCCATACTCGGAATGGAATGAAATTTTAACATCAATTAGAGGTTGCACGAGAGCAGTAATTATTTTAATATTCATGTTTAATATGGTAACCAAATCACTTGTACGAATTAATAAATTAATTACCTTAATTATCCGCCGTGTGATTTCCTATGCTTCGTCTATGACGCGTTTCGGAGCATATACTCCATCATCAGATATTAAAAGTTAAAACAGTCACTCATACGAGATCGTTAAAAAGTTAAAATGTCAAGATATGCATATGAACCGTACGCGGATTTGGGTGCGCACCCGTTCAAGTTCATTCTGAGTAGCAGAATCAATATGCATATCTTGACATTTTAACTTTTTAACGATCTCGTATGAGTGACTGTTTTAACTTTTAATATCTGATGATGGAGTATATGCTCCGAAACGCGTCATAGACGAAGCATAGGAAATCACACGGCGGATAATTAAGGTAATTAATTTATTAATAGTAATTATTTGATTAGGATAGAATTGATACATTGTCAAATAAGTGAAAAAATCGAAAGAGACAGTTGGACTGTCTAGAAATAGTAGATTCCACGCATAGGAAGAGAGCAGAATGGCGAAGCAGGCTTATAAAATAGACGGAGCAAGAGAAAATAGACGCTTTGGTAGACGAAGTAAGAGGTGGTCAGATAATGGCTAGAAGCCGGAACATGTCAAAGGGCCTTATACAGTAACAGGGAAGAAGAAGAAGAAGAAGAAGAAGAAGAAGAAGAAGAAGAAGAAGAAGAAGAAGAAGAAGAAGAAGGCGATGAAGGATTTTACTAATCAAACAATGGGAGTTACGAAGTGGGAAGTCAAGAGGATGTTTGGAATGACAACAAAATCCTCAACCAAAACGACAAATTTATAAAAATTACCAGATAACTAAATTTAACTAAAGAACCGTTAATGAGAACACTACTTTTGCACTTGCAGATTACGGATTTGAAACTCAGACTCGCAATGCAACCTGCTGCGAAAAGATCAAAAGTTTTGAAAGCACGTGCTACCGCAGATTCACACGAAGTCTATGATCTGCACAGAGCACAAAGGTTTGATATTAAGAACTAATCATTAAAAAGAGCTGTCTACCATTGCCTATTTATCAAAGAATAGTAAACTTTGTGGGATAAATCATATGACGTGATGACACTGAGAAAGATGGTATAAGAAAGGTTCATGGGCAAAAAGAAAAGATAGGTCAACGGTATGCTTGACTCACCGGTCTTCTTATGAAAGCCGCCGATCTTGAGGAGGCGAGGAAAATTGGTATGCTTAGTCGGAATTTTATTAAGAGTAGCAATGTCTGAAAGTTATCCTTAGATTAACCTTTGTTTCTTTTATTTTGGTATGTCTAGTTTTAAATTTTATTACGCACGCTAAAGACATTCAACCAGTTTTGAATGTAATAATTCTGAACCGTGCTAAAGACTGGCTCCCCTCAGTCCATGTACACTCCGTTTGGTACCGTTTGTTCAACGCCCAAACTATCCCTCTACCTTATAACAGTACTGGTACAACTATAGTCTATGAAACATCGTGATAGTATTGTGATTTTATTACACTGGCCGTACGGTATTATTTTATTAGGTCGAATACTTTACATTTAATTTGTTAGTCTTAGGTAGGATGGCATTTGTAAGCAAAGAACTAACGAAGATTGTTTTTGTCAACAGGACATTAGAGCAGATGAGTCTCTTTAATTCTCAAGACTGTAAAATAGCATGTGGTATAATGAGGACAGTGCCCAAAAAAAAAAAAAACAAACTTATCCACAAATGCAGAAGCATAATGATCGAAATTTCGTAAAATAAAGTAGAAAAGAAACTATGGTGAAGCCTTATAAAACGATTGCAGCGTCTTTACTAGTAGACGGGAATAAAGTGTGGATCAATTAAGGCTACTTAACATCAAAAATAGACTAAAGAAACCATATTTTTTCGAACGGTTATACGGTGGTTGTCGTAACGGATTAAGAAACGATACTGCTAGTATGAGTTAGAAGCCTGAGCTTCAGAACTCACTCACTATTTGAACGAAGTACATTTATTATTTCATAAATTTCGACATTAATGATTTTCCAGTTATGGGAAAAATTACAAAAACTCCGAATACTCTATCATTTTTTTAGTATTTGTAGAGCGCACAATCATTTAATAGACTCCAAAAATTTGAAACGTCGGATTTGGGTTACAATTCTTTTTAGTCTGAAACCCTGCTGGATTTTAGCAATTTTTCAAATTTTTAGGCCTTGAGATCTTAAGATTTAAAATGTATAAAACTTTACATTTCATTCAGATGTTAGTTAAAGTTCTATTTAATTTGATACCCCACACTAATTTTTGAAATTTTTATCAAAATATTCACCCACTTTCTGGGCCCTGACGTTAAGAAATTTGGAAATTTAAAAAATGAACATTACATTTAAATTTTAGTTAAAATTACCTTCAATTTTATATCCCACATGGGCTTTCACAGTGTTTTTACAATTTTGACCCACTCACATTTTTACCTCCTGCTCCCCTATTTTGAAGAAAACGCGTCTAAAAAACAAAACGGTTCTGTAGGGTAAAGTATGGACACGCATGCCAAGTTTTACGAAAATCGGTAGTTGCGTTCAAAGATTATCGGAAGACGTATCGCAAGTAGATAGACAGGCAGATAAATAGATAGACAGATAGACACACAGACAAATGCCAAACGGTCGAGTTAACAGTGAGAACTCCAAGAAAGGGCCAAAAAATACTTAGCCTTCTCGAACATTCTACGGAGTTGACAACGTTGGAATCAACACAAAGAGAATGAACGGACTGGGGTAGCCATCCAAAGTAAAAATATGTAATCCAAGTGGAAGACAAAGCATCGGCAAACGATGGGATAGATGGATAACAAAACAAACTTTAAGTGCAATTACGTGAAGTGCAGATGAGATGATGACGATGATTTAGTAATTAATATTAGTATTTAAAAGATCGACTTCGCTGCAAAACATAATAATAAATTAAAATTAAACCTTTCTTCCGAAGTAAAATTTGAATGTCTCAGACTATATTGTAGTTCAGTCTGGTGGTCGGACAACCAGACAGATGTTTGTGAAATATGTTCACAGCTTGACATAACGCTGTCATTCTTTGGTTAGTGACACAAACTGACATAAATGACGTTTACAACCTTGCAACCGACAGTATTGGTCGTAAATACCAGCTGCGTCATGAATTTTATGTAATGAATATGAGGTTTCCATTGTGTTTGCAGCTCAGATAGTTATTACTCTTCGCTCAGATTCCTGTGTGCCATAAACCGATATTGTACCTGAAAGCTTCACGACATTGATTCCATGGTATAAACACTTTTAATACACTCACTTCACAACGTAGTCAATGAGACGATATATTCTTTTATTAGAAGGATAGTAATTCTTATATGTTCTACTAATATATATTATATGTTACTAATGTATTGTTACGATGGTACAGTGAAAAGCAAAATACAAGACACTAATTAAGTCACTAAAAACCAACTTTAATTATCACAATTAACAGCTTGTAATTAACACCCTATTCAAAAAGATTATACTCGTACAATAATTCAATTAAATTGTTCACACTAATAATAATGTCAACTAATAGAGTAGCGCAAAATAATCACTTTTCACTAATAACCACTTGAATGCACAGAGTAGTCGCCCGAAGTAAACTCGAACCTCACTTGAATAAACCGTCACTTAAACTGAAACTAAGTGTCGCTGAATGCTTGTATTTATACCCCGCTGAGATTCCAGAATAATCCATAATACGAGTCATAGAAAGTCATAGAATACGAGATAATAGAAAACACTAGATCGTAATTGGTTGCCCCTTGAATACAGTGTGCGCGAACCGGTAGTCTGGATCAATCTCGGCTACGGACGCGTGACAAGTGTCACGTAATTGTCCTTCATCTCAAAGTAGCAGGAATATGTACGCACACACACATTATAGCCGGACTGCTCTGGAATAGCCGAGAAACACGTAGAATGTTGTGTAATGTGTTGTGTAATGTTGTGTAATATTAAAAAAGTTTAGAATTTAGTAATACACGGAGCATATTTGTAATTAACAAACAAATAATTTTGGTTTTAAAATAGTCATTTTTTTGGGGGGGTATTAGAACACGCTGTAAATAAATCAATAATAAATTCATAGGTTACATAATCCAGCAATGTTTTGACAGTTAAAATAACTTACCATTCTTTTAAAACGATAAATTTGAATTATAAGTAAGCAATGAGTTGAAAAAACGGCATCGATGGATGATGCCTTTTCAGTTGTTATAATGGCCGTATTCTTGCATTTTTCAGTGTTTCTGTACTTTTTAAAGTTTGTATACTTTTGTGCAATATTTTGTAATAATTTTGTGATTTCTAGTTCAGTATTACGTATATCACATGAAAAGGCCTAGGTTTTAAATGTACATGTTTAAAAGTTCGTTGTTGATATAGGTTCTTTACTGTTATAACATGTTTCTACAACATAATTGGAATCACAGTGTGATATCACGGTGACACATACTGTTATTTATTCATATTGACTTATTCGTGTGTTTTATTTAAATTCACGAGTTCAACAATATCCAACGTCTGAGACCGACCCAAACGGCAATGATGCGTGTTTTCACGCAGTGCTTTGTGGTGCCGATCTGAACCACGTTAACATGGAATCCTGCATAGTCCACCCAATGAAAGTGGATCCCTAGCGTCCTTGACCGGCTCAGCAATTGGATCGCGGGCACTGAAACATCTTTATAGAGCTAACGAATATGACTGCCACAGGTGTAGTTGAAACGTACGGCAATAATATGACGTCAGAACACAGTCCGAAATTTTGGAAAATGTTTTTGTTGGACTTTGTGTTTTACTGTTTTTATGATATCAAAGAAACATCACTATGATTTCTGCATCAAATATTCTAAAATTACTCTCGAATTATTATAAATCAGAAAACGAAAAATTTCCTGTACAAGCTAAGGCTACCTGTTACGTCAGCTGTTAGATAATAATAATGGTTAATTTTTTACGACCGATGTAGACTAGGAGAAGTCGGATGGGCTACCTACATAAACTGTTCGACATACAACGCATGTAATGTGGCCAGCTCTACTCTTCAGCCGCTTATTAGGATGTTATCCAGGTACTAATTTTCACAGACTAGGTCGACCTGAGTCCTGAAAAACGCACCTTGATTGCTCCCGGTAGTAGCTTAGTGACATGCCCCATTGATCTACTAAGATCTTTAGTCGTTAGATTACATTTAATATTATATTTTAAACAGGAGACAGCGAGCGAGCGAGAGAGAAGGAGTGAGGGAGGTCTTTGGTTTTTGTGAAAGCAGAAAGATTATGTATCTGTGATTCGTTCGTCAAGAATAATATCTTCAGTAATAAAAATAGTTTCGTAGTGTCATACCGTGTGGTTTATAGGGAGAGTTACATAAATTTTGCCTAAAACGATTTCTAACCCACAATCCAAAGTGTGTGTGTGTGTGTTTGTGTGTTGTTTAATAATACTACGTTCCAAAATTAAATGGTGGTATTACTGTCATGTATTATAATAAAAAAAAGTTCAATGCTCTTATGCTGTCAGTTTGTGTTGTCACTCGTTTAGCTTATTTTTTGGTTGTTTCAGTCTGATCGGAATTGGGCCAGACTCGGGCTGGTCTGGGTTCAGCCAGATGGTATGGGAAATGTGGGGAGTCGTACGCCATTGCAGACCGGATGTTGAGAAGGTGGAAGGACATAGATGGAAGAGTAGTACATGTTGGGGTAATTGTGTGTATTATGTAGTTGATAGCCAGGTGTGAGAAGGAAGAGGCAGATGGAGGCGCCCTTCAAAGGTGTTTGTGTATTTATTTATTTGTTTATTTTTCTTTTGCAGGGCGGCCAAGACAGGGACGTGTAACGCAGGTCGCCAAGGCTGGAAGGTGGCGACAGGGTGGCGTCAAGGTTGGCGGAGGACACTGAGTAATGGATTATAGGGTTGGAAAGTGGGCGATAGGAGAATTCATTATTGTGAGATCAAGAAGGTCGATCGGTATAGATTTTAGAATTAGAGTATTTTTGGTTTGTGAGCAGCTAGTGAGTACTGTGTCTCTGACGCTGAGGATTAGTGTAATAGCATAATAGATAGAGAGTTAAGAGTGGCTAATTGAGTCTATTTCTCAGACGTAGTCGGCGAGAAAGTCTGGGAGGGGGACCGTCGACTATTGCAAGGAGACGATTTATTAAGAAGGAAGGTGCGTTTATTAGTGTTGCGAGTAGTTCTGTTGATTGATGGGAATATTGAAGGAAGGGCGTCTCGAGGCCGTTCGGGAATATTTCCAGTTGAGTTTGGTTAGAAAGGTGTCCAGGTGAGGGAATAGGGTATTTAACGCAGACAGAACTACGTTGGAGGTTTTTGTTCGGAGTGGTCTGCGGTAGATGAGTCTTAAACCTCGTCGTTCTGTGATTCGGTAGGGATCTAGTATCCTAGGGATCGTTTAGCTCCTTCGTTCTAGGCTAGATAAAGGAGGGGTAGAGAGAGAGAGAAAGAGTGAGAGAAGGAGAGAGAGAGAGAGAGAGAGAGAGAGAGAGAGAGAGAGAGAGAGAGAGAGAGAGAGACAGACAGACAGACAGATAGCAGACAGTCAGAGACGGAAATACAGAATAACTCTCTGAATTAGAACACACATTCTCATCAGGATTACAATAACGTACATCCGCAAGTAGACTCGGTTTGTAATTAACCAAGTCTATTACTGCATTTTGTGACAATTTCTTTCCATAATTTTTTTTAACGCGTTTGACTAGTAAAATATGAGGACATACATAATTAATATTATAATACGACTCTTTTTCCCGTAGTATCTTAATGGTATAATATATTACGTTCCTGAAATAATAACGCATGGATATGATTTAATAACATAATGGTTTAATCTCTGTAACATAAATTCAAATTATTGGAAAATTCCATTCGATACATACGGTTGTCACAATCGATATTTATCTCAGGATTTAATAACTAAATAATTTTTATATATTTCGTGGGAATTCTTGTGGCTGCTACGAAAAGTTCCTTTACATGTTAATTAATAATAGAGAGTACCTTTACAAACAATATATTACTTATAATCTAAAAAATTACAAAAATTATATATTAAGTTACATACAAGTTTTGACGATATTCAATACGCTTCGTAAAAGCATGTAGGTTAGAGTAACGTCAACATCATGACTATTTGCCCGTCTCAGAAAATAATGTAGTTTATTAATGTGTACAATAAATGTTTTCCTTGTAATCACTGTTCGCTTAGATATTGAATTTGGTTGCACTTTAAAATGTTTACTAGTGATTAGTGTTAGTGTAAATTGTTATATTGTCTAGTGGTTGTTCCTTGTTGGATAAAAATATTGTCAAATTATACTTTACACATCTAGACGATATTCTGAAGGTTTTCTGGTTTATTCTGAAAATTTTTCTTGATTGTGTGTATTACTTGTTCATGAAAATTGTAGTGGAAGGATTATTATCTTCGATGATGGTCTTTCAGATCTTCTTTCACAAACGGGTTATCTATTTTTATATTTTTTTAATTACATCTAGACACGCACTATTCAACTGTTTCCCATCACAATTAACAATTAAGTGTTATTTCTTCTTTTTTAGTCACAGAACTCATACAAATTTCTTAAATTTTGATTGGTCATTTATGCACAGGTTAAATGTTATAGGATCAACACCCATTACCTACTTTATATTTTATAAATTACCTTTAATAGATAATTTTACTATTATACTCTAATGATACATGCAATGTTTATATAATTATTAATTAGATAATTATAAACAATTTGATACTAAACATGCCTCAGTTTATAACTGTAAAACCTTATTAATTTGAATTTCTATGATATGTGGTGGAACAATTTGTTATGGTTGATTGTAATTTCTACTTTGACTGCCTGAGATAAATATATTTACATAAATTAACTGGTGACATAAAATCTTATAACATACAACAAAACTCTTAATAATAATAATTGTTTTTGACAGTTTTAGTTTATTTATACTGCTAAACTATTGTCTGTATGATAAACTAAAATTCTGTCTAATAATAACAATAAAACACTTTTCGTACAAAAATAATTAACACTGTTTAACAGTAGTCTGTGTCACTATTTATATTATGTCACTCATATAACTGTAAGGTTTGTGTCCCTTTTTCTATCCTTAAAATATGTCGATACAATTTTGTTAATACAATTTTAATTTATGATTAGGCACTCTTTATTGGGTTTGGTTGTTATTCAGGGTAAGTTGATTAGGCCTACTAGGTTTATTTATTTAATTTTTGTCTGTTTACTGCCCTATTCTACTGGGTTATTTCTGGGTTTCTTGATAATATTAAATAAGTCAAACCAACTAGGTTTCCTTTAATTTGCTTTCAATTATTATTTCTTGTTTCCTCTCTGGATCGGATTTCACTATTATTTACTATTCTTTTGTAACATTTGTTTCGTTACAATATTCTGCCCAGCGATGTTTGCCGAGCTGTTGAGATCCGGAGCAAACTGTTCCCCAGGGTACAACTCATCTCTCACAAAGGGGCAACGTGATTTGTATAAGCAGGGGTGTAGAAAACACAATTAACACGTTTACAAACATACACACTTGCGCCATCTGTTTGCAGTAACTTAAATTAAGAATTATCGCTTACACTGTAGCTTAAACCTATAAGGAGAGCTAAATTATCCAATGATTTGATACTGAATATTCTTAAATAGTCTGCTAAAATCACCGTTTCACAGGGCAGACCATAATACTACAATTCTTTAATTACATTCATTCCACAGTTAGTCATAAATATAAACCAAATCTTTACGTCACTACTCGTAGCAAACTTGGGCTTAGGGCCCTGTCTGAGTGTAACATGTGTCACTGATTATTCCTACCTTGTCAGTAGGTTCAGTAATAATCATCCTTAATGTACTGTTCTTCCCGTGTGGAGTTGATAGTCTCCCATCGGGCGCCTCCCCAGGTGGCGGATAGTGGTATGCTCACCAGATATGGTGGGTACCGGGCAAATAAAATACCCTGGGCGGACCAAAAGTAGCAGCTTCTGTCTTATAGTTGGATATCGGTTTATCAAAGGGTAAATGAAGTAAACCTTGATTAAAAATAACCTGGTCCTCCAGGCTGAGGGTTAGTGCTATGGGCCAACTCCCCATTCATTGGAAAAAAGAAAATGTTGAAAAACCAAATAGATTGCAACCGGATGGATTCGATAAAGGTAAATGAGAATTCAATCACTTCTGTAATCTTTGGTTCCGGAAAATGTGTAAATATTGTATAGCCGGAATAATAATAATGTACTGTTCTTAAGTTTTTAGTTAAGAACTTAGTTAAGAACGATCTAGAAGAAGCTGATGTCTACAACGTTTTAAAAATGTCTTTTAATACGATACAATTGCTGTGCCGCGGTTTTAAAGAAACCGGGCGTCTGTATAAAAAAATATTTATTTAACATAAATTCGCGTATACATGATTTCACGTTGTCAGCAGCGTCGGGTTCCGGCGTCACCGTGTTTATGTACTGCGTTACCATGTTTTTGCCTCACTATATGCCTGCGCGATCTGTTGGTGAAAATGGTTAGGTTCTCTAACGAGGCTCGCGAACGGCAAGTTTGATTCAGTCTGCAGCCTACTACAAAAGCGTGCACTGCTTCTCTTCCGGCAGCACAGAGTTTCGATAAATTGTGGTATTTCTATCCTATCATGCTTAAGTAAACTCTCAAAGACCTCCGGGTTCTCGATGTAGTCGGAGACTTGACTCCAGCTTGGTGGTGATTCCAGCTTCCACCATGACCTGAACACACTTAGACTCTCGTTCCTCGGCTGCTGGAGGAGAAACCACTGTAAAGCATGCCACTGTAACCACCTGGGAACCATTTGGACCAAATAAGGTGATATTTAACCAATTCTTACATAATTGGGCCTCTAGAGAGAACTTGTACCGTGCATTTAACATCCACTTAAATTGACTTTCTTCACCATTAAACTGTTTTAATTGGGTGCGTGCCCGGCTGGACAATTTTCATGTAACCTTGGTTTGAGAATACACTTAGTCTCGAGAACAATTGTAGGCCCGCTCGCTGGATATGTCCAGCGCGCATTAATTTTTATGCGTTATTGTAAAATTTATGCTCTATAATGGGTTTGTAAGAGTTTGTGGGGGACGGATGTTTCCTTTAATTAAGTAGGTGGGTGCTGTTTGTACATGATGAGCTGGTCCGGCTAGTCTGGTTTCTATTTTTATCACGGGGTTTCTTTTTGCACTTAATTACGTTCGTTTTTCATAGAAGGGCTGGGAGTTTTTTTTATTCTGCAATCAGGCCGGGTTACTTTCTTAAAATTACTGAATTTGGGGTAGTCACCTGTTGGTGCAAATCCATGCAAGCTCCCGGACATGTTACTTTCTGTCGGGTCTGACTCTTGTCCAGCTTTCTTCTACCCTGTCCGGCCTTGGAGGGTTTTTCTAAATTTTTTTGTAATGGTTTATGGATTTTTCGGATGTTGTGTGGTACATGTCAGCGGACGGGCCAATCCAAATTTTCTTTAAATTTATAAATGTACCTTTTTTTATAAAACTATACAGATTGTACTGACACTTTAAATTTGTAATTGTATTTTCTTGCTATTATAGCCAATCCAAATTTTCTTTAAATTTATAAATGTACTTTTTTATAAAACTATACAGGCTGTACTGACACTTTGAATTTGTAGTTGTATTTTTTTGCTATTATGGGCAATCCAAATTTTCTTTAAATTTATAAATGTACTTTTATAAAACTTTACAGGTATGAGAAATTTCTAAATGGGGCCGTGATAAAAATATATAGGCTGTCCACCAGGCTTTATAATAGTAATTTTGTCTGTGATTCTGTAATGTATATGTATGTATGTATATTGTATTATGTGTTAGTGTCCCATAAAGGTTATTTGAAATCATGAATTATATTTATAAGTTATAATATTGAAATTTGTATGAATTTATGATATATAAAATAAATTAGGGTAAATCTTTGAATTATAATCAATATGAATTAACAAAGGTTGTTATATTACTTGTTAATAGCGAGTATTAATTGTGAGTCCCGTCTCAATGGACCCAGCACACTTTAGGCTTCCTTCTAGGCCTTCAGCCTAGTTTTAAATATCGAGTAACCTCTTAACAAAAAAAAATTATAAAACACAAATAAAAGAGGGGTTACATTGCTATAGCGGCATTAAAATTGTACATAGCAACAAAAGCACTCTATAAACACTGAAGATTAAGACAAAGCCGTTACTATCACCTACTGTGTTCAACTTATATATTAACGATGTCAGTGACACGTGGCATAAAAAAGATAATGATGTGATGTCGAAAGCAATGCTGAGATTCTGTTAGCTGAACTTACAGCGGAGCCTCTATAGAGTCGCCAAACGTTGTAACTTAAATACGTCTCCTTCAAAAACAAAAGTTAATAGTGTTTAAGAGTTGCGACTTATCACGAACAAAAATTGACAACATACAATTGATACTGTTACGACAGTCTACTGATCGTCGTAACAAAGCAAAATACAGTAGGCCTACAGTGGAAAACAAAATACAAGACACCAATTAAGTCGTCAATCACCAAATTTAATTATCACAATTAAACAGTTTGTAATCAGCAAGATAGTCTCTTACAACAAATCAAATAAAAATTGTTCACACGCAATAAAAAAATGTCAACTAATAGAGCCCCGCACAATTATAAAACCACACTTCGCCACAATACTTCGAACCGCACTGGAATAAATCCCCACTAAAACTGAAAACTAAGCGCCGCTGAATGACTGTATTTATACCCCGCTGAAATTCCAGAATCATCCATACTACGCGTCCGCGCTACACAAGAGCGTAATTGGTTGCGGCCTTGACAAAGTGCGCGCGGTCGGCGAAGTCTGGAACAGTCTGGATAACGCATGTGGGGATCACGTACGCACACAACATTATAGCCGGACTCCGCTGGAATAGCCGAGAAGAAACACGTAACATGTTCTGTAATGTAACAATACGTTCATAAATTTTCAGATTTGCAATATGAGACCACTTATACAATTCAAGTAGTCAGCTAAAACTAGTGAATTCACTGTTGTCACTGGCAAGCTCAACACAGCGACTATAAGAAGAACTACAATGTAGAAAAGTATTGACTCACGGACAACGAACCTGAGGACAAAGGAAGAAGAATTTCGATGAAACCGAAACATCGAAGGATAATAATGTTTTTAGGCTTTTGAAACGTATAATGTGCATAAACTGCAGACTCACACATAAACTACATTTTTCGTTGACGTTACACATTTTGCATCACGCATTTTGTGGAAAATATTATCATGTTTTCTATATAACTATATAACAAACATTTACTATATAACAAATATATTTACTATATAACAAACATTATCATGTTAAAAACGACAGAGACCGAAGATTTCTAGACTGTGGGCAATCGAAATTGTGGAACAAATATAGTGTTAACATCACCTGGAGCGTTACATTTTTCGATGACGTTACACATTTTGCATCACGCATTTTGTGGAATGACCTCCAGCCTAAAAACATTGTTATGTTAAAAAACGTCTGGGTGACAAACAATAATCGACCACGACCTAAGAATCGAAAATCGACACCCAAGGGAAAATCAGATTCGAGTCATGAAGAAGAAAGAATTGGTGAATTCGGGAAGATGTCAGAAGCGGAAACAATTGTCGCGTCGGGTACAACACCGAAGAGAACGTCTGCAATAAAAGTTGGGAAAACATTTCGCAAATGGAAATACTTCCACAAAGTATTCGGCCGAAGCTCCGCCAGTAAGAACAGCGAGCCAGCGTCGTTTGCAGAGTTGTCGCCTCGGACTAGGAATACCACGCCGCTGCGCACAGATAGCGTTTTTGAAATGTGCCTTCGGTTAGTTACCGAGAAACGGACTCGGTTTACGATCTTCGGACGACACAGTGAGGAATCTTGCACGTACACTTCACGTACGAGTGGCAAGGCCCCAGAGCTTTGCTTTAGCGGGTACCGTTTACGTCCAGGTAATACTTGGAGACGACCTCGGTGGATATTGTGCTAAAATGATTGTAGACCAGCTCAGACGCAACATTTTGTCCTCGGCCGGACCTGCAGACAGAAGCTCCTGAAGAGAGTTTGGTATTTATTGTATAAACCGCGGATTGTCTCAGACTAAAATCCTCATCCCACAGAACAAAGCCATCATCTGTGTTGATGGAAAAAATTATTGAATTTGTTTAAACTCCCGGAGAAGAAGAATAAAAATAATATGAAGAGAAAAACAGAAGAAGTATGTTATAGTAGTAGATTAAGAGGAAGAAGAAGAAGAAGAAGAAGAAGAAGAAGAAGAAGAAGAAGAAGAAGAAGAAGAAGAAGAAGAAGAAGAAGAAGATGTTAATATGACATATTGTGATGTGCTTTTAGCGGAGACATTTTTATACACTGCAAGTAGTGAGATTTTTTTAAGGAAGTATTTTTGTTTTTATTTATATGTATGCTACCAACAAACTACCATTAGGCCCCAACCCTTCAGAAAAACCTTGAAATAGGCACAAAAATATAGAGGCACTAAAAGAGTTCATATATCTTGGCTCCCAGATAAACAGCACTAACGACATCAACACTGAAATAAGAAGAAGAATATAGTATCTCGCAAATAAAACATATTATGGATTAAAAAGCACCTGACATCTAGCTTCATCTCAAGAAGCATGAAATGCAAAATCTGTGCTGATATATGATTCAGAAACCTGGACAATGACAAAAAATAGTGAGAGACTTCTAGGTTGCTGTGACAGACGGATTCTAAGAGCAATATTTAGAGGAGTATAAGAAAATGGAATGTGGCGCAGGCGATATCATTATGAAAAAGAGCCGGACATTGTCAGGATAATCAAAATACACAGGCTAAGGTGAGTTGGACACATGGTGAGAATGGAGGAAGGACAGCCTACGAAACACATTTTCTACCAGAAACCAATGGGTAGTAGAAAAAGGGGAAGATCACGAAGTAGATTCAAAGACCAGATAGAGAACGAACAAAGAACAAAGACCAGTACCTGGGAAAGCTGAACATAAAAAACTGGAAACCCAGGGCATGCAATAGGGAGGAATGGAATCGACTCTTGGACCAGGCCAAGACCCACCAAGGTTTGTAGAGCTACAGTTGATGATTTGTGTTCTTATAGGGTATGTTAATGTGCAATATTTTATTTACTGATGTTACTGAAAAGTTGCTGGTTATTATTGTATATATAATAACGAGAGGAACCTTCAGAACCATAAAAGGAAATGTACATATAAGAAACATTATTGAAAAGTATTTTACATACATTATTTCTTACGGGTTTACTCGTAGACACACATTGTCTGTCTGGCTTATACTCATGCTTGAATTTAAAAAACAATTTTTCTAAAAAACATACGAAAAAATGTTTCCACTAAAAAACGTTTCATAATTCACCCGTTTACAGGCCACCAGGGATCTACGTTAATCATTTTCAATCTGTTTTTCATTATTTTCAGTAATGTGTTTTAAATATGGTGGTCAACAAATTACGTGTCCAGGAAGATCCATTCGCTGGTACGACGTGTATTCCCAACGGTGTCTTCAAATTCCACTCCCGCTAGCGTCAGTCCGCATCACAGCTAAATAATGGCTGTGACAAACTGCGCACACACGCCCCACGTTAATTCCCCGACGGATAAAACTTTTATAGAATAATCTCTCGCTAGCCAGCACTATTGCTCTTGTTGTTACAAACAAGGATACCAAATATTTATACTCTACCCGTTTGAGTAAACGTCTACTGCATAAAATTGCCATTATTTAGTCCAGACTGATTACAAAAATACCACCAATGAAGTTACAGGTTGATATAATTGCGTGCATTTCTGCCCTAAATTAAAAAAAAAGAAAGGAAAACGTTTATTTGCGAATCAGGTTGTTCCGCGATTTCATAAAGGCGAGATTTCATTATTTATGTAGATAAAGTACATTATCTATTTTAATTTAGTTAAATGGACTAAAATTGTAATAATATCATCATAATAAACATAACCTAGTAATTTCAAATCCTCTCTGTTTACTATTAATACAAATTAAAGTCCGTTATCATTTATTGTCATCAATTGTGTATGAGCGTGATTGTAATTATGCTGTGTTAGTAATTCTTCAATTAGCGTATATGGAAATGAGCTACAGCTTATCTTAGTGGAATTTGCTCAGCAGTTGGCAGACATGCTGCTGATGATGACGACATAACAATTTTATGTACACATTTGATACGTTCGTTATGCATACCACTCATAAAAATACTATGTTCCGCTACAAAACTAAAGTAACGAAGACGTTAACAAATCTTATTAACCAATTCGAAAGGAGGGATGCTTACTTTTATAAAGATTCGCCGTTAGATAGACCGTAATAGGCTTGACACAACCCTTGCTTTCTATCACAACGAATGCAGTTCAAACACATACTTCAAAAGAAGCTACAATACATACTATCCACAGGCTCGAATTCTAAATTTGAGACATTGAAACGGTTATAATTTTATGAAATTTATTGATTTTAACAAGGAAAAATTTGACATAAATTCGCACACATATATATGGTAAAAGGAATAGTGAAAAATGATAATTTTTACAGCTGTCTTTAGGATAGGAATATAAATATAGAGGAAATCCTGTATTGACGACATTCAGTTCTCACTGTCTTATCCGATTTATTACAACCAATGGAATAATTCAGAATACGATGTTTTTATGCGACGAAACATGGTTGTTAATGATGTTCTCGGCAGCACTGCTGCATGCTGATGATATCATTTTACTTTCAAATTGACTTACACTATATTATAAAGAACTGTAGAACAAAGATTTTATGTATAATACTCGCATTCCAAACGAGAACCGTCAAAATTACGTATACATTCATGAGCGTAGACGCAATCTGTGTTTGGCAAGACGGCGGCACTATGCTTTACATAACGCCGGTGGCAGAGGGTAGCGCGAATTTAATTATCACTAAACGCGCGTAACATAAATAACATAATTTAACATAAATTAACATAACTTATCATAATTGAAAATAAGTTAATTTTAGAATTATTGTTTACCACTACATTCAAGTAACAGAAGGATCAAATCTGAGAAACTGGGCTTACTTTTTCGGCACAGATTATAATTGTCGTCTTGAGGCTTCGTTTATTGACACTGTGACTTAGATTATTTTCTTCGCTTGCTTATAGTTGTTGCAGTTATTCGGCATCCCCACCGCGTATGTCGTTGTTATTATTAATCCAAACAATGATGCGTCCGTGACGATCTACCGGGTTGGTAATGTATTTTCCGAGGTTTGTTTACGTTGTTGTTCGATGTCACGCCCCCACCGTTACGAAACTAATTCAGTACTCAGCCGGTCGACCTTTTTGTGCCCAGTCAGCTACTGGGGTCCAACCTCGCAATTGGATGAGCAGAGTAAGGAACCCAATTTTCTTCAAATCTGCCCTTTGTGCTGGGAACTTGACATACCAAGGTAAGAAGAAATACTTAACCTGCATGAATCAATGGCAGTGCCGAATTCATATTTGTCAATTGTATGTACGTATGTAGTGAAAAGTGTATGCCTTTTGATGTATAATGCTGTAACTCGTTCATAAGCGACCAGATGTAACTTGTTTATAGCGTAAGGCTTCTTAACTTAAATTGCTCTGCAGTCAGTCAGAAAAAATATTTAATCTTTAACATCAGCTATGTATTGTTAATTTGATACTGTAATTTTGTAACATTTGTAATTATGTGCTGTGAGAGTGAATGCGCGTGTCGCGTAACTGCTTTGTACTAAAACTCATCTGGGACTTTCAGCATCGGGTTGGTCAAAGAGTACCGGCAGTTTTTGATTTTCTTCAGGAAGCTATCGTTCGCTTATATAACCTCCACATACTTATAGATGGAGGCTGAGACTTCGTGAGGGTACCCAAGAAATACGTCTCTACGACAGGGCCCCGCACGACATCGTCGGCGATATCATGCTTCCAGAGGACACGCCTTTTTTGTTCTTTCAAGTAAACTGATTAATTATTAATTAAAGCGCATCTGGAACTCTAAGTTTGCAACACTTCAGATAGAAAAGAATATGAACCGAGTTTATTCCTTTATGTGGCACAAAAAACTTTTGTTATAATTAATGAGCTCACGGTAGTATGTATGTAATAGCTATTAACATTTTGTAAACTGACATTGATTTATGCACCAAGATTAATTTTATTCCGCTGGCTGGCTTAATTTTTTTACACATAAAGAGGCAAATCTTTATCCTACTAAAATAAAGCAATGCTGATTCTGCTCACTAAATATTGCTACTAATAATTTTCTCTTACGCCTTATTTACTGCATTCAGTGTAACATTATAGTTATTGGTGTCGAAATATTTTTTGTGTTACGTCTGTTTGGGCTTAGCGGCTCATCATACAATTTAATACACATCGCATCTAACACAGTAAGAAAGCAGGGTTCAAAACATATTCAATTGACTGTTTCCAACATGTGGTAAAATATTGACGTCAATGACGATCAAAGCACAATTACGAAAGGATGAATATGCTCTAAATGTAGTGAAAAATTAAGGCAGAAGTCTCATAAGCTGCTTAGACTATGTAGGGGAATAAGCATACCAAAATCCATTTAGAACCAATGTTTCGGGGAAACACGATGGCAATAATTAAATTTATCAAACAAATTACAAAAACCTAATTCTAGGTAAGCAAATTCTAGGTATACGTATCCTATAAATTTAAAACGCATCGTTAAAACTACAATGTCTTCATTGGCAAAACGGTGTGCTTGCGGCAGCAGAGAAGTGACGATCAGATGCTATTTTCGCTGCTGACTCATATAATCGCCTGTGTGAATTTGCGCATTGAGTATCTCACCTATGGTTTAGTTAATGGGTTATTTGTCTTTTCAAACGTCTTTTATGAAAGTTTTTACATTTCGCAATGACACCTCTAGTAGTTTATTTTCAACACGAATTACGTTACGTTACGTACGCTAAGAGCTTTTAGAGGATAACAAGATTTAATTTTAATTAATTTTTACACATTATGACAATCTCAGCTCTGCTGCAAGGTAATGAATCTAGAGTTCTGATTCAGAGACGCGTATGCTTTGCTAAACGATCTCCTTATAAGTTTTTTAAATGTACATTAACCCGAAAGCTATTTCTTACATATTTTTTGTTTCCGAATCTTTTTTTTGTTGTCGCTGTCAACATACAGTAAGGTTTTCTCTTACTTCCAACATTGTCTACGTGCCCAACGGAAACTTTCGCTCTTACGCGTAATATGTTTATTTTGTATCCTTAATTTTACGAGTACTCTCATATACTAACGATTCTTATCTTCTACGGTCTGCCCCCCATGTCTGGCTAGTAATCATATCTATCTCTACCCATTCTTCTGACGTACAAGATCTGTCCAGAGTATCCATCTATTTCAAATATCTTAAAAATGCATGACGTTGTGTAGCCATACTCAGGAGACCTTTACGCAAACGCATCAACAGCCAGACTTCTGTCGGATTCCTCGTTGAGCAGAGAAACACCATTAAATAAACTTGTGTTTTTAAAATTCGAAGAAACGGAAATGAATTTCCTGCGAAATGTTAAGGCGCTGCATGATGGAGATAGGCAAAGAAAAGGAGCTATTTAAAAGGAGCTTGAGGTATATTAAAGAAATATCTGTGTAAATACAGATAAAATCTGTGAATGTAGGTGACAGTGGTCGGCATGTCCTTACCATTTGTTTTTAGCCTCGTCCAAAGACGAGACCTATCCTGCTATGGAGACATCTCTCTGCCCCTTCAAATTGAGAGGGTAAAGAGAATTGAGCGAGACGAAGGCCACTGCAGAACAAACTTTGTGAAAGAGGATGTATAGGGAGGAGAAGGCGGAATAAGAGAGTGAGTGTGTGTGTGTGTGAGAGAGAGAGAGAGAGAGAGAGAGAGAGAGAGAGAGAGAGAGTGAGAGAGGGGATGTGTGAATGTGGTGCGTGCGACGTTACTGTCTGTCCGTGTGCTGTGTAGAGCCTCAAGGAGTGGGCGAGGCGAGCAGGTTATGTGGTGAGATCGCAGTAGATGGTTAAAGGTCCATCTACCATCATGGCGTTAGACGTTAATGACGGCGTCAAGCGAGCGACGTCAAAGGGCTCGTTAAGTAAGAGTAGTGAAGGTAGTAGGGGACAGTTTGGGAGTATACAAATGTAGTAGAAGAGAGACACAATGAGATTAAATTCTGGACGACAGAATGCCATTATAATTAAAATTATAGTCCCATAGGTAGACTCCAAGACGCGTTGGGACACCGAGGGTTGGTGAAATTATTCGAAACGGGAATAGGACGTGGGACCTATTATCCTTGGCGGGGATCAATAATAACAACAACAACAAATTATTAATACTAATGATGATGATAATGCTGATGCTGCTGATGATGATAATAATAATAATAATAATGAGGAGAAGAAGAAGAAGAAGAAGAAGTAGTAGTAGTAGTAGTAGTAGTAGAAAGAGAAGAAACAAGATTATGATTTCTAAAAGGCTATGATTTTTATAAGTTAATGTAAAATGAGTCAGTTTACAAAATACTTTAATATTACTTAGAGATCGGTTTGGTAGATTGCTAAAAATTTCTTGAAATCTTATTTGTTCTAAGTCAGTAATCTCGCTTTAACCGGTATGGCTTAAATGCGTTTTAGTGGGCATTTGTTTATAATTTACACTACTGATACTGACTTGATTACCTAATACTTAATGGTGTTTAAACTAAAATGGATGTTTTATGTTCACTTAAATATAAATACTTTATGAAAGTATTCATATTCATTATCACACAGTGTCTGATAATGGAGTGGAAGATTGGTCGGAGAACCAATTTTTCAAATTTTCGTGTATTGCGAATTTGTGTGAACTATCGGATGAAGACGGCATAGTATCTGATTAAAAACATAAGATATCGTAGGACTGGCTAAAGCACTTTACTATTCTTACATAACTGTACAAAAATTAAATTATTTTCTGATTTAATAGACGTGATGCAAAAGTGACGCAATCGTGTCGCGATTGGCCGGGACGTCCGGTTACGAGCTGGCGGATTTTTCTGCAAAAAGATTACAAACTGTGATGAAAGTTCAAGTGAATAACGACTGAATTACTTTATAATTTATTAACAAACGTGATTTTAATAGTGTCAGACGTAACTGATTATTGTTTGCAAACACTGCAGTGTATCTGTCTGAGGCTTTCACTGCCGGCTTCAATGTTATGAGAACTTCGGCTTGCCGGGCTGTAAGACAGTGTTCCAAGGTTGATTGTTGCAAACGTTTCGGCCGTGCCTTCGACGGCCATCTTCAGTGCAGAAGGTGGAGTCTGTTCAGATTCAAAAACACTCATCTATTGCAATGAATCGGCGGGGTGAGTCCCTCTCATTGAGTGTTCTTTGGACGCGAGTTGTGGCGAACCAATAGGAATTTGCCTTTCTTCTGATTGGCTGGTGGTGTCAGACAACAACTTTGTGCGGACTCCCAAAAGTTTAAAAATATGGGTGTCCTACTCACAGCCACTAGCCTCAACCACAGTTCAGTGGTCACTGACTACGAAACCATTGTCAGTGTTTTGCAGCGTTCTGCACTGAAGATGGTAGTCGAAGCCACGGCCGAAACGTTTGCAACAAACAATTTTGGACCACGGCCTTAGAACCCGGCAAGCCTACGTTCTCATAACACTACAGTTTATGTTTTGTTGAGATACAGGAAATAGAGTCTAAACAAATAGAATTTATGTTTACTGTAACATTTCGTATTACTGGTAAGGTGTTTTCTTCGATCTAGATTCATCGTGGTTACCACAGTATCATGGAAGAGCCTTGGCCCCAGTTACCTCGGATAACAAGCATCATCCTAATATCAGTTTACCCAGAGTTGGAGAAAAACGTTCTACACGTGTATGAAGAAAAACATTCTGATTAGCTGAATTTAATGGATTTACACTACTTCGGCTAAGCAGAAAGTACATCATTGGGAAGAAAAATATTCTGACTGGACGAAATGAATATGAGTAATAAACTTCAGCCAGTCAGAAAATTTTACTTTATACGTATCTATTCTTAATTCTAGATGAGTAGAGTAAAATCCAAGAAAAGCTAAAATAATTATAGATGAAACGGGTGTCTGGATGCGGAGTGTCAAAAGACTTCATAGCTTTGACGCGTTGTTTTCATACCAATTATTTCGTGCTCAGAACAGATCCACGATTGGTCAGTCACATGGTTGTGTGTTGTGGTTTGTCACCTTACACCCCCTTCTTGCAATACCACCACTACGATCTGCGCGACCGTTTCATGTCTTAATATTTCATCTCTACATTGTGTTATCTGTTACACGCATCAAAAGGAAGGTAGTCACTGTAAATAGACAAAACTTATTAGCAAAACGTTTTTGAAACTATAGTCCCTGGTCAAGTAATTAGGTCACCATAAGAAACAAATTTAATTGAGTTTTACTATTTTGATTATTAATAAATAATAGTGATAAGATTGAAAATATTGTTACGACGGTCTACTTATCGTCGTATGGTACAGTGGAAACCAAAATACAAGACACCAATTAAGTCACTAGTCAGCAGATTTAATTATCACAATTAAACAGTTTGTAATCAACAAGATAGTCTCTTACAGCAAATCAAATAAAAATCGTTCACACGAAATAAAAATGTCAACTAATATAAAACACAATTATATTACAATTGTCCCGGACAATTATAAAACATATAACACTTCTCCATAATACTTCGAACCGCACTGGAATAAATCCCAACTCAAACTGAACGAAGTGCCGCTGATTGCCTGTTTTTATACCCCGCTGAAATTCCAGAAATATCCGTACTAGGCGTCTACTCGAAAACACAAGAACGTAATTAATTGTGGCCTTGAATACCGCGCGCGCGGACCGGTATGGTCTGGAAAAGTCTCGTTGCTTCACGTAATTGTCCTTCATTTCAAAGTACATAGCAACAATACGTACGCACACACACATTATAGCCAGGCTCCGTTGGAATGTCGAGAAACAAGTAGCATGTTCTGTAATGTCGTAACAATATTTATTTGTACAGAAACGTCAATAATAAAAGTAGGAAAGATTTTATTTTTTTTAATATTAAATTGTTACCTTTACCTTAAACCTAATAACACTTTCGTTCTCCAGGACACAGTCGTACTATAATTTCCTTTAAAGAACCATTATGATCCAGTGTCAATTATTCTGACACCAGTTGTATTTTATTAACTATGTTTTCCTTTTCTATTTATGATTTTGAAAGCACCAAAATATGTGCAGTCGCGTTGAGTTCCAAGGATCTCATAACTGATTGTAACGTTATGGAAACATTATCAAAATATTAAGAAGTTCGGTATTGGCAACGTACATGGTAGGGAAAAAAATTGTGTTTTTTTAAATTGGCTCTATCTAACTGCTGTAAAATCTAAATATAGTGGACAAACACTCAAAACTGAAAGTGAGAATTTTTATTTTTTATAATCCATGACTTAATAATTTTGGTAGGGACTATAGTAACAGTAGTAACAACGTTCCGGATGTGATATTAAACACCAACGAAAATTAACAAAGTTACAGTAGCCAACGCGTCTATCAACATTATAGTTCAAAGGTTAATAATAACCGAGGTATTATGTGTAAGTCTTCTCAGCGCAAGATAAACAGTTGATTGGCTGTTCAAAGTATCTCCCTTGTTTTTTTCTCAGACAGTATGAAAATATCGCGTGCGGGTGACTTGCCTGATCTGTATCGATTCTACCGTTCTACCGGTGTTACTTTACATACTGTGAAATGACTTTTCTTCCCAAGCTGAACGTGTGTCAGTGTTTTCTTAGTCGAGACTGTTACTCGTATAACGGATACACAACACGTAAAATAAACAAGCAACATAACTTGACTATATCTAGTGTAGAACTAAATTTGATAGTGTCCATTTGGCACGTATTAAGAATTCTCGAGCACATAATTCTTGAAGAAGGTTTTCAAACTATAACGCATTATAGTTTATAACCAAAGCATTATAAAGCATTATAGGTTTATAAACTATATCGTTTGTAGGCAGCAACGTTTGTATATTCTGTTGGTATATTCTATTTTTATGTATTGCACTAGTTTTCCTTTTATCTTCTATGCTGATTTTGTAACACAGTAGCGAATCTAGAATTTGATCTTATGGGGGGGGGGGGCTTTTGTTAGGGATTTATTCGAGTCGGCTTCATACCAAAACAAAAAAGAAGTAAAGACTAATTAATATTACAGGCTTTACAGTGGCTGTAAAAACGTGTAATAATATACTGAAATCAATCCCATTAAATTAATAACACAATAAAAATAAGCGCTATTTAACATTGTTTATAAATACTTAGTGACATAATTGATTTTCCTATATTTCGCATGTCAAACGTACACGCCAATGCTGTGTAATAAGCTTGTTTGTAGACCTATATTTAAAAAACGATTACTAATATATTAGCTGAAAATTAATAAAACAGCTTAAAAATTGAGAGATTAACAAAATTTCTCAACTTTTGACCCTCTGGGGAGGTCCGGTATCGTTCGTTCCCCCCCCGCAAATACACACCTGATGTAACAGATATGTGTTAAAAAAGTAAGACTCAGACAAATAAAAATTTGTCGTACTCGAACTTCATTTCCTCAGTCATGTCTGCATGTTTATCTTTCAATCTGTCAGCATCTAAGAGGATCGCCTTAATTATTACGTACATACGGTTTTTTTTTGTTTCAAGAACACTGAAACATAACCGGTACGTATAAACCAAAATGTTTCAAACGCAAAACATGTACTTATACCAGATAAGAAAAGCTATTACCAGAGAAAAAAGAATATTTATAAGATGCCTATCAAAAACACTGTAAATTTTCTGGCCAAGGTGGAACATAAACACTTAGGAACTGATTGAAAAAAAGAAGGAAACTTTATAAAAAATGGCTTACTGCAAAGGATAGAAACGACAGAATTGATTACGTCTAGGTTTAGAAGAAAAGTAAATAAGGGGATAAAAAACGTAAAGAATGTAGCAAATACGTCTAGAGATAAATTCATTGGTGGGGGGAGGGGCACGCTCAAATGAATCTTTGGGGACTCTTGAGGAAAGTATGAACGTACGCAAAAGAAACAAACAGAATGACACTGATTACTTTGGAAGAATGGCAGGAGTATTATTGAAATCTTTCTTACATAGGACAAGGATTTGGGCCTGTGACAACTAAAGTAACAACACAAGGGAATTTGGACGCACATGTACAAAGTGAAGAATCTGAGGACCTAACAGTTGATAAAGACAAAAAAGGACGACAAAGCTCCTAAACCTGGAAGAAAAGTAATTAAATTAATAAAAATAATCCAGGAAATGTATTTTAAATACTTGTGTCAAATTTCACAAAGTGTCTAAAGGGTGAGGAAATACCGTACGATTGATAACAGACTGACATAACATACAATAAGGATGAGCGGCAAAAATACGAGAATTATCGTGGGTTTAATGTGATGAGTCCTAAGGGTCTGAAACTTGGGAGATAAATATCAAAGTAAGTCCTTAAGGCTCCAAGCAGTGGAAATGGACTTCTCAAGACGGTGTTTTGGAGGGTATCCAGACTCTAGTACGAAGCGCCATGTATGATACTACCACGTGGTACGGCTTCCTGATGATCTTTGGCCTAAAATGTTAATTGGCTGGATTCCGCGTAGACGATGGAAACAGGATAGACCCAGGAGATCATGGAAAGAAGACATCCACAGTGAGGTAGCGAAACAAGGGTTGCAGCGTGGTGACTAGTACAAGAGAAGCCTCTGATGTGCAGGTTAACCTGATAATCTTACGCAGGTAGTCAGTAGCAAATGACGTGGAATAAGATAGTTTGGAAAACTTTTTAATGTGTGTGTGTGTCTGTATTGCAACGATACAAATTATAACTGCATATATAGGTTAATTTGAAATTACTACAACAGAGTCTATATCTGGAGGTAGGAAAATTGTATTCATTAACACATTAAAATTTACTATTGTCTTATAGCTTTATAATATAAAATTGGTTGTCAAAGAACTGTCTTTCAATAAATGAGTCTACTGTTTCGTTTCACATATAAGTTACTTCTGCGTAGAATTCCAAATGTTTGCGTAGACACCAAGCGCTCCACTCTCTGCTCCGCTGCGCGTCGATTGAAGATCACCCCGTTGAATATCCACGTCTCGGCACACACGCACTGCGATATGGGACTGTTATTGTTTATAACTTGAATAATCTTAATCTCAGGGATCAAAACTGGGTATAAATAGATCGTGTATTAGGATTACACAATTCTAGCTTCTTGAAGTGTTCTCGCGTTAATACTCAGAATACCACAATAGGTATTCTGCCCCTAACCCGGAAAAGTTTTCACTCTTCGCGAAAAAGCACTAGAATATGATCTATTTAAAGTTATTTGAGTTCTCTAACGTGGTAACGATTACGAAGAACTCGTACCGTCAACCCACTACAAAATCTTATGGAAATCGACTAATCCTGACACGAAAATCTCGTGACAGAGAGTATGTCTTTCTATGGCAAGACTTCGTAACTGATTAAACGATCCGTACGCTGTAAGAGACCATCTTAAATAATTTTTAGATCTTCTGATTGGTGGAAATTCTAGCAACGTCATAGATATTCTTAGTGACAGCCAGACATCAGGTTAAAACTCTGTCCGATTCTGCAAAGGCCTGTCTAGATTTAATATACAAATTTTATTACTTCCTACGAGATAACGAAATAAAAAAACTGATTACATTAAAAAACTATATATAATTATAGTTGTGGAGAGCTGAGTATATGGAAAATGTAGCTTATAACCACGACCCTGTCCAAGTTTCAGAACGTCAATTTTCAACGAAGTTATTAAATAAAATGTGAATCACACGCGCACTTGCGCACTTACACACAAATATTTTACTTGACATAAAAGAGTACAAAATTATGAAATTTTGACGTATCATACGTTTTAAACATAGCTTGGTTCGAAACTTATGACTACTTTACAAAGAAAAGAATAAAATCAATTTAAAACATGTCTATGGCCGTCAGAAAATGTGTTACAGCATTATTATCCCTATTATATAAAATTTACATCCTGTTCTGTTGCAATATATATAATTACGACAATTACGGAACGCTCTCGAACAATCGAGAGTGTCTTTCTACGCGATTCTCGGCTTAAAAATTTGTTGAACAGACTGTACCTATGATAAAGACAGAAAAGTACATAGAAAATAGATAATAGAATGTGACATTGTCTGCAGTTGGGGCAGTTAATGTCAAGGCCTCAACATTTGATGCAGGCAACATGTCTTCGGCAATTTGAAGCCACTGCTTGCACAAATAATTTGACAGAGAAAGACAAGACAGTTTCACTCGTTCTCGTCTTAAAAGCAGTTATCGTTTTTAAGGCAGATCTACTACAGAAAATGCTTCCTCATAGCCAAAACGCCTATGCCGAATTGATAAAAGCTTTAGAATTACGGTATGTTGATAAACATTTGCGAGATGTATACTGCACTCATTTGAGAGGAAGGCGACAGCATTCCGGGGAGAGTCTTCAAGAGTTTGAAGCAAGTATCGACAGACTAATTAGACTGGCCTATCCTGAAGCGCCAGAAGAATTTCGAACGAGTTTTGCGATGCAGACATTTACTGCCGGTGTCCAAGATAACGAACTACAGCAAGTGTTACGAATGGCAAGACACCTGAACAGTGCGGACGCCCTGGTACATGCTTTGCAATTTGAGGCCGCCAAATCAGCGTCTGGTTGGAGAAGTCATAAAGTGCGCGCGGTAAAAGACCGTGATAGCATATACCATGAAGAGGAAGAACAAGGAACAGAGACCCAACGATTGGGGCCACAGAAGAAAATTAGAAAGGATGGAAGACTGAAGTGTTATAAGTGTGTGGGAAACCTGGACACCTACAACGAGATTGTCGGTCCAGAGTTCAGCAACAGGGAAACGAGCAGTAGTCAGCACAACGAGGCGTGTGCTGACTAACTCGAGGAACGAAGCCTTTAGACATTACGCAATGTCTACACTTCAGAAAAGTAGCGGGAGCTTGATAGTTACCGGATTTGTTCAAGAACGGCCGACCTCGATTACAGTTGACACAGGTGATAAAGTCTCCATTGTGGGCTCTGATATCCTGAAAAATCTCAAGCCAATCAGGTGTTCTTGCAGCTTGCGAACAGCTACCCTCGACTTGAGTTTGATCACATAGTACTTGCTGCAGACATGTGGATGGAACAATTATTGGTGGTGGACATAATAAACGCGTATGGTTTTATAGTCGGCTTCAAAACAATGTTTTGAGAATCGAGAAAGACGAGATAATGCTCTCCGCAAAAAATACATAAGAAAAATCAATGGATTTGATAAATCAAGTGGCCGTAACTATTCCGGCATCGTAACTCCGAAAAAAATCATCATGGTTAGAACCAAGGTAGATACTAAGGGCAACCAGTGTCCCTTATTTGAACCCCAGGTAGTCAGCACACCGGGTATGCTAATTGCCAGAAGTTTAGTAAAACCTCAGAAAACCGGAAATGTACCTATTAGAGTGGCGACTATTTTAGACCAGACTGTCACTTTAGAAAGTGATACGCGACTAGGTAAAATGTCTCCTGTGGCCAGGGTAGCAGGAATGACATAAAGAAGGTCCAGTGCTTCGGACACTTCAAAATTACCAGATGAACTTCAGAAACTGTTGAACAGATCTTCTGACGATCTCTGAAGTAGTGATATCAAGAGAGTTTTTACATGAATTTAAAGATTCTTTTGCAGTTCGGAGCCAATCATTGCGAAGAACCTCTCTTGTACAACATTGCATCAATACCGGGGATACAACACCGACACACCAGCCTCCTCGAAGATCTTCGTTAGTTAAGCAAGACGAAATGTCTTGGTTGATAAAGGACATGTTGACAGAGGGGATAATTGAGCCTTCGTTAAGTGATTGGTCTCCTTCAGTAGTGCTGGTAGCGAAGAAAGATGGTGGGTTATGTTTCTGTGTAGACTAGACTACCGGAACTTGAACAACGTGACAAAGAAAGATTGCTATCCACTGCCTAGCGTCGACGATGCACTCGACACGCTGTCTGGAGCTTAATAGTTTTCCACATTTCACCTGAAGAGTGGGCATTGGCAAGTGGGTCTTCATTAAGAAGACAAAAAAATGACAGCTTTCCTTACCCCCCCCCCCCAACATCATTTACAGACCCCAAGTGGCTGTTTACTACATATACAAATACTTTGGTCTTACTTAAACTCAAGAATAAACAACCTTTCCTCTATTCGTCTTTAATTTTGCGTAACATTATGTTCAAAATCGTTCCTATTTTCCAAAGGTTTCCAATTTTGCTAACACAACGTGGCCATTTGAAGGGATTCTGTTAGTTTTTAGTCAGCTGAATAAGAATTATAAGCGCGAATAATACTCGTGATTTCCACTACGTTATTCTGGAATGCTTGGAAGATTCCAAACTACTCTGGATCCCTTAATTTTAGAAAGATGCGTCAGGCAAAATCTGAGAAACCTTTACTACAGAGTAAACCTTGTCCACAATGGTCGTTTTGATATAGCACTGTCAGAGATAGATCTAGAGAAATTTGTGTGTATGTTTGTGTGTGTGTGTGTGTGCGTGTGTGCGCGCGCGTGTTAAACAGAAGTGTCTAAATATTTATAAAATTAAAAAAATCACTAATATAACACGGTGAAAATAATGTAAAAAACGTAGAGTATTAATTTAACAATGTCAATTAATTAAATTGCTTCATTCTATAATTTTTCTGGAATAAATTGCAAACGTTAATAAAATATCAACAGATAGATGTCGATTTAAATTCCTCCGTTATCAGTACTGGGAACAACAGCGACAAACGGCCGTTGTTTTTAATCGAATGTGTAATTTGAAATTTAAATCCGTGATAGCAAGCACGGATCAGTTTTAATACATATGGACATTATACGCGCCGTTATTGTGGCATAACAATGCAGATGGTTATTTAATTATAATGAAATTGAAATTTGGTTTGGAATTTGATTTACATAAACAACACGTGTGTTAACTTTGCCCATTCGATTCATGTTTACGCAGCTTTTGAATAGAAATTTGTAACAACGACATCAATAGTATTAATTATGATGATGATGATGATTATGATAATGATGATGATGATTATGATGATAATAATAATAATAATAGTAGTAGTAGTAGTAGTAGTAGTAGTAGTAGTAGTAGTAGTAACTGCTTATAAATAAATTATGAAGCCTGCGGATCTCTGTTTCGTAGTTCTGACACCGTACGGTTCTTTCCTTATAATATTGAGGTTTCTGTTCCGTTTCCTCATGACCTCATGAATTGCTCTCTCTTTTGTCAACCACTGACTGGTTCAACATGGAGAATATGGAGAATGCGTCACAATAAGGAACTATACAAGCTATATAAAGACAATGATCTGGCCACCACCATCTGACTATATAGATTGCAATGGGCAGGACTCATTATTAAGATGGAAGGCAACCGAATACCTAGGAAGGTACTGTTTAGTCAAATCGAAGACCCAAGTATTGCTTGATTGACGCAGTGGCGAGGCATGCTGATACTTTGCCTAAAATAAAACAATGGACATCGATCGCCAAGGACAGGGAAATATGGAGGCTAAGGTTCGACTCCGAACTGTGACGCCATAGAAGAAGAAGAAGAAGAAGAAGAAGAAGAAGAAGAAGAAGAAGAAGAAGAAGAAGAAGAAGAAGAAGAAGAAAACTGGTTTAAAGACGACTTTTACTTTCTTCTATTTTGAACTAAACTCTTCATCTCCGCACACCCACAACATCCCATGTCCTCATCAATCTGCATCTGGTACTTTAGTTTCTTCCTTTCCTTGCAATTCTTCCCATTAATTGCACCCAACATCACCAGTCCTTGGATCGAAGTGATTGCTGCGGTTTAGTTCTCGTTACCTGCCAAGAGAACTAAAAAACTAACTAAAAAAAATAATAATTAGGGAATCCCGTTTCACATTGTGGGTTGTCAGAAAGGATTTTCTAGGTGGAACGGAGCCGGATTTGTCCCTATTTGGCAAAATTCTGTTTCCCTCTGCCAGCAAGAGCTGCCTGTTTCTATTCAGTTAGCCTCGTCTTGCTGTGGTTGCGAGTAGATACAGTATATTGTTACGACGGTATCCTTGATCTTCGTATGGTACAGTGGCAAACCAAATACAAGACACCAATGAAGTCAGTACGAACCAGCATTAATTATCACAGTTAACAGTTTTAATCAACACGTTATTCAACAAGATTATGATCTTACAATAATTCAAATTAAATTTGTCCACACTCAATAATAATGTCAAATAACAGCGTCCCGCACAATAATCACTTTTCAATAATACACCACTTGAGACGCACTGTGTAAATCGCCCGACATAAACTAAAACTAAACGGCAGGTGTGGGCTACTTATAGTCTGCAGTGTTCCATTCCATAATATTGGTCCTTAACAAGCACTTAATTCTAGAGGATACTTCAGCACGGCCTTGGCAGAAACACGCACCGTTGGGTTAGTTGAGAAGCTTGTCGAACAACACTATGGAATGTACGAGAATGTTCCGTATTACGTAACACTGTCTCGATGGTTGACGCATGTTAAGTGTCACGTACGCACACAAACGTTACAGCTGGACTTTGGTGGGATACCCGAGAAACATGTAGAACGTTCTATAACGGCGTAATAATATGCTGCGTTTGCACACACCTTTCGCGAGATTCGAACCAGAGTCAGGAGCTAGAGCGTGAACCACTACGGAAACGACAACAAGGGAGTCCTTCAGTAATGTTTAATATAGGATCTACTAATCCTCTGATTTATGGTTTCTAAACGTTATTTTTGAGTTTCCGCTACAATTGGAGAATAAAACAGCACGTAAGAATTTTACTTTTACGTTAATGCACATCTCGCTGTACCTTTTCCGTACTATAATATTAATGGATTATCTAGTACGCTGGGCGATATCAGAAACAGCGATAGCTAGCTGTGTAATCGATAAATTTCCTCATCCTTGTTTCTTAAATATTTTATTTAAGAAACGTTTCTCTTGTATTACAGTGCACGGTGCATTAATTCTGCACAGCGTTCACGTGAACAGCGCAGGTATTCCCTGGACAAGTTGAACACATTCACAAGCAGAACACCGTGGTTATTGATACAGCAACTCGTCTTCGTTTCCGGTTTTAAGTAGACTGCTGTTACATTACGATTTTACTCTGCAAACAACATCATTGTACAGGAGTACTGAACTGTAGATTCTGACTTGTGCATAAGCGAATCTGTTAATTTACACTGTCTTGAGTGGAATGAAAATTTCGGCAGCCGTATTGTAGCCTAACTGTAATACATTTAGGCCTATACACTACTTATTTTTTAGAGTTTGATGGAGACTCAAAACAATCTTACCTTAGAGCTTGAATGCTTTTAACTCAATTTGTTTATTTCATACGATCCTTTAGAATACAGAAGAAGTGTAGGGCACAGTAGGTTTGATAGAGTTCTACCTTAAAATATACGCTTGCTGCGAAGGTCATCATCATCATCATCATCATCATCATCATCATCATCATCATCATCATCATCATCATCATCATCATCATCATCATCATCATCATCATCATCATCATCATCATCACCACCACCACCACCACCAACACCACCACCACCACCAACACCGACATCGCATTTCTTCAATTATTAGCTTCATGGCCTACTGCATCCTCTAGCCGTGGTACAGGTCATACATCACGGCTGGAGAGAAATCAGTCTGCGTTTAAGGACGTGCATTGACGATCTGGACGGTGATTACTGGAAGAGTACGTTTATTAATGCGCCAAATCAATTATCGCATGTCGAAGCAATAACTCTTCAAATCAAACAAAACATCAAAATAGAAAAATACGAACGGTAACGACGAAGTTGAGATTATGTGTAGAAGGAAATCTAACCTAAATCACAAACGCTAATTTCAACGTATATACCTAACTTTCTATATGAGCAAAAGTAATTTATTCTTCTTGGTTTCTTCATTTACTGGTGCTAGCAACTATACTGCGTCTATCGAAATATAAATTTTATTTGTAATATGATTAAATTTGATTCTACCCTTCACAAAAGTCACAATAATCCAGTATGTGAACTTTTGGTTAAATTTTTTCTTATACTTTCAGACATTCTACTCTCTGCAGATCCGATACAAGGAAATATTTTACGTCTGGAATATTTAAGGCTTGAAGGAATGCTACGGAACTTTGGGTATCCTGAATATGTGCGATCGAATGTTTTCACGGGACGTGGTTCTGCATGGTTCTAGATGGTGGCTTATGAAAAAGAGGCACTAGGAGGAAACATAAGCTTTCCAGTCATGGTACTGGAATAGCATACAAATAATTAACTAATTGATATAGAAAGTGAGTTTTATGAAGGGCAAAAATATTTACGTCGAAAGACGTTTACATAAAAACTTTATAAAAATTACATTCTGTGGATGAGATATTTGACTACGCAAAATAGTTGCATGATTATTGTACACAAGAAAATTTGATAGAAAGTGAAGAGGAAGCAAAGAAAGATATTTTTATTGGGTGGCAGTATAAATAAACCTAGCAACTTACAAGGGTGTTGAAACCTCTTAGAAAGTCTTATATATTTTATATCCTGGTATCCTAATATTTTTATACCCTTTTATCCATATATTATCCTCATATCATTTGTGCTTATATCCTTACGTCCTCATATCCTTTTGAAATTATATCGTTGTACCCTTGTATCCTCATATGTCTATATGATATTCTTAAATCATAATATACTTATAGACGTATGTCCTTATATCCTCATATCTTTATGTACTTATATGCGTATATCCTAGTATCATTATTCCCTTATATCCTCATAGCGTCATAGCGTTTGATTTGTACTAATCAAATTTTATAAAGTCGAGACGTGGTTAATGAATTGTTTAAGCGTTGAGAAACGTTTTAAAATTCAATTTGCTCCAACAGATATTACCACAACGTTTCAAACTACTTCTTTATGTTCAATTAAAATTCTAATATTTAAATATTTAATTAGATTTTATATTTGCTTGGACAGAGATAAAAGAAAAATTGTAGGCCTCAGCTGCTCGTAGAAGCGGTAATTTGTGCTGATTAAAAAAAGTCTTACAGTTGAAAAAAACTAATTAAGACTTCTTGCAACGCTTCGAAATAAAGCGGTCAGAACATTAAATCAAAGTTTGTATAAAATTTTAATTTCTTTTGTATATGAAGTTAGGAGGGTTTAATATTGAGGTGTAATGCTTACGTTTTCCGCATTGGTGCAAAGCTTGGCAGACAACTGTAATGATCGAAATAGTAATAAAATGAAATAATTATTTTATTCTTCTCATCTTACATTTAAATTAACGCTTATCTAATTTGGATATCACCCGTCCCTATATCCTGTAAAGTGGATATAGTCTTGGACCTAACAACTAACATAAAATTATCAGTCTGAAAGTTCAGCATGTGCGTCATTTCCACCGACAAGACGCCCGCGTTAGTGACCGTGGCGTCCATACAGCAAATCCTCCTTTATCGTGTTGTGTGTGGTCTAAAACTATATTATCTTATTTTACTGTACTTTTAGATACGTAACTGAAACGGATAATTTTTACAAAATATCGTCATATAATATAATTTAAACTTCCTATGCAAATAAAACAATTTAATTGATTATTTTCACAAAACGTTTTGAGCAATTACTTTTACAGTACGCACCAATTGTACACAAATACTGAACCTTTTAAGTACACTACTGAAGTGTGCTTAATTCTGCTACTTAGTCATGGTAGCGGGTCTAAGAATTCCAACGTCAATAACTCCTTTCTCCCTTGTTCTGATAATGGATAGGATGTGTAAGCGAATTTTGACAGCTAGCTGTACGTCATTCGTAACATTTTTCAAATACCGATTTGATCTTCTACATGTATTATTAGCACTGAAATCTTCTTTTAGTGGCAGGTGACATTTTAATAGTGATACACGGGATAAACTTCCGTGATATGTTATGATCGACTGTTTCAACACAGCTGGTAACATACTGCTTTCCAATATTGATTTAATAAATTAAATAATGTATTATTTTTTACTACAAAGATATGACCAGTTGCTGCTGTTGATTCAAATGGCGAAGCTTCGGATGTTTGTTTTCTTCTGTACATAAACTTTGTTAAATATTTTTCAGTTCTTATTGTGTTTAAATTTAATAGTAAATAATTGAATGTTATTTTTGTCATTATAAAGATGAGCTACAATAGTGACAATATATGGAAAATATATCCAATGGTAGATATTATTTTCGCATAAAACCGTCCGGTTTTGTACACTTCGCATGAAACTTGCGTACAAAATAAAATAAAGTCATAGTTTGGTAAAAATTAATTACTCTTTTTTGAGATGTAACATATAAAAAGAGATTTGAAGTAAGGCAACAACAAATTTGAAGACTTTACAATACAGTAGTAATTTGACACACAGACAGAAACACACACACACACACACACACACACACACACACACACACACACACACACACACACACACACACACACACACCTAGTTGTTTATATATTGGCTTACATAAACATACACTTACATACATTAGATGATGTTTAACTTTAACATCTAGCAATATTATGTTCGATAACTCAGTACAATTTTATTGTACAAAGCTCACAGTTGCCTATTTCGGCAACATCATATAAATTGGAGCCCACGAAGTAACGACTCAAAATGTTATGAAGTAATTGCATAAATAAAGTAAATTAAAAAATTCTTGCCTTAAAGGCATCCTTGAGATTAAATGGATCTTTTAAGTGTAATCTAAATGCTAATTTTTCAGCGTTTGTAAAGTCGGCGCCCGATAAAGAGAGTTCCGTATATATTTCTTGCACTATACTTGTTGCTTACTTAAAGACTATGAATTTTCACCTTTGAGTCATATGTATGGTAAACTTGGATAATCTCGTGATAAAGTAGGGCCTATATAAAATACCAATTGTGCCAACCAAAAATTTTTAATTCTTTTTTCTGCTTTAATTTTTGGAAAGAATGGTTTCTATGGACTTTATCGTACTAAAAAATGTTTGTATAAAACATCATATTATATTTATTTTAATTAAATTTCGAAACAATGTTCTTGCTTGGTAATCTCGTGATATTCCAGGTAATCGCGTGACAACACTCCGTTATACTCGTGATATCACAACTTTACCTGGACTGAAACAATCTTGTGATACGTCAGGCCTACTCGTGCCATCTAAAATCATAAAGCTGCATACGTTCAAAAAACATGAAAATTAAAAACGGCATTAATATTAAAATCGTACGGAGAAATCAAATACAGGAAATAAAACCTATTAAAAATTTAATAGAAAAGAATTTAGAAGATTTCAGAAGTAAATGTCAAAATTTAAATAAATTTGTACATTACTAGGAAGCGTCTTTACTTGGAAAACAACACAAAACATTTAAGAAACTACGATCCGGAGATAAGGTCCTACAACGTATATGCCGCACAGTGGGGCCGAATGCCAAAAAGCTGGCCAAAATATAGAGTCATTTATAAATCGATCTAGAATTTGGTACATATAGGTTTTTTTGGGTCGCTGATTCCAAATCTGAAATCCAAATTTCAAATATCGGTATGGAGAACCATACATGACTTCCATATTCTAAGATTTATATTTAAAATCATTTTCAGCCAAACAGCCAGGCTGTGTCTTACCTGCCTTTTTATTGCTCTATTAAATGAAAAATATTATATTACATTAAAATGAAAAAATTATAATTTTATTGCCTGGCAACAAAATTATTTTATTTTTAACAATTACCATTGTTTCAAAAAGTTTAAATAAATTTTCAAGTACTTTACTCTTGTTAAAACGTAAAAGGTTGCAGGTAAACTACCCCTTCCCCTTAACCGATCTTCACCAAAATCGAAAGTCATTGAGACCTCTACAATTCAGGGACGTATGCAAAAAATTATTTGATTCTGTTTCAATTTGCGGCTGTTATCGTTTGCCATAGAAAATACGCTTGATAAAAAAACGTTGCAGGTAAACTACCCCTTCCCCTCAACCGATCTTCACCAAAAACAATAGGTCTTGAGTACTCTACAAATTAGGGCTGTATGCAAAACATTATTTGATTCTGTTTGAATTTGCGGCTGTTATCGTTTGCCATAGAAAATACCCTTGTTAAAAAAACGTTGCAGGTAAACTACCCCTTTCCCTCAACCGATCTTCACCAAAAACAATAGGTCTTGAGAACTCTACAATTTAGGGCTGTATGCACAAAATTATTTGATTCTGTCTGAATTTGCGGCTGTTATCGTTTGCCATAGGAAATACCCTTGTTAAAACATAAAACGTTACAGGTAAACTACCCCTTTCCCTTAACCGATCTTCACCAAAAACAATAGGTCTTGAGAACTCTACAATTCAGGGCTGTATGCGAAACATTATTTGATTGTGTTTGAATTTGCGGCTGTTATCGTTTGCCAAAAAAAAAATTTCCCTTGATAAAAAAACCCGTTGCAGGTAAACTACCCCTTTCCCTCAACCGATCTTCACCAAAAACAATAGGTCGTGAGTACTCTACAAATCAGGGCTGTATGCACAAAATTATTTGATTCTGTTTGAATTTGCGGCAGTTATCGTTTGCCATAGAAAAAAAATCTACAGACAGACACACAGACAGACAGACAGACACACACACAGACACTTTTCGGAAAACGACTTTTTTTCATGTTTTGAGTGTAGTAGAATCAGAATCTGCAATAATCTCGAACACGATTTTTTTTGCCATCACCATACTTCCATTCCTTAAGGAATATGGAAGTAAAAAACAAAATGGCGGATCCAATATGGCGGACAAAAATAGTAAAATATCATATTTTTCCCCTTAAAAGGATTGCTTATAGGTTTTTAAGGTCGCTGATTACGAATCTGAAGCCCAAATTGAAAAAAAAACAAAAAACTAATGGTGGTTCCAACATGGTGGCCAAAATTGGAAAAAATGAATTGTTTATTGGTTTTTGGGGTCACTAAATACTAAATAATCAAAAAATTAAAAGCAAAGAATAAATATTTATTTTGAATGATTACAAATATAAAATGTTATTTTAAAAATATTCATAATTTTACGCTACTCTTCATCGTCAGTAGAATCATCGGAATCCCTGCCCGTTGAGGATACAGATGACGAACCGACATCAATAACACCTGGAATTTCGGATGGAAGTAGCAAGGCCACTGCTTCGGTTGATAGGCATTTCATTTTTTTTTTTGTAAGGAATATTTCACACACTCAAAACAAATGGGTTTCAATGTACTAACATACGCCACGTACGTCTTTCAAATTATGTATTCGACTATTCTGGCGGCCGGGAAATGTTAAAAAAATTTAATATTAATATAAATAAAATTTTGTCGTTTCTGATTATCGGTGATTACGACTTAAATTCGGAAATGAAAAAATGATTTGGTTAAAAATTTTTTTTAGAAAAGCGCAGTCAAGAAAGAAATTTTGGTCAATTATTACTTCCATGTTCCTTAAGGAAATGGAAGTATGGTGATGGCAAAAAAAATCGTGTTCGAGATTATTGCAGATTCTGATTGTACTACACTCAAAACATGAAAAAAAGTCGTTTTTCGAAATGTGTGTGTGTGTGTGTGTGTCTGTCTGTCTGTGTGTCTGTAGATTTTTCACTTCCATGTTCCTTAAGGAAATGGAAGTATGGTGATGGCAAAAAAAATCGTGTTCGAGATTATTGCAGATTCTGATTGTACTACACTCAGAACATGAAAAAAAGTAATTTTTCGAAAAGTGTCTGTGTGTGTGTCTGTCTGTCTTCTGTCTGTATGTCTGTGTGTCTGTCTGTAGATTTTTTTTTTCTATGGGAAACGATAACAGCCGCAAATTCAAACAGAATCAACTACACTCTTTTGCTTACAGCCCTGAATTATAGAGTTCTCAAGACCTATTGGTTTTGGTGAAGATCGGTTAAGGGAAAGGAGTAGTTTACCTGCAACGTTTTATGTTTTAAAAGGGTATTTTTTATGGCAAACGATAACAGCCGCAAATTCAAACAGAATAAAATAGTTATTTGCATACAGTCCTGATTTGTAGAGTTCTCATGACCTGTTGTTTTTGGTGAAGATCGGTTATAGGAAAGGGGTAGTTTACATTCAACGTTTTATGTTTTAAAAGGGTATTTCCTATGGCAAACGATAAGAGCCGCAAATTCAAACAGAATCAAATAATGTTTTGCATGCAGCCCTGACTTGTAGAGTACTCAAGACCTATTGTTTTTGGTGAAGATCGGTTAAGGGAAAGGGGTAGTTTACCCGCAACGTTTTATGTTTTAAAGGTGTATTTCTTATGGCAAACGATAAGAGTCGCAAATTCAAACAAAATCAAATAATTGTCTGCATACAGTCCTGATTTGTAGAGTACTCAGGACCTATTGATTTTGGTGAAGATCGGTTAAGGGAAAGGTGTAGTTTACCAGCAACGGTTTTTTTTAATCAAGAGTAATTTTACTTCCATATTCCTTAAGGAATGGAAGTATGGTGATGGCAAAAAAAATCGTGTTCGAGATTATTGCAGATTCTGATTCTACTACACTCAAAACATGAAAAAAAGTCGTTTTCCGAAAAGTGTCTGTGTGTGTGTCTGTCTGTCTGTCTGTCTGTCTGTCTGTCTGTCTGTCTGTCTATCTGTCTGTAGATTTTTTTCTATGGCAAACGATAACTGCCGCAAATTCAAACAGAATCAAATAATTTTTTGCATGCAGCCCTGATTCGCAGAGTACTCGCGACCTATTGTTTTTGGTGAAGATCGGTTGAGGGAAAGGGGTAGTTTACCTGCAACGGTTTTTTTTTAGCAAGGGTAATTTTGTTTGTTTGGCAAACGATAACAGCCGCAAATTCAAACAGAATCAAATAATGTTTCGCATACAGCCCTGAATTGTAGAGTTCTCAAGATCTGCTGTTTTTGGTGAAGATCGGTTAAGGGAAAGGGGTAGTTTACCTGTAAAGTTTTATGTTTTAACAAGGGTATTTCTTATGGCAAACGATAACAGCCGCACATTCAAACAGAATCAAAAGATTATTTGCATACAGCCCTGAATTGTAAAGTTCTCAAGACCTGTTGTTTTTGGTGAAGTTCGGTTGAGGGAAAGGGGTAGTTTACCTGCAACGTTTTTTTAACAAGGGTATTTTCTATGGCAAACGATAACAGCCGCAAATTCAAACAGAATCAAATAATGTTTTGCATACAGCCCTGATTTGTAAAGTACTCAAGACCTATTGTTTTTGGTGAAGATCGGTTAAGGGAAAGGGGTAGTTTACCTGTAACGTTTTATGTTTTAACAAGGGTATTTCCTATGCAAACGATAACAGCAGCAAATTCAAACAGAATCTAAAGATTATTTGCATACAGCCCTAAATTGTAGAGTTCTCAAGACCTATTGTTTTTGGTGAAGATCGGTTGAGGGAAAGGGGTAGTTTACCTGCAACGTTTTTTTAACAAGGGTATTTTTTTTCTATGGTAAACGATAACTGCCGCAAATTCAAACAGAATCAAATAACTTTTTGCATACAGCCCTGATTTGTAGAGTACTCACGACCTATTGTTTTTGGTGAAGATCGGTTGAGGGAAAGGGATAGTTTACCTGCAACGGTTTTTTTTTATCAAGGGAAATTTTTTTTTTTTTGCCAAACGATAACAGCCGCAAATTCAAACAGAATCAAATAATGTTTCGCATACAGCCCTGAATTGTAGAGTTCTCAAGACCTATTGGTTTTTGGTGACGATCGGTTAAGGGAAAGGGGTAGTTTACCTGTAACGTTTTATGTTCTAACAAGGGTATTTCCTATGGCAAACGATAACAGCCGCAAATTCAAACAGAATCAAAAGATTATTTGCATACTGCCCTAAATTGTAGAGTTCTGAAGACCTATTGTTTTTGGTTAAGATCGGTTAAGGGAAAGGGGTAGTTTACCTACAACGTTTTTTTAACAAGGTTATTTTTTTGGCAAACGATAACAGCCGCAAATTCAAACATAATCAAATAATTTTCTGCATACAGCCCTGGTTTGTAGAGTACTCAAGACGTACTGTTTTTGGTTAAGATCGGTTAAGGGAAAGGGGTAGTTTACCTACAACGTTTTTTTAACAAGTTTATTTTCTATGGCAAACGATAACAGCCGCAAATTCAAACATAATCAAATAATTTTCTGCATACAGCCCTGGCTTAGTGAGTACTCAAGACCTATTGTTTTTGGTGAAGATCGGTTGAGGGGAAGGGGTAGTTTACCTGCAACGTTTGTTATAAAGCGTATTTTCTATGGCAAACGATAACTGCCGCAAATTCAAACAGAATCAAATAATTTTTTGCATACATAAGTGAATTGTAGAGGACTCAAGGCCATTAGATTTTGGTGAAGATCGGTTAATGGGAAGGGGTAGTTTACCAGCAACATTTTACGTTTTAACAAGAGTAAAGTACTTGAAAATTCATTTAAACTTTTTCAAACAATGGTAATTGTTAAAAATAAAATAATTTTGTTGCCAGACAATAAAATTATAATTTTTTCATTTTAATGTAAATTATGTATATATTACAAAATATATCGTGCTTGGCAGGCAAGCATATTTCAGATTATAATTCTTAGAATATGGAAGTCATGTATGGTTCTCCATACCGATATTTTTTTATGGCAAACGATAAAAGCCGCAAATTCAAACAGAATCAACTACTCTTTGGCATACAGCCCTGAGTTATAGAGTTCTCAAGACCTATTGGTTTTGGTGAAGATCGGTTAAGGGAAAGGGGTAGTTTACCTGCAACGTTTTATGTTTTAAAAGGTTATTTTTTATGGCAAACGATAACAGCCGCAAATTCAAACAGAATCAAATAGTTATTTGCATGCAGCCCTGATTTGTAGAGTTCTCATGACCTATTGTTTTTGGTGAAGATCGGTTATAGGAAAGGGGTAGTTTACCATCAACGTTTTATGTTTTAAAAGGGTATTTCCTATGGCAAACGATAAGAGCCGCAAATTCAAACAGAATCAAATAAAGTTTTGCATACAGCCCTGACTTGTAGAGTACTCAAGACCTATTGTTTTTGGTGAAGATCGGTTAAGGGAAAGGGGTAGTTTACCCGCAACGTTTTATGTTTTAAAGGGGTATTTCTTATGGCAAACGATAAGAGTCGCAAATTCAAACAAAATCAAATAATTGTCTGCATACAGCCCTGATTTGTAGAGTACTCAGGACCTATTGATTTTGGTGAAGATCGGTTAAGGGAAAGGTGTAGTTTACCAGCAACGGTTTTTTTTAATCAAGAGTATTTTACTTCCATATTCCTTAAGGAATGGAAGTATGGTGATGGCAAAAAAAATCGTGTTCGAGATTATTGCAGATTCTTATTCTACTACACTCAAAACATGAAAAAAAGTCGTTTTCCGAAAAGTGTCTGTGTGTCTGTCTGTGTGTCTGTCTGTCTGTGTGTCTGTCTGTCTGTGTGTCTGTCTGTCTGTAGATTTTTTTTCTATGGCAAACGATAACTGCCGCAAATTCAAACAGAATCAAATAATTTTTTGCATACAGCCCGGTTTTGCAGAGTTCTCGCGACCTATTGTTTTTGGTGAAGATCGGTTGAGGGAAAGGGGTAGTTTACCTGCAACGGTTTTTTTTTAGCAAGGGTAATTTTGTTTGTTTGGCAAACGATAACAGCCGCAAATTCAAACAGAATCAAATAATGTTTCGCATACAGCCCTGAATTGTAGAGTTCTCAAGACCTATTGTTTTTGGTGAAGATCGGTTAAGGGAAAGGGGTAGTTTACCTGTAACGTTTTATGTTTTAACAAGGGTATTTCCTATGGCAAACGATAACAGCCGCAAATTCAAACAGAATGAAAAGATTATTTGCATACAGCCCTAAATTGTAGAGTTCTCAACACCTTTTGTTTTTGGTGAAGATCGGTTAAGGGAAAGGGGTAGTTTACCTACAACGTTTTTTTAACAAGGGTATTTTCTATGGCAAACGATAACAGCCGCAAATTCAAACAGAATCAAATAATTTTCTGCATACAGCCCTGATTTGTAGAGTACTCAAGACCTATTGTTTTTGGTGAAGATCGGTTGAGGGGAAGGGGTAGTTTACCAGCAACGTTTTTTATCATGCGTATTTTCTATGGCAAACGACAACTGCCGCAAATTCAAACAGAATCAAATAATTTTTTGCATACAGCCCTGATTTGTAGAGTACTCGCGACCTATTGTTTTTGGTGAAGATCGGTTGAGGGGAAGGGGTAGTTTACCTGCAACGGTTTTTTTTATCAAGGGAAATTTTTTTTTTTTGGCAAACGATAACAGCCGCAAATTCAAACAGAATCAAATAATGTTTCGCATGCAGCCCTGAATTGTAGATTTCTCAAGATCTATTGTTTTTGGTGAAGATCGGTTGAGGGAAAGGGGTAGTTTACCTGCAACGTTTTTTTAACAAGGGTATTTTATATGGCAAACGATAACAGCCGCAAATTCAAACAGAATCAAATAATGTTTTGCATACAGTCCTGATTTGTAGAGTACTCAAGACCTATTGTTTTTGGTGAAGATCGGTTAAGGGGAAGGGGTAGTTTACCTGCAACCTTTTACGTTTTATTTTCTATGGCAAACGATAACAGCCGCAAATTCAAACAGAATCAAATAATGTTTTGCATACAGCCCTGATTTGTAGAGTACTCAAGACCTATTGTTTTTGGTGAAGATCGGTTAAGGGGAAGGGGTAGTTTACCTGCAACGTTTTTTTATCAAGCGTATTTTCTATGGCAAACGATAACAGCCGCAAATTCAAACAGAATCAAATAATTTTTTGCATACGTCCCTGAATTGTAGAGGTCTCAATGACTTTCGATTTTGGTGAAGATCGGTTAAGGGGAAGGGGTAGTTTACCTGCAACCTTTTACGTTTTAACAAGAGTAAAGTACTTGAAAATTTATTTAAACTTTTTGAAACAATGGTAATTGTTAAAAATAAAATAATTTTGTTGCCAGGCAATAAAATTATAATTTTTTCATTTTAATGTAATATAATATTTTTCATTTAATACAGCAATAAAAAGGCAGGTAAGACACAGCCTGGCTGTTTGGCTGAAAATGATTTTAAATATAAATCTTAGAATATGGAAGTCATGTATGGTTCTCCATACCGATATTTACTTATATATTCCTTAAGGAATGGAAGTATGGTGATGGCAAAAAAAATCGTGTTCGAGATTATTGCAGATTCTGATTCTACTACACTGAAAACATGAAAAAAAGTCATTTTCCGAAAAGTGTCTGTGTGTGTGTCTGTCTGTGTGTCTGTCTGTCTATAGATTTTTTTTCTATGGCAAACGATAACTGCCGCAAATTCAAACAGAATCAAATAATTTTTTGCATACAGCCCTGATTTGTAGAGTACTCGCGACCTACTGTTTTTGGTGAAGATCGGTTGAGGGAAAGGGGTAGTTTACCTGCAACAGTTTTTTTTTATCAAGGGAAATTGTTTTTTTTGGCAAACGATAACAGCCGCAAATTCAAACAGAATCAAATAATGTTTCGCATACAGCCCTGAATTGTAGAGTTCTCAAGACCTATTGTTTTTGGTGAAGATCGGTTAAGGGAAAGGGGTAGTTTACCTGTAACGTTTTATGTTTTAACAAGGGTATTTCCTATGGCAAACGATAACAGCCGCAAATTCAAACAGAATCAAAAGATTATTTGCATACAGCCCTCAATTGTAGACTTCTCAAGACTTGTTGTTTATGGTGAAGATCGGTTAAGGGAAAGGGGTAGTTTACCTACAACGTTTTTTTAACAAGGGTATTTTCTATGGCAAACGATAACAGCCGCAAGTTCAAACAGAATCAAATAATTTTCTGCATACAGCCCTGAATTGTAGAGGTCTCAAGGACTTTTGATTTTGGTGAAGATCGGTTAAGGGGAAGGGGTAGTTTACCTGCACCCTTTTACGTTTTAACAAGAGTAAAGTACTTGAAAATTTATTTAAACTTTTTGAAACAATGGTAATTGTTGAAAATAAAATAATTTTGTTGCCAGGTAACAAAAATAAAGTCATTTTGATTATAAAATATAAATATTTACAACAAGAAAAGAATTTTTAGTTTTCAAAATTTAAATATATTTTTATAAAACAATGGGTTCTTCATTGAGGTGGGGACCATGTCACTCACTCCATCTCAAGCCTCTCCCATTTTGCAGAAAAAGAGGACCCTGTCAAGGCTGATACTTTGACGACAGTGACAGGGCTTTCCACCAAATTCAGCAGAGTGACGTAGGCCCAAATTCAGCAGATAGGCCCAACTCTGATTGGCTCCTCAGATTTCCCCAGCGTTAGTAGGTTCTATGAATATATTTTATTTCAAAAATGATTTTTTCATTTTAATGTAATATAATATTTTTCATTTAATACAGCAATAAAAAGGCAGGTAAGACACAGCCTGGCTGTTTGGCTGAAAATGATTTTAAATATAAATCTTAGAATATGGAAGTCATGTATGGTTCTCCATACCGATATTTTTTTTATGGCAAACGATAAAAGCCGCAAATTCAAACAGAATCAACTACTCTTTGGCATACAGCCCTGAGTTATAGAGTTCTCAAGATCTATTGGTTTTGGTGAAGATCGGTTAAGGGAAAGGGGTAGTTTATACCGGCAACATTTTATATTTTAACAAGGTTATTTTTTTGGCAAACGATAAAAGCAGCAAATTCAAACAGAATCAACTACTCTTTTGCATACAGCCCTGAATTATAGAGTTCTCAAGACCTATTGGTTTTGGTGAAGATCGGTTAAAAGAAGGGGTAGTTTACGGGCAACGTTTTTTTTATCAAGTGTAATTTTTATTTTGTATGGCAAACGATAACAGCCGCAAATTCAAACAGAATCAAATAATATTTTGAATACAGCCCTGAATTGTAGAGTTCTCAAGAATGTTGGTTTTGGTGAAGATAGGTTAAGGGAAAGGGGTAGTTTACCTGCAACATTTTATGTTTTAACAAGGGTAATTTTTTCTATGACGAACGATAACTGCCGTAAATTCAAAAAGAATCAACTACTTTTTTGCATACCTTTTTACGTTATACAGAACGCAAGGTCTGTTGATTTTGTTAAAGATCGGTTAAGTGAAAGAGGTGGTTTACCTGCAACGTTTTATGTTTTTACAAGGGTAATTTTTTCTATGACGAACGATAACTGCCGTAGATTCAAAGAGAAACAAATTATGTTTTGCACACAGCCTGAATTGTAGAGTTCTCAAGACCTATTGTTTTAGGTGAAGATCGGTTAAGGGAAAGGTGTAGTTTACCAGCAACGTTTTATGTTTTAACAAGGGTATTTTTTTTGGCAAACGATAACAGATGCAAATTCAAACTGAATCAAATAATTATTTGCATACAGCCCTGATTTGTTGAGTTCTCAAGACGTATTGTTTTTGGTGAAGATCGGTTAAGGGGAAGGGGTAGTTTACCTGCCACCTTGAATGTTTTAACAGCAGTAATTGTTTATATGACGAACGATAACTGCAGCACATTCAAACAAAATCAAATAATGTTTTGCATGCATCCCTGAATTGTAGAGGACTCAAGACCTATTGATTTCGGTGAAGATCAGTTATGAGGAAGGGGTAGTTTACCAGCAACATTTTATGTGATAACAAGGTTAATTTTGTCTATGACGAACGATAACTGCCGTAAATTCAATCATAATCAAATAATGTTTTGCATATGTCCCTATATTGTAGAGAACGAAAGGTCTGTCGATTTTGGTGAACATCGGTTACGGGGAAAGGGTAGTTTACCAGAAACATTTTTGTTGTAACAAGAGTAAAGTACTTAATTTTGATAAATAAAGTATCCTGATAAGAAGATCTTAATAATCCACTGTAGAAACCTAGATGAAATATCTATAAATGAAGAGGCTAGTTGAACGGGGTGGGGGTAATTTTCTATAAATGAAACATAGTTAAAGGCGGAGGGGATAATTTTTATATGTGTACTACGTTATCGGCAACAAAGTAGTAGTTTGTTGTTAAAATTCCTTCCCGGGCTGTTTGGCCGTAGTCCAATATTTTCTGCAAAACCAGACGTTTCGGCAGTGGCGTCGACTGCCATCATCAGTGAAAATCGAGTGCGATAACGTGTGGTGGTATACGTTATTGACCACAATACTGTGGTTAAGGCTGAAGCAATAAGTGGAAAGTAGTAGTTTCTATGGAAATATTTCATTTAGTAAATGGTTTTAAATATAAATCTTAGAACATGGAAGTCATGTATAGTTCTCCATACCGATATTTTTCTATGGCAAACGATAACAGCCGCAAATTCAAACAGAATCAAATAATTTTTTGCATACAGCCCTGATTTCTAGAGTACTCACGACCTATTGTTTTTGGTGAAAATCGGTTGAGGTAAAGGGGTAGTTTACCGGCAACGTTTTTTTTTATCAAGGGTAATTTTTTTTTTGGCAAACGATAACAGCCGCAAATTCAAACAGAATCAAATAATGTTTCCCATACAGCCCTGAATTGTAGAGTTATCAAGACCTATTGTTTTTGGTGAAGATCGGTTAAGGGAAAGGGGTAGTTTACGTGCAACGTTTTATGTTTTAACAAGGGTATTTTATATGGCAAACGATAACAGCCGCAAATTCAAACAGAATTAAAAGATTATTTGCACACAGGCCTGATTTGCAGAGTACTCAAGACCTATTGTTTTTGGTGAAGATCGGTTAAGGGAAAGGGGTAGTTTACCTGCTACGTTTTAGGTTTTAACAAGGGTATTTTCTATGGGAAACGATAACAGCCGCAAATTGAAACAGAATCAAATAATTTTTTGCATACAGCCCTTATTTGTAGAGTACTCAAGACCTATTGTTTTCGGAGAAAATCGGTCAAGGGAAAGGGGTAGTTTACCTGCAGCGTTTCTTTATCAAGGGTAATTTTTTTGGCAAACGATAACAGCCGCAAATTCAAACAGAATCAAATAATGTTTTGCATACAGCCCTGAATTGTAGAGTTCTCAAGATCTTTTGGTTTGGTGAAGATCGGTTAAGGGAATATGGTAGTTTACCTGCAACATTTTATGTTTTAACAAGGGTAATTTTTTCTATGACGAACGTTAACTGCCGCATATTCAAACAGAATCAAATAATTTTTTGCATACATCCCTGAATTGTAGTGATCTCTAGGCCTTTTGATTTTGGTGAAGACGGTTAAGGGGAAGGGGTAGTTTACCTGCAACCTTTTACGTTTTAACAACAGTAAAGCACTTGAAAATTCATTTAAACTTTTTCAAACAATGGTAATTGTTAAAAATAAAATAATTTTGTTGCCAGGCAATAAAATTATAATTTTTTAATTTTAATGTAAATCATGTATGAGAGAAAATATATCGTTCGTGGCAGGCAAGCATATCTCAATTATGTAATGTTTACGTTTCCATTTTATTATTATGATTACTGCAATAAAAAGGCAGGGAACACACACACACACACACACACACACACACACACACACACACACACACACACACACACACAAAATTCGCATTATTTCTGGCCTCACTCATGTTTATTTTCTTACATTTGCACGCTTTTTAAATGGAAAGTGCCGAAACCCACACCAACATAACGCGTGCGTGCAAGCCGAAAAATTGTCCAGGGTGGATAGCGAATTGCTTCCTGTGGATCGCTAGGCAGTGTAACTGCACGTGTTTACAAGGGAACGATTCATAGACAGAATTTTCGTCTTTAGGGAATGAATCCTCTGCAAGATGCTGAGGGTCCATGAGTGACTTTGGAACGCTCCTTCTTTTCCGCGTGTTTGTTCTGTGAAACGTACACCGTAGATTCGCAGCTTTACTCTAAGCATCGCTCAATAGGAAATGTTGAAAATTGTTGTCCACGGTGTACCCTCATACACACTAAACCTGCTCTGATGTTTTAATTACGGACATCATAATATTAATACTTTGGAAACTTGAGCACTACTTAATGGAGATCAAACATTAACTTATACAAGCCATTAATTTTATGCATATTTTTTATATATATGTGTACTACGTTATCGGCAACAAAGAAGTAGTTTTTGTTAAAATTCCTTCTCGGGATGTTTGGCCGTAGTCCAATGTTTTCTACAAAACCAGACGTTTCGGCAATGCCATCGACTTCCATCATCAGTGAAAATCGAGTGGGATAAAGTGAGGTGGTATACGTTAGTGACCACAGTACTGTGGTTAAGGCTGAAGCAGTAAGTAGAAAGAAGTAGTTTCTATAGTAATATTTCATTTCGAAAATGATTTTAAATATAAATCTTAGAACATGGAAGTTATGTATAGTTCTCCATACCGATATTTTTTAAGGTGATTAATTCAAACTATGTAATCTCACTGTTATTTAAAAAATTTACCCTTTGAGACACAGAATATACAAAGATATTGATTAACAATGCTAATATATTAAAAATTAATTATTAAATATTAAAATTTAAAAATTAAGATAATTAATTTATAAGGGAGAATACATAATTATTGTTTAATAATTAATATTGTAATTGAACATAGACTTACGCGAGTTATATAAGTAGCCTATTCGAAAGTAAATGTAGTAGTGAAGATCAAGGAAATGTATTATTATATGAAAGAATACCATGGTGTATTTTAGAAAAAATGATTGCTCATTTTATTCTAAGTTAATTAAGAAAATTACTGTAACACAAAATGCTGCTGACCTTGAAATATTTATATAAAATACTATAATTAAATGATTATTTAGCATTAATTCTGATTAAGTATTTATTTTAAAAAGTATTAAAAAATTTACTTGGTAAAGATATACTGTATTACGTCCAAGAAATATAAATGTTGAAAAAATGACATTTTTTATCGTTTCAAATTTTACTATGCAAATAAGTTGAGGTTTAAAAAAAAAGAAACAGAAATTTTTAATATCAAATGAAATCAGATATCCCATACAATATTTTGCTACAAAAAATAAAAAACTCGAGTTTTTTTACCATAATATCTTACTGATTTTCGCAAAAACCTTAACCACAGTTTTCGTTCTTTCATCAACTAATTAAAAAAACATGGGTTTTTTGAAAAAAATTATTAATAAGAAATTGTTAATTTTTTTACACATTTTGTACGTTTCAGGGTTTTCCGAAGAAAGCGTTTCATTAACAAATTAAACCCAGTTTTGCAAAATAAATTTTGCGCTTTCTCTAATAAGCCTCCGATGGACGCGCGCTATAGAGCGTCACAACGCATTGCGCACGTTCGACAACACTTGCCACCTGAAAATTCCCATGCACCTGCTAAGATTTGTGAGTGCCTAAAACTAGAGGCGGGTTCTTCCTACGTAAGCAAATCGCCATGTTCTAAGCCAGTTGAGACGTTCTATCTCTTTTGCACTTACATACGATAAACGATATACTTCACTACAGTTTGCATAACTTTTCGTGAAGATTGCAGAATATAAATTTAATTTTCTAAGTTCTGTGGGTGTTGTTGAAAAATAAAATAAATATTTCACTGCCAAAACCTTTATATTTCAAAAGACATAATAAGTGAAATTGAGTTTTACGGGAGCCTTCTTATGTTGTTGGTGTCACGCGACTAACATACCGGTAGCGTATGTATTGTACTACTTAAAGCTACTAGTCACTAATTTTGTTCGTTAGTAAATAGTATAAGCTTCACACTAAAATAGGTTTTTCCATCCAACTCTGCTTGATTATATTACTTTTTTATTATTAAAAACGTGTTTTCTGCATAAATAATGTAATTCTTTTTACGCGCCAAACATTTGCAAATACCACTTGCAAATTTTTAGTTAACTCTCATGAAACGTGTGTCATATATACTTACTTTTAATATAATTAAATTACCTTGTTCGGTCCACCTTAGTGACACTAGCTGCTGTCGGTTAATGACGCGTTTCGGGATAAAATCCCATCTTCAGATACACAATTATCAAACTTTAAATGTATACCACAATTTGTGGTTTGTCATAATTTTAAAATATTTAAAATTGTGGTATACATTTAAAGTTTGATAATTGTGTATCTGAAGATGGGATTTTATCCCGAAACGCGTCATTAACCGACAGCAGCTAGTGTCACTAAGGTGGACCGAACAAGGTAATTTAATTATATTAACCATATAGTGACTCGGTACGTTAAACATGAATAAATTGACTTACTTTTAGCTAATGATTCCGTTTTGGAAAATTAAAAGCTGAACGTGCTCCACGCGAGAAGGTCTCTTTACAATTTTTTTTTTTCAGGGTTGGTGATAGTTTTTTCGACCATTCACCTGTACACGCCGAATCTTGGACTGTTACTCTGACCATCCTTATAATTCAAACGACCTAAATAGTAACTGTATTTTTCGACTTTTGGCCAGATTTTAGGTTTTTGGCCCCACTGTGCGCCGTCCATAACCTATCAAAATATGTACCATCGTATTCAGTATGTATTAACCGACAATTTATGACTAAATTTGATGCTTAATATAGTGAATTAGAATTATGGCAGAATCAAAATGCACGTACTATTAACAGATACAGACAGACATATAAGAAATATTCCTTATCTTTAACTTCAAAACGTTGCAAAACAATAAACACGTGTCGCACTGGCGCCTACAATATCTCAAACTAAACACTAGAAAGGGCTGCGCTCAACTGGAGAAACTAGGCATTTGTGAGAGTATTGGTTAACCCGTGACAAGCTTCACAAAAAATATCACGAGATTACCCGAGTTCACCATATGTGGAAATGTGAGATCTAACAATAAAACCTATTGAACAATGGGATATTAAATATAACCTATTGAACAATAGAGTGTTTCCGTGGAAACGACGATTTATTCGAAAATAAAATTCTACTTATTTTTGTTATATAAATTATTAATTTGTAATAACACAAATTAATATTTGAGCTTAAAGGTACATGTTTGCGCGTTGTAATTTATGTAAAATGTATTTATTGTTTTTTTTTTTTTAATTAATCGATGTAAGTGAACTTTAAGGCTAGGTGGCCACCAGATGCGGAGTGAAGCGGAGCGGAGCGGAGTTGAGCGTAGCGGAGTTGAGCTGAGTCACTTAGGGGGGCGGCAACCGAAAGCGGAGTGTAGCTGAGTTACGTTTATAACCTCGGCGATGTCAGACGTGCTAAATTTCAAACAGATGGAATATTCGATACTTAGTTCGGAATCTGATGATTCAGACACTGAATTCAGTTATCATGTTTGGAGTGTGTTAGCTACTAAGCGCAAGAAAGAGTGGGAAAGTTTTTATATGAGACGACGAAATGACTGCGGCGAATTTCACACTCTTTTTGATGATTTGACCGCTGATCAATTTAAAAATTTCAGAATGTCACGCGACTAGTTTAAGGAACTTCTGGATATTATTCATAATGCCATAACAGCATGTGATACTAATTATCGGAAGGCGATAGTACCAAAAGAGAAGTTAGCAATTTGTTTAAGGTAATGTTTATTTATATATTAATTACAACAATTAAAATTTACAGAAAACAATTATTAAGTTACAAAAATTGTTGAACAAGAATCATTGTCCTGAAGAATTAGATATATTATCCGAAAAAACATTTTTTATACTCGTATATAGGACTACATTAATTACAACACAACAATATAAATTTACAGAAATAAATTATTAAGTTACAAAAATAATGACTGAGTATGGTTGTCAGTGGGAAGGTGGTGTGGTGGGGGAAGCGGAGTCAGCTTCCAACCGGACCTCGACTGAGGCAAAACTGACCGGAGTTGACCTGAGCGACGTCGCTTCACTTCACTCCGCTCAGCTCCGCTTTTGATGGCCGCCCTTTCATTGAACAACATTGTTTCGATTTTACAAGCTCAGTCCACTCCGCTCAACTCCGCTCCGCTCCGCTTCTGGCGGCCGCCCGGCCTAAGAATTTAGCGATTGTTACGTTGTGATTGGTAGCAGTATGTCATGAACTAATGATGTCAACGTTGCTTAAATTATGAGTTAATATTGTTGTTTGAATTAGCAGTCTCTGTAGCTCCAACTTCGTCGTGCTTATTTGCTAAATGTCATGTTCTGGACGAGGCCTTCCAGTGTTAGGAGTGAAATGGTGGAAAAACTGAAAGGCCTCGTCCAGAACCATGAAATTTAGCAGTTTAGCAAATAAGTACAACGAAGTTAAATTGTGAGTGATAAAAGTTTGCAATTGTTTACCGTCTCCGATGTTGCTTTAATTTTTCGGCTAACAGATCGGTGCCCGCTTTCAATCTAGCATATTCTTAAATAAGGAGTAATACGACGAAGGATAACATCGAACACGTAATAAGTACAGTCTTATTAAGGTCGAATTAGTAGACAACATGTTAAACGGCTTAGGAGGAAGTATTTGCTCCAAACCCTTTCCTCTCAGTTAACTTGATGTTAAAGAAACAGCTTCCTTTATTGTTCTGGGAAAACAAATATTTATGATTGTTTTCTTTAAAAAAATAATTTTCATATATAAGGCATATTTAATCTTAATGAGCCCTTCCCAATTCACACTGGCGTACGTCAAAGGGATGGACTCTCCCCTAATCTCTTTAACTGTGACCTAGATAAAGTCATGACAACTTTCCATAAAGTCAATTCCACTAGGGTTAGAACAGGTAATAAATCCAAAGGCGTAGAATTAAGCTGTTTAGCTTTTGCAGATGATCTTGCCATCTTTGCTCGCTCAGAAGAAGAAGTATGAAAGCAAGTAGAAGATCTCAAAGAAATAGCGGAGAAAAGTGGCTTCCAAATCTCCTTAGCTAAAACGGAAATTATGACCACCCTATTTAAATTCCCGAAAACGTGCCTGAACACTACGTATAAAGAAATAAAATATACTAACAATTTTAAATATATTGGGGAAAACATTCCGAAACGCCTAAGACAAAGAATCCTTTAAGGTAAGGAAACTCAAATTAGTAAAGGCCTGTACTCTAACCCGGGAATTGTACGGAAAGAAAAACCTTTCCAGAAGTCCACCATTATAGCACTGTGATCAGGCCGGTGGTCATGTATGGAGTGGAAACAATGTGCTTTCAAAATTTGGAACATCTTCTTAAAATTGAACGAAGAATTCTTTAGAAAATTTATGACCCCAAGAAAAAGTGAAGATGGTTACAGGCATAGACCCAAAGAAGAGCTGTACAGGGATTTGGAGGATCTGGAAATGGCTTCCCGAAGGAAAAGACTGAGATTCCTTGAAAATATGTTCGGATGGATCGGTCCAGATCAAATAAACAAATTTTCAAATATATTTGGCAACTTTCCAGTCTGAACGGATACACCAAACAACACAAGGAGAAAATGATGAAACTGGGCATCTTTTTAAACGACTGTGTGAATAGAAATACATACAGAAAGTAAAATTCAAAATATTGAGGTTCTCTACAGTGAGAAGAAGACGAGAAAGGGATGGACAGTGGAAAGGAAGGCGCCGAATAGTGTGCGAATGAGGGCCTTCTGGCAGGAGAAGAAAAGGAAATGATTCGCGTGGTCCATGGCTAGCCTGTTCGTGTAAAAAAAGCGTATTTAATATAAAGTGTGTAAGGTAATAACCTTTCCGTGACACTAGTAGATTATTGTTCTGAAATAATCCCTTTCTATGGCTTTTTTTAGTGTGTGAAGAAACTAACGCTGGCTATGTTAATAGACCGAATAAAGCTGGAATAGAAAAACCTTTCTTAACTACTAGACTGAGGGGGCTAGAACAGTTTGGGATCCATTTTTCTTAACGGAGCGATAAACAGCATAAAAAACATGAGCAATAAACAATCAGTTACCAATGACACTGCTGAGTATCTACGCGTGAGAGTTGTAGAGCCATAGGTAAAGCTAACAACTCTAGCTGATTTCTAAATGCGTAGACTGTATAGTAAAATTTAATTAATAAAGTTGTGTTAGTGGTTCTAATAACAAATTGAAATTATAATTCACTATATTGCTGAATCCTAACTATAATTGTGAACAATTAGCATTACCTTCCTGCAGTGCTAACTCCTTTTTCTCCACCAAAAAGAAAATATTTTTTCTCCATTTACGTAAAAAATGATAATAAATGAGTATTAAATTTTATTTATTTATTTACATATTTATAAATAAATAAGAAAAATATCATAACAAAGTAATATAGATATCTATATAAGCCAAATACCACTGACTGACTCACTGATCACGATATCTCTGAAACCACTGAATGGATATCAATGAAACTTTGAACATAGCTTCATCATAGGTCTTAGGTGCTCACTAAGAAACGGTTTTAAAAACTTTCACTCCTAAGGGGCAAAAAACCAAATACTGAAATTTATCGCGGGAATTGCATACTTTGTAAATGAAGTGGTTGACATCTCAGTTTACTGGAAACCCCGAATACATTTAGTCCTGAGTTTTTAATCATTGTTTTAAATTGAAAAAAACTTCGTTGTTTGCAGGTTCTTATAGTCTAGAAAATTTCGAAGTTCAATTAATTAATAAATGTATGTCCTTTTTTTTCTCGGAAACGGCTCTAACGATTTTTTCGAAATAAATAATAAATAGCTGTTGCTATGAATGTAAATAAACAAACTAAGAGTTGAGAATTTGTATAATCTATCTAATCCTATACTATTAAGCGAGCAATAATTGTACAATTACGTACAACGTGAAACTCCGTAGCGAAGCACGGGTATTTTGCTAGTTTTCTCTAAAATAAGAGAAATTTTTAATTAGTAACCTTTCTGTAATTAGAAAGGTTCAGAAACATGAACAATAATGATATATAAATTGTAAAATTCACATAGATACATAGAAGAGACTGTGCTGAGTATGAAAGAGAGAGAGAGAGAGAGAGAGAGAGAGAGAGAGAGAGAGAGAGAGAGAGAGAGAGAGAGAGAGAGAGAGAGAGAGACAGAGACAGACAAACAAATTAAATGGATAAGTAACCAAATTATAGTAGTTGATATTGTTTTCAGGATAATGTGAAATTAAAGAGCTGAGAGCAAGACATTTGGTTAGGCGAGAAAGTCGTAGATCAGTAGATTGGAAACTAAAGGTCATATAAAGGTTGGATTAAAGCCTAAAGGTGGCAAAGGACTGTGTCAACCTCTGTTTTGCTAGTACTGACTCTCTCTCTTACTTGGTTGTCTGACGAGTTTTCCAGACTTGGATGTTATGGATGCGGTTGCCATTCCTATGTTCCTCTTGACTTTAAATTAACAGTAGACTCCATGAGCAGTAGTTCAGGAGAAAATACTTGCAATATCCTCTATGCAAACGTCGACTACAAACGTGGAGCATCCTTGCCTCACTCCACTTTCAACGTCAGACCACTGTGTTAGACCTACTGTTGTTTTCTCAATTACTTTTTGATGGCGTGTGTAAGTGAGTGGGGGAGGGGTGTAGAAATCTTTGCTTGTCTACAAGTGTAACAGTAACGTAATCCAACAATTTAAAAACAGAAATTACACTGTTGCTCACCACTACTGACAAAACTCCCGATAAGCGCTTTCAAGCTTGACAGCTCATCGTCAAATCGGAAATAACAAAAATAGGACTTCTTCATACCCCCTACTTGTCTTACCGCCTGTACACATTTTCGTAAACAAGCTATAAGTTAAATGTCGTGTCTGGCTATTGTTAACTATCGAGTTCAGTCATCCATGTCTGTCCTGTTACATCTTTTTCTAGTACATTCAGTGTCTATGTGCGTTGTGTGTGTGCGCGCGCGCGCGCGTGTGTAGATTCATTTCAAAACCTAATGTTATAAAACCTTTATCATTCAGACTTTTAACTGCTATTCCTTTTACAATGCGTTATATTGTCAAAAGTTATATTCTATTTGTGATTATAACCACTTACACAACTTTCTTAATTAAACTTTTCTTGATCGTTGTACACTATCTCTCAAGGATTTAGAATTGAAAGGCGGGTGTGATGGATATACACAGGTAAGCAGAGTTTTAACGGAAGTAAATACGTTGGGTGTCCGGCACGTATGGCGGTTAACTCACGGGTCGCTGTAGAGTGATGAACAGCTTCCTGCAGGTATCAAAATTGCGGTCGTTGTATTATTCATGCGGTGGTGGAGCGTGTGTGTTCTGCATTTTGAGACACCGTTGAGCTCACAGATTATTACTATGCGGTGCGAGGATAATACTCGGCCTGTGCACTGTTAACACTGAAAACTGTTAAAATGTATGGAATATTCCCCGCATGTGTACACGTTACACATGTGGATTACCGGCACACACGTACCAGCGAACTAATACTTTAGTGTTTTCGGAGGGCTGTAATTCTGGTGGAACTGATCCACTTGTGTAAATTCGAATTTCTACTCTGCGCTAATACTGTTATGTAATGCGTAAAAAGTGTTACACCATTACAGAACATTCTACGTGTTGCTCGGTTGTTCCAGTGGAATCCGGCTGTAATGTTGTGCACGTATGTGATCTCAACATGCGTTAGCAAGACTTTTCTAGACTTCGCCGGCCCCGCACACTATGTCAAGACCGCAATCAATTACGCTCTAGTGTAGCGCTGATGCGCAGTATGGATGATTCTGGAATTTCAGCGGGGTATAAATATATACATTCAGCGGCGCTTAGTTGTGTTATTGTCGGGCGATTTACACAGTACGGTTCGAAGTATTGTGGCGAACCCTTTTATAATTGTGCGGGACAATTGTAATACAGTTGTGTTTTATATTAGTTGACATTTTTATTGCGTGTGAACAATTTTTATTTGATTTGTTGTAAGGGACTATCTTGTTGATTACAAACTGTTTAATTGTGATAATTAAAGCTGGTGATTAGTGACTTAATTGGTGTCTTGTATTTTATTTTCCACTGTACCATACGAAGATCACTAGACCGTCGTAACAGTACACAATATGAAAAACAAAAATCACATAAAACAGACACGTGGTCTTCACATATTTACAGATGAACTTCTGAAACAGCTCACCTAAGAGCGTGAGAAAGGAAAGGCAAAATTTGAAGTGGCATTATGCACCACAATTGACGGAACTAAATTCATGATTTTATTGAAAATGTTGCTGTGAATTAATTTACTCGATAAATTACAATGGGAGAGACGACAATACATAAATTTTTTCTGTTAATTTCAACCATTAATATGATAAATAACTCAGGAGGGTCTTAACAATTTAAGTTTTTCAACCATTTAAACATGATGTAACGGGATTGTTAGGTTTAGAAAAGATTATTTAGCATTTTTTATATTTTAAACACAGAGGAGCCTCCGCGTGGTGTGGTGGCTAGCGCGGGTGATTGATGCTCTCGTGGCCCCGGGTTTAACTCCCGGCGGAGGCTCCGCACGGCGTGCACTCAGCGTCGTGAGCCTGAACTTGAGTAGCCGACTGAGATAACAGTGGCGCCTCCTGGCTGTGAATACCGCAACTATTGGTTGGCGGCGCGTTGTGCAACCGTCACACTAATCACAAAAGCCGCGCGGTATGCCTTGGTCCTTTAGGGACTGTTGACCAGAGGTTTATTTTATTTTAAACACAGAGAGGTAATAGAGTTCCTAAGGGTTTCTCGGCCGACGTCCACATAGTTGGAAACATTATTGGCCGGGATTTTAGGCCGTGGTATAGAGTCTATACTGACAGACTATGTCTCTCTGCCTCATCATTGGGGTGGATTGGCGGACACCGTACCAATTGTTACCGACACTGATAATGGCGTCCGATGGTGAGGCCGAAACGTCCGTCTATACTCTAGACCACGGCGTAACAGCCCGGTCAATAATGTTTCCAACAATGAGGTAAACTTTGCTTCTATAACCTTCAAAACAACTGTAAACTGCAGTTTTGTGATTTATATCTTGCTCTTGATGCAAAACTCCTTGTCATTTGTGTTTTTTCGTATGTTGAATTTCAAGCAGTGTCGCCATGTTGGCGATTGTTTTTTGGAATTTTTAATACAGCCGCTTTTCTTTGAAAAAACACGAGACTGTCTACCATAATTATTGTACACACAAACAATTAATATTTCAATTTTTAAAAGAAGGGCCAAGATTTCTATACGTTGCGCTAAACTCGCTCATAGAGTCTACTGTTAAGTTAAAGTCAAGAGAAAGATAGGAATGGCAACTACATCCATAGCCAAAAGGTAAAAGTCTGTAAATTTCGTCAGACAACTTAGTAAGAGAGCGTCAGTATTAGCATAACACATGCTAATACAGTCCTTTGCCACCTTTAGGCTTTAATCCAACCTTTATATGCCCTTTAGTTTCCAATCTACTGATTTACGACTTCTTCGCTTAACAAAATGTCCTGCCATCAGGTTTTTAATTTTATATAATTTTCAAAAAAAATAAGAACTAGGCCTACTCTAGTTTAGTTAATTATCTATTTAATTGCTTGCTCTCTCTCCCTCTCATTCTTAGCATAGTCTGTTCCATGCTTCTATGTCAATTTTTCAATTATTGTATCACCATTTATTGTTCATGTTTCTGAGCCTTTATAATTGCAGAAAGGACACTGATTAAATATTTCTGTTATTTTAGAGAAAATTATTTTGTTATAATATTTTCCTTATTTATTAATAAATTTTGAATACACTGTATTCCTTAATCGCCGCTAGTACTGACACTGAAGGGGAACTAAATTTTAGTTCCCCGGTATTGAAAATCTTAACTCGCGTGTACAAGTAATTTTTTTAAATACAAAGAAGAATACCATATTGGAAGAATAATTTACGAGAGTTCTGAGTGAAAAAGTCAGTTTAGCTCCAATAAGAAATGCGTTATGCGTCATTGCCCTATCGAACGTGTTCCGGATTTTCCCGCTACCCAATCGTAGTGTCCGCCAGTGCCACATGCATCGCTCAGGTCAGGCTTATCCCTCTGCCTTCAGGTTGTTTGTTTGCTTGTTTGTTCTCTTTTATAAGAACCCAGTAATGTTTGTTACATTATACGAAACAATTATTTGTAGTCGAGTAAATTATTTTTTGTTACACAAATCACGAAAGTTTTTCGTTAACACAATTTAACCTGTAATCATATATCATGTATTTTCAATCTACGTAGGCCTGTGTATGTGTGTGTGTGCTTGATACGTACACGCATAACAAGAATTACTATTGTTACTAATTGCATTTATTCAAAATAAGTCCTTTAATTAAGTAAAAATAATTATAAATATTAATACTTACACTTAACATGAATACACAAATGGGTACCAAATCATGAACGAGTGAATACACGAGAGTTAATACGGATTATAAACAGATTCTCTCTCTCTTCTAGGTTAGCAGCCAATTGGCTGGTTGGCAGCAGCTCGCCATTCTTCCCGCTTCTCTCCTTTTCTTTTCAACTCACAATATGATGTGCAGTTTATATCGACCATAAGCTGTTTCATGTAGTCTAAACGGTGTCGTCCTCTGTGATTCTTCCCTTCCATTGTTCCTTCCATTATTCTCTTAACCAACCCATTGTGTCGTAGTATATTTAAACTTAGCTCTTCTGCCTTTTAAATTACGTCGAAAGTCTTCTCCTCCTGAGCTATTCTAAAGACTTCCTCATTCGTTATCTTCTCCCTCCAGCTTATCTTGAATATTCTTCTGTAGCACCAGGTCTCAAATGCTTGGAGTAACCCAAAAGCAAAAGCAAAAGCAAAAGCATTAGTGCTTAGCACTAATACTACTACTACCATACATACACTACTACTAGTACTAGTATACTAGTATTAGTAGTTTTGTTATGAAGCAAAAGTATGTGAATGGTTGGATAAACGGATACACAAAAAGGATTATAAACGAAGTTTGTATGTAAGTGCTCATTTGTTGTTACATAAAAAATTACAAAAATTTGTGAATTTAAGTCATTTATTTACATAAAAATAATTTGGATGTTAAAAAACATAATTCTAATCGGATGTTACAACTGGTGCCTATTTTCCGTACTACCGTCTTCTTTCGGGTCTTTTTTTCGTCCTATGCAAGCGTTAGGTCAAAGGATCGTTGTGACTTACTGTTCTTCAATATTCTTCACAATAGGCTACTTGTTCGCTTTTTCAGTTTTGGTCTGAATAAGTCAGTTTGTTGTGTATCGTGTTGGTTGTACTGTGTGTTTGTCGTATTGGTGCCGTCTTGTTATTAACCTAAGTCTGACAAACGAACTATCGAGTGCTATTAGTCCTCTCCCTTGGTGGTAGAAAGATGGGTTAGGATTAACCCATTCTTGGGATTGTGTACGCTACGTCGATTCGACTTTACTCGCACAGATCCTAATCTTCAAAGTAGACCATTTCCCAGCTGTAACGTTCAAACCCCCCCCCCCTTCCGAAGGACCAAGTAGTGTTCGAATGATGTAATGTTGAATTCTGAAACAAGTCTAGGATTAATCGAACTGTCGGTGCCTATTCAGTAGCCTGTTGGTGCCCCTGGCCCTTCTAAAAAGAATCACACTTGATTGATAGACATGAAAGTTGAATGAGGGATATAATTTCAGCAGGATATGTTCTGAATCTCAGAGCGTACTGACTTGTAACGAATGGAGAAACAGCAACAAAGTCTATACAACAAATGAGTGAGGATTTGAACGCGTGTTAGTCAATAAATCAAGACTATAAATTTATCAGTTTACGATATATCATTGGAAAGCCTACAATGTATTGTTATTAACTGTAGCACGATGCCGCTGGGGTTGCAGTATATTGCTTAGCATTAGTCTGACTAAGCCTGCGCCATTAATGACAGGGCAAATGTATTCGGCGTCATTTTTATTGATTCATGAGTGTTACATAAAGAATTTTTCAGTTTGAAATAATAACACACACACACAAACACACAGTAGCTTACGAGGTCTGTAAATTAAGTAAGGAGACTAATTCAGTAAAACCTTTTATTTACAATCAAATTATATCTAGACTCTATAGCCTTCAAAATTGATTCCTTGGGAAGTCACACAGCGCTTTAGACGGGTTTTCCACTCTTCATAGGAGTGCTGGGACTCAGAAACTGGAATCTCCTTCTACTGATCGGCTACATTTTTTTAAATGTTGTCTACCCTCCCAAAATGGTATTTTTGAGGTGTTTTTTCAATCTTGGGAAGAGAAATTAGTCACAGGGACTCAAGTCAGGTAAATAAGGGGGCTGAGGAACAACATGAATATTTTTCTTTGTCCAAAACTCATTAGCCGAGTGAGCTGTGTGACAAGGTGCATTGTCATGATGTAGGATCCAGGTGTTCACAATGGCTGGTCTCACCCGGGAAACTCTTTTCCGCAGCCTTTCAAACATTTCTCGGTAAACGTGTTAATTGACAGTCTGTCCTGTAGGCAAAACCTCCTTATTCATAATGTCACTACTATCAAAGAAACAAATGAACATTGGATTTGCTCATTTTTGCTTTTTTCGGACGTGGTGAGTTTGGTGTGTGCCACTTCTCGCTCTGGTGTTTTGTTTGTGGATCGTACTGAAAGATCCATGATTCATCACCAGTAATAACATTTTTTATAAAATCAGGATCATTGTTAATTTGTCCTAGAACATCACGGCACACTTCCATCCTGTTGTTTTTCTGTTCAAGTTTGAGGTTTTTGGGACCAATTTAGCACAAAATTTTCTCATTCCCAAACCGCTTATCAAAATTTGATAAACTGTAATGTGGTTTAAATTTAATTGTTGTGCAATGATTCTGACGCTTAATTGACCGTCAGACCGCACCAAGTTCCTGATTTGTTCATCATTGTCGTCAGTTCTTGACGTGCCCGAGTTTAACACAAAACGTGATTGTACAACGTTGCTCGTAATGAATTTCACTCATTTTATAACGCACAACAAAAACTCACTTCACGGAATCTTGTTTACGCTTCACGTGGCAACAATAGACAATAAATATTAATACTCAATATCAATCAGCGGTTTATCTAACCATCTATGTAAATCGAAACGTTACAGTGTTGCCACATTGACTGCCATATGATTAGTCTCATTACTTACTCGTATGTCACATACATCACAGTCGTAAAAACAACTTTGAAAATACTTAAAAAATTAGTAAAACTAAGTCTCAATACGCGGATTTATTGTTAACCCAGGAAATAATAAGTAGGATAAACAGGTATTAAAAAAGAAATTTCTATGTAATATACCGTATAAATATATAATAGTATAAATTAATCATATTAGGTAAAATGGTATAGAATAATTTATTATAATATTTATATACGAGGGTCATCTCAAAAGTAAGTTTCCCTGATTTATAAAAAATAAAAAAAGGGGCATGAAAAATAAAAATAAAACTATACTTTTATTAAGAAACATGTAGTTATTTTCCAATATAATCTCCAGCGTTGTCAATACACTTTAGGTAGCGTAAAAACAATTTTTTATTTCCTTCTTCTTACGACTGCGTGCCCAGATTTTGGAGACAGGCGTTAACCGTCTGTTTCACTTCCGTATCCGTTTCGAAACTTTGTCCTCGAAATAAAGGTGTCCTCGAAACTTTGTCATCTCAGGTGTTCCATGAGATGTCCTACGGACTTTGCAATTAGACAAGCTGGTAAATGGAACGTCCTTGATTTTAAATTTCGTATTGTTTCGTTGCTACGGAATGGATAATGTTTTGGTACTACTACCACAACACATAAATAAAAGTTCTCCACCTTTCGTCAACCTGCTTACGCCATTTCCCTTTGAAAGAAAAAATAGGAAAACTTACTTTTGAGAAGACCCTCGTAGTAATTAGGCATAATTAGTGAACATTACTCGCTGTCTAATTTAGGAACATGTCTTCATCAACATGCATTTGTAAATTGTTGGAAAGGATTGGAACCTACAACATAAAACAAGTAGGCCTATACTTCCACTCTCAAAGATAAAGTCATTACTAACTTTACTATTTATAAATAGTAGAAAAAATTTATTGTAGCAAAATGGCCAATAATGAAAACGAACAAAAGGAATAAACAAACGATTAAAAATTTATACCACATAAATTAAAACACTGAAATAATCCAAGATTCTGACAATGATGATTAAAACCGTCAGGTGAGAAACTTTAAAGATATAGAAAATAGGAAATCTGTACTTACGAGACTATATTTTGTGTGCGTGTGTTTTGTTTATTGTTACGACGAGCTCACTGATCGTCGTATGTACAGTACAGACACAAATGAAGTCACTAATAACCAGCTTTAATGAGTCACAAATAATAGTTTGTAATTTAAACATTGTTGATTATGGTCCAAGTCACGTTTTTGATAATACATTACCTTATTTCAAATCCGTCCTGTGACTTCGTTGCGTTGTTTTTGTTGTTACGCGTTTCGGGAACTATGTCCCATCATCAGACGAATCATTATCTATAACTACCAACGTATGGCCTTTATCAGCTTTTGTAATGCGGGCGTTATTGTCAATTAGTTTTGTTTTTATTTTCTTCAATGTCTTGAATTCAGTATGAAATCTTATCTGTTTTTGTGTAATATGAGATGTATGAATGTCTAGGGTATGCCTGTCTATGATATTATTGAATTTATTGTTTATTAAGAAACGTGCTTTGTTCTGAAGTTTAGGATCTGAGATTGCTTTTACTACAGTCTCAGCACAGATAACCTCTTGTAAGACTTGATGTTTGTTGTTAGGTGGAAAATTGTAATGTATGCCCTTATTAAGAATATTTATTTCGTCTTCGTTGAAAACTATTGAGGTTAAATTGGAAACCGTGGGTAAAATGTATGTTTACAATTGGTGTCGGAATGCGGGCGTTGTAAGTCTATTAATGTCTTAATTTTCATTGCTTGTCTTAAACATGTACTGCGTATATTATCGTTATGTATTTATTTACTGAATCCATGACATTGTCGATTATCGCGGGATGAATATTTTTATAGATTTGCAAATGTAGTTTAAAAAGATGTGTGTTAAGTGTGGTTTTCTTAGCGTATAATGACTTGATTTCCTGTTTTATCCGGAAATTTTCGGCATGTTTTTTCGTGTTTCTAGCAGCTTTTGAAGATGAATTAATGTGTATGATGGCATACTTTGGTACTAAATTATTCACAAAGACTACCAAAAATTCACAAAAACAATGTCCCGATTAGACCTTTGGTTAATTTCACCACGGGACCAGGTTTCAAGACAGCAAAAAAGCTTGTTAAATTAATAAAGGAAAATATTCATTTAAAGAACAACCACAGCATTATAAATAATACTGATTTTATAAACAAGACTAGACATAAAATTACTACCGAATTATAAACTGGCGTCTTTTGATATAATAAATCTCTATACTAATATACCGGTGAAGGAAACAATTGATATTTTAAGAAACAATTTGTGCGATACCAAAAAACTAAGTACCCAGAGCATAGATGAGTTAATCCTTTTACTTGAAATTGTTCTACAACAGAATTATTTTACCTTCAACGACCAGTATTTCATTCAAGGAGATGGTTTGGCCATGGGTTCTCCTCTGTCCGGTTTACTGGCGGATATTTATCTGAATTTTTATGAAAATTCTTATTTTCTCTCCAACAACAATTACGCTAATAATATAATTTTCTATGGTCGATATGTAGATGCCACATTTTTAATCTTTAATGGCACTTTACGCCAAATAAATAGTCTAAAAAACACCATGAATAACATAAACTATAATATCCAATTCACTATGGAGACCGAAACCGATAATAGGCTAAATTTCTTAGATTTAACCGTCATTAGACACATAGATAATCTGAAATTTAAAATATATAGAAAACCGACCACTACTGATGTAACCATACACGCCGACTCGCATCATCCCTTTTCACAAAAAATAGCAGCATACAATAGCTTCATACACAGATTATTAACGATAACCCTTGACATTGAAGATTTCAACGATGAGCTCAATACAATAAAACATATAGCAGTAGCCAATGGTTACAACAGTTCAATGATTGATAACATCCTCAGAAAGCACAAATATAAAAAGTCCAAACCTGAACCAGCTAAAAATTCTAAGACCGCATTCATTTCAACCACTTACACCAATATAATGCCCAGAATTTTAACATCCACGTTAAATAAAATCGGTATTACTACTACTATCAAAACTAATAATAGTCTATGGAAATTAGTTCGCCCAAATATTTAAACCCACTTGGAGATAAAAACAGGCATATATAAACTAATATGTAACGACTGTAATAGTTTCTATATTGGCCAGACAGGGAGACCTTTCGTCAAAAGATTTCAAGAACACACACCACGCAAAAATTTAAATAACATATATTCACTTGAAATAATTAAGTCAAATTACGCTCACCATTTGATTTCAAACAACCATACTTACACGGATTTAAGGTCTAATCTTATACCTTTACATTACTGTAACAAGGGTCGCTACATGGACTCATTGGAGGAGTTTGAAATATACAAAAGTTATAACAGCAGGAACAACCATGATGGCATACTGAATGATAAATTGAATTTTAAATCCAATCCACTGTACGACACCGCGTTGCATTTGCTTGAGATAAACAACCTGGCAATAACTCGAAGTCCAAGAATTCAGTATCCGACCGAGCGTTACACGGTGAGCACCGAATCGAACACGTGTGTTTAAATAATCTACTTTTATGAATTTTAATATTTGACGATCTCTTCCCGAGTGATACGTCTGATGATGGGACATAGTTCCCGAAACGCGTAACAACAAAAACAACGCAACGAAGTCACAGGACGGATTTGAAATAAGGTAATTTATTAATAATTTGTAATAAAAATGATACTCTCATACAGTAATTCTAGTTAAATTTGCCCACACGCATTATAACACTATTTTATACTACTAATACTTTAATAGTATTAACAGCGTTATTGATTAACAAAGGTTTTTTGAAGTGACTTGTGAATGAAATCTCTTCATTAGAAATTCCTCTGATAATTCGTATAACTTTGTTCACCACTACAAATTCGTATGAATCAGTTGTTAAATTAATTAAAATTTGGGATAAATTTCTGATTATCAGTATTGACTATCGTACATGTTAATTTAACACAAAACTATTCATTTATTAATTAAACCTAAAGCTATTTAATATACACATTAAGATATATTTAATATATTAATGTATTAATGCATTACGGTTCAACGTATTAATGTATGTTTTTATTTAGCAAGTCAAATGACTTATTCTGTCGGCTATATTATATGTATTCAGTTCAAACAAATTAAAGCTAAACATTAGTAGATAATTAAAATTTTGCATAAGTAAATCCATAAGTAAATTTGTTATTACCCCAGTCTGAGTCGGTTAAAATGATTTCACGCACACCTATAAATAAACATTTTAAATGGGCCGTTACTGCTTGATTTTTTTACTTGCATAATTCTTCAGAATACTACTACTGTACTCATTTTAATATTTTCTTACATTTACAATTGTAAAATTGTGTTTAACAGCCTTTATCTGTCTTGACCTGTATTATACACAACTCTTTTATTCGTCATGCTATTATATTTTCTCTGGAGTTTTATAGCTTCAAATTTCGTGTCTCAGATTTTTAATTCTTGTACATAGTTTTGTGTAGGCTTATCAGAGGCGTATTTACAGGGGGGGGGGGACGAACGGTACCTGACCTCTCCCACCCAGAGATCGAAAAAGTTGACGAATTTTGTTATTCTCTTAATCTTTAGGCTGTTTCATTATTTTTTTCATCTGTGTACGCTAATATAGTAGTAACGCTTTTTTAAGTATACAAACAAGTTTATTAAACATCATTAGCGTTATGTGTTTGAAATATTAAATATATTGTTACGCTATTACAGAAAGGTCTACATGTTTCTCGGCTACCCCGGCAAAGCCCAGCTGTAATGTTTGTGTGCGTACGTGACACTTAACTTGCGTCAACAATCGAGGCAGTGTTACGGCATACGGAACATCCTCGTACATTCGATGTGTTGTTCGACAAGCTTCTCAACTGGCCCAACGCTGCGTGTTTCTGCCAAGGCCGCGCTCAAGTATCCTCTAGAATTTTCGAGTGCTTGTTAAGGACGCATATTATGGAACCCTGCAGACCATAAATAGCCATCACTATCCGCTTAGTTCAGTTTACGTCGGACGTTTACACAGTGAGTTTAAGTGACGATTTATTCAAGTAAGGTTCCAAGTATTGTGGCGAAGTGTTGCAATTGTGCGGGACTCTATTAGTTGACAATGCTATTGCGTATGGACAAATTTTGCTCGGATTATTGTACAAGTCGATTATAAAGTATATTTGTGATTAATTAAACCTGGTAATTAGTGACTTCATTGTTGTCTTGTATTTTGTTTACCACGATCAGTGAGACCGTCGTAGCATATCAAAATCAATTCGGTCAATAAGTATCTTGTAAACAATGTTTCAATGACGCGCATTTTATTGTGTTATTACCGTTTACTTTAATGGAACGGATTTCAGCTACTTGAAGATAGTAATATTGGTTAGTCTTAACATTTATTTTCTTTTGTATGAGGCCTACCCGACCACGGAACCTCCTCCCAAATACTGTTATTGATATGCCACTGAGGTCTATACATTTTTCTCATCTTTAACGTCTACTTTTTTCATTTATTTTCTTTTTCTCATTATTCCTATTGTCTATAATGACGTTTTTTTCTGTTTTATGTTAGCTCTTAAGTCGTTTCGTTATTGCCTTTAAAGTTTTTGTTATTAACTATTATTTTGTTATTGATAATATTTATATATTTCTTCGTTATAAATACGGTTTTTAATCACATTTCGCAATTTACGTTCTCTGAATTTAGACGTTGATATCTATTTGTTCATTTTTCTTACGCTTGTTAAACATATAGTAGCTCTTCATTTTGATGCTTACTAGTTTCTTTGAATCTATAGCCTACTCTATACGCGTCTGACACGTTTTACAATTTATTTTTTCTACATAATTAAGTCTGTTTTGCACTGTAGAGATATGTTTTGTAGCGTCCGTACGCCTTTTGCGTGTCTCGTTTTCCTTGCGGAACAAACTACACATAACACTTTCTATACTACAAGGTCCATAAGATTGTATTCTATTTATTTCTCTCTTCAAATTTAATTAGTCTTGTATTGTTTACTTCTGACGAACTAGCCTTATAAATTTTATAGGTCTGAATTTATACTGCTTTCAAATTTTCTATTAAATTGTTTTACATGTATTACATGTTTCTTTTCATGTTTCATGTTTACCGTCAGTCGAAATAAATTGTTGTATAGGAAATAAGTTTTGTAAACAAACAAATTATGCAATAAAGAGAAATGCCGAAATGGTAGCGAATACAATTTTCCAACTCCATTACACGCTGTCTGTATAGTATCAAATCAGCCTCATGAAAAACTTTTGTGTACATATTGTAACGAAAACCCTATCGAATAGCTTAGAATGTTCTCCACCCGTCCCCCCCTTTAGTCAAGCAAATGTAGACTAAGTCAAGGCCACACTGAAGTACGTTCCAGAGTCCTCTGGAGGACACTTGGATTACGCATTAAGTGGCGTGCAGTTAAGCATGGAAAGATTCTAGAATACGTGCGCTGCGTAATAAGGGATAGAGGTTGGCTTTGTAGTTCAGTTGACAGTGAGCGATTTCCTAACTATGGATCGAGTGGTGGTTTACACAAGTGTGGTGAAGTGTTATTGTGTTATAGTTAGTGTGGAATTCTAATAGTTGAGATTATTATTGCGTGTCTACAAATTTAGCTCGAATTATTCTACAAGTTAATCTTACCGAAAAACTTGTTAATTAAAAATTATTAAATGTGATAATTAAAGCTGGTAGTTAGTGATTTCATTGGTGTTTGTATTTTGTTTTTCACTCTACCAACGACCGACGATCAGTGAGACCGTCGTAAAAATATGAAAAAAGGCAACATTGTTATAACATCTAAATTAATATGTACACGTAAAATGTCATAATCATCATACTCAAGGTTTAAACCAAGAATGGTTTGTTCCGGTCTCAAATAGGCAAATATTACAGCTGGTCACTCCAGCGCTTCCTCGGACGTCCCACACTACTCCGTCACCTCGGCTTACAGTTCCTGAGTTGTTTGGGGATGCGGCAGTCATCCATTCGGCAAAGATGTTCCTACAAATTCAGCCGATACTGGGCAATCCTGTCAAGTATACTCATAATATTCAGTTCCTGCCGTATATCTGTGTTTCTTCTATGATCATTGAGAGTATACACTGCCACGTGCCTGAGAAATCTCATTTCAGCCGCTTGGATGCGACTGGCCTGGCCTTTCGTTAAAGTCCAATTCTCAGACCCATAAAGAAGTGTGGGGAGAGCCATCACCTTGTAGAATTTTAGGCGTGTTCCTTGATTTGCTGACTTAAGGGTTCGCCTGATGGTCCCGCACATAAGGTTGAACTTAAGCAACCACGTCGTTGCTTGCATTATAAAACACACTGTAGCCCAGGTATTCAAAACTAATAACTTGTTCCATGAAAGTACCATCTATAACAATTTTTGCCCCAGTTCCACAAAAAGCCATCACCTTGGTTGTAACTGTGGATATCTGCAATCCAGAGTCTTTTCAGATTCCATTTAACCCATGTATACCCATCTGCAATCTGTTTTCAGAGTCCGACAGAATAGCCTGATCGTCCGCAAAACGTAAAATGTAAGTGCAATATTAATACAATACACATTTAGAATATTATATGTAAAAATAAAATATTTACAGAAATTAGTGAACCTGTCTTTTAAAACAATATTTCTGTATTAGCCTGCTTTTGTATCAGGATCGCAAATAAATTCCACTTGAGATTTGCACTTTGCGACTTTAACTTATGTTAGAGGTTACTATAACTTAGGGTCTAGTAACTTAGGTTTATGACCATTTCGACAACCAAGTCTTTACACACCGGTACCTCAGAAAATTGTATCCCATTGTATAGACGTGTAAGAAAGACCAAACCCATTCCCTTTAAAGGTAAATATCCAGTGAGGACTAAGATAGTTATAAACAACAGCACTTTACAACAAGTGAGCCGTTTTAAATATCTCGGCTGTGTAGTAAGCTACGAAATCTGAATATTGTTACGATCGTCGTATGGTGCAGTGGAAAACAAAATACAAGACACCAATTACGTCACTAATCACCAGCTTTAATTATCACAATTAAACAGTTTGTAATTAACAAGACAGTGTCTTATAAAAATAAAATAAAAATTGTTCACACGCAATAAAAATGTTAACTGATATAAAACACAATTATATTACAATTGTCCCGCACTGTTATAAAACACGTAATACTTTGCCACAGCACTTCAAACCGCACTGTGTAAATCGTCACTTAAACGCACTGTGTAATCGCCCGACGATAACTAACTCGACCGTCGCTGAATGGCTGTATTTATACCCCGCTGATTGGCAGAATAATCTGTCTCTTTGTTAAACAAACAGGGGCTCTCGAAAGTCCACTAGAAACAGTGTCCTTGAACACACTGCGCTTACCGGTATGGTCCGGTATAGACCCGATAGTTGACGCGTAATTGTATTTCACCTTACATTAGCAGCATTATGTACGCGCACACACATTACAACTGGAATATTCGAGATACTTATAAAACGTTCCGTATTATGTAACACTTTTTACCCATTACATAACAATATGATATAAGAGAGAAGATAAATAAATTTAGGAATATCTGTAGTACGACTCACAGAAATCTATGAATTTGAATATGATATAAGAGAGAAGATAAATAAATTTTGGAATATTTGTGGTACGATGCATAGAAATCTTACAAATAAAACAAGACACAGCACAAGGATTAAATATAATAAGACAATTGCAATACCCACGTTGATTTATGCGAGTGAGGCTGGGTCAAGACAAAAAAGGAAAACGGTAAGATTCAGAGGGCTGATATGTAGTTTCTTCGAAATACTTTAAATTGTACATTGCAAGATAGAATAAGGAATGAAGATATCAGAGCAGAACATGAAATAAAGAACAGAAGTGAAATTATTTCAATTTACAGAAAACAATGATGGGATCATCTGCAAAGGATGACAGAGAATCAATTGCCGAAAGCGGTAATGAACTACAAAGCCGTTGGTAGAGGAGAGGTGGGTCGTCCGAGGCTGAAATGGGTGCCGGAACAGGTTTATTTAACCTAATCCTTGTAAGATAAGAAGGAGAAGTATAGTCGTGTGCTTAAATCAACGAGGCGCACTTCACTTGTCAAATGAGTCGTACATGGGTATACGGTGGCTCGGAGGTAACACACCTCTGCTGCCGAAGTCGTAGACAGTTGGTACATATTCGATTCGAACGATCAAACGTTGGATTCATCTTTTACTTTTTCGTCTTTATTAATCCAGTACACTAATAAATCTGCCTTATTCTCATCCTTATTCTTCTGTACCCTAATTAGACATCATCTAAGGCAAAACATTTATTGTAACTAGCAAATGGTGGCAAAATTTCTTAATCGCAAAATGAGGAAAACCGTGTGCCAGATTTATTGACAATGATAATAGTAGTAGTAGTAGTAGTAGTAGTAGTAGTAGTAGTAGTAGTAGTAGTAGTAGTAGTAGTAGTAGTAGTAGTAGTAGTAGTAGTAGAGGCCCGACAGTCGTTCCTAAACAGTAAGCTGCGCCGACTCAATGCATGAATTACCCCCACTAACAAGTATAGTTGAGTTATCTAGAGAGTAGAGAGGGGACACGACGCGATAACAGTTCACTGTCTCACTTCCATATTATCTCCCTCTCTGTCACACGCATGGTTTCAATCGTTGCATTCATCTTTTACTTCTTCGTCTTTATTAATTACGCTAACAAATCTGCCTTATTCTCACCTTTATCGTTCTGTACCCTGATTAGACATGGTCAGTGGCCAAATTGTCACTGCACTGTAACGTGCAAGTGACGGCAAATTTTACGACAATTATAAAAAATGGGAAAAACCGTGAGGCAGATTTATTGTTAATAATAATAATAATAATAATACATTTTTACAAAAATCTAGAGATGTGTGGTAATTAACGGAAATAATGATGGAAGCCTTTGTTTTAAATAATATTTCTTAATTAAATCCTTAAATTCGTAGTGACCGTCAATCAATGAATTTTTCAGTGAAGGGTTAGTGAATGACACAAATAAGTTAAAAATTTGTGTTATTTTGATCGATCCTCACTAACCCTTCACTGAAAAAATATTTCTTAGTAGGCCTTATTAACTTTTTACTGACAAAGATTTTTACTTAAATTAAGTTTGACAATTATATACCTATAAAAGTGCAAAACACACACACACACACAAATTGTAACACTGGCCGTTCCAGAAGTAGGCTGTGTAATGCCAGGGAATTGGCTTTGTTGTAAGTCGGGAGTCAAGTGCTCTACACTATTGAATACATGGAGTGGCAACACACCACCTTTTGTGTGCTTTTGTCTCTCTCTCTCTCTCTCTCTCTCTCTCTCTCTCTCTCTCTCTCTCTCGCGCGCGCGCGCGCGCGCGCGCACTGACCTTGCAGCCTCTTACCGTTACACACACTCACACACACGATGTTATATACATTTTTGTGTCCGTGACTACCAGGAACGTTTAAAATACTAGCTATGCCACAAACACATTTCACGCGTACGATATTTTACAAATATTTAGTAATTAGTTCTGTACTAGTATTTTTACTACCATAAATTAACATTAACCCGAAGTGCCAATTTTATTTCTACTTGAATCGATAGTAACAAAAGCATTTGTAATGTGTCAGTCCACACATTTGAGGCTATCCACAAGGGCGAGGAAGATGATTTGTGGTTATTGTCTTAACCCCCCGCTGTAACGAGTTCCGTTCGCTCGTTTATCAAGAGCTTAAGTATCCCATCGTAAAGTGAAGCCGAAGAATTCACGTTATACGAGTCCGGTAGCCCGGCGAGTAATTAGAAAATCCATGACGCCGTTTTACGAGACTATCAAGAACTTATTAATAAAGCTATAAATTAATCGGCTTGTTAGTGACACTGTGCTGGAATCCTCCTCGACTGCTTGCAATATTTACAGCCTTGCTGTTGCTTTTGGTTATACATTTATCTACTTGTATATCGTGTAGTGGTTTACCGTACTGTTTTTGGAATAAGCCAATTACTAACTCCAGCCGTTCAGCACAAAATCCATAAGTGGTCAATTATTATTTAGTGTTCTGCCCTCAGGCAGGACTTCAAATGGTAAGAGCTCTCCAAGCTGTCCTATTACATGCCAGTCTTTTCGTATCTTCGTAACACTCTCTGATTTTAAAGCTATCTATTAACTTCATTCTTGTACGCCCTCTTCTTTTTCTGCTTCTATGACACCCTCCATGGCAGTTGTAAGCAAGCAGTCTCTTCTTAAACAATGACCTAACCAATTCCTGTTCCTATTTTCTATTACCTTCAGGATTCCTCTGTCTTCCTCTACTCTTCTTAAAACTTCATCATTCCTTACTTTATCAACCCACCTTACTTTTTCCATTGCTCGCCAAACCGACACCTCAAATGCTTCTAATCTTTTCTCATCCTCCTATCTTAGTATCCATGTCTCTGCACCATATAAAGCAACGCTCCACACATAACGTTTGGCCAATCTTTTCCTTAAATTCTTATTAACTTTGCCACACAGCACTCTTTTCTTCCCATTAAATACCTCTTTCGCTGTACCAATTCTTGCTCTAATTTCACGAGTGCAGGGCATATATTCACTTATCAAGCTTCCAAGATATTTGAACAACTCCACCTGTTGTATTTTGTCTTGCCCTATCTTTATGTTTGTCGTTTTCCCTCCTCTGCAAATCACCATACATTTAGTTTTTTTCTTATTAATCCTCATTCCATATTCCTCGCATACTAAATTCAAATCTCTTATCATTTCGTTCATTGCCTCTTCCTTTTCTGCTAAAACAGCCATGTCATCAGCAAACCTTATATATTAAATTCTTCTTCCACCGACATTCACACCTCTTGTTTTGAAGCGGTCAATGGGAACGCTGATTTCTTTGTCACGAGAATTTCAAATTTGGGTTTATACCTTTTACGCAGCTGAAGGCCACGGTAGGACATTCCGTGACAAACACAAGTAGACTATTGATTTAATCATAAACGTTTCGTTTACTTCAAAAAATGTTTTATTCATGTCATAAGGTTTTTATTTATTTTAGTGTTATAATTAAATAAATTAAAGTAAACTATAAGAAGCTATAAAAATACATTTTCAACATAACATCTCATAGAAGATTCAAATGAATTCGTCGAGCATGTTACACTTACTTGTCATCATTTTAATATTTATTATATGAGTGCTGGATAATAAATATTATACTTCTTACGCGGCAGTATAAAGTGTTTTTTTTTTTTTAGAATAAAACTTTACCGAAATTTCACTGACTTTATAAGTTAACTTTATAAGATTTCCACATTATTTTATATATGATTTTATTGTATTTTTAAAATACAAACATAATGTTTTAGTGCTCTTGCATATGCTGACTGCTTAGATATGATTGCTGAAGATGTTAACAATTTGCAAAAATTATTTATGTACTATAACAAGCATGTGGAAAATATGGAATGAAGAGTTGAGAGAAGAAAGCAAAAGTTATGACTTCTATAAAACAATTACGCACCAAGTCTAATAGTTCTTAGTAATAAAGTTTTGGAAGACTTGTGTATTTTAAATACATGAGAAACGATTTGGCGTATAATTGTAATTGTACCAAAATTACAATTTTAATTATAATTGTAATTGGCTTGTAATTGTACGTGTAATGTACTACGCTGGATATGTAAAGTATAACAAATATAAAATAAGAAACATTTACTGAACACTCTGTACGGTTATAAGACTAATAATCTAGACTGTGGATCATGTGTGGTGATGTCAAGATGTTTGTTGATAAACGCTGTAAGTTACTAGGGTGTAACGTACAGACGCACGCAACACTATACGTTCGTAACATTTGGCGAAAACGAATTATTGCACCCAAAACGGCATGTATAATCCGGTTGTGCAAAATGTTACGAGGCCGTGGACTCGTGGTAGTGCGAATTGTTGCAAGTTTAATGTGACAGGATAATTATTTGTTAATTACTCCAATATACAAATAATTACGTAGTAATAAAAATACTTCCATCAAGTGCAAAATGTCGTGAATTAAGAATAATTATCAAGAATTAAAGTATTAGTTAATTGAAACGGTTTTGTCAGCTTTCCATCTCGTTTCAGAGTGCCCTGCTCATAAACATTTACGAATTAAATTTAATATGCCTTCAGATGTTAGAAGAAGTTTAAATGACAAGACTGCAGCCGCCGGTATACTTATACTTATAAAGGAGATTCAGTTCTTAGCAAAAATGTAGGTACGGATTATGAAAATTATAAGAACATTAAAATTTGTGTACTTTCTAGGACAATTAAGTTAATGGATTGATATGTGGACGAGATGGTTATTACTGTTTATTTATTATATATATTTATTATCATGTAACTTGTTGTTACATTTATTGTGTTTGTCGTTGCATATGTTATTACGTGTTATATTTATATTATATATCTGTATGATGTGTATTTATAATGTTCGTGTTGTGTGGGGTAATATTTCTCATTTTATTTTGCATTATTTAAACAAATATTTTTATTTGTTGAATATTTCTATTTATCTCATTTATTTGAATTACTTGGTATTTAAACAAATATTTAATGTAATCTTTAAATAGTACCAGTTCCTGTGTATTTTGTTGCAATGTTTGTCTTCACTAAGCACCTTCTGGTTTAATATATGTTACTGCATCTGTATGAAAATTTCTGTAAGATTTAAAAATTCATTTTTATAGTTTTTGTGGTCGCTAATGACCGATGCTGTTGCAGCAATGTTATAAATAAAAAAAATTGTTAGTAAAATCGTAAATTGTTAATTGGCCGACTTCCTTAATGTCTGACAGCCACCCAAATATTAAATAAAATTTATTTGTATGGTAGACTATATCAATATGTAGTTTGTAATGATGAGTATGACAAGCTGTGATTACAATATGACTACGTACACACTTATAATAAGAGCCATACATTTCTTTTTTTTAACAATTTTTAGATTTTAAAAAATAAGATGCAATTTTAATGTTTGTAAATTTATCTTAATTAGTTCATCTCACCATACTCTCTTATCTCTAAAAATAAGATCTTTATATGTAACATAGTGTTTGAACGTAACTCAAATAACCTCAAATCCCGCTGCTAGGTTGGGTATGTAAATGTATTAGAGATACGTTCAACACACAAACACGCAGGCGGAAGAAGGTATGTCGGAATATGTATATATGTTACATGTTGTATATTGTATTTACATTTTCTGCTATTCATATGTGTAGGCCAGATGAAAAATGGCGGGGCAGGAGTGTGTTCTTTGTTCGATATATCCCAACACTTTGATCAATTAATCAGTCTTTGTAAGATAAAAATCGGTCTGGAGAACCATACGTGACTTCCATGTTCTAATTAATTATAAAATTATATTTAATATGTGCACTCAAAACGAAACTAAATATATCAGCATGCGTTTGGTAAAAACGCTGAGAGAGATATAATCAAAATTCTAGTTGTTAATATTTTAAAAATAAAGAATTAATTTGAATAAATTATCTTTTATTTAAACGACGCTAGTTGTTAGTATTTTTAAAGTAAAGAATTAATTTGAATAAATTATCTTTTATTTAAACTACGCGAAAGAAAGGGAATACCGCCCAGCGTTTGTTATCTGTGAATTTCTGATAAAGAAAAATTTATTTTGTTTACGTATCCGTGGTTACATAGCATGGGATGATATCAATTGTTAATATTTTATTGAATTTCTTTTTAGTTTTTGGTCGAGTAAAATTATAACATCAATACAAAATATTACCCCCTCCCCTTTCAACTACTCTTTTAATTTATAGAATTTTCATCTACCTTTTACAGTGGTTTGTTATGACCTTCTATTCAGGATACTTTACTTATCAAAATTAAGCACTTTACTTTTCTTAAAAAGTAAAACGTTGCAGCGTAAACTATCTCTTCCCCTTAACCGACCATCGCCAAAATCAGTATGTCTTAAGTCCTCTACAACTCGGACGCATATGTAAAAAATTATTTGATTTTGTTTGAATTTACTGCAGTTATTGTTCACCACATAAAAAATTACACACACACATTTTTCGGAAAATGACTTTTCTTCATGCTTTGAGGGTAGTACAATCAGAATCTGACTTTATCTCGAACACGATTTTTTTTTGCGACCACCATACTTCCATTTCCTTACGGAAAGTGGAAGTAAAAAGTTTTAGGAGAGTTAATTAGAGGGCAAAATTACAACTTCAAAATTTGTAGATGAGAGAGTTCTTCGAACGCAGAATAGTCTATTAGACAATTTATTTAAAATTTCATGAAGATGGAGAGAAAGGAAGCCTAGTAGTAGAAATTTTAGATGATAGCCTATAAGTAAAATTAATTTTAAACTGGAAGTGTAATGCTGAGACGTTCATAAACTTTCTGGTATCTACAATTTGTTGGAAGTATATTTTCAGTTAAAGGAAGGCTCCACTGAAGACTTTAGCGAGAGGTATACAATATAGGTAACAATATTAGCTGTCCCGATATCTTTAGAAAAAAGTCATGCCTTGAAAAAATAAACACTGGATGTATAACAATGCAATTTTGAATACCTGGGCTACAGTGTGTCTTATAATGCCAGCAACGACGTCGTGAATAAGTTGCATATGTTCAACCTTATGTGCGGGACTATTAGGCGAACTCTTAAGTCAGCAAGTAAAGGAACACGCCTAAAATTCTACAAGGTGAGGCTCTTCCCACACTTCTTTATGGGTCTGAGAATTTGACTTTAATGGAAGTCCAGGCCAGTCGCATCCAAGCTACTGAAATGAGATTTCTCAGGCACGTGTCAGGGTATACTCTCCATGATCATAGAAGAAACTCAGATATACGGCAGGAACTGAATATTATGAGTATACTCGACAGTTTCGCCCAGTATCAGCTGAATTGGTGGGGACAGCTTTGCCGAATGGATGACTGCTGCATCCCCAAACAACTATGGAACTATAAGCCGAGGGAACGGAGAGGTGTGGGACGTCCGAGGAAGCGCTGGAGTGACCAGCTCTAATCTTTTCCTATTTGAGACTGGAATAAACCATTTTTGGTTTAATCCGTAATGATGATGATGATGACTGTAGTATCAGAAGGGGTAACAATAATAAGAAAAACACAGACGAAACCGATTATTGAATAAAATGACGTTGAAATAGTTTTCAGAGATTTACAAATTGGGAATCCTGCAAACCAGATGGCTTAAAAATGTAATCGCTCACCAGTTCCGAGATTGAGATTGCAAGAAGTATGTAAATTAAAAAAAAATAAATAAAGAAGTAAAGCTGTAATTTAGTACTGTTTTCATGTTTTCACAGAAATCATAGCATATACAGGAATATACAAAGAACATACAGGAATACATAGTTGAATCTTACTGTTAGCTAACACAGCACTCAAATCATTCTCTTGGCTTTCTTTACCCGTTAATGTTATTTTGATCTACAAGATGTTTTATTCTCCGCCTTCACTTGCCAGGGAATTGTGTGAAATTGTAAGACGGATTTATTGTACGATTTGAAACGACACTCGTCCTCTGCTTGAGCAGCGGTACCGAACAATAAGCCACTGATGACAAAATAGCCAGTTGTCTGTATCAGCGTGTTTCGTGAGAATAGATTCATTAAGAAATGTAAGTACGCTGGCTACAAGAGACTTCAACTCTTTGCCTGCCGCTGATAAGCTGAATGTATGATGATTGTGACAACCGTTCCTAAACTTTTTATCAGCAATTAGAAAACTCGCAGAAAGTTGCAATAGGTTTTATATATGTTTGGATTGAATCATGGAATTCAATGTTTCATGGAATTTATAAAATGCTTCTTAAGTTCATTCTGTTGTACATTAAGCTTGAAATTTAAATAAAAGAATTTTGTAATATTTCACTATTACATAGTTTAGAATGTATAAATTAATAGGAAGTAATAGGGGTATATAGAGTTAATGGAAATTTAAGCATCTATTCAATTTAATACAATATTAAAATCCTCATATGATAAATTTAATAAGGATACAAATCGTTTAGCGTGCAAGCGAAATTAGTTATTTTAAATTATTGCAATCAGCATCTTTTACTCTGTTACTCCAACATTATTTTCTGTCAAATACCGTACAAATAATCGTTTCGTACAGGTCCCGCCTTTCGGTGTCTACACCATTTTCAAATATTTCGAGCCACCTCTTGAGTCAAGGGAATAGCATTTGACAATAACAGTGGCAAGGAGCGAATTTAATAATATTCCGGTTCGGAGTCCAAAAGGCAATATTAGGCGGTATCGCTAAGAGATGTTCGTTGATAGCTCACTACTTGGGTAAACACAACATACCGAATTCGTAGAAGCCACTTGGGCTACTTGAATGTCTTTCAAGTTTTAAGCTCTATTAATTTGCTAATACAAGCTGCCAGGTTGAAGTTAAGGTTTTGATCTGTCGGTAAGTCTAAACTAGTTACAGCATGGTAGCTACCTAAAACCGAAAATAATAATTTGTGATTCAGAGTATAACTACATGGATATAAATTTTCGACTATTTGGGAGAGTAAATTATATCAGATAAAAAATGCACAAAGCACATTAAACATAGGATTGTCGTAAGGCAAACGGAATTAGGATTAAATTAAAATAAGCAGCTGTTGATATTACGTCATATAGACTAATGTATACAAGAAAACTTTCTAAAAAGTTATATGTGGTGTGTAGCATTGTATGGACTTTGATTGTTAACAAAAGAATAACCAGCGTGTTGAAGCGTTTGAGACGTGGCGCTGGAGAAAAATGAGATGTTTTGAATGAATTATGTGGACAATATGCACGCTCTCAAATAAGGGATAGAAAAAAAATTTTGTAAATCATAAACAATAGAACGAGGAAGTGGCTACGCATAATGACTACATGGTTATTCGCGTATTCGCGTATTGAGGGTGCGGGGTGTCTTTGCACCCGTGGCTTGACTGCAGCATCTGTATCGAGTCCAATGGCTGCCAGTAAATATACATAGTCTGGTTCTAGTCGACAGGTTGCCTAAAACTGGAGAAGGAAAACCGCCAACGAGTTAACTCAGAAGGCGGGGGAGAAAGAAAACTTTATTTTTGTAGCACTGCCATTGGTACCGATTCGAGCAACAGATGTTGCCCGTCTCAAGTCCAGCCAGCAGACGCCTTGAGGCGTCGGTCGCTCCCAGCGAGGCGGAGAGCCTCCGTGCCGGTGATCAAGGTGATAGCAACAAGCAGCTGACTCAGCGTACTAGGGGGCGGTCAGGAAGGAAGGAAGGAAGGACAGTTTTATTAGTGAACTCCGGGGCTGTGGACTGATGTTTGAACGAGGATTGCTTTAAGGCGGATCATCAAGAAGCACCCGAGGGCGCTTGACCCTGATAGGCGGTGGTGGTTATGACGCACTGATAGTTCTCAGGTATGGGAAGGTTGAGGACTACATGGTTAGAGGTAAAAAAGGAAGGAAAATCAGGAGGGGTCATCCGCCATTTCTTGGCATTGAAGGACACAAAATACACAAGGAATCGCATTACATGTATATCCTTGCATTTAATAGTGCACTAAGGATATACGATTATGATTCTAACCTCTTCAGCAAAGCACACTTCGTATGGGAAAGCGATGTCAAGCGAAAAATCGAATCGAATATTTAAGAGTTGGTTGTGTATCACTCAGGCGCGGTTGCTGAGGTCGCGTCACTATTAGCAGCGATGCACGTATCACGAATTTGTTAGTCGTAATGTGCAACGTATCGACAATTTGGTAATGCACTGAATATTCGACAATTGTCGTGGCCACTAAATCGTCCCTTCCATTGTGATGTGTAGGACGTGATGATGATGTAGTACGAACAGTCCCATTAATGGTTTGCAGCCGTCTCTATTACCCTCACCACCGCTCCATACGGACAACACACACACACACACAGAGTATTCAGTCGACATCTCATTTCACTCAAAACCTGTTGAAGTTTGGATTGTACTAAATAACGTTGGACAACTGGTAAAATTGCATTGATTATCACGGGTCATCATGAAAAATCTTTCCGACTAACGATGTGTCGTTAGTGATTTTGATATTATACTAGGAGTGTCACTGACACAACTGGATGGAGCATTTGATATTCGTAATAATTTATTTATCAATATTCTTACAATCAACAAAATATATACACTTTTATGATACACACATTTTGTTGAATACACTACATTATAGTGCAATATATACATTAATTGTCATTAGACATATTCCACAACCTTTGCAACTCATCTCTACGATCAACCATTCGTGGACTTCTATTAATTTTTAGCAGTCTATCAAAATTAAACGCCGGTTTTAATAATAATCTTTCTAATGTTTTCACTCTTGAATACGTTAATCTAACATGAAATTCATTGCCTCCTAAATTAACAACTGCCTTATTTAATGTTATCCCTTGCGATCTATGTGTACTAACAGCATATGCTAACATTAACGGAAATTGTTTGCGAGTACAAGAAATTTCATTTTTCTTGAATGATGTCACTACTGGTACAATGGGTATTGAATTCTCGTACAGAACTGGCCCTTTATATTTTTCGAAAGATACAAGTATACATATTGGCATGTGATTGTTATAATTTTCGCATTCAACTGCTGGGTCATAAATAATATCAGTTACTATCCCAACTGAACCGTTGGCTAGTCCTTTTGTGACCCAAAGATTTCTTCTAAGGATAACTCGAGCACCTTTACGTAAACGTAATTGGGCAAATAATCCCTGAGCATCGTCAGATTTGGTAGAGAGGCTTCTGGGCAATTATGGATTGCATTGATTAGAGCCACGAGTTGTTTATTGCTTTCTAGTTTTTCATAATTAAAGCGTTCGATGTCAGCATTTTTCGACATTATGCAGACAGTATCTTTGAAATTGTCCCCGATATTGTTTACATAAAATCTTTTAGATAAGAGCTGATAATCTTGTTCAGTGATTGTTCCATTTGCGACTCTATTTAAAGTCTCTCTGAAATTTTTTTGATCATCACCTTGCTGTCTCATAATCTCCGTTACAAAAGAACACTTTTTTGAACTGTTTATGTTAAAGATTTGATTGAATGGTCTGAATATTATTACCAATATTATAAAGACTCCTGTCACAAACCGGTGGAAGTTGGGACCAATCACCGACTAAATACACGCAAAGGCCACCAAAAGGAACAGCCAAGAACGCTGCTTTGCTTGTTTGAGTCGCATATCCACTTTGAAAAACAAATTAAAACCCAACATACTGGCTTCATCAATAATAACGAACCTCACATCTTTTAATTCTTCTTAAAAAGCTATTGTTGATTCACCTTCTAAATCTTTAAAAGTTTCTCGCCTTCTCTTTGAAGTATTTATTCTTAGAGCTGAATGAATAATTTGTCCAGCAATATTGTTAGCTGCCACACCAGTAGGAGCCATTAAAAGAGTTGCATTGCAGCCAAATAGAATTCTAGAAATCGTAAATCTTCACATTCATTCTGAAGATTCCTATATCCTGTGTTGTTTTGATCATATAACACATGATACATGTTATGTTCTGCAGGGCCTTTAACAGTTGCTGCAATACGTCGAGGCATACTATAAATAATACGTATATATACATTGATGAATAAGAATGTATAGAATATGCGTATAACAGAAAAAAGCACTTAAAATAAAAAGTACAAAATTGAATAAGAAGTATAAGAATAACCATTTTAATAGAATTTGGAAAATTGAATAAAGAAGTATAAGAATAATAATTTAAATAGAATTTGGATTAAAATTTACCTGAATATTCGTTGCAATATGTAATGGAAAGTTGCAGTTGCATCAGCGACTACATAGATTCTCGTCTAAAAATTTACACTTGTTCAAACACTTAACCATAGAACAATGCTTTACTACTGTTTCAATTAAACACGTGTGAGACACGAATACAAAACGTGTATACAGCAAAATCTTATCTTAACGAGCGACACCTAGCGCGAGCGGCGGGAGCCGCACACGCACACGCAACGGCATTTGTGATACAGCAAAATCTTATTTTATCGGGTGACAGCCAGCGCGGGCGGCTGGAAGCCGCATAGGCACACGCACCGGCACGCGAGCGTCGAAATCGGGCGTTGACCGGTGAGTCGCCTAGCGCCCCGTAAGTGCGATTGAGACAGAGCGCCGTAGCTGGACCACGGTATCTCTACCTCTCTTCCTCTCACATGTTTAACCAAAGATTTTTAAAAATTAGAGAAATAAAAATTACAGCCCGGGAAGAGACTGTAACAACAAACTACTTCTTTATTGCCGATAACGTAGTACACATATAAAAAAATGATCTCCTCCCCCTTCAACTATGATTTTCATTTATAAAAAATTACCCCCTCCCCCTTCAACTACCTTTTCATTTATCGATATTTCATCTACCTTTCTACAGTGAATTATTATGACCTTCTTATCAGGATACTTTATTTATCAAAATTAAGTAATTTACTCTTGTTAAAACGTAAAACGTTGATGGTAAACTACCCCTCCCCTTAACCGATCTTCACTAAAATCAATAGGCTTTGAGTCCTCTACAACTCGGGCAAATTGCAAAAAATTATTTGATTCTGTTTTAATTTGCGGCTGCTATCGTTCGTCATAGAAAACGTTCTACATACAGACACAACGTACGCTGACAGACACACACAGAAACACTTTTCGAAATGATTTTTCTTCATGTTTTGAGGGTAGTACAACCAGAATCAGCCCTTATCTCCAAGACGATTTTCTTTCGTGATCACCATACTTTCATTTCCTTACGGAAAATGAAAGTAAAAACAACGAAACAACAGATGCTTGCTGCAATGAAACAACGGTGGTCTGTTTTGATTTTTCGCGTGTTAAGGCAAAGGTCGATGCCATTGGTATGTTTCTGTACCTTCCAGAGGCTGGTCGATTTTTTGTACCGCTATCTAGAACAATCCCGTAACGTTACTACGCCACGTCGGCAACCTTGGCTGAGTATAAATAGCAGTTTTTTGAAACCAGCCGACCAGTTTTGCGTTTAGCTATTCAGTATGTGTAACTGGACGGCATAATTAATAACGTATAATATATTTATTAATTATTTTGTGCAGGCATTTGTTATTAGTGACATTTATTAATTTTTACGATAGTCCTTATTAGTCAATTGCAAACTTGAAAAATTATTGCGTACGTGTGCCTTTGTTTATTAAAATTGTTACTAAGGCTATGAGTAACTGGTGCTTAGTTATTCATTCTACTGTTATAAGAACGCGATCGTGGTAAGAGTATTTAAGAAATATTCCATTATTTTGGTTTTGGTTTCCTGGTGTGAAATTATTTTTACTATACTAAACTGCTGTTATCTACGTAACATTATTTTTCTGTCGCTCGGTTAAATGCATGTTAAATTACGCAATTTAATTTGTTTGTGAATATTTTTAGTCAACATGATCGACAACGGTTTCAAAACACATTGTAATATTTTGTTTTTTTTTTGTACTTTGTCATATATTACCAGCACATAACTAGTAATTTATATCTTTGTTTGTGTGTTTTCCTTTTAATAGCATAAAAGCACAGCACGGCTTGCCCCCGGGAGTGGGTTAAAAGGTTGGCTAATATCTCTCTGGCTGGGGTGGGGCGTGAGTTCGCAACAGGTCTATGACCTAATGCCTAAAGTGGAGAAGAAGAAGAAGTAGCATAAAAAAAATTATCATAATATATGACACGCATGGTTATTGTCTACTGTAAGTGTAGCGTTCACTTGCATTATTGACATTAAAAAATCTTCCTAAGCCTTTTTAACCAAGAGATCATTATCGCAGACATCGAATTCTGCTCTTGGTTGTTTGAATGGATTAAGAAATGTATATTTTCGAAGTTAATATACAGTTATAATTGACACTTGATTTAAGAAATATATGGTTAACTAACGAACATTCTAGAAAACGATACAACTCTTGGGTAAGTGTTAGCATATAAATAAATGAAAGAATATATTTATTTACTTAATTTTTGTAAAGTAATTTTCCTGACGTGTTAACATATTGTTACGACGTTCTACTGATCGTCGTATGGTACAGTGGAAAACAAAACACAAGACACCGATTAAGTCACTAATCACCAGCTTTAATTTCACAGTTAAAAAGCTTGTAATCAACAAGATTGTCTCTTACAACAAATCAAATAAAAATTGTTCACACCCAATAATAATGTTAACTAATTATAATGTCAACGAGTCTCGCTCAATTATAAAACCCATAACACTTCGCCACAATACTTCGAGTCGCACTGGAATATATCGCCACTGAAACTGAACTAAGCGCCGCTGAAGTCTTGTATTTATACCCCGCTGAGATTCCAGTATATTCCATAATATGTGTATACTAGAAAACACTAGAACGTATTGATTGCAGTCTTGAACACAACGCTCGCGGACCGGTATGATCTGTAAAAGTCTCGTTGCGGACGTGTGACAAGTGTCACGTAATTGTCTTTTATCTCAAAATAGCAGCAATACGTACGCGCACACACATTATAGCCGAGCTCCGCTGGAATAGCCGAGAAAAACGTAGCATGTTCTTGAATGTCGTAACAATATTAATATTACATAAATGTACTGTCAAGGTAATTTTTGCTTTACTTGAGAGATATGTTTCGACCTTCTTGGTATTCATTGACCGTCACGTGAATTCGCTGTCTTGTGAAGTATTTGTGCTTTGGTTAAAAATTACTGTTGATTAATATTCATAGGGTTGGTGTTGGTCGCATTGTTGTCCTCGGTTTGGTAACCAATAATTTTGTTTTGTGTTTACAATACTTGGTGTTTTGAAATTGCAGGACTTGTTTTTTGACACGATCTGTTCAGACCTGTTTTGATTTGCTTTGTGTTTTATTTTTGTAAGTAAGAATTTCCTATATATTCATTATAGCGTTTTTGTATGATACACGTTTTATTTGTGTAATGTTATTAATTTTTTGGGAATTTGAGTCCTGTATTTGAAGCTCGTATTGCTAAATTAGATTTGTGAACGTTTGGTTTAATAATAATAATATGCATTTAAATTTTCATGGTACCGTTTTCATTTATTAATATATCACTCGCGCCCTGGGATAGAACATTTGCATTAAAAATGTGAATACATAATTAAAAGGCTTACGTATTCAAGGTAAGTGATTCACATCAAAGCCTCCTGGGAACAGTGTAATGAGTGATGAGTTTAATATTGATTGTAATATTGATTGATAATCATGTAATGAGATGTATTGCGTGTAATATTGATTGATAACCGGAGTGAGACGGATACGTCCGGGCGCGTCTCTGTCACGTGGTGACGACATTTGTTACTAATTGCTGAATTAATGACTTCATTAGTAATCGCAGCGAGATCGACACTTCCTCCCCCGCGTCAGTCTTCAGCGCATGCGCCGCTGCTGCACTCCGCGTCACGGCTTTGCCCTAAATACGAAACCAATAGAGATACCGGCACGCTAAACGCTCTTATCGCCGATCGTGATATAAAAACAAATGACGCTACTACGGTCCACGTGTGACTACGAAGTAGGTTATAGCAAGCGTAAGTCACGATTACACAGTGAAACGGAGTTTGGTAAATGGTATACAGCATAATCAGACAAACATTTTGATGTGGTGTTCGATTCCCGGGTGCACCACAGAATCGTCGTACGTTTTTTAGTTCCCAGGGCAACTTAGCCTTCGGAACTGAGTATCTGACTGAATGGGGAATCGGAGAATGGAGAGTTTTTTGGGAAATAATGGACAGCTAAAGCGTAGTTCTGGCCACACTACGTGTTCTTTGTATGCCGTACGGCTTACATACGGTAGCCTTACCTGTGTAACTAGTACAGTACTTTGATAGTACAAAAAGGATATATTATTTAGAGAAAGATTTTATATTGCAGATGACAAGGTAATGATACAAAAAAACAGTTACAGCGGGCGATATTTACGTTCAATAGCTTCATACAAGACTATGGGCTACAGATGTCTGCTACAAAATTTAAACGATGGCATTTCAGGGCAGGTATCCTATAAGAACTAAGATAGTTGTGAATAATCAGATTTTGGACCAGGTGAGTCTAAAATCCGGTTTAGTTGCCTCTGGGTTGTAATATCTCATATGCAACTGATACTGTCTGTGATAGTAAGCTAACAAAATTTAGACGCATCTGTGGAACGATCCATAGGTACCTGAAAAATAAAAAACGGAAGGATAATCGAATGACATTTTATAAAACTCTGGCTGTCCCCATATTCCTGTATGCTAGTGAGACATGGACTCTTGGTAAAAGGGACGTGCAGAGGATTCAGGCACCAGATGAAATTTCTAAGAGGGACGCAAGGTTGTTCTTTCTTGGATCGGAGAAGGAACGAGGATATTAGACGCGATTTAAACATTGTATCATTGCACCAGAAGATTGAAGACCACAGAAGTAGATGGTGTGAACACTTGAATCGCATGCCAGATATCCGTCTACCTGTGGCTGCCTTGGATTATCACCCTACTGAGAAGAGAGATGTCGGTAGACCGAGGAGGAGATGGGTTCCGGAACAGGTCCTTAGAGTGGTGATGATGATGATGATTTTTATATGTAATCGTATATGGGAAAGATTGCCAAGGAGAGTTATTGAATGGACTCACCAGAAAGAAGGAAAAGAGGAAGACCACCGATCATCTGGATAAAAGAAATTCAGCCTATTTTGAGGGAACGGGAAATTGAAGATCTTTGGATGGACAAGCAGAAGTGGAAGATGAGAATTCAATCACTTCTGTATTCCTTGGTTCCGGGAAATTTGCAAACATTGTACAGCCGGATTAATAATAATAATCATATATTGGATTGTAAAAGCATGCAGTATTGAGAAACCGTTCTAGGCACAGAGATAAACACTGAGTCAGACTTTAATATACCTTATGGCCGTCTCCTCACATGTTTCTATGCTGTGCGTCCTCTTTTCCGAATCCTTGAGCTTGGATTCCTCGTTTCAACCCTCCCCCGTTTACAAATTTCTTGATTTTAAATGCTTTTCTATAGCAAGATATTCACTCGTAGAAGCCATTCAAGCATTCTTAGTAAACCTGCAATCCACACTTCTCCAAACACCCCCTAAATTCTCTACTCTATTACGGTTTAACATACGTTAATTAAGCCTCACACGTCTATGTTCCATCTTTTTCCATTAATTTCCTAGTTAATCTTGATATTCGTACGCAAGGTTTCAAATATCAAATCCTACGGTCGTTATCCACCTTTTAACTTCAACATCATGCTCTGATCAATTCAGTTTTTTATTTATATTTTGGTTTTAAGTTCGCTTCTTCTAGACATTTGAAAGAATCCATCAGCTTAACAATGCGTTCGGTAGTTACGTAGATAGAAAACGTTGTGTTATGAGTCACATGTTCTGCGTTACCAATGTTTCTATGTAGACTTCGTTGGTTGTATAAGTAATTGGTTCTCTAAAGCATAAAAACATACATTTCATATCACAGCTTTTCTGAGTTAAGAGTGCCCGACCATCAGCAGGGAAATTCAATGTGAAGACCGAAAGAGCACCAAAGGGATATAATCCTTTGGAAGCTTCTCCAGTGTTCTTTTAAAGCTGATTAGAAGTATATATTGCAGAGGGTGTAGTAGTTCTCACTCCCCTGTTGCAAACTTTTAGTCGGAGAGACGAGGTTTTTAAAATTGGTAATATGTATAAGACACGGAGATAATTCCCATATTGAATGTGTTCACATACGTTTTGACAGATGAACTGAACTTTTAAATCATGTTACATGAAAAGTTCGCGGAGCGGCAACTACAGCTCAGTAGTAGAACAAAAATGTTTCGTGTGCTGCAAGATTTGTATTTTATGTGAACTCCTGTTATTTTTGAAATGTATATATAAATTTATTCATTGTTTAGAAGCTGTTTAAAATTGACGTGCCATGCGTGTTTTAAAAAACGAACAAATCAAACATCGTGTTGTGATTCTTTGCTAAAGATTGTTTACCGCCAACAGCCATTCAAAACAAACTTGTAAATGTGTCAGGACATGCTGCGATTTCAGAACCAACGGTTGTAAGTAGGCACTTGAGTTTAAACGTGGTCGTACGAGCATTGAAACGTGGTAGCACTGGACGCCCAAAAAATGAAACAACTCCAGATGCGGCAGCCATCTTGCACAACGCTTTTTCACACCAAGTTCTTGAGTTAAAGTATGATGCACATGCTCATATTAGATTCCTGTGATTACAGCAATGTCATCCACTTCTCTATCTGCGACCTTCCAATATCCTATGAAATTTTTTCAATAATGCCATTTTTTGTTGCACTTTTCGGACATCCACTGCTGGGATCGTCTTCAGTGCTTGTACGACCATGTTTAAACTCAAGAGTGCCCCAGTTACTGTTGTTTCTGATGGTCCAGCATCTCCTAACACATTTACAATTTCGTTTTGATTTTCCATTGGCGCTAAAACGTTTTCTAACAGAGAATTCATCACAACACGTTGTTTGTTTTTGTGCATTTTAAAAACACGCGTGACAGAAAAATTTCAAGCAACTGGTAAAGAGTGAATAAATTGACAGATATATCTGGAAATTAGCAGGTGTTGACGCGATATATACGTCTTGCAGCACATGAAAAATTTTAGTTCTACCACTGAGATATAGACGTCGTTCCGCGAACTTTTCAAATGACCCTCGTACTCTTTGCGATCATATTGTATTCAGAAAATTATATAACAATACAACCATCTATCGTCAACCAAGTGGTGTATGAAAGAACAGGAGACAAAATTAGTTATTAAAGTTTTTGGGGAACAGGCGACCTCAAGTTAAAAACAAGAAATTTTATATAAATATTTTATAAGCTGCAGCAGAAGTTGCCAACGGTACTGTAATTTATAGTATAGTACTACATTTTTGGTCATTGTACTGTATACTGTTAAAAAATGCATAGTACACAAAGTACAAGGCTAGTCGAATAGTTTCCGACCATTTTGAATAGTACGGGAACCGGTTGTGAAACTGTATTGCAACTCGGTAGCAAATGAGAAGGGACGTTTTGACGTGTGACTGAATGATTTTTAAATTATTTGACAATTTAGTTAGTTGTGAAATTCTGTGGTGTAAGCACATGTTGTCTGTGACATTCGTATGCCTAATGTGTCAACGACTAGACAAGCGATTCGGTGTTAAATTTAGTATAAAACTTCAACACTCGTCCGCGCAAACTGTTACAAAGATTCAGAAGGACACAATACACAGCGTGATACACAGATTAAATTATGTTTTTTTGGCGATTTAATTACTGCTGTCGCCGCCTCTAGCATCCTAGCTTCTACTGGCGCCGGTCTAAACGGTCCTGTTTTGTAAGTCATCTTGCATTCATTGCATCTTCGACGTCCATTTTCCATAAATGTTTAGGTCTTTTTTTTCCTTCTAGAGGTTGGAGTCCATTCCCAGACCTTCCTTGGCCATCTCTCATCCGACATTCTTTTTAGGTGTTTGAACCAATTCAGTCTTCTTGCTTCTATTGTTTCTATAACGTCAATGTCGATTCCCATCGCTCGTCTTATCTCTACATTTCTCACTCTATCTAGTCTTGTTAGTCTAGATACAGCACCTCCGCCAGTAATCCATCTCCATAGCTCATGTTTTGCATTTATTTCTGTTATTAATTTCCCACAGTTTTGGTCCGTATAGGCCTTTACTTTCAACTATAGTTTTATATATTCTGATTTTATTGTTTTTTTGTTATTCGTGGACACCAAAGCAGACTGTTTAACTGTTTTGTTGCTGTCTTAGTATCCGACAACAATAGTGTCCCTATTCTAATTTTTATTTCTTGGTTGCTGTCACCACCCGAAAATTATGGTATAAACGCTTTAAAAATCCGGGAATCTGTTGAAAGAAATCCACGTTCTGAAAGGCCTTTAACCAGCAGAACACTTGAAAATGTTAAACGCTTGCGGGCTGCGATACAAAAAAACCGACGCCTGACAGTGCAAGAATTAACAATGGTCTGGCGATTCCGCGGACTTGTATTTCGGAGATTTTGATGACAGATCTTGGAACGAAACCCGCAGAGTTCGTGGCACGGTTGCTGTCGCAAAAGTTGCACAATATTGTCTCAATGCTGCTAATACTGACCAAACTTTCTCAAAAACTAAAGACAACTTGTGAATTTATGGCTGTCACCCCCCTAAAAAGCCTAGTCTTCCCAATATGGAAGAGAATTATTAATATTATAGTCACAGACTAAACGTACTTACAGGAGGGTCTTACAACAACTAACTAATAATCCAGTATGTTAATGAATTTTCATGCTTGCGTTAATAGCTCTTATCTGATTGCTACCGAGTTACTATGCATTTGCACATCCTGTTCCTGTTCCTGTTCCTATTCAAAATGGTCGGATACTTTTCGATCAGACGGCGTATATTATACTTTTGGATTTATATCTCAACGGTGTATTATTTTCCATTTTAATCACTGCATTGAATCCGGCAACGATTTTATGTTGAATGCATGATGGTGAGAAAATTATTTAAAAAAATATGCAGTCAAATTTGCAACGAGCTTAAGTTCTATATATATTTAGAATTTCAAAAGACCTTTTGTAGTGAAGCAAAAATGTAGTGTTTTTTTTTTGTTACAAAACAAAAGAAAGTATTGAAGAAGATGAAAACTAAACTCCCATTTTCCCTTTAATTAAAATGAAGAATACTAATATTTTTAAATTATTTGATTTTACAGTCTTGAAATTTTGTTTTGAATCATATTGTCCGTAAGTATGTAGGCTAACCTACAATCTGATACAATGGCCAGAGAAGTCGATACGTTGCATGTTACAGTGTAATATCGGTCGACAAGCGTTTTGGCTTCAAATTATTGGCTGTAACTAACGAAGGGAAATTCCCTTTTCTATGACTCAACCGCGCGCGGATTCCGCACTATTGATCAGTGAACTATTATTGTCGACAAGCGGTACGTAAACGGTCACACACACACACACACACACACACACACACACACACACACACACACACACACACACACACACACACACACACACACACACACACACACACACACACACACACACACACACACACACACACACACACACACACACACACACACACACACACACACACACACACACACACACACACACACACACACACACACACACACACACACACACACACACACACACACATGTTACTAATAATGTGGATCAGTCACTATGTAATCACGCTATCTTGTGAGAACCGTTTTGGGCGCTAAATTGGTGTCCGAAGCTCTTTGAAGCAACTGGAAAAAATCGTGTGAGGGTTAGAATTTACTTATGGTTAGTTTTAGGTTTTGATAACACTCACAGAAATAAAAATAAGAAACAAAACCATTTGATGCCTAGGCAGATTCAAATGGATACAATTTGCGATGCAATTTATAAAACCCTGAACATAAAAAAACGGATTATCTTTACTGGCCATAAACATTTACATGGCCGTGTTTAGCTCTGTGACGTGAAGTAAGAGGAAGGGGGCTATGAAAAAGTGTTTGTGGAGTACGTATTTTTGTGCCAATGAGACATGCCTGATTCTTATTTCAGGCCCTATTCACAGCGCAAACTGACATCTGCTGACATACGCATTTACAAATTCCACATCTGGCAGTTTTACTGACAGTTCGTATGAATCAAAGGGGTATTTTCATTTTTTTTTGATCGACTTTTATCGAGCAAGGAGTAAAATGTTTGACAGCTTCCCCCGTGCTCTGAAATAATGAACTTGATTGGGCAATGGTTACTTCAGAATTGCAACTATCTTGAATGTCTCAATTCTACAGAACTGGCTGAAATAATTAAGCAAGCAGTAGTGTCTATATTTTATAAATACAAAGGTATTACTGTATTTGAAATATCTACCAGGCTGTTTGGCCGTGGTCTAAGGTTTACATTCAAACGTGGTCAGCTTCACCACAGTACTGTGGGCCTGACATACGACACCCCGCGTTAGGTTGACTCGAATATCCACTGAAGACGGCAGCCAGTGGTGCTGAAACGTTTGGTTTGAATGTAAACCTTATACCACGGCCAAACAGCCCTGTAGTTATTTCAAATACAACTCACACCGGCCGCGAAAGCCTTAGAACAATATTACAAAGGTATTACAGTGGGATATTTCATGAGGAAGCGAGGTGACAACAGACGCATCTGCACACGGAAGTGAACTATTTTCTGACTCAGTGAGCATAATAAATCCGTGCTCTGTTAAATTCTGACACCATAAATGGGACGTCTGTTTACATTTACGCAATAGCTATGGTAACGTTAAAAACACGATTTAAAGTTCCACTTTCAAAAAATATCAGCGTCTTCTTACCATGTTTTTCACTTTCATCGTAACAATGATTTTAGCTTTCATGGAACACCGGACATTTACCAGACGAAGTACCACTTTTACAGTTTTAAAGTAACGTTTTAGTTACAAAAAAATCGTCTTCAGGCGCATGTAAATTTTTATACGACCATAGAAAGATATAAATTGTATTGTATTGTAAAAAATTACTCTTGCAATATCTCTTATAGTGTACTAAATATTAATCAATTTGGTAACAATTATTGGAAAAAGATTTTTCAGCGTTCAGGATATGTAACATACTAGCTATTGCCCGCGGCTTCGTAAGCGAATATTTGACTATTAATAAGTATTTTAATATAATTTTTATTGTCTATATCTATATGGCGTTCTGTCAGCTCGTATAACAATTTTGTACTCATTAGTCAAATTCTCTCCAAAGCTGTTTTCAACACTTGTACTATTTTAACTTGTACTAAATTATTATGTTAGTGCAACAGCCTTTGGAGATTTAAAAGTACCAATTTATAAAACCTTTGGAGATATTTATAAAGTACGGTACCTGTTAAATCAAAATCGCTGAATTCTTTATTTTAAGTGTTACTTTGTTAGAAGTATTGTATAACGCATTAAACGTTATGTTTTCCTCAAAAATGGCTTTTATTTATTTCAGCAGTAAACTAAAAACCAAAACCGTTGAGACCTAACCTCACAAATTAAAAAAACACGTATTTTTGCTTTTCATTAAGTAATAGGTCAATTTACAATTAGTACACTTCTTCTTTTCTACATCGTAATATATCGATACAATCTGCAGGAATGGATAAATGTACAGTTCCGATGCCGCTAAATATAATTTGTTTATTTACTTGTTACTATGGTAATTAATTCTGGTCTCCATGGTGTTGTTGATATCTTTATACGCGTCAACGAAAGGGCATAATTAAAAGGGCCTAAATCGTGCGAACGGGGCAGAATATCAAATTCCAAGTTACACAGTGTTTTTTGCCTTGTGTCAAAGGATACCTGTGGAAAATTTGGTGGCAACCGGTGTAACGGTGTGGATTTGTATTTAGTACACTTTTACTTTTATATATATATATATATATATATATATATATATATATATATTACATTTAATATTTATACATAAATTTACCTCAAGATGTTATTTTTCTATTTGGAACATGTTTCGGGTACTATCTTGTACCCATCCTCAGCCTTCCGGTTTTTTTGTCTGGTGAAGTACATATGTGTTGTTGGTTGACTATTATTATTGTGGCTTCCTGTTGGCTTCTGGTATTTCAAGTTGGTTTTATTGTGTGTGATTGTGGTGTATGTGTTAGTTTTTTGTGTATTTTCAATGTTGAGTGCTTTGAATATTGTGTCATGTTTTGTATTGATTTGTATTTGTTCAGGTATTAGTTTGTTTTCTGTTTTATGTTTGTATATTTGTAAATTTTCCCATATGTTCATTATGGTGCCTTTGTGTGGTATATGTTTTATTAGTGTTACATTGGTTATGTCTGGGAATTCATGTCCTGTGTTTATTGCATGTGTGGCTAAATTGGATTTATATATTTCTGGTTTTTTGTATGCATTAAGTGTTCAAAATAACGTTTTTTCAGCTGTTTTTTTGTTTGTCCTATGTAACATTTATTGCAATCTTGGCATTAAATTTTGTATATACCGTTAGTTGTTGTATTACCTTTGTTGTGTGGGCTATTTAGTTTTTGTAAATTATTTTTATTAGTTTTGTATGCTATTTTTATATCTGTGTTTTTAAATAGTTTTGTTAGTTTTATCATTTTATTATTTATGTATGTGAATGTGGCCCATTTTTTGTTGTTGTTATTATTTATGTGTTGTTCATTTTGATTAATTCTTAATTGTTCAGTTTTTATTTTATATTTGATTTTATTTTCTATTTAGTTTAATTGTATCCATTTTCATAACCAATTTTGTATATTATATTTCTTTCTTTGTCAGTTTCTTGTTTGTTTAGGGGAATTTTGTACATTCTGTTAAATAGCGAATAGAATGCTGCCATTTTATGTAGTGGTGGGTGGTCAGAATGGTTAGGTATAATGATGTTAGTAGAAGTTGGTTTTCTATATATTGCGTATACATATTGCATGTATGTGGTTGTTGTATCTTGTGATGGTTATGTCTAAATAGCTGATTTTGTTATGTTTTTCTTTTTCTTCTGTGAATCGTATTTTAGGATGTATGTTATTGATTTGTTTCAGTATGTTCTCTGCATTTGTGTTTTTGATATTTGATACATGATACATCATGTAGATGATGGGCTATATGTAGTCTATCAAATAACAAAAACACAAACGCAGAGAACATACTGAAACAAATCAATAACATACATCCTAAAATACAATTAGGAGTATCAGTAGGGTTACGAGTACGTTATCTTAGCAACGAGTTGCCCGTTTGCTAAAATCCTATTGGGTACTAAAACTCAAATAATTAAGTTAAATTATTAATTAAATAGTGCTATTCTCGCGAGAGTCAAGATATCCTCATAGGGTGAGGTGTATTTACCGGAATACATCTGTGTGAACGCGAGGACACATCAAGGCTCGGGAAGGTGTACGTACAATACACCTAAACTACATTAATTTAAATTAAAACCCATTATCGAGCCCTGAGTAAAAGAGATAAACGCTATCGGTGTATCGGCGTGCGTGCGTGTGAGCGGAGTGTCCACGTGTCATCAGAGCAGCAGATTTCAGCAGGTAGCGAGAGGTAGCAGATTCAACAGTGAAACCCGCGAGAGGAGCCAGTACAACGGTTCAACGGTGTCCTAAAAAGAATTCAATGACCAAGTAAAAAAATAGACATTTAAGAGAAAAAAAATTCAATTCATTTACAGACATTAATAAATTAGAATAAATAAATTTTGTCAATCACAAACCATTTTAAATTTGTTTAAAATATATACCTTACTCCAGGTAAAAGACTCTATTATTATTGTGTTTTTAATACTATGCCTTATATTTGTTTTGTTGTTGTTTGTGTTGTTTGTTTTGTTTAGTTTATATTTGTGTTAAAGATTACCTGTGAAAAATTTGGTGCCAACCGGTGTAACGGTGTGGATTTGTATTTAGTACACTTAAATCCTCAGACTTTTACTTATATATATACATATATATATATTAGAGTTACCAATTACACTTAAACATAGAATCAAAGTGAGTTCGAACTTTTAGTAGCATAGACCTATTAAATTACAAATTTTAATAAATTAAATTATTTAATAAATCAAAAATTAAAAACTAATTGGTGATTATAGTACGATGATTTTAAAATTTTCAGTAAATGTTATTTTTTAATTTTAAAAATTACAATAATGTTAAAGAACAAGCAGGTTTTAGAGTTGGTAGATCAACTTTAGATAATATTTTCTCCTTACAGCAAATAATTTAAAAGAAAACAGTTCGATCACAACCTCTTCATTATTTTTTATTGACATTGAATAGAAAATTGATACAGGAATATCAGAAATGGGGAATAAAGGTAAGTATGAATAAAACAAAATACATGGCAATAGGTGACCTTCATCAAGCCTTCATATTGGAGGAAGACATGGAGAAGATCTCATATTCAGAGGAACACAAGTATTTAGGGGTAAAAGTTACGGCTAATGGGAAGCAAGACAAAGAAATAAAATCCAGAATTAATTTATGAAAGATGGATATATCTAAATTAAATGGAATCCTGTGGGATAAGCAAATTACGGAAGAAACTAAAACCAAAATATTTAAAACCATTGTTAGAAGTATCATGACTTACGGCTCAGAAGTTTGGACTACTAATAAACACACAAGAACAAAATTAATGACAGCAGAGGTAGACTTTTGAAGACGTTCTGAAAGAGTATCCAGACGTGAGAAAATTAGAAATGAAGCCACTGAGGATAGAATGATTGTGAAAAATTCAATTGTTGATTTTTTCCAAACAAAATAATTACAATGGTATGGACACACGATAAGAATGGCACAGGAAAGGTTGCCAAGGAGAGTTATGAAATAGACCCTACCAGGAAGAAGGGAAAGGGGAAGACCACCGATCACCTGGATAGAAGAAATTCAGACTATATTGAGGGAACGAGAAATTGAAGAAGATGTTTAGGTGGACAAGCAGCAGTGGAAGATTAGAATTCAATCACTTCTCTAATCTTTGGTTCCGGAAAATGTGTAAACATTACACAACCGGAATAATAATAATAAAATTGCAATAATCAATGATTCGTAAACTTGATAAAAACATAAAAATTACTGAAACTAATTATTGATAATTAACAAGATTAATTACAACAATTACTAAATTTCACTTATAACCGTGGTTAAGGGGATCAACTTTAATTGTAAACTCAACGTTATCTTCAGAAAATAAAAGTAGTTTTTAACTCGGAAAACTTCTCCGTTCAGAAAATAATCTTATCAGAAGTACAGTGTGCACTTGCTGTAAAAACCTGTTGATGGCGTGTTAGTTTAGAATTAGGCACAGTAACTCTTAGTGTATTTCAGAACCTAATATGTTTATCATAATTATATAAATCAACAGAATCTTTTATAAAGATTAATCTGAGAAAACTGTAAACATAATTGTCTGAATGGGAGGATCCCTAACAAGAAAAAGAATTATGTGCCTTTCTCCCTAACAGATTAATCCATACTCCATCTTCGACTGTATGTGTGTTAAACATTAGTCGGTAATCAGAATAATAACATTAAACAGAGCACACACATGTCACACAAACAAACAGAATGTAGGCTATACACACGCGCGCGCGCACACACACACACACACACACAAAGATCTCGTTTCTTGTAAACTAAATTTAAATTTGTTTCATGTGCAATACTTTCCTTCTACTAGGAATATTTGTTTACTACATAAATGTCTTTAGTAACTACTTTTTTTAACATTACATATTTATTTTGGTAAATCACTTTTTATTTTAGAAAACGAAAATAAAATATGTTAAAGAAAAAGTATGTTCTCGTATAAATATGTGTTTGAACCCCCCCCCCCCCACAGACAAAACGATGTGTACAGATTTTATTGTTTTGTGGATATGCAGCAAAAGAAATAGAATATTCATTCAATCCTAACGTGATCCTGATTGTTTAATGCACAGTCATAACTCAAAACGTGAAATGCAGTGAGTGATAATATATAAATAACATGTTACATATTATTTCTGAAGATCCTACAACTATCAAGGGAGTCTTGTGGCGTCGAGTTTCGTGCATCACGCGTGATCTTGTCATATATGCCTACTGCGCCACCCAGTGTTACACACTCCCCGACTGGGAAGTCTGCCCAGTCACTACCCCAAGTCAAGACAATACCCAGTCACCTATGAGTTGTTCTCTACCTCGTTGTTACGATTTGTAATTAACGTACTGAACAAAACGTTGAATTGCGAAGTGTATTAAATTTCTTTTCTTATAATTTTTGATTAATTGATATTAATAACTGTATTGACTTTTGTTGTTTATTGTGAATGCCGGTTAATGAGAATTGTGCCTGTATTGTCTACTCCAAGTTTGTAACATTCTACGTAAAGCGATTCCATACGAAATACACAACACGGTATCTAACATTTAGGTGGTGAAATTGTTAGATGTTGTCTGCCGCGGTTGTGAAACCTTAGGCAGTGTGAAATATGTAACCCACCAACAGGTTGATAAGCCTTTTGTTGCGTGGGGGACGCGACCATTATTCATACGGGTCCACTTTCCTCTGCTTTCCATTATCACTCCATTAACGCTGAAGACGCACTATTTCTGCCAAATATTTTAACAGATTTTGCGACACGACTAACCTGGGGTGCGGCGCGCTCACACACGTTGACTGGTTCCGTTTGTTTTTCACGGATGTCCGACGTTAAATTTATTAAACAAGGCGGAAAAAATTATTACGTTGTAGAATTTTAAACGCGGCTGTTGATGACGATATTATGTTCCTGGTAATATCGTCTCTATGTGAAACTAAAATAAGTGAAACTCCTATGCTTATTTTACAGAGACCTAAAGAGTAAGCGACTAATTTTCTACATAAACTTCAATTATTGATTACGTTTCTGCTACACGCAACAAATATTTTTCAAAATATGGTTTTCTACGTATAAGTATGTTTAATTTGTATAGCGAGTGATCTGAGCGCAACATAATGGTCCTACTCTTATTTTTAAAAGTGTGCCCTTAATGATCTTGGTTTTTGGAAACAAAACAAATTATTCTACCCACTTTTCAAGTAATTTAAATTCATTCATATTAAAATATATACTTCTGTTCTAATAAAATCTGAATAAAAACATATCTTGTAAGTAATTACGTCCGATTTTCTTCACGTTTTTTATAGTCCGATTTTATAGTACCATTCTTTTATGAGTTTGAATTAGCAGGTTACAACAATTGGTTTTGTAATTCAAGAGTTACAATCTTGCTGACACGTTTAAAACATTTATTATTATTTTTTAATTATTATATTTTGTCTCATGATTTTGAAACTTGATAGGAAATTATATAGGAAGAATAAAATCGATAAATTCTTATTACCAAACATGATTGGGACCAAGAATATTTAAAATAGACTGAGTATTTGATTGCTGATTAATTAGTTTTAGTATTTGCAATAATAATAATAATAGTCTATATATAAATTTAAAATATAAAATAGACTATAATAATATTTATTATTAATATTGACTTAATAATAGAATATTACTTTTTAAATAAACGTACTTATTAATTAATTAACAACAAAGACGTATAAAATTTGTGAGAAGGTTGTGTTGTCAAAATAAGTTACTGTGATCTATTTTGCTTCGCACCTTATGGTATTGTCAACCGAAGTCTAAGAAACGTCTCTGGCATTTCCACTTTCATTTCTATGCCTGAAATGCACAGCATTTCTGTGCCTGAAATGTGAGTTATTTTTTAAACTACGGTATAATTTGTCTTCTTGTTGTTTTGTGTTTCAGACATATTAGCGATAAACTGATAGATGTAAAATATCGAGGTTTCAGATTATGTGTGGAGTCATGCATAGAACACTGAAGAAAAAGACAAGGAAAGAGACGAGACTTACATTTTATAAAACAATGGCAGTGCCTGTTTTACTGTAAGGATGTAAAACATGGATTCCTACAAAGAAGATTAAAAACCAGCTTCAAACTTTTGAAATTAAGTTTCTGAGAACAATAAAGGCTTGCACGAGACAGGATCGTGTGCGCAAGAGGATATTAGAAAAGAGTTACAGGTATTCTCCATAAATGATAAAATCCAGACATATCGCAGGGAATGGCTATAGCATCTGGACAGAATGGAGAATGGAGACGACTACTTAAGGTCGCTTCGATATAGACCCTTTGGTACAACAGACGTAGGAAAGCCGAGAGTGAGATGGAGAGGTACTCTATGAAGACGGAACAGGCAAAGTTCCGTGAGGTACAGAAGAAGAAGACTGTTAGATATGATGTGGATAGCTCTTAGAGTTTTACTTAGAAAGTGACCGAATAAAAGTTTAATATTTTCTCATTCTACAACTAACGATGCAGAACGTCGTAGGGTTCTGGTCACGCGACGAGAAAACTTATTGCTCAAATGTTCTATAATTATCAAAATCTAGTAAGAAAAGTCTGTTTACTTATAAGCTGAGTCACCTGCCTCAGCCTGACCTGAGTCAACTTGACTTGTCTGATTTAGGTGGTCACCATCGTCTAACACCTGACGTTAGCGAAGCACGATTTTTCACTAATGATGGCAGTCGATGGTACTGCCGAAAAGTCTGTTTTTGTTGAAAACAGTGGACCACGGCCAAACACTCCGGGAATAAATTTCAAACATTGACTCTGGCCATGTAAGGCTACGAAATATAATCATCTGCAGTGCTTTTCAAGTTTTATTTACAAAGTGATCGAGAAAAATTTACCTGTTAATGCCTCAACTAATAATGTCGGGATGTTCAGCCAGAGCTGATAGGAATCTGATCACGTGGGAAAGCCTACTACCCGGATGCTCTGTAATTATCATCTAACATAACGTAAACCCTTCGTCGATAGGAAGTGAAGTATTATAAATCGATTAACTAACCTCGAGGCGGACGAGTGAGTTGCGAAATAAATCATTTTATATTGTGCGCGCACTGTGTACGTGCCCAAAGTAGCTAATACAGTCATAAATAAAAGCCTGCACAGTAGGTAAGCTAGACTAGGCTTACATCATTACATCATAAAATAATTAATTCGTTTTGTTTCAGACCAGTCCGACTGTATAACGAATTATATAAATATGCGCGCGGGTGTGTGTCTGTGGGAGGGATGTTGGGAGATCTTAGGAAGACGGACAGGGAACAGCACTAATTAGTATTGTTACGTAATGCGGAAAAAGTGTTTACCATTACACAACATTCTACGTGTTTCTCGGATGTTCCAGTGGAATTTGGCTGTAATGCTGTGTGCGTACGTGATCTCAACATGCGTTAGCGAAACTTTTCTAGACTTCGCCGGCCGCGCGAAATGTGTCATAGCCGCAAATAATTACGTTCTAGTGTGGGGTAGTATGGATTTTCTGGAATTTTAGCGGGGTATAAATATAAGCAATCAGCGGCGCTTAGTTCAGTTTGAGTTGCGATTTATTCGAGTGCGGTTGGTAGTATTGTGGCGAAGTGTTTTATAATTGTGCGAGACTCGTTGACGTTATTATTGCGTGTGAACAATTTTTATTTGATTTGTTGTAAGAGACTATCTTGTTGATTATAAACTGTTTAAGTTCGGTAATTAAAGCTGATGATTAGTAACTTAATTGGTGTCTTGTATTTTGTTTTCCACTGTACCATACGACCGTCGTAACAGTATACAGAATTTTGCTGAAAAATTAAATGTTTCATCAAAAGCACAAACACGGATCCAAATTAAGTTAATTACTAAAAGACACAGTAAAGCTAGGTTTATGAACCTGCTGTACGAATTCCTAACTGTACTGAAACACGTTTTCAACAGAAAGACTAAACCATTAGTTACCGCTGGGCGGTGGGGTTTGCGTGGATGTCAGCTGCTCTGCACGGCATAAATGAAAAACGTGAAAGGAAACTCGCAGGAAACAAACGATGGTGTACAGCGCCGTCCAGGACGTCATTAGACGCAGGATACACCGGGCGGCGTGTAACCGCTCTCATTATCGCAGGACAAAATTCAATATACGCACCTTCATAACAACAAGAAGCATAGTTAAACTTATAAGAAAATTAACGTGTTCTTTGGAGTGTTTTTAAGAGGTTTTATTTATGTATGTCTCTAGCTTTTTTGTTGTGGTAGTTTTCAAGTTTCCTGTAACAATAGCAATATATATTAATTTTATAAGTATAGTTCACAGACACTCTACAATATCAGAGAATTATCATTAAATTAACGTATAATACATTTGTATTTTGATATAAATATTTCGACTCATGTAATGTTGCTTTATGCAAGCAGCTGTTTTGACGGTTATATAAAAATTGTCTAATGTTTGTTTCATTTATTCTTAATAATATTTAATTTTTTGTATATAAATCAACTTGTTTTTATTTTTTATTTCGTTAGAGTATTATTGTTGTTGTGTTTCTATATTTTGAGATTTTTCAGATTCTACAAGGTGATGGCTCTTCACACACTTCTTTATGGATCTGAGAATTGGAATTTAACGGAAGTCCAGGCCAATCTCATCCAAGCAGATAAAATAAGGTTTCTTAGGCACGTGGCAGGGTATACTCTCCATGATCATAGAAGAAACACAGATAAACGGTAGGAACTGTATATTAGTCGACAGGACCGCCCAGTATCGGCTGACTTGGTGGGAACATCTTTGCGAATGGATGACTGCCGCATCCCCAAACAACTATGGAACTATAAACCGAGGGGACGGAGAGGTGTGGGACGTCCGAGAATGCGCTGGAGGGACCAGCTGTAATAGTTGCCTATTTCAGACCGGAAGAAACCATCCTTGGTTTAAACCTTGAATATGATGATGATGATGACAAAAGGAAGAGAGTAAGATCGATACGTGACTGGGGAAGTGATACTGAAAAAGAGTAAGTCTGTATATTGACTTATGTAGAAGTAAGCAAGAATATTCTGTGCTGAAACTAAGCACAGAAAAGATATGACAGCCATATGAATCCATTACTTTAGAAAGGTAGACTGAAAAATGTTTTAAAAAATGTACTCTTCTAAATTGTAGGCCTATTTCCAATTGTTGTCAGTTGAAAACATACGGGAATAGTAGTCGATATAAAGTGTAGGCGCTTTACACTGACTGAGTCGAGTGTACCAAGTGCACTATATGCATACATATGAAGGTAGATCTATTATATGGATGCCATAGGAAACTGGGAAGAATGCAGTTCTGCGCTACGGACAATAGATTTAGCTGCAGCAAATGTACCTTGTCAAACGTAAAAAAAAAAAATAAGTAAGTATGTATAGAAGTTGAAAATATATAGGCGCGAGTGTGAGTGTGTTTGTGAAAGAATGAGAGAGGGTGAGAGAGGGAGGGAGGGTGGGAGAGAGAGAGAGAGAGAGAGAGAGAGAGAGATTATTTCTATTACGTACGTAATTTGTTCCTGCGTGTTTTACAATATTCAGAAAAATTCTCGAGCACATTCGTTTGCATGGAAGCCGCTATTGGTTGTACACTACAAAAGAACGACGTGGACAGTTGTAACGGTTGATTAAATTAGACGGGATTCAAACTGGGACATGTCGTCGACTGAGAGTTCGACCAATACAACCACTTTGGTTATGTAGATTAAGTCTTACCGTAGAAGAAATCGGTGGCAATAACCATCCAAAAATGGACTGTTTCCTTACTGTTCACATCCAGTTTTTGCACTTAAATTTGTATTGTATTTTAATCATTATCCATTTAAATAATACTCTCTTCCATACTCATTTTATCTTGTTTCGGTTTCAAGGTATTAGTTCCAAAGACTTCATATTGGCCACTGATTTTTTCTTACCTACATTTATTTTCTTATTAAAAAGAATTGTAAATCGTATTTGCTAGTTAAACACTTAAGCGTCCTGCTGGCTACACAACCTCTCTTGTATGCCAAAAGGCTAATGTAATACTGTCCAGTCTACTTTTGCTTTAAACTCCTAAACTATTTCAGTGGGGGAAACAGGAGTCTTCTTCTTCTTCTTCTTCTTCTTCTTCTTCTTCTTCTTCTTCTTCTTCTTCTTCTTCTTCTTCTTCTTCTTCTTCTTCTTCTTCTTCTTCATCATCACACGAACAGGCCAGCCGAGGACCACGCAAATATCATTTCCTTTACTTCTCCTCCCAGAAGGCCCTCATTCGCACACTATGCGCCGCCTTCCTTTCCACTGTCCACACGTTTCACGTCTTCTTCTCACCGCAGAGAACCTCAAGATTTTGAATTTTGTTTCTGTATGTATTTCTACCCACACATTCGTACAAATAGTAACCAGTTACATCATTTCCTCCTTGAGTTGTTTGGTGTATCCGTTCAGACTGGAAAGTTGCCAAGTACATTTCAAAATTTGTTTATTTAATCTGGACCGATCCATCTGAACTATATGTCCAAGGAATCTCAGTCTTTCAGTCTTTTCCTTCGGAAAGCCGTTTCCAGATCTTCCAGATCCCTGTACAGCTCTTCTTTGGGTCTATGCCTGTACCCATCTTTGTATTGTATTGTATGAGGCGTTTTTTTTTGTACCCTGTACCTGTACCCTGATTTTTTTGTATGAGGCGTTTTGGGATATGTGTTCCCCAAGATATTTAAATTGTTAGTATACTTTACTTCTTCTTTCTTCTTCTTCTTCTTCTTCTTCTTCTTCTTCTTCTTCTTGTTCTTCTTCTTCTTCTTCTTCTTCTTCTTCTTCTTCTTCTTCTTCTTCTTCTTCTTCTTCTTCTTACTATTACAATCGTCATCATTTACACTATTATTATTGTTATTATTATTATTACTATTACAATGAATAATAATTATTTAAGTATAATTACAATTCATTAATATTAACTTCACCCAATGGGCATTAGACAATGACGGAAAATTAGAAGGAGCCCGATAAGGGCGCAGTGGGTTCCACCGTCAAGTAATACGCTAAGCGGTTCCAGGATGCATATGAATGCCTAGTGACAGATTTTTTAGTGGGTGAGAATCCCACACACCAGGGGACACACGTTTCCTCTTACGGTGCATAAAGCATTTTGCTCTTTTTATTTTCCCGTTATTATTATATACACATTTAAAATATTAATAAATTCTAAACGCGTTTTATTAAAATAAGTTATTAAGAGCTAAACATTTGTTAACATATTAATAAATTTATACACATAATTAGTCATGTGATCACAAAAGTGATAGATGAATTTAAAATAAAATTATGAAAAAAGTATGAGTATAACTAGGAGAAAATATGTAGGCCTATACCCTTGGCAGGACTGCGTTGCAGAAGTTGCTTATTTCCCAACATAAATATGTAGGCCTATACCCTTGACAGGACTGCGTTGCAGAAGTTGCTTGTTTCCCAACATAAATATGTAGGCCTATACCCTTGACAGGACTGCGTTGCATATGTTGCTTGTTTCCCAACATAAATATGTAGGCCTACACCCTTGACAGGACTGCGTTGCAGAAGTTGCTTATTTCCCAACATAAATATGTAGGCCTATACCCTAGACAGGACTGGGTTGCAGAAGTTGCTTGTTTCCCAACATAAAAAAGTAGGCCTATACCCTTGACAGGACTGCGTTGCAGAAGTTGCTTCTTTCCCAACATAAATATGTAGGCCTATACCCTTGACAGGACTGCGTTGCAGAAGTTGCTTGTTTCCCAACATAAAAAAGTAGGCCTATACCCTTGACAGGACTGCGTTGCGGAATTTGCTTGTTTCCCAACATAAATATGTAGGCCTATACCCTTGACAGGACTGCGTTGCAGAAGTTGCTTGTTTCCCAACATAAATATGTAGGCCTATACCCTTGACAGGACTGCGTTGCAGAAGTTGCTTGTTTCCCAACATAAAAAAGTAGGCCTATACCCTTGACAGGACTGCGTTGCAGAAGTTCCTTATTTCCCAACATAAATATGTAGGCCTATACCCTTGACAGGACTGCGTTGCAGAAGTTGCTTATTTCCCAACATAAATATGTAGGCCTATACCCTTGACAGGACTGCGTTGCAGAAGTTGCTTGTTTCCCAACATACAAAAGTCGGCCTATACCCTTGACAGGACTGCGTTGGAGAAGTTGCTTATTTCCCAACATAAATATGTAGGCCTATACCCTTGACAGGACTGCGTTGCAGAAATTGCTTATTTCCCAACATAAATATGTAGGCCTATACCCTTGACAGGACTGCGTTGCAGAAGTTGCTTGTTTCCCAACATAAATATGTAGGCCTATACCCTTGACAGGACTGCGTTGCAGAAGTTGCTTATTTCCCAACATAAATATGTAGGCCTATACCCTTGACAGGACTGCGTTGCAGAAGTTGCTTGTTTCCCAACATAAAAAAAGTAGGCCTATACCCTTGACAGGACTGCGTTGCAGAAGTTCCTTATTTCCCAACATAAATGTGTAGGCCTATATCCTTGACAGGACTGCGTTGGAGAAGTTGCTTATTTCCCAGCATAAATATGTAGGCCTATACCCTTGACAGGACTGCGTTGCAGAAGTTGCTTATTTCCAAACATAAATTTATAAAGTAGGTAAAATTATAAAATTTCCATTTATATTATTGTTAGAATTTTTATCTTATTTTTAAGATAAAGTGATAAAGTGACTTTTTTCAAAGTGACGAATTTGAATTTTATAGAAGTATGTAATAGACACATGCACCCACTCAGGCACAATATGTTTCTAACGAGCGAACAAATTATCCATGTACATTACTTTTATGTATATTCCACACAAAACTAACACACTTGGAAACATTATTTGTCGGGCCGTTAGCCCATGGTCTACTGTTTGTGTGGACAGACGTTCGGCCGCACCATGGAAGGTCATGTTCAGTGTCAGAAACAACTGGCACGGTGTCCGTCAATTCACCCCAGTGATTAGTTAGAGACAGTGCAGACGACTTCCGATGGTGGGGCCAAAACGTCTGTTTGCATGAACAGTAGACCACAGCCTAACAGCCCAGCAAACAAAGTTTCCAGCTATATTGACGCCGCGGCCGTAAGAGCCTTAGTTACTCTACACTAGCACCTTTGTTCTGACATTAATTTTTCTATATCATGATGTTGTTTTCTTTTCAACAGAAGCAATTTTTAGCTTCTTCACCTATGTTCACGTAAAACGAATTTATTAATATGTGTGCTGTTAAAAAGAAGCTGCTTTATGAAAGTAAGCGTGGATGGTGCTAAGATGGCACGGGAGCAACTTCACAGAACTATTCTATACTGTTTCGTTGTCCTATATACTGGCGTTGGTCATCTGTCTGCATCATCTAATTCTTTTTACTTCTACTTTATCTAGTATCATTTTTAATTCTCACTTGTCTCTTGAAGAGGTGCAGTAAGGTGTTTTGAGGGTTAAAACTCATCAGAGGGTTAAAGAAAAAATAAACTGAAAAAAAAAATAAATTGAAAAATAGTTTACAAATAATGTGCCGCTACAAATGTAATCATATACCTATAATTAAATATTTAGATTAATTATTTATGTGGCTTTCGAACATTTTAATTGAGGTATGCCATAGCCAACTTGCGATTTTGAAACCGCTTTTCATAAACATTTCTAATTGTCTGGTGTTTAAAAGTTGATTCAAATTCTCACATGTCTCTTGAAGAGGTGCAGTAAGGGATTTTGAGGGTTAAAAACCATCAGAGAGTTAAAGAAAAAAATAAATTGGAAAATAATTTACAAAAAATGTGCCGCTACAAATGTAATCATATAACTATAATTAAATATTTAGATTAATTATTTATGTGGCTTTCGAACATTTTAATTGAGGTATGCCATAGCCAACTTGCGATTTTGAAACCGCTTTTCATAAACATTTCTAATTGTCTGGTGTTTAAAAGTTGATTCAAATTCTCACATGTCTCTTGAAGAGGTGCAGTAAGGGATTTTGAGGGTTAAAAACCATCAGAGAGTTAAAGAAAAAAATAAATTGGAAAATAATTTACAAAAAATGTGCCGCTACAAATGTAATCATATAACTATAATTAAATATTTAGATTAATTATTTATGTGGCTTTCGAACATTTTAATTGAGGTATGCCATAGCCAACTTGCGATTTTGAAACCGCTTTTCATAAACATTTCTAATTGTCTGGTGTTTAAAAGTTGATTCAAATTCTCACATGTCTCTTGAAGAGGTGCAGTAAGGGATTTTGAGGGTTAAAAACCATCAGAGAGTTAAAGAAAAAAATAAATTGGAAAATAATTTACAAAAAATGTGCCGCTACAAATGTAATCATATAACTATAATTAAATATTTAGATTAATTATTTATGTGGCTTTCGAACATTTTAATTGAGGTATGCCATAGCCAACTTGCGATTTTGAAACCGCTTTTCATAAACATTTCTAATTGTCTGGTGTTTAAAAGTTGATTCAAATTCTCACATGTCTCTTGAAGAGGTGCAGTAAGGGATTTTGAGGGTTAAAAACCATCAGAGAGTTAAAGAAAAAAATAAATTGGAAAATAATTTACAAAAAATGTGCCGCTACAAATGTAATCATATAACTATAATTAAATATTTAGATTAATTATTTATGTGGCTTTCGAACATTTTAATTGAGGTATGCCATAGCCAACTTGCGATTTTGAAACCGCTTTTCATAAACATTTCTAATTGTCTGGTGTTTAAAAGTTGATTCAAATTCTCACATGTCTCTTGAAGAGGTGCAGTAAGGGATTTTGAGGGTTAAAAACCATCAGAGAGTTAAAGAAAAAAATAAATTGGAAAATAATTTACAAAAAATGTGCCGCTACAAATGTAATCATATAACTATAATTAAATATTTAGATTAATTATTTATGTGGCTTTCGAACATTTTAATTGAGGTATGCCATAGCCAACTTGCGATTTTGAAACCGCTTTTCATAAACATTTCTAATTGTCTGGTGTTTAAAAGTTGATTCAAATTCTCACATGTCTCTTGAAGAGGTGCAGTAAGGGATTTTGAGGGTTAAAAACCATCAGAGAGTTAAAGAAAAAAATAAATTGGAAAATAATTTACAAAAAATGTGCCGCTACAAATGTAATCATATAACTATAATTAAATATTTAGATTAATTATTTATGTGGCTTTCGAACATTTTAATTGAGGTATGCCATAGCCAACTTGCGATTTTGAAACCGCTTTTCATAAACATTTCTAATTGTCTGGTGTTTAAAAGTTGATTCAAATTTTTATACTGTCACGCCTTTACAGAACATTCTACGTGTTTCTCGGCTATTCCCCCAGTGGAACCCGGCTGTAATGTGTCTGTGCATACGTATTGCTGCTACTTTCAGATGAAGGACAATTACGTAACACTTGTCACGCGTCCGCAACGAAACTATTCCAGACCATACCGGTCAGCGCACTGTGTTCAAGGCCGCAAACAATTACCCTCTAATGTTTTCTAGTAGTTGACGTGTATTATGGATTATTCTGGAATCTCAGCCGGATATAAATACAAGCATTCAGCGACGCTTATTTCAGTTTAAGTGGCGATTTATTCAAGTGAAGTTGAAGTTACTGTCGGGCGATTTGCACACCGGGTCTTAAGTGGTGTATTAGTAAAAAGTGATTATAGTGCAGAATTCTATTACTTGACATTATTATTGCGTGCGAACAAGTTTAACTTGGATTACTGTACAAGTTGATTATAAACTGTTATTTGTGATAATCAAAGCTGGTTATTAGTGACTTAATTGGGGTCTTGTATTTTGTTTTCCTCTGTACCATACGACGATCAGTTAGACCGTCATAACAATATACTATTTTTTTAGGTTATGTCCTCTTAGCGGGTAGCAAAAGCGTAACGTCCGATTATTTATTCAGACCGCAGTATATTTGATCCGGTTTACAACGCGTAGAATGCAATAATTTATTCCACAACAACTTAAAGAATTGTTTACTTGCTGTTCAATTCTTATACACGTGTGTTTGTCGTTGTACACGATAGAACAAGTTTTACAAAATTCGTACAAAACATTTGTCGCTATCGTCGTCTGCAAAGGATGGTCAAATTTTGTGCCAGTTTTATGTTATTTTTGTTGTAACGTAACATGTCAGACGTTGTTTTCATTGTTTCATGGCTTTGTTAAAATTTAATTATCTATTAATGTAACCGTTATGTTACTACATTTGTCTTCTTCATTACAACAAAATAATTAGCAAATAACGAGTCCTTTTTGAGGTAAGGAACCAATGAGGACAAAAATATTGATTAATGATCAAATTGTCGACCAGGTATGTCACTTTAACTATTTGGGAAATGATATTGACCATGATAAGAGTTATGATATTGACGTTAAGTTAGGTACGATCCAGACTATCAACCGTATTTTTAGAAATAAGGTACTTCTACACACAAAATTAAAGTTTTACACAGTTATGATAGTCCCTACACTGTCCTTAGGAGTGAATTATGGACAAAACCAAGAAACAAAAAGTTAAAGTAAAATACAAGCCTCGGAAGTGGCGTTCTTAAGAGGAGTTAAAAGGTGTTCTAAACGTGACCGTATAAAGAATGAGGCCATAAGAGAAGAATTACGTGTTCTTTAACTTGAGTGAAAAATTAAAAGATTACAAACAACGGTGGAAAAACAATTAAGAAAGAATGTTAGATTCCATACTGGCCAAACAAGTCTGGAAATACACACTTGTAGGTCACAGGTGTGTGGGTCGTCACAGGAAGAGATGGCTGGAGGATCTTTGAAGGCGGAACAGGCAGCATCTTGCCTATGTCGTGTTATGAAGATGAAGATGTTGATGATGACGACGACGATTTCGATTTATTTTACTTTCGTTTTTGTAGTTTTATTCATAAAAATGCAAAACCCCCTCAGAACCCTCGTCAAAAAGAAATCCTGGCTGCACCCCTGATGTCTTGTTTTGCTTGTTAGAAATTGTGTCCATCCTTGAAGAATAATTCCTTCTCAGAAAGTACAACGTGTTTACTTAATTTTGTCTAGCTTTGTTTGAAGTTGTTTACAATATGTATTCAACATCTGTTTCATTAAAATTAAATGACAGTTTTAGGTACAAGAGATAATCTGCGAGTTTTCTGCACATAGCCTGTTATGACGTAAAATAAATACCAACACTTGTGAATAAAAGCGTTCATAGCGATTGAATAATACAGATGTTAACCGCTTTCATATTAGACGGTTCCCTCCAGTCACGCTCCGATGTGCCGAGACTGCAAGTCATCTGACGTAATATTGCAAACGCTGAATGATCCGCCGTGTGAGTACCCGGATTAGGCAAATACCGAACGGTCGACGTAGCTCAATAATAACAGTAGTCACAACCTCGGAATGCTACACCGAGTACGCTATTTCTGGTTTGAATTATGTGATTTGTCTCTCTACATTGCCACCGTCAGCGATAGAAGACTCAGAAACGTGATCTCTTGTCATATTGTTGCGCCCGTATTTGTTGATATATGTATATATGTGCAATACCTTATGTACTGTCACGTGAATAGAGATTTTGAAAAATGAAGTAAACCCCAGAGATAGTAAAACAACCTTTCTTCTAGGTTAGCAGCCCATAAGGTGGTTGGCAGCAGCTCGCCATTCTTCATGCTTCTCTGCTTTTCTTTTCAACTCACAATATGATGTGCAGTTCATAAGCTGTTTCGTGTATTCTAAACGAGGTCGACCTCTGTTGATTCTTCCCTTCAATTGTTCCTTCTATTATTCTCTTAACCAACCCATTGTGCCTCGTATATCCTAAAAACTTAGCTCTTCTGCCTTTTAAATTTCGCAGAAAGCGCTCCTCCTCCTGAGCTCTTCTAAAGATTTCCTCATTCGTTATCTTCTCCCTCCAGCTTATCTTGAATATTCTTCTGTAGCACCAGGTCTCAAAAGCTTGGAGTCTTTTCTTGTCACTTTATCCAATTGTCCAAAATTCACTCCCGTATAGGGCAACACTCCACACGTATGACTTTAGTAGATTACTAACCAAATGTAGTAACATAACGGTTACATTAATAGATAATTAAATTTTAACAAAGCCATGAAACAATGAAAACAACATCTGACATGTTACGTTACAACAAAAATAACATAAAACTGGCACAAAATTTGACCATCCTTTGCAGACGACGATAGCGACAAATGTTTCGTACGAATATTGTAAAACTTGTTCTATTGTGTACAACGACAAACACACGTGTATAAGAATTGAACAGCAAGTAAACAATTCTTTAAGTTGTTGTGGAATAAATTATTGCATTCTACGCGTTGTAAACCGGATCAAATATACTGCGGTCTGAATAAATAATCGGACGTTACGCTTTTGCTACCCGCTAAGAGGACATAACCTAAAAAAATAGTATATTGTTATGACGGTCTAACTGATAGTCGTATGGTACAGAGGAAAACAAAATACAAGACCCCAATTAAGTCACTAATAACCAGCTTTGATTATCACAAATAACAGTTTATAATCAACTTGTACAGTAATCCAAGTTAAACTTGTTCGCACGCAATAATAATGTCAAGTAATAGAATTCTGCACTATAATCACTTTTTACTAATACACCACTTAAGACGCAGTGTGTAAATCGCCCGACAGTAACTTGAACCTCACTTGAATAAATCGCCACTTAAACTGAACTAAGCGTCGCTGAATGCTTGTATTTATATCCGGCTGAGATTCCGGAATAATCCGTAATACACGTCAACTACTAGAAAACACTAGAGGGTAATTGATTGCGGCCTTGAACACAGCGCGCGCTGACCGGTATGGTCTGGAATAGTTTCGTTGCGGACGCGTGACAAGTGTCACGTAATTGTCCTTCATCTGAAAGTAGCAGCAACATGTACGCACACACACATTACAGCCGGAATAGCCGAGAAACACGTAGCATGTTCTGTAATGGCGTGACAGTATAACAATTTGAATCAACGTTTAACCACCAGACAATTAGAAATGTTTATGAAAAGCGGTTTCAAAATCGCAAGTTGGCTATGGCATACCTCAATTAAAATGTTCGTAACCCACATAAATTTATTCATTTATTATCAAAATACCCTTATACCATATTGGTGTCGGGTTACATCAATATATGATAAGTACATCAACTACACTCTATATACAAATAAAGCCACATAAATAATTAATCTAAATATTTAATTATAGGTATATGATTACATTTGTAGCGGCACATTATTTGTAAACTATTTTTCAATTTATTTTTTTTTTTTTCAGTTTATTTTTTCTTTAGCCCTCTGATGAGTTTTAACCCTCAAAACACCTTACTACACCTCTTCAAGAGACAAGTGAGAATTAAAAAAGATACTAGATAAAGTAGAAGTAAAAAGAATTAGATGATGCAGACAGATGACCAACGCCAGTATATAGGACAACGAAACAGTATAGAATAGTTCTGTGAAGTTGCTCCCGTGCCATCTTAGCACCATCCACGCTTACTTTCATAAAGCAGCTACTTTTTAACAGCACACCTATATTAATAAATTCGTTTTACATGAACATAGGTGAAGAAGCTAAAAATTTTATAAAAATAATTTTATAGAAACTTTTATAAAAATCAAATTCGTCACTTTGAAAAAAGTCACTTTATCACTTTATCTTAAAAAATAAGATAAAAATAATACAAATTCTACCAATAATATAAATGGAAATTTTATAATTTTACCTACTTTATAAATTTATGTTTGGAAATAAGCAACTTCTGCAACGCAGTCCTGTCAAGTGTATAGGCCTACATATTTATGTTGGGAAATAAGCAACTTCTGCAACGCAGTCCTGTCAAGGCTATAGGCCTGCATATTTATGTTGGGAAATAAGCAACTTCTGCAACGCAGTCCTGCCAAGGGTATAGGCCTACATATTTATGTTGGGAAATAAGCAACTTCTGCAACGCAGTCCTGCCAAGGGTATAGGCCTACATATTTATGTTGGGAAATAAGCAACTTCTGCAACGCAGTCCTGTCAAGGGTATAGGCCTACATATTTATGTTGGGAAATAAGCAACTTCTGCAACGCAGTCCTGTCAAGGGTATAGCCCTACATATTTATGTTGGGAAATAAGCAACTTCTGCAACGCAGTCCTGTCAAGGGTATAGCCCTACATATTTATGTTGGGAAATAAGCAACTTCTGCAACGCAGTCCTGCCAAGGGTATAGGCCTACGTTATGTAACGTAACTGATTTGAGGTCCCCAACGTTACATAAAAAACGAAGCAAATATGGTTTAGAACAATACCCAAAGCCGGTTATAATTGAATACCAGAGGACCCATATCACCTGAAGGATACATTATAGGTACATGTTAAGGTTACTAAGTAATTGAAACATCTAAAGTGTACCTAAATCTAAAAAATGTAATAAATAATATGGGATGTAAAACATAAACATTGTGTCAAATGGGAGGAGTTTAATGTGTAGTAATGAAGTATAAAATACTATTCAAATTAATATTTAATATGTTATGAAATGTACTTGGTGTTATGCTGTAACATGATGTAGTGTTTACAGAATATTTATCTTATGTTTTGTGGATAGTAAGAGTGGAGTTGTTGCTTTAAAGAAGTACTTAGTCTGCGGTACTCCTTTTATTTATGTTAAAATTGTATTTGAATAATTAAGTATAAGTACATGGGTATTATATTATGTTGAATGTATTTACTGTAATTGATTAATGAAGATGTTTGAATTAATGTTTGTAAACTTGGCCAGGAAGGCAATAAGTGTTAAAAAGTTGGCAAGTAGTTCTTATAGTTATGTTATAAAATAATGAAGGATTCAAGGATGAACTAATTAATATAATGAATTAAAACCAGGAAATATAAATTAATGTAAGTGGCCATAAACCAGTGACTATCTGTACAGTAGGTCAGGTAAAGAAAAATTAAGTAAAAAATAAAAACAATATTATAACAGTTGTAAGAAAACCTATAGGCCTAAATTTAATATTTGTAAAAGGAAATTAATACCTTTTTAATAAGTCCAGTCAAATGAAACTATAGTAAAATATATACGGTTTAATAAGGTAGTTTGGGTAAGAGTTTTAGGTAATTTGGTATAATTCCAAGCATGGAGTATTTTATTAAAAAATTAAAAAAGAGTAGTAATATTTTATAATTCTGGCTCTAGGATATCAAATATCATCCAATGACAGAAAGTAGTGGTTGTTAGGGTAACTAAAATGTAAAAAATCTTGTTGATTTTCAATTATTCGAATGTTATATGCTATTGAGTTCAGATCAGTAGACAAATTTAAAAAAGAGGACGTAAATTAACATAAAATGAACAAAAATTAATAAATTAAAGTAAAAACCAATTTCTGTAAACTAAACCGATGAATAATCAATGAATTAGATTTCAAAAATATACCCATATACCTCCAAATAGTCGAGGAATTCTTATATCACTCTTCAAGATAATTCCATTGGATTTAGTATTGAACTCGATTTCCCATTTAACCAGGAGACTCATTGATGGAATAAAAAGTCTGAATTAATGGAATTATAGAAAAAATATACTCAAGGACCTTTGTTACTGAAGAAATAAACCTCACTTTCAAGAAAGAAATTATAATACGACACCAATTCCACCGGGACCGACAACCACAAGGATCGTGAAGGGGAACGAAGATTAGAAGAGTTCCCGTTGCCTTCCAGGACATCACCCCTTCAATTTTATTAATAATCGGAACACCTTTTCTGGATTAACGTAACCTCAACTGTAAATCTTCAACCGTTTGCAAACAAGCACTGCTACCTTGAGAATCGTCCAGTACGGTAACACCAGCTTATATTTAATTTTAATATAGTAAGAACTAATAACATTTTGTAATACTAAGTAACCTTAATTTTGCATTACCTGGCCTTACTAATCGTTAAAAGAATCACACGTACCCTGGGATAAGAGATAATTTACATTATATTTAATTTGTATTAAAAAAAGGGAATAGTCAACTAACCAATCGATTCATCATTGTACAATCGATATAACTATGTTATAACCATGAAGAGCACTGTTAGAAGTTAAATTAAAAGGTAATATAAATAAAGAATCGTTCTTGTATCTGATGATGTTTTATATTATTGTAGAATAGGTATTGTATTTTGTGGATGGAGTAATTTACAGGTAAAAAGGGTGATTAAAATCTGGTGAACAAGCTAACCTAGAAGCGTAAGTCAATTACGAATAACAGCGCTTATAGTTGACAGCTGGTAGAACGTGAGATTACCGAACTAGCGTGTTTCCTGCACAATTTTTGAATTGATTTACATAATACGAACTGACTAGGGTTGGAGAGAATTCTCAATTTATTAATTAAATACATGAAATATAGAATTAACATTGAGTAAACATTGAGTAATTAGGTAAAACCGTGTTATGGTCTACATAAAAGTTGCAATAACAAACTGATAAATAAACTTGTCTATTAAAATATAACTTGTCACCTATAAGACTATATAATAAACATTTCCTTAATAACAGATTGATTAAACACACGTAACATCGGTAGTTGTTACAAATTGGCGCATACCAACGTGGAGCTTGAATAAACCCCAGTACTCATTAACTAGTTGGTTACCAACCAACTAATTGTTTAACTAACAAGTAACGAAGTAACAAAACCTCGGGTAGTTGTTACAATATTTATGTTGGGAAATAAGCAACTTCTGCAATGCAGTCCTGCCAAGGGTATAGGCCTACATATTTATGTTGGGAAATAAGCAACTTCTGCAACGCAGTCCTGCCAAGGGTATAGGCCTACATATTTATGTTGGGAAATAAGCAACTTCTGCAACGCAGTCCTGCCAAGGGTATAGGCCTACATATTTTCTCCTAGGTATACTCATACTTTTTTCATAATTTTATTTTAAATTCATCTATCACTTTTGTGATCACATGACTAATTATGTGTATAAATTTATTAAAATGTTAACAAATGTTTAGCTCTTAATAACTTATTTTAATAAAACTCGTTTAGAATTTATTAATATTTTAAATGTGTATATAATAATAACGGGAAAATATGTATATTTTTAAGAAGAGCAAAATGCTTTATGCACCGTAAGAGGAAACGTGTGTCCCCTGGTGTGTGGGATTCTCACCCACTAAAAAATCTGTCACTAGGCATTCATATGCATCCTGGAACCGCTTAGCGTATTACTTGACGGTGGAACCCACTGCACCCTTATCGGGCTCCTTCTAATTTTCCGTCATTGTCTAATGCCCATTGGGTGAAGTTAATATTAATGAATTGTAATTATACTTAAATAATTATTATTCATTGTAATAGTAATAATAATAATAACAATAATAATAGTGTAGATGATGACGATTGTAATAATAATAATACCGGTAATAATAATAATAATAATAATAATAATAATAATAATAATAATAATAATAATAATAAGAAGAAGAAGAAGAAGAAGAAGAAGAAGAAGAAGAAGAAGAAGAAGAAGACGAAGACGAAGAAAAAAGAAGAAGTAAAGTATACTAACAATTTAAATATCTTGGGGAACACATATCCCAAAACGCCTCAGACAAAAAAATCCTTTAAGATAAGGAAACTCAAATTAGCAAAGACCTTTACTCTAACCCGGAAACTGTATGGAAAGAAAAACTTTTCCTGAAGTGCGAAAGTCCGCCATTATAGCACTGTGATCAGGCCGGTTGGAAACCAGGTGCTTTCAAACTTTAGAACCTCTTCTTAAAATTGAACAAAGAATTCTTCGAAAAATTTAAGGCCCCAAGAAAAAACCGAAGATGGGTACAGGCATAGACCCAAAGAAGAGCTGTACAGGGATCTGGAAGATCTGGAAACGGCTTTCCGAAGGAAAAGACTAAAAGACTGAGATTCCTTGGACATATAGTTCAGATGGATTGGTCCAGATTAAATAAACAAATTTTGAAATGTACTTGGCAACTTTCCAGTCTGAACGGATACACCAAACAACTCAAGGAGGAAATGATGTAACTGGTTACTATTTGTACGAATGTGTGGGTAGAAATACATACAGAAACAAAATTCAAAATCTTGAGGTTCTCTGCGGTGAGAAGAAGACGAGAAACGTGTGGACAGTGGAAAGGAAGGCGGCGCATAGTGTGCGAATGAGGGCCTTCTGGCAGGAGAAGTAAAGGAAATGATATTTGCGTGGTCCTCGGCTGGCCTGTTCGTGTGAAGAAGAAGAAAAGAAGAAGAAGAAGAAGAAGAAGAAGAAGAAGAAGAAGAAGAAGAAGAAGAAGAAGAAGAAGAAGAAGAAGAAGAAGTCTCCTGTTCCCCCACTGAAATAGTTTAGGAGTTTAAAGCAAAAGTAGACTGGACAGTATTACATTAGCCTTTTGGCATACAAGAGAGGTTGTGTAGCCAGCAGGACGCTTAAGCATTTAACTAGCAAATACGATTTACAATTCTTTTTAATAAGAAAATAAATGTAGGTAAGAAAAAATCAGTGGCCAATATGAAGTCTTTGGAACTAATACCTTGAAACCGAAACAAGATAAAATGAGTATGGAAGAGAGTATTATTTAAATGGAGAATGATTGAAATACAATACAAATTTAAGTGCAAAAACTGGATGTGAACAGTAAGGAAACAGTCCATTTTTGGATGGTTATTGCCACCGATTGCTTCTACGGTAAGACTTAATCTACATAACCAAAGTGGTTGTATTGGTCGAACTCTCAGTCGACGACATGTCCCAGTTTGAATCCCGTCTAATTTAATCAACCGTTACGACAACTGTGCACGTCGTTCTTTTGTAGAGTACAATCAATAGCGGCCTCCATGCAAACGAATGTGCTCGAGAATTTTTCTGAATATTGTAAATCACGCACGAACAAATTACGTACGGAATAGAAATAATCTCTCTCTCTCTCTCTCCCTCTCTCACCCTCTCTCTTTCTTTCACAAACACACTCACACTCGCGCCTATATATTTTCAACTTCTATACATACTTACTTATTTTTTTTTACGTTTGACAAGGTACATTTGCTGCAGCTAAATCGATTGTCCGTAGCGCAGAACTGCATTCTTCCCAGTTTCCTATGTCATCCATATAATAGATCTACGTTCATATGTATGCATATAGTGCAATTGGTACACTCGACTCAGTCAGTGTAAAGCGCCTACACTTTATATCGACTACTATTCCCGTATGTTTTCAACTGACAACAATTGGGAATAGGCCTACAATTTAGAGGAGTACATTTTTTAAAATATTTTTCAGTCTACCTTTCTAAAGTAATGGATTCATTAGGCTGTCATATCTTTTCTGTGCTTAGTTTCAGCACAGAATAGTCTTGCTTACTTCTAGATAAGTCAATATACAGACTTACTCTTTTTCAGTATCACTTCCCCAGTCACGTATTGATCTTGCTCTCTTCCTTTTGTCATCATCATCATCATCTTCAAGGTTTAAACCAAGGATGGTTTCTTCCGGTCTGAAATAGACAAATATTACAGCTGGTTACTCCAGCGCTTCCTCGGACGTCCCACATCTCTCCGTCCCCTCGGTTTATAGTTCCATAGTTGTTTGGGGATGCGGCAGTCATCCATTCGCAAAGATGTTCCCACCAATTCAGCCGATACTGGGCGATCCTGTCGAGTAATATACAGTTCCTACCGTTTATCTGTGTTTCTTCTATGATCATGGAGAGTATACCCTGCCACGTGCCTAAGAAACCTTATTTTATCTGCTTGGAGAGATTGCCCTGGACTTCCGTTAAATTCCAATTCTCAGATCCATAAAGAAGTGTGTGAAGAGCCATCACCTTGTAGAATTTTAGGCGCGTTTCTTTACTTGCTGACTTAAGGGTTCGCCTGATGGTCCCGCACATAAGTTTGAACTTATGCAAGTTATTCACCACGTCGTTGCTTCCATTATAAGACACACTGTAGCCCAGGTATTAAAAACTAACTTGTTCCAGGGCAGTAACATCTATAACAATTTTTGTCTGTACGGGGTCAGTTCCACGAAAAGCCATCACTTTGGTTTTAATTGTGGATACTTGAAATCCAGAGTCTTTGCAGATTCGATTTAACAAATGTATACCCATCTGCAATCTGTTTTCAGAGTCCGACAGAATAGCCTGATTGTCCGCAAACAACAAAGTGTCAATTGTAGAGTAACCAATCATAAATTGTTCTGGAAAACACATCTGCCAGTTTTTGTGTGACATCGTAAATATATAAATTAAAAAAAGAAGCTGAAAATGGACACCCTTGTCGTACTCCACAAGTACAGTTTGAACAGTTTGTTCAAAGACGGCGCCGTCGCCAAGAACAAGACGGACAGCACTCCCAGTGGCAGGCTCTGATGAAGCTTATAATAAGCGAAAACTGTTTCAGGCGATAAGGTAAAAATTTTACGTTTTTACCAATAAAAAACTTTCTGTTCCGAGTCGGTGTTGTTATAGTTATAATTAATTAATATTCTAATAAGTCTCAATGTTTTACAAATATGTTATTAATATTCTAATAAGAATCTGAATGTTTTACAAAAATGTCAATAATACTGAGAAACTATTGTTGGTGATTTTATAATTTTTCCACTTATAAAATTCACGCGCTTGTAACAGTATTGTTTGGCGATTATGAGGAATTCATAAACAAATCGTGCATAAACAGTTACCAATAAGTTTGCAAATTCAAAGGTAGGTGTACATTGTGACCAAGCAATTTCGCACCGGAAACTAAATATTTTGTTATTAAGACTCCTGAATGTGTGTGAGGAATCCTTAATAGTTCTCTAATTTTTTGTTGGTAAGAAAATTGATCGATTTGGAATTGAAATTATTAATAATTTAAGTACAGCTAGCGAGTCACTCGACGATCAATACTGGTGGCAAAGGATAGAGACAAGCTACGTATAATACGTAACCAATATAGAAGGACAAAAGACGGGTATAAAAATTTAGTACTGAGAAAACAAAATATCTGTCCGTTGGAGGTGCAAGTAGTGTACCAGAGGTCAAGAATGAATAACATATAGGTTTTAAGTAGCGTAACAATCTCGGTAGAACTATTAATAAAGACGGCAGTGAGACGTAAGTATTATAAGTGGAAAACATAGGGAAGAATTACCTTAAGGAGATGGGATAAAAGTCATCGTCATCATCATGTTATTCAACGATTAAACCAAGGATGGTTTGTTCCGGTCTCAAATAGGCAAAGATTAGAGCTGGTCACTCCAGCGCTTCCTCGAACGTCTCACACGTCTCCGTCCCCTCGGCTTATAGTTCCATAGTTGTTTGGGGATGCGGCAGTCATCCATTCGGCAAAGATGTATCCGTCCGGCTAGTCCTTATTTGAGGCAATTTAGGAGTGAGTATGTCCCCTGGTTACTAGCATATCGCAGCAGGGTAAGACGTATGGTGGGGCTGCCACCTTTAGGCTTAACGTCCAGCCCGATTTTCTGTCTGGGTGTTCTCCCATAAACTGGCTGTCTTACCAGACTAAAGAGATCAGTTTTGCCTGTTGAGATATCTATAAGGATCTTTATAATGTGGTTGTTTCTCCTTGCCTCCCACATCCTACGTCGTTTACCAATGAAAGGTCATCTGACTTTAGGGGCAATTTCTCACCCCAAGGGTAAGACGGTGCCCTAACCCTCTACTTGACAATGACAAGTAGAAGAGGGACAGCTTATACCGGCTGTCACTTGGTCTCCAGAGCCACGTTAGCCACCTGTAGGTGTTACATATTCCCCACCACTTAGAGGTGCGGCTGGATATTTCCCTTAATCAAGGAATAAGACCATAAGGCACCATCCTTTCCAGTATTTTGGGGGACTGGGATAAAAATATTTTAATAATTGGGCCATACGATGCATTAGTGAAGAGCGTGATTGTGTACGATCCAGACGTTTGGAAATTGACTGCGTTGAATGAGAGGACAACAGAAACTTCAGAGACGGTTGTTCTGAGGAGGTCTCGTGAAAAACAATAACTGGATAAAGTGCGAAATACTAACTTCAGAGACGTCAAGGGAATCAGGGAGCTATAATGCAGACAATTTGAACGGTGAGTTTCAATATAATATGGGACGTCCGACATATGACGGATGACAGAATTACCAAGAGCCGTGTGGTAACGGATGCCATCGAAGAGGAGAAAGAACGGAAGGCTCGAATGACCACCATGTTGTAACAAATATTAGAAAATGGAGTGTAGAGCCATGCGTCAGTTCGGGACCTTTGGAGAACGCTTCTGGAGGTGGTCAAGAGTCAACAATGAGTTACAGTAACGGGGATGATGATGATGAATAAGCGAAAGATTCCTAGAGAACGAGCAAGGCCTAAACAGAGAAGTGTGGTGACTGAGTTTGGTCGTTGGAATGTGTTGCCTACTAGTCGTGGCATATCGATAAAACGTTACTGTCGCCAGAATAAAGAGAATAAAATATTCGAAGATTACACATGAGAAATCAGTTATGTATGAATGCTGTAATAATTAAAAGGCTTAAGGACCTCTTTTAGTCTTTAATTAAGGGCTTCAGTTAATCTGAAATAACTTAAGAAAGTAGTAGTGTAAAATTAGTGAAGTATGGTATAGTAATAGTGTTTTCAGTGTAATGATTGGAGCGGAAGCTGAAGCAAGAAAATTAACGTTTATTTTCTATTGAATATAAAATGGAACTGAGAGTATTGTTTCAATTGACATGGTATTTAAGATAGATTTCCAAAACTCATATAGCGGCCAAAGGTCAATAATTAGTAAATTGTTTTGTTTACACATTCTATAAATTTTGAGAAATGTGTTATAAAACTTCAAGGAAGCCCCGCGTGACAACGTATTATAAATAGAAGAAGGCCGTCATAGAAGCAGTCGGAAACCGCTATGGACATCGAGTACATTGTGAGGAAAAAATTAATACAGCCGTACGCGAGATTTTCAGCAGTTGTGTTCTAAATCATTCCTAACCCGTTTGTTGGACCGAGTAGCTATGTTGTGCTAACTGGAGTTGGCCAGCACTCTCCAAGACCTACACGAGGGATTTGTTGACAGACCTACACAAACGAGGAACGAGGAACCGCGGCGTAACTCACAAAAGTAAAATAATTTAAAAACATATCTTAAAACTAATAAAACACCAATATATTGCAACAGTACAAATAGGTTGAGTACTGTGCATTGCACCAAGTAATTTAAATAAGTGATTAGAAGAAATAAATAATGCATTTTGATAATAATAAGAAATCAGCCTGCAATATAAATTGTAAGAGAGACGCCTGACTTGCAGGTTGGGACAGGTGATTGACGCCAGCTGCTGTCTGTATGTGTGTACACACGTAAAGGGTGTGTGTGTGTGTGTGCGACTTGTTCATTCCTGAAAAGCGCCACCCTTTTCAGTAACGATATAAATTATTGTATTTAAATTAATTTATAATGCTTGTGTGCATGGTAGCGAAAAACTGAAGACACCAAAATGTGTGGTTAAAAATAACGAACAAGTGTATAAAAAATTGTGAAAAACGAATGAAAAGTGCAATGATAGGAAGTTAAAAATCAATAGTAATTCGAGTAAGTAAGATAAGGAAAAACGGTTTGTGCATGATGAACACCTAGAAATTATCGATCGAATGAATATCGGATAATGTGCCAAAGACTTCGCAATTCGCGAAGACGAGAAAATTAAATGTAACAATAAAGCGTGGGTTAAGAGTGACGCTCTCGACACTTTCGAACATGCAGAATATTGTCGATACATGATTTTGGCGCTTTGGGTATAAATACGGGAACGCGTAAACATCTTTCTCTTTTTCGTCAGACCATCATAGCGGCCGGAGGCTATGTCCAAGAACTACAACTTGATTCTCGTTCAATCACCAGAACAGCTGGAGGCTATGTCCAACAACTAGAACTTCTAGAATTGATTGACAACCATGGCAGCCAAAGTATCTACGTAGAAGCAACAACTACCGTAGATCAACCACAAGCAGAAACCAGAGTCTTCAAGACTGCACATCAATTCGAGTGAGCAGCCGGAACCAGAGGCCATGACCAGGAATGAGAGAATCCAGTGAACCAGTGTACGAGAGACTACAAGACTCCTAGAATACCCGACTCCAGGACTTCCAGGACTGAAGAGGATCATCCGTATCCAGGACCGAAGAGGACACGCTTCAGATGTACCACACAAATAACAAGGTGACAAATGACCATGCACTTATAAGAAAACGAGACTGAATCAAAAGACTTTAAATATTAAAGAGAAAAAGAATAAACAGTTCCATTCTAAGATGAGTCAAGTAACTGTATAATTATTGATATGTTTTGTTTGTACATTAAGTACAGTAATATGAAAGACTGTGTAACGATAAGGGTTAGCAGTAACTGTAATTTAAAATATAATTGTTAGTAGTAAATGACGACCTTGTCAGAGAAATTAATAGAAGCAATGCATATGCAGTAACAAAAAGAAATAATTAAGAAAAAAAGAGTTAGATAATTAAAAGAGTAGATAATCAGTAAGATAATTGAGCTAGCTGAGAGCAGTATAGAAAATTTATAACAACGTATTAGTAATAAGATTTTATAATATGTTTTTGTGTCAAATAAGATTACGAATTATACGTAGTAGGAACGTAAAAATACGAATCATTTGGAATCGTAAAATAAATAAGAAATTAACGTGTAATCTGAGATTGCAAATTACCCGTAATAAATATATCAAAATAATAATGAGTTTCTAAAAAAAAGGTGTTAATAAAAATTGAAATAATTTAAAAAACCAATCAAATAGAATTATTATTATTATTATTATTATTACAACCTTCTATCTTGCACACACACGAATTTAATGTGATGTATTGTACATAAAGATTTACCACACACCAATAAATAAACGCATTAAAATCGTTGTGATGTTGTAATATTGTTACGACGGTCTACTGATCGTCGTATGGTACAGTGGAAAACAAAAAACAAGACACCAAATTACACTAATTCACTAATCATCTGCTTTAGTTATCACAATTCAACATTTTGTAATCAACAAGATAGTCTCTTACAACAAATCGAATAAAAATTGTTCACACGCAATAATAATGTCAACGAGTATAAAACACAATTATATTACAATTGTCCGGCACTTCGTACACATAACACTTCGCCACAATACTACGAACCCCACTCAAATAAATTGCAACTGAAACTGAAACTGAGAGTCGCTGAGTACTTGTATTTATTCCCCGCCGAAAATCCAGAAAGATCCGTACTACACATCAAACAACGCTACTAGAAAACACCAGAACGTAATTGGTTGCGGCCTTGCACCCAGCGCGCGCGGCCGCGCGACTTCTTTCACGGTCTAGCTAATGCGTTGAGAATCACGTACGCACACACATTACAGCCGGCTTCAACTGGAACATTCGATAAACACGTGGATTGTTCTGTACTGTCGTAACAATATTATATTAATTGAGCAAGTGTAAAATTTGGACAATATAAGGTTTATGAATTCTTCTTTTCAATGACAGTAAATTAAGTAATTGTAATTGACACTCTTAATATCAGTCATGAGTTTTTTGTGTGGAAAGAGACAATAACGTAATTATTGGTAATATCTGTATGTTCAGTAACTGCATTAAAATCAATCGCTAACATTGGTTATGCCGTCGCCAAGTATCAGAAATGTGATAGAGATCTAGGTTAAGAGAACCAAATGTCATTCGGTACTCCCTTCGTTACGTTCGTATGTAAAAGAGGTCGTACCCGTTTTAAACAAAGCGAAGAATGTCTTACTTTCTTGCGCAGCGGGGTCTCATTGCAGTGTCAAGCACATAGCATTGTTTTCTAACTTGTAAAAACTTTAACAACAATACTTTCCCTCCCATATGACAGTACTTGTCAAAGTGTCAAGTGCTTCTGAGAACGTGCTTTCAGTGAATGAAAGGATTCACTGTATTGTTTCCACACGTGGCAAGTCCACGGCCGAGTTCTCATAGGCTGCAATTCTTGCCTTACCACGCCGTTCCGTGTTTGATTCGGTTCCGTAAGACTACGGTATACTTTTTTTTGTATCGGCCATCTAAGGACCACATACCAATTTCAATTCTTTGTTCTTTGTTCTTTTCTTTTTCTCCAAGATTCTTTCATCTTTTCACTGTATCTCTTCTTCCTGTCTTCAGTCCACTTTGAACCTGCGTTTTTCTCGCTCCTACACTGGACTCCTTCCGTTTTTAACACTGTCACCCGAAAAACTTTCAATTGCCTTTTCTGAGTTTTTATTATTTTTGCCTAAATCCTTTGGACTTCTTTAATCCAACTTGATGTTGACTTCTTCCCCACAGATATTTGAAGATCTGCTTTGTTAACATATTGTCGTCCATTCTACATAAATGTTCAAAAAATAATAGTCTTCTTTTTCTTATTGTTTCTGTTATATTTTCTATGCTTTGAGATATATTTCATCATTACTTTTTAATTCCCAACCTTCTGAAGGTTTTCGTGGACCTAATATTTTCCTAATAATTCCTCTTTCCCATATTTCTAGTTTGTCAAAATTTTAACTCAATGCTAGACATTCACTTGCATATCGGCAATCTGGCTTCTCTACTGTACTGTAATGTCTTATTTTCGCATTTTTAGATATGCACTTTGTTACTGTAAATATCTTTAGTTATACCATATGCTCTTTCCATTTTATGAATCCTTTCTGCTACAGCAGATTTTTCTAAACCATTTGCTTGAATTATTTCCCCTAGATACTTAAATTTTCTAACCGTCTGTAGTCGACCAATATCTGTTAGCAGGGCTTTTGGCGCATTTTTAATGTTTGTGATAAATTTGGTTTTTCTGCAGATACGGTAGCTATACTTTATTTTATGATACAATTTTTTACTAAAACGCCTGTATAATATTGCGCGATTATACAATTACACAGACACTTTTCCATATGCTTATATGTTGTGTATTCTGTATGTGTGTGTGTGTGTGTGTGTGTGTGTGTGTGTGTGTGTAAGTTTACAAAAACAATTGATTTTAGATTTTGGATAATTCAGTGCTTAATGATCCCGTGTCTAAAAAATAATGTTCCATAGAAATATTATTTCTTTACGTCATTACGTTCAAAACATTCAAAACACGTAAAAAACGGGATTCTTTTCTTTTTTGTCCGATATAGCTTTAGATGTTTCATGAAAACAACAGTAAATCATTTAAAACTTCATACTTCAACTAATTTTTCATTCCCTTAATGTTTATTAAAACTTTTATACGTGCGTAGTTACTAAGAAAAAAATTAAATTTTGAGTTTACTATACGTATCTACAAAAGCTACAGAAACGTAAAAAAAATATACTGTTGTTTCAGATCGTATTAATAAAAACGTTATTGAGTGATGCTTAACAAGACAGAGATACAATTATGTGCAACAACAAACATGATACAAGAAATAGCCTTTTCACGTGATTCTCTACGATTCACTACTTACCACATACTTGTCCAACTGATCTCTCTTTTTCCTTTACTCCGACTCAGTAACAAAATTATTTTCTTCAAGTGCAGCTTCAGTATTTTACGTTTTTAGGTTAAATGGCGGATGTGTGCTTTTACAAAGAGACCTTGGAAATGCCACAAAATTAAAATATAGGCTATTTGTAATTTTGCAAACGAACGATATAATAACACAGAGTAAGCATATAATAAAAGGACTCGAATGAGTGTACATTCAGCACTCGAATTTTTTTAGTCATTGAAACGTAGCATAAGAGAGGCAGGTACACAATAACGATAGTAATGAAGAAAGCAGAAAAAGATTATCGCGTAATTCTTATTGAGATTAAAGAACGTCACCCTATCACCGAGCAAGATGCCACTTTGTCGACAGAATTGTAACTCAAGTATAAAGCCGACAATAATGTGTTCTACAGTAGTAAGAAAGAAATTAAACAGCTGTAGTTATAAAATATGACTTTTTTACGCCGGTAATTGAGATCACCGGCAAATTGGTTTAGCGGTACACATAAATAACATAGGACACTTTCAGTATCTTCTAATACAAGAAAATCTGGATTTTAAATATTTATTATTATTATTATTGTTGTTGCGGTTTTTGCTGTTGCTGTTGTAAATAATTGTTAACTTTCATACGGGTACTGACTATTAAAATTATTGAAACCACCATAAACACTTCCATCATCATGATCATCTTGTTCAACATTGTCGTCGTCGACATCGTTGTTGTTATTATTAATAATATTATTTATTAGTTTTAACATAGTAATCACATTTATTAATATTATTATTAGGCACGCGCACACCCGCGCGGGCGCGCACACACAATTTGCTGGCAAAGTACTAATTCCCGTCTTGCACAGAATGCCTGAGAATTTCGTAAAATGTCTCAAGTTATATAATACCTGCTAAATAAGTATACATCATGCTAGATAAAAAAAAAAAAGTGATTGTTACATTTGGTCACACAAGAAGACAAGAGGTTAGAGCTAACTTGTGTTGCTCTTGCAGGATTCGTTTTGGTCTATCTGCAGTCTCATTATATGTGTCAGCTCTACGGAAATTCGATTTAACGCCAATGATTCTGAGTTGTTCGGAGTATTTCACGAAGCGTATTTAACGGCTTAGCATAAAGGGAATGCTGAAACAACTTGACAGTAGGCACAAAAATATTACCTGTCACGACGTCGAACTGTACTTCTTTCTGTGTGAACCCTGTCAGAGAAAACAAAAAAGTCTGGAAGAAGAGCGTTGGAAAACCTCTGTGAATGATTTCTTGAATTCACTCCTTGTTACCAGGTACATCTTGTTGATTTTCAGTCAGAGTTAGACAAAGATTTAAAATTCATAATGGCCTTTACCAGGACAATTTGTCAAAGTGTTTAGTCCTGAGGTTTCTTGAAAGAAGACGGCTAAAACAATAAAAGATATTCCTAAACAAGAAACGACATGCTTCCAATCGTCAGGAAGTTGGCAAGTGTTTGTAAAACTCATGTGTCAAACAGAATGTTAAACCAAAAATATTATTTCCTGAAAAATCAAAGTGCTATAACTGCTCTCTTCCAAGAAATAATAGAAATTTTATTTCCAAAAGACATTTTTATTATAATAAAAGGGCTTTTGTAATAAAATAAAAGTAATATTAAAATAAAACAAATGTAATAAAATAAAAGATAAATTTTAATAAACAAAAGAGATTTTTATAGGAAAATTAAATAAATCTTTGTAGTTAAATTAAAATTTTTGTAATAAAACAGATATTTACAAACAGAAATAACACTGTGGCACACCACTATAAAAAAATTATTCCCATTAGCACTATCAAGCTACACAGCTCATCATCAGATCGACAATAATGATAACGCCGATCTAATGATAAGCTGTGAAACTGGAAAGCGATAATAGGGAAACAATTTCTAAAGTGTTGTGCAACAATGTTATTTCTGTCTTTGACTATAACCACTAACACAAATTTATTAATTTAAAAAACAGATATTAGTAGGAAAATTTAAGGAAACATAAGCGGTCAAATTATATTTCATATTCTTTTGAAAAGCCAACAATATTGTATACCATATTTAGGCAATGTATAAAACACACAGGAAAAGTACAAAAAACGTATGGATGAAAAGAAGATTCTATACTTTGCCAAAAAACCTTCAGGCGTTCTACAGAATTTATCGATTTTTGTTACATTATTTACATTATCTGACTTTCATATTTGCTGGAAACACATATTTTTATTTATTTATTTTTAACTTCAAAATGATACTCAATTCTGATTTTCTCAGAACATATATTAAGCAACTTCGAAAGATATACAATTCTACTTTAAATGAATCTTCCAATCAGAAATCTTCATCTATTAGCCCGAATTTCTCAATCATCAGTTGTATATTTCATTGAGATTAATGTCCATCCTCTTGTGTTCCTACCTTCATTACTCCAGTTATGAGCTGCCTTACGTATTTTCCGTTCCCATTTTTGATTCGCGACTGTGCCATCTTACTTTGCTTCGTTAGTTTCCGTTTGGGGTTTTATAAATTATAGTTTCCACTTCCGCTAGTCTTCTCATCTCATTACTTGTAAGCTGTTCTCTCTTGGATTTACTAACAGTAATTTTTCTCTAGAAAACCATTTAAATTGTAGTTTATCTACGGTATTTCCATGTTGCTCCACACGGCACCATAATCTTTACGATTGATTTATACGTCACAGTTCTGTTCAGTTGATAATACTTCTCTTCCATTGCACTAAGTTTAACATGCTTATTGTTTTTCTGTCTCTGTTTATACTCTTTGCATTTTCCTTATTCAATATTCTACCCCTGTCTTAGTATTAATACGAGATGGTAAAAATTTTCTGTTTTAGTTTATTGTTTTGTTTTGTTTTTACATAAACAGTTTAGTTGGAAGTCAAGACTCCAAACAACTTTCTATAAAATTGAAATATCTATTGTAATCAAATTACGACTATAAAATATGTAATCAGCTGTGATGCCTGTAACGTATCGTTGAAAGCAATTATATTCACGTGACGCACGGAAACACGCATTACTTCCGGTTTCTGAATTTTATCAGGTTTTATAGAAACTTTATATTTGGTTACAAACATGTTATTTCCACCACCAGTTGTGTATTATTTGGTCAGAAACAAAAGAATGTTTCGTAGTAGCGTGCACTCGTTATTACAGCGTTTAAAAAGAATTTAAATGGTTTAAAAAATAAGATATTAAACGGAAGAGCGAGTACAAGAAATGCGCTAAACCGTCAGCGGGATCGATACCCCATGCGTGCTTGCGAACGATTCCAGACCAGACGACGCCTGTGGTATGCGTGAAGACTGCAGCCGGATTGTGTCCACTAACGATACCGTAATTAAACGCCATCAGATAATTCAAATTACACAATAAAAATACTTTTGACCACTCTTAGAGCTCAGTTGTATTAGTTACACTGCAATCCCGGCTCAAATATCGTGTTCTTTTTGTGAAAAACAATTAAATAAACAAGCTTTTGTTAAGTGCTATTGTTTACAGTCTCACATTTGTAACAGGAAGCAAAATAGATATTTAGGACATAACGACACCCTTGATCTTGTATCTATGCATATATGCTATACCTGTAATCACGTATTTTCATCATCATGATCATCATCATCATCTTCAAGAATTAAACCAAGGATGGTTTGTTCCGGTCTCAAACGGCAAAGATTAGAGCTGGTCACTGCAACGCTTCCTCGAAAGTCCCACATCTCTCCGTCCTCTTGGCTTATAGTTCCATAGTTGTTTGGGGATGCAGCAGTCATCCATTCGGCAAAGATGTTTCCACCAATTCAGCCGATCTGGGCGATTCGAGTATACTCATAACATTCAGTTGCTGCCGTATATCTGTGTTTCTTCTATGATCATGGAGAGTATACCCTGCCATATGCCTGAGAAATCTCATTTCAGCCGCTTGGCTGAAATATTACGTAATATTTTAATTGGTAATATATAATATTATACAATAATACTAGAAGAAACTGATCGAGTTACTTCTAAAGAGATAGGTCTATGTATTTGTATTATCCTGTTCAATTTTGGATATCCTAAAATACATCCAAATCTAGTACCATACCATGGACAATAGTCACCAAAGACTCAGAATCATCAATCCATTGTACGTACCTTTTGGTCAAGATAGGTCAGTAGAACAGGCTTAAGAATTTCTGCAGAAAAAAACAAATTTCTCACGAACATTAAAAATGGCAAAATTGCTGCTTACGGATATTGGTCGAATAGAGAGGCTTAAAAAATTTAAGTATATAGGGGAAATAATTCAAGAGAATTGTTTACAAAAATCTGCTATAGAAGAAAGGATTCATAAAATGGAAAGAGTATATGGTATAACTAAAGATATTTACAATAAAAAGTGCATATCTAAAAATGCGAAAATAAGGCATACAGTATAGTAGTGAAGTCAGAATGCCTATATGCAAGTGAATGTCTAGCATTGAATTATAATTTCGACAAACTAGAAATATTGGAAAGGTTGGAAGGTTGGAAATTAAGAAGTAATGATGAAATATATCAGGGTATAGAAAATATAACAGAAACAATGAGAAAAAGAAGACTATTATTTTTTGGACATTTATATAGAATGGACGACAATAGGTTAACAAAGCAGATCTTCAAATATCTGTGGGGGAAGAAGTCAACATCAAGTTGGATTAAAGAAATCTAAAAGGATTTAGAAAATACTAATATAAACGCAGAAGAAACAATTAAAAGAGACGTTTTTCGGGTAAAAGTGTTAAAAATGGAAGGAGTCCAGCGTAGGAGAGAGAAAAACACAGGTTCAAAGTGGACTGAAGGCAGGAAGAAGAGACACAGTGAAAAGATGAAAGTATCCTGGAGACAAAGAAAAGAACAAAGAATAAAGAATTGAAATTGGCATGTGGTCCTTAGTTGGCAAAAAAAAAAATGTATTGCAGAACAATACGCTAAGGCTAGAATGACTTCGACTTTACGAAACGTTCAAAATATATAAGGAATTGACAGAAACGTGTGAGAAATGAAATATGAAAGGGAAATTTTACCCCTTCGGGAACAGACAGATACAGAACTTGAAGAAACCAAATGTATCTCGCAGGATAGTATAATGTGAAATCGATACAGGGAAATTACGCAGGAGTTATAGCTCTTGTGCCCGAGGGACGAAAACAAATTTATTTCCATGCACATTGCTCGTAAGTGCGTGTTTCGTATTCGACAATACAATATATGTGCGGAATCCAATTTCATTAATACCCTAGCACAGGGGCAACATAGGCAACTGTTACTAAAATGACATCAACAACAAAAACAAAAACAACAACAACAACAACAACTACTACTACTACTACTACTACTACTACTACTACTACTGCCACTACTACTGCTACTACTCCACAATCCGATCGTATAAGGTATTGCTTTGCATAATACTGACGTTTAGAAACTCAATAGCAAAAGAAAAATATTGCATGCTTCGACGCCGTTAAAGGTGTTGTCGATTTCAAAAAATAAACATATACCCAATACCAGCAGGAAAGGCATGAATGCTGAAAGGATACAGAAAATAAAATAGAGGAATGAAGGTTAGAGTGTTACGGCCACCTCACAAAAAGACACGAAATAAGATGGCCTGGAAAGATATTTAATTTAACGTCTACTGGAAAAATGAGACGAGAATGACCGAAGCGGCCATGGAAGCAAGCTGTATATGAGGCAGTGAAAGACAGACAACTTACTGATAACGAAAGGAACGGTAGAAAAGCTTTGCGTATTGGACGTTGAAAACGAAAATTGCTATAAACAACCCACTACATAATAGAAAGAAAATTATATTTAATTACAGTGGTTTTGTTTATATCACCGACATAGTTTATGAGAGGCAAGATAAGCGGCCTAAGAAAGCCGTTAGGTACGAAAGGAAGGCAGCGTGACAAGCACTACGCATGAACAAAGTATTAATATTTACAAAACAATTATTAAACAGTTTGAATACGTTAAAATTACTACTATTAGGCGGCGGTCTACAGTTGTTGTGGACAAACGTTTCGGTCTCACTAACGGAGGGCATTATCAGTATCTGAAACAATTGGCACGGTGTGCGCCAGTTCGCCCCGGTGATGTAGTCAGTTTGGCCTGAGAAGGCCCACTTCTATAAACTTGCATACCAGCACGATCTAAACTGGAAAACAGCATCGACCAATCACCAGCAACTAACAGCCCGGCGAGTAGTAGTAATTTCAACAATTTAATTGACGCCTGCCGTGAAAGCTTAAGAACTTGAAAGGGAATACGAAGCAGTTTGAATACGATTTCAAACATCGATATGAAATTATGGAAAGCTCAAGTTGTGAAAACAAGTTTGAAACAAACGAAAACGAGAAAGATAACTCACATTCATAAGCTTTTAAAGTTAATGTTGTAAGCAGGACTTTCTTTGAAATGAGACATTCAAATGCGGCCTCGGAGACCCGTTAATTAAGCAATGCTAAAAATGCCAATACCATTTCGACATGAGTCGCTCAGTTCGTTGCATAAAGAATTGCATCTTTCTGTCAAAGGAATTGTTATTGGTGTACTGATGCAAAATATAAATGCAGGTCTGTCGACCGAACTTATAGGACAGATAAATATTAACTTGTAGGAAGAGTAAACTTTGAAGAAACTTCTCACGATACACAGCGGCATACGACTTTGTCTGTTTATAGTTCCTTATTTCCACATATGCAGCGCTCGCTGACGGGTACTCTGGATTTTATTTATTAATAATAGTTTTATGCGTTTTACACGTCACGAGAAATATAAAATATGTTAAAATTCAGTATCCATTTATAATCGATATTAATTATCGAATAATAGCTTACGATTTTCGTTGACATAATTAACACTGTTGCACACCACTATAGAAAAATTATTCCGATTAGCACTTTCTAGCTTCACAGCTTATTATCAGATCGAAAATCTCAGACCGATTAATGTAATCTGAAAGCTAATCGGAATAATTTTTCTATAGTGGTGTGCAACAGTGTTAATTCTGTTTGTGACCAGTAACACAACATTCTAATGTGATTTTCGTTGAATGGTTGAATGGCAAATGTTTAGATGCGTGAAATAAATCTTTATATAATTTTCTGTTTGCCATTGTAGACAGGTTACATATCTGAGTATGTAAGGTATTTTAATTTCCGCAATTTATGTCGACTAATATATCCTGTATGCGCTTTTCATTAACATAACGTTATTCCCATATTTTATACAGGCCTACGCTTTGTTAATTTACACAGTCGATTTGATGAACTAATATTACCAGGTAGTAAGTCTACAGATATTTCTTAATATCATAATGTCAGATGCCTATTATTTTCTTATTAATTAGTACTTCTCGCTTTCTTGCTTGAAGAGATGTTTCCTTAGTTTCAACTACAGCGAAATGTTTGTATTACAGTTTTATCTAGATACACGTTATATAATTCCTGCATTAAATAAATCAAAAGGTTTTTAGTAACAGCGTAAGCTTATAAAGCGAATCTCAGTTAAGGTGGTTATTACTGACTGCAGTGGAGCGAACAGCGTACCGTTGGGAACTGCAGTACATTCACATTATCAACACTTTCTCTAGAAGATATAATTAGTAAACTTTTGCACGCTACCTAACATTGCTGATGGTATTAATACTTTCACGGTTCTTGGGTATGTTTATTCGTATAATTTTCGTACTTTATCGATGGCTGGGAAAGGAATTCTTCTTCTTCTTCTGGCTGACACGATTATACTTGTTGCCACAATATTTATGTTATGGTCAAGTGAGGCAATTCTCTGCTTTTTATCTCGATAATAGAAACAATAAAAAGCACATTATTCGCATTTATTCACATTATTCGCATTTATTCGCATTCGATTATTTTATGAATAACCATGAATTAAATTTAATTAAGTCTTTGTTTTATTCCTTCTCGGTAGATAAAGAGGACGACGCGTCTCCGAGTGTAGTCTTCTGGATACTCCCTTTAAGTGAAGCTACTACATTCTTAGGGGAACCCTTCCTTTGTGGCGGAAGGAAGAGATTCCTGCCTTCCAACAATCATGGACTATCTCTCACGGTTGTGACTGATGCTGAAAACCTTAGCGCGTTAACCTGACGGACTTGATGAGGTTATGTAACGCCACCTCATGAGTTTCTTGGTCGACGTCTGAATGGAATCTGTACTTGATGTTTTTTAGGCATGACTGATATTGTACAATACAATGACGTTGTGTCTATTTGCAGAAATAAATACTGACATCTGTATGTTTTTAATAAGACATCTGAAGACCACGTGTTAAAATGTATATCTACCGGCAATCAGGAGCATTTGATTCCATGTGGCTTTAATTACGAATTATATGTTTGATTCCGTATTAGAATGTATAATATTTTATTGTATTAATTGTCAATTAAGGAGCGGTCGTGGCGTAGTGGCTAGCGTGTGGCGCTGTTACGCTGTCGGCACGGGTTCGATTCCCGCCGGAGCCATCTGATTTAGATACGACCCCTCGCAAGGCGATGGCAAACCAGCGAGAGGTATCCTGACTAGTATAAACCCTCCCCAACTATGCCGTTCGGATCCGGCGATAAACTGTCGGTCCCATATACCTGTGAGAGGCTCCATAACACACGCACCACTGGTATATGCGGGGAGGATACAAACCAGCCGAAAGACTGAAGGACCCAATAATGGTCATTTTAGTACGCTTCATTTATCCTGACAATTCTGCACGCAAAAACAACTTAGGGGTGTGTCCAAAAATAGGTAGAATGTTATTACTCTCGAACAAGTGTTTGGACCGATACACGCACACACATTTTCACACTCACACTTTTTCCACGGACATAACACTATAGTTTATGTTACTGATGTCTTAATACTATTTTAAAACCTAAGTTCTTAACTTAATGAAAATAAGCTTTTATTCATGGTTTCGTCAAAGATGACTTTTTTTTTGCCAAAATTAATCAGGTCTCTTTTATTATACATTTCTTGAAATGCTTATAACATTGCCCTCTCGCTGTCTCTCTAATATACGAAAAACGACTGCAATTTAATCAGTATAAACTTACACAAAAAAGTTTTATCGTCAACGTCTTCATCAATTAACGACGTTTATTTGTTAATTTGCAATATTGGAAAACGTTACGTCACACGCTACACAGGAGGCATGTCAGTGTTCATCTAACGATCAATCACGTGATCGTAATTTCAGCTGTTTACTAACAGCCTTAAATCAGCGTGATCCGCGTTAATTACCCCTTTAAACGCCAGGTTTCATATGGAATAATAATGAATTGCTTTTGTAATGATTATTAAAATAAGGTCATTATTAGACCTTTCGCCTGTGATACTGATACACCTTTCTTTACTTTAAACAAAAACCAAGTGGAGATTGTTGAATCATATTTTTACTTGTGGTATGAACTGTCAAATCAGTCGTACCATAAACAACACAGGCATCGTGTGATTCAAATTGTCCTTGTTTTATTTTAAAAGTACATTACACTGGAAAATGTTTAACACAAAATGTCTGTTAACACGAAGTATGGCTCAGATTCCGATCTTTGCTTCTATTTTACAATTCAATTTGTACGGTTAACACGAAAGTTTTACCTACAAAAATATCGGTTAACACGAAAAATTTTGTTATAATAATTTTGTTGCTGGCTTTCAATAGTTGCATAATAAATAAACCCATACATGCACGCCCGAAAACAGTGCAAGTTAAAACTGTGAGAGTGATGAGGGTGCCGACGAACTTGACACGGAAAATGACAGTGAAAATTTCGAGTTCTTACCACTACCGAATATGCTTTCGTTTGTCAATATTTAGAATGTAAAATTTTTGACAACATTGATAAATTAGAATATTCTGTTGAAAGCAAAGTAGTGCAAAATTGTGTGCAAAAGAAACTAACGGACTATTTTAAAAAAGAATTGAACGTTGTCACTATAGGAACTTTAAAAAACATTCTACATTACACCATAAAAAACATAAATCGTAAGACTAAGTCAAGAACAACTACAGTGCGTGTATACTAAATAAAAAAAATAACCATATTTTCCCCATAATTAACCAGAAATTATTCAGGAGAATAAATAAAAGATTTACACGTAATCACTTTCTGAATATTTTTAATTTCTTTATTTTACTACACAATAAAGTAAATAATCTATACAGTATTTTTCATTTATCTAATTTTGTTTCATGTTTTGTCCGTTTAACACGAAAAAACAGCTGGTCCCCGTCATTCACGTTAAACGTTTTCCACTGTTTTAGTTATTATCCATAACTTTAATTACCTACATAAAGGCACTCTATGGAATTTCATTAAAATTGTTTTTGTTATATATTGTGCGTTCATACACACTTTTACATTTACATAGGCTTTATGTAGCACTGTATTGCACGATGGCAAGTAAAGTTACAGTTAATTTACAATTCCAATTTTTCTTCAACAGGTCGCATTTCTGTTATCAGTGGCTTCCATGCACAGGTTCACGCGATATAACCATGATCACGCGACTATTTCAATTATTCGTATTAAAAATGCATACACAGGCCTATAACTGCGTGCGTTTACATCCTTCACTGAGATACTGTGGACGATGGTGGTAGAAACCTTGGTGCCATTATGTCAGTAAGTTGACATTACTTCTGCTTGTCAGAGACAAATTGTTTAACAGTGCTCTAAAACTCTGATGGTCAAAAGCATGATTTAATTATTTACGTTTGATTTACTAGGAGCAACATTAATAAATAGCTTGTGAACACCTTGTTATGCAGACGGGTTGGAGGTAATTATGAGCTGCTATAACTCTACCTTTAAATGCCACGTTTATTATTAAAAAAAAATAATAAATTATTTTTGCAGTGATTATTAACATAATGCACCGTTACACGTAATAACCTGCGTTTCTATTCCTGGATATTTTCCTGATATCGTATCACACATCGCTTGCACGATACTGACCGACCACGCTATTCTTGTTTGTCATAGATTCTTGGACGTCAGAATTTAAGGATCCTTTCAGACGCCTCTTTTGTCTTTTTCTACTAGTGTTCGCTTTTCGATTCGTTTCCTCGGTCGACTTTAGTCTCTGTTTTGATAGATTGGTCGTACTATATGTTGTTTTCGGATTACAGTGATTATAGGTTTTCTGATTGCTAAATTTTTCAAAGTTCTGTTCACGAAATTCCAAAACAATCTTTTCCAATTACCACTTCCTTTGCTTTTAATCAAGTCTTGTTTCTTTTATTTACAACCTTAGAAAGGAAACGCGAATGAAGTTCTATAAGTTTATGGCAGTCCGCACTCTTTTATACGGTTCCGAAACATAGGATTATCTAAAATATGTACAAGTCACATACAGACCGCAGAGATGAATTTCCTGAGATTCGTAAAGGGATGCACACGGGACGATAGAATTAGAAACGATGTGGTAAGACGTGAATTGGGTATATTCTCTGTAAATGCAAGAATCGAGGATTGTAAGCTGAGATCGATTGAACATATAGGTAGAATGGAAGCGAATGAAGGTAGAATATAGGTAGAATTCCAGAATCCTTGAATGAAGAAGAAGGAGAAGAAGAAGAAGAAGAAGAGGAAGAAGAAGAAGAAGTAGAAGAAGAAGAAGAAGAAGAAGATTAAAACCTGTAGCAAAACTTTCAGAATGAGTTTGTGTACCTAGTTGTGTATCTCTTTTTATAATAACATTTATCATTTCATAACACTTTATTTAACTGAACAGTAAATAATTTTCCTTGGAAAATAGCTTATGTCGTAACAATGTCGCTTCTACTTAGTACCAACGTCGCAACGAAGCACATTATTACAAATATTACAAACTTTCCATGATTAACTGGCGTTAAACACTGAGCAGCCTAAGGGGAAGTTCGGATCTTGGCGCAGACCATACTGTTCGAATACGTACCGCAAGCGAGTGCTTGCCCGGTATTGTATGAGGTCAATATTTTGATAGATGAATATATATCGACAAAATACATATTAACAGAAGAAAAATTATGCATTATAAAAGAATCTGATGCATCAATCATTTGTTCTAAAATATTTGTCACGTTTGAGTCAATCCTTGATTCAGCATTGGAAGCCGTCTCTCCTTTAGAAATATGTAGAAACTTTGAGGAAATGAAACGGGTATTAACCCACTGAGACATATGGACGTACAGTACCTAGTACGTCCAAGTCAAACAAGCGCCAGAATCCTAAGGACGTACCACGTACGTCCGCGAATTTGACGCAGTTTAAGTGAAACAAGACAACTCCTATACGTCCACGTTTCCATGTAATAGAATATTTTAGTTCTCTATTTAAGCTGTAGAGGACAACACGAACTGGAACGAACACAGGGAAAAATATTTCTGTTTGTGCTATGCACACGTGTTTGATGTGGGCAGTCATTTTTGTTGTTTACCTACAGCTTGTGCGTGAGATAGTCGTGCTTTGTTATATTTTTGTTCACTGAAAACGTATTCCAGGAATTATCTTACAGAAGAAGAAATTAATGAAATCATAAGCAGTTCTGGCTTTGACATCGATTCATCAAATTCATACTCAGAAATTAGCGGTAATTTGTGTTGATGATAGTGACATTGTGATGGGTGAAGATAATGATGTAACTAACACTTCCCAGTTTTTAGTTGAAATTGTTAAAAATCAGAAGATGTACAAAGAATAGAAGTTATTTTATATATCAAATTCAAGTCAATAGTGTGAGTTAGATGAACAACCGCTGTTACCCGTGTGTGAGAAAGAGAGTCATATCCTAACCTCAATTGATAAGACGTCAATTTCGACTATTTCAGTAAATTTTTTAATAAAACAATATTTAGGTGTAAACAACATAATTTTGTGTTTAAAATAAAATTTAAAATTAGTGTAAATTGCGCAATAATTTAGTCGAGGTGAATTTTTTTTTCTTAAGTGAAAAAGTGTACTTTTCTCAACTTAATAAAAAAGAAAACTATAAAACACCGTAACAAAATATATATCATTTTAAAGTAGAAGGTGTGTACTTCAATACACTGTTTTCAGAATGAATGTAAGGGAAGAGACAACATTTTTATTAGCCCTCAAACGTTTACAAAAATGCTCAGGACACACCAGCATGTAGGGACCGTAAGTGGGCAGGTCTCAATGTGTTATAAAAATATTGCTACTAACTTTCAATAACTCTTGTACTAGCGTTGTTTGAGCGTTGTCATTGTCATCGTTACCGTCACGATGTCATTGTCATTATAAACAGATTGTGGATAACCAGCTTTTGTTTAAGAATGATAGGCCCAAGTGTTTTGTCTTTAATAAGAATTGAGTACACTATGTTAAATATTTCAAACTATAGAAAAATTAATTAACGTTATAAGAAGTTTTAGCTTTATTTTGAACCTCTTTGTAATTCTTAATTTCAAGTAATTACGTAGTTATTGTAGTGTTAGCTTCTAGCTGCGATCAGGAGACGTGGGATGTTTGTGTCAGCTGGTGAAATGGAACAGCTGTCATTTGCAGGAGTATCATTTTACTGACATTGTATGGCAAGTTACAGTCAAACGTCAGAGTTGAGTACGCCTATACTGAATACGCTAACCGTATAAAGTCATGAACCTGTACATGTAGGCATTTTATTTTATAACGTAAAATAATCTGTTGGATACTCTTGTCTCCAAAAGTCCATCTCTGCTGTCATTACTTTTGTTTTTGTGTGTTTATCGGTAGACTAAACTTCTAAGCCGTACGTCATGATACTTCTAGCAATTTTTTTTTTAATTTATTGGAGATTTGTAATCTGTTCGACTAAGCAAACATTGAACAAATTGGCTGACAACACACATATAGGATTATGAAGAGCTGACCATTGACAGCTCTTCTTGTTTTTGTTAATAGATTAAAGACATACACAAATTGCAAAACTAAATGACAAAAACATGTAAACAAATGAACAAAAATCACTTCTACTTGCTGCTGGCATGATACAATAAGTTAAAAATGTTAAACACTGGGCCCATAAGGCACATATACTGGCTGACATTAACACTTAATGTTGACACGAATACAAAACATACAGAACAGAACAGATATCACAGACATTACAATACAGAGAATACATTATTAGTTAAACGTGAATGTTAAGTCTAACAGTTTGTGCCGTTTTAGTCTATAAACATCTTCACTGTTATCTAATAAATTAATTGCCAGTTGGTTTGGATGCTTTTCTAATTTGGAAATGTGAGTCCTGCAGAGGCGCGAGATTTCTTCTCTCACGGTTGGAACTTTGAGATCGCGGTGTATAGAGTTGTTGGAGACAAACCATGGAGCGTCGACTGTTGATCTTAAAGTTTTGAACTGAAAGGGCTGGATAATCTCAATATTACTTGTACTAGCAGTACCGCGAAGTTGAATACCATAAGTCCATACCGGTTTAAGAACTGCTTTATGAATTAACAGTTTGTTGACGAGACTTAACCGTGATTTTCTGCCTATCAGTCAGTAGATATTTCTGACCTTGTGATGAAGTTCAATCTTCTTAGATGTTATATGTTTTTCCACGTTAGTCTCCTGTCCAGATGCATCCCAAGGTACTTAGCTTGCGGTTGACCGTTAATTGTTACTGGAGGGCAGTTTGCCCTACGTGTGGTGAAGGTAACGTGTACTGACTTGGACGAATTGATTTTTATGCGCCATTTATCAAGCCATAACTGAACTTTGTTTAATGATTCTTGTAGTATAAGAGATGCTATTGAGGGGTCGGAGTGTGTCGCTAGGATTGCTGTGTCAACAATGATTTTACATATTTTGGTTTTAGTTTCTGCTGTAATTTGCTTATCCCACAGGATTCCATTTAATGTAAAAATATTGCCATATTTCCCAAATTAATTCTGGATTTTATTTCGTTGTCTTGCTTCTAATCAGTCGTGATTTGTATCCCTAAATACGTATATTTCTCCATAAATAAAATTTTCCCCACGTCTTTCTCCAATATCAAGTTTTGCTGAAGGTCACCTATTGCCACGTTCTTTATATTATTCATATTTACCTTTAGTCTCCATTTCTGATATTCCTATATCATAGGCCTACTATATGACTTCAAAATCTTGAACCAAAAGCAATTGGTCATCAAAAAACTGTAATGAATAAACTGTATCACCATCAAGTGGAATGCCCAATGGTATGGACACACAAAAAGAATGGCACAGGAGAGGTTGCCAAGGAGAGTTATGGAATTGACCCCACCAGGAAGGAGGAAAATGAGGAAGACCACCTATCATTTGGGTAGAAGTAATTCAGACTATATTGAGAGAAAGAAAAACTGAAGATCTTTGGATGGACAAAGAGCAGTGGAAGATGAGTATTCAACCAATTCTGTAATCTCTGTTTCCGGAAAATGCGTAAACGTTGTACAGCCGGAACAATTTTATTATTATTTACATCCTTAAATTTGTAATGACCGACAATCAATGAATTTTTTAATGGATGGTTAGTGAGGATCGGTCAGTTGACCACTAAAAAAAAAGTATTATTATTTTTATAAAATAATCTGTTGCCTCAGACTCTGCACCGGCTTTACAATAATCTTGAATTTTCACCAGAAATAACTCAACGCAATTAAACGATTGAATCGCCTTATAATTTTGTATCTGATAAATGGGTATTTTCATCACGAAGAAGAGAGTTAATGTTCTTGACTTTTGAACTGTCGTAAATATATTTGCTCCATGTGAATGAAAACTGATTCGGCGATACGGTCGTTTGGTTAAAGCATCGTGGCTCCACTACTTGCAGAGTTACTGATTTCGTGTTATTTATAAAGAAATGTTTTATTGTCTAATAATATATAATTTTTTTGCTTTATTGTTAAGTTGATTTAGCAAAAAATGTTCATCGTTGATAGATTTGATAAAATAATTAGGTAAATTCAACTACGTAGTACTTATAATAAAAATACGCCAAATATAAAAGATGATGTAAAAGAAATGTAAGAACTCCGGCAACTTCGGTTTTTATGAATTCCATAGAAAAGATATCGTTGGATTAAGAATTAATATAGTAATTTTCGAGAGCCTTATGTATACATTAAACAATTTTTAAGTTTAGATTTTAGTGTTTTTGTCCTTCTAAGAAACGGTAAACTCCTGTGCATACGGAATTTTAAATCAACAACTCATCTAGCTTGACAGTGATTAATTTTCTAAATAAAACAGACAGAGATACGATGAAACCAAAGCATTTATTGGCCATTTATCCTTCAGTTTAATGAGTAAAATTGTTTCCCCGAACTATGCCGCTACTTTCGGGAACACTATGTATAAGCTATAATAGAAATGCGGGCGCTTGTGCGAGCACACATCCTCACACTCCTAATTATTGAATATATTTCAATTTATTTATTTATTCATTTGTAATACTTATGTTAACGCAAAAGTAACAAATGCCTAGAATAACAAATATTCTTTTATTTTGTTGTATTTATATTATTTATATATAAACAAAATATTTTTTTTTATATCGGCCATCTGAGGACCAACCACATGCCAATTTCAATTCTTTATTCCTTGTTCTTTTCTTTTTTCTCCAATATTCTTTCATCTTTTCACTATGTCTCTTCTTCCTGTCTTGAGACCAGTTTCAACCTGCGTTTTTCTGTCTCCTACCCTGGACTCCTTCCACTTTTAACACTTTTCCTTAAAAAACTTATCTTTCAATTGCTTCTTCTACGTTTATATTATTTTTTCTAAATCCTTTTTGACTTCTTTAATCCAACTTGATGCTGACTTTTTTCAACATAGATATTTGAAGATCTGTGTTGTTAACCTATTGTCGTCCATTCTATATAAATGTCCAAAAAATAATACTAGTCTTTTTCCCCCACCGTTTCTGTTATATTTTCTATACTTTGATATATTTCATCATTATGTCTTAATTTCCAACCTTCTGAAGTTTTTTCGTCGGCCTAATATTTTCCTAATAATTCATCTTTCCAATATTTCTAGTTTGTCTAAACTATAATTCAGTGCTAGACATTCACTTGTATATAGGCATTCTCGTCTTTTATTTTTTATTGTATGTATTTTTTTTAATCTTTAAAAGAATTTAACATCCTAGAAAATAAATTTAATATCAACTAGGTAGAATAAATAAAACCTATATACTCGATTCAGCAGTAACGATTCTTTGTGTCTATGAATGGGAATAAACAAAAATAAATTGATTCTTGGGTAAGGAACAGTACAGTGTAGAAACAAATATAAATACAGTTAAACAAATACAAAATATAATAAAATTACAAAAATGATGAAATCAAAGTATAGAAAATATAACAGAAACAATGAAAAAAAGAAGACTATTATTTTTTGGATATTTATATAGAATGGACGACAATACAGCAGGTTAACAAAGCAGAGCTTCAAATATCTGTGGGGGAGGAAGAAGTCAACATCAAGTTGGATTAAAGAAGTCTAAAAGGATTTAGAAAAAATAATATAAACGCAGAAGAAACAATTAAAAGAGAAGTTTTTCGGGCAAAAGTGTTAAAAATGTAAGGACTTTTTAGGGTAGGAGAGAGAAAACACAGGTTCAAAGTAGACTGAAGGCAGGAAGAACAGACACAGTGAAAAGATGAAAGAATATTGGAGAAAAAGAAAAGAACAAAGAATGAAGAATTTAAATTGGCATGTGGTCCTTAAATGGTAGATACAAAAAAATTACAAAAATACAAAATTGTACAATTCTAAATATATCAAGATACAACATAAATATGTGTTGGTGTGGTAAGCTGTATATTATGAGAGGACGTGGTAATGTAAGTTAAAAGCCAGCCCTTACTGTACTCCTGTCTAGAATATTGGTTTCTGAGTATTTGAGTGTTTGAATGTCTAGCTCCGACGCCGACTCTGAATATATCTGACTGATAGCTAAGGATTTTATAGCGTGAACATTGGTAAGGGAACAGCCGATATTACCGAGATATACTACGTCGTTAGCAATGAGCTCAATGCATGCGGTACTCGTCAAATTGTCTCGGTACACGCACACGCACACGCACACGCACACACAAAACTCGTCGTGGTATGGCTCGACTTCACCGGCTCAATACGATGATGAAACTACGCGGTATCCGAAACAATACACTACTAAAACACGCGCACACACTTAGCAGATTATTTAAATATTCGTAAATCTGCATGAATTATAAAACACTTCTATTAACTGTTCGCATACCGTATTAAATGTTTAACAATAGCATAATAGATGAAACACGCGCGGATTGTAACGCTACATTTATCATTTAATCACTAGTAGGTGAATAGTTAATAATCGCTTCCTGTAATAAATATTTATCGACGATAATTATTTTATTTAGTTCTGTAACAATTAATGTGTACGTTATGCGCATACATTAATAATAATATTGTTATCATTACCATTATACTGAATAAGCGCGTGTTAATATAGATTACCGTTGGCATAAACAACTCTTTTTGGTAAGGTTTTTTGTCCGATTTTAATTTAAATATTTTAACGAGAATGGTGGCTGAAATTTCAGAAGAAAACGTCATTGATTAACTAGATTTTTAACCGGTACATTTTACACACTGTTAACGAAGTGTAATTAAACGATGTATGTCATGCGAAAGAAACGGACATATATAGAAAGGGAGAAAAGAGAAAAGTAAGTTTTAAAAAAGGTAAACAGAGAAGAACAAGAAGAAGAACAAGTTAAGAAGAAAACGTATAAAGTGTAGATTTATCCTTCACAGAGAGAAAGCAAGGCAGTTTTCTCTCCAGAATCAATCATTTACGATCGGTTAGGACAACAAAACTTGGAAAAGACACAAAACCACATCATATACATGTAGGAATTTTTTACATCGTTCGGCGTTTCTCGCTTTTCCGTTTCTATAATTTCGTGTCTCATCAGCCATTGTCTTGTATTCTTATTTTTCTATTCATTGCTTGATGTTCTCTTGGCTCTCATAATAACCTCGGTCTTTCTCTCCTTGGACATAGTTGAGGTTGACGAGTCCAGAGGTAGCCAACCCATCCGTCGTCTTACAATCTTGAGTATTACCCGTTTTAGTCTTTTGGATTTTATAGTGCCTACAATATATGTATTGTTCACCTCTACACTATTTCATGTCTCATTTTGAATTTTGTCTAGTATAATGAACGCATGAAAGCGTCGCATGTATGTTGTCTGTTAGTTTGAAACTCCATATACGTCCACAATATAGTCTGCACCATATACTCATACAATCTCATATATTAATGTGATATAATCTCAGACATATATCATATATTAATCTCAGACATAATTGATTTAATGTGTCTGTATGTTTTATCGTTTGTCAGTAGCACCGTAACTTTTAAAGTAGGGCACGTTCCACGCGATATCAAATACTGAGAGGTTTGAGAAGATTGTGGTTCAAAATGAAAGGAGGCGGGCTATAATGTGTGTGTGCGTACATTTTGCTACTACTTTGAGATGAAGGACAATTACGTGACACTTGTCACGCGTCCGCAACCGAGACTTTTCCAGATCATACCGGTCCGCGCGCGCTTTGTTCATGGCCGCAATCAATTACGTTCTAGTGTTTTCTAGTAGACACGTATTATAGAATGTGCTGGAATCTCAGCGGGGTATAAATGCATGACTTCAGCGGCGCTTAGCTTAGTTATTGTCGGGCGATTACAAAGTGCGCGTTTAAGTGGCGATTTATTCTAGTGCGGTTCGAAGTATTGTGGCGAAGTATTATGTGTTTTATAATTGTGCGGTACTCTATTAGTTAACATATTTGTTGCGTGTCAACAATTTTTATGTAATTGTTTGTAAGACATTATCTTGTTGATTACAAACTGTTTAATTGTGATAATTAAAACTGGTGATTAGTGACTTAATCGGTGTCTTGTGTTTTGTTTTCCACTGTACCATACGACCATCCCATACGACCATCCCATACGACCATCAGTCAGCCAGTCGTAACAATATTTAATAGAAATAAATTTGTACAAAACGTCTGGAGGCTGCTTTTTAATTTCAGATTCGACAAAATCTTATATGTTGTTTTTGTCTTATTTATTTTTGTTTATTGTCTGTCGGTCCAACAGCTGATCTCAACGATTCCTACTGTTTTTCATGTTTGCGGTTTTTACTTTGCTGTCTCCCACCGCAAATCTTGCAGCGTCGTTTGTTGTTACAGTGGTTTGGGAAATGCTACAAAAAATACGATACAGGACCAAGCACACTCCCTAGGGGCTCTGGCACTCCAGCTTATATATAATTTAGTTCTGCATGCTGCGACTTCTGTCAAACCCAAAGCAGTCTTTAATAGAGACGTTTGTTTATAGAATTTTAAAGTTGTCTTTGTAAACATATATACATATATAAAACTTATTAGTACTTTTTGATATCAATTCGCGGTTTTGGATTGTTTCGTTAAAATTCAAAATACTTTGTATCATGTACATAAGCTAATATATATAAAAGCTGTAGGAGTTATTCGGAAGGTCTCATATACGAACTTAATGGATTCCAAGCGAAATTTCATAAAACAGAAATTTTATAAATAAAAAATATAACCAATGTTATCAATGCTTGAATTTGAAAAATAAAATCTAATAGTGGTCATTGCATAAATTGCATAAATGTTATAAGGGATGAATAGGAGATAACGAAATTATTGCAGTTATGACTAAATTCTGAAAAAATATTGAAACTTCAATATATTAAATAAGTAAGTTAACTGTTACTTCGCTTAAAATTACAATAAATTATTCTATAATGAAACACCTCATTTCCTGGATACTGTTGACCCAGGGTGTACATAAGTTGCTTCCTCGATATTCTTACAAAAGACCGTTTAACCGACGTGCACATAACAGCGTTGCGCACAGTTACTGATACAGTGTTTTGCCAAATCTGACACTGTTTGGGTCTTGCCTTTGAACCCAAAGTTACAGAGTGACATTTCTGTCATTCTGAAACTTTCTTTAACTTGTTTTATAGTATGAGGTTTGGTTCGTTTTCCTCGGTTTTATTATCGATCTCTGTTTCTCCCCTGTATACTGTTAGTTTTTATTATGTTACTCCTGCGAGTGACTTTCTAGTAACCGATGAATATTTTCAGCTTCCACTTCTAAATACATTTAGTTACTCAAATCTACAATATACTTTTTATTATTTCTCCTTAAACAGCAATGTAATTTACATTTTAAATTTAAAAGTACGCCAGTAGTTTCGTTAAACCCTGTTCATACTTCACGTTTTCACTTCAGGCCACGTAGTACTACTTGCGTTTATTTATTTTCATAAAAGTAATTTTTTCTAAAATTATTTAGGAGTTAAGTAGTTTTGTAATTTGGTTATTCAGCGCTTACTTAAATGCCCGTCGCAAAAGACAACCAGGAAAGACGGCTCTGTCGCGATTTATTATTGTTACGACGGTCTACAGATCGTCGTATGGTACAGTGGAAAACAAAATACAAGACACCAATTAAGTCACTAATCACCAGCTTTAATTATCACAATTAAACAGTTTGTAATCAACAATATAGTCTCTTACAAAAAATCACATAAAAATTGTTCACGCGCAATAAAAATGTCCACTACTAGAGTTCCGCACAATTATAAAACACATAACATTTCGCCACAATACTGGAACAAATCGCTACTAAAACTGAAACTAAGCGCCGCTGAATTCCTGTATTTATACCACGCTGAAATTCCAGAATCATCCCTACTACGCGTCAGCGCTACACTAGAGCGTAATTGCTTGCGGACTTGACACAGTGCGAGCGGCCGGCAAAGTCTGGAACAGTATGGCTAACGCATGTTGAGATCACGTACGTACACAACATTATACCCGGGCTCCGCTGGAATAGCCGAGAAACACGTAGCATGTTCTGTAATGTCGTAACATTATGTTAATCATATTTTATATTTCGTGTTTAGATTCAATTATAGTTTTCTCTATAACATTATAGTTTCATATATAATATTATAAAGATTCTCTATAAAGCAGCAGGTTTTACAGAGATTATCTGACTATTTATGGTGCGATAACGTGTGGCGAAAAATACGTTTAACTGGATCTCGACAAACATTAAGTAATTCGTCACCGTTTAATGAAGACAGTAACACCTATTATACGCTTTAATACCACTGTTTCCGACAGTTGATAGAAGAAAATAATTTATGGTTATTAAAAGCGGAGAGGTGGAAATAATCAGTTTTAATTAATGAAGACAGTAACACCTATTATACGCTTTAATACCACTGTTTCCGACAGTTGATAGAAGAAAATAATTTATGGTTATTAAAAGCGGAGAGGTGGAAATAATCAGTTTTAATTAATGAAGACAGTAACACCTATTATACGCTTTAATACCACTGTTTCCGACAGTTGATAGAAGAAAATAATTTATGGTTATTAAAAGCGGAGAGGTGGAAATAATCAGTTTTAATTAATGAAGACAGTAACACCTATTATACGCTTTAATACCACTGTTTCCGACAGTTGATAGAAGAAAATAATTTATGGTTATTAAAAGCGGAGAGGTGGAAATAATCAGTTTTAATTAATGAAGACAGTAACACCTATTATACGCTTTAATACCACTGTTTCCGACAGTTGATAGAAGAAAATAATTTATGGTTATTAAAAGCGGAGAGGCGGAAATAATCAGTTTACATTAAATTACCGAGACGTCGGAAGTACAGGCAGGAGTACGGGTAATACAGTTTACTCATTTACCAACTGTCGCCTTGTCTCCTAAAAACTTTTATCTTCGGAAACGTACACAGTTGTTACTAAATGTTGTAGTCTCCGTCAAGATTATCCCAGTCAAACTCGTAAGGAACTGGTCACGTGTTTGTGGCAGCGTGATCAAAATATGGCTACGAGTGTTTTGATATTATTAATATTGTTACGACATTACAGAACACGCAACTTGTTTCTCGGCTATCCCAGTGGAATCCGGCAGTGATGTGTGTGTGCACGTACGTATTGCTGCTACTTTGAGATGAAGGATAACACTTGACACTTGTCACGCGTCCGGGACTGATTTCACCATTCCGCGCGCGCCGTGTGCAAGGGCGCAATCAATTACGTTCTGGTGTTTTCTAGTAGGGTTCTTGACGCGTAGTATGTAACATTCTAGTATCTCAGCGGGGTATAAATACAAGAATTCAGGTTAGTTCAGTTTTAGTTGCGACTTATTTTAGTGCGGTTCGTAGTATTGTGGCGAAATCTTATCTATTTTATAATTGTGTGGGACCAGTGTTATACAATTGTGTTTTATATTAGTTGACCTTTTGATGCGTGTGAACAATTTAAATTTGATTTCTTGTAAGAGACTATCTTGTTGATTACAATCTGTTTAATCGTGATAATTAAAGCTGGTGATTAGTGATTTAATTGGTGTCTTGTATTTTGTTTTGAATACGACGATCAGTAGACCGATATTTATATCAATTTCAACTAAATCAACTAAAAATATGCCCCCACATACACACAGAAATACGCGCACGCACATGTACCCACAAATTTCGGCATTTTGTTTTGTTTGGATTTAACTATATCGGTTTCTGATGTCTGCTTTTGTTTCGAATCTTCGTCTTTCTCAAAAGTGTGAGTTTTCAGTACCTCTTCATTAAGTACACGACATGAGATGACCATAAATCTCGTTAACTATCACTATTATGTTGTTTTTTCTTCTTCTGTATTCAATCCAAAGATTGGTGGGCAGCCGCATTATGAATCATCAGATTTCCTGTTTGATTTGTTTCTCCAACAGCAATCCCCTGACGGCATTAAAATCCATCTATATTTCATGCTTCCAAACCATTCCCTTTGCGGATGACCAAGCTATATTCGTCACTTCAGAAGAAGATCTCCAGCGAGCAATATACATCATACGTAAAATAGGAAAAGAATATAACGGTAACATATCTGAATCAAAGACAAAGGAGATGAACCGGTTATCTGGCCTTTATAGGAGATGAACCGGTTCAAACCAAAATAAGCATAGACAACACATGCATAGAACAAGTAAGACATTTCAACTATCTTAGACGAGACATTACTAATGATCAGGATAGAGATACAGAAAGTAAAGTGACGAATTTCACAAGATTGTGTGGAACGATTTGGAGAACGTTGGGAAATAAATGTAGAAAAGAAACCCAAATAAAATTTTATAAAACAATGGCAATACCTACACTACTGTATGGTTCTCAAATTTGGGTCATAAAAAACAAAATGAACAGGAGATACAAACAGCAGAAATGAAATTTCTGAGATTTGTTAAAATCTGTAATAGACGATAGCATATAAGAAATGAGGAGATAAGAAGTGATTAGATATTTTTGCAGTTAATGAAAGGATTAAAGAATACAGAAGAAAATGGATTCAACACATAGATAGAATGGAAGAAACTAGAATACCGAAGATAGCGAAAGATTAAAACCCTAGAGCCAGAAGAAAAGTTGGTAGGTCTAAGAAAAGGTGGACTGTGGAATAGGAACAGGCCGCTAAAGTCTAAAACCGTTAAGAAGATGATGATGATTGTTTTCTCCTTAAAACACCTGTATCCCATCAAAAATAATTGTCAAATCATTTGATCCAGATACTTTTTCCATGATCTTCTCCTAGCAATTCTCCCATTAATTTTCCTCTAGTATAGTAGTCTCATAGTGTCTCTAATTAAATGCTCCAACCATCACAGTTTCCTTCATTCGTTACATTTCCCTAACCTAAATCTTCCATTTCTAAATTAAATAACCCGTGGTGGGATCTTCTATACCCTGGGAGCTGTTCGGCCCCTGTGTACGTTGACCGTCAAATCTCAAAGTTCCCATTCTCTATCAGGTGGCAGGTCCACAGTATTATATTATATTAAAAATATTATCTAAACTGGTTTAGCTCCCTTTTACTATATTTTCGGTAAAATCGACACAGAAGATTAACCAGTCACACCTAGCTACCCAAACATTCCTCGTGTTTTGCAAACCTATATTTTTAAAACACAAAACCGGCACGTTAACCGCGTATATTTGGTAAATTTGAGGGAGGGAGTTCCTTATGTAGGGGTACCATTAGGAAACAACAGAATTATTACCGACAATCTTATTGGCTGCTTATAATGTTAATCGAATTTAGAGAATTATTATGTTCTGTAACGTAGTCTTAGTATAATTTAATCAAAACATAATACCAACAAATACCAGCAAAGATGAAATTCAAGAACTTGTTAACAAGGAGCGAACCGTTATAAGAACGCTGAATTCTCTTCTATGGAAAAGAAGTATAACAAGAAATACAAATATATATATAAGAGCATGGTGCAAAGTGTAATCCTTTATGCAGCAGAAGTTTGGAACGTTTCAAACGTAAATAAGAAAAAAAACTGATGGTAGCGGAAATGGACTTCTTCAGAAGGAGTTGTAGAAGATCAAAATTAGACAGGGTTAGAAATGAGACTATTGGATCCGAGATGAATATTGACAGGACAATAATAGATGAAATAGAAAAAGACAATTGACTTGGTTTGGGCATGTGAAGAGAATGGAAGATGACAGATGGCCCCGCAAAATCTGGAATGGATACCACCGGTGAGGAGGAAAAGAGGACGTCCACGGAGGAGTTGGCCAGATGACGTAGCGGAAGCAATGGTTGCGAGAAATTTAGAAGAATTTACATGCTACGATAGATTACAATGGAAGTTGGGGACGGAGAAACGGCGACAGCTGTAAAGATCCGTTATATATATAAAATACCAACAAATAGGTTGTCCGGTCGTATGCAGTGAATTCAGTGAGAAATAAACTAAATAAACTACTAAATATACTTTTAAATAACTGATGCAGAAAATGTTCATCTTGTTATTTGAATTAGCAGTCTCTGTGATTCCAACTTCATAGTGTTTAGTTGCTGAACTGCTACTTGTAATGTTCCGGACGAGGTCTTTCAGTGTTTCCACCACCGTATATATACCCCTATGTGTTTACGAATTGATCAGCCGTGAAGGGGGATTCACGGGTATATATATACGGATTCCAGCGGGATATTTGTTTGTCGTGGTTTAGGACTGGAAAATGGTGGAAACACGGGAAGGCCTCGTCCGGAGCCATGACAAGTAGCAGTTCAGCGGGTAGACACGACAAAGTTGGAATTACAGAGACTGCTGATTCAAATGACAAGATAAACTCAAATGAGAGTCAACGTATAATCAAATGAGACGAGGTCATAGTGGTGTTTATACATATTTTACTGTAAGTAATCGATATTTACACACAATAAAATCATATCACACGTTGTACTGTTTTCAACATGCATATACAGTCAATATGTAACTAATATTTTTCTTTCAATGTAATAATACGATTTACAATATTTAGTTGAAAAGTAGAATGTGATATGCGCAGTGCAATAATTCAGTTTCTTCCAAAATATTAGATATAATATTCATACACCAACTTTTCCACCGGTTGTTGCAGGACTGCTGGCTGGTCGCTTTGCTCTCGACGGGGCCTCGTTGTTTCGTTGTTTGGGAGCGGGGCAGCTGGCTGTTTTGCAATGAGTGGTGACAATATTGTTGTTAAGAACGACTTCTAATAAAACTAACTTGACTCGATAATATTCTTATCCTATAAAATTAATAATCGATGTTTCCTGCTAACGCGCTCTTGATGTTTCTTAAATTTCTATGACACCATTAAATTCTATAGTGTAGTCATGAACCCGCGGCCAACAAAGCCGTCTGAGGAAATCTGTCTAGGATTTGGCCGCAGGCCCACGACTTTTTAACACAATAAAAATTACTAGAGCTACCTTTAAACAACAAATTATTTTTAATATTTACGTTATCCTCATAATAGTATTTAAACATTTAGAACATGCTCACATTACTTAATATATTTCGCTTTGCTTAAAACACACATAATTGTAACGAGACAAAACTCGTTACCTTCATTAAATTGTACCTTGTTTACATCTTGGTTATTTAATGTGTATTCTTTGTTAATGTTTTAAAGGATGAGTATCTGTTGTCAGGGTAATATTTGTTGAGCGCCAATTTGCAATCACAGGTTGCAAATAAAATTTATTTGTAAAACATTAATTATGATTTTCGTTAAAATATTATAAATGTTCCTATATCAGCTATAATTAAATCTCTTTTAATCTTTTATTAAGAGATGATGTGATAACTAGAGCTCATCAAAGCAGATTCGAATAGTCTGCCATATTTTAAAATGAAGAGTGTTGCCAACTTAATCTAGTTGATGAAGCCAATTCACAGTCCCTGATATAGTGTTTATAATATCATACACATTTTGTATTCATTAAATAAAGAAACGAATAAACATTTTATCTGTATTTATTACACTTAAATCCTTTTATTATTCTCTTTAAATTGTTTTTAAATAACAAATATAATCATTAACAAAAATCTAACCGGCTCTTCTTTACATATGCTCAGTATGGCAGCAGTAGCATTAATAATTTCTATATCTCAAGGCCCATATTTATATTTATTAAATAAAATACAAATAGATTGTGTTACGTTAGGTCCTTTTGACTATGATATAAACAACAGTTATTATAGGAAAAGTACCAAAATACATGGAATTATAAATAATTACAAAGTGCCTTAACAGGATTATATTAATAGTTTAACAATGTTCAGTGTTTAGGTTATGTTGAGTTAAATGTATTTTAGACCTAGTTAACTTTATATTATAGTAATACTCTACATTAATAGTTTTTCATACTGATGGTAAGGTTATTCATTGATATTGTTCTCAGTGAAAGTTCCAAATTGTTTTTATTAAAAGTGTAATCAGTGTCTTTGAAACCTATGGCCTAAACATAGCATGGAATAGTTCAGTTTAATTATAAGTTATATCAAAAAATACTTCTCTTCCTGTATAAGTTGATTGTATTTCTTCAGAGATTCCTTGGTTTACTTCTTTATAGTAATGTAGCACTTCCTTCTTCTATTTTGTCTGGTTGAGGATGATTATTTAACTTTTTATTTTAGGTCCACTGATATGAAATGTATAATAATTTAAATTAGTCACTATCTGGTGTTTAATTCAACCTTTCTCGTTCAGATCCAATAATACAATTCTTATTTCATTTATTATAACATTTTAGTTGCTAAGGCCTATCTACCTTTTTATTGGTTTCTAATGTAACATTTTATGTCACCCTGGTGATATCTTAGTATCAACATAAACAAACTTTTAATATTTTATCTTTCATTTTCTTTAAACTGTTATAACTTTTTTATAAGATCTTTGATCTTCACTTTATTAGTATCTTTGATCTTCTGATGAAACACTGATTATTTTGACACCACTTTTGATTATCTTCTGTTACATATTTCTTGAGTTACCCATTTACACTTTTTATTTATTTGTTCCAAAAATTATTTATTATTAGTTCTTCTTGTACTTTTCACTTTATTAAACTTTTTTGACACATTTAGTAATCATGTAACATAACCTGACATTGTTTTATTATCATTTTAATAGAAATTCTTATTTAAAATACCTTAACTGTCTAAGCTTAACATGCCTAGTTTTACAAAAATCTATTACTATTATTTTGGTACTTTCCAGTTAATATAATTATAATTATAATATAAATATAATTAGTGTTATTAATATTATCACATATAATATTAATCACTATAGCCCAAACTAATTACTAATAACTCTTAGTAATAGATAATAATTCCTCTTAATTTACTGTATATAATACAGTTTTTATAAATAAAACAAAATCTTATAAGTAAGTTCCTAAATATTGTCCTCCTTACTTATCATTATTAACATTATTTTAACTGTGATAAACATAATTATTACAGTCTTCATTACCATGAATTAAACAATAAAATAAACAATATTTAATTAAGTCTTTAATTACTTATTTCTTGAAACTATTATGTTTCTTGGTACTTTTGAGTAAGAGTATTAAAGCATATTTATGTTAAAATGGCATGGCAAAATGGCATGTAACAATATTTATGACAGAGGGGGAACATTTGTACCCAGACACATGTTTCCCATAACTCTTAACTACTACATAATATTCTATAATTTATTTTGACTGACTTGGCAAAGCTTTACTACAGTCTATAAAACTATATAAGTTTTGAAGATATATTCCCTTATATTTCCTCTTGTTGTTCCAGAGAGAAGACATCTGAGCAGATCTTACTTCTCGGAAACCCGGTTGTTCCTCAAGCATTATACAATCAGCAATATTAAACAATCTTACGTCTATTATCTAAGCCTATAATCTTATATGGCTGTGTTGAAAAGACTTATTCCCCAATGATTATAACATATCACAGTTATACTTAATTCTCTCACGATGTCTTCGTCACTTTTCCCTCAGTTCATTTATTTTTTCATTAACTGAAAACATTTCAGATCGTTTCTGATCTGCTCAAGTCTCACCTGATCCCTCCTCGACCCTTTCACACGCCTTAGGTCATTTCTTGGCTTGAGTGCAACTGACATCTTTCTTAGTCACCAAACAGGGTTCGCTCACGTACACTAAAATCGAGACAACTAAAACCTTATAAAATTTTAGCTAAATTAATAAAGTCAACCACTTATAATTTTAAAACTTAGTGTAATTATACAGTAAAATTTATTGTTAATACCAACTGACATAATTCCAACTTGCTCGTGCTTATTTGCTGTGCTTATGCCCCGGACAAGGCCTTTCAGTATCTCCTTTTTTAAGTCGTGGTTTAGGACTTGATAATAGTAGATACACTGAAAGGCCGCATCCAGAACATGACAATTAGTAGTTTAACAAGTAAACACGACAAAGTTGAGATGCAGAAATGCATAATGTGAAATAGAAACACATACAAAACAGTGTGGCTAGTTAATTGGGGCGTTACGGGTCTACTGTAAGTACACTTATTTTTGTGCTGCATGAACTGTGTGCTTAGGTAGGTCTACTATGTTTCTACATAGCCTCCTGGGTGTTGTCCAACTGACAGATAGAATAGCTTGATATGTTGTAAATAATCTATGTACAGTAGAGACTCGACAGTTCGAGGTAACTGGGACCAAACCAACCTCGAACTACGCAAAATGCCGGTATTATCTGCCGTTAGCGGATTTACCGCGCTCTGCCGGCGCGCTGAGCACCCCGCGCTGTGCTTTCTAATTTGGAGCGTCTCTGCGTGATAATATAAAGTGTATGCTGGAAATTTATCTAAAAGAAATGTTACACAAAATCTGTAAACTGGTATGCTGTGTATGTGGGTTTTGTTTACTAATTCGCGCAAGCTTTCGAGAACATTCGCGAGCGAAAGGAAAATGAAAAATCGACGACGAATTGTCATTCGTTTAATTAGGTTATATTCATGAGGATTAAATAAAAATTCAAAAAGTTTTTCGTTAACACTCACAAATCTATTTATTAAATGCACACGCTAAAATTTAAAATCACATAAAATAATATTAAAAACTGTATTGTATATATTGTAATGAAACAAAATGTTACAAAATAATAGTGGAATCCGATCCAGAGAGGAACCAAGAAATAATAATTGAAAGCAAATTAAAGGAAAACTATTTGGTTTGACTTATATAATATTATCCAGAAACCCAGAAATAACCCAGTAGAATAGGGCAGTAAACAGAAAAAAGTGAAATAAATAAACCTAGTAGGCCTAATCAACTTACCCTGAATAATAACAACCAAACCCAATAAAGAGTACCTAATCATAAATTAAAATTGTATTAACAAAATTGTATCGACATATTTTAAGGATAGAAAAAGGGACACAAACCTTACAGTTATATGAGTGACAGAATATAAATAGTGACACAGACTACTGTTAAACAGTGTTAATTATTTTTGTATGAAAAGTGTTGTATTGTTATTATTAGACAGAATTTTAGTTTATCATACAGACAATAGTTTAGCAGTATAAATAAACTAAAACTGTCAAAAACAATTATTATTATTAAGAGTTTTGTTGTATGTTATAAGATTTTATGTCACCAGTTAATTTATGTAAATATATTTATCTCAGGTAGTCAAAGTAGAAATTACAATAAACCATAAAAATTGTTCCACCACATATCATAGAAATTCAAATTAATAAGGTTTTACAGTTATAAACTGAGGCATGTTTAGTATCAAATTGTTTATAATTATCTAATTATTAATTGTATAAATATTGCATATATAATTAGAGTATAATAATAAAATTATCTATTAAAGGTAATTTATAAAATATAAAGTAGGTAATGGGTGTTGATCCTATAACATTTAACCTGTACATAAATGACCAATCAAAATTTAAGAAATTTGTATGAGTTCTATGACCAAAAAAGAAGAAATAACACTTAATTGTTAATTGTGATGGAAAGCAGTTGAATAGTGCGTGTCTAGAGGTAATTAAAAGTATATAAAAATAGATGACCCGTGTGTGAAAGAAGATCTGAAGGACCATCATCGAAGATAATAATCCTTCCACTACCATTTTCATGAACAAATAATACACACAATCAAGAAAAATATTCAGAATAAACCAGGAACCTTTCAGCAATATCGTCTAGATGTGTAAAGTATAATTTGACAATATTTTTTTTCAACAAGGAACAACCACTAGACAATATAACAATTTACACTAACACTAATCACTAGTCAACATTTTAAAGTGCAACCAAATTCAATATATAAGCTAACAGTGATTACAAGGAAAACATTTATTGTACACTAATAAACTACATTATTTTCTGAGACGGACAAATTGAATATCGTCAAACTTGTATGTAACTTAATATATAATTTGTGTAAATTTTTAGATTATAAGTAATATATTGTTTGTAAAGGTACTCTCTATTATTAATCAACATGCAAAGGAACTTTTCGTAGCAGCCACAAGAATTCCCACGAAATATATTAAAATTATTTAATTATAAATCCTGAGATAAATATCGACCCTGTGACAACCTTATGTATCGAATGGAATTTTCCAATAATTTGAATTTATGTTACACAGATTAAATCATTATGTTATTAAATCATATCCATGAGTTATTATTCCAATAAGTGAGTGTTATAAATTGGCGCCCAACGTGGGGCTGAAATTAGGGAATATTAGGTGAAGAAATTGAAACAACCAAATTAATTTCCTAATTTTTAGCTGGCGACTGCTATAAGTTCCAAGAAATAATAAAGATGCGTAAGAGGGCTACATCATTGAAACGGACGAAGGAGGCAGAGAAAGAAGTCAGGATGGAAGAGAAAGAAGTAACATCGGTGGAGGATGTGGAAACGGTAGTAAGAGAGGAAGCCAGAGGAAGCCTGGATTTACAACAACTATGGGAATTAATTAAAGAAGACTCTAAGAAGCAGAAGGAAGAATTCACTGAAAACTCAAGGAAACAAAATGAAATTTTGAGTCAAAACTTATTAAAACAAATGGAGGAACAAAACAAGCAAACGAAGGAAGATTTGAAGAAGCAGAAGGAAGAATTCACTGAAAACTCAAGGAAACAAAATGAAATTTTGAGTCAAAACTTATTAAAACAAATGGAGGAACAAAACAGACAAACGAAGGAAGAATTGAAGAGCATCAAGGAAGATCACAGACAAACAAATGGAAAAATTGATAGTATCAAGGAAGATCACAGACAAACAAATGAAAAAATTGATAGTATCAAGGAAGATAACAGACAAACAAATGAGAAAATGAGTGAAAATTTAATAAAACAGATGGAGGAGAGATTTGACCAAAACAAAGAAGAAACTAACGAAAATTTTAGGAAACAAAACGAAACCACTAATGAGAGTTTAAAACGGATAAATGAGAAAATCGACAGTATTAAAGAAAGTACTAATGAAACCTTAAGACAAACTATAAGTGAAAATAATAACCAAATGAAGGAAGAATTCAGGCAAATCAATGAAGAGAATTTAAGAAGAATTAATGGTAGAATTGAACAAGTCAATGATACAATTAACCAGAAGATGGACAAAATCGATGAGGAAAGGAAGCAAGAAATAGCTGACACTAATGAGAGATTGAGAAAAGCTAACGAAACCATCATACAAAATAAAGCAGTGATAAATACTAGAATAGACCAGCTCCAAGAAAATAGTCGTATTCAAATAGAAGGAATACAAAAGGAACAAGAAAATTTAGTGAATTTACAGAAACAAACCGGAGAAAGGTGTGACAATATTAACACTACGGTGAATAATTTAACTGGTCAGGTACGCCAAAATCAAGAAGAAATTGAGTTAATTAGAACCAGACCACATAATATTACTCATGTTTCCACAAATGAAACCAGAGAAGGAATTAATTTCAAAAATTATCGCAGAAACCCCATGGAATTCCTGGCCAGAATTGAGGAACATTTTAATAAACATCGAATAACTATCTGGAGCTCGATTAGAGAGATGTTGGATGAGCATTTTAGGGAGATTACGGACAACTGGTGGACAGCAACCAGGAATGAGATAGTGGACTACGCTCAATTTAAAAAACTGTTTAAAGAAAAATACTGGTCCGAAGCTATACAAAATATTATAAGGGACAACATTTGTCAGGGAAGATATGATGGAAATAGAGGTACATCTCCAACTACTTACTTCTGGGGAAAGGTGTGTTTGGCGAGACACCTAGAGCCAAGAATACCAGAAGAATCCCTAGTAACTAAAATGGCATACCATTATGACACAGGAATTGCCAGAGCACGCCTGGGAAGCCAGATTAAAACGGTCCACGCAATGGCTGACTTATTAGAAAATTATGAACACGAGGGTTACTACAAAAGAAGCAGACAACGAACTGATCAGTGCGGTTCAAAAAATAATAACCATGGTATGAATCATAATCAATATAATAACATGAATAACCGGAATAGTTATGTCAACGATCGTAATTACAACCAAAATTTTACCCCAAATAATAACCAACCAGCAAACTTCAATCGAAACCCAATTAACAATAATGATAACAACAGGCCCAATCAAAATTACCATCCGGGTAATAGAAACAATAATAATTATAAAGACTACCGAACAAACCAAAATTATAATAATTTTAGGAGTAACTCAGGAGTTAATAACAATAATAATCAGGGTAATTATAATAATAATCGTTCGTACCGACCCCGAATAAATTACATCAGTGCCGAAGAAGGGGATTACTGGAGATACCATCAACTTCGGAGGAACAGTTTTAATAACAGTTATGATCAAAGAGGAAATCCCAGAGGGATGAGTCACCATTATAACCGAGTCAGAAGTAGAAGCCAGGAGGACTTCCGAGAATCAAGGGGAAGTGAACATTTAGACAACCGAGAGGTTGAACAACCAGGAACCAGCACACCAGTCCAGGCAAATCAACAGTCATGCCCGGAAAATAATCATGATAGCCTTAATTTAAACGGAGTGAGGCAGTAATAAACCCTCGCGACCCCTTACTGCTACTAACTACTGGGTACAATAACCACCAAATTCAAAAACATAGTAATAACAAATTACTACCAACTAATTATGAAACACTAATTATGGAAAATAAAAGAATTTTGAAGTATAACAACAACCAAAGTTTAAGGACGGACAGTCAAAATCTTACTATTATTTACAATTATTATTTGAAAAATCTTCGAGATGAACTGTTGGAGGAAACGGTGACAAGTAGAATCAACCAGCATAATGAAATTTTATACATAACCGCTCAAATTGAAGGAATTCCTACACGAATAATGATAGATACTGGTGCAAATGTATCACTTATTAACGACGCTGAACTGGAGAGAATACAGAAACAAAGTAAAAATATAATACCTACCTTACCTGTCAATAATGTTATTTTAATAGGTGCCACTGGGCGTCAAAATAAAACAGTAAGAAAACAAGTGTCATTGGAAATAGAAAGCAAAGGTGTTACAATTAATATTATACGTTTGGTCGCAATCGGCCTACCATTCGAATTATTAATCGGATGCGATATGCTGAGGAAATACTCAGCCATTATTGATTTGAGCAAGGAGAAGGTGTCCTTGAACTCAGAAGGTGTTATGTGGACGGCAGAGTTAATAGGAAGCGATGGTGCCCCTCTGAACCGTACCCATCACCAAGGTAGGGAATTAAATTTTTTAAATAATGACACCCAATGCAGAAAAATCATCTATAATATGACAAATGAAGACCTGTGGAACAGTAAATTACAGGAGATAAGAGAGTTTAGACACCAAGGCACAAATAATTTGACAGCAAAACAAGTAGAAGATCTCATCATGATATATAAGAAGTATAAACATGTATTTTCAGAAAACCCAGGAAAGGTAAAAAACTATCAGTGTAGAATACAATTTAAAGAACCAGCAGAATTCCACAGAAAATCCTATCCTATACCATATTCATTGAAGGAGGCGGTTAGAGATGAAATTAATAAAATGTTGTTAAATGATATAATTGAGCATAGCCAATCACCATATACTAGCCCAATAGTAGCAATTCAGAAGAAGAACGGGCAGGTTCGACTTTGCTTGGATGCCCGAGAAATAAATAAACACATAGTAAATGATCGTACGTCACCTGGAGAAATAGAAGAAATTCTAAAGAAATTTCATGGTACGAAATTTATCAGTACCTGGGACACAGTTTGTGGTTACTGGCAGGTGGAGTTGCACCCGATGAGTCGAAAATATATGGCTTTTATTTTCGAGGGTAGAAACTACCAGTTTAAAAGATTGCCATTTGGATTAGTCAATTCGGTAGCAAATTTTGTACGATGTATGGACGAGGTATTGGGTCAGGAAGTGCTACAATTCACCACAGTTTATGTAGACGACCTGTTGATTACCTCATCCAACTGGGAGGAACATTGTCACAGGGTGGAATATGTATTGAGTAAGTTAGCAGAGAACGACATAACACTAAAACTTGAAAAATCCCAATTAATAGCGAAGGAGGTTCAATTTTTAGGTTTCAATTTGACTGAACAAGGTATTTCTCCATCACAAGAAAAGGTTACTGCAATCCAGAAGTTCCCACAACCAAAGAATAAGAGGCAACTCCAATCCTTCTTAGGACTGTGTAATTACTACCGGAAGTTCCAACGCAATTATTCCGCATTGACATCAAATTTCAGGAACAGCTGTCTTCCAAAAACAAATGGACATGGGGACATGAACAGGACGCTATACTACAACAGATAAAGGATAAATTCTTAGAGGCAGTAATCCTTCATCATCCAAATTTTGATCACCCATTCTTTTTGAACTGTGACGCAAGTGATGTCAGTCTTGGGACGGTATTGTACCAAGAAGACACAGAAGGAAACCATTTAGTCATCAGTTTTGCCAGTCGTGTGTTAAACCACTGTGAGAGAAGGTATAATGTTACAGAAAAGGAACTATTAAGCATAGTCTTTGCTTGTAGTAAATTCCGAACGTACATTTTGGGATATCCTGTAACTGTCAGAACAGATCATAAGTCCATCTCATTTTTAAGAAGTTGTAAGCTGAGTCATGGAAGGCTTACGAGGTGGATACTCGCCTTGCAGGAGTATAATATCAAATGGGAATATATTCCAGGGAGTCAAAACGTGATAGCAGACGTGTTATCTCGAATAAACCTGGACACCCAGACATTTGAGGGTGAGAAAGAAAGGATTATCAAGGTGTACAACATTCTCAAAAGTAGATCTGATTTGGAAGCATTATTACAAAATATCAAAGCTAATCAGTTATTAGACCCAAAATTAATAAAAATCAAGGAACGTATGGCGAACCAAAACTCTTCAATAAACCAATTCTATTGTGAACAAGAAGGAATTTTATTCATAAAAAATACATTGAACCAAGAAGACTGGAAGGTAATCATTCCCAAAATCATGGAAAAAGAACTAGTGTTGGAATATCACATAAGATACGGACATATGGGTGCTGTAAAGGTAGTGAAAGCATTGGAGGAGAATTGTTACATTAAGAACATACACAGGAAGGTACAAAATTATATAAAACCCTGTCATATCTGTCAATTGGTCAAAATTAATCATGAACGAAGGGAAGGTGTAATGATACCTATATCGTCAGAACAAAAATTGGAAAAATTATTCATTGACATATGTGGACCATTTCCTAGGAGTGAAGGTAGAAGCCGGTATAAATACCTTATAATCATTATGGACCACTTCACCAAATTCATCAAATTGTATCCAATCAGTCGAGCAACTACGCAGAAAATTCTTGAAGTAATAACTACTCAATACATTCCAAAAATAGGAATACCTGTTTCAATAGTTACCGACCATGGTACACAGTTTCGAGGCAGAAAATGGAAGAACACATTGTTAGAACTGAACATCAAAAGCTATAGACCTCCGTATACCACCCCAGTAGCAATCCATCAGAAAGAATCCTGAGAGAGGTTGGTAGAATTTTAAGGACCTATTGTCATCAACAACAAAGGAAGTGGCCTGATTACTTATCAGCCACAGAAGATTTTTTAAACTTGGCTTACCATCCATCTATAAATTGCACTCCATACACTGCCATGTATGAAAAACAACCACCCAGAGAGATCCAAGAATTGATTAAATTTCCTAAGTCTCCACCGTACCAATTTAATAAATTAAAATTCTATAATCAGGTGATGGAAAATCTGGAAAAACGCAGAAATAAATACCAGAAAATAAAGGGTAAAATAATTAAATATGAAGTAGGAGAGAAAGTTTTGTTAAAGAACAGGGTATTGCCTAGCACTCTAGAAGGGATATCAAAGAAATTATTATTACTATACGTTGGACCCTACACCATAACAAAAAACAACAACAACAACAACATGTATGAATTAACCGACCCCATTTCAAAGAAGATCAAGGGCAATTATAATCAACAATCCATGAAAAAATATCATGAGGAAGAAAAGGAAAAATAACATAATTAATTATGTCCTCACACCTAATGAAGTGTTCAGAAATAATTACTTCTGAAGGGAGGCAATTTGTAATGAAACAAAATGTTACAAAATAATAGTGGAATCCGATCCAGAGAGGAACCAAGAAATAATAATTGAAAGCAAATTAAAGGAAAACTATTTGGTTTGACTTATATAATATTATCCAGAAACCCAGAAATAACCCAGTAGAATAGGGCAGTAAACAGAAAAAAGTGAAATAAATAAACCTAGTAGGCCTAATCAACTTACCCTGAATAATAACAACCAAACCCAATAAAGAGTACCTAATCATAAATTAAAATTGTATTAACAAAATTGTATCGACATATTTTAAGGATAGAAAAAGGGACACAAACCTTACAGTTATATGAGTGACAGAATATAAATAGTGACACAGACTACTGTTAAACAGTGTTAATTATTTTTGTATGAAAAGTGTTTTATTGTTATTATTAGACAGAATTTTAGTTTATCATACAGACAATAGTTTAGCAGTATAAATAAACTAAAACTGTCAAAAACAATTATTATTATTAAGAGTTTTGTTGTATGTTATAAGATTTTATGTCACCAGTTAATTTATGTAAATATATTTATCTCAGGTAGTCAAAGTAGAAATTACAATAAACCATAAAAATTGTTCCACCACATATCATAGAAATTCAAATTAATAAGGTTTTACAGTTATAAACTGAGGCATGTTTAGTATCAAATTGTTTATAATTATCTAATTATTAATTGTATAAATATTGCATATATAATTAGAGTATAATAATAAAATTATCTATTAAAGGTAATTTATAAAATATAAAGTAGGTAATGGGTGTTGATCCTATAACATTTAACCTGTACATAAATGACCAATCAAAATTTAAGAAATTTGTATGAGTTCTATGACCAAAAAAGAAGAAATAACACTTAATTGTTAATTGTGATGGAAAGCAGTTGAATAGTGCGTGTCTAGAGGTAATTAAAAGTATATAAAAATAGATGACCCGTGTGTGAAAGAAGATCTGAAGGACCATCATCGAAGATAATAATCCTTCCACTACCATTTTCATGAACAAATAATACACACAATCAAGAAAAATATTCAGAATAAACCAGGAACCTTTCAGCAATATCGTCTAGATGTGTAAAGTATAATTTGACAATATTTTTTTTCAACAAGGAACAACCACTAGACAATATAACAATTTACACTAACACTAATCACTAGTCAACATTTTAAAGTGCAACCAAATTCAATATATAAGCTAACAGTGATTACAAGGAAAACATTTATTGTACACTAATAAACTACATTATTTTCTGAGACGGACAAATTGAATATCGTCAAACTTGTATGTAACTTAATATATAATTTGTGTAAATTTTTAGATTATAAGTAATATATTGTTTGTAAAGGTACTCTCTATTATTAATCAACATGCAAAGGAACTTTTCGTAGCAGCCACAAGAATTCCCACGAAATATATTAAAATTATTTAATTATAAATCCTGAGATAAATATCGACCCTGTGACAACCTTATGTATCGAATGGAATTTTCCAATAATTTGAATTTATGTTACACAGATTAAATCATTATGTTATTAAATCATATCCATGAGTTATTATTCCATTAAGTGAGTGTTATAATATATATATATATATATATATATATATATATATAGATTTGAAAACAAAATACTTTGCATGAAATTTACTTTTTAAAAAATGAATCAAGAGTGTTTTTAGTTTTTGAGTTAACGACCTTCTTCTGGTACTAATACCCCGCCATTTTTGGAGTACATATTAATTTTCTAGCGGGGTACCTCGAACAATACGGAATCTCGAACTATCGAGACGCTACTGTATTAAATAGTGAACGACGCCACAAGGATAAAAACCGGCAACTTTAATTTAACATTACACTTATGGATAGAACTGCATGTAAAATTTCATTAAAGAATGGCGATATTAATATAAGCGTAGTGTCAGTACAATATTTTACCTGATAAATTTGTTTTATCTGTCATTAGCGAGATAAGAGTCTGACGGAACGGATCGGCCACGCTTCGGTTCACCATTGCCTGCTATTATCAGACATCGATATAATACAGAATTAGAGTACCACCTCCCTCCGCCTCGTCCGAAACTATTCGGTAATTAATGTAAGTGACTGTGTACAACGACAAAGGGCGCACGATGACAAAGGGAATTCTGTGCAGGGGCGATCGATGCGAGCGAATATTGCAATATGTAAACGTTGATAGATTGGCTTTAAGAAATTGCATGCGTGTTACAAATCATGTGAGCGTAAATTTTCGCTTTTGACTTGAGGAAAGTAAACACAGTAGTAACAAATCTATGGTCTCTGTATTTTGAAAAAGCTCCAAAACAGCAGGTTTTTTTTGGTTTGTTACATATGGAATAAACTACGTATGTATAATTGGGCGGAGCCTGATGAGTGTAGCGAAATCAGGCATAGCCCTATATCCATGACTCGATGCACAACTTAGACCGCAAACTCCTCCGAAACTACTCAATCGAATGTTATAAAATTTTGCATACATATCCGGACTGTATTGTAGAGTGCACACATGTAATTTTTATTTCTATAAATTATTTGGTTCAAAAGATTTTTTAAAAATCTTAGCTTAAACGTGTGAGAGGAAGAGAGATAGAGATATCGTGGCCCAGCCGGCTGTCGCCAGATAAGATAAGATTTTGCTGTATTACAAATGCTGGTGCGTGTGCGTGTGCGGCTTTCGCCGCCCGCGCTGGCTCTCGCTCGATAAGATAAGATTTTGCTGAGACTTTGTATTCGTGTCTCACACGTGTTTAATTCAAACAGTAGTAGAGGATTGTTCTATGGTGTAGCCAGATGTACGGATTGGACTTAAGTGTTGAACAAGTGTCAATTTTTAGAAGATAATCTATGTAGTCGCTGATGTGGAACTTTCCATTACATATTGCAACGAATCGAATCACAGTTCAGGAAAATTTAATCCAAATTCTATTACAATTATTATTTTTCTACTTCTTTATTCAGTTTTCGAAATTCTATTAAAATTATTATTCTTATACATCTTATTCAATTTTGTACTTTTTTTTTTGTTATGCACACATTCTATATATTCTTATTCATAAATTTATATATACGTATTATTTATAGTATATCTCGACGGAGAAGAGGTTCAAATATTGGTCGTTTAACTACAAATCAAGACGGATGCAACAGCGACAAAATGTTTCTGCAGCAACTGTTGAAGGCCCTGCAGAACATAACATGAATCATGTGTTATATGATCAAAACAACACAGGATATAGGAATCTTCAGAATGAATTTGAAGATAATTTACGATCTCTAGAATTCAATGAATGTGTACGTTGTTCTCGAGTGTTGATGCAGCACACATTTTTTGATATGTGTCCGCAGTGTAAGCGAAACCCAAATAAGTTTACTCCAGTTAATCGTATGGATCCTAAAGATGTACCTATAGAACTGATGGATCTCACTTATGTAGAGCAACTCTTGATAGCAAGAGTACAACCAGTGATGCGTGTGTATAAGGTGAAATCGAGAGGCTTTCCCGGGCAATATGCTTATAAGGGAAATATTATAAATATTGGTCAAAATATAACGGAGATTGTTAGTTCCTTGCCCCCTTTGGCTGCGATGCAACTCTTTTAATGCACACCTGCTAGTGTGGCAGCTAACAATATTTCTGGATAAACTATTCATTCAGCTCTAAGAATAAATACTTCAAAGAGAAGGGGAGGAACTTTCAAAGATTTAGAAGGTGAATCCAAAATTGCTTTTGAAGAAGAATTAAAATATGTGAGGTTCGTTATTATTGATGAAGCCAGTATGTTGGGTTTTAATTTGTTTTTCAAAGTGGATATGTGACTCAGACAAGCAAAGCAGCGTCCTTCAGCTGTTCCTTTTGGTGGCCTTTGAGTGTATTTAGTCGGTGATTGGTCCCAACTTCCACCGGTTTGTGGCAGGAGTCTTTACAATATTGGTAATAATTTTCAGATCATTCAATCGAATCTTTTATGTAAACAGTTCAAAAAAGGTTTCTTTTTAACGGAGATTAAGAGACAGCAACGTGATGATCAAAAAAATTTCATAGAGACTTTAAATAGAGTCGCAAAGGAAGCACTCACTGAACAAGATTATCGGCTCTTATCTAAAAGATTTTATGTAATCAATATCGGGGACAATTTCAAAGATACTGTCTGTATAATGTCGAAAAATGCTGAAATCGAACGCTTTAATTATGAAAAACTAGAAAGCAAATAAACAACTCGTAGCTCTAATCAGTGCAATCCATAATTGCCCAGACGCCCCTATAGCAAAATCTGACGATGGTCAGGTTAAGTTTATGTAAAGGTGCTCAAGTTATCCTTAGAAGAAATCTTTGGGTCACAAAAGGACTACCCAACGGTTCAGTTGGGACAGTAACTGATATTATTTTTGACCCGGCAGTTGAATGCGAAAATTATAACAATCACATGGCAATATCGAAAAATAACTTGTATCTTGTATCTTGTATCACTTGTATCTTTCGAAAAATATACAGACCAATTCTGTACGAGAATTCAATACCCATTGTACCAGTAGTGGCATCATTCAAGAAAAATGAAATTTTTTGTACTCGAAAACAATTTCCGTTAATGTTAGCATATGCTGTTAGTATACATAGATCGCAAGGGATAACATTAGATAAGCCAATTGTTAATTTAGGAGACAATGAATTTCAGGTTGGATTAACATATTCAAGAGTGAAAACATTAGAAGGATTATTTATTAAAACCGGCGTTTAATTTTGATAGACTGCTAAAAATTAATAGAAGTCCATCAATGGTTGATAGTTGAGATGAGTTGCAAAGGTTGTGGAATATGTCTAATGACAATTAATGTACGCGTATTTTGTACTATAGTGTAGTGTATTCAATAAGAAGTGTGTATCATAAAAGTGTATATATTTTGTTGATTCTAAGAATATTGATAAATAAATTATTACGATTCTATTTATCTAACGGATCAAAGACGGTTGATTGTAAAAATATTGATAAATAAATTATTACGAATATCAAATGCTCCGCCCATTTGTGTCAGTGACACTCCTAGTACAGAAAACTGGTTATACAGCTGAGGGAAAGTTTTCTACTCTAACTTGTAATGTACAGTGTTATGCAATTTATGTAGGTACAATTTTTGTTATTCAAAATGTAATCTAATATTTTAACGATATTAATTTATGACTCGTTGGGAACTTGGTGAAACATATTAATACAAAGGGTTTTAAAAATATATAAACACTTGGTACGTTTCAGAGTTTATATTTAAATCTGACAGCTGTTTCAGCTTATCAAGTTACTGTCGAAGAGGTCAGTAAACAACTGTAAAACTATGAAACGTACCAAGTGTTTATATATTTTTAAAGACCTTTGCAAACATTTTAAATTGTTTACCTTAAAATACCTGTTACCCTTGTTAACCTTGAACCCTCTAGAAATCAAGGTTATAAAACTACACTCATTTATGAACAATTAAACAAATCAACAGGGTATAACTAAACATGAAAAAGATTAAATCATTAAGAGTGTGTTAATAAATAATTAAAGACTATTATCAGTAATTTAATTAATTGAAACTTAAATTAAATTTATTTTAATTAAATAGACAACAATTGAAGCAATAGTACCAGTAAAACATATTTCCATTAATTGGAGTCCATAAGCAAAGCCAATTACAGTTTAGATGGTCTTTATTTATAACAGGTAGCGCTCAAGATTTTATATCAAATAGGTTTCTAAACTGAGAAAGTGCTTTGCTTTTAAATCAGACTGGTGAAAGTGAAAGACGCATTTTGCATGACATTCGTTATTTTAACTGGAGTGGATGATTTAATATTTGGCTTAAAGTGGCAGCGGCAAAAAATAGGTCGATCAATGTTTTCTATAGTCATAGGAAAATGTTGCATCCATTGTTATGGAACAGAAACATTATTAACTGAACAAAGGATCTGACACGTAAACGAATCGTAGAAAATATAGTAGACTGCCAGTTACCAAAACGGTCAAGAATTCAAATATGATGTTGACGTACAAGAATATTTGCAAATATGATGAATTGTTTTTTTTGGTCGTCTCCGAGACACATCTTTCCTTATTAATCAAAGTCTTTCCTTATTTTTCAATTCAATTTTCGTTAGTTATTTAATGTTCTATCACCTCATGTTTTTAGAAAGCAAAACACTGTTTAATTTATCCTTTATTTGAAAACAGTAATAACCCTTGAGCAAGAAAAACGAAATATATTGGTAGTATTGGAAACTGTAGAGAATCGACACCGCAATACGTATTTTTTTTTTAACAGAGAAAATGGAAACAAATTAAGTTGCCTGTCTATTGACAACCTACTCACAAAGAAAGATATTTGAGAATGTCGGCCAAATAAGAATGTTATCCGTCACGACTTAATTACTCGAGCATCTACTTTGTCAAAAGAAAACCGATAAATATAATTCTAAAATATTTTGATACTGTACTAAAGGTTTCAGTATAAATTGTATTTTTAGGTACATAATGATGTATAATGTTAATAGTGTGAGAGAAAAGACGACGCACGTGGAAAAAACAGGTATTAAAAGAAACATAAGTGGAATAGTTACACCATTTGTATACGTTCTAAATGATGCATGCAGCTTACTTCAAAGTGTCGAAAATTAAAAAAAAAAAACAGTTTTTTTCGTTTACGAATATTCTATTTTACGTACACCCAAGCTACTCTTGGTTTGGATTAATGACGGTCTATCATACAGTGTTGTATGGAACAGGGGCGTGGACCGTGAACAAAGCCACAGGGATACATTAACTGCAGTTCAAGTGGATTCCTAAGAAAAACCTGCTGGTGTATCTGAAAGAGAAAAGCAATAAATAACGACTGGTACATGCTGAGAATCTATAACACAGACGGAACAAAGGAGATTAAGACGGTACGGTCGCGTAAAAAGGATGGGTAATGAAACAATATGTACTGTAGCTCAGAATTCGACTATAGCAAAAAATGATGACCCTACTTACGTGGGGATCATATACGGAACAAACGATGGAGAAATCCGGCCTAACGGGCGAAGATGAGGACTACAAGTGCATTTGTGGATCTCTAATCGCAGGATTTAAAGTGAAACTGCTCATCTACTTTGAAAGTCAAACTTTTATGTATTACAGAACTTCTTACACAAATTGTACAATAAGATATTTTAATAAATTGTACGTTTAATGTTAGTTGGAGAGGGACATCAGAATTTAAGTTTATTTTAAAGTAATAAGAAAATATAAACGACTATGGACAGAATCGTCTGACTATAACTTGTTCATCTACGTTATCGGATTTCTACGATAGAATTAATCATTTAATTTACATAATTACATTTGAAAGCAGTTGTGTTAGAGTTGTTATTACTATAACTATGATATTGTTGTAAACGGGTCGCGGAAACACGGAGGACACACGGTATTGTAGGATAATCGTGTTTATATTGTAAACAGGACGACCGTAGTCCATTAACTGCAAACTGGAATTATTAATCCGTTGTCAATCACGTTGTCAACACAGCGCGTGATCTGTCAATTAGCAGATTACTCTGAATACTCCCAAGGAACCCATTGTCGGATTATAACAATCTCACGCTGGCGGACAGTTTGGTTCGAACATCATTACCGTCTTGAGGGCAATTAAATTACATTTATTTCATAGACGTGGGCAATTATTACATGCTGTTAACATGTTCTCACCTCGCTCAAATAATCTACCATAAAATTGATATGACATAGCAGAAGTTTTATGTTCATTATGTAGTCAATATATTGTTACGACGGTCAACTGATCGTCGTACGGCACAGTGGAAAACAAAATACAAGACACCAATCACGTCACTAATCACCAGCTTTAATTGTCACAAGTAAAATCTATAATCACCAAGTTATTCAACAGGATTATACTTGTACAATAATTCAAATTAATCTGTCCACACGCAATGATAATGTCAACTAATAGAGTCCTGTACAATTATAAAACACATAACACTTCGCCACAATACTTCGAACCTCACTGAAATAAATCGCCGCTCAACCTGAAACTAAGGGTTGGTGAATGGTTATATTTATACCGCGGTGAGATACCAGAATAGCCCTAATCAATAATACGCGTCAACTACTAGAAAACACTAGAGCGTAATTGATTGCGGCCTTGAACACAGCGCGCGCGGACCGGTATGGTCTGGAATAGTCTCGTTGCGGACGCGTGACAAGTGTCACGTAATTGTCCTTCATCTCAAAGCAGCAGCAATGTGTACGCACACACACATTACAGCCGGGCTCCGCCGGAATAGCCGAGAAACACGTAGAGTGTTGTGTAAAGGCGTAACAATATTTATCCAACATCTGGAGCCGCGACCAATGTGTGATGCTATTTATCTTGTATCTAAAGGTGACGGAACTACAGTCTACAGTAGATTACATCGAGAAGCACATATGTTTTTACGTCATGAAAGAACAGGAAATGGAAGGGCGTGTTATGAAAATGATCCGTGCGATAAGAATACGTAAAGGAAGATAACTGATGAGGCATAAAAAAGAAAATGGGAAGAATGATAATTCAAAATATCTTATGGACAGTAAGTTGCACAGTTTCACATTATCGTCTTTGGAAAAAGTCCATCCTTTTACGAAGTCTTATCTTGCACTCACTTCTAACGGATTCATAAAGAACCGGATTTATAGTTTCCCAGGTAACCAGATTTAGTTTACACTTCCTGACGTTAAAAGCACTAATTCGTTAGTTTGTGTTAATTATTTCTATAGTTAGTAAATAATAGCGCATGAGATCGCTGCAGGCCAAATCCATTTGACATTTTCCATTTAACGGCTGCATCGTCGCCACATGCGACCATCGGTCAAACGTAACCTCATCTCAAGGGTTTCTTATTAAAGTCCCTTGACGTCATTTTTTGGAGAACAGTTGTATTTAACTAGCTCTAAAAGTTCGATGTTGGATGTGATGGAGCTTCCGACAGTTTTTCGTTTCAGTTTAATACTTCTTCTTATTTTCCCTCTGAATCGGATTATAGACCGTACCGACTTCACAGAGTCTCTGGCCATTACTTCCAGGGTTTCCCGCTACCCGTTCTACCAGCTGGTAAGTATTTCAGCGCTTGTTTTTGGAATACCGTGTCCACCGTGCGTACTACATGAGACTTCCAATCTTGCTCGTATTCATTTATTGTACCAATAACTGATGGTATCTTGAACTCTTTCTTTATAACCTCATTTCTAGAGCCTAGTTTTTCCACGAACTGCGTCTGCAAACAACTCCTTAAGCTTTTATTCCAGAAGCTTGTATTTCAGGCATATCTTTTTACAGGGGAGTCCTTGTTTCACTGCCATTTATTAAATTTGGCACTGCCTTGACCTTATGAAACTTTAGCTGTATCTTATTCTTTAATAGTCGTCTAGTTGTCCCGCACGTGTAACTAAATTTGTTTAATTTTCTCTCAATATCTCGGTCCTTCCTCTACAAGAAATCACAGCCCAAATAATTAAAATATTGTAGAATCCTATCGAACAGCCCAGAACATTCTTCACCCCCCCCCCCGACCCGTGTGGCAGGTGTTGCCTCAGTCAAGGCCGCTCACAAGTAGGTTCGAGTGTGTTCAAGAACACTTGAGATACGTATGAAGCCGGCTTGTAGGAAGGAGGGAAAGCTATACTGGACCTCTGCGCGACCTATAAAACCAAGAGCGGCTGGCGTTGTAAAGTCAGTTACGTAAGCGATTTTCCTTAGCGGGGATCGAGTGTTTGTCGAAGTATTGTGTGAAGTGTTATTGTGTCATAAATTTTGTGGCACTCTATTATTTGACGTTAATATTGCGTGTGGATAAAACTAACTGGAATTATTGAACGAGTTGATTACGAATTATTAATTGTGATAATTAAAGCTGGTTTTTGGTGACTTTATTGATGGTCGTATTGTACCATACGACGATCAAGGAGACCGTCTTAACAATATGACGTCTGCTCCAAACCGTTACCTATTATTAACTTTGATTTTTATTCTTACAGGGTGCTTCCATAAAAAATCCATTGTTTTCCTTTAATAGTAGTAGAGTTTTTAAACTTGTAATTGTGGTAGACTGTATTCAATGTATAAATAGACGTTTGTAACTTTGTTACTTATTTTCACTTTTTCCTATAATTAACAGATCATCTGCATACAGTACGTGTAAAATTAAGAACGTCTCTGAGATTTCTATGCATGTCGGACAAACTGCCATCCATTAAAAATTGCGTCTATATACAGTATTAAGTAAACTGAAAGAGGGGCAATAGTTTTGTCTGATACCTTGATTTATGGTCACATATTGTGATAATCTTTCCTTACCTAAATCTATACGAATACTGTCCCTGCATACGGACTCTCTGAATGACGCGAACAAGATGAAGCGGAAATCCGCTGCATACTAAAATCCTCCACAGTCTATTTCTAAATAGTTTAGTAATTTTTTGACAGTTTTTAAGTGCCTCTAATGGACAAGACATGTACTGCTGCGAATGTCGAAACTGAGAACCAAGGAAACATATACATAGATCAACCAGCAAGAAAATAATAAGTGGTATAATCCAGAATCTGGTGAAGAGTGACAGGTCGACAAATGATTTTTTGAATGATACAGATATTAGAGTTGGAGCAAGGAAGAGAGAGAGAGAGAGAGAGAGATGTTGAGAGAGAATGAAAGAGGAGAGAGGGGGGCTCAATTGAACGAGAAATCCTGTAAGTGGTAACTGGGCAGAACGTAACTAGATACTGTCTGTAGCACCTTTGGAGTGAAATAGAATAAATGAGCTGAATTTATAAAAATATTATATCCACATTTATCTTGTGCGTTATGCAAAGCACTCCTATTTAAAACTTGACATTTTACATTTTACGCACTTACACTAACTGAAGAGTTTTTTTGTTTTGATCATGTGCACTGTCTAATAGTTCGACGTCTTCTGTGTTTTCGGGGTAAAGTAAATCTCTCTGGCAGTCTCTGTACTAAGGGCCGAAGCACCATTACTGGTAGACATTACTGCTGTACTGTGAGACATCGCGACAAGTCAGCTGACAAACAGTTCACTTCGTTGTGAAGAAAGAAAGTGTTTTCTAGTACCTAGTGGAATACGTGTCACTGCAGTTATTAAATTATAGTTCAGAATTGTCAAACGTTTTTCTTCATTATAGTTCGTTGTGTGCCTAGTTTCGCTTTTATAAAACAAACCGACAAATTAATCTCTTCTACTCGAAGGCTGATATATCTGGAATTCAGAAAATAAAATCGCTTTTAACTTCAAGCAAAGCTAAGGTAAAAGATAAAGTAAGGACTTAAGACTTTTAAAACTTAAAGATATGATCTGTAGATTATACTTAAAGATATAAAGATATGATCATTATACTTAAAGATATTTATAATGAGAAGCAAAGAAACTAAGTCTATCAAATCGTTTTGATTTATAATTAAAAATCCAAATATTAACTATGAAGACGGAGTCACAACCAAAAAACGCATATGAACTGACGAGATAAGAACGCGTCAACTTTGAACTCCGGTGCGCTATGGAGTGAGGGAAGTCATGTGATTCAGTGAACCAATCAGGTAGCGCGCCACCTTACTACATTGCTGTCTTCCGTGAGGTAAAAACAAAATAATTTGTTCTTGACTCACTCTAACAGTAAGCTGCACAGTGATGTAGTACAGTAAGCATCTTCGATATGTTCGCTCCTATTCAAATCTATACATTTGTTATGATTTCACTGCCGCACAGTACAGTAATGTCTCACAGTAAGCTGTAGTCTACCAGTAATGCTGCGTCAGCATGTTTTGTACGAAAAAACACATTGATAGTCCCTTGATACTTTATTCTGAAAACGATCTATACCGTTAATATTGCTGTTTCAAAGCAGTCGCAAATTTGGGTATTGTTCGTCCATGTGAGTTTAAACAACGTGTTGGCACACAAGATGTCTACTGCTGGTTGAAAAAAGGTTTTTATATCAACCAATTTTTTAAATATTATTCCCAGTCTTCTTGTTTGTTTTTGAACTGGACCTTTTGTGAAAATTTTATATGCAACGTCGTACTTTATCAAAACTGATAACTGGAGTCTCTGAATGTCTATGCGTTCACGATCTAAACACATGCGTATTGTCTCTAAAGGCAGACCACAACACACACACACACACACACACACACACACACACACACACACACACACACACACACACATTTAAAATTACTTTAGATTTTGAGTAAAGTGGAATGAAACTGAAATTGTTATTGTTTATATAAATGTTGAATAACAATAGAACAAAATTACCACGGATGGCTAACAGAAACAGTAACAGAATATTTGTAACAAAATTGAAAGCAACACCACTGAAAAACGCTACGAACACAATCATTTGATCTCCCTTGATCTGCAACAAGCGGATTACAAAGAGGAACACAATACAACGCTGTGAGCCGTATTTACAGTAATTAAATTCATGAATTTTGAAACAGCGATTATGTATTCATTAGAGGAGGGGGGTATCGAACGTGTGACGCCTCCGCAGAAATGGGTGTGGTGTGTACCGCGCTAGTAAGCAGTGATTAAAAATATGACTGCAGTGATGTAAAATTTATTCAAACACACACGCACAGACACAGAATTATAACAATGATATTACACTTGCATAGGATTTAATAATTTTCAAACGTACGGTTGTTTTCATTGCACGGAGAACGATTAATGTTTTGCCTGCGGTGATATCTGACAAAATTGTATGCTTAATTAATAAATAATTATTCTATCGCAGCGTCCCTTACACCACCGCACATTTCTGGGTACTTTTCCAACATCCGTACCTACAGTACATTTTCGATGTTTTGAATAGGCCATAGTATTGATATACGACGACGTGAAGAAGGAGATGAGTAATAACTGTAATTATTCTATTTCTTAATGTTAAGTGAAAATAACGTAATGTTTTTATTTGTAGGTAGCTAATAATGTCTTTTAGATTTTAGTTTACGCATTAAAGAAATATGAAAAATATAACATTCAATGTGTATATACAATGCTTATAACAGAGTAGGCCTAACATTTAAAATAAAAAACAATTTTTAACGTTTTTTGAACAGAACAATAACAGAAAATGTAAAGTGCAAATGCAGTTATTTCCGAATAGTAAAATAAAAAAACCTATTAACATATGAAAATAAGATTTGTTATTCGTTAGGCGGCCAAAATTGTTTTATGTTATTCAGTAACAACTCGATAACTGGAAGCAAATTTTGTGCGAAACACAAAAAAATGGGAGACATGTAGCCTACACCATCGTGCCTTCCTTCGAGTTGGTTGCTTTTCCAGTGATCTGAAAAAAAGAACGAGTATTTGTGGAAAACGAGTTCAGGGAGACGTGTATAGTAATAGGCAAGGCGCCTTACTTACTCCCTGCCACGAAAAGGGAGACATGTATAATAATAGGCAAGGCGCCTTACATCGAGGTGTTGTTTTTTACGTGTTTATCACAAAAGGCGAGTTTTGTTTTAAATATATATTGGTTTCCATGTGCAATTTTAGTTTGGATGTTAACCTAACAACGTCAACTTTAGGAGTAACAAGGCACACATAAAAGCTTCATTATTGCCAGAATCATTTTTAGTAAAACATATGACACCGAAAAACGACTGCAATCGTCATCAAGTTATTTTGTAAGACACAGGAATAAATTTTCACGATTTCTATTATCTAATAAAAATTATGTGCGATATTCACAACCTGTCGATACCAATAATTGCACAATCGAAATATCAAAAATGAGTGTGGTTACGGTTATTTGGAAAAGTACCTTAGATCAACCCAGACAATGGACAGCTGAGTGGAAGAGACCTTTGCATGGAGGTTAGTTCATCGTTCTACGCTGGGGGGGGGGGGGTTCGGCTCAAGATAGAGTTAGCTGAGGAAAGCGCATCTCAGTCAGTAACAACGCGACATCTACAGATGAACTCTCACAAAGCCTTCTGCCTAGCGCGCAGCTCGTCACTGCATGTGGTTAAAATGGGGACTGATTCTCTACACTAGCGCCGGGGGTGTTGTAAAACATGTACTACGGATAGAGGCCGTGGGCCTAACGCTTGAAGGAAGATTGTTGAAATTATATTTGTTTCAACGCTACAACCATTTTTCATTATAATCAGTGCCTTAAAACATAAAACTTGATTATCCATCGTTCTATATGATATTGAATGTAGTGTGTGACACAGAGAAAAATCCAGACAAAGGAACTGTCAAACGTCTAAATTAATGATCAAATATAATACAATGCTTTGATAAACTCCAGAAATGTAATTCTACTAGGAAAAAATAAAATCCCAGCAACCTTCTATTGACCAAAATACTCGAAAAAGTTCTGAACAATCAATCAACAACTAAAATACAAATGAAGGGAGAAAGAAAAAATAAGATGTAAGATTTAATAAATACGAGTTACTGAAGAATTGAAAAGAGAGTTGCTACGAAGATTTCAGAGACGGAGAAGGAAATGCACGACTATTATCATGTTCGCGAAGAAGACAGCAAAAAAAGTGTAATAAAAATATTGTTCTAATTTGTAAAAGGTAATTTCGAAAAGAGTTACTCAATTGTACAATAAGTATTGTAGTAAATGTACATATAATAAAATGTAAATCTTAACAAAATAACGGTCAAATTAAGTTGGGAAGTAGTAATTTTTTAAGTTTCTATTTATTCTACGATTTTTTAATACTAAATCTCTTCTTCAATGTAAAATAAAAAGGTTGATTAAAATTTGTAATTAGCTTGCTGGTACATCCTCTTCATTCACTTATTAATATTTATTTAATAAATAAACCTTTTTATTTTAATCAACACTTTCACTGTGAACTTACTTTTAGGTTTTGATTACCCTAGACGTTTCGACGTGGTATTCGTCTTTCTCAGTGGGTTTTAAATACTGAATGTCTGTACAGATGGACTACCTATGGGTTCCCCTATATCAGGCATACTATCCGAAATATTCGTACATACCATAGAACAAGAACACATATTAAACAATAACAAATACACCAACAAAATAATATATTGGCACAGATATGTTGATGACATTTTACTCCTATATAACGGTAACAAAAGACAAATTGAAAATTTCCACAAATACATTAACACTATACACCAAAATTAAAATTTACACTTGAATTAGAACAAAACAATAGCATAAGCCTCTTGGACCTTACAATCACCAAAACAAACAACACACACACATACAAAATATACAGAAAACCTACCACATCAGACATGGTCATACATAACTCATCCAACCACCCAACTCAACACAAACACGCAGCTTTCAACTACATGCTCCATAGGCTCACTTCAATACCCCTAAACACACATGACTACCAAGAAGAACTCAACACCATCAAATATATAGCTATCAAAAATGGATACAATCCCGATTTAATAAGCAAACTACACAAACGCATCCTAAACACAAAAAGTAAAACACATAAAACCAACAGCACAAAACCCAGTAAATACTTCACACTCACATACTACAATTCCAACACACACAAAATTGCTAACACATTTAGGAAACATAATTATAAAGTAGCCTACAGAACTAACAACACCATCAGGAAACACATAAATAATACTAACAAGGACATTGACACATACAGCAAAACAGGGGTTTATAAATTAAACTGCAATGATTGTCACCGATTCTACATCGGCCAGACGGGAAGATTTTTTCCTCTAGATATTCTGAACATCTAAACGCCCTCACCACAAACTACATACATTCCACATATGCCACACATTTACAAAACGAAAACCACAGTTACACAAACATAGGGCACAACATGGAAATACTACACTACTTACCTAAAAGTAGAAAACTAAACACAGCAGAACAATTTGAAATTTACAGATATCACACACTACAACCAAACAACATATTAAATGAACAATTACATTACAGATCACACATACTTTTCGATACACTGATACCTACACAAAATTTGAATCCCAGCGCCAATTCCCTCCCACCAGCAACCCCCACCACACACACTTACATCCCATAACCGTTACTGTACAGACGTTATTCAGTATTTAAAACCCACTGAGAAAGACGAATACCACGTCGAAACGTCTGGGTAATCAAAACCTAAAAGTAAGTTCACAGTGAAAGTGTTTATATATATATATATATAACTTTAATATTTATAACTAAATTTACCTCAAGATATACTTTTTTCCCTATTAGCCTAATAGGGAAAAAAGTATATCTTGAGGTAAATTTAGTTATAAATATTAAAGTATTATATACATCAAGAAACGGACTGTAGCAGAAAGTGATTGAAATATATATATATATTACTTTATATTTATACTAAATTTACCTCAAGATGTTTTTTCTATTTGGAACATGTTTCGAGAGTTCATGTTCTCTCATCTTCAGCCTTCGCCATCTTCTTTCTGGTGAAGTATTTGTGTGTTGGCTGCTGGATGTTATTAAGGTTGTTTGTTGGTCTTTGGTCTTTTAAAGTTGTATTATTGTGTGTGGTTGTGGTATATGTTTTTGTATTTTGTGTATTTTCGATGTTGAGTGCTTTGAATATTGTGTCATGTTTTGTATTGATTTGTATTTGTTCTGGTATTAGTTTGTTTTGTGTTTTATGTTTGTATATCTGTAAATTTTCCCAAATGTTCATTATGGTGCCTTTGTGTGGTATATGTTTTATTAGTGATACATTGGTTATGTTTGGGAATTCGTGTCCTGTGTTTATTGCATGTGTGGCTAAATTGGATTTATATATTTCTGGTTTTTTGTATGCGTTTAGCTGTTCAAAATAACATTTTTTCAGCTGTTTTTTTGTTTGTCCTATGTAACATTTATTGCAATCTTGGCATTCAATTTTGTATATACCATTAGTTGTTATATTATCTTTGTTGTGTGAGCTATTTAGAATTTGTAATTTATTTTTATTAGTTTTGTATGCTATTTTTATATCTGTGTTTTTAAATAGTTTTGTTAGTTTTGTCATTTTATTATTTATGTATGTGAATGTGGCCCAAGAAATATATATATATATATATATATATATATATAATTTGTAATCAAATTTAGATTAATTTAAAAGTTAAGAATCGACTAAAATACGAAGTACATTATTTTGTACCCTCAAAATCCTTATACATAGCGGAGGGGTACGAACAAGCTAACTACAACGCACTTCCTTTCTCTGTATTGGAAATCTTCTCAGTAACTCTCTTCTCAATTCTTCTGTAACTCACATTTTGACTTCTCTCCCTTTGTCGTTTAGTTGTTGTTTGCTAGGAAGGATAGGCGTTTTGTGGTGAAAGTTTCCACAATTATAAAACCAAAGCTGCTGACATACAGTTTTCCACGAGATCTTTTATTACTACTCTCGCTGATGGAAGATTACTGTTGTTTTATTTTGATGTTAATATTACATTTCTGGAATTTACCAAATCACGAGTACTAGCGCATATGTATGGTCTGGAGTTTTGCCAGCTTGACAGTTCTATTTGGCTAAGAGGAGCATTAGTCAGCCATGGAAGAAGTGCAGTCACATCATGTAGGACCGTTGTAATAGAACATGACAGAGTCCTAACAAGGAAATTAAAGAAGAAGAAGAAGAAGAAGAAGAAGAAGAAGAAGAAGAAGAAGAAGAAGAAGAAGAAGAAGGAGGAGGAGGAGGAGGAGGAGGAGGAGGAGCAGGAGGAGCAGGAGAAGAAGAAGAAGAAGAAGAAGAAGAAGAAGAAGAAGAAGAAGAAGAAGAAGAAGAAGAAGAAGAAGAAGAAGAAGAAGAAGATTATTACTATTATTATTATTGTTAATTATTATTAATTTGTATTGTTATTAAGAGGAACTCAGTGAAACCTACGGAGAACAGACGCCACCAGGTCTGTCCACTCATTGGTCCAAAAGATCTCTCCAATAGATAAGACAAGGCTCTCTAGGCCTCATTTACCGAACACGTTAATTCAGAATCATGTAGCCAAATTTAAGGAACTAAATTATTTTACTACCTTTGACTGAGTTCAAAGACGTCTTAAAATGTATTAATTTTGTCTGAGTGGAATGATAGGCTACTCATTTGATTAAAGTGACGCTGTTTTGTCATAATGTTTACTGGAAGGCTAGTTATATCTAAGTTGTTTTGCAGCGCCTGTTAGACTGTTATGAGGTTACTGAGATTGGCTTGATGATTCATTTTTTATTTGCTAAAAGTTAGAATAGTTTATATTATCAGCAGAAAATGATAAATTGCGTTAGCCTTTAATAAGGTAGCTCAGCTTAACAAACAGAAAACGATATCTATTCGTCATTGTAAATTCAACCTCTAGATATGTCAAACTTTTCGACTCTTTTTTTTAATTTCATAAATTTTTAATACTAAATTTTAGATAATATAAATTTTTACAATTCCATTTTTATTCGCTTATTTTTTTAATATCTATTTTTAAAATTCTGTTTTTAGATACCTTATCGCTGTAGACCGATACTAGACTTTTGAGTCAAATCTGATCAAATGGTGTATTTAAATACCGTATCTTTCAGTGCCGTATATTTTACACAGTGATTTTCATACATATATTATACTATCTTCACAAAGAATCCATATTATTCAGCCGTCTATTATCTATTTTTTATTTTATGGTTGTGAATTTCGCTAACTGTATGTAGCTTTAGTATAACTATGAAGCCTATTAAGACTTATTACGCTGAACAAAATGAAACCATGTACCGTTGCTAACGAACGGACATAGTAATGTAGGTAGAGTTGTTTTCCTTACCGAGATCTTGTTACCTACTGCTTCTATTACAGTCAGAGAGCGTGCAGAGTGTTCGGAATGGCACCGCGGGGAATACACGTGATCGATACACCTAATACCGGAGCTGAGATACGACAAGAAAATTCCACCTCTGTGATAAGGGCGAGGAGGGTTTCAATGACTACATCGCCGCAGAAATGCAAAAAGGTTACGGATTATATTCGACCACGCCGCTACGTAATCGGATAACGACGACGCAACGAACCGGTGGAAACAGCAGAAACGGCCTCTTCTGTGCTTTTATAGGAAATCAAACACATGATGATAAATCAGACAGTTTTTTGGCGATATTTACTTGTGACGTGTGAAGTCTTTCACTTATTTCTTAAAATCTGGAATACAGTTTCTTAATATTGTTACGACGGTCTATCTGATCGTCGTATCGTACAGTGGAAAGCAAAATACAAGACGCCAATTACGTCACTAATCACGAGCTTTAATTAACACAATTAAACAGTTTGTAATCAACAAGATAGTCTCTTACAAAAAATCAAATAAAATTGTTCACACGTAATAAAAATGTCTACTAACATAAAACACAATTGTATTACAATGGTCCCGCACGATTATAAAACACATAACACTTCGCCACAATACATCGAACATGGCACTGCACTGTGTAAATCGCCACTCAATAGCACTGTGATCGCCCGACAATAACTAACTCACCGTCTCTGAGTACTTGTATTTACATCCGCTGAGATTCCAGTAGATTCCACATACTTCGCATCAACAATAAAGGAAAACACTACAGCGTAATTCATTGCGGCCTTGACACAGTGCGCGTGACTACTGTCACAGTCTAGCTAATGCATTGAGAATCACGTACGCACACACATTACAGCCGGATTCCACTGGAACATTCATAAACTTGTAGAACGTTCCGTATTACGTATCACTTATTCTGCATTATGTAACAATATGTACAGTACGATCTTTAAAGCCTAAAAATTTATGATACGTTGACGGAGGTAACAAACTGGTAAAATGTTTCCATAATCGGGAGTGGCTACTAAGACTTTTACTTTCGATAAGAAACTGAATGTGCTTGTCACGAAATGATGAGTTGCTTTATTTTGTAACTCGGTAATCGCAAACAAACAAACATATTAACTTCAGAACATCTTGTAATCGAAGTAACTTGTATTATCAAAAGTGATAGTCGATCAAGAGTATTAAACGAACCTGTAGGAATAACAATTCACCGAGCCTCACTTTAGAATACATCTAGTCAGGAGACGTGTAGCTGATAATGAAGTGTAAAATAGAAAGCCAAACAGGAATACGAACGATACAGATCTCAATTTAAACTAAGCGGTATGGAGAACCATACATGACTTCCATGTTCTAAAATTTATATTTAAAATAATTTTCGAAATGAAATATTTCCATAGAAACTACTTCTTTCTTCAGAAGTACTGTGGTCACTAACGTATACCACCTCACATAGGCTCACTCTATTTTCACTGATGATGGCAGTCGATGGCTCTTCTGAAAGGTCTTGTTTTGCAGAAAACATTGGGCCACGGCCAAATAGCCCGGGAAGGAATTTTAACAATAAACTACTTCTTTGTTGCCGATAACGTAGTACACATATAAAAAATTATCCCCTCCCTCTTCAACTACCCTTTTTATTTATTGATATTTCATTTACCTTTCTACAGTGGATTATTATGACCTTCTTTTGAGGATACTTAATTTATCAAAATTAAGTACTTCAGTCTTGTTAAAACATAAAACGTTGCAGGTAAACTACACCATCCCCTTAACCGATCTTCACCAAAATCAATAAGCCTTAAGTCTTTTACAACTCAGGCACATATGTAAAACATATTCTGTTTGAATTTGGGGCAGTTATCGTTCGCCATAAAAAAAATCCACACACACACACACACACACACACACACACACACACACACACACACACACACACACACACACACACACACACATTGAGACACTGACACGCAGACACATAGGTACACAGACTCACTGACACACAGACACTTTTCGGAAAATTACTTTCCTTCATGTTTTGAATGTAGTACTATCAGAATCAGCCCTTATCTAGAACACCATTTTTTTTTTGCCATCACCATACTTCAATTTCCTTATGGAAGATGGAAGTAAAAACGTTCTTCACTCGGCCAGCGCTCAACAGATTTTAAGAAAAACTGAAAACAAAGGTCGACTCGCCATGTGGGATCAGACATGGTAGTAGAAAAGTCAGGATTACCAAATATTTGTAAAATCTCGGTGCCACCAGATTTCATTCGAAAATTATATGACGTTGTTTAATATTCTATTTGTAGTTCGTTACATACTGATTAGTTGATCCTTACGTATTTGGCGATACTTCGAAATAATTTTCCGGGTTGTAATATAAGTTATTACTTATATTACAATCTAAAACCCGTGATAATCATTTTAAGAGAACGTTAATAAATTCCAGCAAACTTCTCAACAACTATCAGGACGATTGCCACAAAAAGCACGTAGAAATAGTAAGATTAAATTATGAAAACTATGGCCATCCCGGTGTTATTTTATGGAAGTGAGTTGCTGAACCTGCATGATGGATCCAAAGCGCAAGCTACGGAAAGTAAAAGGATGTACTCCAAGAACGTAAGGGTTGGTTTAGAAACAAGAATATTAAAACTAATCAGTACAGGTGTAATTAAAAGAACATTTTTGTAAAATGGGCACCAACAGATTTCCAAAAATGTGTAAGTTACCATTACATTTCAGATGAAAGGGAATGTTGGACTGCCAAAAGAGTAGCGGTCATAACCTTATGCTAACAGAATAGGTTTTAGTCTGAATCCTGGATGGAAGGATAACAAGGAAAAATGATTTAAAAACTCCCTGAAAAACTAAGGATTATACAATATATTTAATACTACATTCATAATATTAATTAAAATTTTGACTAGGGTTGTTACATACTGCAACAGTACAAATGTATAGGGTACTGTGCATTGCACAATTAATTAAGATAATTAATATAATTAAATAAATAATTCATATTGTTAGTAATAATAATTCATCTTTCAATCTGAACTGTAAATGGAACGACCAAATTTCATGCTGGGACAGGTTAATCACGCCACGCAGCTGTGTCTGTGTGTACACGTGTATATTACATGTGTGTGTGAGACCAGTTGATTCCAGTAAAGCGTCACCCCTAAGTGAACGCTATTAATTATGAATTATTTAAATTGTAAAGAGTGTGTGCATAATATCACAAAACCAAATACGCCGCAGTGTGTATAAAATAAAGACGCACATGTGTATAAATATCGGTATGGAGAACCATACATGACTTCCATATTCTAAGATTTATATTTAAAATCATTTTCAGCCAAACAGCCAGGCTGTGTCTTACCTGCCTTTTTATTGCTCTATTAAATGAAAAATATTATATTACATTAAAATGAAAAAATTATAATTTTATTGCCTGGCAACAAAATTATTTTATTTTTAACAATTACCATTGTTTCAAAAAGTTTAAATAAATTTTCAAGTACTTTACTCTTGTTAAAACGTAAAAGGTTGCAGGTAAACTACCCCGTCCCCTTAACCGATCTTCACCAAAATCGAAAGTCATTGAGACCTCTACAATTCAGGGACGTATGCAAAACATTATTTGATTCTGTTTCAATTTGCGGCTGTTATCGTTTGCCATAGAAAATACGCTTGATAAAAAAACGTTGCAGGTAAACTACCCCTTTCCCTCAACCGATCTTCACCAAAAACAATAGGTCTTGAGAACTCTACAATTTAGGGCTGTATGCACAAAATTATTTGATTCTGTCTGAATTTGCGGCTGTTATCGTTTGCCATAGGAAATACCCTTGTTAAAACATAAAACGTTACAGGTAAACTACCCCTTTCCCTTAACCGATCTTCACCAAAAACAATAGGTCTTGAGAACTCTACAATTCAGGGCTGTATGCGAAACATTATTTGATTCTGTTTGAATTTGCGGCTGTTATCGTTTGCCAAAAAAAAAATTTCCCTTGATAAAAAAACCCGTTGCAGGTAAACTACCCCTTTCCCTCAACCGATCTTCACCAAAAACAATAGGTCGTGAGTACTCTACAAATCAGGGCTGTATGCACAAAATTATTTGATTCTGTTTGAATTTGCGGCAGTTATCGTTTGCCATAGAAAAAAAATCTACAGACAGACACACAGACAGACAGACACACACACAGACACTTTTCGGAAAACGACTTTTTTTCATGTTTTGAGTGTAGTAGAATCAGAATCTGCAATAATCTCGAACACGATTTTTTTTGCCATCACCATACTTCCATTCCTTAAGGAATATGGAAGTAAAAAACAAAATGGCGGATCCAATATGGCGGACAAAAATAGTAAAATATCATATTTTTCCCCTTAAAAGGATTGCTTATAGGTTTTTAAGGTCGCTGATTACGAATCTGAAGCCCAAATTGAAAAAAAAACAAAAAACTAATGGTGGTTCCAACATGGTGGCCAAAATTGGAAAAAATGAATTGTTTATTGGTTTTTGGGGTCACTAAATACTAAATAATCAAAAAATTAAAAGCAAAGAATAAATATTTATTTTGAATGATTACAAATATAAAATGTTATTTTAAAAATATTCATAATTTTACGCTACTCTTCATCGTCAGTAGAATCATCGGAATCCCTGCCCGTTGAGGATACAGATGACGAACCGACATCAATAACACCTGGAATTTCGGATGGAAGTAGCAAGGCCACTGCTTCGGTTGATAGGCATTTCATTTTTTTTTTTGTAAGGAATATTTCACACACTCAAAACAAATGGGTTTCAATGTACTAACATACGCCACGTACGTCTTTCAAATTATGTATTCGACTATTCTGGCGGCCGGGAAATGTTAAAAAAATTTAATATTAATAAAATAAAATTTTGTCGTTTCTGATTATCGGTGATTACGACTTAAATTCGGAAATGAAAAAATGATTTGGTTAAAAATTTTTTTTAGAAAAGCGCAGTCAAGAAAGAAATTTTGGTCAATTATTACTTCCATGTTCCTTAAGGAAATGGAAGTATGGTGATGGCAAAAAAAATCGTGTTCGAGATTATTGCAGATTCTGATTGTACTACACTCAAAACATGAAAAAAAGTCGTTTTTCGAAATGTGTGTGTGTGTGTGTGTCTGTCTGTCTGTGTGTCTGTAGATTTTTCACTTCCATGTTCCTTAAGGAAATGGAAGTATGGTGATGGCAAAAAAAATCGTGTTCGAGATTATTGCAGATTCTGATTGTACTACACTCAGAACATGAAAAAAAGTAATTTTTCGAAAAGTGTCTGTGTGTGTGTCTGTCTGTCTTCTGTCTGTATGTCTGTGTGTCTGTCTGTAGATTTTTTTTTTCTATGGGAAACGATAGCCGCAAATTCAAACAGAATCAACTACACTCTTTTGCTTACAGCCCTGAATTATAGAGTTCTCAAGACCTATTGGTTTTGGTGAAGATCGGTTAAGGGAAAGGAGTAGTTTACCTGCAACGTTTTATGTTTTAAAAGGGTATTTTTTATGGCAAACGATAACAGCCGCAAATTCAAACAGAATAAAATAGTTATTTGCATACAGTCCTGATTTGTAGAGTTCTCATGACCTATTGTTTTTGGTGAAGATCGGTTATAGGAAAGGGGTAGTTTACCTTCAACGTTTTATGTTTTAAAAGGGTATTTCCTATGCCAAACGATAAGAGCCGCAAATTCAAACAGAATCAAATAATGTTTTGCATGCAGCCCTGACTTGTAGAGTACTCAAGACCTATTGTTTTTGGTGAAGATCGGTTAAGGGAAAGGGGTAGTTTACCCGCAACGTTTTATGTTTTAAAGGGGTATTTCTTATGGCAAACGATAAGAGTCGCAAATTCAAACAAAATCAAATAATTGTCTGCATACAGTCCTGATTTGTAGAGTACTCAGGACCTATTGATTTTGGTGAAGATCGGTTAAGGGAAAGGTGTAGTTTACCAGCAACGGTTTTTTTAAATCAAGAGTAATTTTACTTCCATATTCCTTAAGGAATGGAAGTATGGTGATGGCAAAATATCGGTATGGAGAACCATACATGACTTCCATATTCTAAGATTTATATTTAAAATCATTTTCAGCTAAACAGCCAGGCTGTGTCTTACCTGCCTTTTTATTGCTGTATTAAATGAAAAATATTATATTACATTAAAATGAAAAAATTATAATTTTATTGCCTGGCAACAAAATTATTTTATTTTTAACAATTACCATTGTTTCAAAAAGTTTAAATAAATTTTCAAGTACTTTACTCTTGTTAAAACGTAGAAGGTTGCAGGTAAACTACCCCTTCCCCTTAACCGATCTTCACCAAAATCGAACGTCATTGAGACCTCTACAATTCAGGGACGTATGCAAAACATTATTTGATTCTGTTTGCATTTGCGGCTGTTATCGTTTGCCATAGAAAATACGCTTGATAAAAAAACGTTGCGGGTAAACTACCCCTTCCCCTTAACCGATCTTCACCAAAAACATAAGGTCTTGAGTACTCTACAAATCAGGGCTGTATGCAAAACATTATTTGATTCTGTTTGAATTTGCGGCTGTTATCGTTTTCCATAGAAAATACCCTTGTTAAAAAAACGTTGCAGGTAAACTACCCCTTTCCCTCAACCGATCTTCACCAAAAACAATAGGTCTTGAGAACTCTACAATTTAGGGCTGTATGCAAATAATCTTTTGATTCTGTTTGAATTAGCGGCTGTTATCGTTTGCCATAGGAAATACCCTTGTTAAAACATAAAACGTTACAGGTAAACTACCCCTTTCCCTTAACCGATCTTCACCAAAAACAATAGGTCTTGAGTACTCTACAAATCAGGGCTGTATGCAAAACATTATTTGATTCTGTTTGAATTTGCGGCTGTTATCGTTTGCCATAGAAAATACCCTTGTTAAAAAAACGTTGCAGGTAAACTACCCCTTTCCCTCAACCGAACTTCACCAAAAACAATAGGTCTTGAGAACTCTACAATTTAGGGCTGTATGCAAATAATCTTTTGATTCTGTTTGAATTTGCGGCTGTTATCGTTTGCCATAGGAAATACCCTTGTTAAAACATAAAACGTTACAGGTAAACTACCCCTTTCCCTTAACCGATCTTCATCAAAATCAACAGATCTTGAGAACTCTACAATTCAGGGCTGTATGCCAAACATTATTTGATTCTGTTTGAATTTGCGGCTGTTATCGTTTGCCAAACAAACAAAATTACCCTTGCTAAAAAAAAACCGGTGCAGGTAAACTACCCCTTTCCCTCAACCGATCTTCACCAAAAACAATAGGTCGCGAGTACTCTGCAAATCAGGGCTGCATGCAAAAAATTATTTGATTCTGTATGAATTTGCGGCAGTTATCGTTTGCCATAGAAAAAAAATCTACAGACAGACAGACAGACAGACACACAGACAGACAGACAGACAGACACACACACAGTCACTTTTCGGAAAACGACTTTTTTTCATGTTTTGAGTGTAGTAGAATCAGAATCTGCAATAATCTCGAACACGATTTTTTTTGCCATCACCATACTTCCATTCCTTAAGGAATATGGAAGTAAAAAATAGTTCGAAAATAATAAAAAGTGCTGAGACCTGCAGAATATTGTCGAAACTTGATTTTTGCGACCTTGGGTATAAATACTCCAGACGCACCAACTTATTTCTCTTTCTCGTACAACTACCGTGGCAGCCGGAGGCTCTGCCCAACGACAACAACTCTTTTTCTATCAACCACAGCAGCAGCCGGAGGTTCTTCACGACTACTCATCACTTTCGTGAGAGCACCTGCAACCTGAGGCCATGACGGGATACGAAGGAGCAGCCAAGTACATGGAATAGAGTCCAGCGTACGGAACGAGGCAACGGACTGCGGAGAGGATCTGATGGACGAGGATCAAGGACTCCAGGACTACACGACTACAGAGGAGCATCCAGGATCGAGGACCTAGGACCGGAGAGGATACGCTGAGTATTACCACGACAAATAAGGTGAAACAAAACCATGTATTTGTAAAAACAAACGCTCACGTAAAGACAATTAACGATGTAAAAAGAAAGACAATATAATTCAAAGATGAATTAATAATTTTTGAAAATGTAAATATTTATTTGTATAGTAGTTTTAGAGTAATGTTTAAACACATGAAAGTATAATTTGGAGAAATAATTTAATCAATGATATTTAAAGTAATATGAAAGTAAATAGTAAATTTTTATTAGAAAACAAAGCAATGCATATGCAATATAATAAAAAGAAAATAGATTATTAAAAAGAGATTAGATAATCTAATAGTTATCATAGTAATGAGCAAGTCGAGAGCAATATTATATAATAACAAATGTTTATTGTAGTATAAGAGTGTATATTATTGTGCAATGTGTAATATGAGATTATTACTTATATGTAAATAATTAGATGTGTGCTACGGCTACACACATGCGAATAATAATGATATTTTTAAATAGCAACAGAATAGAAAATTTTTAATTACTAAATTTTTAAATGTTTCTAAACCATTTCACGTTGTGTTATTACTATTAAGATTACACCTGTCATAATTTTATAGCGTAAGTAATGTTGCAAAATGGCTCACAAGAAGTTGGGGGCTACACAAATACTCAATGTTGTAATACACGTTTTAATTAATACGAAAACATTCTACTACATTAATTAAACATTGAAGATTAATTAAAGTTTTAGATTGGATGATTCCTAAAACAGGCAAAAAATTAAATATGAAAGCATACTTATTTGAATATTTTAATTAAACGGCATTTTTCAATTAACTTCACTACAATAAATTTGTTTTACATGTTACTTGTAATATGGTATTATATTGTATACAATTCCAGTACTCTGTTATATTTATAGTTATGTTGTGCTTCCCTTTTCTACGAATATCATCAGTCCAAAGTCTGAGTAACTAACCCTAACAAATTTACCTAACCGTTTTGTTTTTTGTACCCTTTTTTTGTAAACAGCTAAAATTATTATTAGAAATCAAGTAAGTAGCATAATTAAACTGCATCAAAAGTACTTAAACGGTTTTGGAGTGCAAACCTGTATTTCATTCGAAAGTCATATGACACAATGGGAAAGATAGAGAAATACATTCTTTCGTATCTATCATTCAATTTTTTAATTTTATTGATTGAACAAGTGAACGAGTTCTCAGTTTTAACTCGATCGTTTACCATTTGTCTGTCTGTCTCTCTGTTAGGATATGTCTCACGCTAACCTTTGAACCAATCAACCGATTTCCATAAAACTTGGCACTTGCGTCGATGCTTTTACCCTACAAAACCCTATTGTTTTTGAGATTGAGAGATTGTCTTTGGATATTCCAATAAAAATAGGGAGCAAAGGGCATAAATGTGACGGGTTCAAAATTATAAAAAAAATCGCAAAAGCAACCCACGGTAATTTGATATTAAACAGAATTTTAACCCAATCCGAATGTAATGTTTATTTTAAAAATATTTCAAATTTTTAGCCGTCAGGGTCTAAAATGTGAGTGAAAATTTTGTTAAAAGTTAGAGTAATTAATGTGGGGTATCAAATTAAAGAAACTTTTAACTAACATCTGAATGATGTAAAGCTGTAGAAATTTTGGTCTTTTCTTGAAAAAAACTTTAAAACAATTGAAAATCCAGCAGGCTGTCAGACCAAAAGGAATTTTAACCTAGATCTGAATGTTTCCAATTTTTAGTGTTTTTTAATGACTGTGTCCTCTAAAATTATTAAATTAGTATGAAAATGGCAGAGTAATCTGGACTTTTGTAATTACTCCCGTAATTTAAAAACTACTATGACCTAATAGTGAAGTTCATGTATTAGCAAAAGTACTTCATTCAGAATAGTGAGCGAGTTCTGCTGGTCAAGAAGTTTACTAGTAGCCTAGTGTCCTTTCTACAACCCAGCATTTGTGTATCCTTTTCCGTCGGGGTCCTGTAACCCTAAAAAGCGCATAACAAAGTGGAGGATGGGGAATTTGTACCAGACACGTAATACTTCCCGCGGACCAATGGGCACTGTGTCTTCTGTGATAGTGCATGTTCAAAGACTACGAAAGACAAACTGAAAAAACTACTTCGTTCACCAAGTAAGAAGCTGGTGATCAATTGGCCAGCTTCTCACGCATTTTAAAAAGTATATAGCGGTAAACGACCAAACACTGAGCTTCGGAAAAGACAAATTGTATGTACTTGTGTCTCGGTGGGAGGAAATCCCAACACTGAAGAAACTTTCCAATAAAAATAAAAGTAATAATTTGTATATTCAACAAATATGTATATTCAATAAACGCTTACAGTTCATAAGGTATAATAAATGAAATAAAAATATCTAAAAATGCACACACACACACACACACACACACACACACACACACACACACACACACACACACACACACACACACACACACACACACACACACACACACACACACACACACACACACACACACAGAGTCAGATATGTAAAAAGAGGCAATAACAAGCATGTGGTGTGTACTCTTCTGTTATGAATTCAATAAGTTCAGTACTTTTTCGAAATGAAACTAATATTCATGGCGGCACGGCATGCGAGTCGCTTTATTGTGTTGGTATACATATCCGTCCCATTCGTTGGTTGGTTTCAACTTTGTCAGTAGCACGTAGATTGCATTCCGTTTGATGTGTGCGTTTGAATTCATAAAACAACACTGATACAGTCACAAATTCACCTGTGTGTAACCCAATGGGATGTTTTCGTCTCTTTTTAAGTGGACGGATTATATTACAGTTTTCCTATACAATCATTTTGTTTCCCGTCGAGCCAGGTCAACTTGGACGGAGATTTTATTGTTTTTTTTTTAAGAACTTTACGTCAGTTTTGTACGTTTTTTTAGAAGAACGTTGTACAAATTTTTCTTTTAAATTTATCGTGTACTGTGCTTTTCTCGTTCACTCAGCCAAACGTGTCGGATACAGCTCCCGTAGTCTTGTCGCTGATCATTCCAATCACTACAGTTTCTTACGTTTTTCCAGTGAACAGGAGTACCATAAATGTATCCATACGCCTAATCGAAGTACTAAAGTAAGTATTTTAATTACTGCTGATCTTTACAAACAGATCAGCAACTTAACAAGTTGCTTAGAAATTCGAGTCAATGCCATAGCAGTTTTATCAAAATGTATCTTCACTTTTAATTAGGATATAGATACAAAGTAACCTGATAAAAATAAAGAGATATATAATAGGAAATAACGGCTCAAGGTTTTGAAGAAATAGAGTACGTGACTAGAAAATTTATAGTGGAATATCAAAAATGGGGACTAAAGATGAAATATGAATAAAACAAAATACATGGAAATAGGTGACCTTCATGAAGACTTGATATTAGAGGAAGATATGGAAAAGATTTCACATATAAAGGAATACAAGTATTTAGGAGTGAAAATTACGGCCAGTAGAAAGCAAGACAAAGAAATACAATCCAGAATTAATTTGGGAAAGATAGCTATATCTACATTAAATGGAATCCTGTGAGATAAGCAAATTACAGCAGAAACTAAAAAAAAAAATACTTAAAACCATCGTTAGAAGTATCATGACTTACGGCTCAGAAGTTTGGACTACTAATAAGCACACAAGAACAAAATTAATGACAGCCGAGATGGATTTTTGGAGACGTTCGGCAAGAGTAGCCAGACGTGAAAAAATTATAAATGAAGTCATTAAAGACAGAATGAATGTGAAAAATCCAACTGTTGATTTTATCCAAACAAAATAATTACAATGTTATGGACATAAGAAATGAATGGCACAGAAAAGATTGCCAAGGAGAGTTATGGAATGGGTTCCACCAGGAAGAAGGAGAAGAGAAAGATCGCCTATCACCTGGATAAAGAAAATTCAGATTATATTGAGGGAACGAGAAATTAAAGAAGATCTTTGGATAGACAAGCAGCAGTAGAAGATGAGAATTCAATCACTTCTGTAATCTTTGGTTTTGGAAAATGTGTAAACATTGTACAGCCAGAATAACAATAAGAAGAAGAAATGATTAAATTAGTCACGTAATATCTGAAAAAAATGTTGTACATTAATTACACAGATTTGATAATTACGAGTAATTGATACTCGTACTCAATGTTGAAAGTAGAGTACGAGTTAATAAATAGTCATGATGACTGTTGTATATACTCTTTCTGGCATACAGTAAATTAAACTAAAGCTGGAAATAATCCACTTAGCTAACGGTACTCTAGTGCTAAACATGAATAAATGATCTCATGAATTATCTATGTGAAAAAACGAACATGAGAACGATCGCCAACAGACTGTTATTAACAAAGTACAGTGTATCTCTCTTAAATTAATGATCACCATAATCGACCATTCCAATAAGCGACTTTGACGAGAAGTACTGAATTATAAAATGAAAAACTAAATTTTTTAAATAAAGAAAATAAATATAACGACTAATAATAAAACAATAAATCAATTTAAAATATTTTACGTTACTCAGAAACGGAATAAACTCAGTATTCAAATAAAGGCTGAGACTTCAACACAAATCTTAACTACAATGGTAATTTCGCTCGGCCGTTAGTCACGTGCACTGCGTAAGCTAATACGTTAACACTGCACAGCTTTTGTTAAGTGTAGACTATAAAAGTGTACTCTCCATTAGAAGGATAACATATTTCGTTTGTATAATTTAGGCTTATTTGTTTTCAAAATTCTCACTTTATAATTATAAATATATACTAAGTGTTCAGTGTTGAAACTAATAACTGAAGACATCTTCGGCATGTATAGTCATCCGTCGTCTTCAAACCTTTCTAGTAGAAACATTTTCCTCCCCCGGGTTCCCAATATAAGTAGCATTCCTGATTCTTTCATTCCAATGTTTCTGAGGTTTTCTCCTTTCCTTCCTTCGCCTTTCAAGTTTCCACTTGGATATCATTTTTGGGCATCAATCTTCTGGCACTCTTACTGTTTTATTTTAACTCTTGCCTCTTTAATAAGTATGTCTTTGTTCCAAATTGTTCCCAATTACACCAACTGTGTTTCTAGATATAGTTAAACAATACAGTGTTGTTATATTTAAACAATTCAATATACTTAAACAACTCTTTGTAAAGTTAGTTACAGCACTTCGTTAACCATAATTCTAATTTTATAAACATTTGTAGATAAATTTTTACCACAAAATAGTTTACACTACAAATATAATTTATTCTTTATTCTCGACGTTTTTAGACAAGCAATATTCAGTTAAACAACTTTTCCATTATCTGACTACGACTTATTGACGCCTAAGTCGATTAAGCAGTCAGAAGAGGATTGTAAGTAAAAAGTATCACTCTTTGGGAAAAACGTATGAAAACCTATACGTTCCCCATTATATATTTTTTTTTTTTGAACGATTAATGACTTATTAAAATCCAACTGTTTGCTGAACAACTGTATTACCAGAAATTGTGACTGTACAGTATTTTTATGAACTGTTACACATATTAATCTGAATACTATCTAGAGCTATTATTTTAATAATATTTATTATTGTAATTATTTATTCTTTACTCAGATATGTTAGCGGATATAAAGCTAGTGGTCAGAACTTTTGCAAAAACCCACTCACAGCCGCACTCAAATTTCAAACAAGACTGTGAACAGTGTAGTGTTTGTAGATTATGTAACTGTTCTGGTGTTTACCGAGCAGCGTTGTTTATTGCGATTATGGAAATATAATTAAACACAAAGTTTTAGAGATGTTTGGAACACCTGATGCTACAGACAATGAACATACAGTGTAATGGGGTGTTGAGGAGATGCTACGAAATGCTCAGGGAGCGGTGCGAGGATATAAAGAAATAGCAAGACGAGGAAGACGTAAGTAGAAAGGTATAAGACACTTTAGAGAGGATACAGAAGGGCCAAAATATTGGACAAAGATTGTTTTAAACTCGTGTAATGTAAAAATAACTAGACTTTGTAACATAATATATAGATTGTAAATATCATTTCCCAAAAATTAGAATATAATAAACGGGTTTTTATCATCATGGTAATATACTGTTATGCCGGTCTCACGGATCGTCGTATGGTACAGTGGAAACAAAATACAGGCACCGATGAAGTCACTCGTTACCAGCTTTAATTAGTCACAAATAACAGTTTGAAATCAACAAGGTACTTTCATAATAAGTGAAGTTAAATTTGTCTACAAGGAATAGTAACGTCAACTATTAGAGTTCCACAGTCATTATAACACAATAATCACTTTCCACTACTCTGCAACAATCATTTGGTCCGCACTCTACAACATCGCCGGGTGTAACTATCTGCTAAGTCGGCTGCTGTTGCTCACGTAGGTCCTGCAGAGGTTCCAGAATAATTCTCCATGCTTTTCGCGGCGTGTCAGCATAATTTGCGTAGTTACAAGTACTCGAACAGTCTGTGACACACTTGACACAGACGCCGCATGCTGGGCTAGTCGGGAAGAATGTGGAATGACGTTCCCGGTTTTTCCAGAGCGTTACGTAATTGTCGTAACAATATTTATAAAACAAAATTTCGGCTACTGAAACACTCGACAGTCGTCTTCAGGCTAAACTACAAAAATATAATAATTGAAACACAATATTTAATTAATAAAGTTGTGTTAGTGGTAATAATCGCAAATAGAATTAACACTGTTGCACACCACTATAGAAAAATTATTCCGATTATAATTATAGTTGTGTGGAACAATAATAAATAATTTTCTATGCTGGTGTGCAACAGTGGTAATTCTAATAAATTATATAGATTGGTAATTACCTTTACCTAATTCCTTCCTTGCAACTTAATTATTTGCGTAACAACGGGTTTCAGGATCACAGTCCCATCATCAGGTTATAAAATTAAATCATGCACTAGTCACTCGTCGTTAAGTTTTCAAAAATTATAAAACCACTGCACAGCATTAGTATTCACGTAAACACATAGCTATGTATATTCAATCACGTGCGCGTCGTCGTAAAGTTAAAAGTCGACTGATTTATTATCACAAACGTACACAGGCAGTCGTCTGCTTTCTTCTTGTTGTGTGCGTATTACTGTGTCAAAGAAGACGTTGGATTTAAATGACAACATATCATTCAATAACTCATCACGCTGGAATTTACTTGCTTTGTAGATTATAAATTCTTCCATTGCATCCATGAAACGTCCTTTCTTACAGTAATGTAGAGGTTTTAAATTTTGTACAAAACTGGTGTAATTGTGGTTGTATTCCATTAAATGCTGCGCATAACTGGACTTTATATTATTGACATTCTTCTTGGGCAGATATTCTATATAGCTATCTTTAAAACCTCTTCCTGTTTGTTCAATATAGAATTTTTCGCAGTCATCACATACAATTTTATATATGCCGGAATATGTTTCAGGATGTTTGTTTCTTTTTGCGCGTAATACGTTTTGAATATTATTGTTTGTTTTAAAAATTATTGTAACTCTATATTTTTTTAATTGATTTTTAATGATTTGTGGTATCAAGTTAGTGTTCTCAACGGATATAAATTTATTGTCATGTTTCGGTTTGTTTGTTCCTAGATTCTTTTTGCGTCTGTGTTTATCGATTAACTTGTCGACAATTGTGCTGCTATATCCGTTGGCGATTGCTATGCTTTTTATGGTGTCAATTTCTTTGATAAAATCCTCCTTCTCTAGGGAACGTTTTATAACCTGATGATGGGACTGTGATCCTGAAACGCGTTGTTACGCAAATAATTAAGTTGCAAGGAAGGAATTAGATAAAGGTAATTACCAATCTATGAAAGTAGTAATTCTATTTGAAATACAATAAGCAATACTCTATTAATTCACCTAAATCTTAAAAATAAATAATGATTTACTAGACAATGTTTTTAATAATGAGCACAGCACACGTAAAACACTACAGGACGCACAGTTCACACATGGACATGTACTCAACAAAGGTCAACTGAAGTTACAGTGTATGTATAGCCTAATTACCGCCGCGTACCCAATTAATCCAACTCCGAGCTGCCTACTTTGTTTTCAGGAACAATGGCCTAAATATTTATAAATACTAACAGCGTAAAATACGCAAGCACACAAATCTATTTTAAATATTAATATATATTTATTTTTAATGTACGTTTGAATCGTTGTATATAATTACTTATATAGCCCAGCGACACGTAATAAATATCTGTTGTTGTACTTTTGTTAGTCTAACTTTTTGCCAGAGTATTTTATGCAAAGAACGGGTCACACGGTACTAGAACTCAATGCTAGAACGTACTCAACAAATAAACGTGTATCAATAATTAATAAGCATCCAACGTAAAAACATCTCTGAGCTAATATATACAATAACGTCTCTGTTGAGGAGAATCAAAGAGGACTCTCCTTATCTTGGTATTTACATTACACATTTTTATTATACCTTAAAAAACTAGATCTCAAGACTGTTTTTTTTAATTAAAGATGTAAACCTTTTTTGTAATTTGATGGATTTTTAATGAATATCCATCACACATATTTTTGATGAATATTGATTAAGAAGTGTCTGTGACAAAAAAAAACAACTTATAGTTTTGTGACATGTTTTCAGTGATAGGGGTGTATTTTAAAAAACAACTGTATGCATCTTGAAACTATTCGATCGCTTTTCAGATCAGTGTCAGAAATAAACGTGTGCTAATAAACATGGGGCTTCATCTTTGTATGTATTACAAACGCCCCAAAAATTTAACAGAAAAATCTATTATAAAAATTTCTTTTAAAGGACAGTGCTGGATCATGGATATTAGAACTGAATGAACAGTCAGAGTGTTTATATCATTAAAATGACTTTACTCTTCTTCTTCGTCACGGCTTACACGGTTTAGTCTGTTCCGGTTACAAACTGGTCGGACCATCTCTTCTTGGGTCTTCCCAGGCTTTTCTTCCCTTTTGGCTGTTACAATAAGGCTACCTTGAGGAACTGTCACTACCCATTCTGCTAATGTGTTGCTTACAGCTTTTTCTATACTTTATGATGATTCCATTTACTTTTTCCAACTTTTAGTTCCTCTCTTATCTGAAATAAAATGACTTGCACAATATTTATCAGCTGTATGTATACATGCCACCGTTTAATGTTATAGTTCTGTAAATTCGATTAGCTCTGTATTTCATCTGGCAGATGGATTCATGTTTGTTATATAAAATTAACCTACAAAACCCAATTTTTATAACATGACAATTAACAGTCAAAACAATTAGAAAAAAAAATGTAAATTTCTTTAATCAAGAAAAGGTCTATGATAGAATTGGAAGGAATTATGTTAGTAAAAGCTAGTGCAAGTACAAACGTCATCCCACGGATATTTATATCTACGAAGATGTAGAGGAGATATAATTTATTATGTTTTGTATACTCACGTGTCTGATTGTGCGTGCTGTAGTTTACTCACACGCAAAGAAAATCTAATAAAGTTGTTAAATAACAGGATTTTGCCATCGCGTTCCAACAATAACGAAACTGTGGAAATCAAAAGTTGTTAGCAATGATGTTTAATTTACTTATCCATCATATCGTCACCGTTAACTATATCGAGATCCACGAAACTCGATATGAAATCGTGTCTCTTTTATATCCGGTAGAGGAACAATGGAGTCGATTTTGTTGTTCCCAATAATTAGAGTACACGTCAGTTTGAAGGCTAACACAGGAAATACGCTTACAACGTTGTTCCCGCCCAAATGTTGTTCCTCTTATAACTCAATTTGGGGATTCGTAGTAGCTATATTCCAAAGGTTTATGGCAGAATATATAAGCTTATACGAGAGACCTTAGTAGACCAGTAGTTATTGCTCTTAGTCTTGTCTAATAAGGTTTTCGGAATCGGATCCCGGCCACAACGTAGTAAGTAATTTGCGTTTATCAGAATCGAGGTCGACTCAATGAGTGGAAGTACCTGAGATCGACGCACCTAGGATTACAACCTACGGTAATAATTGGCGGCTAAAGCATAGTGCCGGCCACACTGCCTTCCTTGCATTTCGAACGCTTCACATAGCCTAGCCTGAATCAATTCAATGGCACAATAATATGTTATTACAATTATAAGAGGAAAAAGGGAAGCAAACTGTATCAGGTTTGATGGTGATGTGGCAGTTCTAGCTAATGACATTAAATCTCAACAGACAACAGAAATGATAATTACTTTTTATATAGATGTATGTGTCTGCGACTGTGTCTGTTTGAACGTGTTTAACGAACAGAAATATTTTTTAGGAATACATTCTTAAAATAAATAAAATGTTCAAAACCACAGCGGTAAATCATTACATACCACATATCATTACATACCTATTACATACCACATTACATACCTAGTTAAATTAATTTCTTCTTTAAGTTCTTGTATGTGGCGATTTCCTTTGTATATACTAAATTGTGAATTATTTTAAAATTCTAACATAAATCCTGGGGTGCATCATAAAATCAAGCTGCCTTTTCCAGGCCACAGGTCGGCTCAGCTGTGCAAATGAGTACGTGGGCTACTATCCAGGGAGAGCAATGGGCGGGTGCGGCGTAGTGCTGACCACAGTGCGTTCAGCCGAACGGTGTACTTCACACACCTTATCCTGCCCTTTCTAAACTACAGGGGTGCTAAAAATGGCATTGTTAATATTAGATTATTATTATTAGTGTTGTTGTTTTTATCGCTGTAGTTAAAATAAACAAATGATGATTTTAAAAAGCGTATAAAATTTAAAAATATGCATACCTCCTATTCATTTTTTCAGCTTGTAGAATGCTTTTCACACAGTATTAGAAGTTTAGATGTTAATAAATTAAAATTAAGATATTTTAATGTTAAATAAAGTGTAATTATATTTTATCAAATACAGCCTCTAATATCAAAATCTCTAGTATTTCCAATAGGGGATATTTAGAAAACGTAATAACTCTCTAAGAAATTTATAATTATTTTTTGAAGCATGTATAATCAGATTCGAATAAAAAAGTTTTAATTAAGAATTTCTCTCTTACACAATCGCTTTTAGTTTGGCCTATATGAAGACAATGTCAGTTCTGCACTCTTATAAATTATATTTAGATTACATTATAAAAATAATTTTTTAAAGCGAGCGAAGCAAATTCGGTTTGTACGGTTTAGTTTACGCTAATATGTTTGTGTGTGTGTGTGTGTGTGTGTGTGTGTGTTTGTGTGTATATATATGTATAGGAGGGCTGAAGATGGGAACACAAAACGTCCTGAAACATGTTAAAAATAAGGAAAAAACATCTTGAGGTAAAGTCATTATGAATATTAAATATATTATATAGATCAGAAAATAGACTGTACCAAAAAGTGTTTGAATATATATAACTACACGAATGTAAACACATAAATATAATACACATATAAAATACAAAAAACAAAATATTCATATCAGCATACAGGCTTCACGAAAAACTGTATGCATATAAATTTCTGTATGTGTGTTTATATACATATCGCCCAATGTTTATCTACTCGTGTAAAAATATTATTTTTTCGCGCATCTATTCGTCATATAACAAAGGATGTTTACAGTTCACAAAAACATAGTACTGTGTTACTATTCGGTTCACATAGTTACTGTGTTATTCGGTCTCATTTGCATATTGTAATTTAAATTCGCAATACATATTTATGCTATACATAGAAGCGTACTCGCAGGCGTGTAGCATATTCGATAACGTAATGCAAAGACAGTATGGGAACGTACTAATCAGCAGGCCTACTAGTATTGAATTAATTAGTGTAAACAACTTTCTCGGTGGCGGGTCGCTGTGAACGAGGACGACGCCTCTCTCTGCTCCAATTAAGTAATTTTTCACGCGAAGGCGCGCTCTCCGCCGGAGTCGAGTGGTGTCGCTAGTATGTACGTTGTGTTTAATTGGACCAAAAGTAGTGTGTATGTGTGTGTGTGTGTGTGTGTGTGTGTGTGTGTGTGTGCGCCCGTGTATGGGGAGTATCAAAAAAATTCATTGCGGAATATTTAGACGTCTGTTGTGTGTTCCAAAAAGGTTAGCAGATATGTTCTTATAAATGTATATTCGAGTGTATCCACAACCTTGGTGTAAACATACTCGTGCAAATGATGGAACTCATCCAAAGCACGTGACCAAAAAATATACACCAAGACACTAATGAAATATGAAAATCAATGCTGAGTAGCCTAAACAAAATATGTGAGCATTGGTGGGCCAAATAAAATTGTTACGACGGTCTAACTGATCGTCGTATGGTACATTGGAAAACAAAATACAAGACACCAATAAAGTCACTAATTATCACAATTAAACAGTTTGTAACCAACAAGATAGTCTCTTACAATAAATCAAATAAAAATTGTTTATAGACAATAAAAATGTCAACTAATAGAGTCCCGCACAATTATAACCCACATAACACTTCGCCACAATACTTCGAACCGCACTGGAATAAATCGCTACTAAAATTGACTGCTAAGCGCTGCTGTCATTGTTTAAATACATAGCTCAAGTATTCCAGAATAATCCATAATGCGCGTCAACAATAAAGGAAAACACTAGAGAGTAATTGATTGCAGCCTTGACACAGTTAGCGCGGCCGGCGGGGTCTGGAACAGTCTAGCTAACGCATGTTGAGAATCACGTATGCACACAACATTACAGCCGGATTCCACTGGAATAGCCGATAAACACGTAGAAAGTTCTGTAATGGCGTACACTGTTTCCGCATTACGTAACAATATATACTGGAACTCGAGAATGGATATTTAATATCAGGCTGTAATGACAACAACTACATCGATGTGACCGTTAATGAGGATGGTGAAGATAAGAAAATCATAAGACACAGAACAACGGAGGGAAGGATTCCCATAAAAGAAAGAAGTATGGAGTATAATTGTATGAAAGAAGTGTAAAGTAAGAGGTATGATGCAAAGAGCACGGGATAACAGAAAAACAGATAAACAACAGACTTCAACAAAAAAGGATCATTAGACAACTCAGTTCCACACTCTGGGTCTATATATTACTAGACACACCTAAGCAATGATATTCAATACCATGGTGCGTACTATAACGACGTTCGGAGCGGAATCTGGTTAACAAACAATAGCAATGCGATTCTTACAATTACTATTAATCGATGGCGCAATATACGTTGCAACCACGGAAGGAATCCTTCTTTGGTGGAATGGTGAGTACTGTCTTATTATTATTATTAGCACTATATTTTTCTATAACTAAGGTTTGGAGTTTTGACGATATCTATTTGCTAGTGATAGATTTATCTTTGTATTAATTTGTTGTTCGGCTGAAGACGACCACTGTTTCTATAGAATTCGAAAAGCCGTGTTTGTTAATTTTTTCTTTACTGTGGGTAATGTCCAAAACTTATAATTTGTACTAAACAAAAAGTAATAAGAAAAAACCAATTTCATAAAGGGAAATAACAGAAATGGATATGGACAATAACACGAATGTTGGAGTAAGAAGGAGGAAAATGAAGGTGGCAAAACTATGCTCATTATACGCAGAAGAAGAGAGATGTCTTGAAGGTCCTGGAGATATGTATAAGAGAAGGAAGGTGAAACAATCCCATATATATTTAGATTTGCACATAGGATAAACGATATTATAAAGAATATACTTACTATAATAAAGAATATAGTTATTTATGGAACGGAAGTTGATCGAGTCAGATAAGAAGAGAACAAACGCAGGTGAGATGGCTTGAGAAAAATGGATTAGAAAAACGTGACGGAAAGAAAATAACGAAATAATATTGTTAACAGATATCATGGGAGTCGAGGAACCTATACTATAACACAGACTACTGGCCGACGACAATTAATACGTATAGCAAGTCCGAAGAATGGCCCCGACGGCAGACAATTAAAGGAGCTGAGCAAACAAGAACCCTCAAGATAAATGTTTAAAAGGAACAAATCCCAAATTTATTCGATATGGTGAACAACATCCTTCGAAAACATAAGAAAAAGCATAGAAACATTAACGGACATAAAACTCGCGAGAATACAACACGCAAATACATTGCAACACCGTACACACACCTTATGCCTAAGATTTTTGGGCCAATTTTTAATAAAAACAGCAATATAAAGGTCACTTACAAAACCACTAATAATATTATGAATAATCTTCGTGTCCGCAGAACTACCAGCCTTGAACACAAAACTGGTGTTTACAAATTGATATGTGACGATTGGGACGCCTTTTATGTAGGCCAGACAGGTCGTGGTTTTTTAAAAAGATTTACAGAACATAGGCCGCCTACACACCTTCACAGCTTGGACAATATCAAGTCAAATTTTGCAGAACACCTCATTTCCGAGAATCATAATTACACTAATTTTAAAACTAACTTGATACCTATTCACATATGTAAGAAAGGGCGATATACGAACGCCCTTGAAGAGTACGAAATTTATGAAGCGTATAATAATACTGATACCAAGCCGCGTGTTTTAAATGATCAACTGCTTTTCAAGTCGAATGTATTGTACGACACTGCCATGCGTTATTGTCGTGGTGGGAGTCGGACGTAATTCAGTGCGCGGTCAGTCACCGTACGATGTACATCGTTTAACCGTGGCGCTCGTTTTTAAACATTTATATTGGATTTTAATATTTTAATTATTTGACAACTGTATCAACGTTAAATGATACACGAATATTTTAAGTTCTGAGGAACAAGGAACAAGTGTCCTGAAACATGTCAACTTTATAGTGTTGACGTTGTTTCAAAAAGCCGCAGACGGTGAGTTGCAATATATTTGATTCCTCAAGATAAAGCAAACGAATGCGTGAAAGCACCTCGAGACGCTAAGCAGTAGAAATTGTCCTTAGGTTAGTAATGACCGTGAACAACGAAAAGTTCTTTAGGGTTCAGTTATTAACAAACACGGTTTTAGGACATTATAAAGAAATGGTTACCACGCCTATACATGTTATGTATGTTTTTGTGCGAATGTGAATTATGTGAAACTGTATATACGGTCTGGAGTTTCACAGACCGTAGGCAAACGCTGCAAATCGCTGTATTGTTAAAAATCAGTGATAGAAGACAAATGATACATACACGGATATAATTAGGTAAAGTTTTGACCGTAGCGATTCTCTTTATAGTTCGATGCACCGATTCGAGAATTACAACATTAATTAACATTAATCTCCCAAAGTACTGGAGAGGATGAGTAATGCCTTATGGTCTCATTCCTTGATGAAGGAAAATATATTTTTGCAATTGGGGTGAGAAGTTGCCCCTAAAGACGAATGAAATTCCATTGGTCAACGACGTAGGATGTGGGAGGCAAGGAGAAACCATCACATTAAAGATCCTTATTGTTATCTTAACACGAAAAGCTGGTATCTTTAGTGTGGTGGTAAGACAGCCAGTTTTTTTGAGAACACCCAGACAGAAAATCGGGCTGGACGTTAAGTCTGAAGGTGGCAGCCCCACCATACGTCTTACCCTGCGATATTCTAGTAACATATCCAGGGGACATATCCACTACTAAATTGCCTCAAACAAGAGACTGCCGCAGACCCAAACAACTATGGAACTATAAGCCGGGGTGAGGAGAGATGTGGGACGTCCGAGGAAGTGCTGGAGTGACCAGCTCGAATCTTTGCCTGTTTGAGACCGGAACAAATCATCCTTTGTTTAATCCTTGAAGATGATGATGATGATTAACATTAATTTATTATTCAACCTCTGATAATGCTGATTGTCTCTGCAAAACTAAGGTTCACCTACCTGTTATAAGATTATAAGCTTGCACGTAAGATGCTTATAATATTACAGAAATTACTTCCAGAAAAAGTTATTATTTTGCTGATACCATCTGACATTAGTTATACTACACAAGGATAAGTAAATATCACGTAGAAGCTGATGTCTGTTCTCAAGTTTGATGCAACCGGCTACTCAGCTCACTACTTGTTTCTGGTACTAAGTTACCAATAGCGCCTTTGTGCTTTGTGCGTCCAGCTACTACGTTACGTTACCTGCTTCAATTTGTAGCGCTAACGTGTTGAGTGTCCGTACGTGACCTTTGGACTGAGCCACTACGTTTCTACTATCTCAAAGTCTGAGGATACATCCACACCGTTACACCGATTGCCACTAAATTTTGGACAGGTTACCTTTGAGACAAGAAACAAAATACTCTCTAACTTGGAATTTGATATTTTTCCCCGTTCGCATGATTTAGGCCCTTTTAATTATGCCTTTTCGTTGAAGCGTGAAGGTGTCAACAACACCATGGAGACCAGAATTTATTACCATAGTAAGAAGTAAATAAACAATGATATTTAGCAGCATTGTAACTGTACCTTTATCTGTTCCTGCAGTTTTAATGTTTTTAATATGCGATTGTATCGATATATTTTGTAATTTTGTATACAGATACGTCTATATATTTTGTAATTGTCTTAAACTATTATAAAATTTATGTTAATACGTATTTCTCATGATGAAATGAATAAGTAATCAAATATATTAAATACTACTACTAAAGATGTAAACAATACCATGGAGACCAGAATTAATTACCATAGTAACAAGTAAATAAACAAAAGCTATTTAGCGGGATTGGAACTGTACATTTATCCATTCCTGCTGTACATGTTCGATGTTTTATATAATATGCGATTGTATCGATATATTACGATGTGGAAAAGAAGAAGTGTACTAATTGTAAATTGTCCTATTACTTAATGCAAATCGAAAATACCTGTTGTTTTTATTTGTGATGTTAGGTGACAACGTTTTTTGGTGTTTTAGTTTACTGCTGAAACAAATAAAAGCCATGGTTGAAGAAAACATAACGTTTAATTTGTTATACAATGCTTCTAACACAGTAACACTTAAAATAAAGAATTTAGCGTTTTTCATTTAACAGGCACTTTATAAATATCTCCAAAGGCTTTATAAACGGGTACTTTTAAATCTCCAAAGGCTGTTGCACCAACATAATAATTTAGTACAAGTTAAAATAGTACAAGTGTTGAAAACAGCTTTGGAGAGAATTTGACTAATGAGTACAAAATTGTTATACAAGCTGACAGAACGCCATATAGACATAGACAATAAAAATGATATCAAAATACTTATTAAAAGTCAGATATTTGCGTGCGAAGCCGCGAGTAACAGCTAGTAGATGTATAAAGTAATGATAGTGTGTAATGTTACACGTTTGTACTGCGGTTCTAACAACGTTATCGTTACCCTTAAAATCGTAGTGGCCGTCAATCAATGAATTTTTCCGGTGAAGGGTTTGTGAGGATCGGTCAAAAAATATAACACAAATTTTTTAACTTATTTGTGTTGACATTTCGACAGTGTTTATTGTCATCATCAGGACCTGTGTATGAATACAAAAGAAATGTCAAACACAACAGAACAATTATTTGAGTAAACGTGTATGTGAGTGTGTGCGCACGCGCGTGTGCGTGCGTATGTGTGTATCCTTGTATATGTGAAGGAGTTGAGATAGTTTGTTTTACATCATCAAAAGTTTTCTTTAAAGACAACGAGAAAATTATAATATCACAGAAAGAACTTAATTTATACACTATTACAATTTAAATTACTGGTAATGTAATGGTATTTGTAATTAATTATAAAAGCAGTAATCAACAATTTTAAATATTATAATTGGTACTGAAAACGTTTATACACATACCTGTCAACAATAGCATATAAAAACATATTATAGCTAAATACAGATTATAGGTATGTTCAATTATAGTTATATAATTATAACTATATATTATACAATTATATAGTATTATAGGTATATCAATTATCGTTACCCTTTTCTGTAACTTTCTTATTCCAGATAATTTTAAACCTCATTAAGAAACACAATCGCTGGTTAAATTTTGAATTTCTGTTAACATGGGTCACAATCCCTTATTGATATAATAAAAAAGTGTATGAGATCTATTTACTTCCATTTCATTTTTACTTAAGGTCTGTACATTTTTTCCTACAAGTGTAATACAATCAGATTACGCGTACGTTATATTTTTATGAGAAAGTCATTATGAATAATCAGATTTAACAAACGCAGATTAACCATTTTTGTTTTGTTTTTGTCTAGTATATATAGACTAGTTTTAATTTGCCTTGAACATAGCCATGAACATTTTAATGAACATCAATGTTAATAAAACGAAGCTAATGATTGTATGTAAGAATAAGTTTACAAACTGCACCCTTAATTTTAACCAAAGGCCAGTTGAACGTGTAAGCAAATTTACATATCTTGGTAGTATAGTCAATGAACAACGGGACCACTCTCAAGAAATAAAGAGTAGAATTGAAAAGGCAAGAGCAGTGTACACTAGAATGAGCAATTGATTCAAAAGTCACGATTTAATAGTAAACACGAAGATGAGACTTTTACGCTGCTACGTATTCTCGGTCCTCTTCTACGGTGTACAATCTTGAACTTTGACTGAAGCCACAACTAAAAAATTGGAATCTTTCGAAATGTGGCTTTACCGTAGAATACTGAGCATTTCACGAACAGCACATATAACTAATGTTGAAGTTCTTAGAAATATGAAGAAAGAAAGGGAAGTTATTAACACAGTAAATATAAGAAAGGTTTAGGATCTGGGATATCTCATGAGAAATGATCAGAGATTTTACTTATTGCAGTCCATACTACAGGGAAAAGTAATTGAATAGAGAAGAGTTGGGCGACCGAGAATATTATGGCTGAAAAAGTTAAGGACCTGGTTTGGCATGAACACAACTAACTTAATCCGTGCAGCAGTACAGAAAGATAAAATAGTCTGTATGAAATCCAACATCCGAAACGGATAGGAACTATCAGAAAAAGAAGAAGTTTTGATTTCGCCATAGCTGTTCCTATCAATAAAAATCAACATGAATGCAAACACAATTTTGAATGTTTTATTACACATAAATGCAAGAAAGATAGTGTACAGGAAGCTGTTCTCGAATTTATTACTTTCCATACAGAGTAAATCAACAAAAACGAAGTAATGGGTTTTAGGGAACAGCATACCATAAGAAATATAAATTTAATAGGACTTCGTGAGTGATTTGCGGTACTGTTAAAAAAACTGCGATAGAAGACAAAAGAAATGATACATGCATGGGTGTAATTAGGTAAAGTTTTGAGCCGTTCTTTAAAATCTCTAAGCGATGGGTGATTTTTTACGGGTGAATCCTCTATTCTATCTAGGAAGGTACTGTTTAGTCAAATCGAGGGTAGAAGGCCTGTCGGAAAACCCAAGAAACGGTGGATTGACGCAGTGGCGAGGGATGCTGATACTTTACTTAAAATAATCGCCAAGGACATCGATCTTTAAGGACAGGGACAAATGGAGGCGGATGATTATGAAGGCTAAGGTCCGACTCCAAACTGTGACGCCATAGAAGAAGAAGAATCCTCTATTTGGACTGCTTCCATTGTAATATTTTTCTTGCTTGACATTTCGTTCCCTGGAATCTGGGTTTGTCCTCAGAAGCTGTCAGTGGCGGTTGAAAAACTCTGAAAACTCTGTCGATCCCCTGTTGTTAGATCTTTAAAACGCCACTCACAGCTTCTATGGACGAACCCAGATTCCAGCGATCGAAACGTCACGCAAGAAAAATATTACGTTGGAAGCAGGCCAAATGATTTACTTGAACGTTTTGAGCGTACCGACTCTCTTATACAGTTCTGAGACATGAGTATCAACAAGAAAATTATAAAGAGCATACAAGCTGCTATGTGAGATTTCTTACATACGCAGAACGGCGTACGAGAACAGACAGAATTAGAAAACATTTTGTAAAATCAGGATTACAAATATTCCCTGTGAGCGATAGAATTGAAGAGTACAATTCAGTTGAGATAGTACTTACAAGTAAAATGGAAGAACCAAGCAAACTTGGAGGGAAAAGATGTATAGAGAGATCTGGCAAGAGACGGCTTGAAAATACAGGCCGGAACAATTGACAAACAAAATGCCGAAGATAACAAGGAAAACAAATTTTGTCCAGTTTCAACATGTGAAATGGTAACATTTAAATTACATCCTAGAAAGAACGAGGCGAGTTCTCAATTTTTAATTTATGTCCCACGATAACTTTTGAATGCGCCAACTACCAACCGATTTTCGTAAAATTTAAAACGTAAAACTATGCATGCCCATACTTTCCCTAAAAGCCCTTATTTATTTATATATATTTTTTAGATCGATCCACCCAATAAACAGGTAGACGGGGGCAAAAATATGACCGGATAAAACGTTAAAAATAATCTCAAAAATCCATGTGGGAATCAATTTAATGAGAATTTTATACAAAATCTGAATGTAGTAGTCGGTTCTAGAATTTTGAAAATTTTTGGAGATTAGTGTCCAGAAAGTGAGTCAAAATTTTTTTAACGTAAGGAGCACCAACGACGAAAAATAGAAATTAAAAGTTTAAAAAAATTTGGATAGTCTCTATGGAGCATTAATTAAGTTAAGGGGGAATTTATTAAAAGTACGAATTCGGTATCTCTTAAATTGAACAAAATTAATATCTGTCAACACTGTCTGAAAACTTTTGAATATCTTAAAAGTATTTGTAAGCTCTGCTTGCAAAAAACTTTACACAGTGTTACGTAGTGCGGAAAAAGTGTTACGTAATACGGAACGTTCTACAAGTTTCTCTAATATTCCAGCTGTAATGCTGCTACTTTGCGGTGAAAGACAATTACGCGTCAACTATCGAGTCTATACCAGACCATACCGGTCAGCGCAGTGTGTTCAAGTACACTGTTTCTATCGGATTCTTGAGAGCACCTGTTTGTTTAACAAATCATCCAAAGTGACAGATTGTTCTGGAAATCAGCGGCGTATAAATACAGCCATTCAGCTACGGCCAAGTCAGTTATTGTAGGGCGATTACACAGTGCGGTTCGAACTATTGTGGCGAAGTGTTGTGTTTTATAATTGTGCGGGATAATTGGAATACAATTGTTTTGTATCAGTTGAAATTTTTATTGCCTGTAAACAATTTTTATTTGATTTGTTGTAAGAGACTATCTTGTAGTTTACAAACTGTTTAATTGGGATAATTAAAACTGGTGATTAGTGACTTAATTGGTGTGTTGTATTTTGTTTTCCACTGTACCATACGACGATCAGTTAGACCGTCGTAATAATATTATTATCAGCTGTCAGGTGTAAAAAAAAAATAAAATATGAGAAGCAACCTATGGTCGTCTTGTGTTGTTAATTCGTTAACGGTAAGGATCCTACATACGAAGAAATTTATTAACAAATTTTAAAAGTGAAAATTTATTAATTTGATTTTATCTAATAACAAATGTGTTTAGTTCAAATTATTTAGCGCGTCCTGCAGCTTAGGGATTATTGGTTTAAGAAAGTTATACTCCGCTATAGGGAAGTTCGCATCCTAGAGTACTATACATCATCAACTAATAGCGCGTTCGCGGGGAGGTCTCAGAGACTACCGTTTGAGGTTCATCCCAATTATACACAATTTAAACATTACGAAACATTGAGTAAGAGAATATATTCTGCTGTACTTACCGGCTCCACACTTGTCAATGTGGTTTGTAGCAGACAAATGTGGAAGACATTGGCATGACTTCTTGACGGGATCACACTCGGACCCGCGGAAGCCGCATTCCTGTGTATTCTCACATTTGTCTCCGAACTTCTTGTCCCCTCTGTCTAACATTGACTCTGCAACACATAAGAAAAAGAATACGATTAAACATAAATTAAATTAATTAATTTAATTTGTGTCACAAACGCCATATACAACGTGTGATAGTATAACTAATAACGCTCATCATGATGATAACGTGAAACGTGATGAAAAAGTGATGACATACATTTAAGTTATACATATATCCTTATCTCTACAGCCCAGATCGAGCCTTGGCCTACAAAAGAAATTGCCTCCACTGATTCCTGTCTCAGCCATCCACCACCAATTCAATGCGCCCACCTTCCTCGCATCACTGCCGACCTGGTCCAACCATCTGTTCTTCGGTCTTCCAATCTTCCTTTTCCCTATTGGCTTCTGTTTCATAATTCTTTTTACCGGACTTCGTCATCAATTCTCTGAACGTGTCCTACCCATCTTAATCTATTAATTTTGGCAAATTCCCAAGTCTATTAATTTAGGAAACGTGACGACTCATTAAGTAATAATTTAATGGGTATACACCTCATTAGGCTTTAATGGCCGGCGGCAACAATATTAGGCTTGGATGCGACTGGCCTGGCCATTCGTTAAAGTCCAATTCTCACACCCATAAAGAAGTGTGGGAAGAGCCATCACCTTGTAGAATTTTAGGCGTGTTCCTTTACTTGCTGACTTAAGGGTTCGCCTTATGGTTCCGCACATAAGGTTGAACTTATGCAACTTATTCACAGCGTCGTTGCTTGCATTATAAGACACACTGTAGCCCAGGTATTCAACTTGCTAACTTCTTCCAGGACAATTTTTAACTATCTCTAACAATTTTTGCCCGTACGGGATCAGTTAGTTCCACGAAAAGCCATCACATTATTCTTAAGTGTGAATATTTGCAATCCAGAGTCTTTGCAGATTCGATGTAACAAATGTATAACCTATTTCTTTTATGAAGTTGCTAAACTGCTAAAATTTTTATTGTTCAGACAAAGCTTTTCGTCATCACTGACATCAGTTTAGCAACTTCATAAAAGAAATAGTAAGGATGGCTGCTAATTCAAACAATACGAAAAATGTATAACCATTTGCACTCTGTTTTCCGAGTTCGACAGAATAGCCCGATCGTCGGCAAACAACAAAATACAATAATTATAGAGTCACCAATCATAAAATGCTCATTTAATTATTACTTAAATGTGTATAGTTAATTTATAGTAACTGTGCATACGTTTATTATTCATGCCAACCCCATAACACTACGGACACCTACCACATGTACGCTATATAAATATTTTCACTGTTACTACAACCTACATTCAACTCGTCTCTCCACAAAAGTATCGAAAAGGTTTATTTTATCTTTTAAATGTAAAGTGGCTGTTTTCAAGAGCAGCCGGAAATGGGAATCAGCGCGATACTCTTACAGGTTTCCCAATGCAATCTGCCTGTAGCCGGAACGTAGCTTAAACTCTAGCTGCCATTCCTTGAATAAAGCACTTTTTCTTCGATTGAGACGTCCCGTGTAACTACAGTGATGGGCGTTCCTTTGCATTCGATCGTAATCACCCTCTGACCGTTTTTCTACTGTTGTTGATCTCGTTAACATGAATAAATTGCTCGCGATCGTCATCTGCATGCTAAACGTCTCGTTTTTGCACTGCGGAAGTCGCGTAGCGACGCGTCCAGCGTTATCGAGTTCAGTATGCTACTTCCTGTTCCGCCAGCGTCACTCGACACCTGTATGCTTATCCAATCAAAAATTCCATGAATAAATCTGCCTTAGTATGGTTTAGTTGTCCAAATCGAATTTTTTTTATTCGTTGACTGAATGAAACAAGCTTGGCTTTGCCAAAGGATATCCCTTATTACAATTAACTTAAGGAAACTGATTTACATCCGTCAATCCCCACAACAAATGTTTTACACACTGTTGAATTACACATATGTTTTACACAACGTGTCTGTGTTGAGTGTTTTTAAGTCTTTTTGAATTTTTTTTAAACCAATATTCAGATAAATTCTGTACACTTAATTTCAATTCTGAAGTACGCAATTTAGTCTTCGTCTAGGTCGTGATGTCAGATCTAACATTAAAAACACACAGCCTTTAATGTAGTTTACTAATGTAGTTATTTGAAGCCTATAAAAACAATTAAAAAAGCCTATAAAAACAATGTATAAACACAAAAACACTATACCTTCTTCGTGTTTATGTCAGAGCAAATAAAAAAAAAAATAGTCCTATCAAATAAAAATGTTTGGGTACTCTAAGCTCTACCAGCTATAAGCTGGGTAATATAAAACTAGGTACATAAGCTGACAAAATAAAACATAATTTAAGGAATTTATTAAAAATATGTAAGCCTATATATTAATGTTATAAACAATGTTGCAAGAAGATGTATCTCTGTGTGTGTTGGGGGGGGGGAGGGGTGCGCGTGTGTAAATCACCAACTTACCGTGTCTAACAAGCTATGACCTCTAAGTAGGATTCGTATGACACAACACACTAATTCGGAAAATGAAGGAAGTCAGTACTTATACCCCGTCATTAGTTAATTTACGCTCGAGTGTGGTGACGGTTGCATAATAGAATTACACAGTTGTCACCGTCCAAGATAGTGCACGGTTAACAAAAAACGTCGGCACATCTAATTTTCAAAGCTATAGGCTACCAGAGCAGAAGTTACAGGAATTGCCTGTTTGTTAGTGATGCTTTTACTTGAGTTCCCCTAAACATTCTACATTTTAATTACTCAAATGATCCATCCATCTAATTTAGTACACAATAATATCTTTCTTTGTCATCATCTTCATCTTCTTCTTCTTTGTCTTTCTGCTTTTGGCTTCGCGTCTTAGGATTATTTTCCGATTTCTCACTTAAAAAGACAGCTGGATTGTATTAGTACGTCTACTCAACATCAGTTGCCCCTGTGATGGCAAAGGATTGCATAAAATTCACTGACAGACAGGGATAGGAAGGGACATTGGGTCAAAATGTATTGTGGTACATATTTTGTTCGACTTCTCAGTTGAAGCCAGCCGCCAGGCCTTACTTCAAGTTTTTAACTTCATTGGAGCACGGACATTTCCGTGATCCGATCAGTTATCTTAATAATTAAGTGACATCAATAATAGACCATTTTAATATGAAAGCTGCAATCTTCCTCATTCTTGCACTCCTACGTCTTTCCTACCTGCGTAATATTTTTATTATTATTATCGGGTCCTTCAGTCTTTCGACTGGTTTGTACCCTCTCCGCATATACCCGTGTTGCGTGTGTTACGGAGTCTCTCATAGGTATTATGGACCTACAATTTAACGCCGGATCCGAACGGCACAGTTGAGGAGGGTTTATATTAAGCAGGATAGCTCTCGCTGGTTTGCCATACTAAATCAGATGGCCCCGGCGAGAATCGACAGCATAGCAGCGCCACACGCTAACCACTACGCCACGACCGCTCCCTATTTTTTTTTTTAAGTTTATTATAAACAAATTTATTATTGGCAAAAGTGAAGCCCTGCGTATACTATTGTAAGTAATGATTAATAAATGATACTGCCATAATTCAACTTAATTTAATTTACCGTCAAAAAATACACTATACATGTACACAATAATACGTGTGTGTGTGTGAGAGTATGTACAGAGAGTAAGAGAGGAGAGAGAGAGAGAGAGAGAGAGAGAGAGAGAGAGAGAGAGAGAGAGAGAGATGCGTTTGTGCGTGCGTGTTTGTGTGTTTGTGTGTTCAACGTGTCTCTTAATACATCCTGATATTAAATAATTGGGATGAATTTTATAACACTAAAATTGCGTTTTTTGAAAAACAAATCTGAAAGTTAAAAAATAAATAAATTCATGCCCCTTCTTATAATCGTGCACTTCATCATCATCGTCATCATCATCATCATCATATTCAAGGATTAAACCAAGGGTGGTTTGTTCCGGTCTCAAATAGGCGCTGGTCACTCCAGAGCTTCCTCGGACGTCTCACACCTCTCCGTCCCCTCGGCTTACAATACCATAGTTGTTTGGGGATGTGGCAGTCATCCATTCTGCAAAGATGTTCCCACCACTTCAGCCGATACTGGGCGGTCCTCTCGAGTATACTCATAATATTCAGTTCCTGCCGTATATATGTGTTTCTTCGATGATCATGGAGAGTATACCCTGCCACGCGCCTGAGAAATCTCATTTCACCCGCTTGGATGCGACTGGCCTAGCCTTCAGTTAAAGTCCAATTCTCAGACCCGTAAAGAAGCGTGGGAAGGGCCATCACATTGTAGAATTTTAGGCGTGTTCCTTTACTTTTTGACTTAAGGTTTCGCCTAATGGTCCCGCACATAATGTTGAACTTATGCAACTTATTCACAACGTCGTTGCTTGCATTAAGTGAGCTTAGATAATAAGTGTGCACTTATTTAAATAATTTACAGTTATTACAAACCTCGTATTGATATACTGTACCAAAAAATTAAATTTATTTCAAAATCGGATGCCTGACAGATATTAAGGATTCTGACAATTATCAAATATCTGTGAGTTGTTTGTTAGTTCCCAGCGTTGTAGTCAAGCACAGCTGAACTCGTACAACGATCTCCGTTTCAGTGATTTATGTAAGCTTTTGACTTTCAGAATCAATCAGTGAAGCAATGTTAATAATAATAATGAGTCAGTCGTACAGAGTCTGTAACTTGGCCTTACTGAAAAAATTTCGTTCGTTTTTGTATCAGTTAGGCGTTTACGTAAATCAAGTAAAAAAAGATACCTCTACGAAGAAAAATTAAAGTATTAAGGTAAAAGATAATCGTAAGATGATCGTTAGTTAATCGGATTAGTTTACTCGGACGACAGTTCACGAAGTTCGTGTAAGTGAAATTAGTTTGCTGTGCGAGTCGTGTAAGTTAGACCATGCCCATCCGGCGTCTCTGTGTTTGAGTAGAGCACGCGACTTAATGCACAAACGGTGTAGTAAGCAAACAGACGTGTTGACGCAACGGACGCTAATCCTAAAGCGCCATCGTGATCACTTAATTGTACAACTTCCTACGCCGAAGACATAAGACGAAACACCGACGTTTTAATAACTTAGCAGGAAGACACTGTTAGCTATTTCGTAACAAAGTGCCAAGTGTTTACGGAAGCCTAAAGCTTATACGCTCGCTTGTCGTTTGATAGCAAATAAGTTTGTTGTCCACCGGTAGCCCATTAGCACAGTGGTTTCCAAACTTTTCAGTCCGCGGACCCTACAAAAAATAAAAAATTTAAGGGAACCCGTCTGAGTTCTGAATTAAAACAAACAGTATATGTGATACAAACTCGTATATTTTAATTAAAATATATTAAAATCAAAATTCTTTTAACTTGCAAAATTATAATATTAATGACATCTAACACAGTTTAATGTGAATAATGAAGCTGCTTCTGAACAATTAGCTCTGCAATATTGGGTTTAAGATCTGATAATTTCAATATTAAGTCATTCTCGAGAGCAAGTTTATTTCTTAACTTTGATTTCAAGTACGTGACCTGGAAGATTGGGGTTACACACAAATAAGTAGAGGAAAACACAGTTAAGCACTTCACGAGTTCAGGATTGTAAGTCATTACGTATAACCAGAAGTCGGCTAGCTGTATTTGCGAAAACTGTAATTTTAATGAATAGTCAGTTGAAAGTTCTTCCAATGAATCTTCTTCTTGTAGAGTAAGAGAGTGGTTAGTTGACAGCCCAAAATTTGTTCCTTATCCACATGTTACTATCATCTGTCACTGGAAAATATTCCCTTAGCTGCAAGTGCAGTTGCTCCATATGAGACTCAATAACGTTGAGGTTTTGTTTTGGAACATTTTCTCCAGACATATGGATGAAATCTGTCATTGAAGGGAATTGTTCGAATATTTCAGAGCCTAATCTCTCAATTCACAGCTTCAATTTTTTATCATCCTCTTGATCATATCTGGAACCTGGAAATGGGTGTGTAATCAAAATATAGTGCTTATACGTGGACTAAAACAGTGGGATCAGTTTTGCGTTGATGCGGCATTCTAGCCAGTTCGGCTAACAAACAGATATGCTACACGACATGATTAAAAGACAATATTAAAGCCATTAGCTTGAAATTACTTTTACAATTACAATTAGTGTGAACACCCCAAAAAAATACTGGAATCTTCTACTAATTGTTTTAAGATTCCAAAATTCAGATTTAGAGCATACAAAATAGGAAGAAATTACGGTATATTCAATTTTTTCTTAAAAGTGTCCGCGGATCCCCTGAAACATTGTCACGGACCCTCAGGGGTCCGCGGACCTCACTTTTGGAACCAATGCATTAGCAGGTTAAGTGACTGTAATGTGTCTTTCTGACTGTAGTATATTTTTGTTCCAGTACTCATCGTTTGTTTGTTTAATAATTAATCGGGATAGACAAGTGTCCCGAAGACAAAGATGCGGTCTACATCTTCGTCTTTCACGTTTCCTAATCAGAAACTACAGTTTGTTTAAAATTTGATATCGATTTCATTTCCGGGAGGATCGGCAAACGTTCGTTCAATCAACCTCATGAAAACTGGTGGACGTTCTCGGTGTTCTTACTGTTCGATGCTGATCCACATGGTTATTTGTGGCAGCGGATTCGATTCCACTGTAATTTTCATGCATGAATCACTTGCTTTTTCCAGTTATGATTTTAGTACTGTTAGCTTGTCAGTATTTTTCAATGGTTAAATTTCAACAGCCTCTCTAAAGGTTACTTATTACCAGCCGATAAAGAAATGTGTTACTTTCTTATACCCACTAGGAATATTCCCCTATTCCGGACGATTGGTTGTGGTGCCCGTTTGTGAACTTCGTCGTGCCGTTAAAGAACATTTTACAAGAGACAGGAGCAACAATCGACTATGTTTATCATTAACAGAAGAGCTTCTATTAAAAATTAACAAATATTCATAGAAAACATTGCTAAAGATGTTTAAAATTTAAAACAAATAAATGGAGGGAGACAAATTTTTAGATATAGGACTAAGTATTTACCTGTTTACTGAATGTGATTCCATTTACTCTTTAGCTATTAATGTAATGGATAAAAATTCACGACTAATCGGTATTTGTTGATTTCATTTTTTTAATTCCCTGATAACTAGTTAACGTTAATTAGTTTACTGTCTGAGTTTAAATTGATAAAGGAATTGAAGGAAAAAGAAAAAACAAGTAATTAATTTGTTTGTTAGAATTTAGTATAGAATGGCTCAAATAATGTTTATAGTTTCTTTTATTTTTGCTTAAACAAAACTAATGTACCTTCGTGGGATGTATTTTTTCAATAAATCTAAAGGAAAATAAACGTTAGCGTTTAAGATTAACGAGTTTACACTCGCTTTCACAATCCTAATAGCGAATGTCGCTGAAGATGAAAACATAAATTATTAAAATTGAAACGCCGGTATTCATACGAGAAACGGAAATTAAAGAAGGGATTTGAACGAAGTGAAAAGCGCTTAATCCGATGTAGAAGCAGATTATTTTGTCAATTACTGAGTTGTCAAACGGCTTTTGAGATGATGGAGTAAATGAGATTAACGGAGGAGAGCTGCCACCGTTACCTTTACCTGATTCAATGTCACGCTGAATACCACCGTGGGTTTTCAAACTCATTTCCCACGCTGACTACGTACGTCAAAGTGTGATCAATAGAATTCAGTAATATTACCTTCATAGATAGGTTATTATAACCGATTTAGTTACTGGGAACTATACTTTTTACCATGAGGCACACGCCGATGATAATAAATCGTTTATAATTTTTTTATTTTTTATTTTTAATATTTCCATTCATTAATAAAGTAGAAATTATTGTGTGATTTGATACTTTTGTAATTACGTTGTGTATCACTTCTGTTAGATGTTCGTCACGAACAAAATTACAAGTCGCGTTTTATGCGTTTCAACTTCAAACTATAAAACAAGAATTACGTTATAACTATTTTAAAGAATATTTTAAAGTATAATTGATTACTTTCTGAAAACTAAACGGTTCTAGTGTTTGTTTTAAGATAAATATTGAGTTCTTTTGTTTTAGGGACAGAAAAATGTACGTTTATTTTCAGGGTCTGTCAGTGATGAAAGCCTGCACATCTGAATTAATACCCAGGTTCCATACTCCATTGTCATAAAAAAAGTTCGAAAAATAATTGGGGAATCATAATTATGTTTAAATTACTGAAACCTAAAACTGAATTTTTCTGAATGTCACAATCATTTCTAAGTTTGAATTTAAAAAATTACATATTAACATATTGGTACGTAATACGGAACGTTCTACAAGTATCTCGGCTATCCCAGCAGAGCCCAGCTGTAATGTGTGTGTGTGTGTGCGCGCGTACAAATTGCTGCTACTTTGAGATGAAAGACAATTACGTGACACTTATCATGCGTCAACAATCGAGGCTATTCCAGACCATACCGGTCGGCGCACTGTGTTCAAGGCCAGACAGTTTGCAAGTTTCTAATGGATTCTAGAGCGCCTGTAATACGCAGTTTGCTCGACACGTCATCCAGAAAGAGACCGACTATTCTGGCATTTCATCTGGGTATAAATATAAGCACCCAGCGACGGACAGTCAGTTTACGTCGGGCGATTACTCAGTGCGTTTAAGTGGCGATTTATTCCAGTGAGGTTATGGCGAAGTGTTACTGTGTTATAATTGTGCGGGACTCTATTAGTTGTCAAATTAAGTGTGGACAAATTTAGCTGAATAATTGCACGAGTATAATCTTTTTGAATAACTTACTGATTTCAAACTGTTAATTGTGATTAATTAAAACTGGTGATTAGTGACTTAATTGGTGTCTTTATTTTGTTTTCCACTGAACCATACAACGGTCAGTTAGACCGTCGAAACAATTTTAATTTAACTTAAATTCTTGAATGTAGAAAATAAATGTGTTATGAAATGTAGTCTAGAACAATTTGTATCTAGATATTTTAGTAACACACTATCCACAACATAATCGTATTTCCAATGTTTGTGCGTTGACAGGAATGTATCTGGTACGTTACATTTATATATTTGGTACGTTACATTTATATAATGGCTACGCGGTAGCCGTATAACGCCTAAATTGATTTCCGAAATACGATTCAGTTGGTAATATTGTGTTTTCCCTTTTTACAAGTGTACAAAATGCACAGCTGAGGTTCGGCATTTGTTGTCAGAGACTATGCTTATTGTCTCCATTCATTTCAGTTTATTTCCCAAACACCATTTGTGGCAAGACGCGGATTTTTATCTACATTCAGCATAACCGATTTTTATCAAATCTCAGTTGTTTTTTTTCAGCTATTTTTCTTAGCTATTCTTGATACGAATAGTTAAGGTTACAAATTAACCCTATTAGATATAGACGTACATTAATGTTTCAACGTCATTTTTACTTAACAATATATAACAATTGACTAGTATTTTCTATTGACGTTAATTTATTTTGCATTCAAATGTTATAAAAGAAGTTACCCTGACAAAAAAAAATAAAAAAATTGTTCTCAAGAAAAGGTAATCGGTTAAACCGTTTTAATAATTATAAAATAAACTTTCTTACTAAAAGAAGACTATTGTAGAAGCAGGGACACGGTGAATCACAGGAAGTAATATAAGAAAACTGTAGAAATGGATGTGTCTAGGGGAATAGTGGGAAAATCCTGAAGGATGACAATGCAGAATAAGAATTAAAAAAAAAAACAGTTGGTAGCACGCGTTTTCTAATAACTGATGTTAAATAAAGGTAGAAAATAGATGATATAAGACTTTAAAGGAGATAATGCACTGGGTCCTGCCAAACCGTTCGTAGCATGAACACTTAAAAAGACCTGAAAAGAAAGAGTGTCGAAGTAATTGAGTTCAAGAGGCCAGAGAATGTCGTGAACATTAGTCACCGGGCAATGACGTCTACGTTTTGACTTCAGTTTATGACGTAACAAATATAAGTATTATTATAAAATTTGCAAGTGTCGAGGAATTTATACATTAAAATGCGGAGTTTCTGTGGCAAAATGATCAGCATTTTCGCTTTCGAATCGATGTGGTTAAAATCTATCTGACGATGGACTCTGAGTTTACCTAATCGTAGTGATTTACCTACCTAGCCTCACTAGACAGGAAAGTTAAAGGCAGTGGTGTTATCTACATTGCTCTACTTATATGTTGTCTACGGTTTAAATAATGTATTCGGACATACATTCTAACCTTAAATTCTGTCAATAATAAATAATAACTAACTTAGTTAAAGAACGTTAAAGGGAAAACTCGCAAGAAGACGCTATATCCACAATAAAGGTAAAGGATGTTCAATACTACATTAGTCGGGAATACCGAGTCCCAAGACAGGTGCCTTTCTATACTCTTCAATGTGTTTTCTATAGTGTACAATAGTCCAGTTTTCTCTTTGGTTTCATTGACAATCATTGAATGTACACTTAAAATGTTTTCTATGTGTTTTCATATTTCTGTGTACAACTTTTTATTATTATACCTGTACTTGGTTTGCGTTCAGCAGTGTACAACATGATCAATGGTATAGCTGTTTCATGGGTTCTTGCTTTGGTTTCTTTGTAGAAGCGTTTGATTTTTCTATATTGTGATATTAATTTCATTTTTATTGTGTTGCCTTGCAGTCTAGGCGTCGGGGCCGTCAAAGGGAGTCCGAAAACTGGTAGCTCCAAAAGCAGATAAACAAAAAACACCTGAATAACAGTGTATTCGAAGGCGAACGATTTTTCAACGCTATTGTTACGAACAACAGTTACAAGTATCGGATATTTAATAAAAAAAGTAGTCAAATAACACGTATTACATTTCAACAAATACGTTAAACGCTCTCTAAAATTTTTTAAATTTACAGGACGAATTATACATTTTTCATTGTTTTATATGATTATACAACTTCCGGGAGAGGAAACAAAATCAATTTCAGATCTGTCTAAAGTGGGTGAAACTAACAAGTTTGGAAAACAGGTCAGTCCGAAGAGAGAGTGGTGGTACTACTAATATATCTTTATGCTCTTTCCAGGACGCTTTGCCCTGGGTACATGTATTGCTTGTTACATAGTCAAACAAATTTCAAAAGAACATGCGAAGGATCGTGCCGCGTATCGTGTCACTTTAAGAAGGAGTGAGATACTTTCTGCCGTTTCTGTAGCGTACACGTTATTACTAAGTATGTTATTATTTTAAACGGTTGGCTTTGTGTAGCAATGTGGATGGGGGAAGTGTTGTTAACGAGCGTGTGCTGGAACGAACAAAAATTACAGGCAAGACGCTCCTGTAATTTAAGGTTTTCGATTATGTACGACTTTTCGGAACTGTCCCTTTATCTGATCCTGCAGTACATTTTAGAATTTTTTAATAACCGATTGTATCGATATGTTACGGTGTGAAAAAGAAGAATTTTACTAAGTGCAAATTGTTCAATTTCTTAATGCAAAGCGAAAATATGTGTTGTTTTCATTTGGGAGGTTAGGTGACAATGGTTTTTGGTTTTTTGTTTACTGCAGAAATAAATAAAAGCCATGGTTGAGGGAAACATAACGTTTAATGTGTACATACAATGCTTATAACACAGTAATACTTAACCTTACTAGCTTAAAATACAGAACCTAACGATTTTGACTTTGCAAATTAACAAAACTACAACAGCAAATGTAACTACAAATATTTCTGGTTAATGGAAAACACAAAAAAACAATGTATTAAGGAATGACGACATACGCTCTACAAATTGTACATAATGGACGTTTTTTGTTAGCTACAAACGAGTACTTGTTGGAAAACGAATATTACCGAAAAATCGACTTCTGCCGTAAAAAAAGTGACATGTATAGTAAATAGGCAAGGGCCATTCTGCCTTACTTTCGAGTTGGGGGTTTCCCGTACTTTCCGCAAAAAACAGAGTTCTGCTTTACACTCGTATCGCTTTTCACGTTTTGTTTCAGTTCTCATGTTAACCTAACAACAATTTTTGGCGTCACAGGTACGCAACTCTGCTATACTATTGCTACAATATTTTTTTCCATTACAAAACGACTTACGATACCAACAACAATCATCAACCAACTATTTTTCGACATAAAGAATTAAAAATTGTATAATTCTTATAACAACGTGATATTATGTGTGATATTCACTAAACATCGAAACCAAACAATCGCATTATCGAAATATCGAAAAGGACTGCAGGATCAGATAAAGATAGAGTACCGACTTTTCTTATTTCAACGTATACGTTTTCAGACGCACAGGTAACTTATGTGACGTATTATCCATTCTCGCTAGTAAAGCTTTAGCACACACTCTCAGTAGTGCCACTGAGACGGGGAAACGTTTGGTGTTGAGAAATAAAATAAATAATAAAAACGCAAACAACAGGTTTCTATTAGTCAGGAGTATTCTGCTGCCATTATATTGGTTCAACAGGAAATATATTCAAAATTAAAATGGGCCAAGGATATTTTGTTATTGCGTTTAATAAAGATGCATAGACTATTGTGGCACATTAAACAAGTGAGGCTACGTAACCCTTAGTACGTTTTATTAAGGCTTTCTTAAACAAGAGTGTCGAGAAAGTGGTACTGTTAAAGTGCGCTGTAAAGTTAAACGCTTACAATGACCACAGGTGGTTTTAAGCACTGACATCGTTGATGCCGCGTTAACAGCCAATTGCAATTGCAGCCGTAAAATCAGTGTATAGTTTATTTTGCCGGCACGTTAGCCTTACTAAACAGGACTAACTGAAAACTGCAATGAACAGATAACTTAACAGATAACAGATACTTAATTGTTTATGTTTGTGTACTTTAGAAAATAAACAAAACATTAAAATATGTATTATTTGAATTATTAAAATGTATATATATATATATATATATATATATATATATAATCGAATGTTTTGTAACATACGTTTTCAATTAGAGTCTGAAATGTGTTACGGATAATCACATAATGGAAAACACTTCTTTGAATCAGTTTGAAAAAGTAATCGTTATTCTGTTTTAAACAAAAGTAGGGATGACATGAATAATTATTATATAAGAGTTTCATAAATTCCTTTTTATTTTCATCTAAACAAGCAAACTTAATAAAATTAGTAGCCTACAATGAAAAGATTACTGTTGTATTTAGAAGAGTATAAATTGCCAATTTTGGCTCTACAAGACTGTCAAGGTCTGTGGACATTACAACACAAGAGCCCTTTCACAAAACACATATTTGAAACTCAAATATACTTTTATTTATTACTGAGGGATGCGTTCACAGCCGAATACAAATTCAATGTGAAAACAGTGGATAGCACAGCACGAAGATAATATCAAGTCGCACAGGACAATGAACAATAGGTTCACGTCCTGAACAAAATATAATAAGTCACGGTTATAGTTGAAACTAAAAGCTTATATATTGCTATAGGGGAAACAAGCATTCCTGAAGAACTATAATATCGCAATTGGTTGATATTAAAATAACATGGATAAGGAAGCAGAATCTTTATTCATTAATTTACAGTTACAATATTTACTCTTAATTTAAGAGTTTACAAGGTTGTTGCTTGTTTCTATAAAAAGAACACAGTTGAGTATGAATTTTCAGAAAAGATTTGCATCAAAACATGTAAAAACTGTGGAATAAAAAACGCTCTAAAAAGGGTTGAAAAAGCTGAAAGACGAATCCGAAGTTTAAAAATGTTGCCAGAAGGCTAACTTGGACACCATGGATTAGATAAAGTTTGTAAAACGAGAGAAGACCCGAACATAGAGCTAAGCTACACTGAGATAGGCCTAATTAATAGTTATAAGGAAACTCCTATGTTAACTTTAATTGCTTTTCCAAAAAGAGTAACTTTTTCTTTGCAAAGGTATATTTTTTAAAGGCTTTATAAGAAAAACGTTTTTAGCAGAAACAAAAAACAAATATATTCATAAGTTTTCTGTTCTTCTTTTTGTTATATAAAGCAATATATTTTAACACAGGAGTTTTGTAAAATTCTTATTTATCTTAAATTATATGACCATATTAACTTTTCTGCGATGTTTGTTGGGACACGCCAAAAATTGTATTGTACGATTGATAAACAATATTGTTTTTTAATGTTTATAAAACTGTAGGCCTATTCTAAAACATGAAAAGAAATCGTATGGCATCTTGTAGGACTGTGGGTTCTGACGCCAGTAGAAGAAGAAGAATGCCATCACGATTTCGCTTTAAAAGAAATTATTAATACAAAAGTAAATTGATATAGTTTGCGCCATTATATGTTTCTGTATGTTGGTCCTCTTTCGTAAGACGATAGAATAAAGTTCTATTACAAGAGTTGCAACTGTTATGTTATTCAACATTAATGTAGTCTATGATTATTTTTTAATTTTATTCATAAACAATATTGGTGAACAAATTTAAATAAACGATTGATAAACGATATTGTTTTATAATGTTTAGGAAACTGTATTCTAAAACATGAAAAGAAATCGTATTGCATTTTGTAGGGCTATGGGTTCTGACGCCAGTAGAAGAAGAAGAACGGCATCACGAAGTCATATTCCGTCTTGTAGGCCTACGGGTTATGACCAAGTGAACGTTGATTTTTACAAACGAATCTGGGGAAGATAGGGTCATCCAACTTCCCCTAAGAAGATCACAATTAAGGTAATAAAAGTGATAAATAATTTAGGGTAACAAACTTTTACTTTTGTTAGAAACAAAACGTTTAGTCTGTTCCGTAATGAGGTATCACCAATGACACAACTGAAGGAGCGACTCCTATGCTGTTAACAGCAGTAAAACCCGTAAACGAGTTCTTGATGTCTCAGTTTTACCGAAAAAAGCTAAAATGGTTTAACGGAAGTAAACTACATTTGCGAGTACGCTAACGCACTCGCATATGACACACATTTATTTTTACTTGGTAGTAATAGGCCTACAACTTTCTGAAAAGAAAGAAACATGGTTAGTTGTTAATTGTTTCTCAAACGTTAATCTGCGTCCAAGTAAATATTCAATATGTAATATATACTGCGACAATTTTACATCCACAAGAATTTATATTCAGTCACTTGTCATACGTTTTCAATCTCGCATCGCAATGAGCCACAAACGAGTACAGTAAAAGCAAGAATAACGTGTACATATAGGAAATAATAGGTCTACAGTTACACTAGGAAACAGAAGAACTATTATTTTGCTTCAACCACACATACAACATTAGATTCATATTGTTACGCCGTTACACAACGTTGTACACGTTTCTCGGCTATCCCAGCAGAGCCCAGCTGTAATGTTGTGTGCGTACGTGACACTTAACATGCGAAGCAGTGTTACGTAATACGGAACATTCTCGTTCATTCCATAGTGTTGTTCGACAAGCTTCTCAACTAGCCCAACAGTGCGTGTTTCTGCCAAGGCCGCGCTGAAGTATCCTCTAGAATTTTCAAGTGCTTGTTAAGGGCATGTATTATGGAACCCTGCAGACTATAAATAGCCCACACCTGCAGCTTAGTTTCAGTTTTATGTCGAGCGATTCAGACAGTACGTCTCAAGTGGTGTATTAGTGAAATGTAATTATAGTGCGCATTCTTCACAGTTGACATTATTATTTGTGCGGAGGGATTAACTTGAATTATTCTACGAGTATAATCTTGTTGAATAACTTGTTGATCACAAACTGTTTATCTGTGATAATTAAAGCCGATTTTTAGTCACTTCATTGATGTATTTTTTTCCACTGTACCATACGACGATCAATTAGACCGTCGTAACAACATGTTACCTATTAAACATAATGGTAGTAATAGTTAGCTTTAGAAAACAATATTCTAAAATAAAAATTGAAATTATATTGACATCGTGAATGGCTTCTAAACAAACCGTACCTTCATTACACAAATGAACGTGAAGAAGATAGGATCATCCAACATGGTTTAGAACAGCAGTACTTCTGGGTAACTAAGTTTTACTTTTATTAACACAGAATGTTTTGCTGTAGAGAAAGATATCAGTAAAAATATTTCACGGAAACATTTTCAGATTAAATGGTCCAGTAGAAACGGATGCTTACTTACTAGGAGGAAACGTACGAGACCAGGTGAGCTCAACAGCGCGCGCGCGCGCCCACACACACAGAACACACACACACACATTGCAATTAACGTTGCTTTCTGTCTGCGAATAGCTTTTCCGATAAGAAGTAATTGCCGTACTTCTTTTATAAAGCAAGAGATTACGTTCAGAAGCCAATTCATTTGGAGAGAGAAAAGATTACGTGCGCCACTTTCAAATTCTGAATGCTTCGATGCTGTACCATTTATGAATTGAAATTTCATTTCATTTCCACGATGCAAGCTCTAAAACATGAAATGAATTCATTTCTACAGACTACGTCCCTTTATTTATCTTATTGGAGAGGCGTTATAGGCTATAGCTTAACATGAGCGCGCGTGTGTGAAGAGGATCGAATAGTTAAACAGGGGTTAGATGTGGGCTGAAAATACTTGCGAATGAAAGGCTGAAGAAACTTCGGAGACGGTAAAGTTAAGTTACCTTCAAAGTAGCCTTAAAGTTAAGGCTTTGACAGGTTTGTACAATTTTAGACACGTCAACTTTCAATTTTTATGGGGGGTGTAAACATTATTCAAATTCAATGTTCTTTGAGAGAGCGTAACGTCAATACGAAATACCGGAAAACTATGTTGCTAAAATGTTAGCATAAATAATAAACAGCCGTATATAGAGACACCAAGAATAGTGTTATTCGGAAGTACGTAATGTACCATACACGTAACATCATAAAAAGTTATTAATTTAAAAACACTATAAATCCCGTTCAAATAAATAAGTATGGTTATCGAAAAAAGTGTAATATACGATACAGAATAATTTGGCGTACGAGCGAAAATATTATATAAAAAGAAAAGTGTAAGAACCCCACAAATACAGAACAATAAAATACTCATAGACTCTGAAAGTTGCCTACAGCTCACATAAGTATCTAAACATTTAAGTATCTAGGGGGAAATAATTCAAGAAAACAATTTTAAAAAATCTGCTATAGAAGAAAGTATTCATAAGATGGAAAGAGCATATGGTGTAACTAAAGATATTTACAATAAAATGCATATCTAAAATATGCGGAAATAAGGCATTACAGTACAGTAGTGAAGCTAGAATGCCTATATGCAAATGAATGTCTAGCATTCAATTATAATTTAGACAAAAGAGAAATATTGGAAAGACAAATTATTAGGAAAATATTAGGCCCACGAAAATCTTCAGAACCTTGGAAATTAAGAAGTAATGATGAAATATATCAAAGTATAGATAATATAACAGAAACAATGAGGAAAAGAAGACTAGTATTTTTTGTACATTTACTGTATATAGAATGGACGACAATTGGTTAACAAAGCAGATCTTCAAATATCTGTGGGGGAGAAGTCAACATCTAGTTGGATTAAAGGAGTCCAAAAAGATTTAGAAAAAATAATATAAACGCAGAAGAAGCAATATTGAAAGAGAATTTTTTCGAGCAAAAGTGTTAAAAATGGAAGGAGTCCAGGGTAGGAGAGAGAAAAACGTAGGCTCAAAGTGGACTGAAAACAGGAAGAAGAGACACAGTGAAAATATGAAAGAATATTGGAGAAAAAGAAAAGAACAAGAATAAAGAATTGAAATTGGCATGTGGTCTTTAGATGACCGATAAAAAATAATATTAAAAAAAGTAAAATAATAATGAATAAAGTGATTGCTAGTTTTCTTACGTTCAAGTTCAAACGTTTCAGCCAAACATTTATTTTATTAGTTCTCTACGTTGTTCAAAGGTATCTTCCCATTAGTCGCAGACTCCGCCAATGGCGCTCAGCAAGGTGATCGTTCGGACCAATCGGAAGCAAGTATTGCTCCATAAAATTTGTATACGGAAGTCGGCTTAGAACTTACTACTGAAGTTGGTTGTGCGAGAGCCGCGAAATTTGTAGCAACAGTTTTAGCAACACTGACCAGAGCCAAACAGCCCGGAATCTTTTAACGACTTTGTTGACTCAGGTTGTGAAAGCTGTAAAACTTATTTATTTGCTGCCATTATCATTTGAATTGTCCAATATTTTAAGTTTTGTTTTATTTTACTTAAATCTACTTTAAATACAATAATTTAATAAGTATTTTTAATGTACCTGCTTTTACTGAAAACACGTGATAGTATCTCAGCAGAATAATTCCATTTTTCAAAAGACGTGCGAAATTCAGACTTTTCCTCTGAGTATGGCCCTGGGTCAGGGTCATTCACTTGTGTTTTGCATTTCGCTCGATAAGTCCTCATATGACAGATATGGCAGTCCTCATTGCCTGGCGGCTCTACACCAGTCTCGTATTGACTTTGAATACTCCTAATATCTCATTTTTGTTATTTTGCTGTTTGAGGTTTGTCCTTAGGCAGTTTTGGGGACTAACCCCCCTTCAGAGTAAGTGCATCAAGTGTAGCGTCAAGTATTCTGTGAAGGGGTAGTTGATGGAAGTTTCTGAGTAGGGTATTGAAGAAGGAGTTACTAGCGTGTTTCAAACGGATTTAACATTAAAGTCGGCTACCCACTGTCTCCAGGTGGGGAGTTAGAAAACGGTTTACTAAAAATTTAGGTCTTTTGGAGTTCCTGGTCTGCCTGCTATTTGAATCTGCTATCAGGAACGGAGTCATGCTTTTTGGGTGTACCTCTGATTAAATTTATGGAGGAAGGAATCACGGTCAGGGAAGAGTTTGTAGAGAAAAAGAACTGAGTTGCTCATTTTGGTTTGGGAAGGCGACAGTAAATCAGCTGAAGCGCCCGCCGTTCTGTGATCGTGAAAGTTTCTAGACAATCGGAGGTGGCAGGCAGCAGGGTCGCGTGTGCATACATCAACCACCATCTAGCGCCTCCCCTTCCTCTTTTCCTCACGCCACTTACGATTCTATTACATGCCTCCTTCAACAGTCAGCCTCTTTTTATCCGGTGGTCCAGGCAATTCATCTTAATTCATCTCATACTCTTGAGGAGTTCTCCTTCCCTCCATTAATTTCTCCTTACTCACAACTAACGCCAACCTCATCACTCCAATATCCATTACAACCCCTAGTCCAGTGTCTACTATCGTCTCAAACATACTATCCTTCTCCTGTATCCATATTTCAACAACGTACAGCCCTATAATATACTTCGTAGGCTTACACGGCTGGAGTCAACGTTGTTAAAATTCATTCCCGGGCTGTTTGGCCGTGATCCATTGTTTTGTTGCTGATGTTGTAGTTGGGTACTTTCCTCGGGGCAATCACGGCGATATTTTGTCTCATGGCGTGCGCGATCACTCTCGCGAACGGGCGTAGGATGCGTTGAAAGTTAGGCCATCCACCAGATTCCAGTAGTCCTGTTACAACACGGTGCTTAACTCCAGATGCAAATGCATCAACTTAACATCGTTGTCGGCCAGATGTTTCCTGGTCTGGTGGATGCGCTCGCGTAACGTTGGCTGCTCTGTGCGCCGGTAAATACGCCTGCCACGAGGTGTAAATATGTTGTTCTTTAATTTTAGGAACCGGGAAATAACCCCAGTTCACGGCATCTCAGTAGAAAAGCCAGGTGAGTTTTCTTCTTTCTGAGTTCCTCGAATCGTTGTATTTTCTTAAGAACTTCCTCCCCGTAGAGGTGTCGTAATATACTTCGTAGTCGTACAACGGCCGGAGTCAATGTTGTTAAAATTAATTCCCGGGCTGTTTAGCCGTAATCCATTGTACATTTTTTTGAAAACAATGAACCACGGCCAAACAGCCCGGGAATAAATTTTAACATCGTACAATCCTATACTGCATACAAAGCCCTTTCCCAGCCTCTTCCGTGACTATCGTAAACCACATTCTTTCCCAGATGCTTGAACTGCCTTGCTTGTTCCAGCACTTCAACATTAGATGCAATATATGGAACCCGTTCCCACCTTTCATCATACTCTTGGTCTTCTTCCTATTTATTTTGATTCCACAGTCTTAATACTTAGTAAAGGACATTGCCTTTCTACTACCCGCCAAAACGGCCATATTACCAGCAAGTCTAATCACTCTACTGTTTTTCCACTAATATTTATTTTTCTCACAACTTGAAATAATTCCCTACGTGCTTTCTCCAAGGTCACATTAACTTCGACAAACTACAGACAGCATCAAGTGAACAACAAGATTATTAATAGTGCTTAAACTGGTCACCGTGTTTTTGAGAACAAACTCAATAATACTTTAGTACTTTTCATTCATGAGAAAAGTTCAGATATAAAATGGCTTATTTCACATTAAATTATTCTCAGAGTTACCAATCAGTTGAGAATGTTGTTATCTTGCAATTACGTATTATTGTAGTTTTTCACATTTTTCGTCACGTGACAATGTCATACTGTTATCGGGAATTAGTCCACTTCTGGCAGAGCGTGTTTTAGGCCAGGTGTTGGCTTATGATCACCCAGTATTTAGGTTATTGTTGCACGAACATTTTTGACATTCAGACTTCCCTAAACTATACTGTTGCCTTTTTATTTGTTCATCAGCTATCAGTTTGACGTGAATATATTCGTGCATTCGTTAATAAGTATAGATATAAAACAAAGCAAATAATCTTTAGTGGAAATCAAATAAATTAATTTAATATTAAAAATGCTTAAATCCAAGACGAACAGATGTCAGACTTGTTAAATTTGTCGAATGAAAGAAGTACTGTGTTAAAGATATAACGAAAATTCATAACGTTAGTTAGATATCTTTATACCGTAAAAGTCACTGTATTTTCTTAGTGACACGTGGAACTCATTGTCATTATTAACATAAAATACGCGAACTCTACGTATTAACATAACAAAAACTCTACGATTGCAACAAAATTAAAATAAGAGAAATTAGAAAATTTAAGGGATGAATGTGAATAAATATGAATTTCGTAAAAAATAAGTGGCAGACGTTATAAAATGGAAAGAGCATATGGTATAACTAAAGATATTTACAATATAAAGTGCATATATAAAAATGCGAAAATAAGGCATTACAGTACAGTAGTAAAGCCAGACAGCCTATATGTCTAGCATTGAATTATAATTTAGACAAACTAGAAATATTGGAAAGACGAATTATTAGGAAAATGTTAGGCCCACGAAAAACTTCAGAAGGTTGGAAATTAAAAAGTAATGATGAAATATATTAAAGTATAGAAAATATAACAGAAACAATGAGAAAAAGAAGACTATTATTTTTTGACATTTATATAGAATGGACAACAATAGGTTAACAAAGCAGATCTTCAAATATCTGTGGGGGAAGAAGTCAACATCAAGGTGGATTAAAGAAGTCCATAAAGATTTAGAAAAAATAATATAAACGCAGAAGAAGCAATTGAAAGAGAATTTTTTCGAGCAAAAGTGTTAAAAATGGAAGGAGTCCAGGGTAGGAGATAGAAAAACGCAGGTTCAAAGTGGACTGAAGACAGGAAGAAGAGACACAGTGAAAAGATGAAAGAATATTGGAGAAATAGAAAAGAACAAAGAATAAAAAATTGAAATTGGCATGTGGTCCTTAAATGACCGATACAAAAAAAGTGGCAGACGAAAATTTTAGAATTAACAACGGTTGAACAAATTGAAAATGAAGAAGAACAAAAATACCAAAAAAAAGTACATTTAAATATAATTCACTACAGATGGCGTTAAAAATGTATTTGTATCTTACATTGAACTTCGTACATGTACGTAATACCAGTGCAGACAAGGCACTGTAAATATTATTATGGGAGACAAAGTTGAATAAATGTGTGTGTCTAAGGCTTTCACGGCCTCCGTCATAGTTGTTAATATTCTGGTTTGCCGGGCTACAATGTTCAAAGCCTTTGCCGCAGTAGCCTACTGTTGTTCACTGACTGTGAGACCTTTCGCACTGAAGGTGGCCGTCGATGGAGCGGCCGAAACGTTTGCAACAGTTAACATCGGATCACGGCCTAATAGCCCGGCAAACCAGAATATTAACAATATGTGTGTGTGTGTGTGTGTGTGTGTGTGTGTGTGTGTGTGTGTGTTCGTGTTGTCTGTGCATTGAGTGGTAAATATAATAAAGATCGCGACAAACGGGCCACATAAAAATATACAGTATTGGGCTTAGATAATAATAATCTAATTGTATCCAGATAACTTGCACGTTTTTTCTGACTTGATTGTCTCTAGCATTACAGTATGTCACTTGGTAAGATTGGTAAATCTATAACTTTTGAAAAAAAATTTACCGCACGTCGAAAACGTAGGTAAACGTGTCACTGATTAGGCTCAAAACCAGCATCGGTCTAATTTTCTTATTAAAGTTATGTTGGTTGTTATTTCCGATCTGATGATGAGCTGTGAAGCTTAAAAGCGCTATTCGGAATATTTTTTTATAGTGGTGTGCACCACTGTTAATTGTGTTTCTAATTTTCTTGCTTCATACTTGAGACAATGTAATACAATAATCACTGTGTTTATGACTGTAAAGGAAGTAATGTGTCAAAAGGTAGAACACAGTATATACAAGGCTTGCAAAATGAGGAAGGAAGCATGCATTCCTTAATGGGACAATTAAGGGTTTCAAGGAAACACGCACTTTTGCATTTTTCTTAGGATCCATAATTGGCTTTTGGAATTTTTTTTACAATTGGTGTACGCACATTGTTTCGGTCTGTAATGCACGTAGAAACACAACATGCAGTTTTTGGAATATTCATGGGTTTACTTTAGGCCTACACTAAACAGTCTTGAAATAACACGAACATAATCGCAGATCATAAACCGACCGTTCCCTTTCAAAACACAACTGCTTATACTCAACCAAGATTACGACACAATTCTCTATCTTCTCGCTGGTGCATAAAAAATGTCGCACTGTCGAAGGTACTCGACCCAGTAAACACGCGTTGATGACTCGTTCAGGGCTTCTACGCAGTTTGCCTCTCCATAGTATAATAATGTGACGTTGTTAGTTAATTAATTTTTGATGTTACGCCTCACGTTGTAAGCGCCATTTTTGTTATATCAAAAGAATAATTAATTAATTTTCAAATGTCACAGTAGTATTTTGTAGAGCCCCAAGTTGTTGGTGCCAATTTTGTTAATATTCATTTAGTCTGGGTATATATTTCTTAAACATAATGTGTATAATGGATGTATGTAACTGCTATGGTTATACTAACCTTTTAACGCCTTCGATGCCCTACGTCCTTGGGATCCCAATTTGTCATATAAAATATTCTCTAACAAATGTGTAATTAATTTTCTTTAAATGGGTATATATAATTATTCTACAAATGAGAACACACTTATTTTGCTGTTCTGAATCATTAGCTATTTATTCCTGCTTTTCTTATTATAATAAGTTCCCCTTTTTTATTTTCTATTAATTAACAAATCATTTCCCTTTTTTAAGGTTTCAGCTCCATCTAGCTCTCGGATGCATGAAAAAATTTTTATATCTCAGGGTTTTAACAACATAAAAAATTGTCTTCAGTAATATTATAAATTCACCTAATAAGTATTATACTAATAACATACATGGATGAAAAATTTGAACATGTAGTAAATAATTGTTGTTTGTGTATGATGGTTGTATGTGAGTTCTTGTAATTATACAAAAGAAATCAATTAGATAATTTTACAACTTAATATTACCCATTACAAATATAATATTAATAAAACAATGAAAATAATTAATTATCAGATATTAAGAATACAATTGACAAAAGAAAATGAATTAAAACTTGAATTGTCTATGCTATATCCCATAGTTCATTATTTCTCAACATGGCGCGCTGCTGTACCCCTTCTTCACCGTTAAGAAAATGACAGACGCCATCTTGCTTTTTGTGGTATGCACAACATTGAATGTTTAATAAAATGTATATGAGTTCTACACTTTTGTTGGTGCAAAATTAGTTTGTCACTCACTTTTGATATCATATATTATGTTTAGAAATGTAGTCACACTAAATAAATGTGTTCGTTTTTTAGTTTATATTGAAGTTCTGTGTAAAACATTAATACTTTGTCAATATGGTTATAAGTTTGGAATGATCTCACCGCATTCAAGATGTATTACACCAGTTAGGATAGTAATTTCAGTGTTTCTTCTTCAGGTGGGTTGAACACAACTTGTACGATAGTTTACTGATAATTTCTATAACTTTACTTGGCTTTTTTTACTACACTCTTCTTATTTAATCTTGTTTGGATTGGCAACTATTTCAATTTGTTCCTTCTTCATGGGACGCCAACATAAGACAAAGCTTTCTTCCTTGTAACAATAAATTTTAAATTAATCTATAAGAGGCCTTGGTTTGTTAGTATATTTTTTGGTCTCAGGACTGTTTTATCTACCTCCAGTAAACGTAAGTTTTTAATATAACCTTACTTTTTCTGATTATTTTTCATAACCCCGTTTATGCTTTTATTTCACTTAATTTTATATTTTCACTTGCACTAATGAAGTTGATTTTATTGTTATTTGTTCGCTTCATATAAAATACATGCCATTCTCGCCTTATGGTCAAACTTGGTTCACAATAGTTTATATTTTTATCATTGTTTACACTGTGTCATTTGCACTGTTTGATTATCACTATTTATCACTTTTATATTCGAATAAACACAATTATAAAAATAATTATCTTGCCATGGCACTATCTATGAGCTAATTACAAATACAATCTTAGGTTTAAGACCTAACTTGACTTTTAGGCTGGTTATACAAATGATTTTCTTAACCCTAAATACATTTCTCACTTACATACTGAAACATTACTATTTGCAATATTATAACAAGATATATAAAATCACTTCCCTAATCTGTTGGGTAATGTTTGTGTCAAAGACACCGTCCAGTCTAGTCTTTTTTTATGTCTGTTTTGTCAAGTTATTTATTATGTTTGTTTGCAAGGCTAATTCCTGTTTTTAATTTATTCATGCATCTGTAACACGTATTCTTTATTTATTATTCATGGTTTAGTTATTATAATTCTTCCTTTATATAATTATTTTTGGTTGTTCTCATTTGACCACTCATTCTCTATTGCACTCCTCATTCAGTTACATAGTATTTATCTATTTGAGTAGTTTCCCTATATTTTTGTTAATTAAATTGAGTTTCCTGGTTTGTATGGTACAAACGTGATGCTACAATAGATTTAAGAATGTACAAAATAAATTTTAATAGCATTTAACAGATGTCCGACAATTTTTCTTAACAAATCCAGCTTTTTAATACTCACGGATAAAATATTTTTTATTAGTATTATAAACAAAACGAAATATAACGCAAGAAACTGACTAGTACGAGCTTGTTTGTAATATAGTAAGACGCGAGCAGATTACAACTTGGAAACTGGGTCACGATGAAAACAATACTTACAACGTAAGCCGTATCTACTCCAAGTTCTGCTATAATGTATTGCTCGTTTTAATAACTAAACGTGTTTTGTTACATCCACTGTTAATGTATCTTAAAGACTATCGGATTCCGGATCGATACTACTGTTCTCTCGATTACTCTCAAACATCTGTCTTGTGCGCTTGTTTAATTAGTTGTTCTGTGATTTGTGTTACTCTGCCTTCGTTTGCACTTATTACACAGTTAATGGATCCCTTTTAAAACAAACCCATACAATTAAGTGTAGTACGTAGCGTTTAACCGAGTGATTAGAGAGACAATAGTGGCTATAAACAGATTGTTAATTGTTATTTTAAATTAACTTCTTGGATTTCGTTGTCCATGACGTGTCCGTTGATTAAGTAAATATAATTATGTCACTACCGACTCGGAACACAAAGTTTGTATTGGTACAAACGTAAAAGTGTAAAAGGGAGGTCCGATTCCTCTAGGCGTCAAACGGGCATGGGCCCAACCTCGTTGCTACCCTAGTGGCAAGTCGCCCTCCGGTTTCCGGAAACCCTCCCTTGAACTACACACAAAAACACATAAAAGCGACATCCTAAACTAACAGACAATTCAAATCATATGTATTATTCGAACATAACACACCACACATACACAACATCGATCGTTGAAAAGTCGACGCCGTCGCCAAGAACAAGACGGACAGCGCTCGCAGTTGTAGCCTCTGACGAAGCTTATAATAAGCAATAACTGGTTCACGGTATAAGGTAAAACTTCTATGTTTTTTCCAACAAAAAACTTTGTGTTCCGAGTCGGTAGTGAAATAATTATATTTAAATTAACGTTTACAAATGTTCTTGTACATTTATACTCTTCGTTTGGGCGCGCTACTGTGTGTAACTGTGTAGATATATTTGTTTTGCAGTTTAGTGTCCGACTGCTAGCCTTGGCGGGGTTCAAAGTTATTTGTAATGCCGGATTTAGTTTTCTGGCTTCCGGCGTTTTCATACGTACGATCGATTTGTAACCTTGTTGAGACAACGCTGTGTACATTACACTTTACAGACGAAGAAACAGTCTTTGCCTCAAGGTAAAACGATGATGTTGATTTAGAGAAGCGTAATCGATTCCTGAAACTAAAAAGTGGGACTTAGCTTTGAATATGACAAAGACAAAGCAAAAGTCAATAATTCTGGAAGGACAGGAAGAGAGATAGAAATAAAAACCGTTAAAGTAAGAACAAGTAGCCGCCATCAACTTGATATTCTAGTCATAACCAGTCTACAAAAAAAGGAAAACGAAATTCAAACAATGTTGTATCTAAACTGTATCTAAAGGTGTCGTTTCGTAGTGCTGTAAAATGTGGCGATTGAGAAAACTATTTGAAAAGAGGATGAACAAGTTTGAAGTGGATTTTTGGTGGTGAGCGGAAAGAGTATTAAGTAAACAGCAATCAAGTGAGTAATGTCAAGTCTGCTATAATAGAAAACACACGGAAAAGACAATTAATTTGCAACGGATACATTCAGACAAGGTTGGAATAGTGAATACCAAAGTAAACTGTAGAGCGAATTACAAAAACCAGATATAGAAGTGGATCGGCAACACCATGGAATAAGGAAATTCAGGACTTGACGAAACGACACTTAAATAGGAAACCGGCAGAATGAAGGGAAGGGAGACAAGGAGCCGAAGATCGCTATTATATTGAGGGATTAATGGTTTCAAAGAAGGTTAATTTATTATTTGGTGTTCTGCCCTAAGGCAGGCCTTCAAATGGTAAAAGCTCTCCAAGCTGTCCTATCGCATGCCAGTCTTTTCGTTTCTTCACCCTCTGATTTCAATGCTATCTCTTAACTTCATTCTTCTACGCCCTCTTCTTTTTTCTCCTTCTATGACACCCCCATGGCAGTTGTAAGCAAGCAATCTCTTCTTAAACAATGACCTAACCAATTCCTTTTACTCTTTTTCATTAACTTCAAGATTCTCCTCTTTCCCCTATTCTTCTTAAAACTTCATCATTCCTTACTTTATCAACCCACCTCACTTTTTCCATTGCTCGCCAAACCCATATCCCATATTATCCTCGTAGTAAGTTTATTGCGTGTGAACAATTGTTATTTGATTTGTTGTAAGAGACAGTATTGTTAATTACGAACTGTTTAATTGTGAAAATGAAAGCTGATGATTAGTGACTGGTGTCTTGTATTCTGTTTTCCACTGTACCAACGACGATCAATTAGACCGTCGTAACAATATCTTAGCGGCTCCGTCGCACGATGTTGGCAACATGACAATACTGTCAGTACGTGGATTCATTCTTACCGGAATAATAAGGGAAACTGTGAATAAGTTAGATACCTTATTTATATATATTTATATATTTATATTTATATATATTATAAGGATATATATTTTCCTTCATGCAACTTACCTTTAGTTGTTAGGTACGACCCGTTTCGGGCTCACAGTCCCATCTTCAGGAGAAAATCACTCGAGTCGAGCTCGTCAGTACATAACAATTAACACGCACATAAAATCACTGAATTCAATATATACACATCGTGCGAGGACACGCGCGCGTACGCTTTTATTTTCTCGACGATGCGCATCGTGTCCTCGCACGATATGAGTATATAATTAATTCAGTGTTTCTATGTGCGTGTCAATTGTTTATGTACTGACGAGCTCGCCTCGAGTGATTTTCTCCTGAAGATGGGACTGTGAGCCCGAACCGCGTCGACATAACGACTGAAGTTGCATGAAGGAAAATATAATCAAGTATCTAACCTATTCTCAATTAATTAACGCAGTTTGAGACCACACACAATGAAAAGGGAAACTGTCTTTTAATTTATAAGTATTTGGTATATTAATTTTAATTAACCCTCGGGAATTTTCTCAGTCTAATTTTTGTAAACAATTGAGTCTCATCTAGTATATACTTTATCATATTGTATATTCTCTTAATTTTTACTTTTATTTAAAATGTCAAATATTTAATAGTATTTTAATGTACAGAAAAGATTAATTGCCACGACGTATGCTCACCTTCAGACAAATTGATCATATGAACTATTTGTGCTGGAATCGGTCATTGCTGTTGGTTGGCAACAACAACGACGACGACGACGACGACGACGACGACGACGACAACAACAACAACAACAATAACAACGACGACGACGACGACGACGACGACGACGACGACGACGACGACGACAACGACAACGACAACAACGACAACAACGACAACAACAACAACAACAACAACAACAACAACAACAACAACGACGACGACGACGACGACGACAAGAAGAAGAAGAACAACAACAACAATAGTAAAATAATACATCTGAGGCGTTAACTGCTGTTGCTGAGATATGTGGTTGGAATTTGAGCACTATTGAGCCACATAACCACGTGGGTACAGACTTACTAAAATACACGACCCCCGTTCTACGTTCAGCCGACCAACCGGTATCCGAAATAGCCCGGCGCCACAACACCCAAGTGCCGATGGTCCAAGCGTACGTTCCGTGTGAAGAGCCTACTTGACAGCTTCGTAAATAAAATTGGCGTCTGGGTGCCACCAGTAGATACAAGAAATCGTGCTACTCAACTGGACTGGAACTCCTGTTTGGATCAGTTCTGGAAAAATACGTCGAGGAACATACCACTGCGTACGCTGATGGGTCGAAGACGGAGAGCGGGGTTGGTAGTGTATTTGTCATGGAGGGTTCCTCCCACTTCTGTACACTACCCAAGCTGGCAACTGTATACGCCGCCGAATTGTATCCAAGTGTGGCAAGCTCTTTTTTCTGTTCCACATCGAGAAAGTTTGTTATTTGAACTGCCTTGGACAATCCGGGTACACTGGACCCGTTGCTGCAATAGATTATAGCATTATCCCATGCGTACAGTATCTTAATTAACACTTACTACTTTACTTTACTTTTCATTTAATTATCCTATAAAAATTCCGTTGAAAGTCAAGTATTTACTTAGGCTAAATTATTTTTAGACAGCACTGTTGTTGAAGAGAGATTATTGTTTTAACCTACTTTAATGTTTCACGTATATATTATAACGTAACAAGATTCCACCTCCCAAGGAAGACAAGTATACCACCAAAATTCGTAGTGTAGGGGAATATTATCATAAATGAATAATTGTGAAATAGGGAAATAGAGAATGCAAATTTAGGAATTAAATAATGCAATTAACATGACAAAACAATAACTGACGATGACAGATACCCAGAAGAGACGATCAAATGACAAAAAATGTAAATAGTTCTTAGTAAACGATTATAATGTACAAATATTAAACTTAGCATGTAAGAAATAAGACATTGAGTATAGCCTTAGATTAAAACTATGAGGAGGTCTGCGAACCTCAAACAGCTATTGTGTATAAGTGAACTACAGACTGTAATTAATATAAAATGAAAAATATAATAATATTGAACAATAATTATAAAGGTTGGGGAGTGTAACAGTGTAAGAAGATGAGAACAACGGTGATAGACTTTAAGAAGTAAAAACAGTGTATAGTGTAAGTGAATAAACATATTTACAATATGAACATTGCATGAAACATATAATTTATATGAAACAACAAGGTAACTCATATAGTGCAATAAAACCAAGTGGAAATAATTAAAAAGTAAAGAATCTTCCGTTACAAACTTGTAACAGTGACAAAGATAGAATAAGATTCTACGGAATAATAATAATTATAAATTGGGAGACCGAACCTGTGACCCATAAATATATCATTGCCAAGACCTTAACGGAATAAATTAGTGTTTGAGTAGAAAGGATTATTGTTGAAAAAAATATTGAAACCAGGCAGAACGTGTCGAATTTTAATGCTGGTTTTTATACAAATTAAAGGAGGATACGCAATGAAAAGATACGGAAAGACTATGAAAATCAATAGAAGAATGATGTTTTAATCGATGGTACAGAAAACTAGAAGTCCAGACGCAAAGGATCAAGAAAGAAGATGGTAAAGAAAACTACCATATGGGTGAGATCTCTCCAATAGTCAACCCAGATATTTGAAAACATCTTAACATTTCAAGTTCGAATCACAGCGGTATACTATCGCAAAAACAATAAAAACTTTAGAACAGTGAATTCTAATTATACACAAATAATTATTAGTAGTAAGAGTTTCTTTTTCAATTGTTCATTTGCACTTTTGTATGATCCAAAGAACCCACTGATACACAACATACATCAACAACACCTAATTACCAAACATTAATTTATAACTATTATGTTATATGATATGTTTACGACTTATGTACTATACTTTGACATGACTTATACATGAACCCTGAGATTGAGATTTTACATGCTCTACAATAGAAATGAGTTTCAAAAGATTCAATAAAAATAATTGAATTTTAAACAAATTTAGGAATAAGGAGTTGAATATTTATTTTAGCATAAAGAGTATTTATTTACTAACCGTAAGGGTCATCTAACAATATTAACAAGACGGTTTGTGTTCTCCTGAAACTTACTTTTACTAAAAAAGAGTTAACAGGTAGCACTTGTGAAACTCCGTTTTGGTTACTTTCTTCTGCCTTAACACTCACAAAAAATACTGGGTGTTTAATAAATGTAGAAGAATCCACACAGTTGTTTAGACGAAATGGTGAAAAATTAAATGTGAGAATAAACTGCTATTTATTCTCGTCAATTCGGTACGAAATCAAACCGTGTCTGATAACCGCTGCTAAAGGTTATGTCGCATACAGAACTACCGTCAAATATATTACAACTTACCGTCTGCGGCTTTTTGAAACAACGTCTTCACTATAAAGTTAACATGTTTCGGGACACTTGTCCCATCATCAGAACTTAAAATGTTCGTGTATCATTTAACGTTGATACAGTTGTCAAATAATTAAAATATTAAAATCCAATATAAAACAAAATCACAATACTTAAATGTTTAAAACGAGCGCGACGGTTAAACGATGTACATCGTACGGTGACTGACCGCGCACTGAATTACGTCTGGCTCCCACCACGACAATAACGCAAGGCAGTGTTGTACAATACATTTGACTTGAAAAGCAGTTGATCATTTAAAACACGCGGCTTGGTATCAGTATAATTATACGCTTTATAAACGTACTCTAACGTACGAAGTTATAATATAAAGCGTATAATAATACTGATACCAAGCCGCGTGTTTTAAATGATCAACTGCTTTTCAAGTCAAATGTATTGTACAACACTGCCTTGCGTTATTGTCGTGGTGGGAGCCAGACGTAATTCAGTGCGCGGTCAGTCACCGTACGATGTACATCGTTTAGCCGTCGCGCTCGTTTTAAACATTTAAGTATTGTGATTTTGTTTTATATTGGATTTTAATATTTTAATTATTTGACAACTGTATCAACGTTAAATGATACACGAACATTTTAAGTTCTGATGATGGGACAAGTGTCCCGAAACATGTTAACTTTATAGTGAAGACGTTGTTTCAAAAAGCCGCAGACGGTAAGTTGCAATATATTTGATTGAACAACATGTGGCTTGGTACTAAAAATTTGGGATTTATTCCTTTTAAACAAGAACTACCGTCATATAGCTATTAAGTTGGTATAAACAAACGGGACAATAGAAACATAGCGTCTTCAAAGTAAAGGTTTTTTGGCTACCCAGCACTTTGAATCTAACGATGGTCTCATTAATGGTGTCAGCTCTAGTCGGATACCTTGGCGCCAACGTCTTTCAACGAGGGACTATAAAGGCTGCAACGACATAACAAGTGTCTGTATGTAGGCGTGGTTGTATGGAAAAATAATACAGATATGTAATATTTGCACGTAATAAAGTATTTTTTTTCTAGTTTCTATTTGCCAGGCAATTGGAGGTTAAATTTGGAACAGCCCCGCCGCTGTAAGCAAACCTCTGACGTGACTTGTACACAGAGATAGTTTTATTTAAATACTAACTGTTACACCGCGGATTCGCCCGCTTTATTGTTTTCTTTTATTTGACATTTTTTTTAAAACATTTTTTTAAGACCATCATTCGTCAAATTATCTTTATTCTTGTGTTTTCTGCGCAGCTTTGTTTCTATTTAAAGATTTTTTAACCGCGTAATTACTTGCTCAAAAACGCACTGAATTTAACACACAGGCAGCAAAGAAATTGGTCACACGGACGTGGCAAAAAGCACGGTCGTCAACTTTACTGCGTTTTCAAGCTCTCCCGCATGGAAACGCATCCTGCTGCGTTTTAGTTATGTTTTTAACACACACGAGGGTGGTCACACGGATTGTTTAAAGATGTCTAAATAGCATTTGTCTATTTACTTGTTACTATGGTAATTAAATCTGGTCTCCATGGTGCTGCTGACATCTTTATATACGTCACACATCGACTGTAAATAAATCGCATAATTAAAAGGGCCTAAATCGTGTGAATAGGGCGAAATATCAAATTCTCAGCGAGACAGCGTTTTATTCAGTACAAAGAAATCCTCAGATTTTAAGTTTTATATATATATATATATATATATATATATATATATATAGATAAAAGGCAACGTGCTGAATGCTAAACAGTGATTTTACAGCGTAGCGTTTGGATGCACTGACTCGCAAATCGTGTTGTCAAGTGTTTGACACACGACGAAGCGAGAAGAGCGAGTTTAAGCAGCAATATATATTCACTTGTTCCAACACAGGTGCATACGCCCACATTAACATAGTCACAATGGACGGTGTGCCAAACGAGGAAAGTGGCCTTTTACCTTGTAAGGTTTGTGTACGCGTTTATAAGGTGAACGTCATAAACTGAGCTCCGTGTAAAAGAAATTCATAACCGAGCTCCGTGCGGGAGTTATTATTTGAAGCATAATTTCGTGCACGCCGTGGTTAGAGGGAACACATGAATACGGCGTGCGATACATTGAAGAAACGCACAGACGGATAGCCCGAAGAAGTGGGGCAGAGAGTAGTAGACACGCTGAAGAGTCTACTTTTTGTTTAATACACGGGACAGACGATGAGATAGAGAAATTGAAAGTGCAGTTTTCAAGCGAGTGAAAAGGTGAACTGCACCTTCGCGGCAGACGACAGCGTTAATGTTTTGCAACGTTCTTCAGCGGAATGTTTAATAATATTTAGCCTTGGGAGACTAGGTCGTGTCTAAAAATATATACAGATAGTTTGAATAGGACTTACTAGCGCGCGCAACGCATACCATTTTGCCGTACAGCAGTGGCAGCAACGTGGCGGGGTTATACTATCGATCCCCTCATAGTAAGCGCGTCACTACCACCTGCTTCTACTGCAACGCAACTGTAATCTTCACCCGCCAGATAACAATAACACCGTGTGTTTAATGCTTTCCGGTCACGTGGGTATGCGGTGTGCCTGCGTCTTGTCGTTCAGACGAAACGAAATGCGTACAATAACGTTCGTATAAATAAGTTCGCTCTCCCTTTAACGAACTGATACGGGTTGGAAATATTAAACCCAGTACACTGCAGACTGTTTCCTGCTGAATAAACACAGACTCTCTTATTTGTTGTCACAGTAGAATTGTGTTATCCAAACATAACGTTTAAATAAATAGAATTTGTAGATGCATTCTTCTTTAATTGTACCCTCATGTCTATTGGTGGTAATATCACACTCTTTCTACCGTGACACGGATTGTGAGTTTACAACAATGTGTAATTAATTATTTAACACAAGAGAAATCAGTAATCACAATTTTACTTACACTTGTACGAATAACTGTACTCGCATTACAGTGGTTTTCCTAGTAATACACACCAAACACAAACAATACTAATAACTTAGTAACCAAATTACAATACTCCGCCACATAACGAACAAATAAATAGTTGACACTTTAATTAATTCACTGTGTTATAACATTCTCATAGTCGCGCCCATCATATTTGCAGAACTCACAACTAGTTGGCTATCAACAATATCCAACAACGATAGACAAGGTTAACTATGGCGTTTAAGGTTGATGAGAAAGATTCACAGTATTCTATGTCAGTCTCTGACAATGCCGAGAATTTCCAAGTTGACCCACAATTGATAAAAACATTGTGGGCTACACGTTATTTATGTTATATTAGTGTTAAAATATTAAAATCTTTTAGTATTAGTGTTAATATTTGTTTATGTGGTAGTTAGGTTTAGTAATTGTCATTACGTTATCATTGAGTTGGTTGCAGCTAAGACCACCTCATCCTTGTTTTTATTTAATCGTGTTATCGACAGCTGTTGTTATTTAACCTCGCCAGCTGTTGTTACTAGGCCCTTTGGTATACGATAATTGTTATTGACAAGTAGGCCTATAGGGGGCTGACCCTACACCTCAACATTAGACTGGGGGACCGAATTATTTTTATTCGATGTTACCTTGCTTTAAACCAACTGTCTTTCCGGTTTTCATTTGCTCGCCACGTTACACCATCATCATAACACTTGTGTACTGTAGTAACAGTGTAACGCTAACACAAGTCACCCTCAAAACGTTGGCTCTTCGGTTTGGGACTACTCATCTGGAACAGCCGTATTCGTTGCATATCTGATGGAACCTTAGATATCCAACAACTACACCCGCCCAATTGTGAGGCTCGCTCTTGGACAGTTTTACTTTTCTATTTATTATTTTGTAACTTTTTATATTGGGCTAAATAATACAATAACTGTTCCGCCAGAACTGCTCTGTAGACTTAATGGACGCCGGTCCAATTAAACGCTTGAAAGGGAAAGGATAGACAACTATTTCAGTTTCTGTTTTCCTTCTTCCTCAGATTTGTATTCGCCTGTTCCTATGACTATGTATCCAAAGTAGCTTAGACATGCTTTATCAATCTGTTTCTGCAAACTATTTCTTATCCGCAGTTCTTATAATCTGAAGTAGATGTCCACGATTCTGTTGGAATACGGCTGTAAGAAGCCTGTGATTCATTAGCGTTTTACGCGTTCCAATGTCCACGTCTGACGCGTAAATGATTACCGGAAAACATCAAACTGATAATCAGCATGATTTTTGTAGTGGTTAAAATGGTTTTGTAGTTCTACAAGTTTATTACTGTTGTTGTTGATATAGTCGCAATAGCTAATTTTTGTTACTTTCTTAATCCGCGATGTTCTTTGTTAGGTACCATTGAACTTAAGCAAATAAATTTTTCATACCAATTTATAAGTAGTAGCTCTCTACGGAGACGCTAAGTTCAAATACAGTTACAAGCCAATAGAGGGAAATAAAAGAGAATGGGTCTTTATTATTTTATGACCGTTTGCTTTAAATCTGTTACTATTTGGGTTCTTTAATTTACAAGCGATTAAGTTGCAGCTCTACCCGTTTAACTCATTGTAGGCCAGTTAACAAGTGTTTGTATTTACAAGCTAGCCTTCGCCATTTAAATGTGGTCCGTGCCACACGACTTCGAGAAACCAATGAAGATTAACAAATGATTTTAAAGAACTTTGGGTTAGAGCATTTACTTTCTATAGTTTAAACAATTACACCAGTTCTTCAACGTTCTCTCGACCAATGTTATAACTGCGTAGACCGCTGCAGTCTACATTCGTAAAGTATTGTTAGTCGAATCAAGATTATTTGACGTGCAGCATCGGTAATGTTCCAAACCTTGTGTTACAAGGAGAATGATTAAATATCATGTGTAGTAGGGTTATGGATAATAAATACAAAATAATTTAATTAAAAGTAACCATTATGTACTTTAAAAAAAATTTATACGCTTAGTGTTGTAAAATAGGGGTCCAAAGGGGGTGTGACGCGAACATACGCTTTCATAGAAGAGAAATGCACCAGCCTCTCCACCCCAACTCCACTCTCACCTACATATCGGTGGGCTCTGTTACGCCGAGCAATCCACTCCAAAGTTGTGGTAACCAATCCCTTCGGCGGAGTGTATCGTCGGTAAGCAAACGAGAGATGGGGGTTCTGTCAGGGAAGTCTGGGGGTATCTTGGGCCCTCGCCTGGCAGGGTGGTGCACATCGGCACATCTAGTGTGGAGGCGGAGGAGGCTATAGTAGCCCAACGGCTGCACACATGGGCTGAGTCAGTTAACCCGCTGCGACCGGGCACAGAGAGCTCGTCAGCTGAAGTGAAAGCAACTTACAAAGATATAAGGAGTTGATCCCTATTACGCCCCGCGTTCTGAAGCGCCAAATACAATAATTATGCAATTATTTATTATGCTAACGGTGATTTAATTAATTAATCTGTGATTGCCGAGCCCCCACGTTCTTTGGGAGCCAAATACAACTTCAATTGGGGATTAATTATGCCAACAATAATTAATTAATTATGTAAATTATACTAATTTGTAAAATGAGATCGTGTAATCACTCAATTAGGTTACTCATATCAACTGATTGAAGCTAAGTGATACGTTAGTTCTTTTATGTTAGCATAATTACTGCATTGAGACTCTAATTATTGTATAAATTAATAAAAACTACTATAAATCATTCAAGTGCCATTACTTTCTTGTTCTGAGGTAACTTTGACAATAATGAACGCATATATTCTGGATAAAATAAACACTTATTTATTAACATCATTAAATAAAGAGACTTCAATATATAAATATGGATGATTCCCTGTAAATACATTCATAAAAAGAGCACATGTATATATATCAAATTACAATGCGAATCCAATACGTTGTTTGCTGGAAAACATACACATACATATATAATACAATCGATATATAGAAAAACACTAATAGTCAAACAATAAATCTTATACTAATGCGTTCATTGCTTGCCTCAGATGAATAGCGTTAATTATATTTATCATATTTAATTTAAATACTCAAGGGTGTTTTCTTGAAAAGAGACAGGACAGTAGAGTTCTTATGATAAGAATAGCATAAAGATTACTTGTAAAGTGATTTATCCGATATTTCCATCGGTGTAACTCCTTCTCGTTGGTGGTCCATATGTGTGAAGTTGCGTAGCTGTGATGTCACTAACACTCAACACACGCGGATCAGATTCACTCGCGCTGTGTGTATTTTCTGTTGATTCGGCTGTTACTGTTAGAGTCTATGAAATCATGTGTCGTGTGGGTAAGTTCATCATTAACTATGGTGTATATATCTGACTGTCTATTGTTGAACTTCTTGTGTGTGCATTAATGTATAGTGTCTTTGATACCGTGGTGTAATTGTTCCAAATTATATTGTATCGCTTCGCACTGTACAACGTTACGATTTCGTTGTCCGGTAAAACATTAACAATAGTTCTGCGCGTCGGTTATTGATGAAACTGCGATTGGTTAGTTCAGTTCTGAATTAGCGGTAACTGAGTATAATAAAGAACTCGAGAGTTATTAAGCACTGGCGTATGTTGCATGATTTAGTCGCTGTAGGTACACTATTACCGGATACTCGCCAATATCGAAATGTTTAAGTCACTTAATTATATACCGCGTAGCAGAGTTTCAAAGTCCCACTGCTGTCCGTATGTTAATCGAACTGTATTAAGACTTAGAAGATTTAGTTCCGTGAAGACTGTTAAAGTATACGATTGAGAAATTTATAAGAAGACTCTCGAAAATTGTATTAAGGCTGTTGAAAAATGTATGAAGACTGTCCAAAAGTACGTGATTGAAAAGTATATGATGACTGTCCTCCCGCGTGCTCAGCAAACAGTTTTTATCAAGCATCGTTTACCACAATGCAATCTTCTGGAAGACACGCCTCAGGTCGAACATGATAGGACAGAAGAACTCCTACCCTTATGCAAGACTATCGTTCTTCACTTCTCATTCGACGTTCCCGTTGCCACGATGACGACGGTCCTCTCCACCTGTCCTCTGGGTAGATGCTGGGTTGTGATTGGGTATCCTGTCTCCCCACAAGTTCGCGTCGAAAGCCTCCGTACTCTTTTCCTGGAACAAGAGCAATTTATCGGCTGTCGATCAGGTCTTTGTCTAAGCGTACTCCGGACCCTGCTGCTGTTCTCACGCGAACAATGTGTCGTATTTCGTTATTGTTTCACTATCCTTGATCCTTTTCCGTTAGCTATCCTGACGCAGCGTGTCGTCGTTTCCAAAACGGCACTCCTTCTCCCTGTCGTAAATATCAGTTGTCGCCAGTAAGACGTTCCCCCGCTGTGCACAAGTTCGATTCCATTCTTTAGATATCGATGTAAGTTCTCATACAGGGTAAATACCATTGTGTACTTACACCCTTTTCTTACTGCTAGTACACTTCAAATTAACCTTGCAGTGTGTGTCCGTCACAGTTTCTCCGTAAATTGGTACTTGACATAGTTCCTTTTATCTTGCACGTTGCAGGCTGTAAATCTCGGTTGAGTCGAGTCTGTCACGGCCAACCTTATTTCCCATTGTAAAGTTATGTGAAGCGTATTCGTATTGTCCGAAGCAAACGTTCAGTTGACACATCGTTAAACTGTTCTTTATTTATTGCTCGTGGCTCGTGTAGGGGTGTCTTGCTGTATGTAACGTCTTTTCGATCATGATATTAAAAATTTTTAATTCTTGGTTGTTACAAACTCTCTAGGGGAAGAGCACCCCGAAATAAAAGTTCTTGGTCCTCCAGGTTGGGGTTGGATCGGAGAATTCACACATCCCATCTGTGAAACTCTTTTTATGTGCAGAAATGTATCAGTTTCTCAGCCAGTCAGTTGTCTGCGATTGACCGGGAAAACTGGCGAGGCTGTTAAAGGAGGCCTTGATTCAGTAATGGGTTGTCCCGTCGCTGAAGAAGAAGAAGTGTTGTAAAATAACAGCGTGATTTTATCTTCATCTTCACCTAAAGATATATTGTAAACTTTTTGTTGGATTAAGCTACGTCAACTTTAATAGTGTCGTAGAGTCTCGCTTTTTTATGTGCTTATACTATGTACATCAGGGAATGAATATCATGCGAACAACAACACAATAAAGTTGTAGTTGATTTATTCTGTTTTCTGCGCCTACGTGATACAATATTAGTTGCTTACATTCTAAAGAAAAAGTTTACAGATCTCACGCTCTGTAATAAGTAACAATGATTGTGACCTGAGAATGTTTTGGTAGACGCTATTTGAAACTGTTTCACAACTAATGTGAACATAAATAAATATTGTTACGACATTACAGAACATGCTACGTGTTTCTCGGTAATTCCAGCGGAGCACGGCTATAATGTGTGAGTGCGTACATATTGCTGCTACTTTGAAATGAAGGACAATTACGTGACACTTGTCATGCGTCCGCAACGACACTTTTTCAGATCATACCGGTCCGCGCGCGCTGTGTTCAAGGCCGCAAACCATTACGCTCTAGTGTTTTCTAGTAGACGCCTATTATAGAATATTCTGGAATCTCAGCAGGGTATAAATACAAGGATTCAGCAACGTTTAGTTCAGTTTGAGTGACGATTTATTCCAGTGCCGTTCGAAGTATTGTGGCGAAGTGTTATGTGTTTTATAATTGTGCGAGACTCTATTGATTGACATTTTTATTGCGTGTGAACAATTTTTATTTGATTTGTTGTAAGAGACTATCTTGTTGATTACAAATTGTTCAATTGTGATAATTAAAGCTGGTGATTAGTGACTTAATTGGTGTCTTCCATTTTGTTTTCCACTGTACCATACGACGATCAGTAGACCGTTGTAACAATACGTTATTACAAATAAAAACTTCATGCCATGCCTTTAGAGAACAAATTCCTGTACAGCAAAAAAAAAGTATCGCATTATATTTACACAGAGACATAAAGAGTGAAACATTGGGTTCTATTAAGTTTATTTTTCAGCTTTTATTTTTCAGTACTTACTTTAATTTTTAAGAAATGACGAAATAACTTTGTGTAGACTAATAAAAAGTCGGTTTTATTTTCTGTCGTTGACAGCCAAATGTCAGTGAAACTTTTATTCTTTGTTTCACAGGTTATGCGAAGTTTTATTTTACTTTTGTTTTATATTTTTGACTGACTAACAGAAGGTGGCGTGATGCGTTCGTTATATTGTTTATTACTTGTTATCTTTAAACAAGCTAGATCAATTTTGACAACTGTGATTTCAAAACCGCTACGTATATAAAAAAATCGATAGTCAAAGGAACCTACTAAATTTGCAAACAGAATTATCACTGTTGCACACCACTATAGAAAAAATATTCCGATTAACGCTTTTAAGCTTCACAGCACATAGTCAGATCGGAAACAAATCATGTTATTTCCGATCTAACGATTAGCTGTGAAGCTTGAAAATGCTAATAGGAATAATTTTTCTATAGTGGTGTGCAACTGTGATAATTCTGTTTGTGATTATAACCACTAACATAACTTTCATAATTAAACTACTAAATTTGGTATTCTTTTATTTAATAAAGAGCGTTAATTACAGCAAAAATATATCAAAAATGTAATAATTTAATTATCAAAGTTAAAATATTTACAGAAAAGCGAAACTATTCTATAAGCGAGATATTCCGTCCTATTGTGGGCAACGTTAACAAGAATTACCTTTTTCTTTGATTTATAAAAGAAAAACCAGCTTTGATTTTAACTGACAAAACGTGTGTGTGTGTGTGTGTGTGTGTGTGTGTGTGTGTGTGTGTGTGTGTGTGTGTGTGTGTGTGTGTGTGTGTCAAGACGAGTTTCCTTACATAAACCTTAGAAACTTACACACTTTGAAAGTATAGAGTTGTGAAAAAATGAATCACTTAACTACTTGGGACTAAGCAAACTGAAGTACAAAATAAAAATTGAAATATTACATTTATTTTGTAAGATGTGTGCAATACCGTGTTGTGTTAATGTTATAAACTGTTAGATGACAGTTAAGGAAAGGTTTACAAGTCATGTTAAAACACTATTATACTTGTTTTAGTTAAATAATTTTTGTCATGTTTTATTAATTATATGTAAGAGCAATATCACATAAGGTATAACTAATTAACATGATACATAATGTTGTTAAAGGAAAATTGCTTTAGTTCAAGAATAAGGTTTGTTAGACAATAATTGTATGCCAAATAATGAAGAAGTGTAGTGTGGTATAGGAGAATCTGTGAAACAGTAATTAGAAGTTATGTTATGACCTTCTTTTATTATTATATGTTCTGTGTTTTATGTATTTTAAAGGAATATAACTGGGGTAAAAATGAAAACGGTAAACTAGATATTATAGGTTTTAGTTTGATGTCGAAGATTAATGCCGAAATGTTAAATAGAAATGGTTGAATTTTGTTATATAAAACTTATATTAATTTATGGTGGTAAATCTTAAACTAACTGTATTGATGTGACAGAGAATATGTCAGTATTATGATTATTATGTTAGAGAATATTTCTGTGTTATGATTATTATATTATGTAAAATAGCAATGTGCCTTAAGAAACTAATAGTGTTAAAGGGTACATAAAGCAATCTATTGTGATTATACTGCATTCAGTAGGAATTTAAGACAAAAGGGATGTTAACATTTCTCATGACTAATACTAATATACATTTGTTTAACTATCAATGTTATATATAAGGATAATAGCGAATTTTTTGTAGTATTCAGTGTTTAGAGGAAGAATTTTTAGGCATTAATAATGGAGTTTGGGTAGAAGAGCATAAAATATCAACATTGTAATATATCAAAGTACTTAGCAAAAACCTAGCTTGTGAGGTATCAAATTAATCAGTATAAAACAAGGATTTCATTTATAATAATATAATTGAGATTGTATTTAGTATAAGATGAGAATTTTGTAACTAGTAATCAAATGTTTATTCCGTCTAAGATAGAAGCCATAGTTGTAAATAATGAATACGATTTGAACCAATCGGAGTTTTGCTAATTTTGCACCAAGAAGGTAGTAAAATTCACAAAAACGCGTCACTCTATTGTTGGAACTCGAAGTGTAAATACGGAATCTCTGCTATACTTTTGGTCGGAAAACTACAATTAGAGTCGAACCTAAAACAGGTTATGTCACGAATATAACCCCGTGAGAATTAATTCCATGATAAATAGTTCAAGTGAACCACGAAGAATAATTTGTGATAAAAAGTGAGTTATGTAATTCAGTTACAAACCAGGAGAGTATCACAATTGGTGAGATAAATCCAATTTAATATGTTTTGAAAGTAAGTCAACTGTGACACATGAACTTAGACTATCTGCTTATTTGATGTAAACACTATAGCACACTGAAAGCTATCACTTTATATAACAATATCGCTGTTATCCGTTGGTTGGATTATAATTATTTTATTGTGTTTAGCCATAAGAATTTTGTTGTTATTTATTAGAACTAAGATCAACCTGTTCGCTATATTGGCGCATGCGCAAAACATCTTTACGTCATCGAGTTGTAAATAATTTGTAATTTTATTTAAGATATAAGACAATTGTAATTATTTTGTACTTCACAAAGGGCATTCTCGTAAAATCAATTGTAGTCCCAAGAACTTACGTTAAGTTATTTAAATTATAACTAATCCAAACTTATTAATTAATGTCCCTGAGATAAATGTCAGTGTACCAACCTACGATGAGCGAAATTAATTCTGTAAATTGAGCCGTGGTATTTGTTGATTGAACATTATTTAATTATTTTATATAATTAAAAAACTTAAGAAATAAATAAAGTAATTTTGTTATTTACTGTGAAAGGACATTGTGTAATTATTTTGAACGGTTAATGAATTACCGATAGAACGACGTGAGTTTAACTGGTGAAGATTTGATGCGACATCTAGCACATACTTGGTGTAGGCTACTAAAGGTAAGAGAAAATAAAATAAAAGTGATATTTAAAGAAAAGTAAAATATTCCTAATCTAATTTATCCTAGAAACAAAAACATATTGAAATAACCTAAAATCATAGTCAGAAACCCTATTTCATAATTTTATATTTAATCATTACATATTACAAATTCCCAAGATTAATTATTTAGCGCATCAAAAATGAGGCTACAAAATTAACAAACGGAATACTTAAATAAATAGATACCTAAAATTATATAATAATAAATATATTGCCCCATAACGTGAGGCGTTAATACGTAAATTACAAAATATTACATAACTTGGCCCCAACAACGTAGGGCTACCCCAGAGTTAATTAATCATTTAAACCAGAAAAATCGATAAATGAATCGATAAACAAAAACGAATCGATTCTATAAACAGTATTACATAATTGGCGCTTTAAACATGAGGCGTGTCAATTAATACAAATTACATTATATTACATATTTGGCTCACAGAATGTGAGGCCCGATAACAAGGAAAAATTAGATATATAAACAAAAATTTTCATATTACAGTGTGCATGTGTGTGTGTGTGTGTGTGTGTGTGTGTGTGGTGTAAAAATATAATTTGCAATGGACATTCTAATTGCACATGGAATGTAGATAATAAAGCACATGATAGCATATGAAGACGCCATAGAAGTAAGTAGAGATTGCAGGTTGGAACACTGTAACTTAATTGATAAGAAACATTGTAAAAAATGTTAGTTTTAAGTATATTTAAACTTGTAAAACAACTTTGAGCGTTCAATTATCTTATTCCACTGTTTAAAGACACTGTTTGCGAGCGTTGTAAAATATCACTCTTAGTGATAGAAATATCTTTCTTTTGTTTTCTCAACAAAAAATTCACTTAGATGACATTTATATAACAAACGCATTAAACTATATTAAAGTTACTTTTAATTAGTAATTAATAATCTTGTACGTAAATTAATAATAATAATAATAATAATAATAATAATAATAATGTTATAGTTGAAGATTAACGTTCGTAAAGTACCAGTCGGTGACATAATGGACTGCAGTTTAGGAAGACGTTGCCAGCAATGATTTAATAGCAGAGGGTAAAGTACGAACTGTATCCAAGTGCAGTATTGGATTGTAACGAACTTGGCTAGTTGCCCATCATTTTGGCAATTATCTGTAGGCGCCGATAATATTTCATATATTTTCTGCGATATCCGCGTTACTTCATTACACAGCCCCCCACAGCGTGTGTGAATGAACGTGACCCATTTCTATGTACAATAAATTCCGTCTAATACCACTTCACCGCCATATGTGTTATGAATTTTTTATCAACGTACAAATTGATAGTTTACATGTTTAATGTCATTCAACCCATATATTATTTTTTGAATAAGTAATTTTACTTCTCACAGTAAAGTGATTAAGGCGATGAGGAATGTTGTGTTTTAAAGTTATAGTAGTAAAATTATTTATTACTGCAATACGCTATGGGAACTGGGAAACAAAATAACATATCTCTGTTCTATGGCTTCTCCTTCCTGCCTCTTTTTATCCATTTACCTGCATGCTTCAACTCTTTGAATTAATGAGAAACTTCTAAACCTTGAGTAAGTGCAGTGTGCTTACGTCTCAGTGGGGACTGGGGACGTTTAGCCGTACGCAAACTAAATACGTACATTTAGTGATCCATGAAATTTGATTAAGAACTAATATGAACATATACAAGTCCATTATTGGGCCATCTGTTGATAAGGATATCAGGTGGTCACCGAAAAACTTAAAACATTCTTGAAACTTGAATACACTTTCTGAGATGAGCCTCAAATTTTGCGTTATAAAACATGAGAATGAGGAACTAACAAAACAAACAAACAAAAAAGAACAACAATTCAAGGCATAGGAAGAAAGCAAACTTATATTTTGGGCATCTGATGAAAATTGGACACAATATAATAAGTAAGAGAGGGAGCGCTTAACTATGACGAGCGGTGTCTTATACCTATGGATTTGAGGAAGATTCAGGCAAAGTGAGAAAGTTATTGCACAAGATAAAATATAAAGTAAAGACCTGAAGATATATCTCCAGTGGGCAGGTAGACTTACGAAAGGAACAGTACTCTCACAATATGGAGCAGTACGGTTGACATAGGATTGGGGGAACCTGGATGGGACAAACAGGTGTTTCAATCTATCAGCACCACTAAATCCAAAACCAAAAATTCTCGTCAGAGACAAAAAAAGTTATCTCTGCACATTATTGTACGAGAGTTTATGAGCTTAGATATATTATGTGTGCGTTGACATTATGTGACCACGTGTGGCAAGACTCTGCAATAATGTCACGTGATGTCATGTGGCGACTGTTTGTGTTAAATAAGGTCACACCACTTTGAATACGCTACTGTTAACTTTACGAATTCGTTCTGTGATTATAGTACTGTTATGCGGAGGAAATATGCAAGCGAGTGGCTCAAGTAATGCTTTTCAAGCAGGATAACGCAACGTTCACGATTCTGCGTCTTCCAAGGATGACAGTCTTTATTATCATTCAAGTTTCAACAACATAGCAGAACTTACTCGTAGTGTAAATGCCTCGTTTCTGCCGGCTGTAAGCAGTAACACCGGACCGCCGGTTCACTTGTAGTGTCAGTTTTGATATAAGGCGAAGCAATGTGTTATTCGTAAAAATGTGACTTACTGTGTGCGGATATCTGTAATTGGTAAGTTGTGTTATTTATTGGGACAGACTTAATTAAGTGACATTTATTGTTTATTATAACAACTGTATACGAGTTGTACAAGTGTTAAGAACTCGTAAACACTTGTATACTAGTGTTTTGGGTGTTGAAATTACTATTAAAGGTGTGAGTAACTAATTCTCTGATGTTCAATTATTTTGTCACCGTTTAAAGACCACGATCCAAGCGGTCGGAGTGATAGCATATTTTTTGAATAAAAACTTATACCAATCTGGATACCATATTATACAAATATGTTGGATGCCATATTGCCTGAATTAAATATAATTTGTAATTTGTTTGTGTTTTAAAGTTTTATCTGTACTTTTTTAATAAGAGTCTAAACATTTCAAACAGGTATAAGAATAAAGGCAAATTTAAAAATTAATCAACTGACAGATAAGTAGAAAAACATGTCACTAAAAGAATTAGTATTGAGAAAATCGGATAGTTTTATTACAACATAAAATATTAATTCAGCATGACACTTACCAGGTCAAATAAAAATCCAATACAAATAAAAAAAAATTACAGGTACGGAAGATGACGACACGTAAATAAATAAAGACTAAGTGAAAAGTGATATTTATATACTTCTTGTATGCGCCTTACCCGGTCGCTGCAGACTGGCAATCAGTATAGCAAAAGCTTGACGATTTTCTGCTAGGAGGCAAAGATGTTCAGTAGCCTACTTCTTAATCCAGTCCACTCTTAGATGTTGTCTAGACATGTCGTTCTTCTTGCCCCTCTACACCGTTGTCCAAGATTGCCCTTCAGAATAAGCTGTAAGATCTTGTACTTCTCACCACGCAATAACTGACCCAATTGAGCAATTTTCATGCATTTAATACTTTCCATTAATTCTCTTTCACTGTTTGTTCTTCCGAATACATCTTAATTGGTGATATGGTGGACGCAAGAGATTTTCATCGTTCTTATGAGCAGCCACATTTCCAGACCCTTCAGCTTCAGAGTCCAAGACTCAACTTCATGCAGCAATATAGACCATGTATAACCCTTTACCATATGCTTTCTGAGTTAAAAATTTATAACATCATCATAGAACAATAACGTTCGTTCTAATTCAGTGAGGGAGTTTATTTCCAGATCAGAATCAAGGTTACTTGTAATCCAGCACCCAATATAAATTAAATTAATTCTGCTCACTCGTTTGATTCGTTTGTATTTGAGTTTTAAAACAAACGATCTATTCTTTTTCTTAGTAAAGATTATAAATTCTGGTTTCCTAATCAAAATTAATAGTTTACAAATTCAAATTATAAACATTATGTAACAACAAGTAAATTGTGAAAATTATTAACTAATAATGTGAAATATTAACTAAAAGATATTCGTAATAATAATTATATAGAGTAATAAATAAATCAGAAGAATGAATAGATTCTTATTAGAACTGATATACAAATGAAAAGGTCTAAATAGATTGAAAATATAAGCAAGTGGCACCGTAACACTGTAGGTAAAACCTTCAAATAAAACCACAATTATTTCTGCTTCACCTTAGATCATAAAAAACGTAACTTAATGTTTATTTTAATGCAGAAATACGACATTCGTCTTTAGAATTACCTAGTGCCGACTTCAGTAAACAGAAACTAAGGAAATAATCGCGGGTCTCTTATTCATAAAACAACGAAATAAATTGTTGAAACCCAGAGTGACAAAAGCAATATCAAAATTTTTATTAACAGCTCAACAAAACAAACATTTCTTCTAGATACACGTCTGTGAAAAGAAACTACCTTATGTTCTACGTTAATCGGAGGATTTCCGGAATGTGCAAGTATCTGCTACACTCTCATAAACAACGCTAGTGCGGTCTAAACGTAACCGCTAAATCAGAGCTATATAGTGTTACGCAATACGGAACGCTGTGGTACTATGGAGAACGTTGTTCTACGCATTTCTCGCTAGCCTAGTTTCCGCCCAAGGCGCGCTGAATTATCCTCTAGAATTTTCGATTGCTTTCTTATTATGGAACCCTGCAGACTATAAATAGCCAACACCTGCCGCTTAAAAGTTAGTTTGTGTCGGGCGATTACTTAGTGGGTTCAAGTGGTTATTAGTGAAAAGTGATTATTGTGCGGGGCTCTATTAGTTGACATTATTATTGCGTGTGGACAAATTTAACTGAATTTCTGCGCGAGTATAATCTTGTTCAATAACTTGTTGATTTAAAATTGTTAATTGCGATTAATTAAAACTGGCAATTAGTGACTTAATTTTGTTTTCCGCTGTACCATACCACGCTCTAGGAGACCGCCGTAACAGTGGAACAGAATCTTTAACAGTAGAAGCAGAGCAGACTTTGTGGAAGAATAATGGACGTTATAATTGATCTGTTAACATGGATACCAGTCAGATGATAGAAGCATTCCGAGCAATGCTGCGGCAAACAGGACAAGCAGAAGAAGCAGAAAAACGACAGGACGCAAAATGTAAGCATAAAAATGAAAAAGCAAATATGTCAAGTTTATAAGATTCTATTATAAATGCAATAAAACAACTTAAAAAGTAAGTCGAACATTTAGTGAAAGAAATAGTTGGCAAAGAAAGGCCACTAATAAATACTGAAGAAGATTAATTATGATTAATTGTGATTGATTAAAACTGTTAATTAGTAACTTAATTGGCGTCTTGTATATTGTTTTCCACTGTACCATACGACGATCAGTGAGACCGTCGTAACAATAGATGTATAACAGAGATACAGGCTACGCCCCAGTAATAACAATGTCTATAGGAGTTGGAAAACGAAATACACAACCTAATGCCCTACGATGCTTACGGATGACAATTGCTATAATTTGACAGAAATGATACAATTAACGTTGTTAATCCGTAATAAGGAAGAGCGCAATAAATAAAAGATGTACATTAGGAACGTCGTGACATGAAACAGCAATCGTACCGCTGCTTTGAATGTGGACGTCATTAAGAAGGACCGAAAAAGGTAATGACGTAGAAGGGACTTAACATACGAATTACAGTAAACATTACATTATTTTGTTACAACATTGTGGTACCAACAGTCGTAAATTAAATACACTTTAGTCGTCACTGCCATAAAAGAGAAATTTATGGCGCCAGTATATTTCTCTCAAATGGATTCGGTCATTACTCTTCATAGCTCTACACTGAATATTTCATCAGCTGAATGAAATTTTCGTGTATAAGCTAGAAAGACTGACAAAATTCTTAGAAATGTTTTAATAGTGAAACCGACTTACTTATTTTTTTAATTAAATCAAATAATTGTATTTTATAGTTTTAAATATAAAACGATTATAGCATATTTTAAAGTCGATTAATTATGTGTTATTAGTAACTATACATCAGCGTCGTAGTGTCACTTGTTTTAAATTACTTGTATTTTTCAGACCTTCCTACTAAGAGCTTAATCATAGTTGCAACATACACTGACGACACAGCCATCCTGACCTCATTCTGAATTCGTTAATCGCTTCTAAGGATTTGCGAAAACACCTGCATCTAATAGAGAAATAATTACGCAGAAGGAGAATTAAGCCCAATAAAGAAAATCTTTACATTTCCTTCACATTGTCGTCGCCATGAAGAAAAGCAATTGTCAGTTGTGTTCCTCCATGGACGTCATCTGGTACACTCTGATCATGTGAAACAGGTGAACCTATACCTAATTAGAAGACTAATTTATAAATTGTATTTTTTAACAAACTAAGCAAGTAGGAACAGAACTCAGTATTCCAAAAATCGTAAGTCGTATTTATCAGTTGAAAAGAAAATACTGCTTGGTATGCAATGCCACCTGAATGCCCACGTAGATTTACAGCATAAAGCTGGTTTTGGTAATCTTCAAAAATAGGAATTCTACAACTTTATCAATATGAAGTACTTCATGCCTTAGTGAACGTTCCCTGGTATATTTAAGACACATTTTTGCGTAGTGACTTATGCGTGCCAATTGTTCTCATAGAAATGTCAAGACCTAGTCTCAAATTGGCTACGGGTCAGTCCCCATGCAAACGGACTAGTGGTCAGTATAACGGAGCTATTTACAGTATAACATAGTACATAGAGTCAGTACATAGTCAGTACATTATACTCAGTATAACAGATTTGATTAATGTTGATTGTCCATGCGATTGTAGTTTATGTGCACTATTTTAAGTTTTTAAGAATTTTTTTTAATAAATTTTTTCACTGGAATTTCTTATGCTATTTTAATTAATTGTTTAATAAGATGCGTCTTGTTTATAGGAAAAGTATGTACGTATAAGCGGATTAAATAAAAAAAAAGTACATTGACATTCTTCCTTCTGTCGAACGAACAATGCCTAAGTTTTTAAAGCTCTATTATTTTTTTAAGTTTGTTTTGCATAAAATACTGTAATAAATATTCAATTTGTTACCGTCCACAACAGATATTTTTGTAAAACCCATATATGACTTACATTATTCATTTTACTCATTGCCATTTTTAGTGTATTTTTTTATTTTCAGTACACATGATGTGATAGAGTCATCTTAGTATTATGCAGTGCAGTTTAGAACGATGCCTTAAATTTCAAAACCACAAAGTAAATTATGACGACGAGAGCAAACGTTCCTTCCAGGAGGATTGCTGACATCCGTCAGCAATACTGATGTACTGTGACATCCGTGAACATCATGTGGGTAGTTTATTATTAACTTCTTTCTTGTTATAAAATGTCTTTTGTTTTGTTGACGAGGAGAAGGAGAAGAGATGTTTGAAGCCGACAAAACATACAGTGAAGTGTATAAACAAAAATGAAGGGTTTCGAAGGATAAGGATGGGAATGAAGCTACTGTCGTATTCAGTCAAACCAAGATGCATGCCTTTACCCCGAAGCTATGAGTGAACCCTGTGTCAAAAACAAGAATACTCAAACTAATTTCTGGAGGGTATAATAAATGCGTTCAGTTAGTTTACTCGAGTGCGTCAAAATTGTTGAAGTCTACGGTATCACTATAATATTGAGTTCATCAAATAATCTTTTTCCTTGTTTTTAAAACGATACAGGATGGCTTAACAAAAAAAAAGCATGACAACCCTATCAATTAGACGCAAACTGGAAATAAAAGGGAGTGTCACAGAACAAGTATGTCATTTACCTATCAGGGAGCCGATATAAGTAGTGACTGAAAATGTGACAATGCAAAGGTAAACGTTTAAGGCTAGATGAATATCCATCAAATTATAGGGCATATTTTGGAAAAAAAATAAACTAGAGTAGAATAAAGTGTAATAAGACCAGTTATAATGTATTCATCTGAGACAGGGTGACCAAAACTAAACAACTAATAAGAACACCGAAAGAATACCTAAGCGACATAATAGAAAGGCACTGCGGTATTCAAGGAATAAATAAATTCATCAAGGATAAAAGCGGTAATGAAATAGAATAATATGTGACAGTAAAATGAATATGGGATAGAAGGAGATCACCATAGAGATGAGCCCAGAGGCGACAGTTATTCATTCTCAGGTAGATCGTCATAATAGTTGCAGTCGAACTGGATATACCAATATAAAGAAAAAGTAAGAGAAGAAGAAAAAGACGTCACCTGCGAGGGCATACTGTAGGCCTATACGGGAAAGTGTTCACAGACTGCTGACACACTTAAGCTAGCAGAGAGTCTGTATAATCAAAGGAATGAGCGAGTCAATAAAACATAAATAGTAATAAACAGTAAAAATGAGATTATGTGTTTGTGTTTCGAATGTACGTTTGAGCAGTCGTTTCGGGGCAAAGAGGCAGTGGGAAGTCTGTTCCGCTTTGTGGAGAACGCAGGAGAAAGCAGCTCGCTGTAAAGAAGATTTATTGTATGTTGAAACACGAATTGAATTCCTACGTGTATAGCCTATAGAATTAAATATTTTATAGAAGATATTAACTGTTTCTGAAAAAATTAAATTTATTAAAAATGTACTCTATGCAGTTTAAGCATAGAAACAACAGACAATAACAAGGTTTAATAATGTTTAATTTAAATTAAGGAATATTAATATACTCATGCATTACAATTTATACATTTGAAGTATTATAATTATATTATTCTTCTGGAAACACTTAAGATACTTGTCGTTGAGGAACGTTATCATAATCTTACAGTGGCCACGTAGTGTGTTTTGCATAAAAATTGAACCACACAAAGCACAAATAAAAAGTAAAGTTTTGTAGGTATAAAACACGCATTACAACAGAACGAAATAAATAATTATAATATACAAGACGGTGCAAAAGTTACGATCATTAATTATCGTACGTTTCTTACGACTTTCTCAAGACTACTGTAAAACGTATGGTTAGAGCCAAATTTCTGTTATAGTTTTCAGTACAAAACCAGTTTCTTGTGACAGTTTCTGAATTTGTTAATAATAATTGTTTAGTTTATAATTCTTCAATCCTTGCTAATTTTTAACCAGATTGCTGGGCAATATTTTACGGGTAAGTAGTTATGTGTTTTATTTTAATTTGAACGTGCTGATCAATTTCCACGCAAGATTGTGCTGCTGCTCTGAATCGATAGATAAAGTGATTTTGTCTACGCGACGTTTTGCACGGACTCTATGATATCTGAACATATTTTTAAAGGTCGTTTTTTTACAAATAATTTGTTGTATGTTGGCGCTGAATAAAATACTCGTTCACATACTACTCAAAGATGGGCCTCAAATATACTCAAATAAAATACTCGTTCACATACTACTCAAAGATAGGTCTCAAATATACTCAAATAAAATACTCGTTCACATACTACTCAAAGATGGGCCTCAAAGATACTCAAATTAAATACTCGTTCATATACTACTCAAAGATAGGCCTCAAAGATACTCAAATAAAATACTCGTTCACATATTACTCAAAGATGGGCCTCAAAGATACTCAAATAAAATACTACTTAAAGATAGGTGTATTTATCTGTTTCTTTGTTCGCAGAACAGATAATAATTTTTTTCTTTGTTAGGAAAATAATTAATGCTCCTTAACTTAGGAGGGTGGTGGTGGGATCAATCATCCCTCAGAGGTATTGCGAATTTCAACAAAACTCCATAATCACTTAACTTAAGCCGATTACTAAGCCCGTTGTGTGTATTAAAATAAGGCTTATAAAACAATGTAGAAATAAAAGTAATTAAAATATTCATAAATAATAAAATAAAAGTAGATGGCAAAATAAATTTGCTTAATAATGACGATTACTCAACATTTCGTAAATAAGTTATGTATTTACCATGTATAGGCTATATTGAAATGTCACCATATGTAGGCACGCACCAAAAAACGTCAAAAGCGTTGTGACGCAAAGAATTTATAAAATCTATTTATAAAATTATATAGCAAGGAGGTTTCATTCAGTTTCCTTGGATGTGACTGGTCTTATGTTGGTGAGATAGATGTAGATAAAAATAGAGAAGCTTAATTACATGTGTCAAGCGAAAAAAAGAACACTGAGTGGAAATGTCAGAAGAGATACTCTTTTATAAAAGTATAAAGTGATGGCAGTGTCATGCTTCCTTTATGGAAACTGAACGCAAAGACTTGGAAACTGAACGCAAAGATCCAACGCTGGATACAGGCTAGTGAAATGGGACTTTTTCGATCAGTACTAGGAGTATCACCGAGGTGGTGGCTAAGAAATGATTATATAAGGAACGTCCTTGGAATATACAACCTAATCAAAAGGATAAAAAACCAATACAGACAGGACGGGACAGACCATCTTGAAAAGATGCATAAGAAAAGGATACCAAAACAAATGTTGGTTTATAATCCAAAAGGACGGCGTAATATTGCCAGACCAAAGAAAAGATGGTCGGGCCAAAGAGTGCGCAACGGATCGTAATTTCAAAAACCTGAAAAAGAAAAGGAAGATACAGCAAGGATTCTAAATTTCTCAATTTTCATGAATAAAATGGTAAGTCTAACCTTCAACTCCCCTCCACCATTAGGAGCACTGCCTAGTAACTCCACTGGTTTCTACATGTGTGTTTGTTATCTTGATGACTGTAGTTTGTGTACTTCATGAAGAAATTGAGTGTTATAATGGGAGTCATAAAAGAAAGTAGCCTAAAAATATTTCAAATGTTCAGAATTAAAGATATTAAATCATAGGTTTTTGGGACACAGTCCGTAAAGTGGACCGGGAAGTCGCCTAACCGGGAAAGTAAAGTTTAAAGTTTACGGGAGAAAACGTTAAGACTGAAGAAACGGGAGAACGGGAGAAAAAACGTTAAGTGAAAACACGGGAAACAACTAAAAGTCTTCACCGTAACGGGGCGTCATCGTTTATCATAAAATCTGAACACGTTCCAAGAGGATTGAAACGGAACAAAGGAAACGTCTGTGCGATGGAAAATTATTATCCTTTTCTTTACTGTTTATTTTATATACGCGGCTGACGTCAGTAGTTTTGCAGAGGGCGGCTGGGCTCTCTTTGCGATAGAAGAATGAAACGTTGTTTTATTGTTCACTATCTTGCAATTAATTAATCCGTAATTAAGTTACTCGTTATTTGTACATAATGTTGTGTATAATTGGTAGGTACACGATAACGTTTGTGTGTAGCAAATTTACTACCTAATGTATATCAAAAGTCTATAACAGTATGCCATACTTATAAAAAGGAATTGCATTTTAGTTTTTTGAGGTCACAATGAACCTTTAATTTGCTTTACTTCTGTGTAACTCTGAATTATTTCTTCTGGTTCTATTTAGCTGGAGCATGTACTTATCGCATACCCTTCACATAATTAGCTTCAAACGATCTTTATAAAGAACCCAAAATTTAATAACTTAACGGTACAGTGACTATAAAATCTGATACTTTTGTCTCCTTTTTTAACGATAGTTCATTTATGTCTTCTCAATTCATTTTGAAAACTATTATGCTCAAAGAGCTAAATATGATTTGTGATCCTAGATGTCTGATTACCTTCATCAGTTATACGCGTATATCAGTTTGTTTATGTATGAATAAGTAGTCGTTAGTGCGTAGGTTTTAAACAAAATATTAGTGTACGCAGAATTTATTTCTGTTTTTGCAAATTAACTATCGTTTTCTGATACCTGACAGAAATAAACGATACAATAATCCGCTAAAAACGCTACTTGTGAAGAAAACGTAATTATAAATTAATAAAAAATTTAAATAAAAAGCAGAAGGAGAAATCATAGAAAACAGTCATGATCAGTGTTGTTTAGTAAAGTTGCTACCAGATAGAAAAGTGTTCCGTGCAAGAAACTGTCTTTTTAGTGAAAGGGAAACATCAAAAAGATTAACACTATAAGAGAAAGCTAATATTACAATAAATGTATAAAATAACTGAAAATAAACTTCATAAAGAAACGACGAACACATATAAATGTCTATAACCAACTTTGTCACCACTTACTGAAAAACTGCTACTCGGTTCGCTCTCGACGAGGCCTTTTCGTGTGTCCACCATGTTTAGGTCTTAAACGACCTAGTTTTTTCCTGAGGTTTAAGTTCATTCTGCTATACAAACATACTTTTGAAAGCATTTGTGTATGGTAACTAATTATAAAGCCGATCTTCTAAGTTAAGCAGCAAGGATTCTACGATTTGAAATTAATTAAAAATTACAGAAATTGGTTCATCAGTGTGTTTATAGAATTGATATTTTAAGTAAAGATTTCAAAATATAATATATTTGGAACATAGATAAAACTTGGGACTAGCAGTAAATTTATAAGTATCGTTGATTTTTGTTTAAAAGATTTGGGATTTTAAAAATAAGAAAACTTTTGATTTTTTTATTTTTGCAACATAATATTTAGAGGAAGAGGAAGTTCACACTTGTAGTAGGTAGGCCTACATTGCTGAAATAGATTTATGTTTATAATGATATAAGGATTGAGTTTAAGTTAGAATTGATTTTATAATCGAATACTCATATACAGTATCAAAAATCTCAGTCACAATGTTAATAAAGTACACTTATAAAATTAAATAAATAATTGATTCATATTTGAAATTCACTGTGAAACTAAAAATAGTTTTAACGTTGATATAAGCAGGGAAACTGACGGAACGTGATGTCAGACTGAGAGATGTAAGATGAGTAACAACGAGGGTTAGTGTAGAGGAGACAGCAAACGACAGGAGGTGATGGCATTCGAGTTCGTCAGACATGGACTGGTAACAAATAACTCCAGAGACGGATACGATATCGAAGATGAATGACTTTTCGGTTACAAGCCAACGAGAATAAAAAAATCAACCTTTACTTTTCTAAATAATGAATTCAGGAAATGGTATTATATTTGCAACACTGTCTATTTGTTCAACAAATGTGCGACTTATAGCCAACTTAATACAAAATGTTTGATTAATTTGAAGAAAATTATTGCAGTTTACGGGCAAGTTGCACTAGCGCTAGTGTGCTCATTGAAAATTACAGAACCTTCATATTCTTGTTGCTTTTTGGGCAAACTAATGGAATCTCGTGAAACTGAAACATTATATGAGATGTACTTCGTAGGCTTACACGACCGGAGTCAATGTTGGTAAAATTTGTTCCCGGGCTGTTTGGCCGTGGTACCATTGTCTTCTACAAAAACAGACGTTTCAGTAATGTTATCGACTCCCATCATCAGTTATCCCATCATCGGCTTACGCTAACGTAAGGTGGTAGACGTTAGTGATCACAGTCGATGGCACCGCTGAAACGTCTGTTTCTGTAGAAAACAATGGACCACGGCCAAACAGCACGGGAACTAATTTTAACATTATGTGAGATGTTACAACACACGTAATTCAAACTGACGTAATTTGACTGCTGTTGCGGAATATAGGCGTCTATCCAAAATGTGTCTTCGCTTTTTATAAAATTTTACTAGTACAATCGATCAAATACATATAACATTTATACACGTTTTAAGAAGAATGTTCATGAAATAATATAGTATTAACATAAGGATAAGTGACGTTAACCAGCTAATTGAATTGAATTTAATATTTTTTAATCCTGTAAAACGGGGAAATATTTTTGTTTGTCAAAAACTCAAGCATACAAAGTAGTAAACGAGAAAGCTTTTTTTTTATTTTCCGATCAGGTAAAATCTTCCACCGTGAAAGTTGCGGAGAACAGTCCTGATTTTATTTTTATTTGGGATTTTAAATTTAAGGCTTACTAACTTAAGAGGTAACAGTTGTTTTTCTGACGTTTAATTTTCTGCGGATTCCGTGTTGTATGCAGACAACGTAGCAAAACCCGAAAAGACTGTATACTGTACCGTATTCAACTATTATAAATTTTGTATCAAAGAATTGAAAGTAACCATATATTCCAACAAACTACAAGTTTATAAGTATACTCAGGTCAAGTTTTGAAACACTGAATTACTCATAGAACTACGCTGACAAAAACATATAAATAAGTATTTTTTTTGTAGTTGCACAATTACCTGCAAAAACTTGATACATTGGTAATCACCTTTGAAATATTAGTGCGATGTAACTGTCTACTGTACGGACCCAGCACATACACAGTTTCCTGAGAGTAAAGGACATTACTTGACATACGCTGATAAGTAGAATTACTCATTACGTTGTATTACTTATTATTTTATTCTGATATTTTCATTAATTGTTTCATGTGTATAAAAACTTAGGCATACCTTAGCTTATACAGATATCGTTAAATTGTCGAATACTTTTCTTTATTCGTTCATAATTCATAAAATTATTATCTTATACATCTGTGCTGTAAAAAAATGATTGTAATATATTATAAATAATTACTATGGATATAACTTTTGAAATAAAATAAGAATAAGCCGTTCATCAATCACAGGGGATTACTATTAACGATAGAATTATTTACATGTGCAAACTTGCCTGTAGCTAGATAACAGATATCATTTTCTTAAAATCTGGGAAACTTTTTTATGTAACAAAAACACTCTACCCAAGTCATTTTCTTTAATATCACAAACTTTTAAACTCCACACATCTTTCTGTCTTTTTAATGATACTTTACACAAAACTAAAGAGGCCATCTTTTTCATATCGTTCCTTTTCTTCATCCTGATTAAACCACAGGTTATTGTCTGCTTCTCTGTTTCCTCATTTAAACTTTCAATGCCATTCTTGTTCCCACAGCTTTTCAACAGTTCCTTCGTTTTCTAAAGCTTCAGCTATGTCTTTGGACGTGTTATCAACAACTTCCTCATAGACGATTTTCGTAATTTATTTAATAGCTTCTGTTGCCAGCTTTGTAATTTCGGTTACCTACTGTTTACTATACCGTGTAACGTATCAACTCAACACAGTTAAAATGACAGTCACAAAAGTGTAATATAATAACTTTCTGTCCACATTCCTTAGCCACTTCTTTAACTCGGTAGGTTGGAAAATACGTAGAGAAATAAACTCCATTACCTCTGTCTTTTCGTGTCGTCGTTAATCAAAACATTATGCTTTCGAAATCTGAACCAACTCTCCTCCTCTGATTATATAGTCAGATCCTTATACAGAATTGTGGAGTGGTACCGATGCATCTCCATGAATGACCGAAGGTTTCTCAGAATTTTTAACCAAAGATAAATTAAACCAATTATAGAACAAATTGTAATTTATTTCATCGTAATATTCATTTGTTTGTTTTACCAAAAACAAAGGAAGGCAACTGGGCATAAACCATTTGGAGCTGCTAGTATGAAATAAGATAATTCTGGCTTCTTTTCCAACTGCTACTCCCATGGTCCTTTCTTTTATATCATCTGTATATCCTTTTGCAACAGATGATACATTTGTATATATCAGACGATCTCTTCGGAATTTTTATTTCTTACTGCGTTAAAAACCTGCAACGCTTTATAGTATTATTTTTGTTCTCCAACAACAGTTCTCCACTGGTTCCTTTGTGTATAAAGTCGACCCGTTTTAAACTAACAGAATTGATAGTATTGTTACGACGATCTCCGTGATTGTCGTATGGTACAGTGGAAAACAAAATACAAACCACCAATGAAATCACTAATCTCCAGGATTAATTAATCACAAATACAGTTTATAATCAACTTGTACAATAATCCGATTAAAATTTGTCCACATGCTATAATAATGTCAACTAATAGAGTCCCGCACAACAATAACACTTCGTCACAATACTTGTAACTTCACTTGAATAAATCGCCACTTAAACTGAAACTAAGCGTCGCGGAATGTTTATTTTTACCCGCCGCTGAGATTCCAGAATAACCCATAATACGCGTCAACACTACTCGAAAACCTTAGAGCGTAATTGTTTGCGGCCTTGAACACAGTGCGCTGACCGGTATGGTCTGGAATAGCCTCGTTGACCCGTGTTAAGTTCCTGTACTCAAAAATATATTAACGTTAAAATTCTAGCCTTAGCACCCTCTACCCTGTCTTATAAGAATACTGTTGCGACATTACAGAACAGTCTACGTGTTTATCGAATGTTTCAGTGGAATCCGGCTGTAATGTGTGTGCGAACGCGATTCTCAACACGTTAGCTAGACTGTATCAGAAGCCGCGCGCACTGTGTCAAGGCCGCAATGAATCACGCTCTAATGTTTTCCATTATTGTTAATGCGCATTATGAAATATTCTGGTATTTTTCGGCGGTGTATACATACAAGTACTCAGCGACGTTCATTTCAGTTTGAGTTGCGATTTATTGGAATGCGGTTCATAGTATTTTAGTTCAGTTATTGTCGGGCGATTACTCTGTGCGTTCAAGCGGTTATTAGTGAAAAGTAATTATTGTGGCGAGGTGTTATGTGTTTTATAATCGTGCAGGACAATTGTAATATAATTGTGTTTTATATTAGTTGACATTATTATAGCGTGTGAACAATTTTTATTTGATTTGTTGTAAGAGACTATCTTGTTGACTACAAACTGTTTAATTGTGATAATTAAAACTGGTGATTAGTGACTTAATTGGTGTCTTGTATTTTGTTTTCCACTGTACCATACGACGATCAGTAGACCATCGTAACAATACCATAGCTTGGCTTGCTGCTGTACGACATTAGCTCCTTTTTGTGGTACCTTCAAATTCTCTTTTGTTACAGGTCACAGCCGTGTGCATAAGATAGTCACACAATATCGGCTCTTTTTCTTGTAAACTTTAAGGATAAATATAACTTAACTTTACTGACTCCAATAATTGTGAGCGAGATAGGTACTAGGATGTAGCACTAACGGTTCGTAGCGCACACTGTATTTCACAAGCAGCTACTACTGGAATCTCAAAAGGCCTAACCAAACAATTGTTTTATTCATATTTTATGTCGAATCTCTAAGTCGGATATAGGAAAAGCGTAATAGCTGAGGAATGGAAAGCGATGCGAGATGTTTGCAAGTATTTCGACAAATTATAAACTAACCGGTGCTTTCAGTGAGCTGGGCAAATTAACTAGACAAAACGAAACGCTGCGAACGTTGTGTTATGCGAAATAAACGCGCCGGCATTTTCTTGATTACATTGCACGCTTGGGAACGTTACGGAGCTTTTGGTATATTGCACCGCTTCTCATATTTGCAACACGACGTTCAGAATAAAATTCCCGTTCTTGAAGAATATTAGCGCTGGGCGTAAGCAAACTACTCGCGAGCGTTTGGCAAACTACTCCCTTTCCAACTGTGGTAGTGGTTGGGATTCATTTTATACTTGTGGTTGGTAATTTTCGATACCCAGAGAAACCACTAAAATTATAAAAGTAAAACATTACGCTAGTTGATATAATTAAATTGAATGTTTTCCTAGTATTCTGTGAAAAACAAAATTTTTATTTTAAAGACTGACTACTTTCTTATAACATTTTTTATACAAAATATGGGTATGGAGAACATGACTTCCATGTTCTACGATTTATATTTAAAATCATTTTCGAAATGAAATATTTCCATAGAAACTACTTCATTCTACTTCTTTCTTCGGCCTTAACCAAAGTACTGGTAGTACTAGTAGTACTAGTAGTAGTAGTAGTGGTAGTAGTAGTAGTAGTAGTAGTAGTAGTAGTAGTAGTAGTAGTAGTAGTAGTAGTAGTAGTAGTAGTAGTAGTAGTAGTAGTAGTAGTAATAGTAGTAACTGAATGACAGATGTTCTCTACCTTGGAATGTGAATTTTTTTTATGTATCTCATTTCGTGAGAGACTTTAATAATTTGGTCTATGAGATACAGTATGATTATAGATAGGAATAAATTGAATAGAATAGTATTTACCCTTCTATATGAGGTGATGATCACTTGTCAATTTAAGTTTTGAAACCGATTTTAAGTTTAAAAACTCGTAAGGATGAGTACCTTGACAGGTCGGAAGGGTCTAACGTAGAGATATAAGAACAGTAGCGGTGAGAGGAGGGAGAAGGAGTGCAATTGGATGTGATGAGATTATTGGATGGTTCGCGTTTCTTTTGTATTCTGTAAGTCGGATACAGAAAAAGCGTAATATCTGAGAAATGGAAAGCGAAGCGAGATGTTTGCAAGTATTCCGACAAATTGTAAATTAACCGGTGCTTTCAGTGAGCCGGGCAAATTAACTAGACAAAACGAAACGCTGCGAACGTTGTGTTATGCGAAATAAACGGCCGAAATAAAATAAAGGCCGGAGCGAAAGCTTCAGCCTTTGTGCACGGCATTGTTTCCACGGCCGATTAGTGTTTTGTAGGAACTGATATTGTGACGTCAGACTTCTACAAATTCGTCAAAATTTCGTTACCATAAGGAGCATTACACAATAAGTTCAATGTTACGACAGTATTGTTTCATTTGATTGTTAAAGTACAACTAAGTTATAAAGTTAATACTTTTTTTTAGTTTAATTCTGCTCTAAATAAACTCCAAAATATATGACTCATATTGTTACTGTAACAAGTCTAGTCTCTACCTATTATGTGTTTCTAATTTGAAAATCGACTGTCTTCAAATTTTCTGCATTGCTTGTCTTGAAGCCTCCTTTGCATTTTAGATTACTTCTGTTTAATCTGCCAGCTCTTTCTTACCACCTTCGCGAGATAAAATCAAATAAACTTGTAGTATCATTCAAGCCGTGTTTACCGATATAAATCATGCAGTAAACTTGCAAACGAAATAAATTTAACTTTTATGCAGCAAAAAACGTGTAGCATTCATAAATTTTCTGTTCGTATGAACATAAAAACAATTACTGTTCTTAAGCAACTTAATTTATTTTTGAAAGAACAGTTACAAACACAGAAGCATTCAAAGTCAGAAGAACGTTCATCATTACAACTAGAACCTGTAATTTCTCAAAGGAAAATTGTGTTAGAAGCGGGAACAAGAAGCGCATTAATAATTTTGATTAAAATAAAACAGCAAAGGAAGAGAAGAGAAAACTCAGCGCTAGCTATAGGAATTGCATAAAACATGAAGGAGCGCGTTCACGGTAAGTAATATGTTTTTAATACTCAGAACTCATTCGACATTCAGGGAGGTGCATCTAAGAAATTATACTAAGAAAAAAATCATGTAAATACACTGCACGACACGCCTGCTCGAAACAAGCTTAGGAATTCTGTATGATGGGGCGAGTTGTGATTTTCTTTAATGCGTTGACATCTTGCACATTTCCAATAAACATCTGTGAATAGATTTACAAGAAATAAGGCGAACTTTTTTTATCGGCCATCTAAGGAGCACATGCCAATTTCAATTCTTTACTGTCTATTCTTTTCTTTTTCTCCAATATTCTTTCATCTTTTCACTATGTCTCTTCTTCCTGTCTTCAGCCCACTTTGGACAAGCGTTTTTCTCTCTCCTACGTTGGACTCCTTCCATTTTTAACACTTTTGCCCGAAAAACTTCTCTTTCAATTGCTTCTTCTGCGTGTATTTTATTTTTTTTAAATCCTTTTGGACTTCTTTAATCCAGCTTGATGTTGACTTCTTTCTCCACAGATATTTGAAGATTTGCTTTGTCAACCTATTGTCGTCCATTTTATATAAATGTCCAAAAAATAATAGTAATCTTTTTCTCATTGTTTCTGTTATATTTTCTATACTTTGATATATTTCATCATTACTTCTTAATTTCCAACCTTCTGAAGTTTTTCCTAATAATTCGTCTTCCTAATATTTCTAGTTTGTCTAAATTATAATTCAATGCTAGACATTCACTTGCATATAGGCATTCTGGCTTCACTACTGTATTGTAATGCCTTATTTTTGCACTTTTAGATATGCATTTTTTATTGTAAATATCTTTAGTTCATATGCCCTTATGAACCCTCTTAAGTTATACCATCCTATGAATACTTTCTTCTATAACAGATTTTTCTAAGTCATACTCTCGAATTATTTCTCCTAGATACTTAAAATTTTCAACCCTCTCTATTCGACCAATATCTGTTACCAGGAATGTGGGCGCATTTTTAATGTTCGTGAGAAATTTGGTTTTTCTGCAGAAATTCTTAAGCCTGTTCTACTGGCTATGTCCTCTAACAATTTTAGATTCATTTTTCACAAGTATCCAAGTAACTTGAAATTATATTCAAAAACTTACGTTAATAGCTCCGTCAGTGACTTACTTTTTTGTCGGTACGACGCGTTTCAAGACGTATGTCTCATCATCAGGTGTTTCACTCGATAGGAGAGGTCGTCAATACATTAAAATAAAATAAATAAACGAACACATAAAAACACAAACGTGAACGGAACATATACGGCTGGTGCGCACCGCGTTGAGTGCGGGCTCGACTTCAACGCGGTGCGCACCGGCCGTATATGTTCCGTTCACGTTTGTGTTTTTATGTGCTCGTTTATTTATTTTATTTTAATGTATTGACGACCTCTCCTATCGAGTGAAACACCTGATGATGAGACATACGTCTTGAAACGCGTCGTAACGACAAAAAAGTAAGTCACTGACGGAACTATTAACGTAAGTTTCCTCTAAAAAATTAACTTGTGTTACTGCAGATGTAAGATGTTCAGACAGTATAGCAAAGTCATCTGCGAATGCTAAACAGTTTATTTCAATACGTTTGTTCCTTCTTCCCAACATGATTGGTGATATTTTGCATTCCTTTAACTTTTCATTCCAAATTCTCACTACGTTCTCCAGTACTCAGTTGAAAAGAATTGTGGATAAACCATCGCCCTGTCTTACACCTGTATTTATCTTGAACGGTTGAAATATTTCTCACAGGCAAATTTTCTTGATGTACAGTTTTATTTTACTTTCAGTGTTTACGCAGTTACCTTCACATTTTCCCAATTATTTTAATATCTGATTTTGCAGTAAACTAGTGACTATGCTGAAAGCAGTGGCCGAAAATCTGGTAGCTAATCTAATCTATCTGTACGATAAGAAACTTTTACAGACGTAATTAGGGATTTTGTTAATACAGACCAACACTTCTGAGCTTTCGTTTATTCTCGTAAGCTGGCTATTGTAACACTGGTCAATTGATTTTTAATTTTAGATAATAGTTACAGTGTATTTGTATTTATTACCATAACAATTCATAATGTAATCTTCTTCTTCTTCTTCGGCGGCGCGACAACCCATTACTGAGTCAAGGCCTCCGCCATTGTCCCGGTCGAATGAAGCTGCTCTCCAGTTCCGGTTCCCGAGGATATGTAGCGCATCATAGTTCACACTGTCTTGGCAACGTAGTTTGGGTCTGCTAACTCTCCTGGTGCCATAGATCTGTTCTGTGAGTGCCTCATATTGTAATAAAATATAATATAATATAATGCAAAGTAATGAAAGCCAATATAAGATATTAAGGTAAATTTGAAAGTCTATTCAAGTTCGTTTGCACAATAAAATATTAAATTCCAAATGAGTCGTACACAACAATTCAAAATTAAATGTAAAGTTTTAAGTGTTTCACAATATTTATCGTAAAAGGTGAACAATAGTAAATCATTAACGGTTGAAAAACAAAGACCCGAATAAAAAGAGAAGTCACTAGACAAAGCGCCTATTACTTCCCATACCTTAGAACAAAATAAACAAATATAATAATAGAGATAACAGCATTTATGCCCTATTTACATTAAATAAGATTAAAATTTTACCGTTAAAACAAGTATCCTCAGCTGTTACGTAATAAATTATCTTGGGAATTTAATTTTACGAGTAAGCATCATGGGGGTATACTATTTAAAACGTAGTGCTCCGCAGGAATGTATTCCATTCCGTGGGCAAGTAAGGAAACGACAAGCAAACAAACGTTAAGTGTAACGAGCAAAAACTGCGAATTGTTAAGAATTGAAAAAATTAATAGCACTAAACAGATGGATTGTATATGCGGATGCAAAATAATTAATAGCACTAAACAGATGGATTGTATATGTGGATGTAAAATAATTAATAGCACTAAACAAATGGATTGTATATGTGGATGTACTATAATTAATAGCACTAAACAGATGGATTGTATATGCGGATGCAATATAATTAATAGCACTAAACAGATGGATTGTATATGTGGATGCAAAATAATTAATAGCACTAAACAGATGGATTGTATATGTGGATGTAAAATAATTAATAGCACTAAACAGATGGATTGTTTCTGTGGATGTAAAATAATTAATAGCAGTAAACAGATGGGTTGTATATGTGAATGCAAAACAATTAATAGCACTATACAGATGGATTATATATGTGGATGCAAAATATTTAAAGCACTAAACAGATGGATTGTATATGTGGATGTAAAATAATTAATAGCACTAAACAGATGGATTGTACATGTGAATGCAAAATAATTAATAGCACTAAACAGATGGATTGTATATGTAGATGTAAAATAATTAATAGCACTAAACAGATGGATTGTTTATGTGGATGTAAAATAATTAATAGCAGTAAACAGATGGGTTGTATATGTGGATGCAAAACAATTAATAGCACTATACAGATGGATTATATATGTTGATGCAAAATATTTAAAGCACTAAACAGATGGATTGTATATGTGGATGTAAAATAATTAATAGCACTAAACAGATGGATTGTATATGTGGATGTAAAATAATTAATAGCAGTAAACAGATGGATTGTATATGTGGATGCAAAATAATTAATAGCACTATACAGATGGATTGTATATGTGGATGTACAATAATTTTTTGTTGATACCGGTCGTTGACAGTAGTAATCAGTAGCAAGAGAGGTTTGGAAAGAGGCAGATTCTCATGGCAACTTCACCATAAAGAGTGGTTTGAATTAGATTTTGGGTATTGTGACATGTGGCAGTGGTTGGGATTCATTTTATAGCTGTGGTTGGTAATTTTCGATAGCCAGAGAAACCACTAAAATTATAAAAACAAAACGTCACGCTAGTTGATATAATTATGTTGATTGTTTTCCTAGTATTCTGTGAAAATAAAAATTTCTATTTTAAAGACTGACTACTTTCTTATTACATTTTTTACACAAAATATCAGTATGGAGAACCATACATGACTTCCATGTTCTAAGATTTATATTTAAAATCATTTTCGAAATGAAATATTTCCATAGAAACTACTTCTTTCTTCGGTCTTAACCAAAGTAGTGGTGGTAGTAGTAGTAGTAGTAGTAGTAGTAGTAGTAGTAATAGTAGAAGCAGCAGCAGCAGCAGAAGCAGCAGCAGCAGCAGCAGTAGTAGTAGTAGTAGTAGTAGTAGTAGTAGTAGTAGTAGTAGTAGTAGTAGAAGCAGCAGCAGCAGCAGCAGAAGCAGCAGCAGCGGTAGTAGTAGTAGTAGTAGTAGTAGTAGTAGTAGTAGTAGTAGTAGTAATAGTAGTAGTAGTAGTAGTAGTAGTAGTAGTAGTAGTAGTAGTAGTAGTAGTAGTAGTTGTAGTAGTAGTAACTGAATGACAGATGTTGTCTATCTTGGAATGTGAATCTTTTTGATGTATCTCATTTCGTGAGACTTTAATAAATTGGTCTATGAGATACAGTATGATTACAGTTAGGAATAAATTGAATAGAATAGTATTTATCTTTCTATATGAGGTTATATCCACTTGTCAATTTAAGTTTTGAAACCGATTTTAAGTTTAACACTCGTAATGATGAATACCTTGACAGGTCGGAAGGGTCTAACGTAGATATATAAGAACAGTAGCGATGAGAGGAGGGAGAAGGGGTGCAACTGGATGTGATGAGATTATTGGATGGTTCGCGTTTCTTTTGTATTCTGTTAGTCGGATACAGAAAAAGCGAGATGTTTGCTGAGAAATGGAAAGCGAAGCGAGATGTTTGCAAGTATTCCGACAAATTTTAAATTAACCGATGCTTTCTGTAAACCGGGCAAATTAACTAGACAAAACGAAATGCTGCGAACGTTGTGTTATGCGAAATAAACGCGCCGGTATTTTCTTGATTACATTGCACGCTTGGGAACGTTACGGAACTTTTGATATATTGCACCGTTTCTCATATTTGCAACACGACGTTCAGAATAAAATTCCCGTTCTTGAAGAATATTAGCGCTGAGCGTAAGCAAACTACTTGTACGCGAGCGAGCGCTTCAGCCTTTGTACACGGCATTGTTTCCGCGGCCGACTTGTGTTTTGTAGGAACTGATATTTTGGCGTCAGACTTCTACAAATTCGTCAAAATTTCGTTACCATAAGGAGCATTACACAATATATTCAAAGTTAAGATAATACAGTTTCATTTGATTGTTAAAGAACAACTGCGTTACAAACTTAATAGTTTTTTAGTTCAATTCTGCTCTAAATAAACTCCAAAATATATGACTTCTATTGTCACTGTAACAAGTGTATGGGCACTATTTTAAATAATTGTGTGCATCTACTCGATTTCATGGTAAATGGAACTTGTGTTGATTTCTCAATGTAGGCTTTCATTTTTCATAGTTTGGGCCAACCCTGAAGAGAGCTAATTCTGGAGGTGATTTTACAGGATGGTATATTTGGATTTGTTATTGACAATACGTTTGCTGTGTGGTTCGCTAATGTGTCTATTTTAGTGTGATCTGGCACCGCAGAGTGTCGGAAGAAAATGGGAAGTAGAAGAGAAGTCTGTGTAAATTACCTTGTGGTAGACCTGGCTTTACGGAAAAATAACAAGTATACGTACTCGTTTTCTTCGCTAATGGCGCTCAGTTATGCAGGATTAAGTAGGAGATATTTTTGGCTTGACATACGCATTTTCTACTTGTGTATTTTCCAAGAAAATTACTTTAACATATGCCTACTAGCCCCGAAATATGGAGTATATCTGACATTATGCTAATATAATAAAGGGTACTATACTTTTATATTAACCAAAAGATCGTTAGCGTATGAAATGTATGTTATCGCATTTTACTAACTGACGCTTTTCCTGTGGCCTCTAAGATCACTGCTTTCATTGCTTACAGCCGTAGCATATTATTGTATCAATTGCATACACAGATGTCAGTGTATAAGACATTCCAAGAAATCTGTACTATCACTTGTAGCGGAAGGTTTTGGAAATGTTTGGCATGTGCCTATAAAAATATAATACCTGAAAATAAATATTTTATTTTATTTCACAATGACTGGTGTAAACTGAATCAAACATTGAAAAATTTAAATCAATGTGGACTCACTCACGGTCCGCATGCGATTGCCAGATTTAGTGACCCAATATGAAACGTTAAGATTCGAAGATTTTCTCACCTTCTTTTCTTCTTCTTCTTCTTCTTCTTCTTTCAAGCATCAGGGTTACGTCCCTGGCCGTTGTACAACGTTCTTCATCACCACCAGAGAGAGAAATCAACCATTTACTAACCATGTGCGGGAGAGATTTTGTGTGTGTGTGTGTGTATGTGTGTGTGTGTGTGTGTGTGTGTGCGCACGTTTGTTAGTTGTCTAGCCTATGCATGCCAGACAATACCGCTGTATTATTTGTCCCTAGCGGCAGGTATGGCCAGGCAGACCGAGTCGTGACCTTGACTCGATCCCACAACCACAGCACATCCGTTGAGATAGTGAGTCTCGAACGTTACCACTGAGCCAACCCGTTGCACACGTTTCCATAAATACGTTAACAAACTGCGCGTATAATAACGTCTGCAGCAAAAAATTCAACTGCTTACGTCAAGTATTTATACATAACACCTAAAGTAAAAAATATTTAAACAAGAAGGAGTCAACTCCAATTTTTGTGTAATGTCTCTATCTTTACTGCTTGCTAGGCTTATCCCAAGTTTTTTTAATAAGCCGTGTACTTGTATGAGCCCTGCATCTCTCTCCTATGGCACTACAGCCCTTGTTGGGCCCTGGCCTCCTTCAGTTTTTCCCTCCATTCTCTTCTGTCGGTTGCCATCCTCCTCCAGTACGCACTTTCCGTATTTCTTTCGCATCCTCATCCACCGCGTCTTCCCATCTTCTCCTCGGTCTTCCCACTGGTCTTTTTCCGTGGATTCTGGTTTTAAATAGTTTTCGTGGTATTCTGTCTTCCCCCATCCTAGCTATATGACCAGCCCACTTTAGATGCTGTAGTTTCATGTATTGTGTTAGCGGTGGTTCTTTATACATTTGATACAGTTCAAAGTTATATCTTATTCTCCGGCCGTGTAGGCCTATGTCATTAACTGGTCCCAGGATTCTTCGTAATATTTTCCTTTCAAAGATATCGAGATGCGCCCTGCATAGTCGTGCTCAGTATTCGGAATATTCGCTTATATGTTTCACTTGGGAAATAAACGTGTAATTTTCTTAGAAGCATCATATTCATTTTATAATTATTACAGAGTGCAATGTGTTTAGAATATGTTCAGTTATCAGACGAAATCTCAGAACTAAAATTCGTATCATAGACTACGTTAAGACAGAGTCAAATAAGGAAAGAAACATATGGAGAGGCGAAGGGGGAGAGAAAGAGTGGGAGAGAGGGAGAGAGACAGGCAGACAGCCTAATCTCTAACTTCGAACAATTTTGTAGGTCATGAATATACAAGGATGAAAACAAGGAACGAATCAAGTGCGTTTTCATATACCGACAAAATTTTTTGTAATTTTGTACTGGCCCGTACAAAAGCTACCTGTGTTTCGGCACATTTGATAGCAAAAGCTTTGCACAATGGAATTTAGAAGCAAATTGCTACATCCCCCAATTGAAAACAGACGCCGTAGCGGTTAATATTTAAAATAGGTACACAATGCTTTGTCCACTCTCAATGCTGTGCGTTTTGTATCCTAAAACCGTAAACTTAATTATTCAGTGTTTAAGCAAAACTGTGGTTTGCACGAATGGCCGCAATGCATTGTCAGCCGCAGGCGGAATACTGTAAATCATTTGTTATTCATAATATGATCAAAATCTGGTTGTGTAGTTTTTACTAAAACAAAACCTCAGATTGTTTTACACTGAGTTTTACATCTCTGAGTTACAAATTAACTCAGACGATTAGTTAATAATAAAGTAGCAAATGTTATAATAATATTGACATAACTAGTATATGTTTTAGTAACATGATTTTTAATGAAGACAGTATAATATTTTAATTTTTATTGCGTCTTCTCGGAAGGATAACCAAGATGATGATACATTGTTAAAGTGGTGTTTTCACGCACGCACACACACACACGCGCACACACACACACCCATGAATAATTGGATTATGTATGTTATATATTCATACTTATGTGCCAGAAGATCATGATTTAATAATTCTAACATTTTTATAATCTAAGAAATCATCTCCGTCCAATTATTTCGTTTCATTAAAGCTTTTCTACAACTTCCCTTCTACTAAAATCACCACCACTACTTCTACTGCTACTACAACTACCACTACTACTACTCACTACTACTACTACTACTACTACTACTACTACTACTACTACTACTACTACTACTACTACTACTACTACTACTACTACTACTACTACTACTACTACGTCTTGACGTTTCCTTTGGAATAAACTTCTAAGGTCGTATGAAGAATAAATGGCATAGCCTATCAGTAAGTCGTACTTTATTTTTATTTTTATCCAAATTGAAGAAAAATTAAAGTCCGTCTATCCACTGAAATTGTGATGTCATTGGGTTTCTCCATCTTTCAATAAATTTTGATTTTTTAATTTCCCAAAACAGCTTCACGTCGGTACTTGTTATAAGGAACAACACTACAGAGAAGACTGTATATTCACACGTGGGGAAAGTTGGTGTAGAAATTTGGCAACATTGTTATATATTCTCAGACTTTCATTTGCAAGAAGCATAGGACAGAATCTTGTGAAGTGACATTTTCTATATCCATCGTCGTTGGTGTCTTCCTTGAGTAATATAATTTATTATTAGTATTATTTTTTTAATACCTTTGCTACAGTGTGTCTTGTAATGCAACCAACGACGTTGTGTATAAGTAAACACAACGACGTTGTGTTGGATAAGTTCAACATTATGTGCCGGACCATTAGGCGAACTCTTGAGTCAGCAAGTAAAGGAACACGCCTAAAATTCTACAAAGTGATGGCTCTTCCCACACGTCTTTATAGGTCTGAGAATTGGACTTTAACGAAAGGCCAGGCCAGTCGCATCCAAGTGACTGAAATGAGATTTCTCAAGCACGTGGCAGGGTGTACTCTCCATGATCATAGAAGAAACAAAGATATACGGCAGGAACTGAATATTATGAGTATACCAGGCAGCATAGGATCGCCCAGTATCGGCTGAAGTGGTGGGAACATCTTTGCCTAATGGATGACTGCCGCATCCCTAAACAACTATGCAACTATAAGCCGAGGGGACGGAGGGGTGTGGAAGGTCCGAGGAAGGGCTGGACTGACCAGGTATAATCTTTGTCTATTTGAGACCGGAACAAACAAGCCTTAGTTTAATCCTTAAAGATTATTATTAATATTAATATTATTGTTGTTGTTGTTATGCCTATTATTATTAGCATATTGTTATTACCATCATCAACATTACATTCAAATTTTAAGTTCTGTCATTTGGCAAAAACTAATTTATTTTGGCAGACGTTTTAGGCAGTTGCTAAAACAATTATTATATAGTCTTCCGTATCCTGAACACATTTAATCAGAGTAAAAGTTACTAACTGCCAGGAAAGCGAATAAATTAATTAATAATAAATCGTTCTTAAAAATACGACAGACCTACATGCACGTTTACGGTGTTCAACTACATGAGCACTTCGAGTAACGAGATAGAGAGAGGTTTTGGGAGAGGGAGAGGGAGGAGAACAGGTCAACCAAAGTGGTTTACGTTGCTTACCAGTGGTCGTTTGCTCTTCAGTTGCGGTCGACGGTTCAGAAACTAAAGGATCAGCAGTCCGAGCCCCGTGCGCTGCTACCAGCAGTAGCAGCCACACAGTAAGCCTGCGTCTCCTCATTATTTCTGCTAATTGTCACATTACTGAGACCACTTGAATCTGTAACAAACAGAAAGTACATTCATTAACCTATGCCATTAATAATTATATGTTGACGTTGTACACCAAATTTATGCAGCATGTAACGATGTTTACAGTTTTAAATTTGAAAATGTAAGTCAATTTTATTCAGTATTCAAAACAACTAAAAAAAGGGTTTAAAATAGATCAATATAATTCGCTTACTAAAATCAGAAATAAATGTAAAACAAATACTGCAATAATATTGTTTTTAAGAAAGTGACTTTATGAAATGTTTACAATACGTTTCGATTTATAAAAATTATTTATTTTGAGTGTACAATTATTTGTTTTTATTTAATGTTTGTGTATATAAATTAACTATAATTTTGATTAAATTTCTTTTTTGCAAAGACATATTCATAAAGGACAATTTCTGACGCTATTTTATAGCACTTTGGTGTGTGTGTGTGCCCTACTACGTGTGGTAGACCTACAAACTTTTTATACTATTATTATATTTTTCGTTTCCTTTTAAATTCACATCAATATTACCAATAAATATTAAAGAAAAGGAAATTAAATAAAATTATTACTTTTCAGTTGATTCAAAAATTACTATCAGATAAGACAATTATTTTTGTAAAATTATCTGTTATTTTGTTTATATTTCTTTGTCAATTATGTTTTTCTTAATTTATATTTTGTTCACATATAAAGAATAAATCACGTTTATCAATAATCATCTCAAGTGACGGAGTGACGCGTGACCAGGTGCTTATCATGTTGTAACACCCAAGTCTGTTCTTACCACAGGTCTGGCCGCTTCATGTGTACTGTTTTTCCCAAACGCTTTAAAACTTCTCTATAATACTCCTTATTTATTGTCTGACCACGTGGAACGAATTCATGATGAACCAACTCTTTCCAGTCAAAAAACATCACCAACATCACCTTTGTGTTAGACCGACTCATCCGGACCTTTTCCCACCCACTGCGACGACTGTGCCTTCGTTTCTACATCATACATAGACCCACGTCGCGTCTTCTGTTATAATGTTTTAGATGAAGTTTTCATCGGCACTGGCACGGTCAAATAGTTCCTGACTAATGTTAAAGCGATTCTCTTTCTGATCTGCGGACAACAAACGCAGCACGAATTTTGCTAAGATGTTTGCATGTTCAGTTTTCCTGTTAAAATTTCGTGGCATAAACCCACGGTGATACCCAATTTCTCAGCAATCTTATGTACAGTTAAACGACGATCTTCACGTATCATAGTTCAAACTTCATTAAATTTATCTTCACTTATTGACGTTGAATGGCGACCAGGCCTTGGATTTTCATCGGTCGGTGTTCATCCGGCTTAGAAGCCAGTAAACCAGTCGTAGCACTGCGTTCGGCTCATACAATCATCCCCATATGCTTGAAGCATTTCCAACGTTTCTGTAAACGTTTTACCCAGTTTAAAGCAAACTTTTATGCAGACACATTGTTTTTCAAGCTCTTTCATTATCACTACGGGAAAAATTTGCCGGGAGCTTAGAATACGTATTAACTTCAGCTGCTGTAGCGAGAATCACAACTATGGCAGGAAGAAGAAATATTGGATTCGTAATGGTTTTGGAAACAATATTGGATAATGTTTCCGAAAGTTGCCGCTAATCAGCGTTCTTTTCAAAGCACGCTCTTTGCGTATACCGCAGTGGTATTGTAAAAGTTTGGTATTTTTTTAACACACCTCGTAAGTAATAGTGTTTTTATTAGTATAAGTAAAATTTATAAGCATTTACTGTACTCATAAAATCGCCATATCACCTTCGTCCCGTAATTGTTTTTCATCAGATTACTAGTTCATTATTTTACAGAGAAATCAGAACAGTACCCGAAAATCGGCACACACGGTAGTTAACACTCAATAGTTGGTAAGACATCACGTCGAAAATCTGGACTACCCCTGCAAAATCATAGTGTACGGCCACATAAAACATATGTTTTGTGTTTCCTGTTTTACAGCTGTTTGTTAGTTGTAAAATGGCTGATGGTTTGCGGTTAGTTACAGCAAATTACCATCAACAAATTACCACGTTCGAATTAAATTAATTCTAATAAATTTATCGTAAATAACTTGTGACATTTTAGTGGCCAGACTAATGAAAATCTACTTATACGGACACACATTTTGAACCCCTTAGTCACCACAGAAACAAAGCAACTTAGAAAAGTACGGCTTCTTCAAACTGAAGCTAAATTTTCAAATTTCAATATTCAGATTTTCAATGTCCAATAATTAGTAGGCCTACGATTAAACATTTATGTTATTATAGTGATAAATGATAAGAACATCAGGCACAGGAACGGATAGAGTTATGACAGTTGAGGTGGACAAAATAATTCACCTTTATCCATCTCTCCGCCAACATCAAAGTTTGACAAAGAAGTACAAGTTCACTCTAAACGCCCATTGTCGTAAATGAAAAATAAATAATGTATCTGCAAGAAGAACAATGGAAACAATCTTTGTGCATTTTTATGTCTCTCTGCTTTTGGTTAGGAGGAAAAGCAAATAAAATCTGAGTACAAAAAAATGTAAAGAAAATCTACACGGACCCACATTTAAGTCACCCTTGGCCATCACAGAAGCAAAGAAACTTGGAAATGTACGGGTTCATTCTTCAAGCTGAAGCTAAATTTCCAAATTTTAAAGTTCAACTTTTCAATGTGCAATCAGTAGGCCTATGATTAAGCATTTATGTTATTATAGTGATAAATGATAAGAAACTGGAACAGGTCTTATTTTTTTAGTTTCTGGATTGCAGTATCAGTTATGGGAGGCGTCACGGTGTAAATTGTAAAGTTAACAAGTTTCAAGATCTCGCTCAGACAATTGGAAATACTCTTCAGGGAAAACACACAGAGCGCCCAGATAAGACGATCCAACGTTATATCGATTTTGACGTTGCTTACTGGTTCAAAAAAGAGGATGATCTGATAAAGAGATTCAAATAGAGTCGGTGAAGCTAGATATGTCACCTTCGAGACGTAACGCGGTGTAGCAGTGGTGACAAAATAAGGATATGGATATAGGGAATGAACTGGGAACGTACCAGGTGATGAGTTAGTAAAGCAGGCAAGAATGTGGAAAAAATGCGGTGGGGATGGAGAGATGAAAATTGTCAAAAGGAAGTTTTCCTTTAGACCCCGAGGTAGGTCAGTCGTTGGTGGCCCTTGGAAATGAATGAGTGGTGGAAATTCTGTGAAACCAGAAGCCTAATCCTGGAAGGCAGAAGAAGAATTGTGCGTTTTAACGTCTCATTAATATTGGCAGTTACTACTGTCGATTTCTTCGATTATTAGTTTTCTTCCACAAAACCAAGTCAGGTGGAGTTAACCATTCTTAAGGAGGTAAGGACGTTTGTATACTTGTCACGTTCGATTTACACTTTTAGGTACCATTTTATGAGCTTCTGTTACAGCTTTCAAAAGAAAAAAAAATTATATTCAGCTGACTTTCATTTATAAGGTAGACAAACTGTTATTTGCGCTTTTCCTTTATGGAAAATTAAAAAATTTGACATTAGTGTATGACAATTTTTTATAAAGTTTGGATATTTTTGGGTGCAATCTAATTTACTTATAAATATCTTCTTCTGATAATTCCTATCCGTTTCGCTTATTGGATATCATACAGACTATTTTAACTTTCTGTACTGCTGCACGGAATAAGTCAGTTGTATTCATGGCAAACCAGGTCCTTAAATTTCTCAGCCATGAGATTCTCGGTCGCCCAACTCCTCTCTTTCCAAGTACTTTTGCCTGTAGTATGGACTGCAATAAATAAAACTCTGTTCATTTCTCATGAGATGTCTCAGATACTGAAGCTTTCTTATCTTCACTGTGTTAATAACTTTCCTTTCACTCTTCATCTTCCTAAGAACTTCAACATTAGTCATATGTGCTGACCATGAAATGCTCAGTATTCTACGGTAAAGCCACAATTCGAAAGATTCCAATTTTTTAGTTGTGGCTTTAGTCAATGTCCAAGATTCTACACCGTAGAAGAGGACCGAAAATATGTAGCAGCGTAAAAGTCTCATCATTGTGTTTATTGTTAAATCGTGACTTTTGAATAAACTGCTTATTCTACTGTACACTGCTCTTGCCTTCTCAATTCTGCTCTTTAACTTTTAAATATACTCAAATTGATTTGGCTACTTTTAACAGCAAGTAATGAAAGTAATGTCTCAAAAATTTAATTCTTATGCCTTGTATAGATTTTGAGAAATTGTTAACGAAAGACGTATAGATGAGTTTTACGGTAATTTGCGAAAACTAAAAATTAACGATATAATGAAAAACGTTATATCGAAATTATGTAACTGTGAAAAACGATAAGTCGGTATAATTGCCGCAGTCAGAAGGTTTGATACAGTCGGATTGCTTGATATAATAATGTGTTTCTAGTGCTGAGCGTACGTACCGACCAGAATGTTCCGCAGTTAGTATAATTTATCAGCTGCCGCTTATCGTTTTCAATGAAGCTGACCCGTCTTGTTGTCGTTATTCTACTGTCGATGTAGGCCTTTCTTTGAGAGACGTATGGTAAACTTGGGTAAACTCGTGATAAAGTATATAAAATACCAATTGTGCCAACCAAATATTTTTAAATCTTTATTTCTCTTTTAACCTTTGGAAAAAATGTTTCCTAAAGACTTTATAGCACTAACATATTTTTGGATAAAATAGCAGATTATATTTATTTTAATTAAATTTTGAAAAAATGTTTTTGCTTGGAAATCTCGTGATATTCCAATTAATATCGTGACAACACTCCGCTAAACTCGTGATATCACAACTTTACCTGGATTGAGGCAATCTAGTGATAAGACCGGATATAATCATAACCGGATCCGAAATTTGTTTCACATTCAGTTTCTTCAAAAGCTAAAATCATGCGGTCAGAATACATGAAAATTAAAAACTCCATTAATATTAAAATCGTACGGAAAAGTACAATCCAGGAAATAAAAACTATCACAAATTTTAGTAGAAAGCAATTTAGAAGATTTATATTTAATGGAAGTCGTTTTCAGAAGTAAATTTCAAAAAGTAAATAAATTTGTACATTACTAGGAAGCAGCTTTACTTGGAAAACAACACAAAACATTTATGAAACTGCGATCCGGAGATAAGCTCCTACAACGTATACGCCGTCCATAACCTATCAAAATATGTACCATCGCATTCAGTATATATTAACAGACAATTTATGACTAAATTTGATGTTAATATAGTGAATTACAATGATGGTAGAATCAAAATGCACGTCCTATTAACAGATACAGACATATAAGAAATATTCTTTACCTTTCACTTCAAACGTTGCAAAACAATAAACACGTGTTGCGCTCAACTGAAGACACTAGGAATTTGTGGGAGCATTGGTTAGCCCGTGACAAGCTTCACAAAATGTATCACGAGTATACCCGAGTTTACTGTTAAGAAATTCTCAATAACGCAACTGTATTGGTTGGGCTAAAAAATTAATTACGACTTACGAAAGGCGCCTCGATAGCCGCATTAAAGTCGCCTTGCTAGCCGGCGTTAAAGTTTAAAGCGATGGCTGTTTTATCTCATTATTTGTCTCCTAAAATTTCTGACGTGTCTACGGTGCGTTATGAAACTGTGCGGTTTTCCAATTTCACAGCGGATTTATAATCCAAGCGTTATGTCTTTGTTAAAGTTTTAACGCTCCAAAGAACGCTAGTTTACAGATGAGTTGCAGAAAAGAGATATTAATGCAAACGAATTAACGCGAATATTCTCATCGTTTCAGAAGACGCCACCGCATTGATAAAAAAAATGGCTTCACCACGCTTGTATTAAAAAACGTTGCTTTTAAATTAATTTTCCTGTTAACTGGTCACCGACATACTGTAAAAAATCCATTAAAATGCGAATATTACAAGAAACAATATTAGATACGATTTTGAGTATTTAATTGGTGCACACATTGGTATTTTGTTTGTATATAAGTGTCCGTAAACACACACACACACACACACACACACAGATTCAGTGTAAAACAGATTATTACTTTCGTGTTTGTTTCTTATGTTCTTCTTATTTACGCTCAATTGATTTAATCTATTCTGTTCTGTGATCTGAACACAATACAGTGCCGTACACTGAATTGCTTGACTAATCATGTTATTTGAATTAGCAGTGTCTGTAACTCCAACTTCGTCGTGCTTGTTTGCTAAACTGCTAAATGTCATGTTCTGGACAAGGCCTTTCAGTGTTTCCACCGATTTCAAGCCCTAAATCACGTCCGTCGTCGTGACCCGGGTCGTGATTTAGGACTTGAAAATGGTGGAAACACTGAAAGGCCTCGTCCAGAACATGACATTTAGCAGTTTAGCAAATAAGCACGACGAAGTTGGTGAATTGCTTAATCTGGTAAAGATTTCACATTCTACAAACTGTTATGAATGTACGTTGGTAAACAAGTTTATATTTGCGGCAATCTGAGCCCAAATATTAGACCAAACAAGCGATAATATGTATACATTGATGACACGTTGGAAGTTGTTCTTGAGCGACAACGTATATTTGTGTTAGTTTGTCTGCACCCGATCGACCGTCAAGGTGTTTTTTTTACCCTTTGTCACTTGCATGATTAGGGTATTAGCTATATGTAAGCTATAGTACTCACGGACAGAGTTAATCTGTTTCGGAAAATATTTACGATTCATTAAAATGCGCAGTCTCACAAATGCTTGTGTGTACACAGAGAAATAAAGGGACAGAGGCAAGCTTGTGAGAGGGGAACAGACACTAGGACATTAAGATTTCATCCATACACTGTCATTAATTCGTTTGTCAGATGTAAAAAATCTTTAAGAAATTCAATATGCTACATTGAACAATGAACAAACATTTATAAAAGTCGCTGAAAAATAAGCCCACTGGTTGCTATAAAACGAGTCGCTAGGCGCCAAATAATTCTCTCTTTGCTCTCTCCGTGATATATAGATCAACTAATAAATCAGGTCAACTATTATGTAAAAATGAAGTCCAGATGTAAAAAATTATGTATGTAAAAAATTTTAAATATTTTTGCAGATTAATTAGTTTTTGCTGAATGTCCAAGTGTGTATATTGTTTGCACTAGAAAGTAATGAAATATTTTGCCTAATTGATTACGCACATCGTTATGTGATGAGCTATCAACTACGTGTTATATGATATGGTCCTCACAGTGCACGGCCCTACGGAGTCGTGCTATAAGAACCCCTACACTTACTAGTTTAAAACCATCACAGATTCAAATCAAAAGATCTGGCAGATTTAGTAGATGCCTAGAAAGCAAATGTTCCATATCGTTCTGAAATTACCATTTGTAAAGGGCAAACTCCAGATGATTACAACCAAACACAGTCATGAAATAGTAAGTCACGAAAGTGACTTAATGTAGTAACTACGACAAGAGTTCCTATGAGAGAAGATTCCGCAGAGTTTGGCCCCAACGTTTACAACTCTGCATACACTGTTCTATAAATAGATGTTTCCTTGACAAGACTTAATCAACTATCCCATTTACATAGTACTCTATATGGAAGTAGACTGTAAGTTTTCATTAGTCAATAAAAAAATATCACTAAGGTAATTTTATTTTAGCAGTTTCCTACAAACAAAGACGCTTTATAACATCCGTCATGTGAGAGACTCGATCCGTTCTCATGTTTAAAGTATTACATTTTTACATTTCAGTTTACCGAGAAAAGTATATAAAACCTAATTTGTTCTGCTTAACACTAGGTTACATATTATTTCATGCATCAACTAAAAATATCATGTCAGAGTTCAGAATTTTATAAAATTACATTGCATCACGTTAATACAGTACACATAACAGGACTATTAATGCAGTAGGTGAGACCATGTCACACGAATAGTATTAAGTAAGAAGAGTAATCACAGTTCTTACGTATTCCAATCGTTTTTAAAATACGATACTTTTATATACAGTCTACGTTTGTACTTATTGACCAAACGTAATATTTTAATTGTTTCTATTATAACTTGTTATAACACTTTTTGATTATTATTTTCACTATTTCGTTATATAATACCTTCAAATTAATACACTGAAAGTAGGTTTATTTTTACCTGACGCACGTTTCACAGAAAATATTCCGTATCTTCAGAGGTTTGTTTGAATTGTAATTGAATGCTTCGCTTACAATACAGCTAACGGATAATCGAATTTCGTTCGATTCTATTTACAATTAGTTTAATGTTTATGTAGTAGCTATTTATTATATATTTAATGTTTAATTTATTGTTATAATAAATCGTCTTGTCTAGTTTTTATTTGTATTTGTTCTTTAATTAGTAGATTACTATTATTGTGTTTGTAAATATTAAGGTTTCTAATAACGAAGCCCCTTGAAAGTACCAGTGATATGCATAAATGAACTGACTGACAAATAATAAAGTTGTTTCGAACAAATACATAAATACGCTTTTTCAAAATTAAATAATACCTTTGCAAAGGGAGCAGTAAACTAAAACACGTAGGGAGCAGTGTTGTCTTGTACAATTTCTCAAAGTGGGCGTTACAACTCCCCTAAAAGCGCTGAAGGGTGGCCCTAGGGGGCCGTCGATGGACCCAGGGCAGACGGGGGAGCAAGTGGGGAACAAGAACGTAATAGCAATTTGGGTCGCCTAAACGTTTTGACTGTATCTTATTGTAACAAAATTTCTCTGTTTTATTATTTATTCCTATTCTTTATATTGGAGCTCCCGTATAGCCTGTATGTATCCTGTAAAGTAGGTTAAACAAAATGTCTTGGATATGTGGACGTAGGATTTCAAAACAAACATTATGCTGCCACTGTCATATCCATCTGTGTTTGTTTTGTTTTAACTCCTGCCTGACTACCTGGGTGGTATAGTATTTCTTACTGGACGTCTTCTTCTCCTGCTTTAGAAGACTCACCTGATTATAATCAATTGTACTTAGATACAATATCTCCACCTAATTCTCGGTTGTTCAATTATACTTAAACGTTATGCTGCCACTGTCATATCCATCTGTGTTTGTTTTGTTTTAACTCCTGCCTGACTACCTGGGTAGTATAGTATTTCTTACTGGATGTCTTCTTCTCCTGCTTTAGAAGACTCTCCTCATTATAATCAATTGTACTTAGATACAATCTCTCCATCTCATTCTCGGTTGTTCTATTATACTTAAACATTTATTATTATCATTATTATTATTATTCCGGCTGTACAATGTTTACACAATTTTCCGGAACCAAAGATTACAGAAGTGATTGAATTCTCATCTTCCACTTCTGCTTGTCTACCCAATTGTCTATCTAAAGTTCTTCAATTTCTCGTTTCCTCCATATAGTCTGAATTTTTTCTATCCAGGTGATACGTGGTCTTCCTCTTTTCCTTTTTCCTGGTTGGGTCCATTCCATGACTCTTCTTGGCAATCTTTCCTGTGCCATTCTTTTCGTGTGTCCATACCATTGTATTTTTTTGTTTGGATAAAATCAACAATTGAATTTTTTACATTAATTCTGACCTTAATCACTTAATTCTAATTTTCTCACGTCTGGATACTCTTGCCGAACGTCTCCAAAAGTTCATGTTTGCTGTCACTAATTTTGTTCTTGTGTGTTTATTAGTAGTCCAAACTTCTGAGTCGTAAGTCGTGATACTTCTAACAATGGATTTAAATATTTTGGTTTTAGTTTCTGCTGTAATTTTCTTATCTCACAGGATTTCATTTAATGTAGATATTGGCCATCTTTCCTAAATTAATTCTCGATTGCATGTACTTAAATATATATCTGGAGGATAATCCCCATCGTTCTTGACTAAGCTGTCGGCGTAGTCGTTCCAGTCTCCTTACTGTCCTTTATCCAGTCCAGAGATCCATTATTTTGCAAATTTCTAGGGTATTTAAATTTGTTATTTTGTCTCGCCACGTTTTACATATTATTCTACTTCAACGTCTTCATTTCAGCGATTTTGTTTGTCTTCTGGCTGTGAAGTTCCTGGTTTTGTTTCTGCTCCATACGTCATTATTAGCCTCACTGTACTTTTATAAATTACTGTTTTCATTTCCAAACTTAAAAATATGTTTTCCAGATAAAATTGCTTACATATCCTGATACCCTGCTTGCTTTTGTGATTTGGCCGGTTATTTATTTTTTGCCATTATAGCATACCTTGTTTTTGTTACCCCCTAGATAATAGACTTCCATTATCTGCCCATACAAACTTCCATCTCACTGGTGCTACAGCGACAGTCATAGTTACAGTTTCAGTTGTAGTTGTCACCTTACTATGTTTAAGTCTTGTAAATTTGTGCATGCCTTCTACTATCTTCGCAAATGTTCTAGCAAAAAGAACGGCATCTTCACAATAGGGTATAATGTTTAAATTAGTGTTACATATTTTATATTTTTAATAATACATTTCCGTCTACTTTTCGACACTAAACGTCTGAAATCGTCCTCAGCATTTGAGAGTCCCTTTCAAAAGGCTAAACAAGGTTCTTTAACCGCCACTCTCTCACATTCTCAGGATGACTACGTATATTTGGGTGTCGGAGGTAGTCAAATATTTCTAAAACTGTTTAGTTTATTGGCAATTTTGAAGATAATTTTTTCAATGCCTCTCGGGAAAACAGTACTCATGTGTTTGGGACAACTTCGATCCTCAGTAATAGAGCCTAAGCTCATTCGTATAATAGAAAAATTTTGTAGAAAAAAACAGATGACTTTTAAAACTCCTCCTATACCAGTCCTAAACTACTGACATTCACAAATCGTGTAGAAGTAGTTTTAATAATCATCTGTCTGTATCTGTATAACTTCTCAACGGTACGAGAGAACTTATTAACGAGAGGTACAGTCGACCCGTATAATCTTGTGGATACCGTTTTTCCCAGAAGAGGCACTGAAAGCACTAAAAATTGTATCTTCGAAAAGGGCTAAATGAAATAAATAGTCTAAAAACACTGGCTTATTGGCTAATTATGAAAGGAAAATGTTTGCAAATAATTATGTGCTGGTTTAAAACATAACTGGCCGCCGCACACAAATTGGTTCACGTGTTTAGCTGCAGTAGGGAACCGTCGTATGAGTAACTATAACGGCACCACTATTGATTTTGCCGTACTGGCGTCTTGGTAGCGGTTTCAAATGTTTATGTCGCCATAAACCAAGTCAAAGTAACCACAACCAGTAAGGGCGGCCAAACTTACACACACACAACACCCGCTTTAAACATGAAAGTGAAGGCAGTGCGTTGATAGAAATTCACAATTTAACCTGATGCAAAATATCAAAAACAAAAGCAAGTAATTAGCGTCAACGTTAAACTTTACAGAAAATGATGTAATGTAAACAATACAAGTGTAGTTGATAATAACAATACACATAAATGTAATGTTAATTTAAATAAATAAGCGAAAATTGTAAACGTAAAGTAAGCTGCATAAAGTAAGCTCACGTCCAAACTTATAACAAAGTGAGTCCTGATTGAAATGCAAGTGTAAAAGAAAACTATATTGTTACGACATTAGAGAACATGCTACTTGTTTCTCGGCTATTGCAGCGGAGCCCGGCTATAATGTGTGTGTGCCTACATATTGCTGCTACTTTGAGGTGAAGGACAATTACGTTGAAAGGTACTTGAAGGATGAAGGTTGAAGGTGCTTCATGAAGGACACCTGTGCATTGTTGGCCGTTTGCAGGTTACCAGTTAATTATCTATACGGTGGTGGGGAAATGAAAACCAGTAGACTATAAAAGGAAAATTGAATTCATTGGCATTGCCAGCCTTCGGTCTGTTCGGAGACTAGTAGAAAATGTTTACACAGGGATACTAATAAATTTAGTGTCAACTAAATTTGAAGTAGTACAACTTGATGAAACAGGTAGTCAGGTACAAAAGTTCCTCAAACTGGCTGGGCGTTATTCTGATCATAGCTTTTATATTTCTGTGCAATGTGAACGTGTAGTTCTCGCATAAGTTATACTGAAGTTCTAAACGACCAACTGCGCACACAGTCTCTTACCCAAAATCTTCTAACTCTTATCTTCCTTTCCTCAAACAAAATCTTCATAAACGCGTAACACAACGCCAACATAAAAGATCATATCCACTTAAAAATTAAAACTCTCCTCTTTTTAGAAGCTTCTACAGCTACTAACGCTGGTCAGCAGTGGTTGATTTCTAAAATTATAGGAGCCGGAACGCGTAAATTCAAAAGCTGTACAGGCACAAATATAGCCTACTTATTTTTTATATTAGAGTATAAGTTTACATCAGGTTATTACAAAGAAGGTCTACATTTTTAAAGGCTTATAAAATATGTAGTATACGTATAAAATTGTATCTAAAAACATAATAAAGTTTACTGATATTTCTAAAGAGGTTCATCGTCAGGTTAGCTGCACGGCAATAGAAAACATGTCACTCACGATGACGTCACACGGGCCTCAATCAAACTCTAAGTGATGGTTGCGGTGGTTCGGACATTTCAAAAAAGTTTCCATAGTTTCATCATTGTGTCGTCATACTGTTTGTTTCTTGACCTTCCCTTACTCTTTGTCCAATGCTGTATTATGACCAGAAATCAGCCATGAATCCACGTACTTTGATGGATCAAATAAACGGAGAGGAGATCCATTAATTTTTACAAATAAGAGGGTGGATACGGTTTTTGCCTTTAGAGATTCTCTTAAAGATGTAATGATTAGATTGTTTTGCAAAAATCTGCGAATGTCATCTTCGAGTGAGCCTTGTTCAAACGTTTTAAAATACGTTGTACTTACAAGATAATTTTAGGTAGAGAAGAACGATAGTAGTTAAGATTAATGCTGGTCTTTGATTTTGACAAATGTTTAGTTTTATAATGGGGCTGGTGAGAGGCACAGTTTAAAAACTAGTAGTAAATTTTTTTTAATAATTAGGTTTTTCTTTTCATATATTTTTTTCGGTAATTTATTTTTGCATCCAAGAGGTTCCGGAACGCCGTTCCGCCGTGCTCCCCCTGAAATAAAGCCCTGCTGGTCAGCGCACCACACAGCCAGTAGATGGCAACGTGTGAATAGTCTGACTGCCCTTCCAAAAGCTGGTGGCCATTTGGGTATTTCGCAGTTTTGTGAATAACTGTGAATGAATGGTATTTGTTCACAGTTACCACCCAAAAGGCAAACCAGTAACTGGTGCTGTGTAAGCTAGGCCTAAGTATAAATGATACGTAAACTCAAATCCAAAATGTATCGACAGATAAACGTAAATTCTTAGTGTAAATGCAAAAATTAATAAAGTCTAATTATAAACGATAAGTGAACATAAAAAAAAATCTTAAGTGCATGTAACAGTAAACATTGTTAAAATTATTGTTATTATTAGCTGGGATGTTAGGCCGTGGTCCGCTGTTATTATAGACAGACGTTTCGGCCCCACCATCGGAGACCACCTTCAGAGTCGGCAAAACGTTTGGCAAGGTATCTGCCCAGTGTCTTTCCGGCACTGAAGATGGTCTCCGATGGTGGGGCCGAAACGTCTGTCTATAATAACAGTGGACCACGGCCTAACAGCCCAGCTAAAAAAAATCAATTGTTTTAACAATGCTGACGCCGGCTGTGAAAACTTCTAGAATTGTATACGCAAACATAATTCCTTAGCGTAAATTAGGATGTCAGATGATATTAACGATGGGGTAAATATAATTAGGATAAAACGTGTATTTTAAAATAAGGCAGAAGAATGAGTTGATACAAAAGCAACCAAAACGCGTATGAGAGTTTGTGTATTATTCATGTTTAATATTAAAACGTTTCTTGGTATTTACACGAACATTCTGCGTTAAAACCGCTGTGTGGTCCTAAGCGAGAACAATAAGAGGCACTGTGCTTTGTGCTGTATTAATTCGGCGGCTAGTAGTCTCTCGTAGGTGTTTGTTCTCTGCACTGTGAAAACAACGTACTTTGCTTTGTTTGTCTTACATGAATGCGCGATACATTAAATACGGCTGTAAAACAATAAAAGTTTTGTTTGTACATTGAATTTTTCTGATAATACGAATTTGTAAAAAAAGAAAAATTAGCGTATGCAGAAAAAGAATATAAAATATAAGAAGGAAGGAAACAGAGGCTAAGAAGAAAGCCGAAAGGAAAGAAGAAGAAAAAAGGAGAAGAAAGCACAGCGAAGAAGAAAAAAACAATAACGGAAAGAAAATTTCTATTGTTTGTTAACTGATAAGTATCCTTCGAGGTTTGTTGACCTGAGAAAATTTTTCATAATACTGTTACATGGATAGAGATTTGTGATCGTTTGAAACAGTAAAAACAATCACAAGGTTATTAGATATTTATTAATTCCAATTAGTTTTATTTCCTTAATACAGTAATTCAGTGTATGTTATGTAGACCCTATAATAACCATTGCTTAACTTTATTGACCTAGAAACTTCGTAGTGCCTTTTAAAGAATTTTATAGGCTTATTACGCATTAGGCATGACTCAACAACAACACGGTAGCAAAACTGTAAACATTGCTAAAGTAATAATACTTTCTTTTTAAAATTTGGCATGTTTGATTTGTTCTTGTCCGTGTTGTGCCCTAGGGTATCCGGGGGATGCCAGTAACTAACCTCCCCTACGAACCCCTGTGGACATATAATGCAGCGGTCTATGTGGCATGGCTATAAGGGCATGTAGATAATTAGTAAGGCCACACACATACAACACACACACACACACACACACACACACACACACACACACACACACACACACACACACACACACACACACACACACACACCATTACGGAACAGAGATTGCTCGAGAGGTGGACTTTATTTGAATGATCTCGCCTAGACTTATATGCAAACAAACAAACATGGCTACCAGTTCTTGAGGCCGGCGAAGGACGTCCTTGACCCGCTGTCGTCGTATGGAGTGTGCGGAGTTCGGCCAGAGGTGTACATTGGAACCACGAAGCGCAGCGTCCGCACACGCGTGGGTGAACATAGCCGTTACTGTAGACTGCGACAGCCAAACACGCGCGTCTTGATTCAGAAGCATTCTGCGACCGCTATGAATTTGCGGGGCGAAAGCATTTCTCTGCCAAAGTACTTTATGGCAGAGCGCGATGAGAGCCTCACACACACCTTTATTCCGATTGGCTGGAGGTGCAATTTTTACCTGTACGTGGGACTTAATGAATTTGTAAGTACAGGTAGCATCGCGGGACATCTTTAGCCCTCACGACATTCTGTGGGCCTGACGTACGCCCCGCGTTAGGTTGACTCGATGGCAGCCAGTGGTGCTGCTGAAACGTTTGCTTTTAATGAAAACCTTGGACCACGGCTAAACAGCCCGGCAGATAGTTTAAGTTCAACTGACACCGGCCGTGAAAGCCTTCGAACAAAATTATGGTCTAAACGCCTTTAGATTATTGAAGCGTGGCGTTCCTTCTTTGTTTGTTAGACATCTAGGTGTTTGGACAGTGTTTTAGAACGTTGTAGTTTTTGTAATCTATTATTTTTCCTGCGAGTTTAGAGGTAAATAGACTTTTTTATGTTGACTCGAAACCCGCATCAGTATTAGCGTAGTCTGTGTCGTTTCCCTCGAATCTATGTTCCGTTATACTGTGTTTGGAAAAACTGGATATTTGTTGGAGCGAGGCATAGTGTAATCCGAGCTGGTATTGTTCTGCCTAACAAGCCCCAGCAGTTTGCACTGCTTTGCTTTATGTCCAATTAGCCAACGAAGACAATGACTGACACTGTTGTTGTCTGCCTGCTCTGTTTGTTTTGTTTTGACAGCACAATTTTTTGTGATCGTACAATGGCTGTTTTCTTTGACGTGTCGCTTCTCTTTCTTGGCCCTGCTTACCATGTACTACGCGTACGTTCTCATCTCATCGTTTAGGCACGTAGTGGAAATAACACCTTTGCGTTATTTCGGTTATGTAGGGCGTGGTATAGCTTAAAACGCTGTAAATTACTATCAATGTATAAAAAATTTTAAATATAGGATAATTAACAGCATTAAACATTATTTCACTTCTCGCAGTTCTCGTTAAAAAATAGGAAATGGGGAATGACATTTGAAGTTTTATAAACGGTTCTAGTATAATGAGTCGTAAGTGTAATAGAATATATAACATATCGCTATGGAGAACCATATATGACTTCCATGTTCAAGATATATATTTAAAATCATTTTCGAAATGAAATATTTCCATAGAAATTATTTCTTTCTTCAGGCTTAACCACAGTACTGTGGTCACTATCGTATACCACCTCACGTTAGCGCACTCGATTTTCACTGATGATGACAGTCGATAGTAGCCTACTGCCGAAACGTTTGGTTTTGTAGAAAACATTGGACCACGCCAACCAGCCTGGGAAGGAATTTTAACAATAAACTACTTCTTTGTTGCCGATAACGTAGTACACATGACATATAAATAAAAACTATCCCTTCCCCCTTCAACAATCAATTTCATTTATAGAAAATTACCCCTCTTCATTTATAGAAAATTACACCCACCTCTTCATTTATAGATATTTCATCTACGTTTCTACAGTGGATTATTATGATCTACTTTTCAGGATACTTTATTTATCAAAATTAAGTACTTTACCCTTGTTAAAACATAAAACGTTGCAGGTAAACTACATTTCCTTTTAACTGATCTTCACCAAAATCAATAAGCCTTGAGTCCTCTACAATTCAGGGCTGTATGCAAAAAATTATTCGATTCTGTTTGAATTTACGGCAGTTATCGTTCGTCATGAAAAAATTTCTCTTGTTACAACATAAAATGTTGCAGGTGAACTACCCCTTTCCATTAACCGATCTTCACCAAACTCAACAGATCTTGAGTACTTAAAACTTCAGGAAAGTATGCAAAAAATTATTTGAATCTCTTTGAATATGCGGCAGTTACAATTCGTCATAAAAATAAAATTACCCTTTTAAAATATAAAACGTTGCAGATAAACTACCCTTTTCTCTTGACCGATCTTCACCAAAATCAACAAACTGTGAGTACTATATAATTCAGGAAGGTGTGCAGAAAAGTATTTGATTCTGTTTGAATTTACGGCAGTTATCGTTCGTCATAGAAAAAATTACCCTTGTTAAAACAAAGTGTTGCGGGTAAACTACCCCTTTACCTTAACCGATCTTCACCAAAAACAATAGGTCTTGAGAACTCTACAATTCAGGCCTGTATGCGAAACATTATTTGATTCTGTTTGAATTTGCGGCTGTTATCGTTTGCCAAAAAAAAAAAATTACCCTTGATAAAAAAAAACGTTGCTGGTAAACTACCCCTTTCCCTTAACCGATCTTCACCGAAAATAGTAGGTCTTGAGTACTCTACAATTCAGGGCTGCATGCAAAAAATTATTTGATTCTGTTTTAATTTGCGGCTCTTATCGTTTGCCATAGAAAAAAGTAAAAATCTACAGACAGAGACAGACACATAGACACATAGACAGACACACACACAGACACTTTTCGAAAAATGACTTTTTTTCATGTTTTGAGGGTAGTACAATCAGAATCTGCAATTATCTCGAACACGATTTTTTTTTGCCATCACCATACTTCCATTTCCTTATGGAACTTTTAAGTAAAATTATCCCCTCCCCTTCAACTAAGGTTTTTATTTATAGAATATTACCCCTTCACCCTTCAACTACCCTCTTCATTTATAGATATTTCATCTGCCTGTCTACAGTGGATTATTATGACCTTCTTTTCAGGATACTTTATTTATCAAAATGAAGTACTTTACTCTTGTTAAAACATAAAACGTTGCTGGTAAACTACCCCTTCCCCTTAACCGATCTTCACTACAATTAATAGGCCTTGAGTCCTCTGCAACTCAGGCACATGTGCAAAAAATTATTTGATTCTGTTTGATTCTATTTGATTCGTTCGGCATAGAAAAAATTCTACACACAGACACTTTTCGGAAAATGCTTATTTCCATGTTCCAAAAGGAAATGGAAGTATGGTGATGGCGAAAAAATCGTGTTCGAGATAAGTGCTGATTCTGATTGTACTACCCTCAAAACAAGAAGAAAAGTCATTTGTCGAAATGTGTGTGTGTGTGTGTCTTTGTGTAGAGTTTTTCTATGGAGAAGGACAACTGCCGCAAATTCAAACGGAATTAAATAATGTTTTGCATACATTCCTGAATTGTAAAGACCTCAAGGCCTGTTGATTTTGGTAAAGATCGGTTAAGGGGAAGGGGTAGTTTACCAGCATCGTTTTGTGTTTTAACAAGGGTAATTTTCTTTATGACGAACAATAACTGCCGCAAATTCAAACAGAATGAAATAATTTTTTGCATACGTACCTGAGTTGTAGAGGACTCAAGGTTTATTGATTTTGGTGAAGATCGGTTAACGGGAAGGGGTAGTTTACCAGCAACGTTTTATGTTTCAACAAGAGTAAAGTACTTAAATTTGATAAATAAATTATCATGAAAAGAAGATAATAATAATTTACAGTAGAAAGGTAGATAAAATATCGATTAATAAAAAGGGTATTTTAAGGGAGAGGGGGTAATTTTTTATAAGTGTACTACGTTATCGGCAACAAAGAAGTAGTTTGTTGTTAAAATTCCTTCCCTGGCTGTTTGGCCGTGGTTCAATGTTTTCTGCAAAACCAGACGTTTCGGCAGTGCCATCGACTGCCATCATCAGGCAAAATCGAGTGCGACAACGTGTGGTGGTATACGTTAGTGACCACAGTACTGTGGTTAAGACTGGAGGAAGAAGTAGTTTCTATGGAAATATTCATTCTGAAAATGATTTAAATATAAATCTTAGAACACGGAAGTCATGTATGGTTCTCCATACCGATATTTCATTCATGCTTTACTTTACTTTACGTGAGAAGAAGGATACTCTTTGGTTTTAGTGTATACAATCTACAGTCTCGGAGGCTGACAATTTCTACTGTATTTGGACTACATTTCTCCGTCTCTACGTGACTTATCTGCTCTAATAATTGGCTAGAACCAGTCCTATTTTACCTTTGAAAGTAAGATATCAATTAAACCGCACACCTATATAGTTCGTCATCTCCCGTCATTCCTTATAGAGTAAATGGGAACTCCTGCAACAAGGTTGTCTGTGACAAGACATCACTGTGTAACTAGTTTAAGATAATGCGGTCGGTGCACTGCTCGGACTCAAAGGGATCTGTCAAATGTCTTCCCATTCGCTTTGCGTAGTATTGCAACTGCCCTTAGCACAGACGTACAAAGCGACTTGCCTTCAGCCGGCTAGTGAGTTTTCATTAAATAAGTTAAGACGTGGTACCATCCCTTGGACACGCTTGCTAAACAAGACACAGCACAAGGATTAAATTTTATAAGACAATAGCAGTACCCACGTTGATTTATGCAAGTGAAACGTGGATCATGACAAAAAAGGAATGCGGCAAGATCCAGAGTGCTGAAATGCAGTTTCTTCGAAATACTTTAAATTATACTAAATACAACTATTATATTAACGACTCGGAACACAAAGTTTTTTATAAGTAAAAACAAAGTTTTACCTTACAACCTGAACCGGTTTTCACCTTTAAAATGTTTTACCGGTGAACCTCTGAAGAAGCCTTTTAAAGGTGAAAACCGGTTCAGTTTGTAAGGTAAAACTTTATGTTTTACTTATAAAAAACTTTGTGTTCCGAGTCGTTAATATAATAGTTGTATTCAGTTAAGTAACGGACACGTCATGGACAACGAAATCCAAGAAATTAAATTATACATTACAAGATAGAATAAGGAATAAAAATATCAGAGCAGAACTCGAAGCAAAGGACATAAATTAAATTATTTCAACTTACAGAAGACAATGGTGGGATCATCTGCAAAGGATGACAGAGGATCGATTGCCGAAAGCGGCACTGAACTATAAAGCCATTGGTAGAAGAGACTTGGGTCGTCCGAGGATGAGATGGGTGGCGGAACAGGTTTGTTTAACCTAATCCTTGAAAAGGAGAAGGAGAAGGTATACTTGTACTTACAATTGTATTTCTTTGATTCTTTTTGTATTCTGATTTGTAACTTCCGTCTCTAAAAAGCGATTTGTAAAAAGTTTAATTTGGAGTATAGGTACTTAGCCGCAGTATCTTGAACCTTAAGAACAACAGAAAAGAAACAAGTTTGAGGCTTTTGAGATGTGGGTGCTGTAGGAGACTGTTGAAGACACCCAGGACTGCAAGACTGACAAAAAAGGAAGAGGCGAAAAGTGGACGGTGCTTAGAACAATCGCGGGAAGGAGAAATATAATGGTTGCCCATCCATTCGGAATGGTTCACCGCATTGTTCGAGGAAATGATCGAGGGACTTACGTGTGGGAAGTCAAATACAAGAGTTTGCAGACGAAATCAAAACAGAAAGGGAATACAAGAAAGTAAAGAAACTGGATATTGAACGGAAGAAACGGGAGAGAACGAGAGATACTTCTTATCCTATAACATAAAATGGGAAAATAATTGTTAAAAAACAACAAATACCAGTATCAGTTGATTACGAATATCTGGTAAATATCATTAAGTAGCTTGCTCATTAATTAAAAATTTTAAATTGGAAATTAAACTATGATATTGCTACTGGGATAGCGTGGCTTAAAATGCATAATTTTCGTATTATCAGAAAAAGCAACATAAACATAACTTTCAAAGCTTTTGATAAATGTTATTTTTTTACAGTGATTCTCTTACCTCGTATAAATACTCACGAGTGTGTAAGGCGTAGTAGTTGTGACAAGTAATAAGGAAGCCATTAAGTCAAAATATTTGACTTATAAGTCAAAACATGCCATTATAAACTTTTAATGTTTATAATTAAACATACGCAGTACATCATGGTACCTCCTAGACTTTTGCGGAGCGATTTTCAGTATGTGAAAGAACATGCATTAAAAAAATATATATTAAAATATATATTAAACATAGCCCTATATTATTATTTGCATATTAATAAGGTGTAATTGTAATATTCCATACATTTAATAACATTTATATTAATATTAGCCTAATATCTATATATTCTTTATTCATTATATCCTGGTCCTGATGTTAACAATAAATTCTGTCGAAACATTGACACAATTGTTTTTAAATTGTGTGCAATCAAGTATTTAACTCACAAAACCTCATGTGACAGGAAATTATTTAAAAAATGCATATATGAGAAGCGGCTTATGGCTTACTCTCTAGTTCACGATTTCCAGTTGTTGATACTGCATAAATGTTCTACAAAACGTCCGTAAAGCAAATAATAAGCTATATTTACACTTATATATGAAGTTTATTATTATAAGACATTACAAAGTCTCTGCAAACTATTTGTAAGTTATCGTATTAGCTTGTAATTATACAGATTAGACACTTATTTTCTAAGTCTTCATTTTGAGGGATACAGAAAGATACCTTTGTCAATAGCATAACACTCTGTCAGCCTTGTAATCGCTTGTATAAACAATTCGCAGTTGAATGACTGCTTCCAGCTTTCTTCTACTTTATTAATCTAGCCATGATACTTGTGACATAATGAGTACTAGAAGGTACCAGGATTCTTTTGAAAAGTCCAGGAGGTACTGCGTATGTTTTAATATTACGGTATTAATTGATGACTCGTTGGGTACTTGGTGAAACATATTAATACAAAGGTTTTTAAAAATATATAAACACTTGATACGTTTCACAGTTTTTATTTAACTCTGACAGCTGTTTCAACTTATTAAGCTATTGTCGAAGAGATCAGTGAAAAACTAAACTAACAAAGAATGTTAGGGTGGTGAAAATGTGTTTAGGGTGTGTATTCCGGACATGTGTGGGGTGTGATGGAGGAGGGGGTGGAGAAGCTAAGGGAAGGTCAAGTGTAACTAGTAATTTTTTATATTTTGCCATCAGATTATATTCAGTTTTTACAGACACTTGACCTACCCCTAGCTTCTCCAACCACCTTCAATATCACACCCCACACATGTCCGGACACACGCACTAAACACATGTTCACCACCCTAACATTCTTTGTTAGTTTAGCTGTTCACTGATACCTTTGACAATAGCTTAATAAGCTAAAACAGCTGTCAGAGTTAAATTAAAAACTGTGAAACGTATCAAGTGTTCATATATTTTTAAAAACTTTCATATTACTGTTTAATTTACGACAATCTGTTAATTACAGACATTTTGCAATCACGTTTTTATCCGATGACTCATCAATTAGACGTCGGCAACAAACTTGATGTAAGCGTGTTATATAATGCACCCATACCAGTACTTTAATACTTTTACAGAGATAATGAGGATCGTGATCTTAAGAAAAATGGTTGAACACTAAAGAATTTAATAATTATAATTTTTAATAATACGCCTTTAAAACAATGGGTTTTCAATATTTTTTTTTCTATTTTATAGGAATATCCAATACGTACTTAATACAACACAATATAACATTAATTGAAACGATAAAGAATACTGCCACACTATGCGATAACTAAAGAGTAAAGTTATCACCTGCATTAACACCGCAGTCGCATCGTCAAACAATTCCAAGAACTGATTAAGTTAATAGCAGCTGTGTTTATAATAGACTCCCCAAAATACATGTCTGTGAGAAGCTGAAGAAGCGCCAGATCTCTTATCCGATTTGTCTGGAGTTTTGTTGAAGGAACCTTTATGATGAAACATTATACGGGTACTGCCGTAAATTTCCTGTTACTGAGGAAGCGCCTACGTATGTGACGATTCGTGAGTTGCATAATTTCTAAGTTTCGTATCGTCTATCAGTACGTTTATTTAGCCGTGAATTAAGATATTAGAACATACTGTATGGACTAGTTTTGATCATATATCGTTCATCAATAAAAATTATTTCAAAACATTTGGTATGTAATTTATATGTTGTCCTCGTATTTCCGAATTGATAGGTGCATGAAAAGATTTTACCTGTAACTTGATTTTAATTTTAATTTGATTATTCTTCTTGCAGACGAAATATTCTGACAATGATAAATCACAGTCCGGCTGTTCCTTATTTGAGGCAATTTAGTAGTGAATATGTCCTCTGGATATGTTACTAGAATATCGCAGGGTAAGACTTATGGTGGGGCTGCCACCTTCAGGCTTAATGTCCTGCCCGATTTTCTGTCTGTGTGTTCTCCTATAAACTGGCTGTCTTACCAGACTAAAGAGACCAGTTTTTCCTGTTGACATATCCATAAGGGCCTTTAATGTGGTGGTTTCTCCTTGCCTTCCATATCCTACGTCGTTGACCAATGGAAGGGCATCCGTCTTTAGGGGCAATTTCTTATCCCAAGGGCAAGAAGGTTCCCTAGCCTCTACTTGACAATGACAAGTAGAGGAGGGACAGCTTATACCGGGTGTCACTCGGTCTCCAGCTCGCATCCAAGCTGCTGAAATGAGATTTCCCAGGCATGTGGCAGAAGATTTCCCATGATCATAGAAGAAACACAGATACACAGCAGGAACTGAATATTATGAGTACACTCGACAGGATCGTCCAGTATCGGCTGAATTGGTGGGAACATCTTTGCCGAATGGATGACTGCCGCATCCCCAAACAACTCTGGAGCTATAAGCCGAGGGGACGGAAAGGTGTGGGACGTCCGAGGAAGCGTTGGAGTGACCAGCTGTAAAGTTTGCCTATTTGAGACTGGAACAAATAGTCCTTGGTTTAATCCGTAAAGATGATGATGATAACGATGATAGATCACAGTATTTAAGCTATCGTGGTTGGGTCAGTGGTATAAGCATAAGACAATAATCACAGCGAAGACGATACCGACGTAATCACTACATCGATGACAATGATCGTGGAGCAAGTTAAGTCTCCAATATCATTTTTATGACACCCAAGTGTTCACATACAGAATGGATAAATTTTTGCATTACAAATTTTCGTTGAATTAAAATTCGTTTTTACGAGGGTCATTTCAAAAATAAGTTTCCCTTTAATTCTTTTAAAGGGAAATGGCGTAAGCAGGCTGACGAAGATTTGAGAACTTTTATTTGTGTGTAGTGGCAGTAGTGCCAAAACCTTATTCGTTCCAACCTTAGCAACGTATCAATAACACGAAATTTAAAATAATGGACGTTACGTTTATGAGCGTGTCCGATTGCGGAGTACGTAGTGTGATTCGGTTTTTGCTACAAAAAATGAATGAGCGGCTGAAACTCACCGTCACTTAGTTTCTGTGTACGAACCTAAGTGCATGAGAATTGAAATGGTCCGCTGGTGGCATACATCGTTCTTGAAAGGAAAAGGTTTGTTGAGCAACAAACGTCTGCTCCACGACAACGCACGTCCTCATTCCTCGCGGGCAAACAGAATTTGTTGGAGTCCTTTCAAAGGGAGATTTTCGACCATCCCTCACATGCACCCGATTTGGTTCCAAGTGATTTCCATATTTTCCCGCATCTCGAAGAACACCTGGGAGAACAACGTTTCGAAACGGATACGGAAGTGAAACAGGCGTTGACGCCTGGCTCCAAAATCTGGGCACGCAGTGGTTCAAAGAAGGAATTAAAAAACTGTTTTTACGCTACAGAAAGTGCATTGACAAGGTGGAGATTGTATTGAAAAATAAGTACATGTTTTTGAATAGAAGTATAGTTTTATTTTTAATTCTTACATGTGGTTTTTTATTTTTCCTAAATCGGGCAATCTTACTTTTAAGATGACCCTCGTATTTTTAAAGACAGCTTAAAACGTTGCAGAAGTAAATAGTACGGTCTCTGAGATGCAGCCAGGGAAGACAGGAAGTGAGAGACAAATCGGGTGAGCGAGGTGAAGGAAGAGAGAGATAGACTTTGCAGCCTACCCAGTTAGTTACCAAAGCACGTATTCCAAATTAGTGGCTTGGGGATTATTGAATGTGGTTAGTGACGTCCCTTCTATCCAAGAGAGAAAATTACACATTCTCAACAGAGAGTTGACACTTTCTGGTATCTAGTTTCTCTCTAAACACGCACACACACACACACACACACACACACACACACACACACACACACACACACACAAAATCGCGCGCGCAAGTGTCCAACTGTGTAGCCTATAGCACATCGTGATACGCTCAGTTAGCGACGGCTCCTGATTGTCAGACATGGCTTTGCATGCAACTACACCCCACTATACGGTCCGCGTGCCGTTTAAAATCTTGCAAACTTGTTCATTTTAGCGACGGAAACAAAATAATTTATTCAACTTTTGTATAATAAGTTACACGCTACTTGACGGGATTTTGTTTTCTGCAACCGGCAGTTATCTTGATCAAGCACACGCACGCTTTTGCTTCGTTTTTGTTTTTTCCGCGTTACAACGCTGAGTAAGTTACAGTACAAATACAACTAACTGTTTTAATAGACATCTTGGAAACACAGGAAGCTTAAATCGCGTACTGTATAGAGGTTTAGAGACAGTAATCCGCATATTATTTGTTTGGAAACTCGTAGACAATACTACATAAAATTATATCGATTTTTATATAGTGTTACGACGGTCTACTTGATCGTCGTATGGTACAGTGGAAAACAAAATACAAGACACCAATTACGTCACTAATCACCAGCTTTAATTATCACAATAAAACAGTTTGTAATTAACAAGACAGTCTCTTACAACAAATCAAATAAAAATTGTTCACATTCAATAAAAATGTTAACTGATATAAAACAAAATTGTATTACAATAGTGTCGCAATAAAACACGTAATACTTCGCCACAATACTTCAAAACCGCACTGTGTAAATCCCCACTTAAACGCACCGTCTAATCACTGTAATCGCCCGACAATAACTCGAACCGCTCTGTAGTACAGTATATCCCAACTCAAACTGACTGAGCGTCCGCTGGGTACTTGTATTTACGCCCCGCCGAAAATCTAGATTATTCGCTAACTGCGAGTCAAGAATGCTACTAGAAAACACCAGAGTATAATTGGTTGCGGCATTACATACAGCAGGCGCGGACCGGTGAGTCCCGGAACAATCTCGCAAAGCATGTCGAGAATCACGTACGCCATAACATTACACCCGTATTCCACTGGATCGTTCGAGAAACACGCAGATTGTTCTGTAATGTCGTAACAATGATACCAATAAAGATTGGTAACATATCGACTTCTGAGTTTAGAAAGTTCTTCATAATTCAATAGGGTTTCTTCAACAGTAAACACAAGCCATAAATACTGCGTAATTCTTGCTGCATAAATACCTCATATTAAAACCGAAACATGTATTAAATGTCCTTTAGTGCCGCGATTAATAGAATCGTTTTGAAAATTAATTTTTTTATGAAGTCATTTGCTCCGCACAGGATTTGGCTAAGAGGCAAACGGTGTCCCTAATAATACTCCCCAACTCAATCGTTAAACTCTAGGTCACATGTAGCTATGACAGAACGTCTTAACACACCACCACGGGTATGTACAGTGAAATAACAAAAACAGTCAAGGATTCAATGACCAGAGAAAGAAAAAACAAAAATAGAAAAGTGATTCATAAAGCAATACGGGGTGATTCAAAGTCACAAATTATCACGAAAACACGCAAATGTGATAAAGTATATCTATAATAGGCGGTAACGAAGTATTAAAGTAACGAGTTATCCCGCGCGCTCCATTCCACGTCCTTCGATGTACTACCGTTACACGTTATAGGCTAGATGTAAATTCTTGTTATTCATCATCATCATCATCATCATCTTCACTGATTAAACCAAGAATGGTTTGTTCAGGTCTCAAATGGGCAAAGATTAGAGCTGGTCACTCCAGCGCTTCCTCGGACGTCCCACACCTCTCCGTCCCCTCGGCTTACAGTTCCAGAGTTGTTTGGGGATGCGGCAGTCATCCATTCGGCAAAGATTTTTTTCAATTTATTGATTATTTGTAATCTGTTCGACTAAGCGAACATTGAACATTTTGACTGACAACTCACATACAAGATTATGAAGAGCTGACCATTGACAGCTCTTCTTGTTTTTGTTAATAGATTAAACAGGTACACAAATTATAAAACCAAATGATCTGATCCTGTAGTTTCTGAACCGTCGACCGCAACTGAAGAGCAAACAACCACTGTTAAGCAACGTAAACCACTTTGGTTGATCTCCTCCCTCTCTATCTCGTTACTCGAAGTGCTCATGTACTTGACCTCCGTAAACGTGCATGTACGTCTCTTGCACTGTTAAACATGGTATCAGTAAACAAACGTAATCTTTTTTCACTACTAGTCAATAATAAAGAAAAATCAAACACACTGGAGGAAAATGGAGTTTATGAAATACACTGTGCAGAATGCGATGCTATTTATATCGGACAATGTGGCCGTGCTCTGAAACATCGCATTTCTGAACATAAGAAGGAGATTCTTACCAATACAGCCAATACAGGTTTTGCAGTTCATTGCTTACAACACAATCACTTCATAGATACAAAAAACATAACACTACTCCACAACATACAAAAAGGTAAAAAAAATGGATTTATTACAAATTCTAGAAATTAAAAAAGCAATAAAAATTAACAAAAATTTAACAAATGAACAAACTGAATTCTGTGTATACCCTTTATTAAAAGTTGTTATTTAGTTTAGTTTAGTTTATTTTATTTTTTGCATTCAAATTATATTTAGTTCAGTTAATTTTATATTTTACATTCATGATTGTATTTAGTTTTTAAAGACACCTGACCTTCCCTTGTCTCTTTCACCCCCTCTCAATCTCAACACCCTCACAGATGTTCCAGATACGCCCTAAACAGATGGTCACCACCACCACCTTTACTAACACATCCTGTGTTTAGGTTTTCATTCATTCGTCTCTTTGATAATGGCTTAGGTAGTCGAAACAGCTGTCAGAGTTAAATAAAATCTGTGAACCTTACCAAGTGTTTTTATATATTTTACAAAACCTTGAAAAAATAAATGCTCCACTATGTAACCTACATCTAAGCTGTTTTCAAGGTCAAGGTAGTAAAGAACTAAAGAAAAGGAACCTCTTCAAGTAGAGGAAGAGAAAGAGAAAGAGGGAGAGAGAGATAGAGTGAGGAGAGAGAGAGAGAGAGAGAGAGAGAGAGAGAGAGAGAGAGAGAGAGAGAGAGAGAGAGAGAGAGAGAGAGAGAGAGAGAGAAATGTAAAGATTTGTGTTCTCGTTTACGGCATGCGAACATGTGAGTTTCACAAGAGACAAACTTAGAAATACATGATTGTCCATTATACTTAACCCGTCCTGTATATTAAAAGTCAAGAGCTTGAGTCAATGTAGCTACAACGCTAGCAAAGTAGCGTAATGTAATAAAAAATTCATACAAAAGCTGTTAGAGGTAAATAAAAGTTTAAGTGTCTGTTGCCACGATACGAGGAATTTTGCGGTAGTGGAATGCGTCATAATAAAGAATTACACGTCGCTTCTTCCTCTTATGAAGCGTTACGTTTACGACTCTTTGAATTTTACACCTTTTATTTTTGATGATATCGGCTTCTTAGTACTTTGTACGGTGAGTCAAACCAGCCTGCTAACATTACTTAAGCGCTTCTTGATGATTCCAAGATGTAGAAAGAATTCTACAATCTTTAAGAAGATTATACATTCTAAAAGAAGATCTTGAGAGTCAGTTTGTATCTCTAATTTTTAAATTTTCTGTCAAATCTTACTTCCGCTTTCAGAAAAGTATATTTTTCCTTTATGTGTGTGAGCACAAGTAGACTCTAATTAACGTAACACCTAACTGAAAAACCTTTCTTTGTAAGGTGAACATACAGCTTGTCACTTACAATTTTTTTATTTTGAGCGGATGTTCTAATTTCACTCAGAACTCGGCTGTGTCAGTTGTGTTGTTAGCTACTTTCTTGTTGCTGTTTGGGTATACGGAATTAAATCTAATGCGTGCAGCAAAGGTAATTCGTTTGAAAAGTCGAGTCGTATAAGCCCATTCAAGAAAATTAAATTGTAAAATTATATTTATATAATTTTTACTTCATGACGTCCGTCAATTCAAAGATCGCAGGAATTGTGGTGATGAAAATGTGGAATCAATTACTTAACGACAGAGAAGTCGATGATTACAATTTTGTACACTTTATGAAACAAAGAAATTCGTACGATAGAGTAGTTCTAGATATAACCTACAGTTGTCCAGTAGCCAATACACAACACCCATGAAAAAAACAAGCTATTAGAGTAAAATTACAACAGTCCGTCACAAATGAAAAATTAAATAAAGCACTGACATGACTACACATTTTTTCGCCGAACTAGCAAACTAAACGCTGACTGAATTGCCTTGTACAGAGTCCAAATTTCGGGAAATGATTCTACTTATTAAACTGAAGAAAACATGTCCAATACAGATATATTAAAATTTTTCGTTTTCCAACTGCGTATCTCCAAATCTTAAAAGAATGGGTATACAGAATAAATGTACTATTTCCTATACGTACGAAACAAACCAAAATGTTATCTTGAGATTTTAAAAACGACAGTTGATTGAATTTTTTAATTCTAAATTTCACAGAAATCAGTAGACACTTATAACAAAAAATGCAATTCCTTAAGATTTCACGATCGACGTCAACATTGTTAGATTTATTGTTCTTATTATCTGGGTTGTGCAGATATCCACAATTAAAACCAAGGTGATGACTTTTTGCGGAACTGATCCCGTACGGGCAAAAATTGTTATAGACGGTACTGTCCTGGAACAAGTTAGCAGTTTTGAATACCTGGGCTACAGTGTGTCTTATAATGCAAGCAACGACGCGGTGAACAAGTTGCATAAGTTTTAACATATGTGCGGGACCATCAGGCGAACCCTTGAGTCAGCAAGTAAAGGAACACGCCTAAAATTCTACAAGGTAATAGCTCTTCCCACACTTCTTTATGGGTCTGAGAATTGGACTTTAACGAAAGGCCAGGCCAGTCGCATCCAAGCGGGTGAAATGAGAATTCTCAGGCACGTGGCCGGGTATACTCTCCATGATCAAAGAAGAAACACAGATACACGGCAGGAACTGAATATTATGAGTATACTCGAGAGGATCGCCCAGTATCGGCTGATTTGGTGGGAACATCTTTGCCGAATGGATGACTGCCGCATCCCCAAACAACTATGGAGCTATAAGCCGAGGGGACGGAGAGGTGTGGGACGTCCGAGGAAGCGCTGGAGTGACCAGCTGTAATATTTGCCTATTTGAGACCGGAACAAACCATTCTTGGTTTAAGCATTAAGGATGATGATGACGATGATTATCTGGGTTGTTCGACTGTTACTTAAGACAGACGTTTCAGCCCCTCCATCGGAGGCCATCTTCAGTGTCGGAAAAGCTTTTGGGAAGTGTCCGCCAAATAATCCCAGTACTGAGGTAGTGACTGTGTGTCAGTACTGGGGTGATATGGCGAACACCTTCCCAAAAGCTTTTCCGACACTGAAGATGGAGGGGCTGAAACGCCTTTCTTAAATAATAGGCGACCATTATCAGACCTAAGAGGCCGTCTGATAATAATATTTCTAACAATATGACAAAAAATGTTCCATTGCATTAAAAAAATAACCATTTTTTCTCAATCCAACGGTACCCCGCTTATGATATTCAGATAAAAATAAACTGAGTTATTACATTTCTTTCGTAAAAAAGCATTTGAACTTAAGAATCACATATGTATATTTACATTATTTTACGATGATTAGGTGCATGAGTATACGTCTGAACTTGCTTTGGAATAAGCAATTAATTCTTCTTTATAATACTGTATTTAGCTCTCGTGGCAACTCATGTCTCAAACGGATGCGCACTCGTATTTAGTAGTGGAAGATAAATATGTATACCATGTTCAATATTTTAGAAAAGAAAAGTAAATAAAAATTTAATATTTATTTAAATTTATATAGTTTATTATTTGGGAACTCATATCCAGTTATTTTTAAATTTCTATTAATAAAAAAATTTACATGGTTCTTGTAACGAAAATAGACCAAATGATTAGTTATGAAATAAATGTAATAATTTCTGTAACTTTTACTTAATTTTTAATAATGTAATTTTTTATTAAAATTTATTAAGAAATGTATCGTTAAACTTAGAATACACAGAGTAATGTTTTGTGTAATAGTATTTTTTATAATGAGTACTGATTTTTGTAAATTTATAATTAAATTTTCTTATCAGCCACCATTTAAAAATTTTCAAGATAACATTTTGGTTTGTTTTGTACTTATAAAAAATAATATAGTTACTATGCATGCCAAATTGCAACTTCACATTTGGCAGTAATTTATTTCTTTATAAGGTAAGTGAAGTATTTTCCGACATATGTTTACTGGACTCTTTGTCTTCAGATTAATGAGCATAATCATTTCCCAAAGTTTTGCAACATCTTCAGGAAACACATTGTATAGGCAGCCAGGTCACCTGTTGCTTAATGGCTTAATGTTGTTTGTGAATGTTCCAAAATATTCGGGCAGCGTCTCAGACGTAGTAGCGTAAAGAAACCGCTCTTTCATCAAGTCGCCCCCGCAACGTGCGACAAGTGTCACATGACTACACTAGTGTTGCATAATCACAACGGCGCAGAGTAACAATACCGTCTCCGGTGTTCACAGTACAATTGATATTTAGGACTCGTACATGTAGTAAGCAATCTATTATACAGTGGGATAGGAAACGAAGAGCGACCGTAATAAACAATGGAGACTAGTAGAGTTTAAATTGACCTCTTCTGTTCGTTTTAATATACAAACTTCCTAAAAATTTCACAGAATTCTTTAGACAATAAGAAATTCTCTGAGTTAGTAGGCACGGCATGTGTGATAGTCAACTGGCTGCACAGATCATTCGCCAAACGAGCGACAAGTTATTAGTGGCGCCGGCGAGAGTACACAGCTGTTAGTGGCAGCGGCCTGAATCGTTGTTGTGGCATTGCATTCATTGCTGTGGGAGACACTATGAGTAATGGAGTAATATAGCAGGAGTGACCGTATTAGTAGAAGGGGGAATTGTTAGACGTATATATAATTTGTCTGTTATTCTTATTTGCTGCTCTGTTGCATGTTTATAACAGAGATCGTTATAAGCATAACGTAAAAGATTATCATGTGTTTGTTCCATGTATATTATATATTGGAACAATATATTATAATAATATAATACTACATATTATATATATATATATATATATATCCATGTATATACGCCTTCACACTAAAAACCTATGTATTCATATGACCACAAACCTTTTGGATAGCATTATCATACTGACATCAGTAGTGAAACGAAAATTAAAAAATTCATCATGGTCGATCTGTAATATTCATTTACATTCGGCAATTCAATCTAGTTATTAAAATGTTTCCACCCGTATGTTTGACATGTTAATTGAATTTAATTACCTTGTTGAGGCATTATGTACGAGGGTCAGCTGAAAAGTTTGCGGAACGATACCTATAATCTAGCGGTAGAACTAACATTTTTCGTGTGTTGCAAGATACACATTTCTAAGAGACACGAATTAATTTCCAAATTTTTCTACCAATTTCGAAATAGTCTATCAAATGTTCGAAATTTACATGTCACGCTTGTTTGAAAAATAGTCAAAATCAAACATCGTTCTGTGATTGAATTCTTTATAAAAAACGATCTAGCATCAATTGAAATACACAATCGAGAAGGTAAGGAGATGCTGCACCTTCAAAAACAATAGTTTGTAAGTGGGTTCTCGGGTTAAACATGGTCGTACGAGTGTTGGAGATAATCCTTGCAGTGGACAACCAAAAAATAAAACAACTCCAGATATCATTTAAGAAAATGTCGTACACAGTGTTGGGAGACCGGTGATTTGGAATGGGCGACATTCTGACATCACAGGCGTTTCACATTAGCGTGTGTATCGTATTTACACAAGTTACAAGTTACAAGTTAAGAACTCAGTGTGAAAAATCTTTGTGCAACCTGGATGCCGCATTTGGAGTTGTTGCACTTTGGGGAGACTACGCGGAGATCATCTTAAGAGCTTGTATGACCACGATTAAACTCGAATGCCCACATACGAACTATTATTGTTTTTGAAGGTGCAGTGTTTCCTAACACAATAATTGTCATTTTGTCCTAAATATCTTTTGGGGCTAAACCATTTTTAACAAAGAATTCGTGATTTTGTTAAAACACGCGTGTCACGTGAATTTCAAACAGGCAGTAAACAATGATAAATTGACAATATAGCCTATTTGGAAATTAACAAGTGTTTACACGAAATACAAATCTTACGATACACTAAAAATTTTAGTTCTACACCTAAACTAAAGATGTCGCTCCGCGAACTTTTCAACTAACCCTCATATATGCACCATCCATTAGCCCATCCATCCCCAGCGCTACAGTTATGGGCTTCATTTAGACCACGCCTCCACTCCCTTCTGTCTTCCGCCACTTGTCTCCACAAGGAGGAGATCCTTCTCGAGACTGTCAGGCGTCTTTCAATGGTCTTTCTTTCGGCCTTCTTCCACATTGTCTGCACTGGAATACTCTTTTAGGAATTCTTTCTTCTGTCATTCTCTCTAGGTGACCTGTCAATCCTACTCATGCCATTTTTATCTTATCTAACGTTCCAGGTTCCCCAAAGACCTACGGCATCTCATTATCTCTCATCCTTAACCACACTACATTCTCCGTAACTGGTCTGTATAATTTTCTTAGACTTTTCCCTCCCATTTTTGCACCATTTTTTCTTCTCTTGTTGTCAGAGTCTACGTTTCAGACCTTATATTTTGTGCCTGTTAAAACACGTTACGTTTTTCCGTTATTGTAGATTACAAAACTTAATCTATAATCTATATCTTTAATTATGTACGGTTCATTCTGTTCCTACATGCATACTTCAGTATAGTTATATAGAATTGTTCTCCTGTTAATGAAAACATCTCTCCATTGTTTTCTTGATACGTAGAATTATACATTGTGCTAACCGCAGAATTATTCTGGTCATTCAAGAATACGAATAGCTAACAGCACACTATAGCCAGTCATGAAGGTTCTTCAAGGTGTAACTCATTACAGTCTTGTGACCTCACTAACTATTTCTATTTCAGTAGTACAAGGAGGTGACGAGTAGCCAATTCTGGCCATCGTTCATTGCAATATTGTAATTTATTAATTAGGAATCAGAATATAGAGTGCAAGGCTGCTATTGTACAAACGAAAGTAATGGACAAATAAATGATGCGATAAGGTGTTCTACGTAACGGTTCCACCTCGTAGTCCTTAAAGATACGATGGCCAAATTCTTCTTGATTTTCTTCTGGCCCGTAGAAGTGGCTCGAGTAGCGGGTTAGTAAGGTCGTGAAGTCTTGCGTGGTGTCTGTTTGTGGGTGACTTCACTGACGCATGTGGTACTGAAGTCTAACATTTTCCTTACCTGCGTTCGATTTGTTACAATAGATTTTCTGTGTGTTAGTTTTGTATTTAAACTATTTACTTGTTTCGTATATCGGTAACTAAAGAGCCTACTACGCCTTCTGATTACACAAATTTTCCGTGTTGAAACAATAAGCTTTCGGATCTCGTGATATCCATTCTTCCTGATCTATCATATTGTTGCGACATTACAGAACAATCTACTCGAATGTTCCAGTGGAATCCGGCTGTAATGTGTGTACGTACGTGATTCTCAACGCGTTAGCTAGACTGTGTCAGAAGTCGCGCGGTCACGGGCACTGTGTCAAGGCCGAAATGCATTACGCTCTAATGTTTTCCTTTATTGCTGATGCATAGTATCGACTATTTTGGAACAATTCTCCTATCTATTTAAACGACGACAGCTGCGCTTATAAGTCAGTTTGAGTTGCGATTTATTGTAGTGCGGTCCGTAGTACTGTGGCAAACTGTTATGTGTTTTATAATTGTGCGGGACAGCTGTAATACAGTTGTGTTCTATATTAGTAGACATTTTTATTGCGTGTGAACAATTATTATTTGACTAGTTTTAGTGACTATCTTGTTGACTACAAACTGTTTAATTGTAATATTTAAAGCTGGTGATTAGTGACGTAATTGGTGTATTGTATTTTGTTTTCCACTGTACCATACGACGATCAGTTAGACCGTCGTAACAATATTTACATTAATTTCAGGTGCCGTCTTCGAATCAAGATTAAGGGGATATACAATATATATATACAAATAATGTTAGCAGATGTCTTACACATACTTATACAAATATATAGAATCAGCAGTTTAATGCCTGCTCCGAACGCCTAACGAATAAGTGGGGACCTGTTGGTAATGAGAATACGACTTTCTGCCTTGGCTTCGCCTTGGAAATGGATACTGACTACTTAAAAGGGCACAACGTACTTTGTCCGGGCGGTGCTCGTTTTCAAAAGTGCGTGATGTAGTTTTCATTGTCCAAATTTATGTGTCGGAATATGATTAAAAAACAGTTAATAGAGAAAACAAAATATACTATGATGCAAATTTTTATAAAATTATAGAAAAGTAAAAAATCCACTAAACAGTAAACCATCAAGATCATCTATTCATGTCTTGTGGACTCATGAATACGTATTTTATGACTCGTGAGATCAAGAGAAACTTCTCCTTTTGAAATTTGTAGCACAGCGAGTTGTAGTCACATAATATTGTGAGTTTATGAAATATGACGTTTTGCAACTCGGATCGCACGTATATATCACGTAAAATTTTAATAACTGTTAGAATATTTTATGCAGTTTATTTGCGTACGCAACGACCGAACGTTCTAAACTACACAAACAAGTAGACAGATAGACGGACAGACACGCGTGGCTAAGGGAGAGACGTCAGACAGAGGAAACAAGCATCAAGATACCGTGATAAACACTGAAAATTAGTGTAATAGCAGTGAATTTCAAATGTTAACTAACTAACCATATTATTATTGTTAATTGAAAAATAAGTGCAATTCAAATGTTGACTACCGTAACTAACTTATTGTTAATTGAAAAATATGTGAAATTCAAATTTGACTAACTATATTCTTATTGTTAATTGAATAATAATATGATGACTAACTATATTCTTATAGTTAATTGAAAAACAAGTGAAATTCAAGTGTTGAGTAACTAACTGTAATCTTATTCAAAATGGAAAAGAAAATATAATTTTCTTAATTCATCAACGTCTAGAAACATTTTTTGAATACGAACAGATTTTCAAATGAATATAATATAGAAAATGTTTTTGAATGAAGCTAATATAGGCCTATTTTATGTTAATAAAAGTGTTGTTTTTTATATTTTAGTGAAAGTATGTTGTTAGTGTTAATCGTTATATAAGAAAGAAGAATTAAAGAGACTGAAGCTACTTTCCCTTTTCCTGTCTGAACAACGTGTAAAGTACAGAACGTAAGACATAACGTAACGTAAAAAGTACTCTCTTTCTCCTTGTTTACGTTTATTCAATTATTAAATTTATCTTTTATAACAAAAAGTATATTTTTATTGATAACATTAACCTCGTCTGCCCACAGCTTCCGTAACGTAACACTCCGGTCGAGATAAGCGGACCTCAGGCTGTAACAACGCGACGTTAGCGCGCGCGCACACACACACACACACACACACACACACACACACACACACACACACACAACACCCCTATCTAACACTGAAGACAGTAACAGAACGTGGTTACATGAATAACGATTTCTCACTGCCGGAGTTACACCACGGGCCTAACGCTTGATGGAAACGGAGGAATGATGATGATCATGATGAATAACGGAACTTACAACAGGTGAATCTCACGTTTAGAAATATAATGTAATACTGTACCCACGTTTTTGTGTTTATGTTACTTATACTTAGGCCTACGTGTTTTTTTTCTAGGTTCAAATTTATTACGAATAGCCTATATAATTGTTTATTAATCTCACTTATTATATTAAATATAATTAAGAACATTTTACATAATAAATCAACGAAACCGATCTTTTAAAGTATTTATGTGAACGCGCGCACGTGGATATGTGTGTGGAAGTTCATATCTCATGCAAATTTCATATTCGTATACTAGCAATAGGCCTTTACGTAAAAGCTTTTGTCTGAGGATATAACGGAGCGGCTGGAAGACGTAGGTTGTAAATACAGTTATGTAACAGGAGAATTATACTTACTTAACGTAGAAGCTGTTTGTCTGAAGATATAACATAACGGCAGTAGACGTGGGTTGCAGATATGTAATAGGAGAAACAACGTGAATTGTTTCCCTTGCTTCAGACACTAACGGAAGATTTATCGCTATTTACCTTTGCTCTCGCGATGCGGCACAACACTTGATTATTACTTCGTAAAAAAATCTCATGCATACTTAATTAGATTAATATTAATAACAACACTCTTTTCGGTTGACAATCACGCCATTTTGATAGTGGTGAATTTACACTAACGCCATAATGTTATGATAAAAGCAGCGTGGTTAACAATTTTTAATACAGTGGAATAAAATGTTAACACCAAAGGTTATCGACCGTCATAGATTTATTAGTACTTGTATAAAAAATGACGCTCGAATACGTTTCCTACTTTACGAGAATACCCAAAAATCATGAGCACTTGCGAGGTTAGTATACCAGTGATTATAACACTCAGCGACACTTTTAAAACTCCCGGATTTCTGTACCGTTATCACCATAAAATACAGGATTGTTTTACAGCCTCCAAGGCCGAGGAAACGAGTATCTAGGTATTGCGTTTCCTTGTACGCTGTGTTGCTTACATAAGCACCATACCCTATCTCTTCAAAGTCACTTCGATGGTACGAAAATAACTCTATCATTTCGCAATTTGCACTACACTCAACAAAGTATAACAGTTACTTCTTCTTATTTTTTCCTTACGAGCGCTGGGCCCATAGCATATTGCGTCCGCTGACCGTCGCACAACTCACGTTTTGCCAACATTCGAGAGAAATCAGCGAGCTACTAACCACGAGGCAAAGATATAAAACAATCAAAGTAGTAAAAAATTCCAAAGGTCCGGGCGGGGTACCAATTTAAGGAAAACTTTAACGTAAAACTAAATATAGCCTTCGATTTCTGGAAACTCCCAAATGATGCGATGTCGGAACCCAAAACGTGGGTTAAAAATTTGACAAAATCACAAAAATCCATGTACTGTATCAAAATAAACAGAATTCTATAAAAAATAGTACAGTTTTGGAAAATACAAAATTTTTAGAACACCAGGGCCCAAAAAGGGATTAAAAAAATTACTGGTAAAAATCTAGCCGGGAATCAAACTAGCGTTTACTAAAATTTTTTTTTTTAACTTTAGAGGCACTACGGGTCAAAATAGAACATGAAATTTTAAGAAAATTGAAAAGTCTATGTGAGCAATTAAGTTATGAGAAATTTTATTGAAAATACAAACTTGATGATAATTTGACAGAATTAATATCTCTGAATACTCCTTGCAAATTTGTTATCACATTCAGAACGTTTGTAAGCTATGGTTACAAAAAAAATTATATACTCTATCAGATATGTATATTTGTAAGACGTATTAAAATATCGCTATGGAGAACCATACATGACTTCCATGTTCTAAGATTTATATTTAAAATAATTTACGAAATGAAATGTTTCCATAGAAACTACTTCTTTCCACTTATTGCTTCAGCCTTAACCACAGTACTGTGGTCACTAACGTATACCATCACACATTATCGCACTCGATTTTCACTGAAGATGGCAGTCGACGGCACTGCCGAAACGTCTGGTTTTGCAGAAAACATTGGTCTACGGCCAAACAGGCCGGGAAGGAATTTTAACAAAAAACTACTTATTTGTTGCCGATAACGTAGTTCATATATAAAAAAATTATCCCCTCCCTTTCCAACTATAATTTCCGTTTATAGAAAATTACCCCTACCCTGTTCAACTAGCCTCTTCATTTATAGATATTTCATCTACGTTTCTACAGTGGATTATTAAGATCTTATCAGGATACTTTATTTATCAAAATTAAGTACTTTACTCTTGTTACAACAAAAAATATTTCAGGTAAACTACCCCATTCCCTTAACCGATCTTCACCGAAATCAACAGACCTTGAGCTCTCTACAATTTAGGGATGTATGCAAAAACTTTTTTTTTTTTAACTCCTAAAGGCAATGCCTTGTCGCTGTAGCCACGTCACTCTATTCCTTGCGATATTCTTCATTTCTCCATAGGACCCACTATTCACGACACTCATTGTGGTGCGGAAGTATGCAGTTCTTGGTCTTCCTTTGGGCTTCTTCCCCTCTACTTTGCCCTCAAAGATGTTAGTTAAAAAAGCACTATGTCTGATCACATGCCCTATCAACTTAATCTTCCTCACCTCTATACTCCTAAGCAGTGTTCTATTCTCATTTATTTCCTCTAAGATCTGTTCATTCGTCTTCCTATCTGTCCAACGAGTTTTTGTCATTCTCCGCCAAATCCACATCTCCATTGCCTGAAGTCTGTCACTCTCCACCTTCCCTAAGGTCCACGATTCACACCCGTAAGTTAAAACACTCCATACAAATACCTTAACAAACTTTTTCCTTGTTTCAATACTAATATGGTTGTTTGTTAATAAGTTCCTTTTGCTCTGGAATGCTTGTTTTGCCAGAGCCACTCTCCTCTTAATCTCTGCCAGACACTTATTCCCACTTGTAACTATGCTACCCAGGTAACAAAATTCAGTAACGTGCTCCAATATTGTGTTGTTCAACATAATGGTTGATTTAATGTCTTCTCTTTTTTTACTTACAACCATTATTTTAGTTTTCTTAACATTTATCCTCAATCTCCAAGCGTGAAGAATTTTGTTAAACGTACCTAACATTCGGGTCATATCCTTTTCTGAGTCAGCCATCAGTACAATATCATCTGCGAAGCGAATACTGTGTATCCGTTCCCCATTTATTTTAATTCCCCTAGAACTCCTTTCCATCTGAGTTACAACATCTTCTATAAACAAATTAAACAAGTACGGTGACAGTGGGCAACCTTGTCTTACCCCTCTTCTTATTATTGCTTCCTTTTTACATCCATTTATGTCTATTTCAGTACGTTGCAACCTATAAATATTGAAGATTGCCCTTCTAACTTTCCAGTCAAGTCCTGACTTCCTCATAGTTTGAAACAACAGCTTCCAATGAACATTGTCGAACGCCTTCTCGAGATCCACAAATACTAAATAGGTTTTCCTATTCACTTCAATTCTCCTCTCCAAGATCTGCCGCAGAGCCAAGATTGCTTCTCTGGTCCCTCTACCTGGTCTAAATCCAAACTGATCCTCCTCCAAAGTGTGATCAATCTTTCCTTCCAGTCTGTTCTTCACTATGTTCAGCAAAATCTTAGCAGCATGAGATATTAAGGCTATCGTTCTATAATTAGCACAGTCGTCTACTTTACCTTTCTTTGGTATTGTGATTTTCTACTTTTAATGAAATCAACTGGCAATACTCCCTCTTCATAGCACCCAGTAATTATTCGAAATAGCTGGTCTTTCGTTCTGCAAAAACTTATTTGATTATATTTGAATTTACGGCAGTTATCGTTCGTCATAGAAAAAATTACCCTTGTTATCACATAAAATGTTGCAGGTAAACCACCCCTTTCTCTTAACTGATCTTTACCAAAATCAGCATGCCTTGAGTACTCTAAAATTCAGAGACGTATGCAAAACATTATTTGATTCTGTTCGAATGTGCGGCAGTTATCGTTCGTCATAGAATCAATTACTCTTGTTAAAACATAAAACGTGGCCGGTAAAGTACCCCTTTCCCGTAACCGATTTTCACCAAAAACAACAGGTCTTGAGGACTCTACAATTCAGGGCTGTATGCAAAACATTATTCGATTCTGTTTGAATTTACGGCAGTTATCGTTCGTCATAGAAAAAATTACCCTTGTTATCACATAAAATGTTGCAGGTAAACCACCCCTTTCCCTTAACCAATCTTCACCAAAATCAACACGCCTTGAGTACTTAACAATTCAGGAATGTATGCAACAAATTATTTGATTCTCTTTGAATGTGCGGCAGGTATCATTCGTCATAAGAAAAATTACCCTTGTTAAAACATAAAACGGTGCCGGTAAACTACCCCTTTTCCTTAACCGATCTTCACCAAAAACAACAGGTCTTGAGAACTCTACAATTCAGGACTGTATGCAAAAAATTATTTGATTCTGTTTGAATTTGCGGCTGTTATCGTTTGCCATAAAAAATTCTACACACAGACACACAGATAGACAGACAGACACGCTTTCCGAAAATTGACTTTTCTTCATATTTTCAGGGTAGTACAATCAGAATCAGCCGTTATCTCGAAAACGATTTTTTTCGCCATCACCATACTTCCATTTCCTTATGGAAGATGGAAGTAAAAATCGGTATGGAGAACCATACATGCCTTTCATGTTCTAAGATTTATATTTAAAATCATTTTCGAAATGAAATATTTCCATAAAACTACTTCTTTCTACTTATTGCTTCAGCCTTAACCACAGTACCGAGGTCACTAACGTATACCACCTCACGTTATCGCACTCGATTTTCACTGATGGTGGCAGTCGGTGGCACTGCCGAAACGCCTGGTTTTGCAGAAAACATTGGACTACGGCCAAACAGCCCGGGAAGGAATTTTAACAACAAACTACTTCTTTGTTGCAGATAACATAGTACACATATAATAAAACTTTGGAAAAGTAAACATGACATAATTGAGATATGCTTGCCTGCCAGGAACGATATATTTTCACTCATACGTGATTTAAATTAAAATTAAAAATGTAGAATTTTGTTAAAGTGAAATGAAATGTTTTCATAGAAACTACTTCTTTATTGTCATTAACGTATTACACATATAAAACTTATAAAATTTACTTCCTCCATAATCAACTACAATTTTAATTTATTAAAAAAATTACCCCTCTCCTTTCAACTACCCTTTTCATTTATAGACATTTCATCTATCTTTCTACAGTGGATTATTATGTACTTCTTTTCAGGATATTTTATTTATCAAAGTTAAGCAATTTACTCTAGTTAAAACGTAAAACGTTGCAGGTAAACTACCCCTTTCCCTTAACCGATCTTCACCAAAAACAACAAGCCTTGAGTCCTCTACAATTCAGGACTGGATGCTAAAAATTATTTGATTCTGTTTGAATTTGCGTCTGTTATCGTTTGCCATAGAAAAAATTCCACACACACACACACACACACACACACACACATTTCGAAAAATGACTTTCTTCCATGTTTTGAGGGTAGTACAATCAGAATCTTCCGTTATCTTGAACACGATTGTTTTCGCCGTGACCATACTTCCATTTCCTTATGGAACATGGAAGTAATAAATATTGCCGACAGATCTCTATGGAAACGTTCATAAACTTAAAATCTAGGAGTAAATTTATTGTCGTTTAGGCATTACGGTTAAAAATTTAACTAAAAAAAAATGCAATAGTTTGTAATGTTTAGTGTTTATTGTATGATTATCTGTTTTACAGTTGTTATTTTACTATAAGGTAGTAGAGTAATCCTGATTTTAGTAATTTTTATGATAATTGAAACAATATCTAATATTGAAATTTAATAATAATATGCCTATACGAATTTCGTTCAAAATAATGAGGTAGTTTTGGGGCTGCAGCTCAGGGAGCTTAACAACAACAACAACAATAAGAATAGTAATATAATAGTAGTGGTAATGGTAGTAGTAGTAGCAGAGCAGCAGTAGTAGTAGGAGTAGGAGCAGTAATACTAGTAATACATAACCTAAAACATTATAATAAAGCATAATAAATGTTATGTAATACAATGGTGGTATAAAATGAGCAAACGTCTTGCTGCATTGTTCCTGGCTTTTGTAGTCAGTTTTAGTGGCATTAAGTTGTGCCAAATAGTGGTAAACATTTTCCTCTTTCCTGAAGATATTAGCAGACTATAAAAGCCTCAAGGTAGTATTTGTGTGCTTACCTACCCTTCTTACACTTATTCATTCATTTTCCCAGTTTGCCTGTCTGCATGACGTTTCTTGTAATCTCTGCGTTTATCTGCCTATCTCCACCCTCTCTCTCTCACCGTGCATCTATCTGTCTACCTGTCAAAATGTCTATCTGTCTATATCCCTTTCTCTGTTCTGGCAGTATTTCAAATGACTATTTATTAGTTTTGTGGGCGTTGATACTTTAAGTGTACGTAGATTAGTCTCCCTCTCTTCCCTCTTCCCCTCTCTCTCTCTCTCTCTCTCTCTCTCTCTCTCTCTCTCTCTCTCTCTCTCTCTCTTAAAAAAAACAAGGCACATAAATATAATAAGTATGCAAAAAAAAAGAAATAAACTCTGGAAAGTTTCAGACAAGTTGGCGGTTTGAGAAACTTTTAATGTACATCGGTGCCCGGGTATGGGGTGGGGAAGCGGTCGCAGTAACTATCTCAGTGTGAATTGGAATTACGTTACATCGAGTAAAGTATGTCAAACTACAGTCTTCTCACTGGACGTGCTGAATTGGTGTGTGGCAACAGTGCGGACTGCGGAGCCCACGTAAAGTGTTGAATAATATTTACGTACGTACAGTACTTCTGTCGTTACGTTACGCGTAACGTAAATTAAAGCAAAATATAAGTATATCATTACCGACTCGGTAAAAATGTAAAAGCTTTTACCTTATAGCCTGAACCAGTTTTCGCTTATTATAAGCTTCGTCAGAGGCTGCCACTGTGAGCGCTGTCCGTCTTGTTCTTGGCGACGGCGCCGTCTTTTGAAGAATCGATGGTGTGTGTGTGTGTGTGTGTGTGTGTGTGGGGGGGGTGATATGTTCGAATAATATGTGAGATTTGATTTGTGTCTGTTCGTTCGACATCCTAAACGAACAGGCACAATTCAAATTACACATATTATTTTAACATATCTCACACCACACACACAACATCGATCTTTCAAAAGACGGCGCCGTCGCTAAGAACAAGACGGACAGCGCTCACAGCGGCAGCCTCTGGCGAAGCTTATAATAAGCGAAAACTGGTTCAGGCTATAAGATAAAAAAATTTACATTTTTACCAACAAAAAACTTTGTGTTCCGAGTCGGTAGTGATATACTTATATTTAGTTAATCAACGGATACGTCATTGACAAGAAAATCCTAGAATTAAATTAAAGCAGTAAACTTAACTTGCTGAGCCAAGTTAAATAGAGATGTTTGTTTGTCGCAAATAATACACCGTAAGTATTTATAATGTAGGTCGATTATTGCGTAATCGAAAACAATGACTCTTGAATAACAATGTCTACAGATGCCCATATCCATTAAACTGTGGTGATGCCGATGTTCTTTCTTGCGCCTATAAAAGTAGACGAGATGCTGTGCCTGTTGGTTAGAAATTAGTCTGCGAGTGTTCTCGTAACACATACAATCAAAAGCAATAGTAAATAAATAATAATGTAGTAGGATAATTTGTTAAAGATACGATTGAACAATAAACAAAAAGATGAGACTTTTACGTTGCTACATATTCTCGGTCTAGAATTCTACGGTGTAGAATCTTGGATTTCGACTGAAGCCACAACTAAAAAATTGGAATCTTTCGAAATGTGGCTTTACCGTAAAATACTGAGCATTTCATTGATAGCACATATAACTAATTTTGAAGTTCTTAGAAAGATGAAAGAAATGGAAGTTATTAACACAGTGAAGATAGGAAAGCTTCAGTATCTGGGAATACCATGAGAAATCAACAGAGATTTTACTTATTGGAGTCCTTATTACAAGGAAAGGTACTTGGAAAGAGAGGAGTTGGGCGACCGAGAATCTCATGGCTGAGAAATTTAAGGACCTGGTTTGGCATGAATACAACTGACTTGTTCTGTGCAGCAGTACAGAAAGTTAAAACAGCTTGTATGATATCCAACGTCCGAAACGGATAGGAACTATCAGAAGAAGAGGATAAGAGGGCAGTAGAATTACTTAATTCCTTTATCAGTAACACTAAACACTAAACATTAAAAGATTAATCTCAACCAGAAATAAAGATGAAGTTATATCGCGGTGTGTCTGTCTTTGTCATTCTTTATGCTAGCAGAATTTTCGCATTAACTAAAGAAAATAAACAAATAATCAAAAGTGTAGAAAAGGATTTTCAATATTGAGAGAAGGCCACACAAGAAACGACAAAGAAGAACTGAAATGTGAGAGAAGTTCAATGCAGGTTGTAAAATAAAATCCATGATTAACGACGACTATTATTCGGTCACGTCAATTGAATGCATACAACTGAAATATTCAGAATACTTGGAAAAATGTAGAATCGATTTGGAAGAATTAAGAAGCGAAGAAAAAATCAAGTAGTGGCTTACATACATTGTGCAGTAGAAGACCATACTGTTTTTTTCTGTAGTACATACATAGAGCTAGAAGAAAAAAAAAAAGAAGAAGAAGAAGAAGAAGAAGAAGAAGAAATCAATTAATATTAAATAGAGAATCACTGTTCAATAGTCATGTTTCAGGTTTATAATTCTTTTATTGTTATATTGGAGTGTTAGTGGTCTCAAATATTTCTACTAGTAATTTTATACAAACCACTATGTTGTCTTTAGTATTGACGAGCGCTTTCGGCAGTCAAGCCATCTTCAGGTTAATACCAAAGACAACATATTGATTTGTATAAAATTACTAGTGGAAAGATTTATAATTCTTGTTACGTATATTATGGGTTCATGATGATCTCTACGGACCTTTCATCTACTTGCGTTTTGCAAAGATGATTTGAGATTTAAATTCTTACAACTTAGGTTGTGAAAAGCCGTTGAAACAAAGCTGAGATTTGCTCTGTAAAAGATAAAACAATTTTTCACTATTTCACTCTACTTCAATTTTTTTCCACGAAATTTCACTCATATCTTTTACCGCGATCCCGTTATTAAAAAAAAAATAGATCGATACATATTTGACATTACATTCTCTATTCGTATAATATTCAAATTACATGAATAAGTTAAACAGCACGAGGTTGCAGTGATTGTGGAATATAATAACGGACGCGGTGCAGTCAGGAAAAGAAAACTTTTCGTTTTTGAAGAGAAATATATAATACAACTCGTTTCGTTCGCGGCTTAGATTCCGAGTGCAACAAACGGAGTTTGCAGCATTCTGTAATTACCCCGTTTCGGACTTTGTTTCATCAGCACAAAGTAGAAATAGAAATCTTTTATGCTCAGCTTTACTGTTAACGCACGATAAGTATCCAAGTAATTCATCATTAGTTTATTATATTTTCCAGGTATTTTAATTTTATAATTGACGAGCTGTTTTAACGTTTCTTCATAGTGCTCATAATCTTTCATCTTTTGCGTCTTATAATGTTAACATATTACTTTGCTTCACGATTACAGGCTTCGTACTTACATTTAGTGAAGCATATCAACTAACGTTTATTAACATAATTAGCATAGCTTTATTGTTATTAGCATAGTGCCTGGTATAGTACCATCTTCTTCTCGGTCCTCCACATTTTTAAATCAGTGATCTCAATGTTTATCAACACTTGTGTTGTTTCAATTTAATTCTGTTTCCATATATATTGTAACGCAACAGAAATGCTAACACGCATCCGTGTTACATAAAAACAAGGTTAACAGAATAATAAACAAGTCAATATCTAACCCCATGATAGAACAAAGATCTAATAATTACATTTATAATTATAGATAAAGGTAAATAAGGATGCAAGGTATAATTAACAAGAATAAACGAACCTGTAAGTTAGATAATAGTTGATGATATTTGTTCAGTGAAGAGCAAACAAAAAATGAAACAATAATTTACTTTATAGTAATAGCAAATAAGAATTTTGAGTTAAGAGATATTATTTTGTGACAACAAATATTATGATAAAGTTTATGTTACGTTATACCAAATATGTGTTGAGTTAATGAAAGATAATGAAACAAGATGTATTATTCAATGACTGTTGTAGAATGACGTGTGAAGCAGCTAATTAATGTTAATAGATTTGAATTTTCTTATATGTGATCCATAGGTCAAGATAAAATTGTTATTAGATATGGAAAAAATAATTGTTTATGTAAATGTTAATAGTTAAGATTTGATTATGTGTATGAATTTATGTAAAAGGGGCTATAGATGTTTACCAGTTATAAACACAGGTAGATCCGTTTACAATAAAAGGCCTAACAGCCAAACCCACTATATAACCACTCATAACATAAAGGTTAGGTACATCAATTAATAATAATTAATGAATACGATTTGAAGAGCTAGAAAAAAACATTAAATTAATAATGATATATAATAAAATTTATACAAATTATGATAATGCCATAATGCCATGATATCGATTAATAACGTTTAATATCGAAAAGGTATTAAAGATAAAAAAAGAAAAAAAAACAGGCTTATATCAAAAAACCAGCAGAATATGTGTAGAAAATAATAAACCAACTATCGGTAAAGTTACATTCCGATAGGATAGCAAATTGATAAGGAATAGACAAAAAATATATGAAATAAACACTATATTCAAAACATGTGGAAGGAAGAAAAATCATGTGTTGCTAGGGACGACAGAAAAAGAGGAAGTTGTTGATTTGACAATAATTGCTTTGATGATCTGAATGTGATGAGATTAATAAAAAACCAAGAAATATCTATTTAATTGGAATATACTAAATTAATAAATACTATTATAAAATACAAAATACTAATGATAATATTTATGTCTCTTGCCAGTATAAATTAACCAAACAAGACAATAGTATGAAATCGCAATAGGAAATAAATAACTGGATTCTACAAAGAAGGACTTGAACTGTCCCATATCCGAAAGGAATTGACGATACATTAAAACAAATAGAAAGAGTCAAAAGTATCACAAATAATAATATACACTACACCAGAATTTATAACCTTTCAAATAAACGGAACATCACTAATTGCTTCAACCGAGAGAAGAACGTATCTGGATCCAGGAGTTGCAGAAGAAGCATCAATCGGGCTGTAAATCAATCCAGGAAGCTGTATTTCCGAAGTGGACAGGACAAGAATTCCATTTATTAAACCGAAGAAAGAATATCGTACGGCATAATTGTCCAGAACAGTAAATTTATCAATCAACCGCCTACACGATTTGCTTCGTTCTAGTCTGGTAAATTATTATTATATTAATCATACTAACTACACAACACTTCAAATTTGTAAATCTTGCATTCTTATCTATGTATTTTTAATCTTCCCCACAGTTACAAGAACCTTCACACCCTGAATTAAATTCATTACAAATTAAAACACACTATATAACTGAATTTAAATAAAGGCTCGGAATAATCAACAATCGATTCACGCAATCTATAGCCCAAGCATATGTTAGTTAGAACATATCTTATTCAATGTTAAAGAAGTAAACAAATAAAGAACCTTTATATAATTGCAAAATCTTGTCATTTGGAGTATGATTTAATGAGTTGGGAATAAAAAGTCACTGAATAAGTATAGAATAATTGGTTAACATAAACAGTGAAATAACCTATAAGTTTCGTTGAGCCGATACTACAGCGCTTATAGCGGAATTATCTGACACCAAAGAGAGAGCGTAAAAATACAAAATTATACATAATTCTCTTCAAGGTATAATAGGGTTGAACGAAATTACAGAATAACGCATTAATTATTTAAGTTTCAGGTACACTAACACTGATATTTTTTAGAGAGCTAAGTTAATATTAATTAATTACATCAATATATCCCATAACTCCAAATATCTCAGATATATAAATAATTAAGTAAATTAAACGACCTGAGAGAGTAAAGACAGGGGACATACCCGTTCATAGCAACGAATAGGCTTACATTGCGTGACACATTAGTAGACGCAAGACGACGTTTACCTACAAATTGGCGCTCAACCAGTGTAGGGCTTGAGTTAAGTAATTATAAGTATAATAATATTACTTAACCAGAGCAGGCAACTGTGGGAGAATAAACATGCATACCAGAGGTAGATCAAGGATCAGGGCAGGAGAAACGGAGAAGGAAATAGATGAACAAGAACAGGAAATAGAACTAATAACAGATAGTGAAATGGAACAACAGACAGACGAAATAGCGGAAACTGAAATTATTATGGACAAGGAAAGGGAACCAGTTGAAGAAGATGCCCAAGGGGACCAAATAGATAAAACGGGGGTCAGAGAAGCACCAAGTTGGCAGGAATTGATGAAATTTATGGCAGAACAGAACAGACTAACTAACGAAAGTCTGAGGAAAATAAATGAGGAGATCAAGGAGAATAAGGAAAGCAATAGACAAATGAATGAGGAAAATAAGGAAAACTCAAAGAGACAGGAGGAAAACTCAAAGAGACTGGAGGAAAAATACGATAAAACCCATGAGGAAATTAAAGAAACCTCAAAACGAATGAACGAAAGGTTAAACCAAATTCACGAAAGGTTAGATAGGAATGATGAGGGTGTAAAACAAATGAAGGAAGACATCCTACAAATACATGAAGAGAATTTAAGGCAGATTAATGAAAAAATTGAGAATCTTCATGTGACCATTAACCAGAAGGTGGACCAAAATAATGAGGAAAGAAAATTAGAAATAGCCAAAACAAATGAAGGGTTAGAAAAAACTAACGAAACAATAGTACAGGTTCGTGAAGAACTACAAAATAAAATTAATGACATAAAAATTGAGAGTAAAACATTGGTCGAAGAAATCCAACAGGAAACTGTCGGAAAATATGATTCAATTAAAAACGAAGTACAACAGGTACGGGAAGAGAATAAGGAAGGTATTACGCAAATACAGACAGACATGGGCGAACGACTCGAAAGAGTATATGGCAATTTAAACAGTATGGAAGGTCAAATTAATACCAGTAAAAATAAAATAGAGGAAATTAGTAGACGTGAATTACAATTACAAGAAGAAGTAGATTCATGGCGGGATAGGACATGCCAACATAGTCATACAAATAACCACGAGAACCGGGAGTCGATTAATTTTCGTAATTACAAGCGCAATCCGATGGAATTTTTAAAGAGATTGGAAGAGGTGATCGCAAGAAATAGAGAAAATCGCTGGAGTATTATACGCAGTATGATTGATGAAACGTTTAAAGATACTTATGATAATTGGTGAACAGCGGTGCGCCCGGATATACTGGACATGACTGAGTTCAAAAAACAATTTAAAGAGAAGTATTGGTCTGAATCGACCCAGAACATGATTAGGAATAATTTGAGTAACGGTCGATACGAAACAAACATAGGCCAGTCTCCTACTTCATACTTTCTAGGAAAAGTATGTATGGCGCGGAACTTAGAGCCCAGAATTCCCGAAGAATGTTTGGTGATACAACTATCCTACCATTACGAGGAAGGGATAAAAAATGCACGTATGTGTAGTCAAATCAAAACGATTCCAGCCATGGCAAAATTCTTGGAGAATTATGAGCACGAGAACCAATACCAAAGAAATAGAATGTTAAATTATAAATATCAGAAGTATAATAATAACGCGCCACCAACCAATTCTCATAATAATGATCACAATCGACCTGCGCAGAACGTTAATGCCAATAGAACCCAAAATGAGCACGCGAATAATAATTCAATTGTTGATTCATGCAAACAAAAAAATTACAATGGTATGGACACACGAAAAGAATGGCACAGGAAAGACTGCCAAGGATAGTTATGGAATGGACCTAACCAGGAATAAGGAAAAGATAAAAGACCACCTATCACTTGGATAGATGAAATTCAGACTACATTGAGGGAACGAGAAATTGAAGAAGATCTTTGAATTGGCAAGCAGCAGTGGAAGTTGAGAATTCAATCACTTCTGTAATCTTTGGTTCCGGAAAATGTGTAAACATTGTAGTGCTAAAATAATAATTATTATTATAATTATTTTTCTTATAAAATAAGCAATAAGAAGAAATATAGGAATTGTGATAGGTGCAGAAGAACTGGGATATGTGGAAATTAGTTTGGTAGGTGCAGCTTATAAAATGCAGGCATACTGCGAAGATTTTACTAACGTAAAATGTCTAATAACCAAAGGCCAATTGGAATTTAGGAGGGGACGTAAAGTTATATTATTATAGTAGATTGTAGAAAAAGGCACAGGGAGAGTTAAACAGAGAAACACATTTAGATTTTGACGAGTTTAGAAAAACTTTGGAAAGTGTTACTAGACAAACATTATAAAAAATATGGAAAGGAAAAGGGCACCTGAAACATTTAGTTAGAGGAATGCAAAGCCTGTACAGGAAGACCGATACATTACTATCTTCAGAGGATAATTAACAGAAATAATTTGTTCCAACAAAAGTGCCAATCAGGGCTGTTGACTTTCTTCTACAGTTCTTAACACACACACACACACACACACACACACACACACACACACACACACACACACACACACACACACACACACACACACACACACACACACACACACACACACACACACACACACACACACACACACACACACACACACACACACACACACACACACACACACACACACACACACACACACACACACACACACACACACACACACACACACACACACACACACACACACACACACACACACACACACACACACACACACACACACACACACACACACACACACACACAAGGTACGATAATGAGGAATAGGAAAGAGAGTACAAAAAAATTTAATTAGAAGAGCATACACTGCTCAACTCTATAGTCTATGCGGACGACCTGTTATAATTTGAAAGTGAAGATGATCTGAAAAAGGTACTATCTAAATGTTACTGTAAAACTGCAAAATCTACAATATGAGGGTATCAGTAGAAAAAAGCAGAGACTATGGCTTCTTTAGGAGTACATCTGGTAAGACATTATATCGTAATTAATTACCATATACTTTTCCTAGAAAATATAGTTATTATACGCCTAATTACTGTCACGTGTCGGTATACACTTTATAATCTTGTAGTTTATCTTTACCGCAATAACGATCACTTACTTTACGTAATATTATGTAGGTTTTATAGTTCGCATAATCTCATGATATTAGCCAGTGGTATATCATAGCATCTTTAACCTCAACAAATTAACTTCATATCTGTACTCCGGAAAGACAGGTAAGACATATTTTATACAACGGAATGAACGTCAAGAACCTCAAAAAGAAACTGACAAAGCGTTTATATGGAATACATTATTTTCCAGAAATGAAGATGAAATTCTCTAACGTTCTGTCTGTCCTTGTAATTCTTTATAATAGCAGAATTTTTGTAAAAACTAGAACAAATAAAAGAAGAATCAAAAGTGCAGAAAATAATTCTTAATATCGATAGAAGGCCATAGAAGGAACGACAAAGAAAAGCTGAAATGTGAGAGACGTTCTATGCAGGAAGCTTGCAGGATAAAATCGATGATTAACAACGACAATCATCGATGTCGACAAGAATTTTTTTTACTACTTTATGGGTCACATACGTGAAGAATGAGGAAAGACGATACAAGTAGGAAGTTTCAACTGCGAAGTTTGAAATGTGAGTTTGGAAGCGGGTGGACAAAATAAGTAGAAGGATAAATATAAGAATAAATAAGTAAATGAGCAGCGAAAAACTGGCTAAAATAATCAAGAAAGAACACTTCTGTCACTGAATTAAGTAATTCAGTTAATCTTTTTTTTTAAGGCACAAGTATAATCTTAAGCATGTTAACAACTAAATTTCATCGACTAGTATATCAGCAATTGTCTACACATAATATTGCCGTTTTTATCACTGCTGTTGTTGTCGCCATCAGAACATCATCATCATCATCCTCGTCGTCGTCGTCGTTATCATTATCTTTCTGTTTTTCGTTTCTTTCTACGTAAACAAGTTTACTAAATATACTTTTAAAAATAATTTACATATAAAGACATGTTATGAATTCCAGTAAGTGAGAGAAATATTGATTTCATTTTATAAATGTATGAAAGTAAAGATTGACATTACACTTGACGTAAATTTTAAAATGCCATGTTTTGTAGAGACAAACCAGGAAACACCTTTGCGTCATCCCTAACGTAGCTTCCACGAAACGACCGGTTGTAATTGGGCGTAACTTCCACATATATATACCTTCCGTTGTTTCCACAAATTTAGTTTCCCTCAATTGAAACCGCAAATCTCAGAGGTTACCACAAGTGGTTTTGACCGCTTGAATTAAACTCACCCACTCCAACAATTGTTAGAACGGATTGCCAGCATTTTAATCACTAGATTAAATTCTGAGGGGGGGCAGAACGTACAATAACATTTTAAGAAGCACTGCTCACAAGTTAGTGATTCCATTATCTTTCTCTTATTGAGAGCAATGACAGGAGTTTGGCTATGACAGGAGTCTCTTATTGCCTATGACAGGAGTGCGGTGCGTTCTTGTCAATTACAAGAGCAGATATAAATTGTTTATCATTAACGTCAACATAAACTGTTTCTGTTTTACATTATCCTCGATTTTCAACGTCTCGTCTACCTTACCAACTTACACTCCATAATTTGTTCTTGTGTTCACAAACACAGGAAAGGCATATTTTATATGACGGAATAAACTTGGACCTGAAGAAGAAACTGACAAGGCGTTTATATATGACTTTGACGTGAAGAATGAGCAAAAAAGATACAGATAGGACTGCAAAATTGCAAATGTAGATTTGGAAGCGGATGGAAGATATAAGTCTGGGAGGATAAAAAGAGCAGCGAAGAATTGGCTAAAGTAATCAAGATAGAACACTTCTGAAACTGAATTAAGTCATTCAGTTAATGTTACTTACTACCACATAACGTAAGTCTTAAAAAATTCCCAGTTCTGTTTTATTAACAACACTGTCTTTTTTGTTAACAACTATATTTTACCGATATTACAGTTACTACCAAACTGTCTGCTAATTCCATTACTTGAATACTCAGAGGAAAAGCTGAGAAAAATTAAAATTCCTTACCATAGAATTCGTGATACTTTTAGTACTAACAGGAATGTCAATACAATGCGGTTGTCAACCCGAATATACAAATATTAAAATTCTCATCACTTCAGTCTACTAATGTAAAAGTATAAATTTTAATTAAATATTATCTGTTAACAATCAGAATTTCTGGTTTATATATAATAGCTTTTGATCTGACGTGAACCTATAAAATTTCTTCTCCATATATACTTTAACATCTTTGTCCATAACATTCATCTCGTAACAATATATGTTTATAATCTGGAACAGATCGTAAGAAGTTGATAAAAACACTTATAGTGTTGCAAATCATTAAAAAATTATTTAGAATTCAGCTAAACCTTTTTGTTATAGTTGATTAAAGCTAATTTTTTATAACTACTTAAGGTAATGCGGATGTCGGAAAAAGTATATCACTAGAAATATTTGTGAGAGTTAACGCTTTTGTTTGTAAATCTCTTTCTCTTCTTGTTACGTATTTCTGCAGAATTCAATAAAATAACACAAATAGCGATTGTAGTTATACACATGCCAACAGCTGTACGAGTAAGGATACGAATACAAGAAGTATAATACAGTAAATCTAATTTGTTTATTATTATTGCTATTTTCTATTGTACGGGACAAGTGAACGTTAATAATTAGATCACTTTATCTTAAACAAACAAGACATGGTTAACGTTTTGTTTCCATTCATACACCCAAATATACACGTACGTATGCTCGGTTTTGTATAAATCGAGATTTACAAATTCTACTTGCAAGTATTCATCTGATCTTGAGTGTTTATAATCTACTGTCCGTAGTTGACACTAGTTAATTCTACTCAAACTGATTTCTTGATGAAAATGAGATAAATATTTCTGTTCGATCTCAACTTTAACCAAATCCGGAATGGTTAGTACGCTGTGTACTCTCTGACGCTCCCGAGAAGTGCTGTCGGCGAGACTTAATCAGTAATATTTGTTATTACATTATGCTGATGTAACAATTTCTATACGTTTAAATTCTATTCCGAATTGTAGTTAAAATATTATCAAGGTTTCTGCCTCAAAATATGTGTTTACGTGCGTTCTGTTTTTACAGACGATTGATTTTTGAACTAACTTTATGTCTGCAATACTTGGCTGGATGTGCCGAATTTATTTGAATACAATCTGTGGCTTCTGTGAATCAGCCATTGGGTCCAGTGATGTAGTATTATGACAGAAACACTTTGTCATGGAATTACCATTTATGTTACGTCCAATCCGTATTTTACGTTTTTATTCTTTAGTTTTTAGTTTTATTGTTGATGTAGTTTATAAATTGTGTCACAGTTTTGTATTTTCGTTTGCACTATATTATTATGTAGGAATAAGATATGAGAATTTATCTTGATGTACTTCTACTCCTATACTTCTACTTCTATGAGGTATCTTTGTATTTCTACTTCAGGTACTGATAACTACAATAAACGGTGAGCTCAAAACGAGGAGAATCTCATAGAAGTTTCTGCGTGTAGAGGTTGGTTCTCGGGCCTGAGTCGTTGAGAAGGTTGTTTACACGACCCTGCTTGTAGAGCGATTAAAGCGATATACGAAACGTGAGACGTAGCGGTGGAGGAGAATCTAAACATTTCATAGAAGCTAAAGTGATGACTGCGGTAAGATTTTCAAGCGGATACAAAATAAAAACATTGCGAAAAGCTTTCTTCAGAAGAAAATATTGTTAGCTAATGAGACATAAAAAGGAACAAGTTTATAGGGAGATGATGATTGGAGATATGCTAGGCGAAATATGTGTGAAGACCAAGCTGTAGATACGGGTTTGAATGGTTAGGAGGATTATAAGCCTAGCCAGTCAACAGAATGACCAGATAAATGGTCACAGAGTAAATTTTATATATTTACAAATTCGACAATATTAAAAAAGTTGGTTTTCCCATCCTAGTCTCAAAACGTCCTTATCTTTCTAATCTCCTTCTCAGTGGTTCCTTTCTCTGATGGCTGACGGTATGCTTTCTTTTCAAATTTTTCTGGGCCTTCCTCTTATTTTTCTTTCTAAAGGTGTCCACTTTAACATTATTTTGTTAAACGCTCCCTACAAACTTTTTCCTTTTTATGTCTCATTAGCTAACAATATTTTCTTCTGAAGAAAGCTTTTCGCAATCTTTTTATTTTGTATCCGCTTGAAAATCTTACCACAGTCGAGTGCGGGCTCGACTTCAACGCGGTGCGCACCGGCCGTATATGTTCCGTTGAGGTTTGTGTTTTTATGTGTTCGTTTATTTATTTTATTTTAATGTATTGACAACCTCACCTATCGAGTGAAACACCTGATGATGAGACATACGTCTTGAAACGCGTCGTAACGACAAAAAAGTAAGTCACTGACGGAACTATTAACGTAGGTTTTTGAATATAATTTCAAGTGACTTGGATACTTGTGAAAAATGAATCTTAAATTATTTTGGCCTCTTTCCTTAATGTTATTAAGGAAAATAACATTATACGTTCTTTCCTTATTTGAACGTATACATCGTGTACGTTCACGATGGTTCCTTTGGACGTGAACGTACCATCGTAGTCTTTATCCTTTTATTGTATCAAACATTAATTTATCTAGACCGCCTGTTGTCCAACTGCTCCATTCCGTATGCGGTCACGTAACGTAAGTCCACAACGGCGTCGTAAGAATTCAATTTCCACAATTTTAAGTAAACACTTTGATTTTTCTGTGTTTTCCAGACTTTTCCATCACGTGTTTACTATGTCTTCCATCTTCCGCTATCGTCTCGAAAATCCTTACTTTAGTATCATTCTTGATCCCTTTCTTCCAAAACACAGAGCGTAATAGCATAACTGTTTGCTTTCCTTGCCCTATTCTCTTGCCTCCAATCCCTGAATCACTTGATCCTATTTTATCAAAGATCAGGCAGCCATGTAGATTGGCGAATTTATACCCTTCACTCTTCGTCATTGTTTGTGAAGCATGTCTGCTGTGCTATCAGAAACAATCATATACTCTGATAGTCTGATAATCTTAAACATTTTTGATACTCCCCTTTCATCTGTCTCATAATGTAATTCATGTCAACGCCGTTCTCTGCAATCACAACCTGTTCGTCGGCAAAATGCAGCGTAAACAGTCGACTGTAGCAATTGGTATTCCCGTATACGTCTCAAACTTGTTAGCGCATATTATACATGTTATCCCAGTTTTAAATTTCACGTTTCGATTGTTTAAATGTTTTGTTGTTAGCAAGTTTTCCCAGTACTGTCCTCTTTTTGTCACAGTAAAGTACTGGAATTTGATTGTTAATTAGCTAGCGCTGAAATAAATTTAAAGCACTTACTCAAAAAATTAGAAGACACAAATTAAAAAAGACCGAACAAATCAAATGAATGGAGCAAAGGAAACCGAAAACGAATGGTAGCAGTGACGATCAATCGTAACGATGGGCGACATGTCTGTTGTCAAAACTATCAACAATGCTGTAGTGGTCAACGTAATATAATTAATGTCGTTTTGTAGATCTTAAATTTAATAAAGACCGTTTGGTAATAAAATAGGTCATATAATCGCAGATAACTGACATTAGTACTGATATCCAATTCTAGACTCAATTATCCTGCAATAAATTTAATTTTTAACAAATATCTTCCAAATGGTGGCGCCAGGACAAGTAATTTTATGCGTTCGTTTGACACAAGTGAAATGTACAAGGAAAGCTTACAGTGACTGTACTTAATTATGTTTAGCACTGCAATTGAGAATTTTTGTTTAAATATCCAAATTAAACTGTTAGACTGGTGTTTGCCGAAACTGACCTTGTGTCCTTATTTGTTTGTTGGGAGTGCGTGACGAAACAAGCAGTTACTGCTTTTCTTTTTTTCAGCAAATGACCATGCATTTGACGGGTTAATTATCTCATTTCCTCGTTTACTGTTCAGCTGTTTCTCACTCCAGACCCAACACTGGTATGGCTCTGGTGAATACATGCAGTTTAAACAATCCAGCCACGCAGTTGTTTAACCGACGCAATTAACCTTAAAAAGGGCAAAGGAATTCTGCCACAATGAACTAAGGATCTAAAGCAGTTAGAGAGATATAGAATATTGAATCAACAATTTTTGAAACTAGAAGGTTCTAAGAATAATTTCGTACATCCGTATGCGAGCGTTTGTGTGTTTGTGTACTCTCTTCTACGTATATGAGCTACACCCGTCTCCCGCACCCTTCACGCTACCCCGACCATTGATGTTGTCTTATCGTTCCAAGCCTCCGTTTCCCATTTCTTCATGAATGTCCTCCTTACACGATCTACTAGGACTGTCTGGTTTCTACCTTTTAGTTTAATGACAGTTGAACAACATTTTGGGGTTACGATCATCAGGCATTCGTTCTATGTAGCAATACTATTTAAGAGGATTTGTCTTTGTAGTGTCTAAAAATATTTTGTGTATACGCACTGGAGTCAGGACACTCCACAAGTCCTTCCTCAGAAGTCCAATTACACTGGAGCGTTCGGGAGTATCTTTGATTTATCTCCCAAAATTTCAAACATATAAGTGACTACGCTTTCTAACGTGGCAGATGATAGAAGGACTAACTTTAAGAATAATTTTTAAGTCCAGAATTCAGCCAGACTCTGAGCTCAAAACAAACCTCGTAAACTAGGAAATAAACGAGGTCTTGGCTTTATGCTACGCAATTGGTCAACTAGTTTACAATGATGCTGAAATATTGTATGAAAGAGGTATATTTAATATTTTAGAAAACCACTGTAATCAGAGTAATTAGAAAACACCTAAATGGTTATGAAAATAAAATACCGATGCTTTGAATGTAATTTTTCTAATTAATTAGCGACCCTGTAATTGACGATTCCTTTTACCCACGTATATCGATAACGCCCTATTCTATTTATCTTTTGCTAATTTCTGAGTGTGTCATTTCCTATTCTACGTAAATGTCCGTCACACAAAAGTGGTTCCTGTTGTATGTTATCTATTTCTGTTTTTTTCTTTGCTGATCTGTCGACGGATATCTTCATTTTAGTTATTTCCAGTGTAGATTTTCTACCTGGTCGAGTGAGGAAGTCCGCTTCTGTCGACAACAGTTTCATGTACAGTTTGTTTTCATTTGCTTTACCTCACTACCTTACGTAAGTAATTTTCATTAATGTATCGCAAATGTGCATCGTCTTTGTTCTTACATTTTGTCTCCTAAAGTACTGGATTTGGGGTGCCAGAAATTTAACTAGAGCTACTGCGTTTTTTGCATTATCATTTCTCACACGTTTTGTTTTTCACCAACTATGTTATGTTATAAAATATAATACAGTCACACCAGTACAAAACAGTCTGCGTGTTTCTAGGATGTTCCAGTGGAATCCGGCTGTAATATTGTGTGTGTACGTGATCTCAACATGCGTTAGTGAGACTTTTCTAGACTCCGCCGGCCGCGCGCACTGTGTCAATGCCGCAATCAATTACGTTCTATTGTAGCCTGATGCGTAGTATGGAATATTCTGGAGTCTCAGCAGGGTATAAATACAAGAATTCAGCGGCGCTTAGTTCAGTTTGAGTTGCGATTTATCCGAGTGGGGTTCGTAGTACTGTGGCGAAGTGTTATGGTTTTATAATTGTACGAGATTCGTTGACTTTAATATTATGTGTGAACAATTTTTATTTGATTTGTTGTAAGAGACTATCTTGTTGATTACAAACTGTTTAATTGTGAAAATTAAAGCTGGTGATTAGTGACCTAATTGGTGTCTTGTATTTTGTTTTTCACTGTACCATACGACGATCAGCAGATCGTCGTAACAATACGTTGAAAAATAATGCCAATTAAAGGGAACCCTTAACCTCTACAAGCGCGTTTAACCGTGACTGCACAATTTTACGCGCACCTTGCGTTTTCAATGTGCGCGCGCGCGCATGTGTGTACTTATTTTATATTTGTTTACGTTGCAGAGTTTCCTGTATTTATAAATTACATAAACGTGTGAATACACGTGCGTCTTTCTTATATGAGAGTATAAATGTGTATTTTCACCAACGCGCTGACTTTTCAGAAAACTGCAATCATGTTAAAATATAAACAAGGTTGGGACGAACGCCGTCGTTACTGGTGTACACAACGTCCGGCGATAGTGACACTTTTAAAGTAGGCAAATTTATTGTTGTTGGAAGTTCGGGTACTGCCACCTGGACACTTTGACTTTAAATGCCGTCAAATTACGAGAATTATGGTTTTCCCTGACGTCGTTGTAATGATATAATTTAAGGGGTATCCTATGTAGGCCTAATTACAAAGGGGAAAGGTGAACTAAATATTTACAATACCAAAAAAAGATAAATTGATGATATGACGCTACATTTTATATTGAATCTTTTCCGAATGTCGTGTCATACGATTAATCTACATAAATGTATCAAACAAACTTCATATTGTTACGACGGTCTACTTGATCGTCGTAGGTACAGTGGAAACAAATTAAGTACAAGACACCAATGAATTCACTAATCACCAGCTTTAATTTTCACAATTACACAGTTTCTTATTAACTCGTACAATATTTCAGTTAGATTCGTCCACACGATATAACAATGTCTATTAATAGACTTTTGCACAATTATAAAACACATAACACAATAATTCTTCACTTTGACAAAAACTCAATCCGCACTAGCGAAAATCGCTCAATTAACTGAACTGACAATCCGCCTGATATGGGTTTATTTGGCCCCGGAGAGGTGTAGTACACCTTTGCCTCCTTACTGCACGCCAGCGGATTAATGCTTATCTCAAGTGTTCCTGGAACTCACTAGAACCACCTACGTGAAGGACGCAACAGCTGCCACACTGGACGGGGGGAGTCAAGAATGTTCTTGATTATTCGGTACGCTTCTCGTAACACTACCTCCTCCTTAAACCTGTTCGTCCCGAACTGGCAAACCGTCTCTGAAGTAATACTTGGCCAGGCGATCTAGGTGGACGTCCTTGTGAAAGATAATTCTCCCGTCCTTCGAATTCGGTCTCGTGTGATTCGAACATCAAGTTCCCAGGAATACGAGTCTTCCGCTCAACCGCTAGTTTGGCTGGAATCACTCCCCTTGCGTCATGTATTGATGACCTAAGCACCACTGGCTTATCCCAGTCTGTTTGGTTCTCGTCAGCAATCTCTTGCGTAACTTCATCTTCAGCACTTTTTCACCCGGGCGCTTCTATTAACTCAGGAACAAACAAGGGGTTTTCCTTGACACCCATAGTTGGCTTTCCAGTCACTTCTTTACCAATTCACGTATTTGTACTTCCTCTGATAGTTCTTCTTCCATTTCCGCCTGGAATAGGAAAGGTTCCTCTTGTCCAGACCTGTTGACTTCTTCTTCGGCCAATGCCACGAGCTTAATTGAATGGTTGGCAGACCCTGACGTTTTAGCCATGCAAAGCTTTATCTTCTCTTGGCCAACTTTCAGGACGTTCTCTCTTAAGTCCATAACGAATCCGTAGGCATTCATAATGTCCGTGCCAAGAATCACTTCATCGACAATGTCTGCAACGAGCATTTGGTGGCTAAACTCGAGGAGACCCAGGCGTACAGGTACGTATATCTTTCCAAGCACCTTGACGGGGCTTCCAGTCACAGTCTAAATTGTACAAGAGCTAAATTGAGGCTGACGGTTGCTGACTAAGCCAGGGCGCACAATAGACACTGTAGCCCCCGTGTCAACTGTAAATGATGTTTGTTTACCTTCCGCAAATCCAGTAACAATGAGGTTTCCACTAGTCTTATGTAGCGTGGAAACTGTGTGCTGTTCTGGGGCTTTACTTCTTCAATTGTTGCGATCACTCCCTTCCCTCGATATTTTCTTCTCCTAACAGTCTACCTGTAGATGACCACGTTTCCCACAGTTGTAACATTTCGGTCTTCTTTCTTTATTCGAAAGATTGTTGTGGCGCTGCTGACTTCATAAATTGTTGTTCTTGAATCGTCTGTTTATTCCGTCCGTTATGACGATACTGTGATACTGAATCCATTTGACTACAACGTGATGACATACTTTGATTAATGTAGGTCGCCGACTTGGTAGCTTCTTCAAAACGGAGATCATGAACAAGAGCGTCTGATTCATTATCATGCCGTGCCATTCTTAACACTTGTTGTAATTGACTATCTCTGATACCGTCAATAAACCTAATGAGAGAACTCTATTTCCGGAAGTCCTCCGATACTTCGGGATAAGCCAATCTCGTCAGTCGGTCGACATTTGATTCAAATTCTTGAAGGCTCTCCCCTGACGCTGTCGCCTCGCTTGAAGTTGAACACAATACACTTCGCACATATGCTGGTCACCGTACCGTAATTCCAGAGCTTTTGTTCATTCGTCATATGTGTTCTGGCTGTCAGATGGCACTTTGTGTATTAGCTCGGCGGCAGGTCCTTTTAACGCAAGAATGAGTGAAAGGCCTTTCTCTTCTTCTGTCCAATTATTTAAGCGAGCGGCAGCTTCAAATTGGCGATGATAAGTTGTCCAGTGAGTGCTTCCATTAAATGTTGTGGCCTTTGCAAAAACTGGTCCTACTTCAGTTAATAGCGTTCTTTGATTACTCTGATATTTTAAATCTTCTAAACTTGACATACTTGTTTTCATAGTTAACACAGATTATTCTATTTCTATTCTGTCAACTTGCGTGTTCAGCTCACCTCGTAACAGGCCGAATTTTGCAGTCACATAATCTTGTATGAACGCCTTAACGTCGTCTGCTTGACGACTAAATTCTTCTTTTTGTTGTTCCTGTGTTTGCCGTAGCATTACTCGGAATGCTTCTATCATCAGACTGGTATCATTTTATTTTTAGCAACTACCACTAACACCACTCTTCTACAAAGTGTCATCTGTTTCCATTGTTAACCGTTCTATCCCAGTTCTGACACCACTGTTACGACGGTCTACTTAATCGTCGTAGGTACAGTGGAAACAAAATCAAGATACCAATTAAGTCACTAATCACCAGCTTTAATTTTCACAATTACACGGTTTCTAATTAACTCGGACATATTTCAAGTTAGATTCGTACACACGCAATAACAATGTATATTAATAGAGTTTTGCACAATTATAAAACACATAACACAATAATTCTTCACTTTGATAAGTACTCAATCCGCACTAGCGAAAATCGCTCACTTAACTGAACTGACAATCCGCCTGATATGGGTTTATTTGGCCCCGGAGAGGTGTAGTACAGCTTTGCCTCCTTACTGCACGCCAGCGGATTAATGCTTATCTCAAGTGTTCCTGGAACTCACTATAACCACCTACGTGAATGACGCAACAGCTGGCACACTGGTCGGTGGGAGTGGAGAATGTTCTGGACTGTTCGGTACGCTTCTCGTAACATTATTAAAAAACTTAAATGAGATACTTGAACGGCAAGCCGTAACAGTTAACGGCATAAAACAATACGATACTTGCAAGACAAAAAGGATAAAAGCTAAAATAACCATTTTATAAAGTGAGATGGTACAGGCGTATATAAAGAAAGTATGGAATTGACTGGTAGGAGAAGAGAATTTTAAAAGACTTGTATCTGACGAAAAGAGCGAGAAAGGTATAGGGGGAGTTGAGTGAGGAAACTGGTCTAGTATGAGGAGTTAGGCAGTGATTATACTTGTCATCTGCTCTATTTAACCTGTAACTTGTTGGAAAAATTAGGGGATGTTGTTATGACTGGAAAGGAGGTAGAAGGAAAGTAAGAGGCATTAGATTTGCTGAAGATGTTGTTGTTTAGCAGGAATTGAGGGCAAAGTGATTGAAATGATGGAAGTTATGTAAAAATCATGGAATTAGAGTAATTAAAAAGTAAACCAAGAGTATGAAAACAGATAGAAAAATCAAGTATTGTATTGCATGGTGGGAAGAAGAACAACTGAGATAGTATACATGGGAAAATACGCATTGGATGACGGAAACTAAGCTTAGAGGAGCACTAGTAAAGAAAGGGTCTTTTAGACGAAGGTTGTTTTGTGACCAGTGAAGAAGAGTTAAGGAAGAAGCTGGCAAAGTTTGATAAACACTGTAAATAAGTAGCCTAAATAAATAAATATATAAAAAATTAATAATTAATATTAAATGACGAATTGTTAAATTAATAGTAAATTTAAATACTACACAATCGTTAGGACAACAGGAACCTTCCTAGTATTTCATAAATGTGAGTTTTAAGAACCAACAGGAGCCGATTATTTGTACAGAACGCAACTTATTCCATTCCACTCTTTCAACGACAGCCGATAAGTGCTTTTAAGCGCTCATCACCAAGTCAGAATAAAAGTTAAAATAATAACAATTATAATAAGTGGAGCTATATTCACCAACAAATGTCCCATAACTAAAAATTACCGTATAGGCCTATACCATGAATAACGTAATATACTACCACATATCATTTGTCATCTGTAATTTGTGAAGTAGAAAATTTTATTTGTTTCTGCATTACCAAAATGTCCGAATTTACAGTATAGAAGTTTTACGTTAATATGTAAACCCAAACCCATAAATAAATTCATGGCAGCGTGGATTTATCTCTGACTTTAAAAAAATATGTAGAAACTATATTTATATACTACAGGTGGGTTTTACGATATTCTGGATTTTAAATGTCTTTTGACAGAACAGTGTTTCCTTACTTTGCCGCCAGAGTACGTGTGACACCGCCATCCTGACGCCACGCATCGCGTGTGTTTAATAATGTAACGCGGGCTTGTGACGCTCGCCTTTGTGAATACTATGCTTCTTTAACGGACTCCAGAATGGCTGTGTGAAAAATTCATATTCTCGTTACACTGTTGGTTGCGTCCATCTGTTTGCGGTGTATAATTTTAAACTGAAAAAAATATTTTACTAATAGTGAAATAACATAATCTTAACATCCCCCCCCCCCAATTTTAGGTAATTTATTTACTATTATAATGTTATTTTTGACGCATTTTTATAAACATATTAATCAAAGATATTTAAAAATTAACGGCATTTCATTTTAGTGGTTGTAATAAGAACGAATATAATTTTTTTCAGATTAATGATAATGTGATGTATTTATAATATATACACACTTATTGTTTACTAATGGTACCTATAATCTACAATCTTTATTGTTCATAGCCTAAAGGTACCATACACACAATTTTGCAATACAATTTTTATTACTCACATTTTTAAAAACGATCGATTTCGGTCATAGACCATGGTCAGATTATATACAGCACACTTGCAGTCACAATATCGTAAAACAGCCACTTTTTACAAAAACGAATTCGTAGACATTGATTAATGAACGTGATACGTACACCGTTGTCCAAAGTTTCCCGAGAACTAATTTTGTTACAGAGTGTTTATGTTTACATTCCGTTCTATATATTATATCAGCTGATTACTGTATGTTTATTTTCATTTTGCAGCAATATTTCAAATGTGATACGATTTTTGAAGTCCGTCATGATGTTCAATAGATTTTCGTGGCCCTCTTCTTTTACATGTTTGTATATTAGGTATTGTTCATACACAAAAATACATAGGATTCACTTCAAGATCCTTTAAACACAGATATAGTGAACACACCAAACATTCCCAACACTCAAATCCGAACTCAACAGTAGCCAAACACATAAAACAACAGTCTTGTGAATATGGTCCAATACAGCAACATTTAACCGTATTGAAAACATGCAGTGATGAAATAAGATCTAATATATATGAATGTTTGCGCTCTCCAATGTCTCTCCTTTTCTCCATCCATGTGCCAGTTGCCAAACGCCAGGTGCGATTTTGGGTACATATTTCTAAAAGGAAAGGTTGGATTGCCGGTGATACTCCATCGTCCGAAACTCCCGTCCTGCTGCCATGCCTCAATATAGCGTGTGGACACTTCGACTGCATCGAAGCTGACGTGTTGGATCATAGTATGCTACCAATGTCACCAAAAAGGGAAGTGCGAAGATTCTTCTATTGCTGGCAGGCCGTCTGGGACAGAGGTCTAACAGCGTGAATTCGCGCGATTACGATGTGATCCCTCGTTACTCTTGATCTAGGATTGTAAAGATTGGATATAAAAACTATAAAAATTGTAAATTAAAAATAAAATTAAAAAATTATAACCCATACACAACCCTTGCTCGCCAATATTGTGTTGTGGTTATGTAATTACCTGGTTCTGCATGTTACTCTACTCTTCATAGAAGTAGGTCGCAGACTCCTAGGACAAAAATATGTTTACTACTTCTCCCTGACAAGTTTTCCAGACTTTTTTTGAGTAGTAAGTCAGAGAAAAAGGTCAAAGGGAATGGAGAGTTTTCTTCCGAGTTACAGAGACAGTTATATGTCTATAATAACTGTACATTAGTAACCTTCAAGAGCTTTGAGGATAATATTCTTAAAGTACGCTGATCTTCTACTACAGTAACCATGTATGCCCCGAGAGGCATTTGACCTTGTCAGCATATCCCGTCCAGTGGATTCAGTCTTGTGCGCTTCTATCTTACCTAAGCCTCTTTTGACCTAGGCCCAACGCCGCATCAAAGGTCTTCCTGTAGCTTTTTCTCCTCTGCACTCGTTCTCCACAATTCTTTTAACATGATTATCTCCTCCCTCTTGTTGTTATGTGACAAGCCATTATAACCTCTTTGGCTTGGCTTCCACTGCTACATCTGGTTTATGATTCATTCCCCTTATTTCTCTGTAATATTTCCTTCTCCAGGCATCTCCCTCCCTAGATGGTCCAAAAATCTTTCTCAAATTTTATTTTCCCTACATCGGTACAGATAATTATATACAGATATTAAAATCTTAACTATGTAATTTCCTCAAATTTATATTGCAGGACTCGCAGTCCCTAGTATTCGTTACAAATACAATCCCTGCCAAAATAAATGAACTTGTCTTGCCTTTATCTATATTTTAAAACCCGCTTTTTGTGTCTATTTAAAAAAGTAACCCTGCTAATGTTCTTAATTCGTATCTCTTCTCTACACGAATTGCCGAGACGTATGTTATATTTGTCCCAGTATTCTACAGTAGACTTGTATGCCTCAATAATTTCCATGTTCCTTTTGGTACAACGTTGAAAAGTACGAGTGATAACCCATACCCCTGCCTACCTGACTCCAGTCTGTACTTCAAAGGATGAAGAATAGTTATATTCTACTCTAACCTTGGAACTAGTTTCCCGTACACTCAAATCGCCAAACATAGTAAGCTGTTTTTGGAATGCTAAGCCTTTCCATTTGCTACTGGATTCGGTTTTTATACAAACGGCCACACACTTCAGAAAAGTGCGTAATTAAAAAGTGCGAAATCTGTAAAGCCTTGTAATTAACTTTTAGAAAATTACATTAACAAAAGTTACAGCCTAACTGTTTCAACATATATACGTAGTTATAAATGTAAATTCGCATAAAATACGTGAAATATCACACTTGCAGGGAGTATTATTATGCGTTAAAAGATAAAAATGAACATTGAAAAAGCAACATGAAGTCGGGTTAGACGCAAATGAAATACAGATACAAATACCAAAAATAAAAATAAGTAAAAAGCACATAATTTTAATGAAAAATAAATGATTCGTGAACAATAGGCAAGAAACAGATGCAATATATAAGAAAGGTAGAACAATAAAGATTTACATTTATAAGTCAGGTTTCTAAGAACAGGTTTCGGAGGAAATAGTAAGGAGATAAAGACCAACTAACAGCTACTTAAAAGAATTAAAATCAGTGGTTGATTCTAAAATTATAGGTGCCGGAACGCATCAATTCAAAAGTTGTACAGACACAAATATACTTATATTTTATATTAGCGTATAAGTTTACATCAGGTTATCGCAAACGAGGTCTACATTTGTAAAGCCTTATAAAATATGTAACACACATATGAACTTGTATCTAAAAACGTAATAAAGTTTACTGATATATCTAAAGACCTTCGTCGTCAGATTAGCCGCACGACAATCGAAAACATGTCACTCATGACGGCGTCATCCCGGAGCCTCAATCAAACTCTAAGTGATGGTTTCGGTGGTTCGGACATTTTAAAAAAGTTTCCATAGTTTCATCATTATGTCGTCATATTGTTTGTTTCTTGATCTTTCCTTAGCCTACTCTTTGTATCCAACGCTGTATGATGGTCAGAAATCAGCCCTCTCACATTCACCTGAAGTTATTGTTACTTATTCAATAGCATATTTCAAGGTGGAAAGACTCTCCGGAAAACTTCTGGAATGCACATATTCTCGGAAGCTCCCAATCAGTTGCCTTTCATGTAGTTTTAATTTTTCAACAAGGTTTTTTTTGTTTCACTTTCTCCATAGGTTATTGGGACATTTTTTGAACGATAGTAGTTAAAATAAAGATTAGTGCTGGTGTTTTATTTTGACAATTTTTAGTTTTGTAATGGGGCTGATGAGGTTCACAATTTAAAAATTAGTAGTAAATTTTTGAAATACTTAGGTTTCTTTTATATATTTTTTCGGTAGTTTATTTTTGGATTTAAGAGGTTCCGGCGCGTTCCCCCTGTAATCAAGCCCTGATTAAAATCACTAATGTCCTTGTGTATACAGGAGCGACGAAGTTACGAACTTTATACGTTAGCAATTATTCATAATTTCTTTCGTTGGATAGAAATACACAACAGTCCAACATATGTCTGACATATTTGAGAAATATTTAAACATGTGTCGTGTCACGTTTGTGTCCTGGATTAATGGAGCCAATGTGGCCAGTTAGCCCCGACGTGACGATGGGGGAGACGCGCTGTTGAGCTTAACGCAATCGTGTTTATTTGAAGGCGTCGTCATTAGAGAAAACCTTTCCCATTTTTTGTTACCCTCTCGCTCGGCCGCATTACGGTTTTGTCGGAAACGGCAAAGTACTTTCAACAAACTGTGTCGCGTTTTCCAAATATTAGCTTTTCAGAACAAACAAGAGTTTTACCATTGTGGTGAGCGTAAGCCGTGTTCGTAATAGTAAAAATAAAGTGATTTAAATTATTTTTAAAACCATGTTTAAATGACATAAAGTATATCAAATTATAAATAATTAATATATAATTATTACTTTTAAATAAATATAACAATATATAAAACTATAGTCGAAAGTATAGGCCTATATGGAGCAGACTGTGGAAATTAATAAAAGAAATAATTCCAAAATAAGAGCTATGGAGATGGATTACTGGCGGAGGTGCTGTAGACTAACAAGACTGGATAGAGTGAGAAATGTAGAGATAAGACAAGCGATGGGAATCGACCTTGATATAATAGAAGCAAGAAGACTGAATTGGTTCGGAACACCTAAAAAGAATTTCGGGTGAGAGATGGCCAAGGAAGGTATGGGAATGGACTCCACCCTCTAGAAGAAAAAAAGGAAGACCTAAACATTCATGGAAAATCGACATCGAAGATTAAATGATGCAAGAGGACTTACAGATAAGGACTCTTTAGACCGGCGCCAGTGGAAGCTAGGATGCGAGAGGCGGCGCCAGCCGTAATTAAATCGCATTAAAAAAATAAATATAACAATTTAAAAAAAAATAATTTAATACATTAATAATTATTAAAATTAAATAAGATATGACTTATTATTTTAATATTTTCTCGTTGTTTAATTTAATTTTATTTCTATCGATTTTGTAGTAAACTTACTTACACGATTTTGCTAAATGGTAAACAAATGAAAGGTAAAATGAGTTAATTGTTTTGTATGATAATATTTATAAGTTACGAGGTTAACTTGCTTTCAGGAAAATTACCGCAATGAATATATTTTCTAATACTTTTACGCAATACATACTGCATTATGTATACGAACTCACATGTACATGTATTGTGATCTCAGGGATCGAGATCGTATAACATTGTAATAAATATAACTGAGCAACAGAGAAATCGTTACTCACATTTTAATGTCAGTTGTAATAAACAAAGTCACCCAAATACAGCAGTTTTCTAAATATATAATTGTCCGTTACACATTACCGCATCAAACAATGAAACTAATTACAAATATCAGCACACAGTAACTAACGATTAACATTTCACATTGAACACCGCTGGCCAGTAACACGATCCGATTAGCAAAACTCAAAACGGACACGCCTTATCGCTTCGACACGAAGTAGTCAACTAATTCAAATGCAGGTTGCTATATCTGTGACCGGCAAAAACAGTTACGAAGTAATGACGTTTACGAGGAAAATCTAATTGTCGGTATAATAATCGCTCACTGTCCGGCAAGCGCAGAAAGACTGAGAACATTCGAGAGCGTAGCGTCATTCTGCTTGTCACAAAAAGTGTACCGGAATCGTTCTCAAGACCTTCCTTGAAAACATGTTTATGTGGTTCTCATTCTTTTTTGAAATTGTTTTAATCTTAGAGTATAACTTAACGCGTGGGTCTCACATGGGTTTTGAGTTTTGTGTTTTTCGTTAACAGTCTATTTTTATCCGTTTACTGCTTTCACCCGATTCGCCGGGTAGTTTGAAACGTCTCGTTTTATAAGTGTCCGTACGAAGTAGCTCCAACGCTTGGTAGTTAACTTTATAACGTACTTTGAAGACACGTCGGTTGTTATTCCAATAAAATGTATGTGGACGACAAGCTAAAGAACTAAAAAGCGTATTTCGAGTAGAGGGGTCGGAGTATTTTACTGCAATATCTGTTGGGGCATGTCCGCCTTCATTGTGAGAGGCGGCGGTGTATTTTAATTAAACGCCATTGTCGTATTATCTCCTTCACTCTTCCTTTCTACAACCGCACGCACATGCCCGCCCTCAGCCAGAAATTAAAAACTTAGTTTTCTTGCGTTTTTGGGTTAAAGCGGTATTGTCTGACATTCTTAAATAATTTCTCTATACAGTTACGGAAATCCGGCTTATTAGGTATCTCTTTTTAGGACTATTCTGTTAATGGAGTAATCTGGGCTAAAAATTTGATTAGTTTCATAAATTAAATTTTTATCCTCATTCATCAAATTTCTCAGTAATAAATGCAAACAGGACTGGTAAAATGTGCTGTGGGAGGCTACCCGACGAAAAATGTTATTCCTCTCAAATCCTTCCCATTAGCAGATTGACATGTGGTAAGAAACTATAACCCAGATCCTTATCTATATTTTAACTAATTTGTATAAATTTTTATTTTGAGAATTATCAAGAAATTTGTGTTTTGTAAAGCTTATTATTGTTCTGGAATTTTATTAGATTATAGAGTGATCTGAGAGGTTCGTAAAAATAATTATTCAGTAGCTGTTGTCTACACTAAGTTTTTGCGTTTTTATATTTATTTTTTTTAATATTAAAAGTTAATTTTTTGAGGAATGCAAGTTAAAGTTTTTACAGTTTACTTATAAAAACTGTATGTTCAATATTCCTTTTCCTTCCTTTCTCCTGCTTTCTTGTTTGCACACATAATAATAAAACAATGTCTTAATGGTGCTATTTTCATTCGAAGAGGTGCAACGTTTGCTTGTACGTAATTTCTATTACTTTATATAAATACTTCGTAAAAGTTATAAAGGGGCAGATCATATTATCTTTTCAGGACTTTTTTTGTGGAACAAGAGAAGCAAATAAAACAAACACTGTTCAATTATACTTTACATTTTTTGCTTTTTATCAGGGAAAGGAGGTGTGTTGATTGAAACAGACGAAATATTGTTTTAAAAGTAATGGTGACATGTTCAGCAAAATATTTCATGTGTACAGAAAACTGTTGCCAGGCAACTCAAATCGGACGCACGGGACGGACCGGTTCCGGAAACGGGGGTTCCATTTTGTCTGTGCCGAGGACGCGGAAACAGCTGTGACCACTGTACCTACAATTTACTAACAACGTGCGCGCTGTTGAAAATGAAACATGAAACATGTTTTTACTCATATGGAAACATTTTACGTTTATGATTTCACAAAAATAATTTATCAACACAACATCTAAACGAGCATTGCAAACAAAATTCACTTTTTAATTATAAATACAATTATATTACCTTTAGCATATGTATAAATATTATTATGATACAAAAAAGTAATTTAGTACTTTACATTTTTAAATGTGTCTGAAAAGATACTGATCAGCTATGAGAGAGAGCATTAGTAAAAAGAGTAAATAGTTGAGAAATACAAATGTCTAACCCAACCTAACTTAGCTTATTAGCTTAGCTAAGATGAACAAACAGTTGCAACAATGTCAGCTTGTGTTGTTTTAAAACATTACATTATAATATTAACATTGCAATAATTTAGTTACACACAATACAACCTAACCTAGAAAGTGTTAGGTTATGCACACAAATAACCTAACCTAACATTTCATAAGATGTTAAGTAAGTTTCTTTTAACATTTTAATTATTTTTTGCTACATACTGACTGACTATATTCAATTTTGTGTTTTCAGGACTATCATTAGCATAACATTTGATAGTCCTTTGGTGAACTAGGAAGGGCTGGCCACTGATGTGCACAATTTGAGAGATTTTTTTGTAGACAAAATCTTTATATATAAAAAATTTATATCTGCTCCTTTTAATAATTTGTAAGCAAAAAAAATGTGTAGGTGTTCAGCGCGAAAATTCACGGTTTGTGAGCCTCTGAAACCAAAAGTACTAATCAGTGAGTGATAATAGTCAAAATCAAACAATACGCGTGTTATACGTTGAAAATTAGACAGTTTTATTGTCGGAATACATTCTCCATGAAATACATGTAACAGAAATGTATATATGTTTAACCGAAAAGTGTAAAATTGATGTGCACAGGGATGTGAAGGGAAAAAATTATGCTTCAGAATCCATTAAGTACTAAAACGCACAGTGCATTTTCATTCTTGTGAAGACTCAAAAGAAAAAAAAGTTTTACTTACTGCAAGCGTTTAGGTCTTAATAACTGTCAAAGTTTAAGGCACAAAAACGCATTGTATTACACAGGAGAACGAATCATTTAACATATCGATAAATGAAGCTAGAAGGAACTATGAAAACTGGTAGTCTATGTTAAGTAGTAAGTTAATTAGATTACTATCATTCGTTAATAAAAATTGACTAGATCAAAAAAATCCTGTGTAAATTTTAACAACAATAGATCTGTGATCTGTAGAGATGATAGTAATTTAATTTTTTGACTCGGTAGTCAAATATACCTTAATAGTAATTAAGGGGATTCGGTAAGCCCTATCTTACAAATTTTGTGTACACTTTTCTCAGAAACTATGAAGGATTTTAAAATGGAATTTTTAGGGTTTCTTTGTCCGACAGTTGTATGTGGTTTAACAAAAGAAATTTAAAAGAAAATGTTTTTATACTTACTTTGTATATTTTTTTCTAAAGCACTTTTCTTGACAAGTTTTAAGAAATAGGTTTATTTTTATTTCTTTAGCAAATAAGAATATTAAGAAACCCCCATGTTAAACTGTTTATAGTAATATATTTTACATGTGCTACAAAATTTCGTTGCTTTATCTTATTCCATTCCTGAAAAAAGTGTGCATAAAGTGAAAAAAAGTGATTTTGAGGAAATAGCAATTAAAGTAAAGTAACACATTTTTAAAGATAAAAGATATTTTTATTCATATATAGCTTTAAAACAATTCTACTCCATAGACTGAATTATCTTTAGATTCTTCCAGTTCCTTTTCTATCCTATTTTTTAGTCTTCTTGCTTGTCTTGCTGTTTTTGTACCCCCTAAACTTGTATTTCCGCGAAAACCACTCACATTCTATCAGCTATCTTTATGACTTAAACTGTGTTTTTTCCCGGAAGTATGTTCAGTCTCTACAATTGTAGTATAATTTAATTGTAAAAACTATTTAAATAATATTTATATAAGTTATAATTATTAAAATATAGATTTTAATAATTAATATTTTAGTCAATTATAAAATATTTCCAAATTAAACAAAACGAATTATTATTGTAGGCTATACATAAAACATACACTTTTATAGTGTACATAAACGTTTCCAAGCAAGCGAGTTTTATGAATTCACTTTAACACAACTAACAGGGAATGCAGAACAAACGCGTGACAGTAAATATGGTAAGTCATGGATTTTAGGCAGTCACGACTACGTCAAGGAAGAAATCCACAGCACAGAGGTCAATTGATTTTGTGAAAAGTCGCTTTCCCTATGCGGTACAGAAGCTAAATAATGGCCTCTGTACACTGTACTGTTGTGCATGAGTGTTCCAGACAAACAAATGCCTGGCTAGGCGCCACATGTTGAGACGCCTCACAATGACGCTGTCTCCGAGTGGACAGCACTCTACACAACGTAAATAAATGGCCGACGGCGTAATAATACTTAACAAAAACAAACCCCTCGACACAATAAGCGACACTGTTGTAAAAAAGGAACATTCTTGCCGACAAAAATATCGGTTTATATTAATAAATAAACGAAGGCAATCGATCGAAAACAGACAGTTTCTGGGTTGTTGCCAGGAAACGCAAAGATCGAATGCTGGATGAGGTCGTCTGAGAGATAATTTGCCGACAATTAATTTAACACCAAAGCAGCGATTTCGTATAACTGCTGAACTAATTCCGTCCTACTCAGCAGTAATTTGCTACAAGAGCCAAACTACTATTTTATACATATGTTCGTATTTCACGCTGACATCTCGCTTATACCACTTCCAATTAACGCTAACACTTCCAATGTTACATCGTTTCAATTAAAACATTATGATATCTGTAACTGAACTTGCTTTTCAAACTGCTGCAATCGTTATAGCTATTAAAACGTTCCCAGTAGCCATCTCATTATTACCTCTGGGTCATATGTTAGGCATCTCATTTGTTATGGTTAGGTTAAGTTACGTTAACTTAGGTTAGGATTAGGTCTCTTGACATATTTTCCTAGCTTCTGCTTTCTATATTCATCTTGTTTGTGCCTTCAGTAGTTTCTTTTGACCTCTCCAGACGTTTATGCTTTTTCAAATGGTTGGTAATTAATTTTCTCATTCAGATTGAATATTTCAAATTCTCCTCTTATCCATACATTTTTTAAGAGGAAAAAATTTTTTTAAATTGACATTCAATACGCGTGTTTAATACTGTTTAATACGTTGAACTATTGTCGTTGTAGTATACCTGTTGATTAAGTAAGGAAAGTGATAGGAAGATGTCAAGATATTTGAACTACGGATGTCAAGATGTTTTAACAATATAGACTATTTATAATAAACAAGATATGCATAATTATTTAAATAATGCAACCACAATCACACATGCGTTAATCCACACATACACATCGAGCTACAGTAACCGACTTCAGCTATACAAAAATTGTAAGCATTTAAAACACATTTCTGAAGCGGGACACAAGTATTTTACATACAATTTTTTATAAATTTGTACCTTATTACCTGAGTTATCTTGGTTCATTGCAAGCTTTTTCTAAGGCTGCCGCTAGGAAAGCTGTCAGTTCTGTTTTTGGCGCCCTCGTTTGAAGCATCGTTTGTGTGTGTTGAGTAATGTGTTCAAATAGTATGTGCAATTTAAATTGTGTCTATTCGTTTAGAATGTTGCTTCCGTGCATTTTCGTGTGTTTGAATATTTACTGTTGTTCGAGTGTTCGAGTGTTTCTAGTTTTCGGCCTTTCGTGTATACGTGCATATTTGCATGCTTTGTTAATGTTTGTGAATGTGTGGTTTGCTGCAATGAGGTAGCTTGCAAAGGTAGATTCGGTGGCAGAGTGTAATTATTTTATGTGTTCAATAATCATTTTACCTGACGACCTACGCAACAAAATAGAGAGCTTCATGAGACAAAACAAAAATCCTTAAGTAAAACATTACTCCTCACTGATAAACACCAAAACACGGTAAATTAACTGATAAACAAAACCAAACACATGATAACGGATAAAGAAAAACAAATCACACCATCGGCACTTTCCAAAACCCATAAAGAAGATATACTAATCCGTCCTATAATGAACTACTGGAATGCACCTCCATACAAACTTACAAAACATTTAGTCAAAATCAATAGGCAGCATACGCACCTAGAAACAAAATTACAAAAAGAAACAACACTGACCTTTGTAACAAAAATAAAAGGCATACATATCCCCTATAATACCACGCTTGCCTCTTTCGATATAAAATACATCCTAAAAACAGTGGCTATCCTAAATGATATGCTCACACAGAACAGTGATGCACGTTAACTAATCAGAAGAATTACCGAGACTCTGAACATAATCGCAAAACAAAATTACCCATTTATGACAACAAACTGTGTATACAGAATGATGGACTACCCATGGTTCGCTCATATGAAGAATATTAGCTGAAATCTTTCTACAGCATAAAAAACAAGAATCCTTATAAACATTCATTACACATAAAATATTGCATTGCCATAGAAATGTTGATGATGTCGTACTACTATAAACACACACAAGACAATGTGAACAGCTGCTAACCCACATCAACAAAAGCTACAAAAACATAACATTCATTGTTGAGTACGAAAAAACAATACCGTAAATTTCCTAAACCTTACCATTACAAAACTGCAATACGGACACGAATTCAGTATATAAGGAAACCCACTACAACTGACACACTGATATATATATATATATATATATATATATATATATATATATATATATATATATAACACCTCCAATCATTAGATGTAACACAAACTGTCAGCTTTTAGATACACGATACACGCACTAAACAGCATTCCACTAGAATAGGGAGACTGTCAGGATGAATTAAATAGATTTACTATTTAGCAGAAGCCAACGGATACGATAGCACAATAATTAACAAACTCCTACGCAAAACTCATAAAAAACACACAAAAACAGAAAACAACAAATTCATAATACTCACATATATCAAGAACCTCACCGAACAAAACGGTCGCAAATTTAAAAAAGCGAAGTACAGCATTGCATACAGAAACACAAACAAAACAGAAACACACACAAACGGCTAAAAAATTTCGATTTACCGGGTCTTTACAAATTAAAATGCTCAGATTGTAACAAATTCTACAAAGGGCATCCAGAACGCAGCTTTAAATAAAGGTAAGTCGAAAACATAAAATAATTAACTCCACTAACTAATCAAACTTTTCAAAGTATATCCTTAAATTTTTAGTGACCGTCAATCAATGAATGTTTTAGTGGATGGTTAGTGAGGATCGGTCAATAATACAAATTTGAGAGTGAGATGTAGAAGAGAGAGAGCGAGTGGGAGTGGTAGTGAGTGATAGATCGATTTCAGGTTAGAGTGAGAGGCTGTGAGAAGGACTGGCAGGGGGAGAATGGGTGAGAGAGAAGGTGTGATTGTGGACACATACATAAATTACATTACTCTATAGTACTCTTGACTTTATTTTATAATATGATTACAATTATTATCCAAGTTTACCTGTTAGTAAAATTTACCAGAAACGTTTGTTTGTAACCTTTGTCAACTATCTGATTTAAGTCGTAATGTTCTACAGTTATTGTGTAAATTGTATGTTTCTAAATTATTATTGTTTGTTAACACCAGTAGGGAGTGAAACATGGTAAAAATAACTTTTAATAATTACGTAGTGAACATCCCCTAATCTGTTTTAGTTATAGGTAATATATTACTTTGCTATATGTTGACTGCTGTAGGTATAAACAGTTTTTGTACCAATCTAATATCCAATTGTTGATTACTGTTTGTTTAATTAATTAAAATATCATTACATTTAGTCATTTAAATTGCAATAATGTATAAATTAAGTTCTCTCATACTATAATGTGCTCGTTTTCTTAAAGATAATTTGAAGATGTAAACAAACTATCATAAGTCTTCACATATAAAATGATACATACATACGCACGCACACACTCACATACACTAACACGTTCACCCAAATATTTAATTGTTTCGTTATGTTTGATATTCCTATATTGTCGAAACGTCGACGCAAAATAGCTAAAATTTGTATTATTGACCGATCCATCCACTAAAACATTCATTTTCAAACTATCTTATTGAAGCAGACCATACGTTAACAACGTATTATTGTGACGTTTAGGATATCAAAAACATGGAAATTCTACAAATACACACGAAAGGCCGAAGACTCGAACAACTGGAAAAATACAAAGACACGGAAATGCACGGAAACAACGTCATAAACGAACAAACACAATTTAAATCACACAACATACTACTTAAACACACACACACACACACACACACACACACACACACACACACACACACACACACACACACACACACACACACACACACACACACACACACACACACACACACACACACACACACACACACACACACACACACACACACACACACACACACACACACACACACACACACACACACACACACACACACACACACACACACACACACACACACACACACACACACCATCATCATCATCATCATCATCATCATCATCATCATCAACGATCTTTCAAACAACGGTGCTATTACGAAAACAGAACTGACGGTTCTTCCAGCGACAGCATCTGATGAAGCTTGCAACGAGCAAACACTAACTCAGACAATAAAGTAAAAATTTTAAAAATTTTGTATCTAAAATACTTGTGTTACACGTAAAATTGTGTTTTTAAATTCCTAGTAATACTCGGACTCGTCAAGTACAACAAATTCAAGAACAAAAATTCTGTCACGTTCCATTATCATCGTCATTCCTCGACCATTGCCGGGTATAAGCCTCTGTCAACTCTGATACACGTATTCCGATCTAATGTGGTCCGGATGCAGTTTTACAATTCTTTCTAAAGTGTCAAATCATTTTGTTCGGGTTCGGAGTCTGTCTCTCCTAAGTTTGCGACCAGCGTAGGTTCCATTTCAGTTATTTTTTATTATCCGTTACATTAATTCGCGACATCATCGCTCTATTTTTACTTAAACTTACGTAGTTACGAGGGTTAGTTGAAAAGTTCGCGGAGCGACATCTACAGCTCAATGGTAGAACTAAAATCTTTCGTCTGCTGCAAGACGTATATTTCAGGTGAACACCTGTTAATTTCCAGATATATAAATCAATTTATTCACTTTTTACCAGCTGTTTGAAATTTTCCTGTCTCGCGTGTTTTTAAAATGCACAAAATCAAACGTCGTGTTGTGATGAATTCTCTGTTAAAAACATTTTAGCGCCAATTTAAAAATCAAAACTAAATTGTAAATGTGTCAGGATACGCTGCGACTTCAAAACCAACGGTTTGTAAGTAGGCACTTGAGTTTAAACGTAGTCGTACAAGCACTAAAGACTATCCCAGCAGTGGACATCCAAAAAGTGGAACAAAAAATGGGATTATTGAATAAATGTCGTAGGGTGTTGGAAAACCGCATATTGAGGAGTGGATGACGTTGCTGAAATCATAGGCATCACATATGAGCGTATACATCGTACTTTAACTCAAGAACTTGGTGTGAAAAAGCGTTGTGCAAGATGGCTGCCCCATCTAGAGTTGTTGCATTTTTGGGGGGGGGGGTCCAGTGCAACTACGTTTTCAGTGCTCGTACGACCACATTTACAATTTCGTTTTGAATTTCCGTTGGCGCTAAACAATTTTTAATAAAGAATCACACCACGATGTTTGATTTTGTCTGTTTTTCAAAACCACATGACACGTCAATTTTAAACAGCTTCTAAACAATGAATAAATTGATAGATAGATTTGTAAATTAATAGGAGTTCACATAAAATACAAATCTTGCAACACACGAAAAATTTTTAGTTTTCCCGCTAAGCTACAGTTGTCGCTCCACGAACTTTTTAACTGACCCTCGTATGACATTTATTCAACAGCATCACATACTGGAGATCTTTGTCTGACTGTGATATTATGAATTATGCTCTTACGTTTATCAGCAGTACTGACTCTTCCATCGCTTGCGCTTTACGGTTGACTTGGTTTCCTTTTTCAGTAACTTCCAGCGTTTCAGATCCGTATGTAAGATCCAGTAGCGCACATTAGCTTCTTTTGGGTAGTAACAAATAACTTCTCCTGGATTTTCCACTAGACAATATTATACACTTTTTTCATTCGATTTCATAAGTTCGGTTATGTCTAGTAATAGGTCAGATCGTGATGGATATATTTTCATGAATAATACTCTTGTACGATATCTATAATCCCAGTCGAAATCTTCTGACAGGGAAATGCATTTATCACACGTTATGTTTTCAGAAAGTTTATTGTCAGACCATCTACAATTGAAGCGTTCAGAGTTTACTTAACATTGTGTTTGCTATGTAGTATTAATATTAATAATTTACCTACACACGTCTGTTTCATCCATAAGTAACACGAGGTTATCAGGAAAACGTAGGTGACTTAACATCTCTGGATTTATATTAATTGCGTAGTGCTCCCTTGCTAGGTCGTTTCTAGGTACATGGATTCCAAAAGCATAATGAATAGTGTGACATATGTCGGCTTATGCGTACTCGCAGTAATACATTTGTGTAATTAAAATGTACTCGACCTAGTGACAGAGATGGCATTTTAGTTAATCAGTCGAATCGAATGCCTCTCATCACCAACCAACACCTGACTAGAGGTTTTCTGTATTCTATGTGCATTTTACCGAATGTTCCACGTGAGTGTGTGAGTACGTGCGCGTGTGTGTTTCACAGAACTGATATTTAATAGCTGCGTTCAAGTCTCATACTAGTGTAAATTTGGTCTATTGTATTATTACTACTTAATACAGTGATACGAGACTGTTGATAGCTCTACAATTAATTGCATTTTTACATAACGTAATACTGTTATGGAAATATGGAATCCAATATTGTCAAATATAGGCTTTATATATATCTACTGAATTTGTTTTAATAATGTTTATACAAAATGTACACGTATAGGGTATTCCGGGAGGAAAGAGAACTGTTTTACGAGGTGATAATAGACTCTATTAAATAGAGCTAAAAACAAGAATAAAATGTCACGTAAACACAGGTCGGAGATGTTTTTTCCAATTATGGTCCGTTGAAAATTTTGTCCATATTTCTGTCCCGAAGGTAAAATAACTCAACACGGAAATTCCGGGAACACAAATTGTTTGACTTGAGATACACAAAAAAGTGAGTTTCAGAAAAGTGAGAGATGTGCAGTTGCGTAGTGAGATTATTTGAGAAGAATGATGTAAACAATCTAGTTGAAAACAAATGGTAGTTTGGAAAACTGTGAATTTAATTTAAAATAAAACCTGGAAAAAATGTTACAATTATAAATGAAACAAAACATTACAAAACGGTTGGTGTGATAATAAAATATTTGTATTGGAGCTTCAAAGACGGACGTGATAAGTTGACGATTGTGATATTAAGATGAATTGAGTTCGAAGAATTTTATCACTAGCTGCTAAAGTGAATTTCTAGTATTATTCGAAAATTTTACACCACTTACATGAAGCAGTTCGTAGAAAACGGCCAGGTACATGAGAGGATATGTTCATGGAAATTACATCTCGATAATTCACCAGCGAACACGTCATTGTTTTTACAAGAATTTTACATAGAAATCAACAAATATGATGCCGCAAACACCCTAGGCGATTTTCTCGAGGAATGAAAAAAAATACTTTGACGGAGATGTGAAAAATATTTATTTTTTTAAGTAAATAAAAATGTCTAATTTTTTACAAACCTTGTACATTTTTACATTTCAAGGTTACATACCCGTTACAATATTGTACCTCCTACGCAACCTCTTAAATGCATTTTATTATTTTGTATTGTAATGCAACGCACTCTTGTAATTGTTAAGACTAGCGTAGCCTTCTTTATTTATACTTACTATAACCTTAATTGACGCGGAGTTCATAAAAATATTGCATATATGTATGCAACCTTAAAGACAGATGGCAATAAGAATAAATCATTTTGTGTGGAAACAACGTTTGCTTTCGAAAACGCCAACAACTTGGTTTATTTAGGAAACAACAAAAGAAATAAAGAGAAGAATCACATCAGCTAATAGGTGCTTCTTTGGTTTCAGACACCTGTACCAGAGCAGAACAATTGCCAGGTTCTGAGACCTGGACCATTTCTAGAAAGTCTGAGTCAAGCCTGCTGGTTCATGAACGCAAAATCCTCCGCAGCACTTTTGGTCCGATATGTGTGGGAGGTGAATGGAGGAAAAGGACCAACCAAGAACTAAACACTCTTCTGAACGAACTAGATATTGTGAAGTTATAAAACTTGGCAGACTCAGGTGGACCGGACATGTGATTAGAATGGGGGAGAATGAAGTACCCAGAAAGGCACTCACAGAACAGATCTATGGCACCAGGAGAGTTGGTAGATCCTAACAACGTTGGGGAGACGGTGTAACCTATGATGGGCGCCATATTCTTGGGACCGGAACTGGAGAGCAGCTGCACTTGACCGGGATAAATAGCGGAGGCTGTTAAAGGAGGCCTTGACTTAATAATGGGTTGTCGCGTCGCTGTAAATAAGTAAGTGGAAACTACGTTTAAAGAAAAAATGCATGTCACTACAACTAGGCTTCGTTTGCAGTTATGTGTATCCGACTCATCTCTATTCATCTTTACTATTAAAATGCTAAATAACATATTAAAGCCTAGTAAGAAGAGTAATGAGACAATGAGAGTAATGAGAGTAAACAAAGCTGGCTAAATTGTAACCAGCCTAGTGAGTGTGTAATAAGCTGCCCCATCATGTTTTCGACGCTACACTGAACTAATTCCGTCAATTGAATATCAATTTATTTGAAGCTTAATTAATCCTAATTCAAACTTTACGTATTACAACCGCAACAAAACAGCTAATCGTTATGATATAGTTAGTATTTGAAATCATGCTTATTACATAGATTAAACTATTCTCAGCTCGTTGTCATTGTCTATTATTACGTATCTTAGATCCAGTTATCGATGTAAGTTTCTTATTGAAACAAACACTCATCGAGGGAAAAGTGGAAAACAGTCACGATGAAGCAGGAAACAAAAAAACACTAATAACGCATACTTGTTTTTCTTCTAGTAGCTCGTTTCAAAATGTTGTGACCATTTTCTGAGCATACAGAGCAGTAAATCTCCCCTCTCCTCTGCCGATGGCCATTTTTGAGCCTCCAGAGCAGTAAATCTCCCCTCTCCTCTGCCGATGGCCATTTCTGAGCCTACAGAGCAGTAAATCTCCCCTATCCTCTGCCGATGGCCATTTCTGAGTCTACAGAGCAGTAAATCTCTCCTCTCCTCTGCCGATGGCCATTTATGAATCTACAGAGCAGTAAATTTCTCCTCTCCTCTGCTGATGGCCATTCTGAGCCTACAGTGCAGTGAATCTCCCCTCTCCTCTGCCGATGGCCATTCTTGAAACGCCCTTTCTTGGCAAATTTTTCAGTTTCATAACTTGGACAATAAATCGGACCTATGACGATCCCCTGTCGTCTACGTTGCCTCGAGAAACCAGCCTTTTAAAATGTGCATTCGGAATTTTAGGTATGCCTTATTAATAATACAGTTAGTACCAGCAATTTACGTCTATTTTCAATTCACACAGAATTGAAGAATTACTTCTATGGTATTCTTAAGATTTTCTTAAGGCTGATGGTTTAAAAAGTTTCAGTTATACGTGGGCATGTACAGTTTAGAGCTCACGACGTGGATCCTTACGGGGCAAGTGCCTCGAGCAGCATCATTTTCGTTTCTTTTCTGATGCGACGATCTCTCCATGTTTTAATTAATTTATTGTCGCATATCTTCCCACTCCAATTCTTGCTTGATTTCTTTCTTAGTATTTCCTTTATTTGTGATACAGGCACTAAAATAAATTATGAAAATCCAGAATCAATGAAAATCTCTGTGGAGGTTTTATAACGTAGAATCACAGCCTGACAAGATGTTTTCAGGATTGTTACTAAACAAAGTATCTAAACAATACATATGATTAAAGTATGGTTAGTTATTTACTCTTGTTTTTCAACAGAATTTTTGTAGAGTATACCACTTTTTCTAAACACTGTACTGTATATTTTTTTAAACGTAAGTGTAATTTTCTGATACTTGCAAGATCGTCATTTACTGCTTTCCCTCCACGTTGGTTGTGTCCTTCCTCATTGCCGACGTCTAAGTCTCTTCCATTCTATATTTAGAATGTTTTATTGCGTTTTAGCATTAAAAAAAAATGCTATCATATTCATCACCACCTTCATTAACACCTGTCTACCACTTTTGAGAGAATGCCTCTCCAGTGCTTCTGCAGAAATTTGTTTCTACAACAAATCTTACACGTGTGCCACTTTTTCATTTCCATTTAACCGAAAATCATCGTCAGAGTCTTCTCTGGTTTTGTGGCCTCTGAGACCTGTTTCTTTAGTAAAATATTTTTTTAAACAATGTAATCTGTTAATCTTAGCTTGCGTCGTATCTGTTTGATTATCTCTCTCTCTCTCTCTCCTATATTTCCAGCTGCAACGTTATCATTTATCTACTTTACTTGCATCTCCTTTACTCCTACAAAATATATAGTTTGTGTGTGCGGCCTCTTTTTTATCTTGGACACTGATTTCAGAGGTTAGGTATCGTATGTCCAATTTGAGATTGATATGACTAGTTTACAGTTTACCGCAATTTTATACACATTAAATTAGTTTTATACACCGCTATTTTACTAACATTTTCATTAAGAGATACAATAAAAATGGTAAACATTTTATAAAACAACACTCTACGACAAAGAAAAAGTTTAAATAATAATGATTTTAACGCACAACCCTCCTTGAAATTCCTTACATTCGTCACGATATGCATCGTCTGACTTGTCATACGCGTCGTGTCAAACTGAAAAACAGTTTTTTATATCAACAGTGTAAACGACAATCTCAAAAGCATTTTTATAATTTTGAGGATACAATCGACACTTCGATTCGAACCGGAATAACGAAATATTCGTGTATAAGGTGATTCTACGACCGAAATTAACGCTAGTTTGCAACGTTTATCTGAGACCTTGTGTATACAATGGAAAAAGAGCCACGGTAATGTACATTACGGCGCACCGATACTGAAGCGACATCATTATGTTTATCTCCGCCTTCACCCTGCTTCCACCCCATTGACACAATCTCACATTTTCTCACTTTAATGTCATAATTTTGCGTTTTTTTCGCGCCAACAAAACGGTTTCTTTTACTTAGGCGTATGGATCTCATAACCTTAAATTGTCTACGTAGGATCAACGTAAAGTCTTATGATACCGTACGTTCTGGGCACGGTTCTCTCGCTGTAGCGTAATTATCACTAGGTTCCTAGTGCAAGCACTACCGATGTTCGTGCGGTATGTCTAAAGCTTGCAACTCAAAAGATATTGTCAACAAGTTAGGTGGCGATTATCTGACTAGTATCTTATTGTCATGCACTTGCAAAACAAAGTTAGAATTTTTCTCGTCAGTCATGCTGCTTGAAATGTCTATACTGTGTAGCGATTACGGAGAGGTTTTAGTTATCTTATATAGCTGAAAACAATTACGTTGTATCGTTAATTATATATGTGTTACAATTATATAATTACATATTTAAATCCTTAAATAGCCTATGGTTATAATTAAGGTTACCGAATACGTGAAACACAAATGTACAAATCCGTAGTTGAGGGTATTGGTACATATGGTGCACAAGTGTGGGAATCACTGATAAAACTGCCAGACAGTTTAGGGCAATGATGGTGATGATGATATAAATACGTTCTGCTTTAATTTAATTTACGCAAATATCAAATTTTTGTATACCGTTCAAGTTTTCTGAAATTATTTTATAAGGATATTTATAAATACTAGTGGTCGCCCAGTGGTCGAAATTCGACCGTAATGCATTAAATTTTTAAGTTTGAACGTTATTGAGGTTCTTTTGTCAAAGAGTATACCTCTATAATCATTGCATATAATTTTTTTGAATTTTGTTCTATTACGTCAGGTGCGAGCGTGTACAAATACGTCATTAGCGTGTGTTGTTTGCCTTAATTCCCTGCAATACCTATGAAATTTAAAATTTAATGTTAGTAACAGTTGAAAAAAACATAATGACAGCTTGTATTCGTATTTATTTTTTGATATAATTCATTGTCAGTTTTAATTTTTTTCATGTTATTATTGAATCAAATAAACGCTAATAAAAATGAGACTTGACATTCTTAGAAGTATACGATACATTGTTTTCAATTCCAATGAATTACATTTCATTTTTGGTAAGGTACAAAATTCGAAAACAGTTTGAAGATTATCTGCTACAAAGCTTATATAATTTTTTAATTTTTTTTCTATGCATTAATTTTCGAGTATTTGAAAAATATGAAAGATAGGAAAAATGAGGTTTAGCTTGGCTAAGCCATATTTATAAAGCAATAACGCGTTTTTTGACATTTCCTTGGGTTTTTTTATTGCCATACTGACCAGGTTTCGCCAAGGCTACACAGTTATTTTGCCTATCTTTTTCGAATTATATAAAATTTAAATAAAAAATTAATAAAAAATACGTGCCTCGTATTTTTTTATATATTTTTCATTAAATCAAAAACACCGGGCGGTTAAAAAAATAAATGTTGTCCATTGAACTTAAAATAGTTTGAAAGTAAATTTAATGATTCAGAACTTCTGTGTAAACGATGTTTTTTGTAAAAACTCTTTCATCATTTGCTAAATGCCCTTGGCCATTATATTCGGAAATATAAAATCTCAAACCATCGAATGATCGAACTCTACTTGCTGCGACGTACAATTGACCATGTGTAAAAACTGGCTGCCTCAATAAAATTCAAATTTTTTCGAATGTTTGTCCTTGAGACTTATTTATTGTCATCGCAAATGCAGGTATAATTGGAAATTGAGTTCTTTGAAAGTTAAATGGTAAAACAGTACCGGAATATGTTAAATTTATACGTGGAATCAAAATTCTCTTATTGCGTGCGGTTCCAGTTAAAACTTCGCAATCAATAGCATGACGATGCATACACTTGATGCGCATTCTTGTTCCATTGACTAATGCTTTCTTTGTATTTAAGTTTCTGATCAGTAAAACGATGCAATTAACTTTCAATACTAACTTATGTGGTGGCAAACCACTAATAGTCAAAGAATTCAAAAACTCTACTGGATAGTTATTGATTTCATTGTCATCATCACAAATTATTTTATCGTAGCTATGATATGTTTTCTGTTCACCTGGTATTCGATTAAGTATATCAGTATTAATAAAAGTACAATCATCATTTTTAGGTGCTAAAATAACTGACTTCAATATGTTATCTGAGAGTATGTTCTCGGAAATATTTCCATACACCTCATTAATAATATTATTTTCATCTCCTATTAATTGCTGAGGTATTTCAATAATATTTTCACCAAACTGAGGGAATTGTGGGGCTTCATCGTTATCAATTTTTTTCAATAATTCGACAAATTCTATATCACTTGGTAAGGCTCTCATATTTTGAGTAAACGTTACTTTATGAAAATAAACAAATTTATGCCAACTCGTGACACAATTTTCAATTAAAGTTGCACGTGATCCATGTGGGACAACTGGTAAGATTTGCCGAAAATCACCGCACAGAAGTATCGTTTTCACTCCACATGGTTTATGTTTATCATTTTCATCGCATAGATCCTGCAATAATCTATCTATGATTTTCAACACTTGCTGTGGGCACATAGAAATTTCATCAATAATTATCAATGATGATGAATTTATGTAACGTCCATAGCTACTATTTGCGGTAATATTCGCTACAGAATTTTCCAAAATGGGTATAGGCAATTTAAACACATTGTGTAAAGTTCTACCTCCAAGTAATAGAGTTGAAGCTATGCCACTGAACGCTGTTGCAATGCAACTAAGATTAAGCGAATTTAATTTGTGAATGATTGCTGTTTGTGTGAATGTTTTTCCACAACCTGCATGAGCGGTTAAACAAAAAACATTAGATCCAGTATCATGGTGCAAAACTTCACGAATCACACGATCAATTAGATTACGCTGTTCAATATTTGCAGTTTCATAATGCTCACAAAACAGAAACTCTTGTTCTATTGGATCAATAGCATTTGCTTCGTCTGTTCTCTGCGAATACGTGGGAACTGGTAAACCAAGTTCTTGACATGACAAGTTATGAACATTCAAAATATCTTCAATTTCTAATAGAGCTGTGTTAAAGGATACTTCTTCGTTGTAATCTCTCAAAAAATCTTCACTAAGATATACTTTAAATTCATTCCATAACGCCAATGCATTGGCTGGCACATTTAATGCACAAATGTAACCAAATAAATTTCGCATTTGTTTTGGTGAATGTAATTCTTTTGCTTCATTTAAACATTTGCGCCATTCATTATCATTTGAAGCAATGCCGCGAGCATGGCACGCTTCAACAAAAGAAGTGTGTATAATTCCATTGTAAGTTCTAACATCCTCAAATGATTTTGGACCACAGACATGTAATAAAAGCAATCGTAAATGGAAAAGTTCGATGTCTTTTGGTGATACTACATATATGCGTGTAATGATTTTATCACCTCCACGACTTCTCTTCTTCCATTTTTTCGGGAATCTTCCCACACATAATGCAAAGGAATTTCAATATACTTATATTCATGCGCTGATGGATCTCATCGATTCAATTCAAAAAATGCTAATAATTTTGTTTGTCTTGCATTTTCAATTGCTTGACGTTCTTGCCCTTCTCGAAAGTAAACATTCTGTCTACGCGGTAAATGAATGTCAAATCTAACGATGACATGTGATTGAAAATGCATTGGTAATTCTTAGATGCGCCATACAGCTTCAGTTGATCCGACATAACGGCCATTTAAAAAATTTTTAACTTCATCAATTTGTATTTCTCGACCTGGTTCATTTCTCTCTGAACCTAATTCAACAGATGCACTGTCATAGCCTTTATACACGTATTTATAAATGTATTTAACACTTTTAACTGTAGTGCATACTTCAACATTTATATGGCAATTAAATTTGGCAAGTAAATACGGATTGTATGGTACAACATAACGATTGTCGAGGCAACTACCGCGAACTTCAGCATTAATACCATTTTCACGCCTTCTGTATAATGGATATCCATTTAATGATTCACATGTAAATTCATTAAATCGTTTTGGATAATCTTTTGTGCATTTTCCATCTCTCATACATACAGAATTTGGATTAAGTACACCGCATGGAGCTGCATCATGTGTTTTACAACATATTCATGTAATGTAGGATGTGTTTGAATGTTAGGAATCTCCGCAGATACAACTTTATCAATATCGGTAGCGTTAACAATTTTATCTTGCTCATTTAAAGAGAGTAAAATGTGAGCATGAGGCAATCCTCTCTTTTGAAACTCAATTGTATAAATGAGTGCTTCAACTTTACCGAAGATTTTTTTTAGTGTAAGGCCCTCAATTAATGCTTTCAGTTTGGACTTGAATACACGCACAACAATATCAGGTCGAAAAATAGCTGACTCACCTACACCAATATTGCTAACTATTTCAGGCCAACTTGGATTGCAAGTCATTGTAATAAACAAAGAAGGCTTTCCGAAATGTTGTACAATTGACATTGCATCTAAATAATTCTGATACATATTTCTTGGAGATCCATTGAATGAAGATGGTAAAATTACTCTACGGCCAACATTATTGGCATTGGGGTTCAATTCTAAATAATCTGTTAAATTGTTGTAAACTTCAGACCTAAGACTTGTTTGATTTTGTCGAATGAAATGTAACCTTGTGCCCTCTATTCTCACATACATATCAACTATCCACTGCAGAAATAATTTTTGTGAATGGTGCAACATGCTAAAATCTTCTCTAATTGCAAGTCGATAGGCTGCATACTGAAGCATGGTTAATTTATTTCTGGGCGCTCTTGAATTAGATGTAGTTGGTGGTACATTATGAGAAATATTGATATGCCACCCAGTATCACCATTTGGAAAAAGTAATGGATACGCTAAAGGGTCCAATGATGAATCCAAAACAGAGATATTTTTAATGGTACCAATAACTTTTGAAAACGAAACCATATTTCGTTCAAAGGGTGGCTCACCATCAACTGTAGTAAATATTACTGCTACATCAGTTTGAACTGCATCATTATAACGGCGTATATCTAAATCACGATTTACTTTAATGAGCATACAAATTTGTTTATTTTGATTTTCAACTCTCTGACAATGATCTTTCATTGCAATGAATGACCGAACGAAAGGATTAATGCGTTCCAATTCAAGAGAGATTTCGCGCATTATATTGTTATTGCATGTTTGATTATAGTGTTCACGTAATCTATAATTGACAGCAGTGTCAACATCATAAAAATATAATTGCGCATAACATGGTGAGCGACCATATCCAGCAGTCATTGGACTTGATCTGTGATAAAAAACATCATGTATTTTAAAATGACACACTCCACGCGTAACTGTATCCGAAATTTTAGCTTCTGAGCTAACCATAGCAAATGATGAATTGTATTTACGAATGTTTTCAAAATAATTTTTTGACATTCTTTTTATTGAAGGTTCATTTGAAGTAAGTCCATCATACAATGATTTAAAGTATTCATTTTGACTTAAGCCCGGTAATATTGCTTTACCCTTATGACAACATGAAGTGAATGCAGTCCTTTCACCTAAAGTGACCTCAGATTCGAAATGTTTTGCATTGCAAAACCTGCATTGTAAATGCATTAATCCACAATCAAAAGTATTAAAATTTCTTGGAATGACATTCAGTGCGCATTTAAATGTATCCCTCAAAATAATTCCATCATTTTGTATACTATTTACACTATTTAAATTTGCATTTGGTCTATTATCATTTTGACTTTCACGCGAATATATATTCCTTCTTCTTTGTCTCTCACTTCGACCCGTCAATGTTATACTATTTACACTATTTAAATTTGCATTTGGTCTATTATCATTTTGACTTTCACGCGAATATATATTCCTTCTCCTTTGTCTCTCACTCCGACCCGTCAATGTTCTATGTCGAGGCATAATGGAAGTAGGTGCGAATATCTGAATGTAAAAAAAACATGTAATGAAATTACTGAAACTAAGATTGGACAGGGTTTAATTTAAAAATAATAAAATGTACTCACTTTTTTGAAACCACCAATAATAATTAGGCGAGAGTAAGTCAATTCAAATTGCTGCTACAAAATTTTCCTTTTGCGGCAGGTGTATATTAAGCAAGCTGTATTTCACTTTCAACTGCACATTAATATATAAAACACAGATATCTAATATACAAAATATAAAATAAACGCTTTTTTGCCTTGACATACACTCCAAAGACTATTGAAAAAGGAACACTTGAAATCACACAAAATTCACAGCTCATTCAGTCAATCTGTCAGTAATTATTTGTTGGCAACATTTTAAAATTCTTTAGCGACAATCTCTACTCTGTGCGACTGTTTGACCACAGACTATTATGTGTTTGACATTGGCAGTATGAACGTAAACAAACGACAGACTATTATGTGTTTGACATTGGCAGTATGAACGTACACTAAAATGAAAAAAGTATAATTTTATTGCCTGGCAACAAAATTATTTTATTTCTAACAATTACCATTGTTTGAAAAAGTTTAAATGAATTTTCAAGTGCAAATAAAAGTTTTATTTTATTTTATTTAATGTATTTGTAACACATATTATATATAAATTTTAGCTTTCTGCACTCCTTCTTCATATAAACTTTAACTATGCCAAATCTCACACTCCTCCGTGCGCGCAATATGCTTAAAAAGGGGTACAACGTTTTCTCTTCACGTATTAATATATAGATTAATAAAAAAATAAATAAATAACAATAAATGTTAATAAATAATATTAAATTAATAATATTAATCGTATTACTGGATAACTTGTAAGGCCTATGTCGCGTGTCAAGCCTCTTACAAGTAACCAGACAATGAGTTAAAGTCAATGAGTTAAGAAAATCATTATCAATCATTACCATAGAGTTCAGCTCATTGTCGTCATATATGCTGAACATCATGATTATGCGTTATAAAATTAAGTATAGTTATGTTAGTATTTGATTGGAGTACTTCGCACATGTGAAAGTTTTATTATTTAGTGGTATATAATTACATAAATCCAATGAGCAAACGAGGAATTTAAATTATACTTTCAAATTTCTTAAAATGTTCCAAAACATAGATTCTTCTTCTTCTTCTTCTTCTTCTTCTTCTTCTTCTTCTTCTTCTTCTTCTTCTTCTTCTTCTTCTTCTTCTTCTTCTTCTTCTTCTTCTGCCTTCACAACCCACTATGGGTGTTAGATAGCTCAATCATTTTTTTTCCATTCCGTTCTCTCACCACACAACCTTCTCCAGCTTCTCACATTATACTACTCAAGTCATCCTCTACATCAACTAATCCATCTTTTCCTAGGTCTTCCTTTAGTTCTTCTGTCTGTTGCTTTCCAATCTGTGACTCTTTTAGTTGTACTGATATCATCTATTCGTCTTACGTGATCTAGCCATTTGAACCTTCTACTCTTATCTTAATGAACCGTTATGTCAGCAACAACCTTGACTAATTAATTAAACCGTATTAATTGAGCCAGTTCATAATTTATTCGTATCTTCCGGGACACATCTCAGTTAACGCAGGGCGAAAGATATTTTTTTTTTTAATTTTATGTTCAAATATTTCCAAAACATTGATTTGTAAGTTACTGTAATACGTTACTACATTTTCTGATGTTTACAAATAAAGTGCTTTCAAAATTCCGATTAAATATTAAAAAGTATCGATTCCATCACACATATTCCGGAATCGATCAACCGATTATACGATCAACCACAGACCCAACAACTGAGCTGTATTAGTAAATTTGAACAGATTGTTTAATACGTTTTAGCAAAATAATTGAGCATTAATTGTCTTGCAATATTGTGTTGTTTTGAAACTGAGTATGCAGCAAACAAAGGATTAAGCTATGTTACGAAACTCTGTCAGGTGAGAACATGTAATATGCAATTACGTAGTTTCGCTGCCACCAAAAGCATCGTCTTTTTCGCGCTGTCGAATCGCTCGAGAATTCACTAATTTAAACGCTTAGGCTAATGCCATCCAACGCAGTCTTGATCCTCACTACTGTATAATTCACGCCGGCAGTTACTGTACGTTACGTTGGTAGTTTGTAGTTACCACATAACGACTTCATACTGGCGGTAATTTGAAGCAATACGGGGAAGATAAAGTTCCATATCGTCGAGTAAAATGTAACAATAAATCCTTTTATTTTCTTCCTTTTTACCGAGAGTCCATATTGCACTTGCATCCAGGTATGTGGGAATAGCTACTATTTTGTACAACTTCATGCCTTTATATTAAGATCAGAAAGCTTAATCGTTAAGCATAATTAATTTCGTAGCAGAATTTTGTCCACCAAAATACAGAAATACAAACATCGCACTTACGTCTACCACTAGTACAGTTCAGTAAAAATTAATTCCATGCAATACTTTACTAATTCTGCTTTTATTTTTGCCACATAAATTTATGGACTTTTAACATAATCCCAAGAGCCTGATCGTACAAGGTTTTTATTTGATACTTTTGGCGTTACCTTAGACAATTTTAGTTTAATATTAGTTGAAAACTTTAATTTCAATAATTAGCACTAATGAACAAAATTAAAAAGTAGTTTAACCTACACGGACACTTGAATACAATTTATATTATAAATGATGAACAAAAAAGATATCCTTTATTAACACACCAGCTGTTAAACATGTTTTGTTGAAACCTTTTTGGAAATATTTTCCCAAATCTTGTGAACCTCCAGTGATTTTAACAACAATATGTTTATGAAATACATTCTCCAGGGATCATAGTACAATTACTGAAGTAAACTGCGTTCTTAGAAGAAGAAAAATAAATAATGCAGGACAACAAATAAAACATATATGTATTTGTTTCATAATATTTTTACGTACATTTTTTTTATTGTCACGTAATTATGTTCGTACAATTATATTAGTATACTTGGGATAAAAATTAATCTTCTCTGATGGCCAAAATGTTTTGAGAAGCGCTGAATTAGGTTCTCGCTAAATCCCCGAATTTCTCATTACATAATTTTAAATTCATTTAATTAAAAACATGAACGTACAAAAAAATATTTATATTTCTATTTACACAAAACAGAAGTCGTGATGAATATCTTTATTAGAAAGAAAGGATACAGAAGAGGATATCGAGAAAGTAAAATACAGTAACTGTACCCAATAATGGTTAATTGTCGTCTGCGGTTAGTGATAGGTTGCGATAGTACAGGCATCACTTAACTGCTCGGTTTGTATGCCCTGATGTTGACAGTACAGCCACGTGCAAGACATCACGTGTTATGTTCCTGGCGATCCGGTATTCCGTAAGAAAATCAGTGCTCTTTATAATTGTCAGGTTATTTATTTCCTCAGTTCATATTATAATAATTTATTGTTCATAATTTACAACTGCTTTTAGTACTCCATGTCTCGTTTATAACCAAAGAAAGGGAATGGGTATATAATGTAGACCCACAATAGTCAACAGGAAGGTAAGACGATAAGAACGTGTGGCATTTACTAAGATAAAGGAGTTACCTCGGTCGGTCCTCAGAAAATGAAAAAGGACCTACCATCTAGTCAGACAGGAATTTATAAACCATGGTCATCGAAGGGAAAAATTTAAGATAAATGAAAACTTAGGTTAATCAGTTGTTGACGAAATAATCGATCGTTATATTATTGGAAATATCATATGCCAGGCTGTTAGGCCATGTTCTAAGGCTTGTATGCCAGAAAGACGTTTCGGCCCCCCACTATCGGAGCCGATGTCTTCTGGGGTCAGAAACAATTGGCACGATGTTCGCCAATTACCCCAATGCTGAGGCAGAGAGATGCACAGTCTCTATGAGAATAAGATAAGCCTAAGGAATTTTAATTGAGCGTTAGTTTTTGTGTAGGTCTACGCTTATGTGTAAAATATTATAGGCCTCCCCCCCTCTCTCTCTCCCTCACTCTCTTCCGTCTATATTTCAAGAAAAATGTAAATACGTCAGTTTATCACAACACATACAACATAATACTGAATTACTTTGCGTTCAATTTCTGTATCATTTACTGTATAAAACGTTAAAGACATACGTCAACATTTTCAAAAACTATGCCGCATTACGAACTCAATTATTAACAATCTCTCGGTTAACAACAACGTTTAGTTGACGGCAATGTTGATTTAATCCGTAAAATTCGATGTAGCATCCTCAGATTTTCAGATTTATCTATGAGGATGCCACAGCATGGTAGGTATGAGCGAAACGTTTGTTAATAACAACGGCGTTAATAAAACGTAATTGTCAACCGATAAAATATTGTTAAAAGTTCCGACACGCAAATCTGGGAGTGAAAATTGCGTACTATGGACTCAGTATGGCCTGAACGGTACACTTTATAAATTACTTTACTAGACTCAAGAAAATGTTAAAATTTTTTTCATATGTCAATTAATGTTTCGAAACGTTTCCTTTTTGAATTTGGCCACCGGCTTCCGATTTTATGGTTACCAAGAAATGAATCATTGCAAAGATTAGGTGGGCTATAGTGCCTATTAACAATTTTGTCGTAATGATGCGGTCATAATGACTATTTCATTTTAACGTTAGGAAGTTCGTTAGACATGATTCTCGCGCCACAAAATAACTAAAAACTAAATTTGCATATTCTTATATTTATTTAATTAAAAATATCCTATAACCAATGTGTCTAAAAATGTTTAACTGAAATCCCAGTTGCAGTCATAAATTCTTTTTTGCCTACAAAAACTAACGAGATACGTTAAGCGGTTTTTTTTTACAATCTACTCATTTCACAGAGTAATAAGTAAAAGTGATGTATATAAGTCGTCACTTGAGGTGGGAACCATCCAGCGATGATTACCACGTTCACCGGGTCAGGTCATCTGGCCACTGTCTCTTCAGCCTTCTTACATCCAGTGATGGATTGAGGAGTTCGTTGATCAGGTTATTGCTGTGTCCTATGTTGCGGTTCCTGTACTTAGGGGCGTGCATCTTGATGACATCAGAAATGTATGGAATGTTGAGGTCTTTGTGAAGAGTATAATTAGAGATGAACCAGGGAGCATTCGTTATGCAATGCAAGATTTTTGACTGAACTGTCTGCAGAATCTTTGTGTTGGAAGGTTTAGAGCAGCCCCACAATTCTATACCGTAAGTCCAGATTGGTCTGAGCACAGCTTTATATATGATGACTTTGTTTGCGAGAGATAGTTGAGATTTTCTTCCTATGAGCCAGTACATTTGCATAGCTTTTAAGTTGAGTTGTTGTTTCTTAGCCTGAATGTGGGCTTTCCATGTTAATTTGTCGTCCAAATGCAGCCCCAGGTATTTAACTTCTGATTTTATAGGTATGGGGGCATCGTTTATGGTGACTTGTGGACAAGAGCTATGTTTCATGGTGAAGGTTATTTGAGTGGATTTTGCAGAAATAACTCGGATCCATCCTCCGCTGGAACCAATCTTGCAGGAGGTAAAGATGGCTTTGCAGTTTCTCAGAGGCTCGTTCCGGGTTGGGATCTACTGCGAGGATAGCGGTATCATCAGCGAAGGTGGCGGCGGTAGTGTAGTCTGTCACAGGTAGGTCGGCAGTAAATATAAGATATATGGCCCCAGAACGCTGCCCTGAGGCAGTCCCGACTTTATAGGAGAGATTACTGACACAGTGTCTTCGATTTTGATTTGGAAGTGTCTATCTTGCACATATGATTTCAACAGTAAATATAGTTAATCAGGAAGTTATTTCTTCAGCTTGTACAGAGGCCCTCATGCCAAACTTTATCAAAAGCCTGCTGAATATCCAGGAAGACAGCAGCGCACATCGTCTTCTTTTCCAGGCTATCCGTAATTTTGTTCACTATTCTGTGGCATTGCTGCACTGTAGAATGTTTTTCTCTGAACCCAAATTGGTGTTCAGGGATCAGGTACCTAAAGGGCACTATTTGTTTTAGTCTGGTCAGGAGAAGTCGTTCAAATATTTTTGACAAGAGTGGAAGAAGGCTTATTGACCTGTAAGATGTAGGGTCAGTAGGGGGTTTGACAGATTTTGCGACCATGATAATTTGGGCAAATTTCCATTGGATTGGAAAGTAGCACAGTCTGAGCATACTGTTGTAAATAGTTGTAAGTAGTACTAACGCTTTTTTGGGAAGATGTTTCAGAACTTCTCCAACTATTAAATCGTACCCGGGGGCTTTATGTGTCTTGGAATGTTTTGTCTCCCTGAGAACTTCAGAGAAGGCAAACGCTTTGATTGGAGGAGATAATTGGCAGGGAGCATCAAGGTAAGTTTGAATTTCTGAGTCATCAATTGCTGATGAGGTTGGGGTGAAAACCTGGGAAAGGTGATCTGCGAACACATTCACCTTATCTTCATTTGCTCGAGCCCAACTGCCGTCAGGTTTACGAATGGGGGATACTGGGATTACCGGGCGTTTGATTTTTTTTGTCGCCTTCCATATTGAATGATCATGGGGTGTTAAACATGTTACGTAGTGTTCAAACGATGCGTTTCGGACCTCTTGCATAGCTGCGCGAATTGTATGGGTGAGCCTATTGAGAATTCTTTTATACTGGGGGTTTCTCGTTCGTTGCCACTTACCGCGAGCTTGTCGTTTTTTTTGAATAAGTTGTTTGATGAGCAGAGGTATATTATGATAATCAGGTAAAACTTTTCTTCTTTCTGGTGTAGCTTGCCATGCAGCATCCTGTAGTAGTTTAGTAAAGTATTGAACGTCTTCTTCAATGTCTCTGGAATCCGTAATGCGAAAGTTAGAGTTGATATTCTCATTGATAATGTGTTCAAATAAATCCCAGTTAGTCTGCTTAGTGCATAAAACAGGTGGAGGTTCCCTCCAGATTACATTAGTGCTTAGTGTAATTATAATGGTGCTATGATCAGAGCTTAAGTCGAGATTTGGTTCGATTTTGGTATATAAGTGCGAGATTCCTTTTGTTATCGCAAAATCAAGAAGATCTGGAATTTTATTTAAGTCTATGGGCCAATACGTAGGTTCTCCTGTTGATAAGTAGCTGAGATGAAGATGATGTATAGCTTCCAGTAGATTTCGACCCTTTGGTGTGATAAGCCTTGAGCCCCAGGCAGTATGCTTCACATTCCAGTCCCCCGCTACAAGAAAGTGTGGTCACAGAGTGGCGAAAAACTCTAGATATTCGTCTGTTGATATGGAATGGCGTGGTGGGGTGTATGTAGCTGCTAAGGTCAAGGGCCATGGAAGGGCGAGAACTTTAATGATTGCACTTTGGATTTTTGCAGTGACATGTGGCTCCATTACATAATGATGAAGAGTGTTTCGTATGATGACAGCTGAACCTGCGTGAGCTGAACCGTCAGGTTGGTTAGCATAGAATATGTTATGATAAGGTATTTTGAAGACTGTTCGATCCGTTGAGTGGGTTTCTGAAATTAGGAGGATGTCAATTTTATTGATATTCAGGAAGAGGATAATTTCTTGTATGCGGCCGGAAAGCCCATTCGAATTCCAGACAGCTATTCTTAGTGCCGTGGTCATTGCTGAGGTATTCAATTTATGACTGTAGATAACATGTTGAGGATAATGCTGTTTTGATTAATGAGTTGTGCGAACATAGTTTTGAACTCACTTAGGAAAATTGCCAGTTGGTCCATTACTTCCCTGTTAGTGGGGTTTGCGTGGCTGTTGCTAGTCATTTGTGTCCTTCTACTTCCGCCCGTGATTTGAGCATTTGAGCAGTTGTATTTCGCGGTGGTGGTAGAGGGGATGGAGAATTCTGAATCACATTAGATTGTGTCTGTGGAGTAGCACTAATTAGCAGTTGTGGATTGCCCCTAAGTTTAGATCTTATCAGGTCTTGGTAGACAGAACACCCTTTATAATTGGCTGGGTGACTGCCGTCGCATAGTGCACATGTAGCAGGGGTATCCCTAAGTTTCTTGCACGTTTTAATGTCATGAGATTTTCCACACTTTACGCAGATAAATGATTTTCTGCAGTAAGTTTTGGAGTGGCCATATTCCTGGCATCGTGTGCATTGGATTATTGCGTTTTTGACTCTTGGCGGTTCAACTTTAATTTTTGTATTTTGTAGATATTCCAATTTATATATTTCCTTATTGTTATCTTGGGGCTCAAGGTCTCAAAAAATAGAGGCAGTGGGTCCTTGGATTTCCTGTGTCTCGCGTTTATGATATTCCGAATTTTGTGGCCATATTTAGCTAGCTCGTCTTTAATTTCTTCTAGTGGCACTGAACAGTGAAGATCTCTTATGACAACACGGTAGGCTCTCTCATGTTTCAGCTGGTAGGTGTGATGGACTATATTTTTTTCACAGAGTAGTCTAATTAATTTTCTGTAAGTGTCAACGGTGTGGGGGTGAATTTTAACTGTGTTGTTTGAGAGAGCTTTGCTGTGGTATGTTTCGTCTTCTGCAGCCGATGCCAGAAACTCTGTCATTGCTTTATAGTTCGTAACACCGTATATATATAGATTGGCTGAGGCTTTGGTGTTTTCGGTTGATTGTTTTTATTAACGTTATTTGAGTTGCCAGAATCGTCATGATTAAGAGACGTATCTATGTTGGACAAGGGATCGAATGTATTTGCTGTTTGAGTTAAGTAAATGCTTTTAGTTGCTGTAGCAGATCGTTTCCTTTTTTTAGAGGGGCGTTTAACTTGCTGCCAAGGCACGTTATGTACGCAAGATTCATTTGCAGTTTCAGTTTCATTAGGTTCAGAGTAGGATAAGTCTTCACTTAATGAATCATAATCTATGTCCTCTTGGGAGTTCTGTGTGATGTTGGTAGGACAGCTGAATGGAGGTATTGCTTGGGCCATATTGGTATTAGTGTTCGTTAATATTTGCGATGACATTTGGTTCGGGAGTTGATTGCAGACATTAGGTGCCGGCATATTTGAGAAAGGACAACTAGTTTGTTGTTGATATATCTGCTGCATTTGTGACTGAAAGTGAGGTTGCGAATTACCCCTAAGATGAGTATTTTGTTGTTGATGCTCATAACTAGGGTTATAGTTCTGGCTACTTACATAGAAGTTTGGATTGTAAAAATTCTGATAAAGTCCATCGCTATTTGTTTGCATATTTACCTTATCTTGTAGCTGAGTGGATGCGATGTGGAACCAGTCCGAACCGGGTCACAAGCCAGATAACAGTCAAATGCACTTGGCCGATAACCTGAGCGGCCAAGCACGACGGAGATAAATTATATTTAAACATAACATAACATAACAATACTCGATAACAGCGCACAACAACCGTCTACACGGTTCCACGGCTAAATCGCGGTATTTAATGAACAAAAACGAGAGACAAAGTACAAAACGCTGAAGTAATCCTGGCTGTTCGATTCCACGTTCAAAAGAATAACAGAAGTACGAAGAGCTTTGGCTATTCCGCAAGCGTTATTCTGCCCATCTGCGACAATAACCCGCAGGATAACATTTTAGGTGAGATTCGAATCACTCTGAGGTAATTATGTTGAATTTACTGAGAAACATAGTTAGTGTAAATCATCAAGAAAATTTAATGTAAGGAAAACTGTGTTACTTTGTTTACTATAATCGGAAATTATTCTCGTTAAGTAAACGTTGTACTTTATACAATACTGAATTTTAAAAACTCAATCTTCTTCTTCTTCTTCTTCTTCTTCTTCTTCTTCTTCCACCCTGGAGTAGGTGTACACACATATTCTACTTTCAAAAGCCCAATACACTTTTAAAGCTCCATACAACAGTAAATTAACAAAGCGTTTACAATCTGAAGAATTGAATTTGCTTTCATATATCAGAATATAATACAGTAATGTATATATTACATAAAAACAGTTTTTATGTAATGTAGTCTAATTGTCTTGGTTACCACAACACGTTGGTTATCAATGGTTAGATTACTGTACTTCGAAGTACACGCCGTTACCCTTAATTCAGTGGTTGACAGTATTTTAATATTTACTTTCAGTTATCCTATAGCATGAATCGTACGCAGAAGGTAATCTGAACCATTCCAGTCAGTTCAAAATCATATGGATTATCAAGGTACTGAATTTGAATCTAACTGAGGGACTTTTGCCGTCATAGGAAAAATAAAAGTGTGGCATTCGGCTATACAAACAATCGGCAGACGTCCTCGGGCTAATTATATACTATTACATGTAAAGTAATAAACTGATACTCATTAACGAATGATAGAGACTCAACAAAATAATAATAACAAAATTTCGAAATAATATATGAACAAAAGACTAAGTAATACAAATAAATCCTAAAAAAGCACATACAGTCACATAACACAAGTAAAATTCACACGAATATTTGCGCAACGACAAGCTTAGCATTAACCTTGACAGTTAAATCACATTTTAAACGTAAGACACACTTTTTGCATGGTCCCTGCACATCTCCTATATAAAGACACTAGCTGTTACCCGCGGCTTTGCACGCGAATATTTTGACTTTTAATAAGCATTTTAATATAATTTTTATTGTTTATGTCTATATGACGTTCTGTCAGCTCGTGTAACAATTTCGTATTCATTAGTCAAATTCCCTAAAGCTGTTTTCAACACTTGTACTATTTTAACTTGTACTAAATTATTATGTTGGTGCAACAGCCTTTGGTGATTTAAAAGTACCCATTTTAAAGCCTTTGGAGATATTTATAAAGTGCCTGTTAAATCAAAACGCTCAATTCTTTATTTTAAGTGTTACTGTCTTAGAACCATAGTATAACACATTAAACGTTATGTTTTCCTCAACCATGGGTTTTATTTATTTCAGCAGTAAACTAAAAACCAAAAACCGTTGTCACCTAACCTCACAAAGGAAAACAACACGTATTTTCGCTTTCCATTAAGTAATAGGACAATTTACAATTAGTACACTTCTTCTTTTCCACATCATAATTAATCGATACAATCGCATATTATATAAAACATCGAAATGTACTGCAGGAATGGATAAATGTACAGTTCCGATGCCGCTAAATAGCTTTCGTTTATTTACTTGTTACTATGATAATTAATTCTGGTCTCCATGGTGTTGTTGACATCTTTAGTAGTAGTATTTAATATACTTCATTACTTATTCATTGCATCACGAGAAATACGTATAAACTTAAATTTTATATCGTTTAAGGCAATTACAAAATATGTAGACATATCTGTATACAAAATTACAAAATATATCGATACAATCGCATATCAAAAACATTAAAATTTGCAGGAAACGGATAAAGGTACAGTTCCGATACCACTAGATATCATTTTTTTATTTACTTGTTACTAGGGTAATTAATTAAAATGGAGACGGCGTCTGGTCTCCATGGTGTTTTTGACATATTTATACGCGTCAAGAAAAAGGCATAATTAAAAGGGCCTAAATCGTGCGAACGGGGAAAATATCAAGTTTGACATATTTATACGCGTCAAGAAAAAGGCATAATTAAAAGGGCCTAAATCGTGCGAACGGGGAAAATATCAAGTTCCAAGTTAGACAGTATTTTGCGCCTTGTGTTAAAGGTTACCGTCCAAAATTTGGTGGCAATCGGTGTAGCGGTGTGGATTTGTATTCAGTACCCATAAATCCTCAGACTTTGGGAGTTTTATGTATATAGATAAAAATGTTTGTTAATTATTATGCATTTATTGCACTCAAATTCCACATAATACGCTGTTTTTCATTATACAGTACAGAGCGGTCTTGTATAGAACCTACTTTTAAATACAGTACTTCCCTGCGACTGTGGGAACATTTACTTTCCTCAGCTTTTATGTTTATAGTATGCGATATAACTGAGAGCCGGTCGATTACTGGAACAGCAATACATTCGTTGTACTCTGTTTAATTGATCCAAAATGTTGATATTGACGAACGGCGTCTGTGATGTTTGCCAACAGACAGGTCAGTAGTGACTTCCATGATGTGTTACCTCAACAGTTTCTGTCAAACAGCCGTTCTGTAAACATACGTCTCCGCTCACTACTCACGCATTGGCGCATGTTATATAATTTTTGCTGGTCGGAGATAAGATAATTTATAAGTCCTTCTTCTGACTAAGTGTCAGTTGATGTGAATTCAGATTACGTCGTGTGGAAAATGTGATTATTCATTGCACAGATTCACGTACACGAGCCAAACAACGGTAAATGAATTTTTTCGAAAGAACTAACTGAATATTTAATGTTAAGTGAAAAAGTTATATGAAAGAAGTTACTGAAAAAGATTTTAACACTTCTCAAAATACTGTGCTGAAATGCAGAATTTCGATAAGAGTGCTAATGTGTACATGATACATATGAATATACAGTATATGTCTTATGCTAATTGGTCATCTTCTGTTTAATACGCGGTTTTCGGTTTTCACGCGGTCCCTTGATGAGCGTTATAACGGGGTTTTACTGTATACGTTAATAATATCTATAATAATAAGAATGTTTGTTGCAGAAGTTTTCACAAATTCGCACCCCGACACCGACACACGCGTGCACACACACACACACACACACACACACACACACACACACACACACACACATGTCGCTTCAAGACTTCTAATGAAACTATTCGTAATTTGATATATATTTCATATTGCAATATGTATATTGTATTGCAATATTCGCACATATCTCAGGGAAGATACGTGAGCGAACAAAACTGGGTATGTTTGCACGTGATCGGAATACACAATGACTATGAACGAAATAGGAAAAATGTGAAAAGTGGAAAAAAAAATTTGAAATGCTACTACTCTATTTATTATCGTTATTATTAACGTAATAATAATAATAATTTATTATTATTGTTGTCGTTGAAATTTTGAATTATTTAAACAAGTTATTTTGAATTAACTGTGACAGGATTTCTTTTAACCCTATATACATTCTATATAGAATATTTGCCGATTTCCGTTGGACCTGCATCACTACCACTGACATCGCTCCCCTCCCTTTTGTCAAAGGTTAATGTTTCATACAACTAAACGTCTCCCAACAAGTGCTTGGCACAATGACGAATGCTTCATAATCCATCTAGTTGTTTATGAGAGTATCTCTAACAAATAGACAGGCAGATATAGTGTAACTATGTGGAGACTATTGTTATTATTTATTATTATTAAACATTTCATAACTGACTTTATTCTTATTGAATCAATTAAAAAAGAACTTTCTGTTACGTCATATTTCGTGACCATTTTTATTTTAGAAATTTTGCATTTAAAAATTATTCACTTTTCGTTAACGTTTGTTTTTTAAAAGTTTTAATAATATACACTTTGTTACTGCAAACGTTTGAAGTTATTATAATTTATATTATTATTAACAACTAAAGTCAAGTTTCAGTTTTACAAATGTTAAACGAGGTATGAGATACAATTTAAAATAAATATTTTAATTTGTTCACTGTTGTTTACTAACAACTGTTGTTCCAGTTTTATTATAAGTAATCTATTACTGCAAATTTTTAAATTTATAGTTATTATCAATTTAATGTTATAAAACGTTAATTTTATATTATTTTATGTTGTTATTATTAATTGAATTAAAGTTTTCATTTTGCACGTTTGAAACAAGATACAACGAAGAAGGACGTACTTTTTTAATATACATTTTTGTACGAAGAAGAAGATATTACACATTACTTATAGACCATCTACTTCGATTGTCTTAATCATCATAGACACAAATAATACTTACAATAAGTATATTGTCAAAACAATAATATTGTATGAATAGCATTAATTCACAGTGGAAGTCGTTTATAATGATATTGTTTTCACCTATATACCGCTTTTTTATGAATGCAATTTTCAGGTTCCGGCAATTCATAGACGTACTGATTATAATATATCCGATGTGATGATCTATCGGTAATAATAATAATAATTTTAAACCCTTCTACATTCTTATAAGCGATTTTAACTGTACATATTCAATTATTTATATATTCCTGCACTATAGATACTGAGTTATAATCTAAAGATATTTTATTACATATATTATGTACTATTAATTATAATACGTTGGAATCACATGTTTTCTAACATTTTCTGTATTACTGTTATTGTCCGTTATATTGACAGGCGCACACATAAGATACACTAACGAGTTAATTACCACTCAAGCTAATTGTGTAAGCTAGTTGTATGCGAACATAACAGAATTAGTCAACAATATAAGTATACTGTGTGCCCATGTATAAAGGGTTAAAGAAAATCTTAAAATAATTTTACATGGTAGTGCCTGAAATGTTGAATTAATATCAAATAATAATGTACGTAATTTAGTTTTTTTTTTAATAAAGGAAGCTGCAGTTCTTCATAGTTATGAAGTCATAAAACTTATAGTTTTCCAGCTTGTAAAGTTCAAGCAGACATAACCTTCAACGTCTCCAGTGTTTTCTGTTACAAAAGAACTATATAAATTAATTTATTAACAGCGATTGTTTTATAACATCTTCAGTAAAACTTAAATAATATACAAAGGCGGTAACAAGGGGCTCAATCGTGACGAACTAAGTTTCTTTCTTGATGCACCAAATATTAAGTTTTTAAAGTTTCTAACTAATTATACTCCGTGTTGACAATGACGAAAAACTATAGCTTGAAATACGAAAAACTGAAAGAACATTATAATATAAATGGTTACGATAAGGCCGAGATAAAGTATATATTTATTCGTTGCCATTAAGCTTCGACCCGATTTAAAACACTTCCTTCTGCATTGATCTTTTTCTTCTACGTAGCATCGGACTTCAGCGTAACTTTCAGCAGCGCTCGAGTACGTCACTTCGCTAACAAAACCGAATACGCTATGCACTCCCAGTCAACCCATGCGAATTAATTGTTAAAAGTAGTTTATGTTGTAAATACAATTAAGTAATTAGAAAAAATGCAATTGTTAGGGAGTAAATATGGATTAACCAAGTAGTTTCTTCTCACAATGATTCCAATTGAATACTACCTCTAAGAAATAGTATTTTATACTAGTATTACGTTTAAAGAATACTCATTAAAATAAAACACTTTATTAGTATGTTCAGTAAAATCCACAAACCTAAGGACAGTATTATACTAAAACTAATTTATAGTTCTCTTAAAATGTTTGTTTTATTACACCCAATGTTTCGTTAAATGTAATTAAGTTATTACCGTACTATGCAATTCAGCAAGAAAAAATTTTAAGTATCGATTTATTTGATATATACTTGTTAGTTAAATGAATAAAATTTGATGAGTAACTTATGTCTGTCGTTTACAGCAACAATGCAGTTTGCGTACACCGAGGAATTACTGATACACGAGTTCACAAAAAAGAACAATTAACGCTGTCAACATATTTCTTTCGCAAAAACAATTCGTTTCGTTAAATGAGTTAAACAAATTACGTAGATAAAACTTACCGAAACTGAGCTTATGATGTTAAATATGAGTCAACATAGAACAGAAAAGCGACTGGACGCAACGACGTCGCAGAACTGCCTCTCCACGACAACTGCGGCTCTAGCCCGGCGCGGCGTCGCTCTCTATGCGTACATTCAAAAACATTCATTTACCCAACGTACTAATCTGCATGAAAACATTCGTCCCCACATTATCAACCCTACTAACTCACATGTTTACAGACGCGGATCAATGTGAAACAGCGAATGCAGGTAAATTGTTATTGTTTTAGTTTTAACGTAATTTTTCCGTTTGTTTAAACTTACTTTACAGTTGAAACAATTTGAAATATGTGTTACGGTAGCGAATTGGTTAACTCTTGTATAATATTTAATTTTGTGTGCTTTTGTTTCTGTTACTATTACTTCATAGAACGTTCTTTCTAAACACGTACTGCTTTTGAAAAATTATTTTACAATTAATTTTAATTTTACACTTAATAAATTAGAATTTATAATATAAGAAATTATTTATATAAACAATAAATTTTTAATGCAGAGTTCTAATTTATGTAGTAAGATTATTCTCAACAGAAGAAAAGTATAAAACATATGGGGATTATTGAAAATTTAGAATACACTATCTTAAAAAGGTAATAATTTTTTAATATAATTGTTGGACAACAGTTCTACATATTGGACAAACACCCATGTTAAGAGAAAGACGTAAAGACAAAACTCTCCAGGAAGAGTGCACATCTAGGTTCCCGTATAGTAAAGCGTTTAATGCAAATATGAATTTCTACTATTAGCTTGAATAACGCTTTTAAAGTTAATATGTCTAATTGTGCTTCGTGTATTAACATTTCAATCATTCAAAAATGAAGTTGAATAAAATCAAATAATTTTATGTGCATGAGATGTTACTTTTAAAGGCTCAACATTTGACGTACGGTAAAACCACTGTTAGAGATCATTTAGATAAAAAAAAACTTGGTGGGAAATATGTGCTTGTACTCCAATAAACTAATAACAGTCGACCTACTTTTATATATTGTAAAAGCAGCGCTTCATAGTAAATGATAACATATACTACTAAATATCAAAACTAATAAGAAAATTGAAAAAGTTTGCCAACATTAGAACTAAATTCAAGGCAGGAATATGATTTATAAATGTACAAATAATCACTTTTTCTGATTATGATTTTACATACTGAGATTTAAAATTTCAGTTTATTATTATACAAAATTTTGTATTCCATAAGAAATACATTTCTGTCTTTGTATTTTGCGTTTAATTTCAATGCTTTAAGTTTAATAGAAAAAAATAATAACTTATAGATTACATTTAGATAAGTTTTTTGTAATTTAAAAATTTTCAATTATGAATGTTAAAGAAAATTGTTTTGTCATAAAATATAGCAGTAAAACACGATTTCGTTTGATGTAGGTACATAAAATGTAAGCTGCGTCATGACTCAATCGCTCGTTGATGTTATAATAACATACCTTATTATATTCGGAAAAGCTTATTTAGTAGGCCTACTTAATTTTACTTAGTAGCGCTGGGAAAACGGAATATTTTACTTCAAACACAATTGTTAATAAACGTTATCAACTTCAAAATACTGAAACTAACAAGCTAAAGAGAAACCAATTTATGCCTTCAAATGAACACAATGGATCAGTGGATTTTAAAGCTGTAGTGAGAAATAATTTGCGTAAAGCACAAGAAAACTGTAGGTTTAAATTTTTGTATAAAAATCTAGACCTCACCAGTATAAAAAGTAACGTAAAGGTGTTTGCTGTTCCCTGCTACTTATATTTAAAGTCCATGCTAACTTTTACCAAATACACTTGTTATACAAATTATTTTAAAACTTATAACGAGTTTTGTGTTATTTGTTAGAAGAACAAAAGCTCCGTGACGAAAGGAACGTTTCCTTATTTATTTCTTTTCTTACGTTATAAATTATTTACTATTTTATTTGCGGTCTCAGATTTTATACATTTCATAATTATTGAGATCTCTGTAAATTAAACATTACGTTATTCGGATTAAAATAATTTATTTTGTTTAAGAATTAAGAATTCCCTTAATTCGTAGAAAAACACGTTATAAACCAGAGTCAACTGTTGAGAACTTAACTAAGTCAACTGAAGCTAAAACTTACTGAACGTACATTACAATATAATGAACACTGACATTACGCAAACAGTTTAGATGAAAATTTTCCTTGGTGCATTAACGATTTGGGTTAGTTGTTTGAATCCGACTTTAACTATATTCACTTTTTTTTGTATCGGTCTTCTCAGGACCGCATGCCAATTTCAGTTCTTTATTCGTTGTTGTTTTTTTTCTCCAATATTCTTTCAACTTTTCACTGTGTCTCTTCTTCCTCTCTTCAGTCCACTTTGAACCTGCGTTTTCCTCTCTCCTACCCTGGACTCCTTCCGTTTTTAACATTTGTGCCTGAAAAACTTCTCTTTTAATTGCTTCTTCTGCGTTTATATTATTTTTGCTAAATCCTTTTGGACTTCTTTAATCCAACTTGATGTTGACTTCTACCCCCACAGATATCTGAAGACGACATTGTTAACCTATTGTCGTCCGTTGTATATAAATGTCCAAAAAATAATAGTCTTCTTTTTCTCATTGTTTCTGTTACATTTGTTATACTCTGATATATTTCATCATTACTTTTTAACTTCCTACCTTCTGAATTTTTCGTGGGCCTAATATTTTTCTAATAATTCGTCTTTCCAATATTTCTAGTTTGTGTAAATTATAATTCAATGCTAGACATTCACTTGCTTATAGGTATTTTGGCTTCACTTCTGCACTGTAATGCCTTATTTTCGCATTTTTAGATATGCACTTTTTATTGTTAATATCTTTAGTTATATCATACAGTATGTTCTTTCCATATTATGAATCCTTTCTTTATTGATTTTATATTTTATAAAACCAATTTTATATAACTTTATAAACCATTGTATATTAACATTATTTATTGATAGACTAAATTTAAATTACATAAACCCTACACTGTATGCTGTAAAAAAATTGAATCTGAACAGTTACTAGTAAAATCGCTGTCACATGAGTTTTTGCTTATTAAGTTTTAATATTCTCTCCTTAATGGAATACTTACGCTCCAGTTTTCAGAATTAAAGAACAAAATATTTATAGTCTAAGACATATTAAATAATGATGACAAGTTTAGTTATAAAGATTTTATGATATTAATTTATAATAAGTCTACTTTACAAGATTTTATGAAATTGTTTTATATCGCACAACAAAAGTGTTAAGAGAGTGTTTGGATTAACCGATCGGCTTGTAGAATAGGGAAAGTAACAAGATATCACTGATACACCTAGTGGATTTATAGCGTGTTCTATAGATAGCTTCGATGTTACAACGATATGATAATGTATACAATGTGAAAGAGTTAAATATAAAAATGAATAGAAATGAGAAAACATGATTCATTCCAGGTAGCCAATTATTTAAATAAAAAACTAAAGACACAACGTAATAACACACCGCATAAAATAATATGCTGTACTCGTTTTGTCCTAACCAGATACTCAAGGAAAACAAGGTCCGCTGTCAGGGTTAGCCATACGGGACACAAGTGGTCTGCACTTCGCTTCAGCTGGCTACTGCTGTCCTACATGTTACCCAGGTGCATAAATAAACATGCATACAAGTAGAAAATACCGCATGTTGACCTCAATCGGATAGTACTTCCGATATTTTGTTTGTATCAATAAATTGCATTTTCTACACTTTGAAATACGATTAACAAGTTGGAATTATTATTAATCTATTTTCGAAGCAATTATTTTATTTTCATTATAATTGACCCAGTTTTAAAGAAGCTTAATATCTTTTCACTATTTAGTAACATCAACAGACTACCAGGGTCAGTTGAAAAGTTCGCGGAGCGACATCTTAGCTTACCGGTAGAATTAAACTTTTTCGTGTGTTGTAAGATTCACATTTTCAATCAACATCTATTAAATTACAACTCTTTCTGCCAATTTATATTTACTGTTTATAAGCTGTTAGAAATTTACGTGTCATGCTTGTTTTGAAAAATGGGCAAATCAAACACTGTGCTGTGATTGAACTGTTTGTTGAAAAAGATCTAGCGCCAATTGAGATTAACAACTAAATGGTAATTGTATTAGACAATGCTGCATCTTCAAAAACAATGTTTTAACGCGGGCACTTGAGTTTAAACGTGATCGTACGATCATTGAAGATGATCCCCCGCAATTGACGCCAAAAAGTGCAACGCCAGATATCATTCAAAAATGTCATTCCCTTGTTGGGAGACTGGCGATTGTGAGGGATGGTGATGTTTCTGAGATTACAGCATCTCAAATGAGCGTTTGTATCCTATTCTAACTCATTACTACTACTACTATTCTCCAGCACTACAGCCCATGGTGAGCCCTGGCTTCCGCTACGACCCGTCTCCACTCATCTCTGTCCATTGCCCTCAGTCTCCAGTTCCTAATGCCCATCTTTCTCAGATCTTCTTCCACATCCTGCAGCCATCTTCTTCGAGGCCTGCCTCTTCTTCTTTTGCCCAATATCGTTCCACTTAATATAGTTTTGGGCATCCTCGTAACATTCATACGGGATACATGTCCCAGCCATCTAATTCTAGCTGATTTTATGTGCCTCACCAGGTCTTGTCCACCAATCAACTCATTTATCTCACTGTTATTTCGGACCCTATACATATTCCCTTCCTTCACCGGTCCAAATATCTGTCTCAATATTCTTCTTTCAAAAATTCTTAGAGCGCTTATATCCTTATTTACGAGAGTCCATGTCTCGGATGCATAAGCAACAACAGGTCTGATCAGTGTTTTATATAACATCAGTTTGGTTCTTGGAGTTAGAAGCTTTGATTTCAGTAATGATTGGTTTGCATAGTAGGCTCTAACTCATTAACTTGTGAAAATACTTTGTGCTAGCTCGGTGCCGAATTTGGAGTGTTGCACTTTTGGGGCGTCCACTGCGCGCGTCATTTCTAATGCTCGTACGGCCACGGTTAAAGGCGAGCGCCCGCGTACATACCATTGTTTTTGAAGGTGCAGCATCTCCTAACGCATTTACTATTTCGTTGTTAATTTCCATTTGCGCTTTAACAAAGAATTCTTGATTTTGTCTATTTTTGCAAAAAGCGTGCTACGTAAATTTCGTGCACCTGGTAAACAGTGAATAAATTGACAGACAGATTTGGAAATTAACAGGAGTTTACATGAAATGTAAATCCTACAACACGCCCCTCGTTAAGTAACAGACCAACCTCACCATCAGCGAGCTTAAAGAGACATAAGGGATAAGCGATATGATGCCTGGGACGCAACAGCGCCATTGTGTGCCTGCGTTTCCCAGGTTGCAACCCGGTTAAAACCAGTTTCTTTCGGTGCGGACATTTGTTCCGAGCACAAGAACTTAAAACAATGCGTGTAATTACGTATTTCACCCACTGGTCCCACATCTGGTCCACAGTTCCGTGGAAATCTTCAGGATCCACACGTAGGGATTTAGAGCCGGAGTGGCGAGAACGGTAGGCGCATTCTCTTTATAGCGTCGCCCAGCGACACAGCGTAGAGCATTTGTATCGATGTTTCGAGAAAATTTGTTGTTGTCATCATCAGGATCTCTACAGAAATTGAGATAAAACAGAAATAATAGTCAATACAACGAGTGTTAACATCCGTAATTATTGTAAACATATTTTATTAATATAAAAACAATAATATTTGTGGAATATTAATAATAATAATAATAATAATAATAATAATCCTGATTATTATTATTATATTTATGTAACCTTTACACACATATTTGCGCAAAATCACTAAATATGTGTGTAGATTTTTTCATTATTTTTGTACTGCCCGTATACAAATCTCTTGGAATAAATTTTGTCAAAACGATGACAAATTTTAAAGTATTTTTTTTTAACTAGAACTTCACAAAAACTTATGTCATTATCAATTCGCAATTAGTACTCTAGTAAAAATAATTTCTAGCGACTTATGGTCTAATTGTATATCTGTAACTATTATCATTAACAGCATAATTCAAATTACTAAGAGGCCTGATGTTTTACACAAATCTCTGTTTTACATCGAATGAGTTCTGGTCCTCGAAACACAGTAATCTTAGATTTATTTGAGTCACAACTCTGTCGTGTTGTGTTCAGATGTTTACTTAACGTAATTTGGACCAATACAAGGTTATCTATAGTTTATCCTCATACTCATGACTTATAAATGGAATACGATTTATAAATTATAAAATTCATATAACGTGAACAATCACTGATACCGTAATTTGATATAATTATACGTATACAAAACTTTGAGTACGAATTATCTAAAATTATAGTTTCATTAACACATCAGCAACGATATTAACAAAGTAATCACATTCTTTGTGTCCCTTACATCAATATAAGAGTATGTCTAGACATAGATACATACGATTCGTTCTAGTATGCAGAAAAATAATAGTAATGAAAAAACAATAATGCCAGTTAAAAAGGATCCAACAATATCATAGCCATTGTACTCCTTGTAACAATATTCGCAACAAAAAATGTACACAAACGTGTCTTGTTATCACACATCACTTTAGAGACAACTTGATTGTTAAAATAACAAATGTAGCCTAATATAAGATTATCTTAAAGTTAAAAATAAAAACCGTACGTATTTAAACAATCAACAGACAAAACAAAGGTACTTTTATAACTATATCTAACGTGATGACATATCGTTAACTAGTTGAGAGTCTTGTAATGAATGCAAACACATGCGAATTCTGTAATTACAAAATTATTACTATTATTATTAAAATATTAGTAAGTATAACGCATTCATGTTATTTCTAATTAAGAACTACGTAATCAAACTATGAATCTAATAGCAACGGAAACGTACTGCTATAAATATTGAGATCATATGAGTTAAAGAATTATTTAGTTCACAAAACAATTATTTTATGAACATTAAAAATATAACAGAAATTGTTGAACATATTATGGATTCAATATTATAAAATATATGTTACAATAGAATTTACCACAAATATTTGTTTTAGAGGATAACTAACTATCTATTTTGACATAAAAACTTATTCCCAAATGTTGCGCCTGATCAATAGTAAAATTTTAGTTTGTTCATTATATTTTTTGGTCTGTAGACGTCTTCAGCTATTAATGGCCATGCTTCAGTTCCGTAAATAATAAAAAATGGTCTTATTAAATCTTAATACAATTTAACTTTAGCTATGTGTGAAGGCCAGCTTATATTTGAAAAATATACTCATCATTTTATTCAGCTCCCTTGTTTCTTCAGAAATTTTGTTCTCTTGTGTATTACTTCGGCTTATGTAAAATAACTCATACCCATTATTTGTATACCATCAAAAGCCACACGCTGTCTTGCTGTACACTTGTCCAAATACTCTATGCCTCGTACACTTGCTTCCTCTGTGTTCGTTTACTGTTAAACGTATGTCAATCACTTTCCTAATAAATGGGAAGCTTTCGGCGCGGTACGCGTGCTTTTTGTAAATAGAGCAACACCATTCACATACGCATATGGATAGTCCTGTACAGTTGTTTTATCTGGTATCAGGTGTTTTTTTTTTTGCTTTATGGATTACGTCTCCTTACCTGACTCTGTTAATCACTTCATATCTTCTAGTCATCCTCGTTAAACTAAGCGAAACCAATCAATACTACAGTGGGTGGCCAAATTATTAGGGAGAGTATTCAGTTTTTTGTATTTTCTAGTTTGACTGAATTTTTTAAACAAATAATTGGTTCTAGGTCTTGTAGGTATTTTTTATTTATAATAGTGTATTATTGAGATCATAAAAACAACAAGTTACGTAAGCAAAACTATTTATTTTTTTCGTAAAAGTAATATGTGCATTAATAAAAATCTAATAAAAATAATCTTAGTATTTAGTGATGCCACCCTTTGCTGTAATTATAGCTTCTATGCGTCGGGGCATGCTCTCTATACAGACTTTTGCATTTTGTTGGAGTTCGGTGTTGTGATGCCATTCTCTGATGAGTGTTTCAACCAACTGGCGCTTGGTGGTGATCACTTCCTTGGCGATTGCCCGTTTGGTGAGTTCCCACATGTTCTCTATGGGGTTTATGTCAGGTGAGTTCCCCGGCCACGGCAAAACGGTAATGTTTTTTTTGGCCAGGAATGCAGTAACACTCCTGGCTTTGTGGCACGGTGCCGAATCGTGCATAAAAATGTACTCTTCATCACCAGGGAACCATTCTTCGAGCTGTGGCAGAAGCCGAGTTTCTAGTACTCGCTTGTACTGGTCCTGCCTCATGGTCCCTTCCACGATGTATAGGCGCCCCATGCCCTTGGCTGAGATCACAGACCACACCATAACACTATCCGGGTGTTTAACTCTCTCCAAACGGCAGTCTGGATGGAACTGCTCTCCAGGGCGTCGTCGGACGAATGAACTTTTGTCGACCAAAATCTGAAATGTTGATTCGTCGGAGAAGCATACCTGAAAAATATTACAATAATCACAACAAAATCGTTATTCACGAACTACACTATTTAAAAAGTTGTACTTACTCGACTCCAGTCCGCAATAGTCATATTCCGGTGTTGTCTGGCCCATTGAAGTCGCTTCTTCTTCATGGCCTCAGTGAGGCGTGGTTTTTTGATAGGCCGACGACCGATCTTCGGCCAACCGCCTCCGGACTGTCCTTTTGGAAACTTCAATTCCCTCATCGTTTATCATCGTAGTTAGACAGGCCACACTCTTTTTACGATTTTTGAGGCAGATATCCCCTAATTGTACGATCGGTACGAGGAGTGGTGATCCTTTTCCTGCCACATTTTCCTACACGGCCCGCTTCCAGGGTCTAGTTTTGATCCATTTTTATTTTAGTTCGGTTAACGACAGACTTCGAAACACCTACAATAGTTGCTATGTCTCTCTGGGAATGTGTGGAGTGAAGTAATAATGTTTGTATTTCTCTACATTTCTTTGGGGACGTGTCTGAAGCCTTGCCCATACTAAAAAGAAACAATTTTGAGGTTATGACGGCATACTGTTGACGAAAATGAAATTCACTCATAAAATTTAGTAAAGTTAATTCAAGAAGAAACATTACTTACGTTTTGATTATTTCGGACAGGAAAAACTTGCGAAAAACGATTCGAAAATATTTTATATGACGTCACTACAACAGCAGTTTTTAACAAACGACAACCAAATGAGAAGTAACCTCACGTATTTGATAAATGACGCAGTCTACCAGTGTTGCCACTTATCAAAAACAATAATAATGATACCAGCAACAATACCAAACAAACAACCTTATGAAAACCAATTTGTTTGCTCAAAAAAAGAATTTGAACTAGAAAATGCATAAATATAAGTACTGTCCCTAATAATATGGCCACCCACTGTATATTCGAGCTGTATGAGAGAGTTGTTTGTGTTACACTTTTACATATTCCATAAGACTTTGATTCATCCAGCACATCTGATTTCTCGACATTTTCAAAAAAAATTTTTGCATACGCAAATCTGTTCCATATTCATAACATTTTTCCTTTGTTTTGGAAATTATAAAAATATGGTTAGTGGGTTCGTTCTCATTTGTAAGCAACATCGGCATTGCTCTACAATTTCTTCAACATAAGAACTTTTTCTGTTTCTTAATATGTCAGAAAATATTTTATATATAACTTCAAGTAAAGCACTTCCCAAGTTTTTCATATTTATATACCACCTAAATTTGAAATGTCCAACTGTTTTATGTGTAGTATAGTTAACGCTCAGAATTTCACTTAAAATGTCTGATATTTTATATAAAAAAGGAATGAAATTCCAGATAACCTGATGCGACATCAAAAACACACAGTTGATAAAAAAATCCAAATAATTATCTAGTTTAGCGTTTTGATTTGTTACTGACCCTTAATCAACAGAAATATTTATCCAACTAAAGTATACAAAGAAACTATTATATAGCATTGCTGATATAATTTTTAAAAAAAAGTTATCTTTTTGACTTTAACATTGTATTTTTATGTAACAGTTCCCTATATATTTTATATAGATCAAAAACCAGAATATACACTGCATACATTAACACATGTTTTTGTTTCTGGACAGCCAGCAACACATCAAAACACATCCAGAAGAATAATTAAGAAATATCGAAACGACCAGACTGGATCAGCAATAGCGAAGACGGCAAGAACCAAGGTGTGATGTGGAAAATGCTTCCCAAACTATCATCAACAAGACATACCGGAAATCAATCCCCAGCAACAGAATTCTCCAATCGGGGACTAGGTAGGTGATAACAGGGAAGCGGCCATAAAGCGAGACTCAAGAGCTGCGGTGCTATTCTCTTACGGCCGCATAGAACCGCAAAGTTGGCAGTACTTTTGCTGGTTCACGGAAGTCAATTTTCTCTCCTATGTCCACCTAGATCGTCATATCACCTGGCATATTCTGGTTCATACAGTTACTAAGCGAGTGTCTGTTCATCTAGCCAGATGTTTTCACTTCTTGCCGGCCTGGCTATGACACGAAAACTCGGTACAATGACCGTCGGTGCTTATCCATTGTCGTTCTTCACTTATGCAGCCCCGGCCTGGGGATAATTCGTCGTTAGACATAAAAGAAGAATGCAAAATGTCATCGACACGGAGCATCGGTTAGCGACTACAGTCTCCCGTTGATTGTCTTCTCGTTTGTATGACCCGTGATGTGTGAGCGGCAAGAGATAAAGGCAACCGTAACTGAGCCAGTATCGTGTACACCCAGATAATGTGTGGAAACGACGTCAGCTTAAGGGGACACGGGATCCCTATCTTCCACCATGTTAACATAAGGAACATTTTGTAAAAAACTACTAAACCAATCTGTTTGAAATTTGTACAGCAGTTTCTGTAGACCTTTTCACAAAAGCTGAGTTTTTTGTTAAAAGTACATCACAGAAAATGAAAAAAAAATTTCCCATTTAACTTTAAAAGTTGACAAATTTTTAGAAAACTATTTTTTTAATATGTAAATTTGTATTTACCACGACAAAAAATCTCAGTATTTATACTCACATACTGTGAATATTGTGTGAAAATTTCACAATGATTGGTTCAGCGGTTGGTGAGAAAATGTTCCTTATGTATTGAAAAACCATACTTTCGGTAATCGAGAAAAAACGGAAAACATGTGAAAGTTGAGTTTTGAGTGTTTCCATGGAGACGCTTTATTACAATTGCCAGCTGAATGCAGTTATGCGGATTGGCTGAATGCCAACCTTTGCGCACGAAATGTAGTAAATTTTGAAAAAAAGAATCATGAAATTTGATGGAGTGATTCAAAAGTTATGCGTGTTTGAATATGGAAGTTTTAATTGACGGCAGCTGTTAAAAGTTGTAATATATTTTTCAAAAGCATATTTTGATGCGAATTTTTGTTAAAAATAACAAGTGTCGCACATCAGTGCATTCAGAAAAATTTCAGATTTAATTGGCACTAAAAACGAAAATTTGAAAACAAATTTTTTTTGCTTTCCGTGTCCCCTTAAATTGCTCTAAAGTTATTTAGTACAAAACTCCTTTGTAGGCCTGCTAGATAATAAATCGGACAGGTCTGATCCTACTTGGACAGGGCTATGAAAGAGTGTGATGACACCACTGAGTGTGATAGTACGCGCCCCTACTAACGCGTACAGTCCACATGCGATATTGGTATTTTAACTAGTGACGACCTCATAAGACAGATTTTTTAACATCTGAGGTTGAAGCATATGCTTTGAAACCCATCAGAATTAATTGTAAATCAAAAAGTCACAAGGAGGATTGAAAAGTTAGATCTGTTCATATGGATGCTACACCTAATGTCAAAAACGTAGAGAGAAGATTGAAAAGGAAGACGCATTCGTATCCGAAAAAACAACACGGGAAAACATCTAAAAACACACAGGCAGACAGACAAACACAAACACACGTATATGAAGAGAGTAAGTGGCATGGGAGGGGAAAGAAGTATATCATTTATCTCTACGAGGTTGTGTGGCACGTAGCAAAGCAGCGCGGCATCACTTGGCAACAATTACTAACGACAGGGCTCACCCTTGAGTTATTGACATTCTCCTCGATCACTTTCCCTGCCTGTCGAGATGACGCGTTTTCTTTCTTCTGTTCACCATTATTTCATTTTTTTCTTATCTGTCTACTAGATTGTGTTCTTTTTTCAGTCTGTTATTCACTGTTCATAAGCTCTTGTTGACCTGTTTACCGATTTCTTTACTTTATTCAGTCGCTGTACCGAGTGTCGCAACTTTTGTTAATTGATTTAGTTCATATAAATGGTTTCACTTCCTTGGTTTGATGAACGATGCGGTGTTGCTCCTCGTTTCCTGATAAGTGTCGACAGATGTTCACTTCAGATAGAAGTCAGGATACCGCCGCTCATCCTGTGGCTCCTTCTTAGGATCTCCTCCTGCTCTCCAGCTCTCAGGGTCGTTTACGGGTTGGGTACTTCTACGAACAGTGTTGAATTACTAATTACTACTGATTTATATGGCTCCGGCAAACTTGATGTGTTCATAAATGCCTACACGGACTATCTTGAATTTTACCGAATTAGCACTCGAGATTATTCAGTCAGGCACTTTAACTTTATAACTATAACTTTTACTTTAATCAATTATAACCAAATTATAAATTATATCTATATGTGTTTGTAACTACTGGCAGACCTATCGTCTTAATGAGAGTTAACGATTACACGTTATAGAGTAACGAGACTGCTTCTTCTGAGTTTTAAGCTTGACTGATTTACATCCCATCATGGATCAAATCAACTGATGTATTAGCCAATTTCATTGGTCAAAACGCTCCTTCACCCTTACGGCTACAGTCTAGATAAGATTCTACTTGTAAGAAATTGTCTATTTACAATATAAAACGTGCAAATAAAACCGGTATAATTTTATTCCTTTCCTTGTGGGTGATACAACTTTTTTATATAAAAAACTCATATATTTTGTTCTTTGTATTACTAACAAATATTACTACAAGATAGATCTTTATTCTATGCACATTCTAGTGTAAGTCTTACGTCGGACATTTGATTTACATAAAAGTTATTTAATTTAATTCGTTTTTTATTGTTATTTCGTAACACAGTTATTTACACGCGCACTCGCCACTTGCCTATGAATATGTTTGCACTACTTCACAACACACATTATTTTTTTTACAATCAAAAATCAACTTAATCTAACAATTTTGATACGATTCTTATTGTCTATATTACAATGTTCCAACACGCAGCTTTTACTTTAACCAATTCTCATTGAGACAATGCTATCATATGTCATATGTCACATGCTGTCATTATTTTATATGCATATCTCACCTATTCCAATATATATGTATGTACTTATGTATACTGACCAATATTGCAATGGAAAAATCCTATGCATATGTTTTAGTAGGAATTGTATATGCTCACAATAACGCATGTGATGATATACTAGGAGAATTTATAAAATATAAGTAATAGAATTGTATGTGCGACTGTGTAGTTTAGTTTGTAAGGAATTTTGTAATTTAGACTTAAATAAATTTTCTAAATACAGATACATAAAATGTGCATAATTATCGGGTTACGGTAATAGAGTGCGCGCACGTGCGTGTGTCGCGTAAATACTAATTGGAAGAAAACATTATACCGCCCTTATTAATTAAGATTTCGAGAGTGCCCTTGGACAAGGATGTACTCTAAATGATATTCGTTTAATGTTTAACTGATATTCGTTTTATAGTTTAACTGGTGTTATTTATAAATAATTAGTTATACGCAAGTGTGTCACAACACAGCAGAGAGAGTAATGTATATATACATGAAGTTATATTAGCGCTATTCCTTCTATTTTAGTACTAGAGAATGTTTTCAAATTTTGAGTTTCATGATTCTCGTGAAACACGCTCGTAAGGGAATAATTATTGCTTTTTACCCTCACGCACGGTTTTCATCTTAGGTTATGAAATATCGTGTTAAAAAAATTTCAATTCTTTGTTCTAAAGAATCCACATTTTACCGCCTCTTACCACTTACCTGGGAATAACAAATAGTATATAAAAAACAATCGGATACATGCAAAATTAGACCATCTTAGTCTGTGCGATCGGCATGCTTTTTTACGCAGAAATGTAAACTATTTCTTTAAAACATTTAAATCCCTAAAATGATCACTATGTCTTATTCTGATAGTACATCATACAGGCTATTTTAACTTTCTGCACTGCTGTACGAAATAAGTCAGTTGTATTCATGCCAAACCAGGCCCTTAAATTTCTCAGCCATGATATTCTCGGTCGCCCCAACTCCTGTCTTTCCAAGTGCTTTTCCCTGTAGTATGGACTGCAATAAGTAAAATCTCTCTTCATTTCTCATGAGATGTCCCAGATACTGAAGCTTTCTTATCTTTGCTGTGTTAATAACTTTCCTATCTTTCTTCATCCTTCTAAGAACTTCAACATTAGTTATATGTGCTGTCCATGAAATACTCAGTATTCTACGATAGACCCACATTTCGAAAGTTCCAATTTCTTAGTTGTGGCTTCATTCAAAGTCCAAGGTTCTACATCATAGAAGAGGACCGAGAATACGTAGCAGCGTAAAAGTCTCATCTTAGCGTTTTTTTTTTATCGTGACTTTTGAATAAACTGCTCATCAAGTGTACACTGCTCTTGCCTTTTCAATTCTGCACTTCATTTCTTGAGAGTGGTCCCATTGTTCATTGACTATAGTGCTAAAATATGTAAGTTGGCTTACACGCTCAACTGGCCTTTGGTTTATATTAAGGGTGCAGTTTGTGAACTTGTTCTTAGATAGAATCATTAGCTTCGTTTTATTAACTTTGATGTATAGACCATATCGACGGCTGCTTTCTGTCACTCTATTCATTAGTTGTTGCAGCCCCTCTAAGCTATCTGCTAATATGACGATATCATCCGCATAATGCAACTCTATCTAAGGTTAACTAATTTTTATAATTGCAAGTCTATTCCCCTTTCTTGATGACGATATTCTCTTGAGAGCATGCTAAGTATTATGCAAGTGAATATTTTCTCTACAAGCGTACTTCCTCTCGGTTTAGCTGCATCTTCTCTTTATTTTCCATTTCTGAGTTGAACGGGGACTTTAAAACGGTAACTGTAAACGTTCACCTGTGAATGCGTGACACTGTGTCGCCTCGCCTGACCTTGTGTGTCCCTGGAGAAATTTAGAGTCTGCGCTGGATATTCGTACACGTTCATTGTACGCCTAGTTTTGTGTGTTTTTTTTTATTACTCACAAAATTCTGTACACGTTCTTTCTTCACCAAATCGCAGTTAGAAATTGCATCGATTTGTATTGATTGATTCTTTTATTTACACACGCTTAAGGAATTCGAACGAGCAAGAATACAGATCAACGTCATGTGCGTGCGATTTTCAATTTAAAGTTTGTTTCCCCATTCAGTGATTCTGACTGACATTGTTCCAACACTTGCTTCTCTCTGTTGAATTTCCAACAAAGCAATGATTGCTGGATAATGAACGTGTTCTCGTAAGTACAGAACTACTTACACAGCCAGCAAAGCGCTACTTACTCTTCATTACAGGCTTTCTAGGCACAACTCTCGTGTTACGTAATTAACATGTACAGGAGTCATTTACGTCGCCAAGTGGTGCTAGGTTTCTAACTTTTCTGTTTATAAATTCCTCTATTTATAAGTACGGACTCGGAGGATACGTAACGTGCATATTGTAGCACAACGAAGTTTTTACCTCATTCTACAAAATAAGGTTTTATCTATAAAAGGACTTAACAGACCTAAACAAATCGATTCAAAGAATTCAGATATAATCAATTTATAGCCAAAAAATGTTAAAAAACAAATAGTATGAATATCATATCAATAAAATAATTAGTAGACCCAGTAAGATACGGAGTAGTGAGGAGTAACAGACCAGGACAAATAAATTAACATGACAATTTTCAAGATATGTAGTAATAAGGAATAATAGCCTAGAACAACTAAATAAAAAGGACAATTTTCAAGATATGAAGTAGTAAGGAATAACAACCCATAACCAATGAATTGAAATGGAATAATAGCAAAATACCTAAAAAACCTATTGTAAAGACAGAAACCTCTATAGCAGCAAACCACATAAATGAAAGAACTTAAACCATATTAGCTATACCAATTTAGAACCAAAACTAATAAAATAAGAGAATCCAATACAAATAATCAGAATAATGTAAACTTAATTATAATTAAAATAAATGTGATTAAGGGGAACAACCCAAACCAGTTTTAAAAAGGACAACAAAAAGACAATTATCAATATAAAGTTTTAATGTGTTTATTTATATAATTATTTTGTGTTATTATTTTTGTGTATACTAGGAAATACTAGATGTTAGTATATAAGAATTTGTTGTATTTAAACCATGTTAATTAATGTTGTATTTTTGTAAAGTAAGGAAAGGCAAAATAATAATTCAAACGACCCATAAATAGTACATCAAAAAATATAAAACTAATAAGATGAATTCATAATAACATTGCTAGTAAAATTGAAAATTGATGACCAAGACAAATTCAACTTTGACCATATAAATTAAATCAGAGAATATAAATTTATAGAACCTAGATTAAATTGATATAAATTGTCATCTTCAGGATACAAATATTTTATCCTAATGATAACAACGACATATAATAGTGATTAAAGGAATCAACAAGTAAAATTGACTTAAATGGTGATTGTACAAGAGAAGGCCTAACAGCAGTAAGCCAGCACTAGTAAAATGCAAATAACATGTTAAATATTTAAAATAATAGGCAGACATAAAAGGTAAATTACAAGGGTGTAATTAGTAATCAAGTGTGAGTAAAATTGTCCAATAAAACCTATTGGAAACCATTTAATAGGTATTTATGTGAATCAACATAAGGCCTATAGTTAAATTTCAAAGAATGTAATTCTGAAGCTTAATTCAAACCAAAACCGGTCAAATTTAGTATTAACTTGTGTAAAATAAAAGCAGGAATATTGTTCTATAATTAGAATTACATAAAGGTAATAAACAAATAATTTATAGCCAATTAAATATAAAATATGACATTTTTTTTCAATAAGATTGAATTATTTGATAGGAACAGCTGATTCATAAACAATGAGAAATGATACCAAAATCTTATAGAATTTTATATATGAAGGAACAAATATCAGTTAGTTGATTGTTAAAAGCCAAACGAGACAGACGTGTCAGAATACATCTCAGAGAATTATGAACGGAATTTTTGACTAACACAACCAAGATATTTGATGAGTTTACAACAGTTATAAAAGAATATAAAATAAAGTGACTAATAATATAATAACGATCATTGAAACCATAAAACTGAATTAAACAATACTAAATTAAACTGCCACTACATATAGACACAACTGAAGAACCAAATTGAACTCAGATAACCAGACACCGAGTGAAGGGAACCTTTTTGACAGAACACTACTATTACCGAACCAAAATCCTGTGGATGAATACAACTACACACTACAACTTGTGAAGATTCCAATAGCGGCATCACGGAAGAGGAATTAAACAACTAATACATTTATTTGGAACGAAATCTTGGAGCTGAATTTACATAGCAGTTCAACTCATCAAGGCGGCCATTGTGATTCCATTCGAAGAGGGTGATGGGAGCGTGACGAGTGACGTTAGAGAAACCATCTGTATCGTAATATTAACATTTTATATACATTATACTTTATTATTTTGTCTGTTTAATGAATAAGTTTTTAATAATTTGTAAGTATTGAATTCTCTTGCCTTTCCTGACTATTTCTACAGTTAAAAGAACCCTTATACTATATTAATTTAATTGAATATTAATTTATATGTAATAATCGAACTGGAACTTAATCTCGAATCAGATTCGACCCAGTCGCGGCAATTCAAACCATTACATTGAATCTAATAAACTTAATTATTGTTTAAACGTTGTTTTATTGATTATTTGAGTCATAAATTAAATTACATTAATTATTAAATGTTAACATGAACTTCTGAAAGAAAGGAACGAGCAGAAGAGGAAGTACAGATACTGAATCAGCCGCTACATGCAATCGGTTTGGCCACGATAATCCATTTAACGTGAAGAAACAAATAATTCTTCATCAGAGCTTACACAGTTATTAATCAGTATTTTTATTAATTGAACATAAAACAATTAAAAGCAATTAAACCAATTAAGAAAACTAAATTAATTAAATAAATTAATTATATAAAAAAAACAAATACAAGAATAAAAAGTTGTATTAACCGATTATTATTTTAATTAATTATTTGTAATTAAATTTGTTCTATTACAATATTCATTTAGAGGATGTTAGAATAAAAAGTTCTAACGACAGCACTAACAACGACAACATCTCGCAAATAAAACATATTATGGATTGAAAAAGCACCTAACATCTAGCTTCATCTCAAGAAACACGAAATGCAAAATTTATAAAACACTGATCAGGCCAGTGCTGACGTATACAGCAAATAATACAGCAAAGCGAATTATTTCATGTTAAGACATGTAAAATGACACATGTGTAGGTACAATTTGAGGGTAAAAGGTAAACGTATAACCAAACTAGAAACAAATTATTTAATTACTCCGTTAATTAATATGTGACGAGCAGTTAATTACTATCCTAATAAAGGATAAAATCTCACAAATCGTATGATTTCATTAGTTCGCACACGAACATTAATTATGAGTGCGAAAATAGAAAAAAATGATGTGTGAAAACCGAATTTCTGACTCAAAGGTGTACATGTTTGAAATGGTTTTTGACATTCTTCAACATGTCAACTTACCTCGCGTATAAAACTCCGTTCGAGGGTAAATTAAAAAATTATGGCTTACATAATTTTTGTATAGAATAAAAAGCACGTACTGACAGTTGCACGTGTATAAAATGTTTGCCCTTTAGTTTTGTGAAACCAGTTAAAAAGAAATAGTATGATCGAGTGATTAGTAAAAACATTTACTTTTTATAAATTTTGTGATTTACTTTATGATTAAACAGAGGATGTGTGGCACACTTTTCTGGCGACTACTCAGACTTCTAAGAAAACGTTCACAAAAACTTAGCTTTTACAGACTTTCTATTAACCCAAAACAAAGTCCGACTTTAGTAGTGACTTTACACACAAATGGGCAAATATCGGCTTGGACAACCATACATGACTACCATGTTCTAACATTTATATTTAACATCATTTTCAAAGTGAAATATTTCCATAGAAACTACATCTTGCTTCAGTCTTAACCACAGTACTGTGGCCACTAACGTATACCATCTCACGTTAGCGCACTCGATTTTCACTGATGATGGCAGTCGACAGCACTGCCGAAACGTCTGGTTTTGCAGAAAATATTGAACCACGGTCAGACAGCCCGAGAAAGAATTTTAAAAACAAGCTACTTCTTTGTTGCCGATAACGTAGTACACATATAAAAAATTATCCCCTCCCCTTCCTACTATCATTTCCATTTATAGAAAATTACCCCCTCCCCTTCAACTACCCTTTTCATTTATAGATATTTTATCTACCTTTCTGCAGTGGATTATTATGACCTTCTTTTCAGGATACTTTACTTATCAAAATTAAGTACTTCACTCTTGTTAAACCATAAAATGTTGCTGGTAAACTACCCCTTCTCCTTAACCGATCTTCACGAAAATCAGTAGGTCTTGAGTTCTCTGCATTTGAGGGACGTATGCAAAAAATTATTTTATTCTGTTTGATTTTGCGGCAGTTGTCGTTCACCATAGAAAAAATTCTTCACACAGACACATACACATACACACACACACATTTCGAAAAATGAATTTTCTTCATGTTTGGAGGGTAGTACAATGAGAATCAACCCTTATCGTAAACACCATTTTTTTCGCCATCACCTTACTTCGATTTCCTTAGGGAACAACTGTGTAACTGTGTGTGTCTAGTAGTAGCGACTTCTTCACAATTTCTTTTACTAAACTGTAAAAGAGACGAGCGTCTAACGAGAAACAGGTCACGTTTACTTTATAATCGAGTTGATTTCCAATAAAAATGACAGACCTCTCCAGAGTGAAGCCGGGTAACAGAGGACGGAAAATAGCTGTAATTATGAGTGCAGTTAATTAGAACTCCTCCTTTCGCTTCTTTTTTATCTCACATCGTATACCCGTAGTGTATGTATTTATTTATTACATACAAAGATAATATTACACATACATATTGTTCGCATTTATAACATATATGCTCTAATTAAACAAATTATGCTTTATAATTATCAGCGTACTTGCTTCGTTTTGGATGTATTATCATTTTCGTTGTGCACGATATAAAATCGCATATCTTGTATCTTCACCGACTCAGTCAAAAGTGATTGGAAGTGAAGAAATTGGCCGAATTTTGTAAAACGTGTCCGTGATACTATGAAAAAAACGTACTTTAATGAAATTTTTTTATAACAATGGTACTAGAAAAGCTGGAAGCTTACAAGTTACCATATTGTTATACTAATCGCACGGACAGTGGTTTTTGGACACTGAAATAGAATAATTGAACACCGTAGAAACCGTTAATCACAAATTTATTAACAGTTAAAAAACTGATATTTGTTTACAACAAATTTCTAAGTTCGCAATTTTTCAATACACATTACCGTTATATAATAATACAACTCACCAACAATTGCAAATATTTGCACACAATAATTTACAAAACACTTTGCACTAAACGAAGCTATCCGAACAGTAAACAAAACGCCTTGAAGTGCAACCTCTAACAGCTCTGTCTAGTAACACGTCAGGTTTAATTTGCAATACCTAACTCACAACTGTGATACAGTTTCATACAGCATATGTTGGTAGGAACAGCTACCTTACTAGAAAATTCCACAATGTTAGAGATGCTCAGAGAAAAGTGCAACCGTCTCCAGGAAGGCGCAGTCAGATCGAGAATGTGCGAAAACGTAGCGTCATCCTGCTGTTCACACATAGCGAATACAGCGTCACAAATGTCACGCTATATTGCTCATAGTACCAATATAAGATTTTATATTTTATACATATTACTAAATACTTTAAATGATCTACTCTAAATAGGTGGCTCTTTATATAATACAGTAAGACATATGGCCTACGTGAATATTTTATATTATACATGTTGTTACGACATCACAGAACAATCTACGTGTTTATCGAATGTTCCAAAGGGATCCGGAATGTAATGCGTATGGCGTACGTGCTTCTCGACGCATTTTCTAGACGGTACCTAAAATCGCGCGGTCGCTCACACTGTGTCAAGGTCGCAATCAATTACGTCGTAGTTTAGAGGTAATACGTAGTATGTGAAACCGTCTAGATTTTCTGCGGGATATAAATACAATTACTCAGGGACGCTCAGTTCAGTTATTGTCGGGCGATTACAACCGATTTTACTCTGTGCGTTCAAGTGGTTAATAGTGAAGTATTGTGATTTATAATCGGGCGCTACAATTGTAATACAATTGTGTTTTAATATTAGTTAACATTTTATGGCGTGTGAACAATTTTTATTTGATTTGTTATAGGAGACTACGTTGTTAATTACGAACTGTTTAACTGTGAAAATTAAAGCTGGTAATTTGTGATTTAATTGGTGTCTTGTATTTTGTTTTCCACTGTAGAATCAAGTATACCTCCGTAACAGTGGTGTCAGAACTGGGATAGAACGGTTAACAGTGGAAACAGTGGACACTGTACAAGACGAGGTAATTCGTAATTAATCGGTAAACATTGGATGCCACTCAGATGATGGAAAATTTCTAGGCGTTGCTTTTGCAGACAGAGGAACGACGCCGACAGGAGGCGGAAGAAGCAGAAAAACGACAAGACGAGAAAGCGGAAGCGAGACAGAAAACCCTCTTGCTAGAGACAGAAGAACGACGACAACAGGAGGTAGAGGAACGAAAGCGTGAAACAGAAGACATCAAAGCATTAATACAGGAGCAGAAACAGATGCAAGAACATAGTCCCGCAGAATTGGATCTCCTAAGAGGTGAGCTTAATAAACAAGTTACTAAAATATCGGAGATACAAGAATCAATGACATTAAAAATAGCTGAAATAGAAAAATCTGTTTTGATTGTTGAAGAATCGATGTCTACAAAAATATCTGTCATAGAAGAATCTGTGTCAAATAAAATATCTGCAGTAGAAAACTCAATGGCAAACAAGAGAACGAATTAAAAGTGAAGTTGAGCAGTGCATGAAGATTCTAACAAAACAATTTTCTGAACAGACTGTACCAATGATAAAGACAAAAAAAGACACAGAAAATAAGTTAATAGAGAAAGTCACTTTGCCTGCAGTAGGGACGGTTCATGTCAAAGCTCCAGCGTTTGACGGAAGCAGTCACTGGCCAACGTACCTCCGCCAATTTGAAGCTGCTACATGCGCAAATAATTGGACAAAGAAAGACAAAGCAGTCTCATTCGTTCTCGCATTAAAAGGACCCGCGGCAGAACTACTACAGAAAGTGCCTCTTGACTGCCAGAACATCTATACCAAGTTGATAAAAGCTCTAGAACTACGCTACGGTGATAAACATTTGCGAGATGTGTACTACGCTCAGTTGAGAACAAGACGACAACGTTCCGGGGAGAGTCTTCAAGAGTTTGAAACAAGTATCGACAGATTGATTAGATTGGCCTATCCTGAAGGACCAGGAGATTTTCGAATAAGGTTTGCGATGCAGGCATTTATTGATGGCATCGGAGATTGTGAACTTCAGCAAGTGTTACGAAGGGCAAGGCACCGAAATAACTCAGAAGCTCTTGTTCATGCCCTAGAAGCTGCCAAGTCGGCGTCCCGCTACATTAATGGGTTTGTGCCATCACGTGCAGTCAAAGATCCCTGTATCACATTCCCGTTACGATGGGTGCAGAAAACATTGTTGTCGGACAAATAATTCAGAAGTTCAAGAGAGTCGCAACGATTTGAAAAAGACAGAAGACCGAAATGTTACAACTGTGGAAAACGTGATCATCTACAGGTAGACTGTTGGGAGAAGAAGATACCGAGAGAAGAGAGTGATCGCACCAATTGGAGAAGTAAAGCTTCAGAACAGCACAAAGTTTCCACGCTACATAAGACCAGTGGAAACTTGATTGTTAATGGATTTGCGGAAAGAAAACCAACATCATTGACAGTTGACACGGGCGCAACAGTGTACATTGTGCGCCCTGACTCAGTCAGCAGCTGCCAGCCTCTAAGTAGCTCTTGCACAATACAGACTGTGACTGGAAGCCCCGTCAAGGTGCCCCGGAAAGGTTGACGTACGTGTACCCCTGGGTCTTCTCGAGTTTAGCCACCAAATGCTCGTTGCAGACATTGTCGATGAAGTGATTCTTGGCACGGACATTATGAATGCCTACGGATTCGTTATGGACTTAAGAGAGAACGTCCTGAAGGTTGGCCAAGAGAAGATAAAGCTTTGCATGGCTAAAATGACAGGATCTACCAACCATTCGATTAAGCGAGTGGCATTAGTTTAAGAAGAACTCAGTAAGTCTGGTCAAGGGGAACCTTTCCTATTGCAGGTGGAAATTGAAGAACTATCAGAGGAAGTACAAATTAGCGTAACGGCAAAATAAGTGATTGAAAAGCCAACTATGGATGTCAAGGAAAACCCCTTGTTTGTTCCTGAGATAATAGAAGCGCCCGAGGGAAAAGTTCCTGAAGATGAAGTTACGCAAGTGGTTGTTGACGAGAACCAAACAGACTTGGATCAGCCAGTGGTGTTTAGGTCATCAGTACATGTCGCAACGGGAGTGATTCCAGCAAAACTAGTGGTTGAGCGGAAGACTCGCATTCCTGGGGACTTGATTTTCGGATTACACGAGACTGCATTCGAAGAACCGGAGAATTATTTTTCTTAACCGAAGTCTTAACCGACGAATTATTTTAACCTCTGATGATGGATTAACAATCCGAAACGCGTTAGAAGAAAAGAAGAAAAGTTAAGCGATCACATAGACGGATTAAGGTAAAACTTTAAAGTTTAATTGTAATTATTTTTCGCAAGGACGCCCACCTAGATCGCCTGGTCGAGTATTACTTCAGAGACGGTTTGCCAGTTCGGGACGAACAGGCTTAAGGAGGGGGAAGTGTTACGACATCAACGAACAATCTACGTGTTTACTGAATGTTCCAGAGGGATCCGGAATGTAATGCGTGTGGCGTACATGCTTCTCGACGCATTTGCTAGACGGTACCAGAATTCGCGCGGCCGCTCGCACTGTGTCAAGGCCGCAATCAATTACGTCCTAGTTTAGAGGTAATACGTAGTTGTGGAATCGTTTAAATTTTCTTTGGACTATAAATACAATTACTCAGGGACGCTCAGTTCAGTTATTTTCGGGCGATTACAAGCGATTTTACTCTGTGCGTTCAAGTGGTTAATAGTGAAGTGTTGTGATTTATAATCGGGCGGTATAATTGTAATGCAATTGTGTTTTAATATTAGTTGACATTTTATGGCATGTGAACAATTTTTATTTGATTTGTTGTAGGAGACTGTGTTGTTAATTACGAACTGTTTAACTGTGAAAATTAAAGCTGGTAATTAGTGACTTAATTGGTGTTTTGTACTTTGTTTTCCACTGTACCTACGACGGTCAAGTAGTCTGTCGTAGCAATATTATCGTACAGTATTAGTCCAAACAATGCAAAAGTTATATTTTTAGTTATATTGTGCTCAGAGAACAGTCAATAAGTATCGTGTCTCTTATTGTTTTTGTATGCGTCTCCGTTCATCATTACAAATATGTTACATACCGAATTCCTTTTTATTAGAGTTATAAAACGACTGATTTTATTGTAGGCTATAGAATAAATTTAATTGACGTTTTTACAAACCGTTGCTATACTCCAATAGTAGAAATGAAATAAGCTAAGTTTTATTGCCGCACTGTCCAATTTATTGCATACTGTACTGTGTTTATATTGGACTGAAATGTTACCAGGCTATCTCGTCGTAGTTCTAGTTGTTTCTGTGCAATTACATCACTTCAAGTTAATGCAGAATCCTAACATCCTAGCAAATTATCAACACACACTATCAAAGTTTATAATGCACTGGTTGCCACACAGCGCACACTAGTTACAAACTAAAGTAGATTTGTTAGTAAGCCTATAGTTATTCTGGATGATCTCACGAGAACACGTACAGTACAGATATGCATTTAGTTATAAACACATACGCGTATCTCTGTATATTATACCGAATTTATTTTTGTTAAATGTGGTGATACTTATAGACTAATTGGTTGCTATTTACCCCTTCTTCTTCTTCTTTTTTTTCTTACTCCTCCTCCCTCCTACTCTTCCTCTTCATCTTTTTCTTATGTCTTCACCACCAAGTCAGATATCTCTTTCTTTTTGGCACTAAATATAAAATTTGTGTCTCTTGCTGCATCCTGTCAATAGCGCTTTCCACTTTCTTCGATAATCATTGGCTCTAGAGTGTACGGAAAAGCCTGCTACATCTTGCCTTATTGGGTCATTCTAAACTCACTGTTCTTAAAGAGTACTTTCACACACCACAGCAACCGCAATTCTGCTGTATGTAACCTACTTAAATCATGTTTAGTTTCGATTCGCGATTTAGAACTATTCAATAGGGCAGGTCCAGCCAAGACTGTACAATTTCATTGCAATTTTTTACATATTGTTACGACAGTTTAACTGATCGTCGTATGGTACAGTGGAAAACAAAATACAAGGTACCAACGAAGTCACTAATGACCAGCTTTAATTATCACAAATAACCGTTTATAATCAACTTGTACAATAATCCAAGTTAAAGTGTTCACACGCAATAATAATCTCAACTATAAAGAATTCACACGAACTGTAACACAATAACACATTACACAAACACTACTGGATCCGCACTAATGAAAAATCGCTCAATACACGGTTTGATTAAGCTAGACGATCTGGTTTTATAGGTCACGCAGATTTCTAGAATTAACTCACGACACTTAATTCGCATTCAAGTGTTCTGTAGAGTACTCTGGAACCTACTTGAAACCTTGACTGAGGCAACACCCGCCACACTAGGCGCAGGACGGGTCGAAGACGCTCTCGGCTATTCTAGGTGGTTCCATTCGTTTCAATATTTTCTTTCCTACCTATCGTTCGCCTAACAGTGCTACAAACTGGCTAACACTGTTTAGCTTTTGTTCAGTATCCTGGTGAAACTCATAAGTAACATCACAACCCAGGTACTGAAATAGAATGCTTTTGCTAATACTTGTATTGTATACCATTGTTTTCGGCCGTACAGGGGTTTTACCTTTAAATGACATTACTTTCGTGTTACTAACGGAAATCTGCAATTGTATTGTGCCGCATATTGGGTACATAATCACATTTGATTGTCGCAAAGGACCCTCTTTTCTATTCTAAATTAACCTTGTCATCTGCATATACTAATGCATTTAAGATTATACTAGCATTTGCCTAAATACCATTTTTCATTCCCTTACCAAGTCGTACAAGTAAAGATTAAATATAGCTGGGTATAAACTACTCAGAACGTTGGCTGTAGAGTTAGAGTAATGTGACATTAAAAATAAAAATATACTGCAAAAGAAGGTAAGATGAAAACAGGAAACAAGATGAGGTGAGGTCATGTTAAAGAACGTAAGATAAACACAAAGAGTTTAAACTACGTTAGCAAGCGCATGTGCGGGTGTCTGTGGGAGAGGGCTCACGAATGTCTCTGCAAGTGAGCTCTCCTTAATCCATTTATGAACGTAACTTCTGTTTGCAACAGTACTAAGGAGTGCCATTGTGAATGAACCTGGTTTTTGTTCCCGCCGCATGTGGTGTGTGTGTGTGTGTGTGTGAACGCGCGGGTGATTCTAAACCTCAAAGTGTTTTGCAAAGAGCCGGAATTAATATATTTCAAAATATTAATTACGTGAATTACGTGATGGGTGTATGTGATCTCAGACCTAACGTCCCAAAAACCGGTTTAATGAAATAAATTTGATTGGTAGAATATGATTAGTTACGTTTGCTGCTAAAATTCCCGATGTCCAACGCATAATTTTTTTACTTCCATTTTGCACAATGAAATGGAAGTATGGTGATGGCGAAAAAAATCGTGTTCGAGATAAGGGCTGATTTTTATTGTACGTGAAGAAAAGTCATTTCCCGAAAAGTGTGTGTGTGTGTGCGCGCGCGCGTCTGTGTGTGAGTGTCTGTGTGTAGACTTTTTTTTCGGCAAACGGTAACAGCCGCAAATTCAAACAGAATCAAATAATTTTTGCATATGTGCCCGAGTTGTAGACTTTGCATAAGTTCCCGGGCTGCTTGGCTGTTGTCTAATGTTTTCTGCAAAACCAGACGTTTCGGCACTGCCATCGACTGCCATCATCAGTAAAAATCGAGTGCGCTAACGTGAGGTGGTATACGTTAGTGACCACAGTGCTGTGGTTAAGGCTGGAAAAAGGAATAGTTGCTATGGAAATATTTCATTTCGAAAATAATTTTAAAAATAAATCTTAGAACGTGGAAGTCTCTATATAGATATGGTTCTCCATATAGATATTTTTTAATGTAACAAGTGTTATCAACATATGTTACGGAGCGTAATCATATGTTACGGAGCGTGGTAGCATGTAGAGAAAATCCTTAAGTTACCGAAGTATACGTGTATACTTGTAGGCTATAGGCTACGTGTTTCCGAAGACGTGTACGACATTCGAACTGTCCGAAAGTCGAACTACTGTAAGTACAGTATTATTGTGTACTGTATTCTATATGCTTCTTACGTAAATCAATAGCATACGTACTGTAAATTGTAACCTACTGTACAGTACTGAAATCAGGTATTATTCTCCCTTAAATTTGTGCACAATATGGAGATTTATCCATACATGTAAATAAAGATGGACGAACGATGTTATGCATACATTCCTGGATAGAATACCAAGGCGGCTAAGAGCTGTAAGGTTGTGGGAAAGCGAAGTGTTGGCGGACCGAGTATATGACGGTGATGCGAAACAGGCAAAATTGCCTTATCCTGACAAGCAAGAAAGAAGAAGAACAACAATAAAAACAAGAAATAAAGAGGTAGGAGAAAGTGGAGGAGTTGAAGCATAAGCAGAAGAAGAAGAAGAAGAAGAAGAAGAAGAAGAAGAAGAAGAAGAAGAAGAAGAAGAAGAAGAAGAAGGACAGTGGCGTCCTCATGTACAGAAGTGCTTTTCCACCATAATATGCATGTCAGATGATAGAGAAGCATAGAGCACAGTCCGTGAAAAACAACTTTACTCTACTTCAAAGCCCCAGAGCGGGTACAGTGTCAATTGGAGAGGAATAACGCTAGCACGAAAGAGATTCTACGTTGTCTTGATTATTCATCTCGTCTTTCACAGCACTAACACTTAACTAAAAATGAACTTTTTCATGTGAAAACTTACTGATTTTATTGGACGCGTTTCGGCTTAGTATCCGCCTTCTTCAGCTTTGGTAACAGACTGCCAGCATTTTGTAACGGTTGTGTGGAAGGTGAAGTGGGGGTGGTGTGTGGAGGAAGGGGATTGGCGCGGGGATTCAACTTACTGTTTGTTTTCTGTGTAATTGTGTCAAAAAGTGTATGTGATTTATATTGTAATTGATCGTTGAGTATGTTGTTTGGTTGTGTTGTGTGGTATTTATATATTTCGTATTGTTCAGTTGTTCAGTATACTCAACGATCAATTACAATATAAATCACATACACTTTTTGACACAATTACACAGAAAACAAACAGTAAGTTGAATCCCCGCGCCAATCCCCTTCCTCCACACACCACCCCCACTTCACCTTCCACACAACCGTTACAAAATGCTGGCACTCTGTTACCAAAGCTGAAGAAGGCGGATACTAAGCCGAAACGCGTCCAATAAAATCAGTAAGTTTTCACATGAAAAAGTTCATTTTTAGTTAAGATTCTACGTATATTAACGAACTTTTAACTTGTATTAAACAAAGTAGGTCTACGAAGAGTGGGTAGAATTTGCAACTATTAATTGCAGCAATTCATGTTAAATGTTTTCCGTGAATATTAAATGAACAGAAATGTTGTAACACTTTGTTTAGTAGGTTGAACAACTTTAAGAGAAATAATTATTGCGTATGTTTGTAGAAAAGATCATAAGAAGAAAAACAAGAAGTTTAAAGTGAAAACTACTGCTACTTCTTTGTCGCTGGATCTAAAGCTTTACATTACACATGTAAACAACTTATACTTAAATTCAAAGTAATTAATTTTTATAGTACTGTCGTTTGCGTAGTCGTGTAATACATAGACGTACTCTAAAGCAGGACGTTACCTTTTTGTAATTCAATATTCCGGGTTTAGGAGTCATAAAACACATATAATAAATCAAAACAGACGAGAGGCCGTTAAAAGATAGTAAAATTAATACTGAAAAAGGCAATTTAAAACATTTTTACTTGTGCTGATTGCGTCACTAAATATCATATGGTGTTAATATTTGGAGTTGTATTAACTCTGGATACAAACTATCTCATATCGGATAAGAGGAGTATAAATATGTAATCAAAAAGTACGGTCGTTTATTGCAGCTACGCGGCGATTGGTATCCGCTTCAACAACTACACGTGGTCTCAACAAGCCATTATTAATATTTACTTTATCGCTTACTGATTATGGTTTTTTAATTTAAAAGATAAACTAAACCATATAATTAGTTCACGGATGACAAGAAAGTATCGTTATGAACCATCGTTTCCCATTAAATTTGGAAACCGTTGAAAAATGTTCACTTTCCATAAGGAAATTTGTATTACGTTATAGGACTATGTTGCATACGAAAAATATTATTATATATTTATACGTACACAGATATACGTGTTGACTAATAAACATTGATAAACATGCTTTTTACACTATAAATGTCAAAACAAAAAATGCTCTCAGTCCGTTTATGTGCATTGTGCGTTACTAAGTTTATTATGATATAAGATTGTCTCTCTTAATGGGTTTCATACCACACCTCCGAAAGAAAACTGACACAAGTCTAAAATAACTAATTTTACAGGAGAGCAAAATGAAAACAAGTTAGAACTTTAAACCTCCATTTCATAAATCTAAAATACAATAGAAAGTTTGAATTTTTTTCTGTTAATTAGCAAAAATGTTGAATATTATATTTATGCAGTTGAAATTGCTTTGATCTTTCCTATATCTTATAAATTTTATTTATTCAAAACATATTTGAGTTGTGTCATTTTTTTTCTGAAAATTAGACTATTTGATTATAGCTATGATAAATAAAGACTCACAAAGCAATTTTAAAGCTAAATATTTATTTATACGATGGTATGAAATGTATAAAATTGTATAAAATGTTTAAGAAAAAAAAACACAGTAACATAAGAATACTTAAAGTGACTCATAAAAATATGAGTAGCAATTTGGTTTTTTTGACAGTAAGTCCTGCAAGTCTTTCTTCTTTCGTTCAGGAATAGAGAGTCTTTTCTGGTACAGCTGTTTTAGATCCACTTCAGAACACTTTCCTTTGTGAATTTTCTCCTGTTTTTTCTTGTTGACTTTCTTTTTTTTGGTTTTGGTTTTTCACTTATCCCTTCTTCATCTTCTTCTCCGCCCTCTTCATTTAACAGGTCTTGAACCAAAAGGTTCTCGTAATCTTCTTTTTCATCAAACGTGGTTTTGAACTTAAAGAATTAAGGATTCCTTTTCCACTTAAGTATTAAGGAATTTTCCTTTTCCACTTTCACAATTTTTATTTCATTCATTAGTACTCTTTTTATATCAGTGGTAATGGTGGAATTTATTCCGATATTTTCCCAAAGAACTTTGAAATACTTAAAATCTAGATGGCTCAGCTCAAATACTTTGTAAGGATTTCCAGTTTTCTTTGCTATTTTGATTAGGGAAACGTAATGTCCAGGGTGATAAATGGGCCCTGATTTCAGAGCTTTTTTTATTTGTTTCTCAATCATGGAGTGGACGCTGTCCCCCTCATTCTGGCTGTGACCTTTGATCAAGAATTTGTGTGTTATTGACTTAACTGGGTAGTTTTCTACAGCATATAGGTACATAGCAAATAGATATTTATTTTTCTGCTGTCCCCCACAGTTATCTGAATAAAAAACAAAGTCAGTCTTATCTTTACTGTTATGGGTTGTATTTTCAATAAATTTCAAAATACATGACGCGATTTCACATGATCCTCTACCATCTTCTCTTTCGTGCCATAGGATACAGGAAACTTCATCATTTATTAACTCACATATAGTAAGATTAAATACATTGAGTTTTTACATATAATGCATAAGTGAAATTTCACCTTTTGGGCATGGAAGAATGGCCTGAAGATCGTAACAGTCAACAACAAAATTATCATTTACATTCTTCTTGTCAGCTTCTTTCTGAATGCGTGAAAGATCTTTTTCTAGAATGTGCCTTTCATAATTTGCAGTAAGCGTTTCTTTATCAATGCCTTAGGCTGTATTGAACGAGTGGGATAGTTCCCACTGGTCTTTCTTCGGTGTAAACATACAAATGTTATACTCTTCATGAAAAATTTTATGATACATGACATAGTTACCAAATTTGCGCTCCTTTCCGTCAGGAGATGTTTTACATTCATTAACATAATCACGATGAAGATCTGCTATGGATTTTCCGCTCTCTATATAATGACGAGTTGTGTTTTTCCGAAGGTAGTGGCTCTCTATTTTAGGGATCGATTGTCTTCGTATGTCCTCTTTAATTACATCATCAATCTTTTTGTGATACTTATGTTTTCCTCGAAGATCTTCTGAAACAAACCCTCCAATTTCTTCTTTCTTTTTAAATTACTGTAGGTATCGGCCTGTCTGTAATATTTAGTTACTAAATTTACTTAGTAATTTATTTAGTTATTTTAGTTACTTTCTAAAATACTGTTTGCAAACACAAATACGTTTCTTATCTACCTGGAAGTAAAACGCGTTGTTAAGGCGTCTATTGCTGTCTGGTTTGGCATACCTACGTATAATTTGGTTGAATGGCTTCTATGTGAGAAGCTATAAAATCACGTTGCCGTGCCAAATCTCCTAGTTGCCAATATTTCTCAAAAATGTATTGACGCGCTTCAGGGCTGATTTTTGTTGGGCGTTTTAGCCTACACTTTTCATCACATGGAGCCTTCATTTCCTTCTGTGGATACGTTTTCTTGGATTTTGATAAAGACACATAAGCCTGACCAGAGTCCTTAAGTTGTCGTGTATGATTTTTCAACCACTTATTTCTGTTCCCCTTTTTTTTCAGTTGTGGACTTCTTTCTAGAAAATCTATATTCAAACCCTCAATTAAATCATTATTTTCACTATCACCACTAGGTTGGTTGGATATGACTTCTTGTATCTCTTTATTCTTAGCTTGTACTTTTGATTTATTTTCGAAGTAATGCTTTCTTTTTGCAAAGTTTTCTGGTTCATAATGAGGATCAGCGTATGAATCATCATATTCTTCACTGATAAGCTTTTCGTCACTAAAGTCATTTTTTTTTTATGAATTTGTCTAGTTTATTCTTGAAAAGGTGGTATCCTTTGTATTTGTTGATGTGGAAGCCAATTCGACGAATGATCCAGAAGTCGAGGGCTCTACAAAACTACTGGCATTTGCATCTGTAGTTAATAATGGTACATTTAAAGTCACAACGTTTGCCTCAGATACTGTAGATGTTAAGTCATTTTTGATTTCTACGTTTTTAACAATCGACCATTGCTCTTGCTTTCGGATAGGCAATTTTTTAAAACATTCGTCTAAATCTGAGCTACCGGTTTTTTGTTCACATTTTTTGTTAATTTAATTATCAAATCAATTCGTTTTTTACCCATTGTTAAAAGTAAACACTAGTTCAGTAATAAATTCTCAAACACAACTAAAAAATATGTAATTTATTTATGTGGAAAAACAGCACAACTCAAAGAAAATATATAGTAGAAGGTCACTACTATGAACGATTCAACTAAGTTTATGAAACAAAGTGTCACAAGTTAAAAACTGTCAATATTTCTAATAACTCACGTCTAAAACTGGTAGACATTTTATCGAGAAAATCGATACAACTCAAAGAAGTGACGTTTTTCCATAAAAAGAAAACAGGTATATGTGCACTTTTATTATAAACACTGTCACAACACAAAAAGTGTCTGTTTTCAAGAGAACAGTATAACCTCCCTCAAGTAAGTCACGGTCACTACTGAGAAGTGTCGTTTTAGAAAATAGATGGCGTCCCATTTTTGGCCAAAGGAAAAACGACACTAGCGCTTGCTAGCGTAAACCAGCAAGTTTTGAATTGCGACGTTTTTACCAGTAAAAGAATGGAACGTTTCTGTACCTTTGAGCTAGTAATGTCAAGAATGAAAAATGTTGACTTGTGTCACTTTTCTTTCGAAGGTGCGGTACAGCGTTTCGTCATTTCCTCCCACCTATCCAGGGCATCGTCCACTACCAATTCGTGGGCTTCCACGCTATTTTACACACAACCATTCCTCGATCTTTGTTGTCTTTCCTTCTTCCGTCTTTCGGATGGTGTACAAGCACATGAATATCCCCTTCGGCCATCGTTCGTCTTCCATTCGTGTCGCACGACCAAACTACTGCAACTCTTTTTTTCAATATGAGCTTCTGTGATGTTTCCCGCGCTCATCCGCCTCCTCATGTTCTCATTAAAAATTCTTTGCAGGCTCGATACCTTTGCACTGCGTTTCAAGTAGTCCATCTTGATGGCATTTAGAGCTACTCTCCTTTTAGCCTTAACGTTCAAGCTGCACGCTTCCAATCAACAGCTTAGAATTAACTTCATTATCATTCAATTCCCAAATTTATTTTTGCCTCTGTGGAAATATATTAGTCCTACTTACGAATTCAGACTTCCTAAAACTGTACAACTCGGCGATCCGCTTGTCGTTTTATTTCCATATTTCTTATTCCTTCCTTCGTGACCATCACCCCAAGGTATTTGAATTCGTTTATCTTCTTCACTTATTCCTGACAGCCAATTAGAGTTGTAAACTGCTTATTTGAATTTGCTACCTGGTACGCTGACTTATCCACATCTATATACATAAAACTCAAAGTCTGAGGATTTATGGGTAGGCCTATACTGAATACAAATCCACACCGTTACACCGACTGCCTACAAATTTTACACAGGTAACCTTTGACACAAGGCGAAAAATACTGTCCTATTTGGAATTTGATATTTTACCCCGTTCGCACGATTTAGGCCTTTTAAATTATGCCTTTTCGTTGACGCGTATAAAGATCTCATCAACACCATGGAGACCAGAATTAATTACCATAGTAACAAGTAAATAAACAAATGATATTTAGTGGCATCGGAAGTGTACCTTTATCCGTTCCTGCAGTTTTTAATGTTTTTACTATGCGATTGTGTCGATATGTTTTGTAATTTTGTATACAGATACGTCTATATATTTTGTAATTATCTTAAACGATTATAAAATTTATGTTTATACGTATTTCTGATGATGCAATGAATAAGTAATGAAATATATTAAATAATACTAATAAATATATCAAAAACACCATGGAGACGAGAATTAATTACCATAGAAAACAAGTAAATAAGCAAACCCTATTTAGCGGCATGGGAACTGTACATTTCTCCATTCCTGCAGTATATTTTTGATGTTTTATATAATGTACGATTGTATCGATATTTTACGATGTGGAAAAGAAGAAGTGTACTAATTGTAAATTGTCCTATACTTAATGCAAAGCGAAAATACGTGTTGTTTTTATTTGTGAGGTTAGGTGACAACGGTTTTTGGTTTTTAGTTTACTGGTGAAATAAATAAAAGCCATGGTTGAGGAAAACATAACGTTTAATTTGTTATACAATGCTTCTAACACAGTAACACATAAAATAAAGAATTTAGCTTTTTTGATTTAACAAGTACTTTATAAATATCTCTAAAGGCTTTATAAACGAGTACTTTTAAATCTCCAAAGGTCGTTACACCAACATAATAATTTAGTACAAGTGTTGAAAACAGCTTTGGCGAGAAATTGACTAATGAGTACAAAATTGTTATACGAGGTGACAGAACGCCATATAGACATAGTCAATAAAAATTATATTAAAAGTCCAATATTTGCGTGCGAAGCCGTGGGTGACAGCTAGTTGACTATAACTACATTCTTTAGAGGTATTGTAAAGTCTCTTAAGCATGCAATCGATCTCTTAAGCAGGCAGCTTTAGTTATTATCACCCAATTAGCTGCAAAATTGAATGTAAAAAGATGGTGTTCTCAATTTGGTATGCCTGCCCTCTGACTCGCAGAGTATAAAGTACTTACTCTGACTTTGACAGAGTACTTAATTTTGATACGCAAAATTATAAAGCACTTAATTTTGATAGTTAATGAATCCTGGAAAGAAGGCAATAATAATCCACTGTAGAAAGGTAGATGAAACATTTATAAATAAAAAGGGTAGTTGAAGGGGAGGGGTAATTTTTTTTAATAAAAATGATAGTTGAATGTGGGGATAATTTGATATATGTTACTACGTTATCGGCAACAAACAAGTCGTTTGTTGTTAAAATTCCTTCCCGGGCTGTTTGGCCGTGGTCCAATGTTTTCTCCAAAACCAGACGTTTCGGCAGTGCCATCGACTGTCATCATCAGTGAAAATCGAATACGTTAGTGACCACAGTACTGTGATTAAGGCTGAAAAAAGAAGTAGTTTCTATGAAAATATTTCATTTCGAAAATGATTTTAAATATAAATTTTAGAACATGGAAGTCATGTATGGTTCTCCATACCGATATTTTATTACCAAAATCAAGACATATCTTAAAAAATTACTTCCAGAATGAAGAGGAGTGATTGTCTGTGGGAAATGACCCCAAAAATTGTCTTAATTTTATTTGAAAAAACTTGGTCCAGCCGTTTTACAGTTACAAGATAACAAACAAACAAACACACAACGTAGGCGAGTTAAAGCCAAAAGCAGCTTTACCGGTAGCGACGTAACACAGTAGGCCAACGTAGCATATTTTGTTTACTGTTCCCTTGTGTAGTTTAACGCGACCGCTAATCTTGTCTCCCCTCTGTTAATCTTGTGGTTTTGCACACTCTCCACATCCCGCGTTCACAAAAATCTGCTTCACTCACGTCCTGTACTTTACATCACTTACTTATCTTTAGGTTATCGCTCCTTTGCGCCTTCAAGCACTGTATGTGCAAATCTTACCTGTACGAACTATTCTCTATAACCCTGGCTCTAATTTTATGATGTTTCCTTAAACTGTCTCTTGTTCTTAATGTTCTTGTTCAAGTTATTAATGTTCTCTTGTTCTGTATAAAACTATATTTTCTCACTTATTATATGTAACACGCTTTTGGATGTGAGAGCGCGCGTGTGTGTCTATACTATCTACGATACGAGGATCGTGTGGATCACAATTTTGAAACAGTGGATAGAATTACTGAACACCAGAGACAATAATACTTACAATTTTTATTCAAACTTCCATGAAATAAAAACACTCGTATTACGTCAATACTAGTTATTCAATATGCATTATATCAGGTAATGATAAAAGTCACCAAATTAATAATTACAATAACTCTTGTATAATAATTAAGTAATCTTTTATTGTTTTTTTTTAATCAAAGAAAGCTTTTAACAACCGAACAAAAAGTAGGGTTGCAAGTTTCTCCTTCTTTGTCCCTTTCTTCTCCTTCAAGACGTAGGTTAAAAGCCTGTTCCGGTTCCAAAGAAATTACAGTCACATCATCATAGGATTCTATGTCTTTCTATACTTTTTGTTCAGTACTCTTGTACTGCCAAACTTACTGTCAAACGACATTCCATTAAGACTAGAATCAATGTTCTCCCCAATTCGGTCTTTTTCACCTCTTTGCGTACTCTACACTGGGGAGACTATCCCTTCGCATGCAACCTTATGTTATCTCTGATGCCAGTTTTCTATTAAGATGCTTTTAACCGGAATCCAAGTTTCAGAATTATATAACAACACCGAAACTCACCTTACAAAGTCGTTTTCCTTGACAATGATTGTCTAATTTTTCTACATATTGACAGGAACTTGGCCAACATATGATCAACAACATGATCTTCGTCATGGTGTCGCACGCAATGCAACGGAAATGTGAGACGTGTTCTTTGCTTTCATTCTTTAATATTATTTTAGTTAGACATCCACCCGCAAAATCCATAGTTTTTTAAAGTGTTTCTATGAACCCATAGGAGTTGCAAGTTCCTATAAACTTATATATTTTTATATGTTGTTTAGTTATCCTTAACTGTAGAGACATATAAATACAGACATTTTAAGAGACCTGTGTGGGTCTATCAGAGTTATAAGTAGATCGCATCTCATATAAAAAATATGTGACTGTTATTACCGGACGGTTATTACTCTAAGGCAGGTCTTCAAATGGTAAAAGCTCTCCAAGCTGTCCTACCACATGCCAGTCTTTTCGTTTCTTCGTAACACCCTCTGATTTTAATGCTATCTATTAGGTTCATTCTTCTACGGCCTCTTCTTTTTTCTCTTTTTATGACACCCTCCACGGCAGTTGTAAGCAAGCAGTCTCTTCTCAAAGAATGACCTAACCAATTCCTTTTCCTATTTATCATGATTACGTTATCATGTTATTTGGTAAGTCTACTAAGTCCATTTAATTGGCACGACTCTGATTTTGTCAGATGATCAGAGGATATGTTTGTAATACATTTTTCATTGACACTATATAAGTAACTGAGTTGATGATTTCTGAAGTGTTTCGTCTGTCTGTTGAATTTACAGACGTCATCAAACATATCTCAACAGGAGTGCACTTACATCCAGGCTTAACTCTAACTTAGCTATTTTTTTTTCTACCATATGGGCTGTACTTGCAGTATGCATTTAGATACAGAATCAATCACAGCAGTAACATAACGTTCAATTATGTACTGCAGTAATCCTTAAGTTACTAATTCTGTACGGTATTCAACATACTTTCACCCACAACAACAAATATATTTACATATATTTTAGAGTAGGATATAGGGAACAATGTTTTTCCGTATACAGAGGTTATGGGGTTTTATTTCTATTAAAATAATCAATTCGAATAGTATAGATTTTTTCAAGATAACATTGCATAGTAAATTATGAGCAATCGGAGATATTAATGTTAATAATAAACAACAGGATAATAATTAGATCAAGGAAGGAGATAATGGGTCCCGTAAGGTTGACCAGACTCGCTGCGATGCTCTAAATGGTCTTGCCCTATTTTCACCAAACAACCTGCCATCTGTAGTTTGTTATCATAACTGTAAAACCAAGTTATAGCATAGAACAGTGTGTTTTGAAGTAAGCGACCATACCAGTGCGGTAATGGACACAACAGAGTTAATATTAAAAGAAATAAGGTCTGCTTTACCAGATTCAGAGATTTCGCTCAAGCGTTTGATGGTAGGTAGATAGTAGATACACATTCTTATTTCCATAAAAATGTAGATATATTGACACAACAACAACTAGAAAATTAAAGCAGCATTAGGGGGTTGGTATTAACGCGCATAATTGTTTCTAGCAGTACAATTTATAAGGCTGTATCAAACAAAGAAAAATGATATAGGGTCTAGCAAACGTGGAGGCGTCACTCTACTACAATATTACCGTTAGAGAACTAAGTTAGAAAGATAGAATTCTTACCAGATATAAACTAAACAATACTTCACAATATGTTAACATTTAATTCTACTTTTACAATGCAATATACGAATAAAAAATATACAAATATACAAATAATACAATAAATAAAATATACAAATAAATAAGGGAATATATAAATATATACAAATAAAATATGCAATATACAAATAAAAAATATAACACATTAATAAATAATTTACACGGAATAGACATATTAACATTAATTTACCTACAATAGTCTTACATGAATCTATAAGCTCTACGAGTGCTCAGGTAAACACTATATTCTACTTCCATTAAATCATCAATATTATCTTTCCTTAACAACAAGTTTCTTACATTTTTGAAAACAATTTAATTCTGTTGATTGGCTTAGTATCGACAGCCAATAAATTAAAAACTTTTCCCAAGAAGTAAAAAAAAAGGGTTGGAACGATGACTTCTTTATTTTAGGTTTAATGTAATTACCTTGTTGTTGGTTTCGAGTTCGGTAATATTGATTCTAAACTATATATCTGGATGATGCATCCAGACTTTCAGCACTTCATTAATGAATAAATGTTTTAGCATAAAATATTGTTGTTATTATTATTATTATTATTACTACTCCGTCTGTACAATGTTTACACATTTTACAAAGAATTCTCAGCTTCCACTGTCTCTTGTCCATCCAAAGATCTTAAATTTCTCGCTCCCTCAATATAGTCTGAATTTCTTCTATCCACGTGATCGGTGGTCTTCCTCTTTTCCTTCTTCCCGTGGAATCCATTGGCAATCAACTATCCTTGGCAATCTTTCCGGACTCATTCAGCGTAAAATATTATTCTTATAAAATATAGGAAATACTGTAGGGAATCTGAATTCAAAAGTGAGAAACTGAATTAACAAATTTTTAGTCATGATAAAGGAGTTGAAACCTCTGGATGGAGGACCACTCCAGGACCACTAAATATTGAAGCCTTGAATGCATAAAGCATAATATTTATATTTATATTACTGGGATTCCAGTAAAGTTAAAGATATTCCAGAGGAAATAAAATTGTCTTATTTATTTTTCTTAGATTGATTTTCAGTTTCTCTATTAATTGCCCCATGTTCTTTAATGTCCACAGTAATCCACAAGTAAAGAATTTAATGGACAAAGCTCATGTTCTTCTACGGCTAATTCAAAATACGTATAGTAAAACATGCAACAGGACTACAGAGAGCAACAAATATTATGTAACTACTGAGGGAGAAAAGGCGGTCACCTATTCACTTCAATCTATGTATTTATAATATTGTTACGACGGTCTGACTGATCGTCATATGGTACAGTGGAAAACAAAGTACAAGTCACCAATTAAGTCACTAAAACCAGCTTTAATTATCACAAGGACAGTTTATAGTCAAAAAGTTATTCAACAAGATTATACTCGTACAATACTTCAAATTAATCTGTCCACACGCAATAATAATGTCAACTAATAGAGTCCCGCACAATTATAAAACACATAAAACTTCGCCACAATACTTCGAACCTCAATTGAATAAATCGCTACTCAATCTGAAACTAAGCATCGCTAAATGCTTGTATTTATACCCCGCTGAGATTCCAGAATAATCCATACTATACGTCAACGCTACTAGAAAACACTAGAGCGTAATTGATTGCCGCCTTGAACACAGTATGCGCGGACCGGTGAAGTCTGGATCTGTCTCGGCTACGGACGCGTGACAAGTGTCACGTAATCGTCCTTAATCTCAAAGTAGCAGCAATTGGAATGTACGCACACACACACACACATTATAGCCGGGCTCCGCTGAAGTAGCCGAGAAACACGTAGAATGGCGTAACAATATCATTGATACATACTAGAGAAATCTACTCACATATTATATGGTTGATGATGTGACTCTAAACACAATGTATTTTCATACTATCTGTTTCTGTTAGTTCAATCAGAGAAAGATTACAGCCAGGACTGTTTGAGCTATCTAAATTTACCAAATGTTATAATTTTTAATGTTATTTCTCCTTCATAAACGAAAGTTATGGAGTTCAAGCGCTGCAAAATATGGCAAAAACTATACTTAAAATCAGTTGAGCAGGTTAATAAATCTATCTGGAATTACTTACAATAGTGACGTAAATAACCTGCAAAGCGTTCGGTACTTACGTTGGACAATAAGAAGACATTTTATAAACATTAGTTCGGTCAGTTAACATTTTATAATGACCAGTCCCCTCCAATTAGTGTAAAGACTGGACTCTAAGATGTTCGAATATTCCTTAACTAATAGAAGGATTAATATTGTTACGATGGTCTACTTGACCGTCGTAGGTACAGTGGAAAACAAAATACAAGACACCAATTAAGTCACTAATCACCAGCTTTATTTTTCACAGTTAAACAGTTCGTAATTAACAACACAGTCTCTTACAACAAATCAAATAAAACTTGTTCACACGGAATAAAATGTCAACAAATATAAAACACAATTGTATTACAATTATACAGCCCGATTATAAAACACAACACTTCACTAATAACAACTTGAACGCATGCAGTAATATCGCCCGATAATAACTGAAATATATCGCAACTATAACTGAACTAAGGCCGCTGCCGCCTTGTATTTTTATCCCCGCTCACAGACCACAACATTCCAAACTACGCGTTAGCGCCAGTGTGTACAACGTAATTAATTGCGGCCTTGACACAGTTCGGCCGGCTTCTGACACAGTCTAGCTAATGCGTTGAGAATCATGTACGCCACACAGATTACACTCCGGATCCCTCTGGAACATTCGATAAACACGTAGATTGTTCTGTAATGTCGTAACAATATACTATCTCCGGAAAGTCTTAAAATATTAAGTTAAATTATGAATGGAGATATATAGGAATACATGGAGTTACCATGTCGATCGTACGTTATCTTCTTGAGTTACGAAGGTCATTAGGAAATATAATCCACAGAGATGCATAGGGCGTCCAATTAAAATAGTGGTGTATTGGAACGAAGGTGGAATAAATCTTAAATGGTTTAGACCACGAAGTTGATGATGGTGATGATTTCTACATTGTAACTACTATAACAAATTAAATTTGAAATCATCATCACCATCATCTTCAAGGATTAAACCAAGGATGGTTGCCGGTGCAAAGATTATAGCTGGTCACTCCAGCGCTTCCTCGGACGTCCCACACTACTCCATTCCCTCGGCTTATAGTTCCATAGTTGTTTGAGGATGCGGCAGTCATCCATTCGGCAAAGACGTTCCCACCAATTCAGCCGATACTGGGCAATCCTGTCGAGTGCATTCAGTTCCTGCCGTATATCTGTTTTTCTTCTATGATCATGGCGAGTATTCCCTGCCACGTGCCTAAGAAATCTCATTTCAGCCGCTTGGACCCACCCCATCTCAGATCCATAAAGAAGTGTGGAAAACGCCATCACCTTGTAGAATTTTAGACGTGTTCTTTTACTTGCTGACTTAAGAGTTCGCCTAATGGTCCGGCACATAAGGTTGAACTTATGTAGATTATTCACAACGTCGTTGCTTGCATTATAAGAGACACTGTAGCCCAGGTATTCAAAATTGCTAACTTGTTTCAGGACCATGTATAACAATTTTTCCCCGTACAGGATCAGTTCCACGAAAAGCCAACACCCTGGCCTTAAGTGTGGATATTTCCAATCCACAGTCTTTGCAGATTCGATTTAACAAATGTATACCCATCTACAACCTGTTTTCCGAGTCCGAGAGAATATCCTGATCGTCCGAAAAACAACACAGCGTCAATTGTAGAGTGACCAACCATAAAATGCTCTGGAAGACACATCTGCCAGTTTTGTACGACATCGTCAATATACAAATTAAAAAGAGAATGTGATAATGGACAACCTTGTCGTACTTCACAATTGATCAGGCCAACTCTAGGAGCTGTTCTCGGTTTCCCTGTTTCAATTAAGATTTTATTCTCCATATCATAAAGACTCTATATACCTCTAATTAGATGTTGTGGGATTCCTTTCCTTGCCATTATTGCCCATAGTTTGGTCCGATTCACTCTGTAAATTTGATATAAAACATTAAATTATGTACACTTTCAAGACATGAAACGTGAAGTGCAGCCGCCGTCCAGGTTGAGGCCTGATAACTTTGACAGTGTGGCAGGGGGAGGGGAGATTGGTACGACGTTGTTGCGAGTCGGTTACCTGCAGTGTTGCAATGCCTTATATGTTTGCGATTATTTATTAGTTATAAAACTAATGGATTCACCATACAAAATAAATCGAAATAAGGCTCTTGCAAACCTAGCGCGGTTTTGTCACCATAATGAAAAACGTGTTAACAGTTTTATTGTTACTGCGCCCAATTTTATTACATTCATGTTGTTTAATTTTGTTTAAGAGGCCACAGTGTTTGTCCGCGCTTTCAATATTATTGTTTTGTCTACAGCTACGCGACGCAAAGCGATCGCATAATAAAACAAGTAATGTCGTTTGGGATACTGTCAACATTGCAGTCGCCACAGTCGGCGCCCACGACAAATTGACAAATTAAATTGTTTTCTTGTACATTATGGTGATACAGTATTTTGAATGATTATCGTCTGTGCACAAACACACGTGCCAAAAATTCTGTATCTCAAGTCGCCAACAGAAACATGTAGGCTATATCTGTTACTTTGTATTCTCCGCCGCCATTGCTTACTTACATATTGTTACGAAGGTCTCACTGATCGTCGTATGGTATAATGGAAAACTAAATACAAGACGCCAATGAAGTCACTAATAACCTGCTTTAATTACTTAAATTAACAGTTTGTAATCAATAAGTTATTCAACCATATTATACTTGTACAATAATTCAAATTAAATTTGTCCACACGCAATAATAATGTCAACTAATAGAGTCCCGCACAATTATAACACAATAACGCTTCGCCACAATACTTCAAACCTTACTTGAATAAATCGCCACTTAAACGCACTGAGTAATCGCTCGAAGTAAACTGAACTGACCATCGCTGGATGCTTGTATTTATACCCCGCTGAAATGCCACAGAATAATCTGTCACTTTTGGATGACGTGTTAAACAATTGCCTCTTACGGGCGCTCAAGAATTCAAAGAATTCACTAGAAGCAGTATCGTGTCTGGCCTTGAACACAGTGTGCGCGGACCGGTGAGGTCTGGAACAACCTCGATTGTTAGAGCGTGACAAGTGTCACGTAATTGTCTTTCATCTCAAAGTAGCAGCAATATGTATGTACACAAATATTATAGCTGGGCTCTGCTGGGATAGCCGAGATACTTGTAGAACGTTCTGCATTACGTTAGAATATTTAACTCTGTGAAACCCCACACCATAGTGTATGGGTTGTCTTGACGAGTGCTTTTGGATTTCAAACCATCTTCTGGTCAGATATTGCTTCAAACGTTTACTGTTGCTCTTCTTATGGACGTTACTACTTACTATATACCCCTTAATATACGTGAGTAAGAGAGCTGAATGGGTTTCTAATGTATGATACTAACGTATATGTGAGGAATGTAAAAACAATTACACTCGTCAAAAAGTAGTTATGGAATAAAAATCAAAGACACTCGTCAAGACAGAATGACGTTACTGATTGAAGTCTCGTTCGGCAGTTGGTGAAACATATTACTACAAAGTTTTTTAAAACACAAAAACACTTAGTAATTTCACAATTTATTCGTAACATCTGACAATTGTTTTAGTCTGTTAGGCTATTCTCAGCAGCTGCTAAGAACAACTAAATACAAAGAACGTGTAGGGTGGTGCACATGTGTTAAGGGTGTGTATATGGAAATATGTGTGGAGTGTGTACGTTGCAGAGGAGGTGGAGGAGCTAGTATAGGAAAGATCAAGTGACAGAAAAACTAGTTTAGTTAATTTTTAGAATTTGCATTTCTATTATACTTTATAGGCTATTATACTAGCTTCTCCACCCCTTCTCCAACATACACACTCCACACATATTTCCATATACACACCTTTTAACACGTGTTCACCACCCCACAGTTTCTTTGTATTTAGTTGTTCTTAGCAGCTGTTTCAGAATATCCTAATAGGCTAAAACCGTTGTCATAGGTTAATAATAAATTGTAAACTTGTCAACTGTTTGTGTGTTTTTAAAACCTTACAGAAAGAGGTACTTAGTAGTTTATGTAAATGTACGTTGTTTGTCATATCTAAATTTGTCATCTTTTGAGTTGACTTACGTATGTGTTACATCACTCCTCTGTATTACATAAATAAGAAATTAATTAAAAGCCTACAGACGAAGATGCAATAATAAAATTATACGAAAAAACATACCAGTATTGACGGTAATATACGCAGCAGAAGAGGCAATTTGAAGGTACGATGAAAAGCTGAGAGTACCAGAAAAATAATAATACGGACTAACATGGTATAAGGTAAGTGAAATATTGTTAAGGGGATCATGTAATGAATAATAAGGATATAGCAAAATGGAGGTGTTTGGGTATACGAGTATGGGGAAGAGATATTAAGTGTCATGAAGCGACATAGGGTAAGACCAAAAATAAGATGCGAGAATTAGGTAACTAAAGATATAAATGATAATAACGGGGAGGTGAGAATGATAAATGAAAAAAGGGGAAATAAAAAATGATATGGATGAGGAAAAGGAGCACAGCAGTATGTCTGTGAATGGACTTACCACTACCTCAGAAATGATATGGATGAGGAAAAGGAGCACAGCAGTATGTCTGTGAGTGGACTTACCACTACCTCAGAAATGATATGGACGAGGAAAAGGAGCACAGCAGTATGTCTGTGAATGGACTTACCACTACCTCAGAAATGATATGGATGAGGGAAAGGAGCACAGCAGTATGTCTGTGAATGGACTTACCACTACCTCAGAAATGATATGGATGAGGAAAAGGAGCACAGCAGTATGCCTGTGAATGGACTTACCACTACCTCAGAAATGATATGGATGAGGGAAAGGAGCACAGCAGTATGTCTGTGAATGGACTTACCACTACCTCAGAAATGATATGGATGAGGAAAAGGAGCACAGGTCTGTGAATGGACTTACCACTACCTCAGAAATGATATGGATGAGGAAAAGGAGCACAGCAGTATGTCTGTGAATGGACTTACCACTACCTCAGAAATGATATGGATGAGGGAAAGGAGCACAGCAGTATGTCTGTGAATGAACTTAGGCCTACCTCAGAAATGACGGAGGTCTAACCAGTTTAGTCGAGCGGCTCTCTTTCGTCGAAGGCATTTTCCTAACCTTTCGTCTGTACTTGGCCTTATTTTCCTTTACTTTAATCTAGCTACCTAGAATGATGCGTAAATGGGCCTTTAGAAAAAAATCGCGATAATTTGAAGAATAGAATGAAGAATAGCTCATGAGAGAGTTCTAGTATAAACTTGTATAACGAATGGGCAAGTAAAGATTCCTTGCAGTTGTGCACGAAAGGAAGAAACGATGAAGGCTAGAGGTTTTAAAACAGAAGGTACTAAAACATAAACGGAACAAATATAGTTGTTAAAAAAAAAAAAAACAGTTATTAGATACAAATAGCTGTAAATTAGGAACTGGAAGACCACAAAGGATACGTACATTGTATCTACACGTAAAAGCCTACACGTATTTTAATGTTCCTGAATGTGTGCATGACATAAAAACGATGAAAACATTAATGAAATATAGCATTGTTTGCGAAAGATGTACATCCAGTGTATCCGCTTCCACACCCTGTTATGGCTTTAGTATGCGTACATTAAGCCCTGTTTATTGCCTATTGATTACAGGCTTTTATTTCAATATAACTAAAATCAATTTACAATTAACGTGTTGCAGATGCTGATGAACCAAGAAGCACTGTGATATACCTCTAAAAATGCTATCCTCTAAAACTGTAAGAGTATATTTAAAAGTATCGGATGTTTATAAATGTTACGTTGAGGAAGTATGTACGTTTCTATGTTTGAGATATAAAGTACTTTACAGGAATAAACAAACCTATGTATATTACATACAGATAAGTTGGTTCACACTATGTCATCTGTACTCGTATATCTATGAGTCTTTTTATTTACGAATCCCTTAAATTTTTTAGTTGTCTAGTCAAGCAAAATTAGTTTTCAAAGTACTATGTGTTCAAATCACCTTTAGAAACGACTTATTTTTGTACGTCAACATAGGGGGCAAATTTTACATACAGTTCATAATTACAAATTTAAAAGAATATTTTATTTAGATAGAATCCTGAATGCTGAACTTATGAATCGTTATAGTTTTGAGATAAGCTTAAACGAATCTGATAGAGCAACTCGGACACGCTTAAAGAAAGTTATGTTACACAGGGGGGGAACAAGAATCATGACAACCATGCAGATATAGTCGATTACTCATTTTCCAAATACACATCATAAAAATAAATGTAAGTGACGAACATTATGGACTGTTTTTAACAGGATATTAGAATATCGGAACTCGTTACCAGTCGTAGCATGCAGCATGTAGGATGTAGCATTGAGTATTGTGGTAGCGGGGCGTCTTTGCTCTCTGTGCATGATTACAGTATCTGGGTCTAGCCCAATGGCTGCCTTGTGATAAAGATAGTTCTGGTACAATAGACAGGTTCCTAAAAACTGGAAGGAACAACCGCCAACGCGTTAACGCAGAAGGCGGGGGAGAAAGAAAACTTTATTTTGATTGATTTTGGGCACTGCCGCTTGATCCGATTCAGGCGACAGATGTCACCCGTTTCAAGCTCGGCAAGTAGACGCCGTGAGGGGTCGGTCTCTCTCCGCGAGGCAGAGAGCCTCCGTAACAGGGAGAGAGGCAGAGTAATAGGCGTAACAGCAGCAAACAGTAAACAGCGCGGTCGGCGTGCAAGGAGGGGAAATAGAACAGCTTACAAGGTTAACTCAGAGGCAGGGACAGAGCTACTGTTAAATGTTAACTGTTAACTGTTAAATGGTAGAGCTATTAATGTCTTTATGGCGGGTCGCAGGGGCGGTTGCGTGATGTTGATGGTCCTTAGGTAAGGGAAGGAGGAGGTCGGAGCTGCAGCAAAAAGTGTTACAGCTAACGAGCGGACGAAGGCTGACAATGTAGGAACTTGAAGACCTCCTCTAATTACATCATTCCTAACAACCCAAGGAAATCCCGACAAGGAACGGAGGGTTTTCGATTGGAATTTTTTCAGTCTTCACCTGTTGGTGACCACCAAGCGGGAGCCGCATAGGTTAGTTTAGATCTGAGAAACAAGAGACAGATGGCGACATACGTGCGCAGCGCCAGGGGACTGCGGCGCGAGAGATATGGGAAAAGCTTGGCTCGGACGCCGCAAGCCTTATGAAGGGTTTCCGTCACGTGGGCGTTGAAGCAAAGACGCCAGGTCGAGCCGAACGCCTAGATACTTCACCGACTCTTTATAGTAGATGTGCCTTCCATCCAGGGAGAGGGGCTGGCATCGGGAAACGGACTTATACATAAAACAGATCGGCTCGGATTTCTCCGTGTTGATCGCCACTCGTCATTTCCGTAGCTAGTCCGGAAGCAAGTTCAACTGACGCTGCAGCTTTGTGCTCGCAAAATACCAGGCGTAATGAGACTCAGCAATACTTGTGGTTCACTGCTTAACATAATATGCGGTATACTGCTCACTGTTACGTACATCAGTAAGACATCTACAGTTGTATTCAATTGACAATACAACCAACAGTATACTGCAATTAAATACTACATTTTGTAAGTCAACTGGACATTTATACATATTATGCTAATACCTAATAAAAGTGAAGGAAATTTTTTAACACACGCGATATTAAGAAAACTTGTCTTCTACATATCGTCTTCTTCTTCATCATCCTCAAGGTTTCAACCAAGAATGGTTTGTTCCGGTCTCAAATAGGCAAATATTACAGTTGGTCACTCCAGCGCTTCCTCGGACGTCCCATACCTCTCCATCCCCTCGGCATATAGTTCCATAGTTGTTAGGGGATGCGGCAGTCATCCATTCGGCCAAGATGTTCCCAGTTCAGCCGATACTGGGCGATCCTGTCGAGTATACTCATAATATTCAGTTCCTGGCGTATATCTCTGTTTCTTCTATGATCATGTAGAGTATACCCTGCCACGTGCCTGAGAAATCTCATTTCAGCGGCTTGGATGCGACTGGCCTGGCCTTTCGTTGAAGTCCAATTCCCAGACCCATAAAGAAGTGTGGAAAGAGCCATCACCTTGTAGAATTTTAGGCGTGTTCCTTTACTTGCTGACTTAAGGGTTCGCCTGATGGTCCCGCACATAAGGTTGAACGTATGCAACTTATTCACAACGTAGTTGCTTGCCTTATAAGACACACTGTAGCCCAGGTATTCAAAACTGCTAACTTGTTCCAGGACAGTACCATCTGTAAAAACTTTTGCCCGGGATCAGTTCCACAAAAAGCCATCACCTTGGTTTTAATTGTGGATATCTACAAGCCAGAGTCTTTGCAGATTCCATTTATCAAATGTATACCCACTTCTACATATCTCTGTCAAATAAATTTGGAATTGACGTCAGAAATGCTATGACATATACCAAATCAAAAATCTGACATAAAAAGTAAACTTTTGTCAACCACTGTTATTGGATTTTCTTTAGTCGTGTGAACACTTGTACAGATAAAAATAAATGTACGTTTCGACAGCTTTCAGCTTCCACTGTGGTTTGAGGGTTTGTATTTCGAGCGTGAGAAGAGTGCCACGTGTTGTGTATTAGCGTTTCCACTGTTTTGTGCACGTTTCCAGTTGTCGGCGGCTGTTCCTTTCTGTTCACAGAAAAGGGTGGGTTTCATTTACACAGAATTTGGCTTTGCACGGGATACACTACAGACTTGAATACTGCCGAAAGTGTGTTATAATTATTAAGCCACAGGATTAACTTAGTCGATATGGTAACGAATTATATCGTAGGATTAAATTAAATCCAAACGGGCAGTTGATTTTCTATATACTATTAAGCATAATTCGCGCAGTAGATGGACACTATAGCACGTCTTACATTTACGTCTATTTAAATGCTAAACATCTTAAACAATTCTAATAATGATGGAAGATAACGTGCAATAATAAAAAATATAATTAAATAAAAAAGTCATAGATACATACGCACTGCCAAATATACAGAAATCGGTATGGAAAACCATACATGACTTCCATGTTCTAATTAATTATAAAATTATTTATAATATGTACACTCAGAGGGAAACTAAATATATCAGCATGCTTTTGGTAAAAACGCTGAGAAAGATAATCGAAATACGAATTGTAAATTGTTGTTAATTTTTTTAAAAATAAAGAGTTAATTTGATTAAATTATCTTTTATTTAAACAATGCGAAAGAAAGCGAATACCGCCCAGCGTTTTTAATCTGTGAATTTCTTTAAAAAAAAATTATTTTGTTTACATATCCGTGGTTACGATATTTTGTTTACATGGAACGATATCAATTGTTAACATTTATTGAAAATTTTTTAAGTTTTCGGTCGAGTAAATTTATAACATCAAAACAAAAAATTACCCTCTCCTTCTTCAACTATCCTTTACTTTTGTTGATATTTCACTACCTTTCTACAGTGGATTGTTATGACCTTCTTATCAGGACACTTTATGTATAAAAATTAAGTACTTTACTCTTGTTAAAACGTAAAACGTTGGAGGTAAACTGGCCGATCTTCTCCTTAACCGATCTTCACCAAAATCAATAGCTCTTAAGTCCCCTACAACTCGGGCACATATGCAAAACATTATTTGATTCTGTTTGATTTTGCGGCAGTTATCGTTCGCCATAGAAAACATTCTACACACACACACACACACACACACACACACACACACACACACACACACACACACACACACACACACACACACACACACACTTTTCGAAAAATTACTTTTCTTCATGTTTTGAGGGTAGTACAATCAAAATCTGTCCTTATCTCGAATACGGTTTTTTCGTGATCACCACATTTACATTTACTTACGGAACATGGAAGTAAAAACAAGTACACACTAAAAACCTTTAAACAGTTTCTGTTCTAAAACGAAACTTGGTTTCCTGTCCCTCACTGACCGAGCCTGTAGGTCTGATGTAAGTCACTAGGCGTTGATAAGAGTTGTCATTCCGCTTTATCTGTAGCATTCATTTCCTTTCTTTCTTCTTTAGTTTTGTAATTTATTACTGTCTTCGTTAATTTTCTCTAAACTTTTTCTTCAACCTTCTTCATTTTGTTGTACAATATGCTTCATTATATCGTCACCTGGATAGCAACATTTTACGATAGCAATAAGTCGACAACAGAGATAGTAAAGTAACTGCAAATTTTGTTTGAGATATTTTTAAAGAGTCGTATTTACTCCATTGGTTCTCCAAATGTTACTTACTAATTGTAAATGAAATCTAAAAAACACCTTATACACCTCATACTAATAGCAACGCACAAACAATCGACATAGAACGTTTAAATTAGCTTTTGATCTCCTCCGCTTTTCTACGTCACAGTTAACAGTCAGAAGTGGCAGACGGAAGACTCTCGACGCCATCAAATCTATTCTGTCTTCTAGAATGTCGAGACCATTCTATGCTACTTATAGCTCATTAGAGATCTCCTTAGTTGATGTGTCATTACATTACACCAAGAAAGCAACATTTTTCTCGATGTTAATCGTTTTATACATATATAAAATCATGACTATACAATATAATTATATAACCATAAAATATAATATACAATGTAATCATGACTATAATTATATATATTGCAATAATTCTAGTAATAAAAAGAGACTTTAATTATTTTGGGCCAAAGGTAAAAATTATAGTTATCCAACCACAAAAATGTGAGTAAATAAGAATATATAGTCATTGCTTTATGCACTTACATTTAGTATAGTAGTAAGACATTTACAACATACAGTGAGTGTTGTATTAGCTGGAAAGTGAATAAGGTAAAAGTGCGTACCTTTGTCGTTAAAAGCAAATGTTCAAGAATGGTAAACATTAAATCCATTCACGCTATTCGGTTGTATTAGTGAGCAACATGGTAAAAACGGTTAGGCAACGTGATGTTTAGACAAATGACTATGTTAACCCCCCCTCCTATTTATTTAAGAAGAAGAAGAAGAAGAAGAAGATTGTAGATAGATAGGTGAACCTCTCCGGTGCCACTGAAAGAGATTTTCTAGAATTGTTACTTCCCGAATTGACCACGGAGGGAGGAGATATGGACAGATAGCAATTCAGTAAAACCTGGGGAGAACGAAAGGAACACGGCAGGACGGAGGACAGAGAATTTAGATTTTTAACAACATCCGCCAACAGCGAGTCCGTTCAAACCAAGGAGGTAATAAATTAATTATTTTTCTTAATATTTTACAAAAAAAAATGTAAGACAACACATTAAAAACAATTTACCTAATTATGAAGACTTTATAATTTATTAACTTTATTAAAAAACGATAATTTGTTATAGAGCTTATTAAATATAGATAATGTCAGTAAAATACATGCAGATTCGGTCTACATTACGTGTTTTAATTTTATAAATGTGTTTTAACATAATTTTTGCAAAGTAACATACCAACTGTATGTTACTTCAGTTACATTTGAAATCAAGCTAATTATGTTGAAGAATTTTGCACATTAATATTTAACATATATTTAAAGAAATATTGTTTAAATTCAGAAAGAATATTAAACAAATTTATTTATTTAAATTTTATAGAAATAACAATAAATTAGTTTCAAGTGTATAATGAACTGCATTATCAATAAATGTATTTATCAATCGCCCAAACGGTTTTGCAGTTTTCTATCTAAATCTTTTGTCTTCAATGTTTCTGTGTGTGTGTACAAATTTCTATTTCTTTAGTAAAACCAAAGTCTCAAAACTACGTAAACATTATTACTGCCTTTGTTTAACAGAATTCTGTTATCTTGATATTCAAATGTTTATATCATCTGTGTATTAGGTAACGTCCATATATCAGCTGGAATTGATGAAGCTGTTTGCACCTGTTACTAGAGTTGTAGCTCACATCAAAACCAACCAGTGTGCCTGATTGGTTGGTTTTCCAGGTTCATCTTAGTTTGGCTATCGCGAGCTTTGAAAGCCGTAACTTTAAGATTCTTATCGAATTCTATGGTATTGTATCCACTGCCATAGATAATGTAGCGGTCGTGGCGTAGTGGCTAGCGTGTGGCGCTGCTACGCTGTCGGCGCGGGTTCGATTCCCGCTGGGGGCATCTGATTTAGATACGACCGTTCCCCCTCGCAAGGCGATGGCAAACCAGCGAAAGGTATCCTGCCTAGTATAAACCCTCCCCAACTATGCCGTTCGGATCCGGTGTTAAACTATAGGTCCCATATACCAGTGAAAGACATTCGTAACACACGCACCATGGGTATATGCGGGGAGGGTCCAAACCAGTCGAAAGACGGAAGGACCCAATAATAATAATAGTAGTAGCCATTACACCACAAAATATGGAACTCAGGCAGTGACTCTACATGAACGTCTATCTTTTGCTTTCCTAGGTGTCAAACCGTCTGCAAATCTGTACGTTAAAGTGTCGACGTTGGTTTTTAACTTTGGATAACCCTTATTTCCGTCCTCTCAAACCTTAAGACATTTAAACGCTGATAATGTATGCAAGCATCGAATTACGAGCATAGTAATGGAGGCGTGAAAATGTTTCCATAAAAGTAGAAACCATACAAGTTTGAAGGTAACAAACACAGTTAAAAGTAACACACACACACACACACACACCGATGTTTCTTTTGCAAAGTTTAGAAAGAAAAGGGAACATGAAGAACATGCTCAGTGAAGGGTTAGATAGTGGAAAGATCGTGATAAAGAAGACTGACTTAAATTTAAAAAGCAAAATTAAATCTTAAGACAAAATGAAAAGAGAGAAATATGTTCGTGCGTATATTTACCCTTATCAGACAATCCAAGTGAGCAAAGTGAATTTTCCTAAGATAAGCTTACAGTCGTAAACTAGAGTTTAAATATGCTTTTTAATTTTAACAGAACAATTTGATCAATGAAGGAGATAACGGCTGCTGTAAAGACAACAAGACTGGCTGCGGTACGATAAAATTCTCGCCGTATTTCTCGGCCCTCTCGTTTGTGTCGCAGTTTCGTTATCACTAAACCGGGCTTTGCAGTGTGTGTTAAGGTGTAGTTGAAAATCGTTTAATTGTGACCCTAAAATGTAATAATGGGGCTTGAATTATTGCATAAAAGTATTAATACTTACTTTTATCAGAGAAGATAGAAGGAGTGTGTTGGAACGTAAACGTAAAAAAAAAACGTAAACTTACAAAGCAAGAGTTCCTAAGGCTTTCACGGCCGGCGTCAACTTATTTGCCGGGCAGTTAGGCCGTGGTCTATTGTTCGTGTGGACAGACGTTTGCCGGGCAGTTAGGCCGTGGTCTATTGTTTGTGTGGACAGACGTATGCCGGGCAGTTAGGCCGTGGTCTATTGTTCGTGTGGACAGACGTTTTGCCGGGCAGTTAGGCCGTGGTCTATTGTTCGTGTGGACAGACGTTTTGCCGGGCAGTTAGGCCGTGGTCTATTGTTCGTGTGGACAGACGTTTTGCCGGGCAGTTAGGCCGTGGTCTATTGTTCGTGTGGACAGACGTTTTGCCGGGCAGTTAGGCCGTGGTCTATTGTTTGTGTGGACAGACGTTTTGCCGGGCAGTTAGGCCGTGGTCTATTGTTCGTGTGAACAGACGTTTTGCCCTTACCATCGGAGGCCGTATTCAGCGTCGGTAACAATTGGCAAGGTGTCCGCCAATTCACCCCAGCGATGAGGTAGAGATTATGTTTTGCCTAAGAAGGCTCACTTGTATTAACTTTCATACCAGCACGATCTAGTCTGGAAAGCAGCATAACCAGTCACCATCAAATGCTATCTGATTGCATTGGCAGCACAGCATGCCAAATCCTATTTTATATGAGGCTTTCTCCCCTTCGATTCATAACGTTGGAACCATGTTTGAAGATCACGGATTCCGTGTGCAGCCGATGGTAGTACTCTGCGAGGACAGGATCTTGGTCTACTCAAAGAGAATGAGATGAATCCATTGACCTACTTAAGGCTCCTCCGCCTCCACAGTAGATGCATATGCACTGTAGGCTGCTTCCATACTACCCATAGTATCTGGGATGTCAACTCCGCCGGATCCACTGTACCGAAGCCCACCTTCTCCGCCGTTGTGGTCAGGGGACAGCGTTAAACCCCGCTGCTCTGGGTCCTCAGCAGAACTTAACTACCGACATGTTAGTCGGGCCCCCCCCCCGTGTCGTGTAGGCGCCTGCCGAGAATAGAACGAAGCATCTAGCTTCCCTTGACCCGGATTAATGCCTAAGTCACATTATATGTATGCAATAAATAAAAGAACTTTGCCTGATTTTCTTTCGTACAGATTCCCCCCCCCCCACCATCCTTTCGTTAACCGCGCTCCGCTACTGTACTTCTACAGAACAACGGCAGCATAGCTTTTACTGTAACAGCTGACATTGATAATCATTTTTTTGTACGAATGCTTACACGGCCGGTGTCATTTTAATTAAAATTAACTCCCGGGCTGTTTGGCCGTGGTACAAGGTTTCCGACAAAACCAGACGTTTCGCCAAAACCATTGACTGCTATCTTCAGTGAAAACAACGCTGGCGTTGACTCGTTTACACTGAAGATGGCAGTCAGTGGTACTGCCAAAACGTCTGGTTTTGTAAGAAATTTTGGACCGCGGCCAAACAGCCAGGGAGTTAATTTTAATCAAAATAATCATTTTTTGTTTACATTATTTCGATTATTTAATAAGGCAATTACTTTTATTTTCTCTTTAATTTAAATGTACAAAAAAATTGTATACTTTAATTCACTGTCAATAAGTTTAGAGTGTGTTAACTTAGATTTGACAGACCAGTTTTTACTAACTACGCTCTGTAACAACCCGTACGCTACTCGAACAGCTGGAGTATGATCCTCACTACCGCTTCTTAAAACGTTAAGGTAAAGTAGAAGGATTGGGTACGTGAAAACTGTGAAAAGTTGTTATCCAGTGGTAACAGTAATTTATAAGCATTGAAAGATTAAGTTGAAAGTATCTTTTTTCCTTTAAAGAGAACGTTGTGTATATATTCGTTGCCAGGAGGTAAAATTGTACACAGAAGTATTCCGTACGCAGACTGCTTGGTGACTTCTTTTACTTAATAATAGGATTAACTAAATTGGATATTAGGGTGGGCCGAAACAAATTTTCTTTCGATTTGCTATACCGCGGAAAACTTGCCCCTAGGACAGATACGTAAAATAAAAAAAAAAGAAATTTAAAGTAGGTTAATATCTTTCGGTCGCGCATAACCCCCGAAAATCATTAACAAACTCACAATTTTAACAATTTTTTTTAAATTAAAAAACAAAACTTTTTCTATGTAAGTCAAACGATACGGCTTTAGATAAATAAAGAATAGTACAGGGAAGATAAATAAATTTTAAAAGCATGAATATTTTAACTTTTACTGATCGCGCATTGCGCCTGAAAACACATTTTTGACATTAAATTTCAAACTTTACATTTTGAAATTAAATGTAATGATAAATGTTAATGATAAATCATAGTTAATGATAATGTCAAATGTAATCATAGTTAATGATAAATGTTACGAGCGTATGTCAATAGCCTTTCACATGGAAGCTGACAAATTTCTATTCAGCTGCTGTTCCTGATTTTATTACCCATGGCATCTTCACATCGCTTATTTTTCGCAGAAATGGTGGCGGCGATAGATTACAGGTACTCCAGATATTGCAAATAGCATTATTTCTCATTTGTCTATACTTGGGATTCCCCTTGCTGAACTTGACGTAATTGGGTGTGACGGTACGGTAACTAACACAGGATGGAAAAGTGGCGTTATTCGTTTGGTTGAACTACATGTGAAAAGGGCACTACAGTGGGGGTTTATGTCTTTTGCATTTCAATAAATTGACATTCAAACATTTATATGAAATTATTGATGGTGACACTATCGGACCTAAATCCTTTTCTGGTCCAGTTGGCAGGCAGCTTAGTGGATGTGAAAAAGTTCCAGTGGTAAATTCTGATAGCATTCAGTCCGTGATTTCTAAAATTGACCTGAAAGTGCTAAGCAAACATCAGAAATACCTGTTTGACATTAGTACTGCAGTAGGATAAGATAAATGTCTTCGAATCTATGAAAACTTTTAGGATCTATAAAACTATGGAAGACATGAAATGATAATTTCTTTTTTATTTACGTGTTGTTTTTCTTGAAAGGACTGAATAAATTCTTTGCATGATCAAATTCATTAGATCTTTGTCATCGTTAACGCTACTATGGTGACCACTAGGTACAGATCTAGGTATACACAGGCAAGAGTTATAATCGTATTATAAATCAAGTTATAATAATACAGTTTAAAACAATTAGTTTATCTGCACATGAATTTCATTAATTCAAAAATAAAAATATCAAATGCTAGGAAACATAATTTTCAGAGGTACGTGCCGTGGTACTAAATCAATTTCTTTACACCCCTGGAGGCTACAACAACTGCCAAATTTGCCTACGTCGGTTTCAAATAGACGTGTTCTAGTAAGTCGGATTCTACACCTTTAGTTTTTGTTGTTCCCCCGGGATAAACGCTTGCTACCAACGTATATTCTGCTACTCATAAATTTCTGCACATATTTGTTAAATACTAAGATCATTCGTCTGATTTTTCTGTTTAATGTTTGTTTACGTATGCACATTATAGGCACTAATTATGGATACTGACTTGTAGAATATTTTATATATTTATTATGTCGGCTGTACAATGTTTACACATTTTCCGTAACCAAAGATTACAGAAGTGCTTGAATTCTCACGGCTGCTTCTCCATCCAAAGATTTTCTTCAATTTCTCGTTCCCTCAATATAGTATGAATTTCTTATATCCGGTGATAGGTGGTCTTCCTTTTTTCTTCTTCCTGGTGGGGCCCATTCCATAACTGTCCTTGGCAACCTTTCCTGTTCCATTCTTTTCGCGTGTCCATACCATTGTAATTTTTTGTTTGGATAATATCAACAATTGAATTTTTCACATCCATTCTTTCCTTAATCACTTCATTTCTAATTTTCTTACGTCTGGATACTCTTTTCGAACGTCTCCAAAAGTCCATCTCTGCTGTCATTAATTTTGTTCTTGTGTGTTTGTCAGTAGTCCAAACTTCTGAGCCGTAAGTAATGATAATTCTAACAATGATTTAAAATATTTTGATTTTAGTTTCTGCTGTAATTTCCTTATCCCACAGGATTCTATTTAATGTAGACATAGCCATCTTTCCCAAATTAATTCTGAATTGTGTTTCATTACCTATAAATACTTGTATTCCTCTGTATGTGAAATCTTCCCCATGTCATCCTCCAATATCAAGTCTTGATGAAGGTCACATATTGCCATGTATTTTGTTTTATTCATATTTACCTTTAGTCTTGTATTCATATCCCCGATATTCCTGTATCAATTTTCTAGTCATGTCCTCCAGAATATTTTATTATTTCTTTATTAAGACTTTGTATTAAACTTTACAGTTGAGCATTTTACTTTTTCAGTGACCCACAACAACCAGATATTAACAACAACAAGACCTGATATTGTATTCAACATTCTAGTCTGGAGTACGTTTACGTCCACTTAACAGTTCATAATAGTTCAATAAGTACACAATAGTAATTTAACAAACGAATGAGTTCTCAGTTTTAAGTCAACCGTTAGTCATTTGTCTGTCTGTCTACCTGTCTATTTGGCGCATGTCTCACGATACAATTTTAGTGCTACAACTGATTTTTGTAACACTTGGATGCGTGTCCATACTTTCAGCCTACAGAACCAACTGCCTTCGAGATTGAGCTCTCCAAAAAATATAGGGTCAGGAGGCAAAAACGTATGAGGTCCAAAATTGTGAAAAATCTCAAGAAAATCGTGTGCGGTATTAAAATCAAAGCGAATTTTTAAAAAATTCCGAATATAGTATATATATTTTTCAATTTCAACATTTTGGAACACTAGATCCTAAAAAGTGGATTAAAGTTTTGATAGCAAAAATCTATGTGGGGTACCACATAAGGGGAATTTTAACCAGTATCTGAATATATGTTCAGTTTTAGACATTTCAAACGTATGGGGGGGGGGTAACGTGTGCGTCGGATCATTACGTAGTTAGAGCAAAGGCAATAAATACCTTCCAGTCACAAAAAAAACATAGATGATTCGGAGAGTAGAGCCAAGGGAATATTAGTAGAAGATAAAACATATTATTCGGAAAGCTTATTATAAGATAGCACAAAGTGGTTGTACTAGCGAAGATTAGATAGTAAACAATTTGATTTGGCAAACCAACCTGTGGAAGAACCAAACCAACGTGGAAATATTATAGAAAGTATTCACCAAGTAGCCGAGGAAGCGTAGGGTTTGAAGAACGAAACCAGACACTATGGTGGAATGATAGAATAGAGTGCATAGTCAAATAAAAGAAGCAGGTGTACAACACCGAATGCAGAACTCGTTTCCTGCAACCACGGATCACACCTAATAAGCGGATTGAAACTGTAACAGATTTATGACTTACGGCTTACCATGTGTTCGACAGTGTCAAACATGTCGCTTCAATATGAGTCCCATATTAATTTGTATGTGTATTATCAACATCTTGTTGATTGAAGGGTAAGTACAATATATTGGGAATATGGGAAAAAAGTACTTGAGAAACCAAGTACTTGAGAATCGTATGTGTAGGTGTACATAATGTGCAAACTGTGCAGACGATGATATGCAAAAGTATTGTTACGTAATGCGGAAAAGGTGTTACGCCATTACAGAACATCTACGTGTTTCTCGGCTGTTCCAGTGGAATCCGGCTGTAATATATGTGTGCGTACATATTATAACTATTACTAAATATTCGTTATTTGTTTTATTTTTTAGTTTGTTTTTTATTGTTTTTTATTTTGTTAAAATTAATTTTGTCTTAGTTGGGCCTCAAATTTTTGTGCCTATTTTGTAACGATGTATTATTTTATTTAACGCCTCTTGTTATAGATGCCAATTTTATAATTGTTTATTTTTTATTTTTTTAACTTTAATCATTTAATTTAACTATTTAACGTGGATCACTGTTTGTTGGGGACGGATTTTGGTTTTCGTGTTGAGTTGTCAAGATTGAGGTTACCAGAGTTACCGTAGTTTATTACACTTGACGGAATTACTTACGTCGTCACGGTCGGGTTTTATCTTCTTGTTCTGAAATAAAATTCTTTATTTCTATTTTTATTTTTAATAAAAGACAACTCGCATTAATTGGAGAAAAATATTATTGTTTATTTTCATAAATTACTGCCTGCGTTGTTCTAACTTTTATTTTGTACAATGCCCGACTCGATTCTTAATCTCAGTTCGATTTAGAGTTACACTTTCGATAATTTTATAAACTCCTGGATTCTTTTGACTGTAATTAAAAAGTACGAAATGCACACAAAGAAGTACAGCACATTACAATTAAAATAACTCTTACTTACTAATAACAATAAAATTAAAATTAAGAAAATACAATAAAATAGTTGTTTGGTTTGATGCGCGAACACAATAGTTGGTGTCGATTCAGTAATGGCTCCAGTGGGCAGTGACAAGATGGCGGACTGATGCCAAGCGAATACAGAGTTAAATTAACTCCCAACTATTTAAACAAGTTTTTATAATAAAATAAGTCAAATAAATTGTTTACTGGTGTTGAATTAGTATTTTCACTTGTGTTCTGATGAATAAGTGTTATGTGGTTTAGTTCTGGTGTCGTGTAGTTATTAAAAGTGTTATTATACAAGTTCGGGTTCACCACTTTTGTAAATAACTAGTATTTACTTTTAGATATTATCATTCACTATATTATCATTTCTTTGTTCTAATTTGACACTATTAACATTTTAATTTCACTTTTCTTCCGACTTAGATTTGACTCTTTCATATACTTTTTGACACAGAGCTGCACAGATTTGTTCTTTGTACTTTCGAGTCTAACAATCAACTGAAGAAATTTCCTTGTACATTCAACGGGCTTGACCAAAATTACAAAATTTCTCGTTGGTCAAAATCGTCGGGTTAGGAGGTCACATGACCTTAATTATTTAAAATACAACATTTTACATTTTCTACTACAATTACTCCCTGTCTAATAGTCTACATAATAAATCTTAAATTAGTTTACAGAACAATATTCCTTATAACAAGACAAAAATTTCGGCACCTCACATTGCATAGGTGTGTGTCTTAATAATTAATTTAACATTTTATAAAATTCCATCTCATAAGCCCTTCCTTGTACCTTTTGACATTTCATATCACGTTATAATTCCATTAATTAATTAAAGTGTTCCTTTTAACACTTAAATAAAGCCTCTCTTAGTATTTATACCATCTTTTACTATTTTACAGTGCTGTGATGGTGTAATAGTTTGATTTACAATAATTTCTATTTTGATATTGGTATTATACCAATTAATTGGTATTTCTTTATAGTACAAAGTTTCAATTTACAATTATTGTATGACCTTGATACACTATTATTAGTACATGCATTAAATTGTCCATTATACTATTATTATTCATTGAATTGATTCTGATAAAGTGAAGAACAACATTGACATAAAACGAACATATTACCACAATGTTAGGCCATTATGGTCAAACTCAAATCAACTTTAAACAATAAAACTATCTTTTAATAACTTCTTAACATTATAATAGTAGAGTTGGTCAATCTATTATGACCTATTATTAAGTATCAGTGACTCTTGGTCAATTAAAATAATATAATTCTTATTACTTTAAACACGTTTTAGCACATTAATTTAAATAAAACGAATGATTGTATTATTCCCTTTAGTTAACATTAAAAATAAAATAGGGAACTATATTATACAATCAAGGGTATTCAGTTAACATTAAAAATGAATTGAACTAACAACTTAAATCACCCTTTGGTCCTTTAGATGTTGAAGTCTTTAAGAAAATGGTTAGTACTCAGGTATATTGGATACGTTATTTTACACATTAAATATTATTTTATATGATCACACATTGTTTTTAGTTGTGATTATATTTCATTCACTATGATTTACCACTAACATTAACAGTCCTGTCTGTATAGCTAGTAACCAACATCTTACATTTACTTTTACCCTTAATCACTTATTGTCCTGGTTGTGATTACTTTTCTTGTTACAATTAGTCATTATTACTACGAACAGTCACTTTTTATGGTTTAGAGTACAGTTTGTTCTACCTTAGTTTATATTGTACTTCTTTTTTCCTCATTTCGGTTTTTTACCTTTCTCATTTGTTTAGCAAGGTTAGGTATGTGGTTTAGTTTTTGTGATATTATATGGGGTTTATACAATTATTGGGTTATGCTCATTATGTCGCATTACAATATTTCTGCTACTTTGAGATGAAGGACAATTATGTGACACTTGTCACGCGTCCGCAACGAGAATTTTCTAGACCATAAAGGTCCGCACGCACTGTGTTCAAGGCTGCAATCAATTACGTTCTAGTGTTTTCTAGAAGACACGTATTATGGAATATCCTGGAACCTCAGCGGGGTATAAATACGAGATTTCAGCGGCGCTTAGTTCAGTTTGAGTTGCGATTTATACCAGTGCGGTTCGAAGTATTGTGGCGAAGTGTTACGTGTTTTATAATTGTGCGAGACTCGTTGACATTATTACTGTGTGTGATCAATTTTTATTTGATTTTTTGTAAGAGACTATCTTGTTGATTACAAACTGTTCATTTGTGATAATTAAAGCTGGTGATTAGTGACTTGTATTTTGTTTTCCACTGCACCATACGACGATCACTAGACCGTCGTAACAGTGGTGTCAGAAGTGGGACAGAATCGTTAACAGTGGAAACAGCGGACACTTTGTACAAGACTAGTGTAATTTGTAATTAAGCGGTAAACAATGGATGCCAGTCAGGTGCTGGAAAATTTCCAGGCAGTACTGTTGAAGACAGAAAAACGACAGGATGAGAAAGCGGAAGAAAGACAGAAAACTCTCCTGCTGGAAACAAAAGAAAGACAAAAAGCACTGTTGTTCGAGTCGGAAGGACGACAGGCAGAGAAACGGAAGCGCGTAAAAGAAGACATCAAGGTGTTAATACGGGAGCAAAAGCAAATGCAAGAAAAACCCGTTGCAGAGTTGGGTCTATTACAAAGTGAGCTTAATATTCAAATTACCAGGATTTCAGACGTAGAAGTATCCACGTCAAATAAAATAGCTGAAGTAGAAAAATCTGTTACGAGTGTGGAAAAAGCTATGTCTACAAAATAGAAGACTCAATTGCAAGTATGAAAGAGCAGATTAAGAGTGAAGTTGAGCGGTTCATGAAGGTACAACCAAAACAAATTTCTGAGCAGACTGTACCAATGATAAAGACAGAAAAAGTCACCTTGCCTGCGGTTGGGACAGTTCATGTCAAGGCCTTTGACGGAAGCACGCACTGAGCAACGTACCTCAGGCAATTAGAAGCTGCCGCATGCGCAAATAATTGGACAGAGAAAGACAAGGCAGTTTCACTCTTTCTCGCTTTAAAAGGACCTGCCATAGAATTATTACAGAAAGTGCCACCTGACAGTCAAAACACCTATGCTGAATTGATTAAAGTTCTAGAATTATGGGACGGTGATAAACATTTGCGAGATGCTGTGCACAATTGTAATCAGCATAACAGCACTTTTTACGAGGCGTCATTTATAATTACGCTGTTCTTTAATTAAATGGCACGTGTACTTAAATCAAAACTTCTTATAAGATTAGTCACGTTTCTTATCATAATGAAAACGTTGTTTTTGTTTATATTTTTGCCACTGACTGCAAAAACTATTTCACTGTACAAGAGTGCATCAAGCGCTGGAGGTCATCTCGCAGAAACAAGGCGAAAAATATATTGTCACGTGCGTGGTTATTTATACATCTCATAATAATTACGGTGTTTGTATTTAATAAACTTAAAAGGACAGAATGCGTATCTCCAACTTTCTAACAGAACGTTCACTCAACAAGAGTTCAACTGGATACTGTAGGCCTAATGACAAAGTCTGAATGCTATTTGGTTTTCGGATCGTACAGCAATGATTTGCTGCTTGCATCGTTCAAAATTCATTCCGGTCAAGTGCTTCAAAACTGACAAGGACAGTTGCCCCTTGACATCTCCATAAGGGAGGTACGAGGCAACACCAGAGAATATGTTTCGTTGTAACGCCTGAGGCAACCCCTACCTTAAACCAGGGAGAATAAATCATGCCTGTGTTCGCTGAATATACAAACTACGGTTTGACAGAGGCGATATCACTAATACGCCTGTTCAAACTACGGTAATTAAATTTAGCTTAGGCATGACTAAGTTTACGATAATAATAATAATATAATATCGTGTAAGCTTCTTAATGACTGTGTGAGAGCGAATGACTGTACTGCTGCCTTCTCTTCTCGCCAAACGGCTTCCACCCACTGAAGACTACTATATTAAAGCTTCCTGTTCCTTTTCATTCCATTCTGAAACTCCTCATTCCTTATTGCGTCAATCCATTTAAATCTCTTCACATCCCTCCATAGCAACATGTCAGGAGCCTCAGTCCTGACTTTACAGACTACAGCTCTATCAAAGTACATTTGCTTAATATCCATACACAGCAGTTTACCATTCCATGTCTATACAGCAGCAAAATAGACTTTTTGTCTAATTAAATGAACTCTTCTTTAACCAAGAAGTTCTTCTTTTAACCATAATGTCGTTCTGATTTTTGTGAATTACATATCAGCCTAAGACTGAGGGTTTTGTAAGCTGTATTGCCGCTTGTTGACGCAAAGCTGAATTGAGTTTGCTAACATAAATTGTTATTACTGTCAGCGTATAAGCACTAAGAAACTGGAACGGCATTTTAAGCTATTTTACTCTGTGAAAATCAAAAATAAATTGACACGCTTTAAGCTACTTTGTGTCTTTATAAATCAAAATGACTTACGGGTTGACATTATTATTTGCTACGTGTGAGAATCTAGTTGATAAGTGTGAGAGTTTATTGAATACACTTACAGTTGCGAATTATATAAGTTTACTGAATACACACATGCATACTGTGTGTGTTTGACGTACGTGTGTATGTTTGACGTTTCTCCAGTGTTTGTATTGGTCGTTGTTTCTGTTGCAAAATTTTGGTAGAAACATATCTCGTGGCTTCTGATTATCATATGTGTGACAGATTGAATCCTTTGAGAAGTGATTGACGAGATATACGGAAAATTTTGATATAATCCATTTGGCGTCCATTTGAGAGGTTTTTTAGCTGCTTTGGTCTTGTAGAGTTGAGAGCCTGTTACAGGTTAACGCCCCAATCCTTGTAAAGGGTTATCGGCTAATATATGGTTATCGTGTAAATACGTATATTGGATAAACGACTAAAAATTAGAGATCACTTTTTTTATTGCAAAAATTCATGTAGGTTTTCAAATTAGAGAAAATTTGAACCACAATATGCTTATAGTGTTGCAAAATTTTGAAAAATCGCTAAAATGAATGTGGGGTATTAAATTATTTGTGATTTTATTTATTTGATTTATACAGTATTTTTAGTACATATTCTCTTCTTTATATTTTTAAGTACGCTAACTACAGCATAGTACAGTAGCATTTCTTGCCTATTCATATCATTATTTTATTTATATTTATCTAAAGATATTATAGTCAATTTTGTTATCTGTTTATTATGTCACCTGTGGTAAGCCTTCCGGTTTTAGTTTGACAAAGTACTTACTTCTGATATAAATATTACTGGTAGATATTTCTATTGTTTTATTTTGTACTGTCAGCTTGTCGCTTCTTTGTTTCAAGACTTATTTTTTTCTTTTTCATGTACAATATTTTAATTCTTGCATAGTGCAATTGTACTACTGTTTTTTTGCAGTTGTAATGAGCCTACTGTAATTATCGCACTGTGAACAAACATTACTAGCTTTTAGTGTAGCATTACACCTAATTTGTGCGTAGCCTAAAGGCAGTTTCAGATTTTTGTGCCCAAAACGTTGCTTTGACTTACGAAACAATTGTTTTCCAAAATCCAAAGTCAGAAGCACTATTACACGCATCGATATTTCATCATTACCTACGTTTGAAGGAAGCATAATAATATCACTATAACTACCACTAATACAACCACCAGAACGGAGAGGAATAACCATGAAGTAGGCCATTACCAAAACTAGAAATTGAAAAATTTTTTTTGAATTTGTTAATACCAGACAAATTATGGCATACCAGACAGCATACCAGAAGCATATAAACTGTCTCAATCCCAGAAGAAATATAGCCACTTAAGTGTACATATTCGTTATTTTAGTGTTAGTAAATACTGTTACGTGATGCGGAAAAGTGTTACACCATTACAGAACAGTCCACGTGTTTCTCAGCTGTTACAGTCGAATCCGGCTGCAATGTTGTGTACGTACGCGATCTCAACATGCGTTCGCGAGACTTTTGTAGACTTCGCCGGCCGCGCGCACTGTGTCAAGGCCTCAATCAATCACGCTCTATTGTAGCGCTGGCGCGTAGTATGGACGATTCTGGAATTTCAGCGGGGTATAAATATAGGCATTCAGTTATTGTCGGGAGATTTACACAGTGTGTTTCGAAGTATTGTGGAGAAGTATTATGTATTTTTTTAAATGTGCGGAACAATTCTAATAAAATTGTGTTTTAGGCCTATATTAGTTGATATTTTTATTTCATGTGAACAAATTTTTATTTGATTTCTTGTAAGAGACTAACTTGATTACAAAGTGTTTAATTGTGATAATTAAAGCTGGTGATTAGTGACTCACTTGGTGTCTTGTATTTTGTTTTCGACTGTACCATACGACGATCACTAGACCGTCATAACAATACTTTTTACTTTATCGATCCAATAAAGAATAAATTTCCGTCTTGAGGGCAAATTCTACACATCAGACAGAGGCACGACGCCAACCATCAATAGTTTCTGACCGTCGATGGAATAAAGTCGATGTTTTTTCTAATCATCGATAGTATACGTCGTTGTATTATTCGACGGCAACAATTAACGTTTGGTTTGCGACACTCATCCCTGCTACACAGAAATAATAAAATCACTCAAAGCAAGTACCCTGTGCTGTACTCTGACTAGTAAAAGAGAACACTGAGGACAACAAGTTGAGTTAGGGTGAATATGAAAATAACAAATGAGTTGTTAGAGTGGCAAATATTTTGAAAGCTAGAACACAGAAAAGAAACACAGGAAGACTGTAATATCAAAAAGAGGAGACAAAGATAATATTAAAACGAGAAATGACATAGCTAAACCAAGTGCAGTCTTGATAGACAAAGTTAAGGAAAAATGGACAATTTTTTTACCCACGTGAAAATTAACTTTAGCTGACACCGAATTATATAAGGGTGTTTTATGTAAATGTGTGTGTGTGTGTGTGTGTGTGCGTGTGTGTGTGTGTGTGTGTGTGTGTGTGTGTGTGTGTGTGTGTGTTCGTGTGCATGTGTGTATGCGTGTGGGTTTAAGATAAAGTAGACAAAGTATATTAAGAGTAAAAGTGAGGTAGGTTAAGGTAAGGGGTAGGGTTTGGGTATTATAAAGAGTTTGGTTAAAAAAATCTAATCATGTAATCTGTCCAGCTCTCTTCTACCACCCCTAGTCTGTTCAAACACCGTAATACTCTCTCCCCCCTCTCTCCTTTAGTAGTCCTCACACCATTCCTTGACAATAAACATTACTTTTAGCGTACTTTACGTCTAGACGCCTTGTTGATTACACAATCATCTACGACAACCTCACTATAAAATGCTCGACTTTTGGCAAGACGGCAATTTTCATGCGTACGCGCGCGCGCACACACACATACTCACACGCAACGTCTACACACATCTCTGTCTGTCTCCCCCCTCTCACACCCTCTCTCTCACCTTCTCTCTCACCTTCTCTCTCACCTTCTTTCTCTCTCTCTCTCTCTCTCTCTCTCTCTCTCTCTCTCTCTACCTCCTTCAGCTCAACGTTTGATCTGCACTGATGTTCGCTTCCCTTCATTTAACTTACTGTCTGTCCGAGCCTCGGAACCTCGTCTTCGTAGTAGACTTGTATACGTAGCGAGTATAACGCTTTAAAATTTTTACATCTGGAGTTTTTGGATTGCGAAAGACTTTGTAAGGTTCGGTTATGAACTAGACAGAATTAAACAAATGTTTTGTATAGACGAGTCCATAAAATTTACTGTCATCATCAGGACTTGTATACAGGTAATACAGGTGAAACTAGTACATGCAAAGAGAGTGGTTTGTGACGAGAGGCTATGTGTTGCATAAAGAATGGTAATAACTTAAACAAACACGCAAAGGTTTTTGTTTTGCGTGTGCGCGCGCTCATATGAGTGTCCGCCTGGTTATTTGTGAAGCGAAGAAGGACAACAGCAAACTGAAACAACCTACGCTTGTACTTTCTGCTTGGATTTAAACAACATCTAAATGGAAACCGTGTGGATTGTCTACCCCACGAGGGACTTGACTGGCAACACGTTATGATATAATCATCCTAGGTTTACATTGATACGTTTTCTCTGGAGGATTACCGTACATAGCGCTGTAAAAATATATTTTATGCTCTAGCGAATATTCCGATAACAAATAGACACATTTCATTTGTGAATATGTTTGTCTGCCTGTCTGTCTCTGTCTGTCTGTCTGTCTGTCTGTCTGTCTGTCTGTCTGTCTCTCTCTCTCTCTCTCTCTCTCTCTCTCTCTCTCTCTCTCTCTCTCTCTCTCTCAATGTTTGGTCTGCACTGACGTTAGCTTCCCTTCATTGCCTTTGCTTTCCTTTACTCTTTGTCCGAGCCTCGGAATTCGTCTTCGCACGAGTCCCATAATTATATCACTACAAAAGACAGGGTTGTGTGTGTGCGCGCGCGCGTGTGTATATAACGCTTTGCCGTGTAAACTACAGCTTCTAAAGACTGATCTCTAGGTGGAGGAGACGCGTGGGACAACAACAGGAGAGCTACGTACACTACGAGAACAAACTGAATGCGTAGATGATTCATAGTAAGAAAAGTGGTGGATATTGTACCACTCAAAGGATGTTGGATGTTTTGCATAAATGCGTTGCTGTAGTAAATTATTAATGTAAAAAATATTTGAACATACAGTGGTGACAAGTACGTGCTGTCGTAAAAATTATTCACAACGACGAGTTGGTGAGTATCGCGTTAATGTTGCTTTAAAACAAAGGCGTTGATAATATTTGACATGAAGAGTTTTTAATGGGTAGACGCATCGTGATGAGATACCGCATACAGAATCAGACAGATCAAAGAGAAATGTTAATGTGTGACAAACACGGAGATAGACGGTGTCACCTCTTGCCAACGTCTCGTCGGGACAAACGCCAACTGTACGATACGCAGCTTACGGCTGTACCAGTCATACCGGCAGTCAATGACCCTTTGTATTTCTGTTCCCAAGTTTAATTTGTTTTCCTTAAAATTAAAATGGAAATGTGTACGCAAAACTTTTATTAATTTTAAGGCTGAGAGTAAGAAAGCAATTAAGCAAAGATAAACTATCATTTAGACAATGTCAATTAATTGAAATATCTTGTTTATGTATGCTTCTTACAAAAGGCAAAAAATAAATTCATATACATAAGACTGATTTACAACTTTTACAAGCACGAAGTTTGGTTGGTTTGTTGTAGACGCATTCAGGTATATTGGAAATATTGCATTCATTGCAAATAGTGTAATAGGGGGGTGCTAACTTCCGCGATAATTGTTTAACTTACCGGTATATATTGAGGATGCAGTAGACAATGCTAGTAACGAAATACAAGTTGGGGTAAACTTTCAAGGAAACATGCTAAGGTTCGCAAACGACTGCTGATTGAGAATGAAGTGGGCCTAAAGGTAATTCTTATCATAATGCACAAAACAATGGAAGTGGAATACAACATGAAGATTAGTAAAAACAAGACAAAAATCCCAGTTTTAAGTTGGAATGGGGTAAGTCTAAATTAAATATTTCTACAAGAAGTATTTAATTGTAATATCTGTAAACACTTGGTTGCTCACCGTCTTGTGACTTCTTTAAAACTTTCAATAACTACGCGTTTTAAGGATAAATCCTCATCATTAGGTTATATAAAAACACTAATTCTTCAGGAGAAGTCGTCAAAAAATAAAAACTTTTCACCAAATACAGTATGTATGTCATCTAAAAAAAACACATTATTGTGCCACTTCACGCCACATCGCGACCTGGTGCGCACCACTACACGCGATCGACTGCATCGTTATCGCTCGAGATTATTGCTACACCGCGATTGGCCGTAAGTATTTCGATATCAATGGCAATATTATATAGACGGTTGGAGTTAAAAGAGAGTTTGTCATTAAATCGCTTGTCTGCTGACAAATTTGAGGCCTTATGTATCTCGTACTCCTCTATTACGTCCATGCAACTCCATGTACTCCTTTTTTGCAGTTATGGAGCAATTTAAAATTAGTTGGGAAATCCGTATAGTTGTGATTGTATTGCATCGGGTGGTGAGCAAAATTAGATCTAATCTTCGAAATATCCCTCTTTGGTAGGTGTTCTTTGAAACGTTCGACCGACCGTCTGCCGGTCTGTCCTGTATAGAATCTCTAACAGTCGTCACATGTAACTTTGTAAACACCGTTGTCATCTTCATCAGGAAAAAGAAGTCACAAGACGGTGAATAACCAAGTGTTTACAAATATTACAATTAAATACTTATGCACGTGACTTGGAAACTATAATATAATGAATACAAGAAGTAGCTGAATTCAACTATTTAGAAAGTAAACTGATATAAGAACTCCGCTAGGGCCAATTAACATTAGTCAGGCCCAGTATGCAATAAGAGGAAAAATTCAATAAGGCCTACATTGACCAATATCATTTTAAAAGTAAGGATGAATTTTTAAAGAGATCTGTTCGGATCAGAAGATTATTTTCCGATATGAGAGCGGAAAAGGTGAAACCTCCCAGCTAATGGCGTAGCCAAGGGTATTAATGGGGGGGGGATGGACAACTCCTCCATTGGGTAGGTTGCCAATAATATCGTATAGACATCGATCTAGATTAGTGGATCGCGCTGTGAGTGCTAACAAAACGGCCCTGCTCGTTCAGCTCTCCCCACCTCGTCGAGGCTGTCGTCGCTCGCTGCTGGAACTTGAGCAGCGCATCGGAACACTGAATTGTTTTATCATTGCGCTTTCCCTACTAAAGGAAAAGTCCTAAAAGAATACATTTTTTAAGGAATAAGGACAAGAAATTTTACGAGCGGGATGATGAAAAATACAACAGAAACAATTCCCAATTATTAATTTAAATGTGTTTTTAATTTTTATTATGTACATGTCATTGTCAATCATAATGTTTGAATTTCAACATTGCATTACAATTACTTACTACAGTACATAATTTTTGTATATTACATACTTAACAACAACTTACAATTAATTATTTACAACTTACAATTAACTCAAATAAACTTACAACTAAATGCGCTGATGGTAGAATATCTTAAAAATTATTTGGACAACATAATATTAGAAACTGAATTCACAAATTGTGCGCCGAGTATGTAATCTATCTGATCTTTTTATAATACAATAGGTATTAAATTTCACTTCTGTGATACATATGATAGGCCTATATATACCGGTAACTGGCATATTCATATTTTCTATTTTGAGCATTTATTATAAAGAATTCTTAAATTATCGGAAAATTCCATTTATAAAAAAAAACACGCGCTTAACATGTTTCTTTCTCAGTTACATATTGCAGAAAAGAACGAGTTTATTATACTTTTGACGAACATCTAATTTAGTAATATTTGCTACCAAAGTTTTTTTCTTTGGCAGAAGCATGACATATAACTTTAAAAAAGATTTTACCTATAAGTTTAATGAGTTTAATTTCATGACTGTCTGCAAAATCACTACAAAATTTATGATTTTTAAACACAGAATCTGTGAACTGGCGACAAGTTTGTGCTAATAAATTATAAGTATTTACTTCTTTGTTGTTATTAGACAAATATAATTTATACATGTACTTAATCAGTTTTAGAACATCATGAGATACCCTCACCAGTTTGGCCTTTGAAATAAAATCTGTAAAGTGAGTGTACGGACTAAGATCTGAAATATCGGCCAACAGTACGTTACTGCATTCCAAACACTTGAATTTGCTGTCAATTTTCTTACAATGAATCCACTTATGTAAAATAAAATATTCTCTTTGTAATATGTAGAACTCTGATTCCCTGTCAAGTCACAAAGCACCTTTTCAAAGTCACAAGTCTCTGAAATATCTTCCTCTTCTGAAATTAAAACAGGCACTGAAAAAGCCTTTCAAAAAATTCGAACTCTACTTTCTTGCCGGATTGAGATTCAATTACTCTTTTGTGAGCTAAGGCATTTCGACATAACTTTAGCATGTGACATTCATCAAACATTACACCTATTTTATGAGAAATATTCCTAATTAAAAAAAAATGGATCCTCAGGAAACTTACAACCAAGTTTTTGCATGGCTGTAATGTTCGCGGGGAGTTAATTACATCAAAAGTTACGTTATGTACATTAACACCTTCCGAATGTAATTTAAGAATAACCATTTTTATTAACTGCGCTAATACAGTAGATTTAATTTTATTAATAAAGAAATAACTTACTGCACACTTAAAACTACCCCTTAAAGCTACAATTTGAAATACAAGAGCTTCGGAGGCAAATGTCTCATCATCGTCTACTCTTAAACCGGAACCAAAATCAACGTAACCAAAATTTCTACCCTTTTTTGATCATGGAGAACTTGCTTGCAAATGCTCATAGAGTCAAAAGTTAAATTTACATGTTTTAAATAATCTTTTAAATTCACATTATTTTTAAAATAAATAAATACTTCCTCTAAAAAACCCGGAGAACAGTTATAAAGTGCCCAACTGTTTAATGTAGACGGATTAGGTAAAGAAAAATTGTTGGTTCGCAAGTAATAATACGCTTTTGGCTAGTAAAAGTAGTCTACATTGTAAGGGCAAACTCTTTCATCTTTTCACTATATGGTTTGTTAGCCTTATGGGAATTCTGCAAAGTATTGAGTAAACAATGTAATGGGAAACCAGAGAAATTATTTTCCACCAGTTTTATCAACCTGTTAAATATTTTAACAGTCTACTGAAAATATATTTTTTAGTGAGATCACTGAACAAGAAGTAGTATGTCGAAGCGAAACACACGTAATTGTGACACTATGGTATGCACAGTATGCACACTATGGTTGTTGCAGTCGACAGCCAGAGGATGGGGATTGCAGGTAGACCGCGTTTGCTCCGTACCTCCACTCTACACAAGCGCGATCCACTAGTTTAGATCAATGCGTATAGATGAAACGGCAGGCAGTCACTATCAGCGCGCTAGCAGCCGTGATATAGAATACAATGTAGGCTATACTTGGATATCCCCTGATACCTCTCCGCTCGTTATCGCCAGCAAACCACCACCACAGTCTACAATCTTCCATGAAGTCCTCCTGCTTATTTCCATTGCACCTAGCTTTTGAAATGTGGTGTTGCAGAAAAATAATGAAGCTTGGTTGGAAAATTAAGTACTTTCCCGCAGAGTTCAAAAGAACAAAACCATATTAAAGATTTTAGCAGGGAAGGGCACGTGTACCTAATAGGCACATACTACGTCACAATGGATTTATGAATTGAGTAGCTGTAAGGAAAATAAAAGCAAACAGTAGCATGTAGGGACTCTTCAGAAAATATGGCACAAATAGTTGACGTCTTGATTTGTGACTTATACCGAGCACTGATGAGGAACGTCAAAGACTGAGAAGCCTGTAGACCAATTGCAAACCTGTTAACATAAGAGATTTCAGTGAACTTATTTCTTGTGTCAATATAACTCACAATCAATTCGTGTGACGCCGAGTGAATCACACTTGTATAGGTAATTCAAAATGTAGACGACACCATAAAACCGTCTAGCTCGCATGTGTTACGTACGAACGTAAAACAGTGCCCTCAATCTAATTCGGCAAGTGGTTCGATAAAGTTTGGAAATGATTTCGGTGACTTGAGTGAGCACGAGAAGCCGTCATTTGGATAAGGTAACGAGCAGGAACTCAAGACTGAATCTCGGAATTCAACATATTTGCAAGTCATCTCTCCAGATACACAAATACTTCCATGTTGATGAAGACATCGTGGTAGATGTCGAACGTAGACAAAAGAGTATAGTTGAAGGACGTTGGATAATACACTGCCGGTTGTAATGAACAGTGCAGCAAGAGAATACATCACCTTCCTTAACCGGACTGTAAACATCTCGTTCAATCTTTCTTTCAAACTTTCTTTGCGTTTGTTGTTCCGTTTTTTCCTAGTGTCCACGTCTCACCTCCATAAGCAACAACCTGTGTGATTTAAGTATCTCATATATTTTTATTTGGTGTTGTGACTAATGAATATGCTTCTCAATAGTCGACTGTTAGCAGAGTGTGCCATATTTCCTATTTGTATCCTGTCATGTCCTCTCATTTTGATGCAGAAATTAGCATGTATTTAGTTTTGCGGATACTTACTTTCAGTCCCATTCCAGCGTACAGTTTTCAGGATAGAGTAATAGAAAATATTAGATAGTACACATGAATGGAATGGGTGTAGTTCACATGAATGGAATGGACCCAGCCAGACTTCCCCCTGGCATTATATATAATCAGGAATTATAAGTCTGGAAGGCCGAGGAAGAGATGGTACAGTTACATGAAAATTGTGCCTAATACTTGCACAGAAAAAGAAAAGAAAAAGAAGAAGAAGAAGAAGAAGAAGAAGAAGAAGAAGAAGAAGAAGAAGAAGAAGAAGAAGAAGAAGAAAAAGAAGAAGAAGAAGAAGAAAAGGAGGAGAAGGAGAAGGAGAAGGAGGAGAAGGAGAAGGAGGAGGAGCAGCAGCAGCAGCAGAAGCAGCAACTGGAGGAGGAGAAATATAACGCTCTAAAATCTTAGCTAATTTGTCTACCTCTGTTTTTTTCTTAATGACTTCGTAAACTCTTTTAATTTGTCTCAGCTTGTGTTTCATTTTACGAGGGTCAGTTGAAAAGTTTGTGGAGCGATATCTATAGATCAGTGGAGGAACAAAATCTTTCGTGTGCTACAAGACGTACTCGTACATTTCGCGTGAACACCTGTTAATTTCCAGATACATCTGTCAGTTTATTCACTTTTTACCACGTGTTTGAAATTTTCCTGTCACGCGTGTTTTATTTGCACAAAATCAAACATTGTGTTGTGATGAATTCTCTGTTAAAAATGTTTTAGCGCCAATGGAAAATCAAAACGAAATTGTAAATGTGTTAGGAGATGCTGCGCCTTCAGAAACAATGGTAAGTGGAGCACACTCGAATTTAAACGTTGTCGTACAAGCATCTCCTGACACATTTACAATTTTGTTCTGAATTTCCGTTGGCGCTAAACAATTTTTAACAAAGAATCACAGCACGATGTCTGTTTTTTCTCCGTTTTTGAAAAAACGCATGACAATTTTGAACAGCTTCCAAATAATGAATAAATTGATAGATCGATTTGGAAATTAACAGGAGTTTACATAAAATACAAATTTTGCAGCACACGAAAAATTTTAGTTTTACCGCTAAGCTACAGATGTCGCTCCGCGAACTTTTCAACTGACCCTCGTATATATAAGCCTATCCATCCTAATTAAACGTCCAAATTTTAACTTCAAACAATGCAGGGAGTCTTCAATATACGCTCTTATTGTAAAGTAAAATTTTACCGTAATAAAGAACAAACACTTCATTCCTTCCTTTCCGTTTGTACTCGTTTTATTATTATTTTATTTTATGACATCGTTCTTGGTCAGTCGGCGTGCTTCACCCGGAAGACTGCTGTGTCACAATAATGTAGTTCGCGCGTTTCAGGACGGTAATTACTGTCAGTTGCTGGAATGAGTACAGTCCCAGCGAAGTAGAACGTGTCGTCCGTTTGCTATTTCTCAGAGATCTTTGATATCAAGTAATTATTAATGTGTACTTACTCTCCTGTACTTCAGATAAGTGAATAAATTAGCTGTCTCGAGTTGGCGGTTTCTGTCAAACGGCTATACTGTTTACGTCAACTTACTAACAGAATAAAACTTTAATTGAAAATGGCAACCATTCAAACGAAAGAATTTACTTCGTGCGGTTTGTACGGTACAGGCCATAATTATCTGTATCTGTACATGTACAGACGTAGAAATTGACTGCGGGTTTGACAGGAAATAAATAGTCTGGAAATGACTTGTCGTAACAAATGTTTACATCTGGAGTTTTGCATTGCGAAAGGCTTTGTAAGGTTTGGTTATGAACTCGACAAAATTAAAGAAAACATTTGTGTAGACCAGTGGTTCACAAACTTTTCAGTCAGCGGAACCCCCAAAAATAAATAAAGTCATGGACTCCGTCTGAGGTCTGATATAAACAAATGGTAGATATGATACAAACTCTTATATTTTAATTAAAATGTATTAAAATCAGAATTCCCTTAACTTGCAAAATTATAATATTAATGATATCAAACGTAATTTAATGTAAAAAATGAAGCTGTTTTTGAACAATTATCTCTGCAACATTGGGTTTAATGTCTGATAATGATTTCAATATTAAGTCACTCTCGACATCGGGTTTATTTCTTAACTTTTACTTTAAGTACATGAGCTGGGAAAAATGTGGTTTTACACAAATAAGTAGAGGGAAACACAATTAAACACTTCAAAATGTTTTTGCGAGTTTAGGATAGTAGCAAGTCATTACATATAACCAGAAGTCAGCTAGCTGTAATCGCGAAAACTGTAATTTTAATGAACTCTCAGTTGAAAGTTCTGCCAACGAATCTTCTTCTTATAGTGTAAGAGGTATGTTAGTTGACAGCCCATCAGCAAATGGATTCCTTATCCACATGTCACTATTATCCGTCACTGAAAAGTATTCCCTTAGCTGCAAATGCAGTTGCTCCAAATGAGACTTAATAATGTTGAGGATCACCTTTGAAATCTGCCACGGAAGGGAATTGTTTGAATATTTCAGAGTCTAATCTCTGAATCCACAGCTTCAATTTTTTTATCTACTCAAGCATCAATGGCTGCGACAGACCGCGAACGACTGTCGACCACGAGACCGACACAGTGCGTTGCGCAGCCAGCGTTGCCAACCTGGGCTCTATCTTTCCAGCCACACGAGTCGAAATCCAGCCGCTTAGGTGTAAAACCAGCTACAAAGAAAAACGTTTTGCTTAGATACAGTGCTTATACGGGAGATACAGTGCTTATACGTGCACTAAAACAGCGCGATCAGTTCGGCGGACAAACAAATCCGCTACACGACATGATTTAAAGACATTATTAAAGCCATTAGTTACTTTTACTATTATAATTAGTTTGAACTAAAAAATACTGGACTCTCCTATTAATTGTTTTAAGATTCTAAAATTTAGTGCATAAAATTCGGAGAAAATTACGGTATATTCTATTTTTTCTTAAAAGTGTCCGTGGACCCCACTTTCGGAACCACTGGTGTAGACGATTCCATAAAATTTGTCATCATCACGTCTTGTATAGGCTTACAGTTAATACAGGAGAAACTAATACAAGCAAAGAGGGTGGTTTTGTGACGAGCGTCTATGTGTTACATGAAGAACGCTAATAACTTACACAAACACGCAAAGGTTTTTGTTTTGCATGTGTGCGTGTGTCCCCACCTGGTTATTTGCAAAGACAAGAAGGACAACAGCAAACTGAAACAACCTACGAGTGTACTTTCTGCTTGGATTTAAACAACATCTACTAAATGGAAACCGTGTGGATTGTCTACCCCACGAGGGACTTGACTGGCAACACGTTATGATACAATCATCCTAGATTTACCTTGATACGTTTCTGTGGAGGATTACCGTACATCGCACAGTAAAAATATATTTTATGCTCTAGCGAATATTCCGATAATAAATAGACACATTTCATGTATGAATATGTTTGTCCGTTGCTCTCTCTCTCTCTCTCTCTCTCTCTCTCTCTCTCTATATATATATATATATATATATATATATATATATATATCTTTCTCTTTCTCCCTCTCCCTCTCATTACCTCTTTAACAAGAGCGCTCGCTCTCACAGATAAATTAAACTGTACTCAACTCCTACGCTCCGTCCACAGACATCATCTACTCCAACTACAAAATAATAAAATAAAATAACTAATTCTCACATAACTTAAATACCCATATAAAACCTACTAAACCTGTCCCACGCCGATCCCTTAACGCCATTACGACGCTTCCCGTCATCTTTAGCACCACACGCTGCTCGTGTCTGGTCGCCTATGTCTTTAAGTTTGGCACTAAAACACCCCCTCACCCTCTCCTAGAGCCTGCCACACCTTCATCAACTCAGACACACTCTCTTTACTTTCATGTACCACCACCTTCTCAACGGCCGGTCTGCGCTGGCGTGCGAACCCAACCAACCAGCAATCCTACCCACACAGCTGAAGGGGGCTTACCCCAGAACAGCCTGAGACTGGCTCTAACAAAGACCAGTCTCGAGCATTTCGAAAAAAAAACACTCGCTCTCTCTCTCTCTCTCTCTCTCTCTCTCTCTCTCTCTCTCTCTCTCTCTCTCTCTCTCTCTCTCACACACACACACACACAGAGACGATTACATGTATCTCTGTTTCAACTGTATGTGTGTGCGCGCGCGTGCGGCCGCGTTCAGGGTCATACCAAATTTCTGCATTCAATTGGGTTGTTTCGTTAATGGTATTTCACGTGAGGAACAAATTGATGATAGAGGGGTGAAGAGAGTAAAAATGACAACTAAAAAACCATCTGTTCAATTTGTTCTCACTTCCCTGTTTACCTCAATTCATCATGTTCCTTCATTACTTCGTTTCTTATGAGACCAAAGTAGTGATAGTAGTAGTAGTAGTAGTAGTAGTAGTAGTAGTAGTAGCAGTAGTAGTAGTAGTAGTAGTAGTAGTAGTAGTAGTAGTAGTAGTAGTAGTTGCAGCAGCAAGAGCGGTAATGTTAGTGGTACATTGTTATAATTGACACATTGACTTTTTTTTATTGGTGTAGACTTCAGAAAGTACAAATAATCTTAATGTTGTCTTCTCAGCAACATTTTAATAAACTAGTAATCTCCCTGAGCTGTAGAATTCGGTCACTGTTTTGAACAAAATACATTAATTCCATTCTATATTAGGTAACTTTCAATATTAGATACTTTTTCAATATAAAAATTGCAAACACCACTATAAATTTTATTTTTTTTAGTAAAATAACAATTTATAAAGCAGACAATCATACAATAAACACTAAAAATTCCAATCTACTGCATTAGATTTTGTTAAGCTAAATGTATAACCACTGTGCATAAATGACAAATAATGTAGTCTCACCTTTTAAGTTTATGTATGTTTGCATAAATATCTTAAAGGCTATCTCTAACTTTTTACAAATTTACATATCTGACAAGAAAATACAAAGTTTTTGCAAAAATTGCTCACAATTTTGTTCATAACGATTAAAAATTTCCAAGAAGTGTTTAGGTACATTTGTACTGTCAAATTATTAAAATCGCCCACTTTATGTTTTCAATAAATTTCATCATAAACTATTACAATTTTAATTTCTTCATAAACTATTACTATTTTCGTAAATTGTAAGTCCTATTTTCGCCTTATGGTGTACCTAAAAATTTGATAGTAAACGCTACACTCGGATCTGAGTTAAAATTATGTTAGTCTGACAACCGGAACACATTTTTATAATCTTTTGATATTTTTTATCCCTTTTTGCGCTGTTGGGTCCTAAAATTTTGAAATTTCCGAACGTTACACTATATTTAGATTTTTGTAAAAATGCCCCAGAAAGATACCTAGGTGGTACGCAAAATGCAAGTGAGTCGCTAAATAGCGTCATATGGGCAAGACTCCCAAAAACAACTTTCATTTTGAGAAGTACCTTGGAATTAGGTGTGTTTGAAGTAATTGCTTCATACAATGAAGGAAATATTGTAAAATGTAAAATACTGAGTAAATTAAGGATTCACCTGGTAGGAACTGCACTGAAAGAATGAAAAGTGTCGATTAGTTAAGAATTAAAAAAGACAGAAAAGGCAATTCAAGAAATTGAAAAAAGTGTCGACAAAAACGGATATTAGCAAAAAAATAAAATGGAAGACACCTATGAAGAACAAGAAGACCCAGACAACCTGTCTTATGGAGTTGGGATGCATTAAGGTAGGACTACTTTCAAATTTACCTTGATTTTATCTTTAAAGTGCTTTTTCCGAAATTCTTTTTACATTCAAGGCACATTTTCTCAAATACCGCTCAAGATATTTAGATAGATTTTTGTCTTGTTAGGTAAGCCTAGCTGCATATTTTAAGAACAGGATTTTCTTATATATTCAACTTAGTTAAAATAATAATCTACTCTAAAGTCAGAATTTAAGAGGTAAAATTATATGTTTCTTTAAAAATCTATATTTTTTCCTCTCGACGTAATAAAAAACCCCTCTGCTTAAATTTTGAAGATGGCTATGATCTACAAAATAAAAAAAAATCAAGCTGATACCATGTCTAGTTTTTGAGAAATGTACCTTAAAACCAATGATAATTAACATTGCCAAGACAGGGACAGTGCGAATATTTGTTTGATCCCAAAAAACAAATTGAATTATGACTTTAGGGTTTATGTGTATTCTTGAGTTCATTTTCTTACGAGTTACCTCGTTCTCTGCGTCAGACAATTTATGCCACTACATTTACACACAAAGAGAGAAAACGCAGCATAAAATTTTAATAATTTGACGCGTAAACTGACAGCAGTGTTTGTGTTCAGTTGGGACACTGTCGCTGGAGAAAACCGTTTGCCTTACACACTGATGACATGGTAATGTTAACCTCCTTGTCATCTACGCTATGGAAATCTATCAATATGGTGATGTGTCTATGTGTTCACAAACTGTATGATCGCGCATTTGTAAGCAGGATTGTAACCCGTCACTATCGTTACCTCTTTCTCTCTTCTCAGTATTTGTTATTTTTGTATTTGTGATTTTCTCTACGCTTCTCTTTCTACCATACTTCTTTATGTAGAGAACTGAAAACTTCGTTTTTTAACATATCTCATCTACGTAATATGTGCACCAACCAAGAGTTTTTCTCTTTGGCGCCGTCCATATATTACGTCACCACTTCTGGGGGGGAGGGGGGGTTCGGCTAAGTGTGACAAATGGTGACAAGGGGAGGGAGGGGGTTTCAGCAGTTGTGACGTAACCACTTTTTTATTCTTCGTTTTATAAGGATGAGTTTTGTAAAGAAAACGCTTTTATGCAGACAGGCGTTAAATATTTACATTTTCTTCGCTAATTTGTACTGGAGCGTAGAACACACGCACACAAAAGTTCGATTTCCCCGAACTCGGCTACCGCGTGTTTACTCACATCATACGTTCTTCGCTGTGAGCACGCTCTTTGTTTAGTCTTCTCTTGATTTCGAGCGTTTCTGTTTAGTCTTCTCTTGATTTCGTGTCTCGAGTCCTCCTATCGCGCGTTTTGCTACGCCTTCACTCCCATCATACATACCATCATTGTGGTCGTTCGTAACATGAATCGCAGCAAGCTTTACGAGTCTCTTTTCGACGCGTATAAGAAGGCCTACCCCGACAGGCCGAAAGTGAATCTCCAAAATGACTGCAATACCTTCTGGGCGGAAGCAAAAAAGGAGTGCGGCAAGGATGATTCGTCTTTTGACGCTAAGATTAGTGCAAAAGTGAAAGAGCTTTTGATGAGAGGGACTAATAAGAAAGTCAAGGGTTTGTTTTCGTATTTTACTATACATTCCGCGAATGTGAAAACCGCAACACATGCACCTGCAACAATCACGGCTCCCTTGACAAGTACTGGCAAAAGTTTAGTCAAGTTTAGTCTTGGACGGCTACGAGGTTTCAGCGAAGTACGTTGCGCCTGCAGAGCTACCAACAGCAACGTTGGACGACGTAGATCGTATATGGTACAGCAACCACGCCCGGGAGGCCCAATATTTTCTGCAGATTGTGAAATGTACTTTCGAAGAATGCTGCGGAAAGTCAAGGAGCAGCCTTCGGTGTATTCTGCCGGACGGATTTCTACCATCGCCATACGGGTTAATCCAGACAGCAGACGGATTGCAGGTCACCGATGCAGCAACAGGCAAAGGTAATTACTATTGAAAATTCCTCTGAACCCAAATATTTTGCATAAGAAGAAAATTTAAAAAAATCTTTTTGTACAACTTTTTCAATTTTTAATGTTTTTTTGTTTCCTCTTTTTTTGTACATGCAGAGGGTGACAAATTCGCACCGCTCTTGCTCCGGCGTACTGCAACCCTCAAGCCAGCATCAAGGCAATTTAAGCACATACCCTATGATCTTAATTGCCCTTCGGTCAAACCTCACTTGTCTTCGAGGACCTATCGAGTATGCGGCCTGTACCACGCGTCTCAAAAAGCCGCAAAACTACACCTCTCGAAAGTGCATAAAGATGCAGGCAACGCTCCATCTGTTGAAAAGGTATGTCGTAACAGTCCATAAAAACCTGTAAAAATGTTCGTAATATTCTATAATGTTATATTATAATGACTTTTCGTTTTTATCTCTCAATCTAACTAGGTGAGACCAACGCGAGTAGTAGCGCGACTAGCAAAAGAGCTACTCGCGTCATTCTACGACAAAACAACAGGTGTAGAGCACCAGAACTGGCTGGATGAAGACGACGCGGACTCTTCGTCGGTCCCACTTCCGCCTCTGCTTGATGAAGGAGCGATGGGGAAAATGACAGCGTTAGCATCATCCCGTCACTAGAGGAATGGTGCAAGCAACCGTGGCAAGACGACACCGAGTAAAAAAGTAAAAACGTACGATGTATAGTCTAATCCGCCTATGCGGATTTTGTTGTATTTAATTTGTTTGTAATTTGTTTAAAGTGTTTTAATTTATAATATTTAAATTTAATAACTATTTAATTTGTTTAATAGTTTTAATTAAATTAAATACGGTACTTAATTTAATTTAATGTGTTTAAAAGTAGTTGTAATAAAGAAATAACTTATAATTGCTGGTACGTAATTTTTCATTGAAGATGGCCGACTTCCAACAAAGAAGGGAAAATAAGGGGGGGTCTGACCCACCGTGGTGACGTAATATTATGGGGCGGGGGATTCGCCGAGTGTGACAAATGGTGACAATGGGGGGGAGGGGGTCCAAAATGCCGAATTTTGTGGTGACGTAATATATGAACGGCGCCTTTCTTATTACTTTCACAAATTTTTTCCCCTCTCATTCTCATCAATAGTTCATCATTCTCACTTTATCAGTCCATTTCGACTCAATTATTCTTCGCCACAGTCACATGTTGAAACTCTCTAGATACCTTTATTTTTTATTTTATGATGGTCTATGTTTTGTTTCCAAATAAAAGAAGACTCCAAATAAATCTGCAGAGCAAGTGAACTCATTCACGTATTTGAGTAGTACGGTGACATGGAATGGAATCTGTAATAGGACAGCTGTGAGCAAGAGAGGTTTTGAGAAGGTAAAAACATTAATGACAGCAAGAAGGATTCCAATTAAGGTGAAAAATGTATGTGCTAATATAATACGAATTTTCTGCAAACAGTAAAACTCTGTGCCCTCACGGTCACTAGAAGATTTCTAGCTACTTTCAATATGCATATTTCACATAGTGAAATCTTATTTTATACGACATTAAACACTACATTATAAATATTTCCTTACACGTTTACATTTAAAAAACTTAATGATGTTTTAAATAATTAATATCAATATATATTAAAATAAACCAAATTATTAACCAAGACAAACAGACAGATTTTCAAAATATAACGCCTTGTTATTGCACATCCTAAATGTTTTATTTTACGTCTTAATAAAACGGTGTCACGGATCGTTAACTTGTGCAGTCGAAACAGAATAACTGACAACACTGAAGTCACTAACGACCAAACTTTAATTAGACACGAACGACAATTAGAATTCAACAAACGCATTCTTATACAATAATACAAGTTAAATTTGTCCAACATAGAACAATAAATATCAATTTATAACAATTTTCCATTAATTAACTCAATAAGCACTTTCCACTAAACCGCAACAATAACTCCGAATCTCCTCCCACTTGTAATATCGCTAGGTCTAACTGAACTGCTAAGCCGGCCGCTACGGGACCTTTCCGGCCGATGAGTCGTGAAGAGTTGTGTAGTTACAAGCGCTCTCGAATTCGCTAGAAGCTAGGTCTGTGCAGGACCTTGACAGTGTCAAGCTGACACATTGCACCGACCGGTAGAATCAACGGCAAGCGACTGGGACTCCTGCCCCGATCCACATCACGTGTTGGGTAATTAACTCGTCTCAAACGTCATGTAGTTATCTTTTCTTCCCAACGTAGCATATACAAAAATATATTTAATTTCACATACACGCGCATTTGTGTGTGTGTGTGTGTGTGTGTGTGTGTGTGTGTGTGTGTGTGTGTATAAGTAATATAATATTGTTACGCCATTACAGAACGTTTCACATGTTTCTCGGCTATCCCAGCAGAACCAGCTGTAATGTCGTGTGTAACAAGGCTCTTCCAGACTTCACCCGTCCGCGCGCACTGTGTTCAAGGCCGCAAGCAATTACGCTGTAGTGTTTTCTAGTAGTGTTGACGTGTATTATGGAATATTCTGGAATCTCAGCCGTGTATAAGTATACGCATTCACCGACGCTTAATTTCAGTTTAAGTGGCGATTCATTCAAGTGAGGTTCGAGTTATTGTCGGGCGATTTATAGTGCGTTTCAAGTGGTGTATTAGTAGAAAGTGATTATAGTGCGGAATTCTTTATACTTGACATTATTATTTGTGTGGACAGATTAACTTGAATTGTTGTACAAGAATAATCTTGTTGAATTACTTGTTGATAACAAACTGTTAATTGTGATAATAAAAGCTGGTTTTTAGTGACTTTATTGGTGTCTTGTATTTTGTTTTCCACTGTACGTCGATCAGTGAGACCGTCGCCATTAAGACATAAACCTACATAACATGACACGAAGCAATATGATATTACATATTATTATACAAAATAACACAGGTTAACGAGTAACATTTGTTTAACGTTAACACTGATTTCAAAAGAAGAACGGACCTAGAATTTACTTTTCTGATTTGTTGTGTACATTTATTTTTTTCATTGCACTTACTTATCCTGCACGAATTTTACATACCCACGTTGGCTATGTGATGGTAGTTATTTTCCAAGTAAAGAGATCGTATAGAGCTATATTTCCAGTTATAATCAAGCGGACACAGTTTGTTTACGACATCGTAAACGTTTTGCAGTAAACAAGCTGCTAAATTATCTCGCGTAAACATGGCAAGCGAAAGTGCGTCGCAGCGTGGCTGGGTTTGTTGTATTCGCATTAATACCGGATTATTGTATTTTCACTCTCGGCAGTATTCACGTCTTGTAATAATGAAAAAAAAATAGAACAACGCTAGTTAAAGCAAAATAAAATCTGTTTTTTGTCGTCGTCATCATAAATAGCTTACCCACTGCCTGTTTTATTTTTCATTCTTTCCGTGCCCATCTCCAGGATTGCCTGAAATTATAAGCAATTTTAATATCCCTTTTTAAGACGTCTTCTCCTATTATAAGTGGTTATAATGCGATCAAATTTCGAACATCCTTTGGTCCTTCTCAAAGCGTATAACTCTGCTGACCTCAGTTTACTGATATCTATCCGCACGATTGTCCACGTATCGCTTTGACACATTAGTATACGTGTTGTCAGTAATTTTAACAACTTTCAATTTGTTTCTCCACTAGTCTTCTTGTTAAGTGTCCCGTCTATGGTAGCATAAATCTACTGGAAAATCTTTTGCTTCTTCTCGACTTTTCTGTTTCTGTTATAAGTGATGAGAGTGCCAATACAAGTAAAATGTGATGTTTCATGCGCCGCTTCTGCTAACAATGCAGCTTTTTCCATAATAGGAACCGTTACCTGAGAAGCCATAATTCTTGCTTCCTCTGTAGATTCGTTCATATTTTGAGCTTACAATTCGCGCATATTTTCCCCATAAAATATAAGAAACTCTGCAAGCTTCCTTCATGAACTTACACAGTCATGAGCAAACAAAAGACGGTTTAAATTGTTTGCTGAATACGTTTCAAGCAGCGATGGTCTCTTAGCGAATGCAGTATTGGCCAAGGCAATTCGTGATACGATTTTCCGCGTGCAGTAGACGTCTCTTGTTAGAAGACCACCTAGGCACTTCAAGTGATCAAATTTTTTTCAGTTCTTGATTTCTTATTATGATTCGCAGAGGTTCGTCGTTTGCAGATCTTCTGACTTGTACTGTGAATTTTACTTTCCACCTTGCTTATGGTTGGTTTCCTCGTTCAGTTGCCAGTATTTCCTTTCTTACAACGATACGGTGCAGGATGAATTATTTTTATAGGCAAATTTTTTCTTATATTAATATCATCGAATCGTATGAAGTGACTACAAACTGTCAGTGGTCGAAATGTTGCAGTTATTTTATTACTAAAGTTGTGAGGATTATTATTATTATTATTATTTTGGGTGTCCAAACAATATACTTATTAATAAAATCACATCGTCAAATCTTCGTTTTAAGACTCATGTTTGATATTGATTTAAGAAAAATAAATATTTTCAGATTCTCTGCGTTGTCTAATATTTTTCAAAATAAACGCACTAAGTAATAATTAAATTTTTATGTGTGTACGTGGTTGATGATGGACATGCAGCACAGCGACCGAAACGTGTTCCCCTTAATATATCCACGTATATCGTTAATAATAAAATATGCCTAATAATATTGTTACTAATATTAAAGTCATTATTATTAATTAATTATTTACCAATACTAAAATTGAAATAATGATGATAATGGCAACCATCATCATCGTCGTCTTCTTCTTCTTCTTAATCGTAATCATCATCACGACTCCTTTCTCTAACATCGAAGTAGTTTAGGAGTAAGCAGTTTGGCTGCCATAAGTGAGCAGTACGGCATACAAGAATGGTGGCGGTGTGGCCAGCACTACCCTTCAGCCGGCCATTATACCCAGAATGTTGTCCCAGGTACTCATTTCCACAGGCTGAATCGACCTGGTGGCTGAAAAATACACGATGTACAGTGTGCCTGAGAATCAATCCCGGAATCATTAGATTAGTAGACTGGCTCCATACTAACTGGTTTACTAAGCCTATTGTGTCGTTAATAATAACTTTAGTAATTATGTAATATCACTGTTACGATGTTTGTTACTGGTAGCGTCACTGAGATGTGATTAAATCGGCTGTGACCGAAGTTCTTGTGGATGCAATCGGGTGAGCGGTGGAAGTAAGTTGTGTAGCTGTGGTTACGTTAAGGACATAAAAGACGGGATATAGGTTATACGTAAGTGACTGGCGGTTGGTGAAAACTGTGTTTATGAGACTGAACTGTGTTTGTGTGCGTATATATGTATGTAAGTAAGAAGGGATTACCCACGTAGTGTCTGGACTGTACATTATAACAAATTGTTAATGTGCATTGTGTTGTTCTGAAAAAAAATAATAATCTTACATTTATTTTATAAAGGTATTTAATATTTAATAAATAATATTACATTTTCAATATTAATATACTTAAAGTAGGTGAGTGAAATATGTTTATTAACAATGCAAAAATACCATTTGTAGTTATATTAGAAGAACGTAGTTACGGGGGAAGAATGTATTAGAAGAAGGCAGAGAACGGGGGTGAAGCCGTTCCTGTAGCTTGGCTAAGGTAGACGTCTCCGAAATTTTATAAACTCAGGCACGACAAATGTAGGGACAACAAAATATTCAGAAATAAAGAAAATCACTTTTAACAAAACCACCCGATGGGGAGAGTGTGGTAAACCAATTAAATTTGAATATACTACAGAGAGAAAAAGAGAGAAGAGAGAGAGAGAGAGAGAGAGAGAGAGAGAGAGAGAGAGAGAGAGAGAGAGAGAGAGAGAGAGAGAGAGAGAGAGAGAATATATTCATCTATGTTAGTTGTGATGGAATATTTTATTTTAACTAAACCTCCAATACAGCTCCTTGTTATGTGTAAACAAGAACTGTTGCCAAAAAGCGAAGTGTTCGACAATGGTGTAGCCTATATGGTGTATCTTGCAGTACATAATGCTTAATATTCATGATCTTATTCAACAATAGTAATAATAATAATATTATAATTATTATAGCCACTCCATAAACACTGAAAAGTCAAAACAAAAACGTAATAAAGGAAATCTTATTCCGGAATATAATATCGATTGAGCTCACAACGAGATCCCACACCTCTCCGTCCCCTCTGCTTAGAGTTTCATAGTTGTTTGGGGATGCGGCAGTAATCCATTCGGCACAGGTGTTCCCTCTAATTCAGCCGATACTGGGGGATCCTGTCGAGTATACTCATAATATTCAGTCCCTGCCGTATATCTGTGTTTCTTGTATGATCATGGAGAGTATATCCTGCCACGTGCCTGAGAAATCTCATTTCAGCCGCTTGAATGCGACTGGCCTGGCCTTTCGTTAAAGTCCAATTCTCAGACCCTTAAAGAAGTGTGGGAAGAGCCATCACCTTGTAGAATTTTAGGCGTGTTCCTTTACTTGCTGGTTGAACTTATGCAATTTTTCCGTTATTTTAGGTTCCCGTTAAAGTTCCATTTCCTTATGTGCGAGTCCTCTTACATTCCATACGCCAATTTTAAATTGTTCCGAAATACCTAGTCGTTTTTTCCTTTTATTCACAGCTGTGGTCAACAACTTTTGATCCGTCCGGTTAGTCCTTATTTGAGGCAATTTAGTAGTGAATATGTCCCCTAGTTATGTTACTAGCTTATCGCAGGGTAAGACGTATGGTGAGGCTGCCACCTTCAGGCTTAACGTCCAGCCCGATTTTCTGTCTGGGTGTTCTCCCATAAACTGGCTGTCTTACCAGACTAAAGAGACCAGTTCCCCTGTTGAGATATCCATAAGGATCTTTAATGTGGTGGTTTCTCCTTGCCTCCCACATCTTATGTCGTTGACCAATGGAAGGTCATCCGTCTTTAGGGGCAATTTCTCACCCCAAGGGCAAGAATGCCTTAATCTCTACTTGGCAATGACAAGTAGAGGAGGAACAGCTTATACCGACTGTCACTCGGTCTCCAGAGCCGCGTTAGCCACACGTAGTTGCCCATCCCCACCACTTGGAGGTGCGGCTGGATATTTCCCTTCATCAAGGAATGAGACCGTAAGGCATTACTCATCTTCTCCAGTACTTTGGGGGACAAGGAAACGTCAAGTGCAAAAATATTACGATGTAGGGTGTTCGTGTAGAGGGTTTGTCTGGCAGGTAGCACCCATCGCTTAGGAGTTATAAAGAGTGAGATGATACTTCAGAGGGTAAGGAAGAACCACCCCAGCGAGAAGAGAAGAGAGTCGAGTACAACGAGGACATGGTAAGGACAGTGGGACAGTAGTGCTGCACATCCGTGAAAAGAGCTAATTCGCCAAGTATTGTCAAATGGACAATGTGACAAGAGAGACATCTTAATTCTATGGTGATCAAGCCGCTGCAATGATGCCAAGTTGTGACACGCGGTGTTATGTAGCAGACAATAACACAAAGAAAACATAATTTTTTCGTGACTCTTGTTACTTGTTATACAATAGTAATTGGACTTATAATTACATTTGAACGCTTAATTTTAATAAATTTTTTGGAGTGGTCCTGCGCTAAAAGCAAAACCGTACTAAAATATATCTTATATTTAAAAATAATATTTGATGGTAGGGTAGAATCTTATATTATATATAAGTTTACAAATTCAACCAAACATAAAAGAAAATATTGAAAAATATGCAGATTAAAACTAAACTTAGATACTTTTTAACGCTAAAAATTAAACAACATTCTTTTGTATTTAACGTAATATGTTTTGTAATTTTTTCAGCAGCAGGAGTAGAGTACGAGAAGAACAAATGTTTGTGTATTGGAGAAGATGTATCCAACAAGTGTCCAATCAGAATGGAGAGGTAAAAATCTGACTAATTTAAAAGTATTAGTCTTATAACATATTATAATATTTTGGTGTACTAATTGTCGTAAGGAATGAATAAGGAGGAAATAAGAGGCCGATACACACAGTGCGCGATAGTGACTACAATACGCGTATTGTATAGTACGGAGATTGGGAAAATCAGACAGTGGAGAATGTATGATGCCCCTGTGAAAGTTTATTAGCATATGGGTTAGGAGACCTGGACACTGACAGAAGGAATCGGAGAAAATGTCAAGGGATGAGCCTCGAACATCTGTAAGTGTATCGTGCTGATTAAAGAGTAAGAAACGAAGACGTTAGAAAACGGTTAGGCTTGCACAGATCAGGTTTGGAGAATGTAGACAAAAAACGTTTGTTATTCGGTCACGTCCAACGTAACCAGATGATCTTGAAAATTATGAAGTGCATTAGCCTACTGAAACCAGAAAGAAGAGGTATAGGTTTGTTCGGGAGGCCAAATCGTGTAGACAATACAGTAGTGGTGGTGGTAGTAGTAGTAGTAGTAGTAGTAGTAGTAGTAGCAGCAGCAGCAGCAGCAGCAGTAACAGTAGTAGTAGTAGTAGTAGTAGTAGTAGTAGTAGTAGTGGTAGTAGTAGTAGTAGTAGTAGTAGTAATAGTAGTAGCAGCAGCAGCAGTAACAGTAGTAGTAGTAGTAGTAGTGGTAGTAGTAGTAGTAGTAGTAGTAGTAGTAGTAGTAGTAGTAGTAGTAGTGGTGGTAGTGGTAGTAGTAGTAGTAGTAGTAGTAGTAATAGAAGTAGTAGTAATAGTAGTAGTAGTAGTAGTAGTAGTAGTAACACGGTGCGAGTTCCGGTAGCAGCAGCTGTAGCAACAGTAGTAACAGAATAAAAATGAGTGTTTCCTGTAAGGCCAGCGTTGGAGAATAAAAATAGGTATGGTTTGTTTCCCTCGGGGCCATAACTCTTATGTAATTTTCCTTTATCGGTTTCAGATGTGTATTAGGGGTGCACACATGTGGCCTCCACCAGGTTTTTGTTTTGATGCCCTCCTTCAAACATAAAACGACTTTACCTTTCTACTCTAACTTTTCCCAGCCAGTTTCTGCCAAAGCACGGATAAGTCTTATTTCTGTTTTCAGAATCGTTAACGTTTCACGAGTATGCGCATGAATTTATGGATTCCAAATTGTTTAAAATAATCGTCTTTACTTATAACCAACTGACAACATGATACACAACTTTCTCTTCTGATTGTCGTGAATCACGCACAAGAGGGGTCCAGCCAAGATTCACTTCTAGAGGTTCTGGAATAAAACTACAAAAATAAAAACAAAAAACTCGTTGTTTGTTAATTATTCTGTGATCAAGACTGAAAGTGTACATCTATAAGAGATAATTAATAGGCATCTAAAATTTAACAATGTCTGTAAACAATAATATGTTGTCTTAAAATGAATATCTAAAAATGCGAAAATAAGGCATTACATTATGATACATTTGTAAGGCCAGAATGCCCATACGCAAGTGAATGTTTAGCATTGAATTATAATTTAGAAAAACTGTAAATATTGGAATCTATATTCAAGACAAGGAATATCCCACCATCAGTCCAAGGTCACATTATATAAAGTTATGATTATACCGGTGATAACATATGGCAGCGAGACTTGGGCTCTGAACAAACAAGCTGCTAACATAGTCAATACTTTTGAAAGGAGAATTTTCAGGAGAATATATGGACCAATCCAAGTAAACGGGATATGGAGACTGCATCACAATGAGGAGCTATACAAGCTGTACAAAGACAATGATCTGGCCACCACCATCCGACTGCACAGAGTGCAATGGACAGGACACACCATTAGGACGGAAGACAACCGAATACCTAGGAAGGTACTGTTTAGTCAAATCGAGGGTAGAAGGCCTGTCGGAAGACCCAAGACACGCTGGATTGACACAGTGGTAGGGATGCTGATAACTTACTTAAAATAAAACGATGGACATAGATCGCCAAGGACAGGGAATAATGAAGGCGGATGATTATGGAGGCTAATGATTCGACTTCGAACTGTGACGCCATAGAAGAAGAAGAAATATTGGAAATATTAGGAAAATATTAGGCCCACGAAAAACTGCAGAAGGTTGGAAATTAAGGAGTAATGATGAAATATATCAAATTATAGAAAATATAACAGAAACAGTGAGAAAAAGGAGACTAGTATTTTTTGGACATTTATATAGAATGGACGACAATAGGTGAACAAAACAGATCTTCAAATATCTGTGGGGAAAGAAGTCAACATCACGTTGGATTAAAGAAGTCAAAAAGGATTTAGAAAAAAATAATATAAAAACAGAAGAAACAATTGAAAGAGAATTTTTTCGGGTAAAATTGTTAAAAATGGAAGGAGTCCAGGGTAGGAGAGAGAAAAGTGGACTGAAGACAGGAAGAAGAGACATAGTGAAAACATGAAAGAATATTGGAGAAAAAGAAAAGGACAAGGAATAAAGAATTGAAATTGGCATATGGTTCTCAGATGGCCGATGCGATTAGAAAAAATTATGGTGTCTTATATTACAATATAAATAAAATAACGGATACATAGAAACTTCCTCAATATTTTCTCACCTTCTACAGACGCTTATAGGGATGAAGGTTTTGTACAGTTTTTTGTAAAACTTTGCTTTAGCGAGTATGGCAAAAAGATAAAGTTGACATTTTTAACTATGACACCTAAAATCGATACTGAACGTGTTAGTATGGCGTTCCTGTCTTCAGTTTAATGTTAACTGAATACCTTGCTGTAGAAAGTGGAGTTACATTATGGTAATGTCCTATTATAATTTTCAGTTGCCCCTGTGAGTGTTTTCAGTGAAGGTCAATAATGTGGAATGATCTTCGGTACTTAGTTGTTTACAGTTCACGTGTGCCGCATAAACATCTCGTGTTTATCCTGTGGCACAGGCTACTTTGTGAAAAGTTCATGTAGCAATTATATTAACATAAGTTTTTGATTAATTTGTGTCTAAACTAATGGCAATAAACATGCACTCGGTGTAGTGATCAAAATAATGTACCTTTGTTATATACTTGTTATAGTGGTGTAGAACATTCAATGTCACTGTAACTACACAAAAAGTAAAACATGCACTGAAGTAAACACAAATTAGAAATTAAAATTATTTTATTACTGACACGTTGTAAATACATAAAAGTATTGTTACGAAGGTCTACTGATCGTCGTATGGTACAGTGGAAAACAAAATACAAGACACCAATTATGTCACTAATCACAAGCTTTAATTATCATAACAAAACAGATTGCAATCAACAAATGGTTTCTTACAACAAATCAAATAAAAATTGTCCACACGGAATAATAATGTCAACTAATATAAAACAATTTTATTACAATTGTCCCGCACAATTATAAAACACATACTACTTTGCTACAATACTTGTAAGCCGCCCGAGCCGCACTGTGTAAATCGCCCGACAATAACTGAACTAAGCGCCGCTTGATGCTCATATTTATACCCCGCTAAAATTCCAGACGCATCCATGCTACGCATCAGCGCTACACTAGAGCGTAATTGATTGCGGCCTTGACACAGTGCGCGCGGCGGCGAAGTCTAGAAAAGTCTCGCTAACGCATGTTGAGATCACGTACGCACACTTCCTTTTCAGCCGAGTTCCACTGGAACATCCGAGAAACACGTAGAATGATCTGTAATTGTGTAACACTTTTTCCGCATTACATAACACTTTTAATTAGCTTCTAACACTAGTTTGTGTTCTATTTGTTGCTCCATATTACACTGTGTAAGCAGTTTGTGTGTACAATAATGTGGCCAGCACTGCATTTGGCAATAAAATCAAGTGCACGCTAGCTGTAACTAAATTCGATTAAAGAAAAAACGATTAATATCGAAATCAATACCAACCATGAAGAAAATAGCATGCGATACGACACGATACGATCTGGAAAGATGTTTTAGACGCTTTTGTTTGCAAGTCAAACATCGGAACCAAATGCCTCATGGGGTAATAAAATGCACATTTCCGCCGAGCAAATAATATTCAATATTTTAGTTAAGTTAAGGCGGCTACGCACTATCCATCGGCGCTGTCCAGTATGCTCGACGTCGGTGATGGATGTGCGCACCACACTGTCGTGCAACTCGTCTAGCGTGCCAGACGTTCTTTAGTTCTCGTTGTGTTTTGTAATGGCTCCGACACATAGGCTCTATGTATTTAAGTATATAACCATACTATTTATGTGCGTATTTATGTACATAACCCTAAAGGAGGCGTAAATAGGTAACTTACGATTATATCGGAGCCTATGAATTGTAATTAAATCAAATTAATAATAACGATATTTAAAATAGTAACTTCTAATCATATCTGAATGTATTATGTAAAGGAAGAATAAATTAAACTAAATATTAAACTGAAATTTTATCTGAATCGTTACTTATTATATAAACTAAAGAATGAACGTAAAATTAAATAGTAAACAATCATTAAACGAATGTGCTCTAAAAACATGTACTGTACTTACTCGAAAATGACGATTTGATAGACAGCAAGCGTACGCATGATCAAACATGCACGATGCACAATTTCTTGACATCCGTCAACACTACAGACGATCCATCCACACGTCGTGCGGCTTGAGCTGATGGTCTTGCTGGAACCATTTTTCGTCGTGTACATCCTTCAAATCATCATCATCACCACTCCAAGGGCTAGGCCTTAGACATGTTCGGGAACCCATCTCCTCCTCGGTCTAACGACATCTCTCTTCCCAGTAGGGTGATAACCCAAGGCAACCACAGGTAGACGGATATCTGGCATGCGATCAAGTGTTCATACCATCTCCTTCTGTGGTCTTCGATCTTCTGGTGCAATGATACAATGTTTAAATTGCGTCTAATATCCTCGTTCCTTCTCCGCTCCAAGAGAGAACAACCTTGCATCCCTTTTAGAAATTTCAATTTGGCTGCCTGAATCCTCTGCACGTCCCTTTTATCAATAAACAGTGGTACCCTTGTATCAAGAGTCCATGTCTCACTAGCATACAGGAATGTGGGGACAGCCACAATTTTATACAATTTTATTGGGTAATCCTTTTGTAATTTATTTTTCAGGTACCTATGGATCGTTCCACAGATGCGTCTAAATTTTGTTAGCTTACTATCCCAATCAATATCAGTTTCATATGAGATATTACAACCCGGGTAATTAAATGACTAACCTGATTCAAAATCTGATTATTCACGACTATCTTAGTTCTTATAGGATACCTGTCCTGAAATGCCACGTTTTAGACTTTGTAGCAGAGATCTGTAGCCCGTAGTCTTCTATGACGCTATTGAACGTAAATATCGCCCGCTGTAACTGGTCTTCTGTTTTCTGTATCATTACTTTGTCATGTGCATAAAGCAATGCATTCACATGAATATTTCGCTGAATATTCCCGGGTCAACTTTAGCTGTCCATCGCCGATACGTAATGCACGAACCTCTCCACCCCAAATTCACTCTCACCTGTTACGCCGAGCAATCCATTCTAAGGTTGTGGTAGCCAATCGCTTCGGCGGAGTGGATCGGTAAGCAAATGAGAGATAGGGGTTCTGTCAGGGCAGCCTGGGGGTATCCTGGATCCTGACCTGGCACTAGCAGGATGGTGCACATCGGCAGCAGGATGTGCATCTAGTGTGCAGGCGGAGGAGCTTAGAGCATACCAACGGCTGCACACATGGGCTAAGTTAGTCTACTGCGATCGGGCAGAGAGAGCTCGACAGCTGAGGTGAAAGCAACTCTCTAGGGGAAGAGCAGCCCGAAATCAAAGTTCCTGGTCCTCCAGATTGGGTTTTTTACAGCAGGCCAGTAACCTACTTAAGTAAAAATATAATCTTCTTACCGAACTCATAAGAGCCTCGGAAATCGAATGGGAAATACGACAAAACGACCTAAGCTAACGCAAAAGGACAAATGCAAATGGATTAATGATACTTTAAAAGTAACAACATGGAATGTTAGGGGTATTATTAAACATTACAAATATAAATTACTGATTAGAGTTTCTATGAGTAGTTAATGTCTTTATTATCCTTTCTTTAATTTAAGTAATAATTTAAATGTCTCATAAATATCGTTTTACATTTAACACAACAAATCGAACTTTTTCTGAAGTGGACACTCGGTGACATACACACCGTTAGCACTGGAAAACTGTATCAATATCATTTACTCATTTATTATACTCTTTATAATGCCGTAACGGTTATAATTTAGTACCAATTGTGACTGTAAATTTATATCTCATTACAGTTATAATACACAATGGGAATGATAAGGATCAAAGTTCAGACCGCCTGGTTAAATGAATTGCAAACAACACTGACCAGATAAACTGGAAAAAGCTTATAAAAAATCTGTGTTGACTAAAAGGACAGAAGATTAATTCTCATCCTGTACCTGGGACGATATTGAATGTGCGCCTGAACCCTTGACAACAGTGTGGGTATATTAAAAGGCGTAAGACAACGATACTGCATATCACCTATTCCGTTCAATGTCTAGGAGTATGGTTAGCCAAGGAAGCCTTCGGTGAAAGGTGTCGGTGATTTCATGATAAGAGTGAGACTCATTAGTACCATCGGATCTACGGCTGACCTGGTGCTGCTGACGAAGAACCGAAACCTTTGCAGTTATGATGGCCAAAAGTGGTGGAACAGAAAGGAACTATGCAAAGGAAAACAACATAAAAAGTCAAAAGTGATGAGAATACTGAGAAAGCAAGAACGACATTCTCGTCGAAGGAAATCAAGAAATAGAAAATGCTCATTGCTTTAAAAACTTACGAAGACTGCTAACAAAAATACCTACTGCACTCGGGAAATCAGAATTGCCGTGGTAATTTTCCATTGGTAAAGATTGCATTTACTGAAAATAAATCATGCGGAAGAAATTGATAAAATTTTACTTTTTTGGACTACTGGTCTGTATGAATCAGAAAACATGGAGACTAAGAAAAATGAAGAAGAAATAACTTAAAAGCTTTAAAATATACTGCTGGAAAAGAATGAAAAATATAACGTGGTGAGACAAAGCGACAAATGAAGAGGTTCTAAGGAGAGTGTATGAGAAGAGATAACTACTATGAATATATAGATCATAGGAAAGCGAACTGGAGTGGACACATTCTGAGAATAAACTGCCTGATGCATGATTCCACTGGAGGAAGTTGGCTTGGAAGGAGATCTTAAAGACAGGGAATGTGATAATATGGGAGACTAGAGTCTGTAATTGAGAAGAGGGAGCCAAAGGCAGCTGTAAAAATCACGCGCAGGCCCAAACACACACACACACAGATGATGCAATATTTTGTACCGATGTATACAAAAAATGGGTCGCATACAATATTTTATTTTAACATATTGTAGCAAATTCAGTAATACGTTTTTACACTTACACACATTTCACATCAATTTCAGTTGTTTACGGTTTTATAGTAAAACGCTGTACTACCTATATCGCGCTATGCATACAAAATTTCCTTCGAAAAGCAGTATCTCATTCATGAAGCTATAAACAGAGGTGTTTAGATTTCTAACAACACAACGCATTGCTCTATAGTACCGTCTGTTTTCATTAGCTTTCTCCTATAACGGTAACGTTAAACTGATCACAAAGGAATTAAGTTGTATCAAGGGGTCTATTCAATAAATAACTTATTGTGAATGTAGGTTTCCCGAGGGGGTTGTTAGAAATTAATCTTTGAAAAGCAGGCTGTAAGCCAAAAAGTATGGGAACCAGTAGATAGTTATAATTAGGGAAGTGATTTTTAGTTAAACAATTTTTTTTCACATTTATGTTAATAACTAAATATGGCATTTTTCATAAGTAGGTTATTAACATATGGGGTGGCCAGAGCACAAGCAGACCAAGTCCATTCTGTCATATTTCGAGAAACATAAGGATAAAGTTAATCATCAATGATTAGTTCTGGGGAGCATTTTCAATCTCTGTTGACTGTTATAATTGCATTTAAGATATTAACTTAAATAATGATCATGGCCAAAAGTGCTGTTATAATTATTTTAATAAGATTTTCTTTCTTTAATACTAAATATGAGGACATGGTTCACTTGTGCTCTGAAAATATATGTGAATTGAAATCACGACTGCCACTAGTGCTGCTACAGTTGGCTAAATAACAAAACATGGGCTTAGTATGTTGTTGCTCTGAAAAGTATTCATTCTTGTGCTAGTACTGCATGCAAAATAGAGAATATGACAAAAATGGACTTGGTCTACTTGTGTTCTGAACACCCCATATATGTTTAACATTCCAATGTCGTTTTTCGGGGGAAAAGCCTCGACGTGCTGTAGAAAGTGTTGCATAATAATAGTGTAACTTCTACGTCCTTCACTTTTGCAAGAGAATCAATCAATATGTTTTAGTTTAATCAGTCAAGTGCCTGTCGTTCGCTTATAAAACACGCATTTCCTAGGATTTCATATTTCTGCCCACGTAATTATAGTTTCGGACTAAACACTTGATAGGTATGCTTATTGTGGCTTATTACAAACTAGCTGTTACACTCGCGGCTTCGCCCGCTTTATTGTTTTCTTTTAATTGACATTTTTTAAAGACAATTTTTCAATCGTCAAATTAACTTTATTTTTGTGTTTTGTCCTATAATGGTAAGGTTAAATTGATCACAAAAGAATTAAGTTGTATCAAGGAGTCTATTCAATAAATAACATATTATTTATATTTATTTAATTATTTATTATTTATTCCCGAGGGGGGTTGTTAAAAATTAATCTTTGAAAAGCTTTATTTCTATTTAAAGGTTTTTAAACCGCGTTATTGTCATGGGTCGTTAGGGACTGAGATTTTCTCAGAGGTGGGAAACGCATTGAATTTAACACACAGGCAGCAATGAAACTGGTAACACGGACATGGAAAAAACGCACGGTCGTCAACTTTGCTGCGTTTTAGTTATGTTTCTAACACGCACGAGTTTGGTCACACGGACTGTTCAAAGATGTCGCTAAATAGCATTTGTTTATTTACTTGTTACTATGGTAATTAATTCTGGTCTCCATAGTGTTGTTGACATTTTTATACGCGTCAACAAAAAGGCATAATTTGTTGGCAATCGCTGTAATGGTGTGGATTTGTATTCAATAAAAAGAAATCCTGAGCCTTTAAGTTATATAAATTCAAACACTTTTTGCTACAGTCTATTTCTAGATGTATACAATATATTTAATATTTATATTGACATTACCTCAAGATGTTTTATTCTCTTATTTGGAACATGTTCTGGGACGCTTTGGAACATTGAGAATGGGAACACAAAGCGTCCCGAAACATGTTCCAAATAAGGGAATAAAACATCCTGAGGTAATGTCATTATAAATATTATATATATATATATATATATATATTTTAACAGTACAAACTGTCCCATAGAAATCAACTAGCTGAGTAACAAGAACTGATGATAATAAATAGTAAATCTACAAAAGGCATTCAATGACAACACCAAATAAACTGACTAATAGACTGAGACATTGATAAAGACTAGTTCCCCAATAGATTAGTTAAGTGAGCATAAAACAATAAACAAAAACAAACACCATAAATAAAATAAAAAGTGAAATAACTGATATTTACAAAATGTATTAGAGTAGAGTAAACAGCACATTAGCTGAGAAATTAAAAAAGAAATAACTAGCATAAGATATAAAATGAGATATATTGTTGATAATAATAATAAACTGTAGATGAATTATGATAAATGAACAATTAAAATGAGATTAACAGTGTATCACAATGTTAGATCATCCTTGAAAGAAAGGTATGCTAAGGCATAATAAATAATGATGAAAGAAAAATTAATGAAAGAACAAATTGTATGTGTTCTAATTGTAAAGGATGTCAAATGTAATCAACAATGTACAGAAATTTATGTATTTAAAAATGTTATAAGCCTGTTAATTTTGTAAAAAGATGTATTATAAGGTAAGGTGAACAAAACCTTATTATAAATTGTGTAGAATAAGGGAATGACCTAAGATGAGTTAAAGTAACTTAATGAATAATAAATAATGTAATAAAAGATCAAAATAATGACTAGGGCCAATAAGCCAAGTAACAATAATATTGTGCAATAACTAGCACATGATTTATAAGAAAATCAAAACAAATAGTAAAATGTCTGTAATGCATAAATAAAGACAAGACAATTAATATGACTCACAAAAACTTATGTAGAGTGCATACTGAAAGAAGTATTGTAACTGTAAAAAGAAGCATGAAATAATAGACAAACAAATCATAACAAATGAGATTATGAAAATAATAATTATATATGATAAAGAGACCATACTATACAGGGTATAGAAAAAAATGAATAACCATTAAAGAAAAGGTGTAATATCACCAGACAGGTTCAATTAAAATAAGTATAGGGAGTAAGAGTAATTCTGAATAATCAATAATAAAAGGACCAAGCCATTTAATGGTAATAATCAATTATGTTATTAGAATTATTAAGGTTCAGCTGGATACAGCAAATTTATAGAATAATATGTTAGTTTAAATATTATAATTGTGTTCAAAGTAGTAAAAAATGATTGTTTAATAAATGTTAAAAAATACAGCAATAGAATCTGCAAATTGTAGCAGAAGACGTTTGGAATAAAAAAATATTTAAGATAGGCTATCAATAACATGTAGTTTATTAATGAAAAATTTATCCAAACTGACCGCTATTCATTTCAAAATAACCAGCAAGGAACGAGCAATACGATGCTAGTAATAGATCAGAATTTGTAATTAGAATAAATGAGAAACAGACATAAATAAGATAAAATTTGTGAATTTTGGAAGGGTACAGTGAATACTATCAACAACGTTGACCCACGCTTAAAACAATTAAGTAAAAGTTATTTTTAGAATGACCGCATCATGACGTCATTTTGGACTAATCATAAAATTAGATACGAAAATTTGTCGTCACCGCCAAGCGGAGTCTAAGGCGACTATATATACAGAACACTCGAAGAAAACACATACATTTTTTGAATTCCATGCCGGCAGATACGACAAGAGCTCCATATCAAAATTCTAATTGAAGAGTAATTAACCAACAGCAGAGAAGAAGTTATCTACATAGTAAAGTAAATTACTACAAGCAGTATCCTTTAACTAGTAGTGCGAAACAAAAAGAACGAGGTTAAAAGTGTTTCCTAACCAAATATTTAACCACAAGAAATTTTAATCGTTCTTCGCGGAAAGTGAAGTGTACGGTCAGTGTATTGAGATCGTATAGTGAATAAATAATAATCTAGAGAGATTATCAATCAGGGAGTACAGTGCCAAATATAATTACAGTGTTCAATTATTATGTCATTAGTACAAGATATAATTCAGAAATAATACACTTATGTACTAAACACCAAACACTGACACAATAAGAATTAATAATTGTCCACACTTTTTTCAAAAGGAATTATTCAATTCCAATACAAGAATTCACGATTTAGGCTAACCGTAGTTAACCTCAAAACTCGTAGAGGTCCAACGAACATTTTGTTAATACGTCTGAATTTTTAAAGGTGTCTAACCTACTAAACTAAACCTTTGTAAAGCATCGTAACTCGAAGCATATTAGTTTTATACTGTAGCTCGGAAGGATTCACCCTTGAGATATAAGAAATCTGTAAATAAATAAATAGTTAATTAGAGTCATCATTGCCAACCTTCTGGGTTAGGAGAGAAATAAGCCAGGTCTATTGTAATCACAAAATCATTGTTGAGTTGTATGTATAGAATTAAAATAAGCACTCAGTGAGTAATAAAACAATAATATCTTAATTAACAAACGTTGTACGAAATTATTTAAGCAATTGTTAGTTATTTTTTCATATTTAAAAGAGTTGTAAATTCAAGCTACTCAAACAGTTAAGTTGGCGGCTTGGACGTGTGAAGCGCCAACCATTCAAATTCATAAACATAACAACAAAAGAATTATTTAATTAAAGTAATTTCATAGTACAATCAAAGAAATAATTTAACGAAATTAATTAAAATTATTTAATTTATTCATCTAATAAATTATTTTATGGAATAACAACCGAGATTCCATATGGCGCCCAAATAACACAAACTTAGCCCACTTACTTGTAAACAGTGCTAATCTACTGTTTTGACGAATCAGTTGTTTTATAACATACTAAGACAATTTGAACAACCAGTACAGACAGACATAAGCTACCAGTTCTACACCAAAGGTACGTGCAAGTTGTAATTACGTTATAATATAGTCAAAACAACACTACTACTGTACAACGACAATTTAGGTCCACGGAATTGCGATGGAACATCAAGAGGATTCCACACAGTGAACCAGCTGAATTAACAGAGATTACAATAAGTAAACAATTATACAATAAAAAATTAATTAAAGAAACAAGATTAAATAGAAAATAAAAAATTATTTAATAACCAAGTTTAAAATAAAATATAATCAAAAACGGGGTACGATCCCGGCATCTTATAAATTGACGCAATAAACGTGTGGCTTTTAAACACGTACGCACTTGGGATATTATAATATATATATACATATACAGAGAGAGAGAGAGAGAGAGAGAGAGAGAGAGAGAGAGAGAGAGAGAGAGAGAGAGAGAGAGAGAGAGAGAGACAGAGAGAGAGACAGACAGACAGACAGACAGACAAACAGAAATTGACAAAGTTTCATGGTTAAGTAGCCCTAAGTATAAATATACAAAGAATTCGTTTCCCTATTGCCACAGAGAAGATTAAATAACATAACTGGTAACATAGTAATAATCCTGGAAACTTTTTCAAACAGTCATATAGTCATAATAAAGGGTGGGAGACAATCGTTCACATTGCTAGTGCTAAACAAGCTAATTACCTAGTTTGTTGTCGTTGTACACCAGACCTCGGGTTGCATGATAGTGATGTTGTCGCGTCGCGCACAGTGTTCGCCAGAATCCAGAAGGTAAAATTTAGTGAAAGGGCCCGGTTACAGCAGTATGTTAAAGAATTTGAAGGTATATTCAGCTCGTATGAAAAGATATAAGGATTGTTCAATAGAAACACGTTTAGAGGCTGTAAAGCATTTTTATTCAACGATTTTAAAAGAAGTCTGCATTAACATTAAGGCATGAGTCCCATTGTTGCACTAATATTATAACGTTAAAATTGAATACGATGCAATTTTACGGGGATTAGTTCATATGTCATAGATATCAAATATAAATCTGTAAAAAACGATGTTAAGTAAATGCAGTTAAAAGATACCAGAGCGGTATTTGTTCAAAAGGAACAAAAGCTTCAGTTGGCGCCTGCCAGACGGCCAAAAAGTACAAAAAGTCACGTAGAAGTCTGGCTATCATAAAAATGTATTATACTTCAAAACTAGCAAAAAATAGGTGAAAGCTGGTGAATTTTAAGTGCTTTCAACAATAAAATACCGTTATGTAAGACAGAGAGCGTAGACAGAGAGATTCGAGTAACGCGTCCTTCCCACTATTTACACACGCGCTGTTGGGGTGACGAATGGAGTAAAGCGTCATTTTTTTAGCGGATGAATTCTCGGGGTAGATTGGGTAAATTTGTATTTCGCGGTACGTGAAACCAATCAGAGTGTATTTTGTAAATATTTGGTGAGGGTAGTTTTAAGTCGGTTATAAAAAACGTAGTTGGAAAAAGTTCAGGCAGTCTGCGGAAATACTACATTTATTTAGACTCGTAACCGGTGTGTTAAAGAATTATTATTTTATTTAGTTGATAAATTAAACAGATAATTTTCGCAAACGTAATAAATTGTATACAGTCAAGTTATCAAAACGGTAAAACTAATAGTCGTAGTTAAATCACCGAAGTAATAGGAATTCACGAAAGTAAATCGTTGAAGAAGTTTCAAACAGTAATCATTATTCTAATAAAGTAATAAGTATTTACCGACGCAATCATAATTTGTCTGAGATTGAATCGTAGTTCGAAGTGTAAAGTTACGGTGAACTGAGAAATTCTATAGCGGAGCTTGTCGTGTACTAATTAATCCGACGGTGTCAGCCTATCGAGTCCGTGTTGGAAGCACTTATATCCAATAACTTATATACTGTGTGTAAGAAAATACTGTGTAACACGTCACCGTTGTATTCTCACTAAATCATAAAAGGTGAATTGTGTCTGGTGCATGTGAAACTAGTGTATATAAAGTTAAAGAATGAACGAGTGCGACTGACGGGGATATACCTAGCAGCAGTGGACCGTAGAATCACAGGACCGACGACGTTTGAAGAGACACTCCGCACCGTAAATACGGAATTCAACAAACAAGTAAAAATTATATGAACATTATAACAAAAAGAAAAAGTGTAGTGTGTTGTAACTGTGTTGTAAAATGTCGGGCGTTACCTCCGCGCACTTTTGTTACTTACTGTTGACTGGATCCTCTGCGGTGATGTAGTCCTGTAACACAACTTAATACTCTGTTTTTTGTGGGCGCCACTTGGAATCGTTTGTTCCAAGAAATAAATGTGATTATTAAAGTAATTAAAATTTTAGATCTTGCTTCTATGAAAAAATATAAACAAGTCAGTTTAGCTTGAAAAAAATCAGGTAAGTTTAATGACTCTTCAAAAACAAACAAATCGTCTGAAGGACTAACATTCATAAAAAATTATACAATTGCAGAGTTAATAATAAAAAAATAATTCACAAGTTATTATTATTGTTATTGACAATTTTATTTATCCAATCAAGTATCGGCTAGTGTTTTAAAATTTTTTACTCAGTTGAAAAGCATGAGTTTAATACGTGAAAAAATCTTTACTCTCAGGACGTGACTCCTTTGAACTACCAAGACATATCAATAAGATGCCTTACAAGAAAAATTAAGTGATTTGAAAGTGTGTGTGTGGCGTGTGAAGTACAACTGTGTGATAAATGTAACCAGGTAAAAAATGACTTTAATTTTGGTAACTCACGTTCCAATGAATAATTATTCTCGCACTGGACACTCCTCTCGGGTAGTTTTTCAATCTCGCCTCTTCAGGTGTGCACTGAATCTATTTTAAGTCAAAATTGCGACCGTTTACTATTTCCGCACTTTTTGTAAAAACATTTGACAGTAGATTATCGTTCAAACGCCGCCGCTACGAATCATCTGTTCCGCGTTGATTCAGAAATTGGCCGCCGTAGCGCTGATTCCCATGCAGTGTCGAGAAAGGCTTTGTGTATTGTTTGTTTACGTTAAGGGGATTATTGTCAAGTTTGTCAGTCTATGCGAACACAGCAGAATTCGTTCTCTATTTAAAGTTTTGGTCCCTCCTGGGCCGTTGACGTTCTGGCTGCGTGATTTCTATTAAAATTTGCCGTGTCGCTGCGCTATTTCAGCAACACTTTGGCGTAGATTCTCGTTGAGGTTAAGTCAGTCTGTCAATGTACGGGAAAAGCCTTTCTTCGGGTCTTGTGTTGATTTCTCGCCTCTCGGTTTCGCCTTAGCTGCGTTGATCAGTGTTGTGGGTGATGCATCAGTTCTGGAGTTCAAGTTTCAAGTGTTTTTTGGGTCGAATTTGGTCTCTCTTTTATACTAATTCAGGCTGATTGTTTTCGTCGACTTCCGGTATATTTGTGTAAAAATTCTTTCTAGATTGTTCGAGAATAAACGAAATGGAATGTCATGGAACAATTTTCACTTCCGTAGAAGCTTTTAGAACGAATTTCTTATTCTTCATACTAAGGAGATTTCAAAAATTACACTGGTATTTATCAAACAGTTTTACATTAGTACTCACAATTTGTATGCCATTATTACATTTAGATTCTCTGTTTTCAACTGAATCTAGCGATACTAACTATGATTGGTTTTTAATTAAATTAAGTCTAATAAGTAACACAATATACAACTCCCACCTTGGGTTGTTGTCATCAAAATTTCAATTTTTATAACAAAAAATTGTTGTGAAAGTATTATGTCTCTTCCACAATCTGAACATCCAACATTACTACCTTCCTACAACAAAACAAACAAATTTTAACATAGATAATACTTAAATAATTACAATTTTACATGGCCTCTGTCATGGCCTAGATTTTTTGTTAATGTTATAACACAATAATTAGTCTCTTTCTTTAATATATGTTGTATTTCACTGGTGTACACTCAGAGTTTATTATATTGTCTATCTTTTGTGATACTTGGTTACTCTTTACATACATTATTATCATTACAGGATGACATAGCATCATTGACTGGTCTTGAGATGTCCTTTTTCATAGTGTGACAAATCTCACTCTTATAGGTTAAATTCTTTTATAATTGACTTTATTTTCAACTGAGTTTGTTCGTTCTTTAAGGTATACTGAAGTATTGTACCATTCTATTTTATTTTTGTTAGCATTTTGTAAATATTTAGCCAGATATGATTATTTTTGTACTGGTTGATTGGCTCCAGCCATACATGGTATAGGTAAATATTTTGCTAACTTGACTATTACAATGTTAAAGTTAGTCAAATATATTAGTATAGTCGCTTTATATCATATTTCAACTTTCTAATGCAATTTGGTTGCATTTTAACAACATTAAATCCATAAATTATACAATATTATATGCCTACTACATGTTTATAGTCAATACTGTTTTTGGTTATTTTGACTGACTTTTATTCATTTGACAGCTTTCTTTATTTAAGATAAATTGTTCACTTTCGTCGGCTGGACAATTACATATAGTTTTTATTTCAATCTGATAATAATTAATTTTTTTTATGAAATCTGGGTGTATGGTCTCAAATTAAACACATTAATATTTTTTTTGTCATAACAAATATATGATTTTTATTTTAACTTAAACTCTTTCTAATAATGTATTTAAGTCATTTAATACATTTATTTTATTTACATAACATAATATAATAATGGATCATGCCCATTCATTCACAAAAAATAGTCCTTAATACTCTATTCAGAGTAATAAAACTTAATAATTAATGACTTTATTTTGGTTGATTCTGACATTATTTCTCTCTCTTATAGTGTCTTATGGTTTTTTCACTGTTGTTCACTTTAATAATATATATGGGGTTTGTGTCTTAGTCAAAGTCTGGTCGTTTTTTCATGTTAGTAGAAATAATTATTATACAAAATTACACAATTTTTTAGGACTACTTGGGTTCGATACTGTTCACCTCACTTTCCTCTTATGATAACTTACTGTGTAAATGATTTCCTTTATGGAACGTTCTGTGACGTTACATATGCCTCTCCGTTAAAGTTGATAATTTTTGAAAAACATATCTTTGGTTTTGATGAACTTATCATCTCTATATTAACCCTTTTATTAGCTTCTTTATATTTCATTCTTTTATCTTATAATTAAATTCCTGTACTACTCCTTTAATATATTAATCCAACTCAATATTCCTATTTCGTTCTTTGTCGTATCACCTATTCCTTTCCTTTTTACCTTGATGTCAATTAATTAATCTTTGATATAATTCCCTATCAATTCCCTAACTTTCATAGAGGGTTGGGAGTCAGAGTGGCTCGCTATGGCATACATTCTCTGCCCTTCCTATCTATAACTACTGAAATCAGAGGCAACACATCCCTGTACAGAAAATAATAATTGCACCTTTGCAACAAATAATAATAATAATAATAAAAAAAAAATACAATATTCAAAGATCATAGGCTCCTACACATAAATTCCCTTTCTTAAACTCTTCTGATTAATTCACAATTATATTAATATATCGTTCTCCGCAGGTAAAATTATCGTTTAAAATCATTCAATGTTAATAGCTATATTTATATTCATCATTACCTCCTTATGTAACACACTGTTTTCCCTTTTTTTTTTTTCATTTATCATTTCCATTTAGTATCAAATATATGACAGTATTTCTCCTTTTTTTCTCCTTTACTAAGTGTCCATCTCGTAATATTTATTAATAATAATCTCTCTCCTTCTCTAAGTACGTGTAAGTTGGTAAATATACGTTGACATGGCTATTGGAAATAAATCTATATTTTATATATATCTTTATGCCTTTGGTGTAAGGTGTCCTTCTCGCAATATTAATTAATAATAATCATATATTTATTTAATAATCTCTACCTCCTTTCTAATTATGGCTAAGTTAAAAAATTCAAGTTAACATTTAGTCAAGGTACCTTCTCTATGATGCTGTATTTGACTTTGGTTTTTGATCATGGTACTTGCTCACTGATTGAGTATTTGACTTGTGATTTTTAATCATGGTACTTTTTCAATGATGTCTGGTTATACGTACCTTTTACTTTGTTACTAAGCGTGTCAGTTACCTCATAGGTATTGTTTTTATGCTTGATAATATTTGGGTTTATATTTTGTCAGTTTGGGTTAATTACTTTGATTATTTCAACCCCTTTTGGTTGTGTGATCCTTATATTATGTCATTATTTATCATTCCCATTCCTTTTTAATTCCTTCTCTTCTCAATATCCGACTTTCGATGTTTAGCACCTCTACTCCTTCAAATGCCTGGTCTATGACATTTATTCTGGATGATTAATCCATGGCCTTACCATCTCACCACATGTTTGGGCCATATCTTTTCTGCATAGCGGAATTCCTCCTCTATATCACTTTCATTTCTAGGGTTATTATTTGGTTCTCGGCTAGTTTCTGCCAATACATGGTTTACCTGAACTGTTCGGGGTCTTTCGTCATTACTTGCCTGATTATGCTGTAATGAAAAACCCGGATTTTCGTGGACTGTTACCCAATTCTCATTATTATTTTGGTTAGCGTTTGGTTCCTGTTGGTTGTCATTTACGTTTCTGGGTGGTTCGTAACTCCTACCCTCTGAAAACTGCTGACGGTTATTCGCCGTATCACCCTGGTTACCTCGCGTCTGTTGAGTCATATACCCGTAACTTGGTAAATTGGTTGGATATGGTTGTCGATTATCGGCCATCATATAATTTACCTGGGGTCTATTCTCTTGATTCCTTTTCTTTCTTATTTCTCTTATTGCCTGGGTGTATTTTTCTATAACCTGGCTCATTTGTTCCTCATAATTTCCCTTTTTTTTGGGATGTATCTTTTTCTAGGCACGCTTACCTTAAAAGTATTTTGGCCTATGATTTTCTTTGTAATACATTCCTTCTTTTTGTCCCTTTTCATTAAATTCTTTTTATATTCCTTCATATAGCTTTTTTCTCTGCGGTCAGTGACCGGGGGGTTAAGTATATTAATTAAACCGCCTTGAGTCATTTCTCCTATTTCCTTTGTATACTCCCTGTTTGTTTTTCTCGGTCTGTCCAATCTATTAGCTATGTTTTGTTTCGTTTCTACTGTTTCTTTCTCTATGGTTTCAGGACCGGTATTATTTTCTGGAAGATGATGAAATAGAATCTGTAATCCTTCTACCTGTTCCTCCATTATCTCGACCTCCCTGTCATTGTCGGTTTTACTCTCCTCGATCTTTTCGTTTACTGTTTCGTAATTTGCATTATTATTTATCGTAATGGACTCTACCCATTTTTGAGTTTCCTCCCTCAAGGATTCTCTCCATTTTTCACCTTCCTCCTGAATTTTCTGTATTTGTTTTTCATTCTACTCTCTCTCTTTCCGTCTATTCTCTCTCAGGGATTCTCTCCATCTTTCACTCTCCTCTCTCTCCTTCTGTCTCCTTCTTTCATTCTCCTATCTCTCCTTCTGTCTCTCTTCCCTCTCTTCCTGTCTGTTTTTCCTCATATCCTCCCTCAAGGATTCTATATTTTTGTTCCAATTTTCGTTTAGCGTTTGGAACATCATCCTTATATCATTCATGTCAACGCTCCCTGTTATTTTTACTGGTTCGGGTTTTTGTGTTTGTTCTACCATTTGTATGGGTCTTTCTCCTTTTCCTTTTGTTTGTGACATCATGATCAGTTGGTAGTTGCCGGGCTTGTTCCGTCTTTTTCAAGCCTCACTAGTTGGGCTGCCAATTTATAACAAAAAGAAAAAGTGTAGTGTGTTGTAACTGTGTTGTAAAATGTCGGGCGTTACCTCCGCGCACTTTTGTTACTTACTGTTGACTGGATCCTCTGCGGTGATGTAGTCCTGTAACACAACTTAATACTCTGTTTTTTGTGGGCGCCACTTGGAATCGTTTGTTCCAAGAAATAAATGTGATTATTAAAGTAATTAAAATTTTAGATCTTGCTTCTATGAAAAAATATAAACAAGTCAGTTTAGCTTGAAAAAATCAGGTAAGTTTAATGACTCTTCAAAAACAAACAAATCGTCTGAAGGACTAACATTCATAAAAAATTATACAATTGCAGAGTTAATAATAAAAAAATAATTCACAAGTTATTATTATTGTTATTGACAATTTTATTTATCCAATCAAGTATCGGCTAGTGTTTTAAAATTTTTTACTCAGTTGAAAAGCATGAGTTTAATACGTGAAAAAATCTTTACTCTCAGGACGTGACTCCTTTGAACTACCAAGACATATCAATAAGATGCCTTACAAGAAAAATTAAGTGATTTGAAAGTGTGTGTGTGGCGTGTGAAGTACAACTGTGTGATAAATGTAACCAGGTAAAAAATGACTTTAATTTTGGTAACTCACGTTCCAATGAATAATTATTCTCGCACTGGACACTCCTCTCGGGTAGTTTTTCAATCTCGCCTCTTCAGGTGTGCACTGAATCTATTTTAAGTCAAAATTGCGACCGTTTACTATTTCCGCACTTTTTGTAAAAACATTTGGCAGTAGATTATCGTTCAAACGCCGCCGCTACGAATCATCTGTTCCGCGTTGATTCAGAAATTGGCCGCCGTAGCGCTGATTCCCATGCAGTGTCGAGAAAGGCTTTGTGTATTGTTTGTTTACGTTAAGGGGATTATTGTCAAGTTTGTCAGTCTATGCGAACACAGCAGAATTCGTTCTCTATTTAAAGTTTTGGTCCCTCCTGGGCCGTTGACGTTCTGGCTGCGTGATTTCTATTAAAATTTGCCGTGTCGCTGCGCTATTTCAGCAACACTTTGGCGTAGATTCTCGTTGAGGTTAAGTCAGTCTGTCAATGTACGGGAAAAGCCTTTCTTCGGGTCTTGTGTCGATTTCTCGCCTCTCGGTTTCGCCTTAGCTGCGTTGATCAGTGTTGTGAGTGATGCATCAGTTCTGGAGTTCAAGTTTCAAGTGTTTTTTGGGTCGAATTTGGTCTCTCTTTTATACTAATTCAGGCTGATTGTTTTCGTCGACTTCCGGTATATTTGTGTAAAAATTCTTTCTAGATTGTTCGAGAATAAACGAAATGGAATGTCATGGAACAATTTTCACTTCCGTAGAAGCTTTTAGAACGAATTTCTTATTCTTCATACTAAGGATATTTCAAAAATTACACTGGTATTTATCAAACAGTTTTACATTAGTACTCACAATTTGTATGCCATTATTACATTTAGATTCTCTGTTTTCAACTGAATTTAGCGATACTAACTATGATTGGTTTTTAATTAAATTAAGTCTAATAAGTAACACAATATACAACTCCCACCTTGGGTTGTTGTCATCAAAAATTCAATTTTTATAACAAAAAATTGTTGTGAAAGTATTATGTCTCTTCCACAATCTGAACATCCAACATTACTACCTTCCTACAACAAAACAAACAAATTTTAACATAGATAATACTTAAATAATTACAATTTTACATGGCCTCTGTCATGGCCTAGATTTTTTGTTAATGTTATAACACAATAATTAGTCTCTTTCTTTAATATATGTTGTATTTCACTGGTGTACACTCAGAGTTTATTATATTGTCTATCTTTTGTGATACTTGGTTACTCTTTACATACATTATTATCATTACAGGATGACATAGCATCATTGACTGGTCTTGAGATGTCCTTTTTCATAGTGTGACAAATCTCACTCTTATAGGTTAAATTCTTTTATAATTGACTTTATTTTCAACTGAGTTTGTTCGTTCTTTAAGGTATACTGAAGTATTGTACCATTCTATTTTATTTTTGTTAGCATTTTGTAAATATTTAGCCAGATATGATTATTTTTGTACTGGTTGATTGGCTCCAGCCATACATGGTATAGGTAAATATTTTGCTAACTTGACTATTACAATGTTAAAGTTAGTCAAATATATTAGTATAGTCGCTTTATATCATATTTCAACTTTCTAATGCAATTTGGTTGCATTTTAACAACATTAAATCCATAAATTATACAATATTATATGCCTACTACATGTTTATAGTCAATACTGTTTTTGGTTATTTTGACTGACTTTTATTCATTTGACAGCTTTCTTTATTTAAGATAAATTGTTCACTTTCGTCGGCTGGACAATTACATATAGTTTTTATTTCAATCTGATAATAATTAATTTTTTTTATGAAATCTGGGTGTATGGTCTCAAATTAAACACATTAATATTTTTTTTGTCATAACAAATATATGATTTTTATTTTAACTTAAACTCTTTCTAATAATGTATTTAAGTCATTTAATACATTTATTTTATTTACATAACATAATATAATAATGGATCATGCCCATTCATTCACAAAAAATAGTCCTTAATACTCTATTCAGAGTAATAAAACTTAATAATTAATGACTTTATTTTGGTTGATTCTGACATTATTTCTCTCTCTTATAGTGTCTTATGGTTTTTTCACTGTTGTTCACTTTAATAATATATATGGGGTTTGTGTCTTAGTCAAAGTCTGGTCGTTTTTTCATGTTAGTAGAAATAATTATTATACAAAATTACACAATTTTTTAGGACTACTTGGGTTCGATACTGTTCACCTCACTTTCCTCTTATGATAACTTACTATGTAAATGATTTCCTTTATGGAACGTTCTGTGACGTTACAACATTCATTTTAATATTGTAATTAAAGTTCAATTCTTTTGGTAACTCAAACAGTTAAAAAGAATCCACAATTAAAAAAAGAGAATAATCATAAGAAATTGAATATTGATATTAGTAATGTAATCTTTAATTTCAAGAAGAGTATTAAACGTACAATTTGTCACGTGTATATTTGTTTATTAATAAAATTATTACACCCTGATATCAATTATAAGAGTCGCTACGCCAAAGTAAGAGCTAAGTTCAATAGTTGAATATCAACAATTACACATATATAACTAGATCAAGTACCCTAAGGTAGAATAAGTGAAATATAAGATAACTTATAACATAAAGTCAGTAGTTATCATATTGATGTTATTTAATATTTAGAAGTAACCCTTGCTTTGAGAGCATAGTTGTAGTATTTGGCACTACAACCTAAAACTTAATATTAAGGAATATTCAACACTTAGTCTTACTTTGCGAGGTGTAGTAATATTAGATTCTAAGCTGGTAAAATTCTTGCGGCTGTTTGCGGAACCATTCGCTAACAGCAAACTCTACCTCAGCGTCCGATTTGAACCTCCGTCCTTTTAGTGATTTCTTTAATGGGCCAGAAACATGATAATCGCATGGGGACAAGTCGGGACTGTAAGGTGGATGTTGTAAGACTTCCCACTTGATACGACCAAGCAGATCTTGAATTGTCTGAGCTACATGGGGTCGAGCATTATTATGCAGAAGAATGACACTATTTGTGAGCTTCCCGGGACGTTTATTCTTGATGCTGTCCTGCAAACGTTTTAAGCTGTCTGTATATCGCTCAGCGTTGATGTTGACACCAGGTTCTCTAAAATCTAAGAGCAGCACACGCTGATAATAAAAAAATACGGTAACAATTACTTTTCCTGCCGCAGGTTGGGACCGACATTTTTTCGCCTTCTGAGACTGTGCATGCTTCCACTTCATACTCTGATATTTGGATTCACTCTGATATTAGTGATAACACCAAGACTCATCACCGGCAACAATTTTGTGTAGAAAGACATTACCTTGTTGTTGATAGCGGATCAAATGCTGTAATGATAAGGACGAACGCAAATTTTTCTGCACATCAGTAAGCAGTCGTGGAATCCACTGAGCAACAACTCTGTGGGTAGCCAAGACTGTGAATGATTGAATAAACAGTCCCACGCTGATGCTGAACATTTGAGAAAGTTCTCTAACTTTGATGCGCTTATTTGCCCGTAAAGCAGTTTCCAGATGTCTCACACTTTCATCTGATGCTGCAACACGTACAGGTCCGGGACGGGACCTTAGTGGATTCTCTTCCTTGTCGAAATTTATTGAACCATTCAACCACTGCCGTATGAGAATAACTATAGCCACCATATACAGCTTTCATTCTCGTATAAATTTCCATTGGCTGACGCCCCTCAGCGGCCAAGAATTGAATAACGGCACGCAGATTATCTTTTGACGGATTTTCAATCATAGATGCCATTTTTAACCCATTCACAACGCTTAGAAAAGAGCAAACTGCAAATATTTTTGACAGACGCGTCACTAGTACTTAAACAGACAAAATAAACAAATGAATTCCGTTGCCATGGCGACGAAGTCACGGCTACGCAGATCAAACGTGTTTCTATTGAACAGTCCTCGTACTATATTGCCAGACTTTTGAAAAATCCATAAAAGCGGATCAACGATCGCAAGTTACGCAACATCAAGCCGGCAACAAACATATCACTGCGGGTTCGCGTTCTAGTTCCAAACGATTGCTTTTAGATGAAACAGGACCCTCCGCTTCCCTCATATTCAGGACCTACGAAGTGTCGTGACTTTTATTCTGATTTGTGGAGACCCTTCATTTCAAGAGACATTCCTCTACACAAAGTAAACAAGCAAGCGCATTGAAATTTTCTCGTGAGTACACGATCTTAGATCCTCTGGATGAGTCTACTTTAAGAAAACACTGTCTTCCGAACTACTATGAAGGGACATTAAAAAATATCAGAGCTGCGTATGAAAATAAGAAAATATGGGTAAGCGCTGATGAAACTACGGTCTCGGCAAGAGAAAACAGCGGGAAATATAGTTATCGGTGTGCTTAAGTATGACGAAATAGTTTCCCAACTATTTTTGACGGCGTGTAAAGAAATGTCAGCAGCAAATCACATTGCAGTTGCAAGGTTGTTCAACAAAAGTATGCATTTGTATTGGCCACAGAGTATTAAGTACGATAATGTATTGCTTTTTAACCGATGCAACGTCGTATATGAAGAAAACAGCGGGAGCCCTTTGTGTCAGCTATCCGAAACTGATACACGTTACTTGTGTTGTGCATGCTCTACACAGATCCTTGCATCCTAATATAGACAGATTAGTATCAAATGGAAAGAAAGTGTTTGTTAAATCCCCTACGAGAACTGATCTTTTCAAAAACAAGAATACTAACCTTTCATTACCACTAGCGCCCATTGTCATTCGCTGGGGGACTTGACTTTCTGCACTGTTACATTATTCAGCTAATTTTGATAGTGTTAAATCGGTTGTTGACGAATTGAACAAAGATGATGCTTTATCAATAGTAATCCTTCAAAATCTGTTAAAAGACAGAAGTGTAAGAAATGAGTTGGCATATGTTTCTGCTACTTTGAGTTTCTTATGCGATTCGATAAAAAAAAACTGGAAAAAACAACAAATCTCTTAACAGAAACTGTTAATAAAATCCGTTTGTTGTAAACAAATTCAATTCTGTTAGGCCGGTTACACACACGGTGGATTTTTCCGCGGCGGACAATTGATCGTCGCCGCCGTTCCAACAGTAGCGCACTGAAGTAAATGAGAGCTTACACATTGTAACGTCACAGAACGTTCCATAAAAGAAATCATTTACATAGTAAGTTATCATAAGAGGAAAGTGAGGTGAACTGTATCGAACCCAAGTAGTCCTAAAAAATTGTGTAATTTTGTATAATAATTATTTCTACTAACATGAAAAACGACCAGACTTTGACTAAGACACAAAAACCCCATATATATTATTAAAGTGAATAACAGTGAAAAAACCATAAGACACTATAAGAGAGACAAATAATGTCAGAATCAACCAAAATAAAGTCATTAATTATTAAGTTTTATAACTCTGAATAGAGTATTAAGAACTAATTTTTTGTGAATAAATGGACATGATCACAAACATGATTTTATTATGTAATGTAAATAAAATAAATGTATTAAATGATTTAAATACATTATTAGAAAGAGTTTAAGTTAGAATAAAAATGATATATTTGTTATGACAAAAAATATTAATGTGTTGGATTTGAGACCATACACCAAGATTTCATGAAAAAATTAATTATTATCAGATTTAAATAAAAACTATATGTAATTGTCAAGCAGACACAAGTGAACAATTTATCGTAAATAAAGAAAGCTGTCAAATGAATAAAAAGCAGCCAAAATAGCCAAAAACAGTACTAACTAAAAACATGTGATAGGCATATAATATTATATAATTTATTGATTTAATGTTGCCAAAATGCAACCAAATTGCATTAGAAAGTTGAAATATGATATAGAGCGACTATACTAATATATTTGACTAACTATAACATTGTAATAGTCAAGTTATCAAAATGTTTACCTATACCATGTATGGCTGAAGCCAATCATCCAGTACAAAAATAATCATATTTGACTAAATAATTACAAAATGCTAACAAAAATAAAATAGCATGGTATAATACTTCAATATACCTTAAAAAGGAACAAACTCAGTTGAAAATAAAGTCAATTATAAAAGAACTTAGCTTAGAAGAGTGAGATTTGTCACACTATGAAAAAAGGACATCTCAAGACCAATCAATGATGCTATGTCATCCTATGATGATAATAATATATGTACAGAGTAACCAGGTATCACAAAAGATAGACAAAGTAATAAACTCTGTGTGTACACTAGTGAAATACTACATATATTAAAGAAAGTGACCAATTATTGTGTTATAACATTAACAAGAATCTAGGCCATGACCAGAGGCCATATAAGACTGTATTTATTTGTGTTTTATCTATGTTAAAATTTGTTTATTTTGTTATAGGAAGGCAGTAATTGGATGTTTAGATTGTGGAAGAGACACAATGCTTTCACAACAATTTTTTGTTATAAAAATTGAATTTTCATGACAACAACCCAAGGTGGGAGTTGTTTATAGTGTTGTTTATTAGACTTAAGTTAATTAAAAACCAATCATAATTAGTATCGCTAGATTCAGTTTAAAACAGAGAATCTAAATGTAATAATGGCATACAAATTGTGAGTACTAATGTAAAACTGTTTGATAAATACCAGAGTAATTTTTGAAATATCCTTAGTATGAAGAATAAGAAATTCGTTCTAAAAGCTTCTACGGAAGTGAAAATTGTTCCGTGACATTCCATTTCGTTTATTCTCGAACATTCTAGAAAGAATTTTACACAAATATACAGGAAGTCGATGAAAACAGTCAACCTGAATTAGTATAAAAGAGAGACCAAATTCGACCCAGAAACACTTGAAACTTGAACTCCAGAGCTGATGCATCTCACACAACACTGATCAACGCAGCTAAGGCGAAACCGAGAGGCAAGAAATCGACAAGACCCGAAGAAAGGATTTTCCCGTACATAGACATACCGACTGACTTAACCTCAACGAGAATCTACGCCAAAAGTGTCGCTGAAATAGAGCAGTGATACGGCAAATTTTAATAGAAATCACGCAGCCAGAACGTCCACGGCCCAGGAGGGACCAAAAATTTAAATAGAGAACGAATTCTGCTGTGTTCGCATTGACTGACTAGCTTGACAATAATCCCCTTCACGTAAACAAACAATACACAAAGCCTTTCTCGTCAACATGGGAATCAGCGCTGCGGTGGCCGTTTTCTGAATCAACGCTAAACAGATGATTCGTAGTGGCGGCGTTTGAACGATATTCTACTGCCAAACGTTTTGACAAAAAGTGCGGAAATAGTATACGATCGCAACTTTGACTTAAAATAGATTCAGTGCCCACAAGAAGAGGCGAGATTGAATAACTACCCGAGAGGAGTGTCCTGTGCGAGATTAATTATTCATTGGAACGTGAGTTACCGAAATTAAAGTCAAATTTTATTACCTGGTTACATTTATCACACAGTTGTACTTCACACGCCACATACACACCTTCAAATCACTTAATTTTTATTGTAAGGCATCTAATTGATATGTCTTGGTAGTTCAAAGGAGTCACGTCCTGAGAGTAAAGATTTTTTCACATATTAAACTCATGCTTTTCAACTGAGTACAAAATTTTTTAAAACACTAGCCGATACTTGATTGGATATATCTAGAATTGTCAATAGTAACAATAATAACTTGTGAATTTTTTATTAACTCTGCAATTGTATAATTTTTTATATGAATGTTAGTCCTTCAGACGATTTGTTTGTTGTTGAAGAACCATTAAAATTACCTGATTTCTTTCAAGCTAAACTGACTTGTTTATTTTTTTTCATAAAAGTAAGATTTAGAAAATTTTAATTACTTTAATAATCACATTTATTTCTTGGAACAAACGATTCCAAGTGGCGCCCACAAAAAACATAGTATTAAGTTGTGTTACAGGACTACATCACCGCAGAGGATCCAGTCAACGGTAAGTAACAAAAAGTGTGCGGAGGTAACGCCCGACAGTTTACAACACAAACACTTACACTATTTTTTTGTTGTTATAAATTGACGACTCCAAAGTGAAACTGTTAAAGAAGGAACACGATCGACCACAATCAATTTAGTCTTTTCGTTATAAATTGGCAGCCCAACTAGTGAGGCTTGAAAAAGACGGAACAAGCCCGGCAACTACCAACATATTAAAATGCCGCAACCTAAGGGAAAAAAGACGAAGAAGAATGTGGAACCCGAGTTAAGTGTGGAAGACGGAGAGGCAGTACAAATGGAGGAAATAGAGTTAGAACCGCCCACACTAGAAGTGGAAAGACCGGTACAAACGCAGACGAATTAGAAGAACAGACGGGAGAAGAACCCATACAAATGGTAGAACAAACAGAGAATCCCGAACCAGAGAAAATAACAGGGAACGTTGACGCTAATGTAATAATGATAATGTTCCAAACGCTAAACGAAAATATGAAAAAAATGAGAAGAATAGACAGGAAGATAAGGAGGAAATAATCAAATCCCTGAAAGAGGATATGAATAAAAATAGACGGGAAGATAAGGAGGAAATAATAAAATCCCTGAAGGAGGATAATAACAAGAACATAGAATCTTTAAGGGAGAATATAACCGAGAAAATAAATGACAATGGGAAAAAGCTAGAGCTATTTCAGGAGGCGAATAAAAAATGTATAGAATCCCTGAAAAAAGAGATTACCATAAAGTACGAAACAGTAAACAAAACGATCAATGATAATAAAATCGATAGTGACAGGAAGGTCGAAAACATGGAGAAACAGTTGGAAAGGTTACAGGAGGGAAACAATACACGTTTCGAAAATATAGAGGAACAAACAGTAGAGACCAAACAAGATGTTATAAATCTCGAAAACATGGTAAGGCAGAACCAAGACGCCATCATGCAGGAGGTGGGAGAAGTACAGAAAGACGTTAGCGAGAGGATGCAGAAAACATATGACATCGCTAACAGGCTGGATGAACAAATAAAAACTAACAAAAATAGTATACTGGAAATAGACCAGAGAGAAAAGAACCTGCAGGAAAGATTAGAGGCGCTGAGAGACACACCTATATTAAACACTCATACGTGTCATGGAGAAAACAGGGAAGTAATCAACTTCCAAAACTATCGACGAAACCCAATGGAATTTTTAGAAAGAATGGAAGAGTTTATTGGGAGAAATAGAGAAACAAGGTGGGACAGGATACGGGAGATGTTAGACGAGACGTTTAAAAACACGAGGGATAACTGGTGGATAGCGGTACGACCCGAAATTACGAATTTAGCAGAGTTTAAACGCCAGTTTAAGGAAAAGTATTGGTCGGAGACTGCACAAAACAGGGTAAGAATGGACATATTTTATGGCAAATACGACGCGTCCAATGGACAGTCCCCGACGTCTTATTTCCTGGGAAAGGTATGTTTAGCACGGAAGTTGATACCGCCGATCCCAGAGGAATGTTTGGTAAGGCAATTAGCTGGACATTACAGTTATGGTATCAAAGATGCCCAATTATACCAGCAGCTTAGCAAAATAGCCGATCTGGCCAAATTATTGGAAAATTGTGAATCCACAGGAAGGTTCCAGGACTACCAACCCCCCAATCGTAAGGTAGAGTACAACAACAACAATAACGGACCAACACCGGAATGGAGGTGGAAACGGTAATAACCTAAACACCAGTAATCAGAACAATAATACCCCACCAAATGGCCGAAGTGATAACACTCAAGGTCCAAATAACCGCAACTATCCGGGACCAAACAGAGGTAATTACACCGGGAATAATTACGGTAGAAACTTCCACCAGGTAAATAGCTATCGCGGAAATAACTATAGGGGAAATAGTTATGGTCAACGTAATGGTTATCGCAACGGGGGAAACCAAGGAGGAGGCGATAGGAGAAACCAAAATGAATATAGGCCCCAGGTAAATTATACAATGGCCAATAACCGACGGCCATATCCACCCAATGTACCCACTTACATGTTTTACCCACAACAGGCGCCAGGTAGCCAGGGTAACACGACGAATAGCCAACCTATTAATGGTAATCCCGAGGTCAGGCAGGAAACACAGACGGGTCAGCAACCCAATGTTCCGGGAGACCGGGCCAATGAGACCGTGGCTCATTTAAACTAAACGCGGCAGTGGAAAAGGAAAACCGCCCTTCACTGAACCAATATTATGGGGTGACAAATTACGAACATAGACAGGACAAAGACGGGACTATATTAAGAATAAATAATTATCTTAAGGATATTAGAGAGGAGTTATTAGAAGAGGGTGACAATATCATTAAAAATAGTAACCAAGGGAATAATAGTATCGTGCACATCAAAGCAAATATCAATGGTATAGAAGCGATATTACTCATTGACACGGGGTCAAACGTATCACTTATCGATAGTGTTGAATTAGAGAGGATCAAACAAAATAGTAATTTACCAATACCCACTCTACCTATAAATAACATTATTTTAGTTGGAGCAACGGGGAGGCAAAATAAATCAATAAAGAAACAGGTGTCATTACAGATGACTAGTAATGGGGTAACGATACCAATAGGGTTATTAGTGGCGAATAATTTACCTATGAGTATCCTAATAGGCTGCGATATACTTAGGCCATACAATGCTGTAATAGATTTGGAAGGTAAGGTGATAACTTTGAAAACTAACAAGGGAATTTGGACCAATAATTTAATCGATGTCAAAGGAAATGGTACAGACAATACACCTTATCAAGCGATAGTGAACCATTATTATTGTGCCGATCGTCCAATAAATATGCCATTATATCAGGAGGAAAACCCAGAGTTGTGGTTAGAAAAGTTAGAAGAAATACGGGATTTCCAAAGGACGAAAGCAAAGGGTCTGATCAGCGAAACACAGGCGGAACAATTAATCGGGGTATACAACAATTATAAACACATATTCTCGAACGCTCCAGGAAAAGCCAGAGATTATCAATGCGCCATAAAATTCAAAACTCCGGTGGAATTTAACAGGAAATCGTACCCGATCGCATACTCGCTAAAGAACGAAGTCAGGGAAGAATTGAACAGGATGATAGAGGACGACATAATCGAGTATAGTCATTCGCCCTTTACCAGCCCAATCATAGCGGTGCCAAAATAGAACGGAAAGGTACGTATATGTCTCGATGCTAGGGAGATTAACAAAATGATTGTTAACGACCGCACATCACCTGGGGAGATAGAGGAGATATTGAAAAAGTTTCACGGAACCAAATATATAAGCTCATGGGATACGGTATGCGGTTACTGGCAGATAGAACTCCACCCTGATAGTAGGAAATATATGGCATTCATATTCGAGGGCAGAAACTATCAGTTTAAGCGGTTACCTTTTGGCTTAATAAATTCTGTGGCGGTGTTTGTAAAGATAATGGACAGAATATTGGGGCAGGAAGTACTGAAGTTTACGACAGTATACGTCGACGACCTACTGGTAACTTCAGCGAATTGGGACGACCATTGTAATAGGGTTGAACAGGTGCTAGAGAAATTATCAGAGAATAATATCACCCTCAAATTAGACAAGTCCCAATTCATTGCAAATGAGGTGAAATTTTTAGGCTTTAATTTAACAGAACAAGGGATTACTCCATCCAAAGAAAAGGTAGAGGCCATACAGAAGTTCCCCACCCCAAAGAACAGGAAACAGCTGCAGTCATTTTTAGGAATCTGTAACTATTACAGAAAGTTTCGGTCCAATTATTCAGAACTAACTGCCAGGTTCCAAAAGCAGTTATCAGCTAAAGACAAATGGACTTGGGGACCAGAGCAAGATGGAGTGCTCAATATCATAAAGGAAAAGTTTTTAGAAACAGTAATGTTGCATCATCCCGACTTTACAAAACCATTTTTTCTAAACTGCGATGCCAGTAACGTGAGTTTAGGTGCAGCCCTATATCAGGAAGATCAGGACGGTAACCATTTAGTAATTAGCTTTGCTAGCCGCGTGCTGAACAGTTGCGAAAGAACTACAATACTACCGAAAAAGAATTGTTGAGTGTAGTTTTCGCATGCGGTAAATTTAGGACATATATATTAGGGTACCCCATAACAGTTAGAAGCGACCACAAATCTATATCATTTTTAAAGCATTGTAAACTGAACCACGGAAGGCTGACTAGATGGGTTTTGGCCTTGCAAGAGTATAATATCACATGGGAATATATACCCGGCAAACAGAACGTAGCAGCCGACGTCTTATCTCGCGTCAATATACCAGACCAAACCTTTGACGGCGAAAAAGAACAATTAGCTAAGGTTTACCACATTATTAAGAGCAGGGAAGATTTAAAAAATATTTTAAACGATATAAAGTCACAACAAGAAGCCGATCCAAAATTAGGAGATATTAGAAAAAGGGTACAGGAAGGCGACGAGGTCATAAACAGATATTATTGTTTACACAACGACACTTTGTTTATAAGGAATACCCCGCACCACGAGAGTTGGAAATTAGTGATTCCACCAGCGATAGAGAGACCGCTAATAATCGACTATCACGATAGGTACGGACATATGGGTGCCCTCAAAGTAAGGAAGGCCAATGCCTTTCCTTTGTAAGGAAGAGCAAACATACATCAAAGGGATGAATAAGAAGGTGCAACTGGCGATACGATCGTGCGATATTTGTCAAAAAGTAAAGTGTGATAACGAGAGAAAAGAAGGGGTCATGATACCCATATCATCTACCGAAAAATTGGAAAAGGTATTTCTCGATATCTGCGGACCATTTCCACGCAGCGGTGGGAGACACCGATATAAATTTATCGTAATCATCTTCGACCACTTTAGCAAATATACAAAGCTATACCCAATAACTAGGGCAACGACCAGGAAAATAATAGACATTATTATAGAGCGATACATAATGGAGGTGGGCCAACCGTTTTCTATAATTACGGACCACGGTACTCAGTTTAGGGGAAAACTTTGGAAGGAAAGCCTGGGAGAACACGGAATAAAAACGTACAAGACGTCAGTATATCACCCGAATAGTAACCCAGCCGAGAGAGTGTTAAGGGAGGTAGGACGGTTACTGAGAACATACTGCCATAACGAGCAGAAAAGATGGCATGAATATGTAGCATCTACCGAGGATTTTCTCAATTTTTCATATCACAATACCATCGAGGTGTCGCCATACACAGTTATGTTCGAAAGACCCCCACCACGAGAGATAAAAGAAATTATTAATTTTCCCGACGAACCCGCATACCAATTTGAAAGGGCAAAATTTTATAACAAGGTGTTAGAAAAAACGGAACAGCAGCGGAAAAAATATGTCAAATCACAGCCCAAGGCAATTAAATATGAGGTAGGAGAAAAGGTGTTAGTTAAAAATAGAGAATTGCCCAGTGCTATACAAGGCATAACGAGGAAATTGCTACTCTTATATACAGGACCTTTCACGATAACCAGAGTCAATAAAAACAATACCTACGAGGTAACTGACACGATTAGTAACAAAGTAAAAGGTACGTATAACCAAACATCATTGAAAAAGTACCATGATTAAAAATCATAAGTCAAATACTCAATCAGTGAGCAAGTACCATGACCAAAAACCAAAGTCAAATATAGCATCATTAAGAAGGTACTTTGACTAAACATGTTAATGTGAATTTTTTTTAACTTACCCAGAATTAGAAAGGAGATAGAGATTATTAAATAAATATAGATATTATTGTATTACGATTGTTATTAATAAATATTACGAGAAGGACACCTTACACCAAAGGCATAAAGATATATATAAAATATAGATTTATTTCCAATAGCCAAGTCAACGTATATTTACCAGCTTACCCGTACTTAGAGAAGGAGAGAGATTGTTATTGATTAATATTACGAGAAGGACACCTTACACCAAAGGCATAAAGATATATATAAAATATAGATTTATTTCCAATAGCCATGTCAACGTATATTTACCAGCTTACCCGTACTTAGAGAAGGAGAGAGATTATTATTAATTAATATTACGAGAAGGACACCTACACCAAAGGCATAAAGATATATATAAAATATAGATTTATTTCCAATAGCCATGTCAACGTATATTTACCAGCTTACCCGTACTTAGAGAAGGAGAGAGATTATTATTAATAAATATTCCGAGAAGGACACATTACACCAAAGGCATAAAGATATATATAAAATATAGATTTATTTCCAATAGCCATGTCAACGTATATTTACCAGCTTACCCGTACTTAGAGAAGGAGAGAGATTATTATTAATGAATATTACAAGATGGACACTTAGTAAAGGAGAAAAGAGGGAGAAATACTGTCATATATTTGATATTAAATGGAATGATAAATGGAAAAAAAAAAAAAAAAAAAGGAAAACAGTGTGTTACATAAGGAGGTAATGATGAATATAAATATAGCTATTAACATTGAATGATTTTAAACGATAATTTTAACCTGCGGAGAACGATATATTAATATAATTGTGAATTAATCAGAAGAGTTTAAGAAAGGGAATTTATGTGTAGGAGCCTATGATCTTTGAATATTGTATTTTTTTTTATTATTATTATTATTTGTTGCAAAGGTGCAATTTTTATTTTCTGAACAGGGATGTGTTGCCTCTGATTTCAGTAGTTATAGATAGGAAGGGCAGAGAATGTATGCCATAGCGAGCCACTCTGACTCCCAACCCTCTATGAAAGTTAGGGAATTGATAGGGAATTATATCAAAGATTAATTAAATAACATCAAGGTAAAAAGGAAAGGAATAGGTGATACGATAAAGAACGAAATAGGAATATTGAGTTGGATTAATATATTAAAGGAGTAGTACAGGAATTTAATTATAAGATAAAAGAATGAAATATAAAGAAGCTAATAAAAGGTTATTATAGAGATGATAATTTCATCAAAACCAAAGATATGTTTTTCAAAAATTATCAACTTTAACGGAGAGGCATATGTAACGTCACAGAACGTTCCATAAAAGAAATCATTTACATAGTAATTTATCATAAGAGGAAAGTGAGGTGAACTGTATCGAACCCAAGTAGTCCTAAAAAATTGTGTAATTTTGTATAATAATTATTTCTACTAACATGAAAAACGACCAGACTTTGACTAAGACACAAAAACCCCATATATATTATTAAAGTGAATAACAGTGAAAAAACCATAAGACACTATAAGAGAGACAAATAATGTCAGAATCAACCAAAATAAAGTCATTAATTATTAAGTTTTATAACTCTGAATAGAGTATTAAGAACTATTTTTTGTGAATAAATGGACATGATCACAAACATGATTTTATTATGTAATGTAAATAAAATAAATGTATTAAATGATTTAAATACATTATTAGAAAGAGTTTAAGTTAGAATAAAAATGATATATTTGTTATGACAAAAAATATTAATGTGTTGGATTTGAGACCATACACCAAGATTTCATGAAAAAATTAATTATTATCAGATTTAAATAAAAACTATATGTAATTGTCAAGCAGACACAAGTGAACAATTTATCGTAAATAAAGAAAGCTGTCAAATGAATAAAAAGCAGCCAAAATAGCCAAAAACCGTACTAACTAAAAACATGTGATAGGCATATAATATTATATAATTTATTGATTTAATGTTGCCAAAATGCAACCAAATTGCATTAGAAAGTTGAAATATGATATAGAGCGACTATACTAATATATTTGACTAACTATAACATTGTAATAGTCAAGTTATCAAAATGTTTACCTATACCATGTATGGCTGAAGCCAATCATTCAGTACAAAAATAATCATATTTGACTAAATAATTACAAAATGCTAACAAAAATAAAATAGCATTGTATAATACTTCAATATACCTTAAAAAGGAACAAACTCAGTTGAAAATAAAGTCAATTATAAAAGAACTTAGCTTATAAGAGTGAGATTTGTCACACTATGAAAAAAGGACATCTCAAGACCAATCAATGATGCTATGTCATCCTATGATGATAATAATATATGTACAGAGTAACCAGGTATCACAAAAGATAGACAAAGTAATAAACTCTGTGTGTACACTAGTGAAATACTACATATATTAAAGAAAGTGACCAATTATTGTGTTATAACATTAACAAGAATCTAGGCCATGACCAGAGGCCATATAAGACTGTATTTATTTGTGTTTTATCTATGTTAAAATTTGTTTATTTTGTTATAGGAAGGTAGTAATGTTGGATGTTCAGATTGTGGAAGAGACACAATGCTTTCACAACAATTTTTTGTTATAAAAATTGAATTTTCATGACAACAACCCAAGGTGGGAGTTGTTTATTGTGTTGTTTATTAGACTTAAGTTAATTAAAAACCAATCATAATTAGTATCGCTAGATTCAGTTTAAAACAGAGAATCTAAATGTAATAATGGCATACAAATTGTGAGTACTAATGTAAAACTGTTTGATAAATACCAGAGTAATTTTTGAAATATCCTTAGTATGAAGAATAAGAAATTCGTTCTAAAAGCTTCTACGGAAGTGAAAATTGTTCCGTGACATTCCATTTCGTTTATTCTCGAACATTCTAGAAAGAATTTTACACAAATATACCGGAAGTCGATGAAAACAGTCAACCATGAATTAGTATAAAAGAGAGACCAAATTCGACCCAGATACACTTGAAACTTGAACTCCAGAGCTGATGCATCTCACACAACACTGATCAACGCAGCTAAGGCGAAACCGAGAGGCAAGAAATCGACAAGACCCGAAGAAAGGCTTTTCCCGTACATAGACATACCGACTGACTTAACCTCAACGAGAATCTACGCCAAAAGTGTCGCTGAAATAGAGCAGTGATACGGCAAATTTTAATAGAAATCACGCAGCCAGAACGTCCACGGCCCAGGAGGGACCAAAAATTTAAATAGAGAACGAATTCTGCTGTGTTCGCATTGACTGACTAACTTGACAATAATCCCCTTCACGTAAACAAACAATACACAAAGCCTTTCTCGTCAACATGGGAATCAGCGCTGCGGTGGCCGTTTTCTGAATCAACGCTAAACAGATGATTCGTAGTGGCGGCGTTTGAACGATATTCTACTGCCAAACGTTTTGACAAAAAGTGCGGAAATAGTATACGATCGCAACTTTGACTTAAAATAGATTCAGTGCCCACAAGAAGAGGCGAGATTGAATAACTACCCGAGAGGAGTGTCCATGTAGCATGTAGCATTGTAGTAGCGGGGCGTCTTTGCACCCGGTGCATGACTGCAGCATCTGAGTCGAGCTCAATGGCTGCCTGTGGATATACATAGGTCTGGTTCTTCGACTGGTGCCTAATATCAGGAATGGACAACCGCCAACCAGTTAACTGAGAAGGCGGGGGAGAAAGGTTTTAATTTTTATTTATTTTAAAATAGTTGCAATCAGTGGGCACTGCCGCATGAACGGGTTCAGATGACAGATGTCACCCGTTCCCAGTCCCGCGTGCAGACGCCGTGAGGCGTCGGTCGCTCCCCGCGAGGCAGAGAGCCTCCGTGCCAGTGATAGCGCGTAGCAGCAGCATTCAGCGTGGTCGGCATACTAGGAAGGGAGGAAGGAAACAGCTTAGCAGGTAAATTCTGGGGCATGGGCAGATGGTGAATATTCAAATTGAGGTTTAAGCAGGTTACTTAAACTTATGGCGGGTCGTCGAGAATCGCCCGAGGGCGTTTGACCCGGACAGGGGGAGGTGGTTGCGTGGTGCTGATGGTTCTGAGGTAAGGGAAGGAAGAGGTCTCAGCTGCGGCAAAGAGAGTCGCAGCTAATGACCAGACAAAGGCTGAGAGAGCAGGAACTCGTAGACCTCCTCGAATTACACTGTTTCTAACAAACCAAGGAGATCCCGACAAGGAACGGAGGGTTCTGGATTGGAAACTTTCCAGCCTACGCCTGTTGGTGGCGGAGGCAAGTGACCACCATACAGGTGCCGCATAGGTCAATACAGACCGGAGAAACAACAGATAGAGGGTAACTTTCGTGCGCAGCGCCAGGGGGCTGCGGCACGCGAGGTATGGGTAAAGTTTGGCTCGGACGCCGCGAGCCTTGGCAAGGGTGTCCGTCACGTGGGCGTTGAAGCAAAGGCGACGATCTAGCCGAACGCCTAGATACTTCACCGACTCTTTGTAGGCGATAGGCCTCCCTTCAAGGGAGAGGGGCTGGCATCGGGAGATGGACTTACGAGTGAAACAGATCGCCTCGGATTTCTCCGTGTTGATCGTCACCCGCCATTTCCGTAGCCAGTCCGGAAGCTGGTCCAACTGACGCTGCAACTGTGTACTCGCAAAACGCGGGGACACAGAGCAGAGGAGTGTCCTGTGCGAGATTAATTATTCATTGGAACGTGAGTTACCGAAATTAAAGTCAAATTTTATTACCTGGTTACATTTATCACACAGTTGTACTTCACACGCCACATACACACCTTCAAATCACTTAATTTTTATTGTAAGGCATCTAATTGATATGTCTTGGTAGTTCAAAGGTGTCACGTCCTGAGAGTCAAGATTTTTTCACATATTAAACTCATGCTTTTCAACTGAGTACAAAATTTTTTAAAACACTAGCCGATACTTGATTGGATATATCTAGAATTGTCAATAGTAACAATAATAACTTGTGAATTTTTTATTAACTCTGCAATTGTATAATTTTTTATATGAATGTTAGTCCTTCAGACGATTTGTTTGTTGTTGAAGAACCATTAAAATTACCTGATTTCTTTCAAGCTAAACTGACTTGTTTATATTTTTTCATAAAAGTAAGATTTAGAAAATTTTAATTACTTTAATAATCACATTTATTTCTTGGAACAAACGATTCCAAGTGGCGCCCACAAAAAACATAGTATTAAGTTGTGTTACAGGACTACATCACCGCAGAGGATCCAGTCAACGGTAAGTAACAAAAAGTGTGCGGAGGTAACGCCCGACAGTTTACAACACAAACACTTACACTATTTTTTTGTTGTTATAAATTGACGACTCCAAAGTGAAACTGTTAAAGAAGGAACACGATCGACCACAATCAATTTAGTCTTTTCGTTATAACATTAAACAAAAAAATAAACGCGCGGTCAATTTGCCGTTGGCGGTAGCTGTACAACCGCCGACTGCCACTGGAGTCGACGGTAGTTTTACCGTCACCGTCCAAGTAGTGGCGTATGCGACCAAATGCACGTTTGCACACACAGCGGTTTTTCTACCGTTTAGAGTTGTTTTGTTCGTGTGGAATCGAACGTGTGGAAGCGTTCTTCTCCTTTTCATTCGACGACGGAATAACAATAAACCTAGAATTTGCTCTCTGTTCATTTCAAACTACACTATACACTTCAAAGCAATAAATAATTTAAATAACACAGTTAAACTAAGTAAAGTGGTTTGATGATGAAACTACACTGCCAACAGTCACCTGACTCGTACGACGGCGACGGAGATTTTACCGCCCTGTGTGTAAACGCTAGATTTCTGTGAGCGGCGACGGTCAATTGTCCGCCACGGAAAAATCCGCCGTGTGTGTAACCGGCCTAGTATCAAAAACGGAAACCTTAAAATATAAATTTAAAATTGAGTTTGAAAACATACTGGATTTGAAAATTGTAAGTAAAGTTGCCAAAGTTATAGAAGGTCACCAAATAGACATGGAAAACTTAAGTGTAAGTGGTGTTCCTCTTTTTAAGTACGCCAGACTGACTTCTTTAACGTAGAACGGTCTTTTTCCCCATACTGTGCTTTAATAATCGGCAGAGATTGGTAATGGACAATTTAGAATTGGCGTTTATTGTACACTGCAGCCCCAATTACATTTCCAAGAAGGAACTGACGAGTTGACCATCAAGTTTTGTGAGTACTTATAAACATTTTTCCTGTTACAACCTTTTTAATTACGTTAAACTAAAAGAAAATATATTTAACTTTTTAACAAATACTTTTTTGTGTTTTACCACGTAAAAAAATTCATATTTTAAGTTCTTTTAGCACATACAAATCTTTTGCACAAATGTACCACTGTATTACAAAACGAAGAATTATTACGTGTTATAAAGGTTACAGGATATCTGCGAGAGGACATTAATACGATATAAAAAAAACTGTGCCGTGGACTTGAACAATGAAGTAACAAAGCTCTGTACAACAGCTGTTGAACTGTTTAATTTGTCGTCTGCTGCAAAGGGATCCAATAAATCCACTGTTTCTAAAGTTACGCAATCGTTTTATGCCGATAAGTTGATTTCCGCTCTTTGATTTAGTTAAGATACTCCACTCAAGCGTTAAGTACGCGTTCCGCACGAAATACCTTTCGATGACTAATAATCGACGTTGCTTCAGCAATATATATTTCAAACCAGTTCGGTTATATTAAGCAGTTTCGTTTAACTCATACAATAGTTAACTTACTTGTCTCCCGTTTTAATTTATAAAATTTAAAAATTCCTTCCTCTGAATTATACAGCCCTGCTCAGTTTTAGATTAACGTAAAATGGTATACTCTTTTACTTAACTCGAAGAGTTTTCTTCTTATGTGTCTTAGCCAAATCGGCACACATTAATTTCACCAATAAAGATTGAATAATCTTCCATCATTGGTCATAAATGGAACGGTAGCTCCTTATGAAATAAAGCCAAATACCTGGGTATGACATTGGATACCAAACTGAGATGGAAAGAGCATGTAAAAAAGAAAAAAGAGGAACTTAACATAAAATTCCGACAATATAAATGGCTCGTAGGAAAACATTCCAACCTGTCTTTATACAGTAAAACTCTGACCTATAATCAGATAATTAAACCCACCTGGCTGTATGGAATTCAACTCTGGGGGTGCGCGAAAGATAGTAACATCAGGATAATACAAACATTCCAAAACAAAGTTTTGCGGACGATGGTGAATGCACCATGGTACGTTAGAAACCCCGATATCCACAGAGATCTAGGTATTCCAACAATTAAAGAAGAGATTAAAAGGTTTACGAAGAAGCATGAAGAAAGGCTTCACCTCTACGAAAATTCTGAAGTTTTTCAGCTGCTGGACAATGAACACGTGTTCCGAAGACTAAAGAGAACAAAGTTATTTTAACTTGTGTAGTGTTTTGTGTTACAAAAGCAGAGCATTGTGCGCGGGTGAGAGTGTTTAGTTAAGAACACCAGAACTAACTAAAGGATGTCATTGGACTTAATTTGGCATATATGTATTTAATATTAAGAGGTATTAGAGATAAGTTGATGGTTGGTCTTACAGACTAGTTTTAACATGTTAAATTCAATAATAAATAAAAAAAAAATTGTAAGTCTTCGCACCAAGCCTGCCTTGTTTAGGCACTGGATGACTTCAACATTTTCATGGCAACGTAGTTATTCATCAGTTTCCTTACAAATCACTGGATGCAATTGGTCACGAACCATATTTCTAGATCTCTATAAACCTCACTGTTTTTGATGACGCGTAGATTGTGTTTCTTAACACTTTACTCTGAAAGGCTTAAACATGCTGTAAATCCAGTTTTTGTATTAAGAGTTAATTACATGTTTCTGCAAGGAATTTTTTCCCATCAACCAATAGCATTTTTTGTTAATTGTATTTTAAACAATACTGTTTGTCTCCTACATTGATTAAAACTTACATTCAGGAAGGTCTTAATGAATAGAGCAGGGAAAGCTCAAAAATGGGAATATAAATCATATCAGACTGCTTCTTTACGCCGCTGTTTTTTCAGAAAGGCGGCTTAAAAGAAATAAAAAAGATGTGAACACTAAGAAAGAATTGTATAAGCAGGTGTATCTGGGAAAATGTTATCTGAAGTTCTCAGTAAATTTTAAGTTCGGGTAACATAAATGACATTGGTCCTTTGCAAAACGTAGGAATATTCCTATTAAATAAACTGAACTAAATTAAGGAGAATTTACTGTGGAGTTAAACCACATTTGAAAATGACTGCAAGCGCGTTTGCTCGAAGAGTGGACGCAAAGCATTGATGATGATAACGATGAAGAAGGAGAAGGAGAAGGAGAAAAAAGAAGAAGAAGAAGAAGAAGAAGAAGAAGAAGAAGAAGAAGAAGAAGAAGAAGAAGAAGAAGAAGAAGAAGAAGAAAGAGATGATGATGATAATGATGATGAGGATGACGACAACGACGACGACGTCGATATGTATGCAAACGTATCCGTATGTGCATATTTGATTGGAAAAATTTACTCAGAACTTCAGATAAAATTTTCCGTAAATTGTATGTTGAAGGAGCATGTTAAACATTACGTTTGCCTCATATCAATGGTTACACTGAAGCTAAATTAAGCCTGATATTAAATGTAACTACTTTTTATGTTCTCAAAAAGAAGTTAAAATATTTTGCACTTTATAAAGCACATTCTTCAAATCTTTGAAAATATTACTCTAATTCCTTGTTTCCAATAGGCGAATTAATTTACAGTATACTTCATATATTTAGCTTTTTTTGGCAGATGTTTCATAAATATGCCTTCAACGGTTTTCGTAATAAATCCACTTACTGGTAAGCGAAACACCAAGTAGGCTATATAATTCAAATGGGACGTGCTTACATGACCTGATTCCTTAAACGTTGGTCTGTCAAGTGATTAAATTCTAACGTAACATTTAACACTTTATATAATTTTCAAGAAATAGGCATATTATATTTTTCTTGCATGTAGTTTTAGTCACAGCCGTATAGGTTTTTTTAAAGACACCAGAAACAAGCAAATATTTTGGTGGTCGAAACTCAGTTTTCTGTCACATTAAATGAGAGAAAGTGTCTGTAATATTGTTATTGTTAATATTTTCATTTTAATGAATTTCCGTTTCGTTATAACTTGAGCACATAGTTTCTGAACTAATTAGCGGAATTGACTATGTGACGTTACTGTACCCTGTAATTAGCAGGTTAACATTTTCATTAATCAAAGCCAGGTAGCCTATAGGGCAAACGAGTCGACAGGTGGAAAGCCCCTGTGTTGACGTATTGATCCCTAAGGCTGCAGAGTGGTGCCAGTCACACGGACTCTCCGCCAGATATCAGGCCTATCGCAGCGTCACAACAATGCTTTCTTGTTTCGTTTGTACAGACAAAATATCCGATTCACTTTCACCTTACGTTTTATTGTTTTTGTAGCACAAAACCGAACTCTGCTAACAAAACAATTGTTTGAAAATTATATATTACGAATTTTGCATTTAATAGTAGAATAGGTATCACAAAACCAAATCCTCTTAACGTCACAATTTTTGGAAATGAACTTATTACAAACTTTTTTTGAATTTAACAGTTGTGAATGAACAATAGTTTATATATAGTTCATTTTGCATATTTGTAAAATTCCGTTTCTTACTAAATTATCTATTTTTTTTATATATGTTTTCAGACCTTACGTAAATTTTTTAGTTTAATTTTATTTTGTGTGTTTTTGTGTGATAAATACGCTGTATATGAACGAATAAAATTTATGTTAGTGAAAAAAATAATGGGATGTGGAGGGGAGTCCAGTAAGCATTCCTCTCTTACTCTAGACTAAAAATAAAAGTAAAAAATATATAGGCCTATTTGGTACGGATGTTTGTATGAATCGTGTTAATCGTATCGTGTGTCTTGCGACAGCCAGTTGGCTAGGGTGCAGTGTTAGTGTGTTTCTGTATAACTCCTGTTGCGATATTTAATTTTTTCTCGAACAGAAAGCGCCTTGAAGTCCCTCTGCATCACTTGATTTGTCACTATCCTGACCACCGATTACTATCGTAAGTCCTATCTTCTGGAAGCGCTGCAAGATCTCGATGTTTAATCACCTGCTTCCCCCATAACCGAACGCCGTACGTCCAGAATGGTTTGAGAATTGTCTTGTAGAAGAGGAGTTTATTCTTCCTTCTGACAAGTCATTACATATGTCTAAAAGTGTATAAAGGTATGCCAAAGCTGCTTATTTGTTGTGGTTATGTCTTTCTGCCGTACAAGATGTCTGTCCATATACTTTCCTCGTATTTTGCATCTTCTCCTTGTGGCAACTGAGACTTCGTTCAGCGTTACAGGTGGACGGTTGTCTCGTCTCAAGCTAAATATTAAGGAATTGATTTAGATTATTTACTTTATTGGATATTCGTTTAGTCGGTTTTGATTTCGTTTAGGTTGTTTTGTTGGTATTCCGAAGCACTGCCAGATCCATATGCGAGACCAGGATGGTTGTGTTGTCTGCAAACGTGAAACCGGATTGTGTGACGATTTTAAAAGAGGAAAAAATGAAATAAAATAAATTTAAAATAATTTAAAACCTCACATTAAAACAGAACATAAACCCCTAAAGTAAATGATAATGTAACCCCGGCTTAATACCCAAAATAAATAGTTTTAAAACCTAAAAGAATTCTATAATAAAATTGCGATAACACCCCTTAATATTTAACCCTTCCCTGTGTACTTATATGCCTGTTTCAACTTGTAAAAATCTAGTACTGACATGAAAATTACTCTGTATTGAAGCGAAAATTAATAATTATGATAATTAAATAAGAAGACGTAATAATAATAATAAGAAATACCTACCTCAATAAAGAAAATGTAGTATTATTAATAGTAGTTAATTAGTAAAATAATAATAATAAAGTACGAACTATTTTTCTCTCTCCGCGCGAACAAATCCCTCTCCCTACTAACTGCCGCAAAACCAACCCCAGTCGAGCGAGAATCAGAGACAAGGTAACAGCTTTACCATGTGTCGTAAAATAAAGTGTAAATATAAAAAAATTAATGGCGATGTAACTGAACGTAATATTTCATGGTGACAGACTCCACAAGTAATTGAAATGTGGTGAAATAACTAAAAGTAACTAACTTAGCTGACACATCCTTTTAAAAAAGGAAACGAAATGTTTAAGTTGTAAGGTATGTTCTATCCAAACATTATAGAGTAACATTAGTGCAGTTAAAAGCAAAATGTAAAGTGTAAAAAAGTGAACACCGTACATCAGGAGTGAAGTAACAACGACAAATTCACGAGCTTCAGGTAACAGCATCCTTTCGTCATGTTCGCAACTAAGAATCTACGAAATAAATGGAGACACCCGAACGACATCGTAGAACGTCTAGGAAACGCAACTGTAGAGTAATAACAAGAGAACCCGCCGCTGATCACATTGTATCAAGGTGAAACGAAACAATTATATTTTTAACAATGGCAACAAAAGCAGTATATTGTTTGCAAAGACTTATTCTAATAATGTAAATGTTAACATAGTAGTGTCTGTAATTACAATAATGAAATAGTAATCTGATAATAGTTAAAGGTAAAAGGTAATTCGAAATTTGAGCAAACTAGTATTCAAATAGTTTGCATAATGTTGACTTATTGTAGAGCATTCTTAAGTTAAAACCCGGATCCGAGGTATTTGATGTAGTTAATAAACATATAATTTTATTTTGATCACTAGAGTAACATGTTAAAAGACGTAAGAGCATTTGATGCACAACTTTTGAGTAATTTATTTGTTTAATGTAATCAAACAAAATAACAATCATATTTAAAGTATTATTCAAGAAAATATAATAAAGAGATGTTATGGTTATCAAAAAGGTGAGTGAATATATCTACCAAATCCCTTGTCAATACTCCTCAATTCACGGGAGCCTATTTAACTTTTGTTTACTTTCCAGTTATTTTTGATTTTGTAAAGATTATGGCAGCCTGTTTAATTGACCTGAGCCAATTAACCAGGTTCCCGAATTGTAACGTTATGCGACACGTCACAATTGGCCATACGCTGGAGGCAAATAGACTACTGACACTGGACGCCGAGGTAAAGAGAGAAAGAATAGATTGAAGTTCTTGGATGACATACAGCGTGATGTTTCGTAAGAAGAGGTGAAGGCTCAATGTTGGAATAGACTCGAATGAAAAACGGCGGTGATGACTGGAACCTGGCGCATGACCTGCACGATCACAACTAAAGGTTCATTTTCAGAACAGAATAAATATTTTGTTACTTTTATAATGTTTAACACGCAAACGAACAGGTTAGGAAAATGTTCGTGGCCCCTGTAGCAAGAAACAGACTCGATAGATCAAAGATTATGAAATTATGAATGTCAACGTAATAAGAAATGGCGAATTTGATTTTGATCACTGCCTGTCTAAAACGCAAGTTCAAAGTGTATTGAAGACAGGAAGAAGCGACACAGTGGAAAGATGAAAGAATATTGGAGAAAAAGAAAAGAACAAAGAGTAAAGAATTGAAATTGGCATAAGGTCCATAGATGGCCGACACAAAAAAAAATAACTACCAAACGTTAGTGTCTAGCTCATGATTCAATAGTCAGCGCTCATTGACTGTAAACTTTACAGATTACCAGATACACTTTAGGCGACCACAGAGTAGAGAAAGCTGTAGTTACCTAGTTGTCTTACGTCAACAGCAAGAACATATTTTAACAACTTTCTGAAACACTTTCCAGAATTTTAAGAAGCGTGAGTATTCACGAGAACAATGATATGGTAGATTTTATATGAAACAGAATTGGGTCTTTAGTTCAATGTAAATATAATTGAATACACAAATTTCAGCAAAGAAACTAAATTCTTCCTCCTACATACATTCTACATTATTAATATACATTCTGTCTTCATACTTTACGTTTTACGTCCTATATTGTATATTCTATATCCCATATTCTATGTTCGAATTCTATCTTTTATATTGTACATTCTGTATTTTATACTCATAAATCTGCATTCGATTCAGTAATATTACACACAAACGTATTGTTAAATTACAATTCCCAGTTTTCCTTTACTTTAGTATCCTTAATTCTATGCAGTTTTGTTTTGTTCAGCTTAATGTTTTCCCCAGCACTACGTTTCTGCTTAATGAGTCTTCGATTTGGTGTAAGCACATATTGATTAAGAAGCGTCCCTTTTTATTCACGTAAAATGTCATCCTCGTAACACTGTTTGTCTTAACAAAACTGACCCATCCCCTGACCTTGCTCAAGTGGTAAAATTTGACATCCCGTTGCTTTTACTATTTTCCCAAATGTTTTAATACATTCATAACAGTCAGAACCCAATTCATAATATAATTAGTAAATTACTGTAGCCGATGGGTATACACTTGTTAAATCGAATCTGCAATGACCCTGGATTCCAAATATCCAAGGTGATGGTTTTCGTGCACCTGATCCCGTACGGGCAAAAATTGTTATAGATGGTACTGTCCTAGAACAAGTTAGCAATTTAGAATACCTGGGCTACAGTGTGTTTTATAATGCCAGCAACGACGTTGTGAATAATTTGAATAAGTTCAACCTTAAGTGCGGGACCATTAGGCGAACCCTTAAGTCAGCAAGGAAAGGAACACGCCTAAAATTCTACAAGGTGATGGCTCTTCCCACACTTTTTTATGGGTTTGAGAATTAAACTTTGACGAAAGGCCAGGCCAGTCGCATCGTCGGCAGAAATGACATTTCTTAGGCACGTGGCAGGGTATACTCTACGTGATCATAGAAGAAACACAGATATACGACAGGAACTGAATATTATGAGTATACTCGATAGGATCGCTCAGTATCGGCTGAATTGGTGGGAACATCTTTGCCGAATGGATGACTGCCGCATCCCCAAACAACTATGAAACTATAAGCAGCGAGGGGACGGAGAGGTTTGGGACGTCCGAGGAAAAGCTGTAGTGACCAGCTCTAATCTTTGCCTATTTGAGACCGGAACAAACCTTTCTTGGTTTAAACCTTGAATATGATAATGATGATGATGATGATGAAATTACTGTAGCCGCGTGCCGAGAAAAATATTGCTTTCATTGTTATCTAAAGTGACTGCCTCTGTGGACCATATGTTAGTTAGAGCATATACTAAAACTTAGGACATTTCATTAATTTTGTCATGAAGAAACTTTATGGCGTTGATTGACTAAGTTCTGCTACTCAGCTGAGTACTCTACACAGTCCGTATTTAGTGGAACATTACCGTTTTGTGAGAGGGTTTAATATCTTTTCATCTCTGACGTTATTTGAGTTTGTCGTTGTATTTGAGGAAGGGGCTTCAGCGTTGAAAATATCTGTTCAGTATTTTCTATACCGACAGTGTGGTATACGAGTGGTTTAATGAAACAAAATATAATTGAGTTTTTCCATTTGATTATTATTAATTTTTGGTTTTAATTAATTTAAAATTTGAAATAAACGAGTTAAATTCAGACGCGTGTCACGTATCACCATCCACAGGTATACTAACTCATATCATGACAGAGCGCATTAGTCGTTTATTAAATAAAATTTAATAAATAGAAATATGTTTGTTATTATGATATTACAGCTTTGTGCGAACATTTTAAATTCAAATAGAACATATTATAATGAATTTAGTTATTCTGTTTCAGCATAGGCTAATGGCCTCCAACGATTTATAATATTACAATATTAGGTTGATATAAAGTAGAATGAAATCCGTTAAGTTCGATATTCTTTTCATTACAGAACTTTGCCTTGCTGATTCCGTGTCCACAACCATATGTCCAATCGAAACCATTATTTCTCTTTCAAATTTTTCAGCAAGAAAAAGTTCCTCTAAGAAGGTTATTATAGTTATTATTAGACCTCTACCAAGCAACAATAAAGCCTTTCCGAATTTAGATAAAGCCGCTTGGAAAGCAGGACTCTCTATAAATGAAGGAAAGACCTAGATCCTGGTTCTATGGGAAGTGCTGCATCAGCAGATGTGAAAGTTTGGGGATTATTGTCTTGAAGCAGTCAGATGCTTCTAGTAGCTTGGTTCGTTTATCAATGAAAATCTTAGTAAGACGAAGAAAGCCAAGAAAGTGATTGTGGTCAGAAATAGGCGTATTTTTCTCTGGGTACAATTCGGAGCAATCGATCGTTAAGCAGCGTGACTAAGTAGTGAGATATGGAAGTCAGATCAGGACATTGGCAGAAATCAGCAGCAGATCTGATGTACAGGTGTGAAAGAAAACTTTGAGAAAAATTATAGGGCCAATATGAAAGTGGAATATGATGATGGAGGGAAAACAGAATTTTATGCAGCTGATGAAGGCCTTAACTTTACCTCATTCGTTAGAATACTGCAACTAAGGTGATTAGATAATGTCCTGAGAACAGCAGCAGAACAGAAACGGCATGGGCATGAAGTCTACAGGACAGTAAGAAAATTATACAAGGGCATGCCAAGGTAGGATGAAACCGAGAAGAAAACTTAAGGCTTGGTGGAAGGACAGCGTTTTGGGTGATCTCATATACACCTATTTAAACATGAGTGTTACCCACGGTCACTACGGTACAATATACGGGCAACAGTATTGAAGCGGGTTAAGGCAGTGACCTGAATAATCTGTGAACTGCTCAGTAACTAAAAGAACGCACACCTATAGGCCTATGAATAATAACACTAATGTTTCATAATGTCCTCGTTAAGCTCAGGGCAACTGGGCCGTTTGTAACAGTGCTGCTTCACTTTACGGCTGACGTCACTTTTCGTAATGCGTCAAAATTACGATAACTCCACAAATAATATCTCCTTTAACTTCAATGTACTAAGGTTTGACAGTGTTAGAATACAGTGGCCTCTCTCTTAACCAATTCTATTAATTGACTGTTTCACTAGAGAGGGTGGAAAAAATTAACTATACATACGTACACTAATAATATGTTATTAATCATTTTTTAATAAAGATTATGTACAGTACGTACATTATATTCGATTGACGATAAAATACTGTACTATGCTTAATGATTACCACTGCCTACTTCAACGTCAGTCGATTTACTGAATCTGAAAAAGTGGAGAGATTATGCAGCAGATAGACGTCAGAGTAACATATAACAAAAGAAAATCACCGACTTTACCTCATAAATCCAAAAGTTTTAAACCTTTTTAACTGGACAGTGTCCATTAAAGTGTTTTTGTTTACGTAGATTAATTGTACAGTAAAATATACGTAACACGTTTTCGTGTTACAACTTTAATTTTCTGCCTACATAGTTTACTTAACGACCAAAATCTTCGTTTCTTTATAAATTAAAACCGACATGAGCCAAAAGAAAGCAGACCATAATTTCATTCTTGTTTCCGTAATTAAGGTAAGTCATTCATGTACACTACCGTATATATATATATTTTATTTACTATTCTATTTACTGTATTCACAGATAATTAAAGCAATTATAATTAAACCATTTATCCAATTTTATCGTACGCATTTCATTTATATAAACAGTACAAAGTGAGTTGAATGTACATGTACTTCAAATATAGGCTGTCCAATTCTTTTTTCTCGACGGTCATGAATGAGCTACCGATCTGTTAACCGCCTTTTCCATTATCCGACCGTTACCTGGTCCCATCCAAGACGGATAGGAGAGAGGCCACTGTAATTTTAATTAATGTAGAAACTACTATAGCTACTATAAATTAATTTTTGACATAATTTTTTGAGATAATTAAATAAATAAATAATAATGATGATCCTATACAAAAATAAACATTAGTAACTCATCGGTAAATTTTAACATAATAGGTCATAACACGTTTGTGCGTTCGGTTAATTTGAAATTACGACTTGGTAAAAAGTAATATTAACGTACGTCACGCTATATGTGCTGCAGGCAGACTGCCGCATTGTTGCGTGTTTGTTTTCTTTCTCCGTCGCCAGTTACACCCCCCTGCAACCCTTGGCACTCTTTATCTGTCTCTCGCCTTCCACCGTTCGCTCCGTCTTTGTCGCGTCAATGTGTCCCCATTACCGACTCGTGTGCAGTTTATTTATTTATTTATCAACGCATGGCGCCGTTTAATTTGCAAAATGTCTACTTTTGTGCATAATTTATTTAATCAGTCCGTTAATGTACGAGCGCACTCGTTACAGTGTAATTATTCTTGACGTTTCCTAATCATTACGTGCACGAAGGGTTGACACGTATTCGTAGATTTAATTGTAAGTCTTTGATAAAAACTTGAGTTTCTTGTAAAAGGCCGAAAATGATATTGCTTCAGGCAAACATTGAGCCACATCAGATATTACAAGATTTAAAACATGTCCATAGCACCAAGTGTGAATGTGATTAGGCACCAGATCTTTGAGTTTTGCTGAGACTCCATTGTACTCTCTATTCATATTCATGCTCCATCAAAAGCGTTAGCAATACAGTTTTCAACTTTTAGTTCGTTAATCTGAAAGATAGAAAGTAAAGTTTTAAGAAAGCTTTCACCTGTAGTCGATTGCACACTTTTTTTTTAACTCCTATTAATTTCTCTTTTACTTCTTTCTCAAACACATGTCTCAAAACAATCGCACATTGATCGTAGCCAGATACATCCATCGTTGTATCCATCATGACCGAAAAACAAACAGCTTCTTTGACTTCATGAACAATGCCAGTTGTTATTATCTCCTTAATAATTTTTACTATTTTTGTTACTATTGTTTTACTAAAAAAATTAATTTGACTACCTCTTCCAGCTTTTTTGTTCTTGAGCTCTGAGGACGTTCTTATTTTAAGAGCAGCTTTGCTCGAATCAATTACGTTTTTAATGTGGTTTGCAATAGTATCGTTGTAGTTGGACAGCAAAAGAAAAATTTCTAAGAAGTTGCCATGGTTGATTGATGGATAAGCCCCTTCTTGCCCTTTACCTCTAAGAGCAAGTCCTTGCTTCCAAATTAATTTAATTACATCTATGATGCCATGCAAAACTTTTCTTCTTTCAGCTACTTCTTTTTTCCTTGTGGCTAACTGTTTTTCGAAAAGCATGGAGTCAATAGATTTATTTTGGCTATGCATTATAAAAGTTTTTACTGATTCAAGATGGGAGTTTAACTTTTCATGTTCCCTCACAGTTTGTGTGAGGTGTCTATATCGATCAAAACCGTGACAAAACACTGAAGATCCATCAGAGTAAGCTAAACAAACACTACAATACAATTTTTTGTCTTTAAAATTGTATGAAATCCAGTTTCGTCTGAAACATTGATCATCTTTGGTTTTAGTATAATAAACCTGGTTGTCATAAGGTAAAGGTGTTGAATCTTCGTGTTGAATTGGTTGTACAGGATAGAAAGAAAAGAAAAGATTTACATCCCTAGAAGCAGACTTTTTAAAAAATCAATAGTTCCTTGTTCTCCTTCTTGCTCTCCAATATAATGATAAGTGATGTTGGACTTAACATTTGACGCCTTTGTTTCATCGTTAACATTGTAGTGTTGTTTTTTGGTTGAAAAATCATAATTAGGTATAGTTGCATTTTTATTTATATAATTTTTGTGTGTGTAAACGTTGAACTCAGTCTGTCATCATCAGAATCAATACTCATTGACTGTAATGAGTCCTCCTGCTTTTTTTCCGAACTCCCACAAGTCTGGGACTCAACATGTTTATCTGAAAGTTGTTCTGATGATTCCTGCGATGTTGAAGGTGTAGGAGAATTTAACATGGATATCAATTGAGGCATGTAGAAAGTTGTAATTTTCGAACATAATGAAGCAGCTACCTTTCTTTGTTTAGCTTCCTTTTCTTTTCGGTATTCATGACCAGATTTTCTCATTTTCCCAGATTTGTCTTCCATGATGTCCTAAAATAATAACATACTAAGTCCTGGAGTATAGCTTATTTAAGGAGGCAAATGAAAATTTATATTGTAATTTATGTTGTAACAACCTGCCCCCAACAATTAGTAACAACCTATCCCACCCGTCACATTTTTATTAAAAATACTTTTTTCCAAAAACAGTTTGATAAATTTTTTCTTGTAAAGAATGTACTTTTCAAAAAAATATTCGATGACATTTAGAGTAATTATCAACCACTTCCCGTTTACAATGGCTGTAACATGTAGATTAATTTAAAGGCGAATTATTTTACTCGAAGTAGCGAAAAACAAAAAAAACGACCTTACAGCTCAACGGTATAATTCAAAATGATGCCGTTAGAACAAACGATGGGAATCCACCCGATTGACAGTAAGACAGGGTTAAAGTCCTAATTTTATTTACCAATAAATTTTAAACACGTTTGTAACAACCTATCCCACCTTCCCCTACTATATTAATTTAATAGATGTTACTAAAGGGATGTGCCGGAATGAAAATAAGTTTTGAATTTCGGGGGTTTTTCTTTTTAGAAAATAGTTTATAATCAAAAATTTATTTATATCCTTGGATATAAAATTAGTTACATCCTATCAATAATTTAATAAAATACATTTAAAAAAAGTTTTAATCGAATCGAACAATTATTTCTGTAAAAAAGTTTGGAAACTATGTAAAATTTTGCGTTACATAAAAAATTATGAGTATTGTAGCCACATGGCTACAATTATTTTTTAAGTTATATTTCTTTTAAATTTCACGTCACGTAAGACGTATACTTTGAAAGCACTAGGCATCTATTATGCCTTTATCTACTGAAATACATACATATTAGTTACTAAATAATTATATATTTACCTTCAAAATGTATAATTTTATGGCCGGTTTTACGAGACGACGGTTCTCGGAGACGTTGATTAACATAAACACACTCACAGTCCACAATAGTTCAGCAGACAACAGCTGTTAGAAATGGAGGGAAATAAACAGAGCTGCACGCCGATTGGCCATGCTCATGGGAAGTCGCCGAGAAAATTAAAAGCTGAGCTCAATACAAACAACTAAATTTAAGTCGGTTATTTTGAAAAAGCCAATTTGTAAATTTTACAGGAGTAGGGTAAGACTATTATATTTTAAATACGTTTAACTACTTTTTTTTCAATAAGTAGGCCTATATGTTTTTTCTAAAATTTACTTAAAAAGATGATAGTAGAGGGAAACTGACAGTTCTGGCTCACACCTCAGGGCATATCTGGACCACAGCATCCGCGACTTTTTCGTTGATCTGTGTCAAGATCCGCGAACCGCTGGACCGCAGCATCCCGATGGACCACAGCATCCGCGAATTTCCGCGAATAAATTTTTTTATTTTTTTTATTTGGTTTTTTATTTTTTTGATTAAATTGATTTGCATATCAAGGGGGTGGGATGAGTTTCAATGGACCACCAGCATCCGTGAATATAATTTTTTATTTTTTTAAGAAAGTTGATTTGCATATCAGTGGGTGGTGTTGGGTGGGAGGTTTTTTTTTATTTCATATCAGTGGGTGGTGGTGGGTGGGGGTGGTTCCAACTCGATGCATTATAGTGTATATGAAAATATATGATCAGGTGTACCAACCTTTGCATGAGTTCAAATTTGTCGTGTGTTATAATGTATATTAAATCTATATGATCAGGTGTACCAACCTTTGTATTATTATAGTGTATAGATATTTTATATGAGCAGGGTTGTCAACATTTTTTTCTCTTCTGTGGTGGGAAAATCAAACTATATGATCATAATTGATACTCTCTCTCTCTCTCTCTCTCACTCTCACGCGTTTCAACTGTGTCAACAAATAGTAACGCCTCTCTCTCTCTCTCTCTCTCTCTCTCTCTCTCTCTCTCTCTCTCTCTCTCTCTCTCTCTCTCTCTCTCTCTCTCACTCTCTCTCTCTCTTACCGTGTACATGGAGTAGTCGATGTGATGAATAAATAATTTTAGCTCTCTCTCTCATTGTCAAAACGCCGTCCTCATTTGTCATGTATTAAATAATTAATAGTTTATAATGCAGTCAGTGTGATTGATCCTTGTTAGAAATATATATATTTGGCAAATATTAACTATGTATGTGTGTTGTTGTCAATGAACTACTTACCTGTGTGCTGTTACAGATGACAAATCCATACGTTAACGGCTTAGCAATATTCAATACGCTCTTCTTCATATGGTACAATACTTCTGTTTTAAGGTTGCAGTTTACACACACATAGGTTCAGTAGTGTATAGCGAAATAAATTAAAATTATACACACACATGAAAACGGTGGTTGAAATTCATACAAATCTTCTGATATAACAGTTCCCACAAGTAATACAGTTCACAAAAATAAATTAATTGTACACATGTTCAGAGGTGTAGAGTGAAATAAAATAAAGTCATAATTTGTTTAAATGATTAAATATATTTTAACATTCACAATATAAAATTCACAATTCATAATTAAATAAATACATTATAAAATTGATATTTTTTCGAAAGTTTATATATAATTGTGTCGTACTTGTAGGAAAAGCAACCTGCAACATAACAATACAACAACATTAAAATCATGTTAAATATCACACACACACAGATGCACACGCAACGCGCGCACACACAGACGCATACGCAACGTAATCACACACATACATACATACGACGTGCACACGTTTGGGTTACACCACACACGCAACGCGCACACGCACGCACACACACACACACACACACACACACACACACACACACACACACACACACACACACAGACGCATACGCAACGTAATCACACACATACATACAACGTGCACACGTTTGGGTTGAATCATGTACATGTAGGTCCAATAAAACAGATAACAGATGTAAATATGCTATAGTCATTGTAAGACGTTACAATCCTTGAAGTGTTTAATAAGTAAATTGTATGTATGTATATATCACTGAATAATAATAATATAATCGTTCTAGTGTTATAGTTTGCTGCAACAGGTAACGCAGTTTACAAATAATTACATATAGGTTCAGAGGCGTATAGTGAAATAAATTAAAAATAGAAATTAATTTCCTCATAAGTTAATGTCCTTTCATCAAACTTTGTAAATTAGAAGCTGCACTACATTCAAACACATGCACACACAGTGATAAAAAAATTGTTTATTAAAAGTAGTTTGTCACCTTAAGTACTATTTCCACATGCGCTGTCTGGTTCTTCATCCCTCGAAACACAAGATGTAGGTCGCTGGGATTTATATGACGGAGTTCTTCATCTGTAAAGACGTCAGCATACCTCTTAAGTAGATATACACGATAGCGGCGCTCACAATCTTCCAACGTTACAAGCACAGACTTCCCATATCTCGTGTCCACATGCAACATGTTAACGATCGGATACTGCTTGTCCACTGTTAATTCTGCACACCGTTTGTACTCAATAGCAGAAACTGCGTTGAATTTTGTGATAAACGACATTATTTATTAGAAGTGAAGACGTCTGTATCAAACGAGGTGGAACCAAACAATGTCAGAATATTCGCTACAAAGAAGACTAGTGAAAGTAATGGTGGTGGTGGTGTGGTCATCAGGAAAGTTCACTTTCAGCGCCTGAAGCTTTGCATGTACATACACACAGGCAGAATTAGCGCTGTTACAAAATATATATATATTAGGAAAGTCAAGCCCACAGACTACTAGAAATATTTATCGTCTGAAAAAAAGAAACCGCACATTATGAACTAATATGTATAAACACAAATATCGTTACAATAATAATAATAATAATAATAATAATAATACATAAAATTACGTTTACTGTCGTCCGAACTGAAGTATGGAGAGGCAATAACTATAGATATCACAGTAAGAATTTTTGTTGTTGTTGTTGTTGTTTTTAACAGGTGATGTTTTTCATCCCCTGAAGCTTTGCATGTACATACATGCAGAATTATGGCTGTTACATAATATATATATTAGGAAAGCCCACAGAAATAGTTATCGCCTGCAGCAAGAATTTTTGTTGTTGTTGTTGTTTTTAACAGGTGGTGTTTTTCATCCCCTGAAGCTTTGCATGTACATACATGCAGAATTATGGCTGTTACATAATATATATTAGGAAAGCCCACAGAAATAGTTATCGCCTGCAGCAAGAATTTTTGTTGTTGTTTTTAACAGGTGGTGTTTTTCATCCCCTGAAGCTTTGCATGTACATACATGCAGAATTATGGCTGTTACATAATATATATATTAGGAAAGTCCATAGAAATAGTTATCGCCTGCAGGCATATAAACTTACAAGTTTACTAACGAAATTAACAATGCTATGAGACACTCACATTAAAAATGTTTGTATAACAGAAAAATCATTAATTATCCACTCTCTAAGTGCGTGCACATTATGATTTGTACATAGTGTAGAAGAAGAAGAATTGCAATGTGTAAGACATACCGTACCGGGAAATAGATATGGTATGTCTTTTGGGCAACCAATGTCATCAAGATTTATTATATGACGATGAATTATTTTCGATTCTAAAAAAACGTTTTTTCTCAAGACCCTTCACAAACACATATTTATATATGTTCGTATACGTTGTTAACACTGAAACAAGATTGTCGTACGGTGTCTCTCCTTCACCCCATCTCAGCCCATGATAGTTTGTCGTTAACCAACAGTTGGTTCTAGTGTATTTCGAATTCGTAACGACTGTAGCAGGCGGGGCGAAAATCCAATGTCTGCATGCAAAACGTGTTACGTCCATAACCGACAACTCCTTTACTATATAATTGCCGTCGTCATCATAAAAGCAGTGAAAGTCAATTATTACAGCAGCGTTTTCCATTATACTATAAAAAAAAAGAAACCACACATTACAAACTAATATTTATAAACACAAAGATCGTTACAATAATGATAATAATACACAAACTTACGTTTACTGCCGACCGAACTGAAGCGTGGAGAGAGAATAACTAACGATATCACAGTGAGAATTCTTTTGTTTTTAACAGATGGTGTAACGTGGAATTTTAGCAGGAGGGGGAACAGAGTCGCCGTCGGCAATTAATTTGGCACGTACGCAAGATTTTAATAAAACAATTATCAGTTTTAAATAATAATTTTCGGAAACAACACACGACTTAAAAAATATAGTTTACCTTGTGGTATAAAATTCATACTATTAAATTGTCTCTCTCTCTCACACACATTTCTGATTACTATACAACTAATTGCATGTATGTTCAGAGGGTTATACCGAAATAAACCATTGTGTGTATTCGCTAAATCCTCCTTTCACTTTCTAATATGACACATGACACTCATTAGTTGCACCACCGCAAGTAATTATGGATTAGAAAGTATTCACTTCCAAAACAAACAAACACCGGCTTTCCCCTACCACCAGAGACCAATATATACTCAACAAATTTAACGATAATTTCTCATTGACTCGCTTGCGTGCACTGATAAATCTATCACGACATTTTTAATAGTTGGAAGACTGTTTGTGCATCTTAGTATACGCAAATTCCTGTGTGTAGTCAACATACGCTAGTTTTGGTGAGTAAGCATAATTTATTGTATGTACAGATTTTATTTAAACGTAAAAATTATTTGCATTAAAACATTATTTAATACATGTATGTGTATGTTCAAATCACAATTTATGAAATATATTCTTACCGTATTTTTTATATTACACTTCTAATTGAAGATATATATTTGAATTTAATACATGTGTGTGTAAGCGTGCGCGTATGATCAAATTACAATTTTCTGAATATATTCTTAACGTACTTTTATTCTTAACGCACTTCTAATTGAAGATATATATTTGAATTTAATACATGTGTGTGTGTGATCAAATTACAATTTTCTGAAATATATTCTTACTGTACCTTTTATATTACACTTCTAATTGAAGATATATATTTTTAGGTATAACTGAATTTTATCGGTTTCACACTGATTGCTTGCGTGCGTTGATAAATCTATCTCAGCAGTTTTTTAATAGTTGAAAGACTGCTTGTATTATTGTGCGTCTCAGTATACACAAGTTCCTGTGTGTGTATTCAACATACGCTAGTTTGGTGAGCATAATTTATCAAGTGCATTATTTATTGATTTAATACATGTATGTGTATGTGTGTGTGTGTGTGATCAAATTATTATTATCTGAAACAGAACAGTATATATAGATTCGAGTGGTATGTAAGACGCTGTTATATGTTACTAGTAAAAATTATTTGCATTAAAACATTATTTACTGAATTTAATACATGTATGTGTATGTTCAAATCACAATTTATGAAATATATTCTTACCGTATTTTTTATATTACACTTCTAATTGAAGATATATATTTGAATTTAATACATGTGTGTGTAAGCGTGTGCGTATGATCAAATTACAATTTTCTGAATATATTCTTAACGTACTTTTATTCTTAACGCACTTCTAATTGAAGATATATATTTGAATTTAATACATGTGTGTGTGTGTGTGTGATCAATTTTTTGAAATATATTCTTACTGTACCTTTTATATTACACTTCTAATTGAAGATATATATTTTTAGGTATAACTGAATTTTATCGGTTTCACACTGACTGCTTGCGTGCGTTGATAAATCTATCTCAGCAGTTTTTTTTAATAGTTGAAAGACTGCTTGAATTATTGTGCGTCTCAGTATACACAAGTTCCTGTGTGTGTAGTCAACATACGCTAGTGTGACGATTTTATTAATAAAAATAAATTAATTAATTAAGTTGATAATGTATAGGTTGATAAATTTTAAGTTTTTAATAAAATCTCACATTTTTTACCTAAAGCTTATTGTAATCATTAAATAATAATAATATTTAAATGAAAGTCTAATAATATATTAAAAGGAATACGAGAGTACAGAAAGGGTAAAGCTTGTTAATTAATCCTGCAGAAACAGGCGCTAACCAGAATCAACTTGTTTTCCGACCCCTTAACTAACTAAAAATAATTGTAAATTGATTATTATTTAAATAATTAAACTAGATCACTATAATGTACTTTGATAGCATTTGTAACTAAGAATCTCTCTACTTAATTATTTAATCTAATTTTAGTCCTTTAAATAAAAAAGAAACTTGGAACTATTTTTATGTTGAGTTGAACTGTCGCGAGATTACTACTCGTTCCCCTAACTATTTTCGCCCACTTGCTAGGGAGCGGTCAAACAGTAAGCTGTGTACTGCCGATATGTGCTACGTTAAAAATAGTTTATTACAAAATGTAATTAATCCGTCAGTTAAGACACTGACGCATTCTTTTTACTATTAAACAATGTGTTGCGTTAATGTAGTTGAACCGCGACTCATATAAATATGGTGTAAACGAGTGAGAATGAATAACTAAAATTTAGCGCCAGTGACATCTCTTCTAAAATCTTAAAATATAATACTAATGTAATTAAAACTGTGGTAATCCCATGAAGTGAAGTGCTACAACCAACTATCATGTGAAGTGGATACAGGTGAATGAAACTTTGTGTTAATCATTCAGATCAACGAGCTATTACTATCAGTTAGCCAAGAGCTGAGAACCAGAAGACACCATGATCTAAAAGACTTCAGGACTACACCATTCCCGGATACGAAGATAATGAGAGACACCTGACCTACTTCAAACATGCTGCAACCGAGGACCTACGACTGGAATAACGCAGAGCTGGAAGACATCCAAAAAGGTGACACGGAGGCAAGCCTTCCGTGCTTATGAAATACTAAATATTATATTCAACAAAAGACAATTAATTTAACCACATTAAGACGTTTTAAGTAATTGTATAACAGTAATTGTATACTCATAACTTGTATACTTATCCCTAGTAAAAGAGTTATAGCTCTAAACTGTAAAGCCTTATTGTTTAAAAGATTAATAAAGACCATTCTTCAAATGGCAAAATTTTGAAAGCTTTATATGGCGAGGTAACCATTCTTAACGTATTTGAGGAAATCCCGGATCCGGAGAATTAATTAAATTCATGTACATCTTATTTTGAGGGGCCTTGTAAAGAAAAAATATAATCATCATGTAAACTGTAAGCTATTGAAGCATATGTGTCGAGAATTTTAAGTAGAGAAAATAATACAATATGTAATAAAGAGATGTCATCAGGAGTACCTACTATACTGAGTGCATAAATCAACAGTCTCCCCTTCCCTGAATCCTTGTAGATTTATTGTTTGTTGTTCTGATTAATTTTCAGCTCGTCACCAGTAAGGCAGCCTGAATAATTGGCGGAACCAATTATTGCGGGTTCCCTAAGTTATAACACAGGAGAAGATGTTATAAATTGCGCCACTCTGCTAATTTGCTTAAATTTTGCGACTCCTTTGTAAAAAATTTTGTGACTTGTGTTATTTAAGAAGTAATTGTGTCCCGATAAACCCACACACCTAAGCTGTTGATTTATTCACTCATGTACTTTAAAATGTGTCTAAAATATTAAATAAAAATTAAACGATAATAGTTATTATAATAGTATAATAAATAAGTAATTTAAATATTATTTAGATATAGGAAGGAACATAATGTTAACTAAAAACGCCCCAAGAATACGATATAACAGCAGGTACGTGCTTGTCAAAAAGTTCATTCATCAACCTGTCGGTTTGTAAACAATTTCAGACCAGTTGAATTCTTGTCTGCGCCTGTGTGTGTGTAAACTGTCATAGTCAACCTCCCCCCATAGTTGAGTTAAACTACAACGACACCCTCTTTGTTAGTTCTATTGTTATAAGAAGCGTGTCTTTTCCTGTGTGTAGTAGCCGAAGGGGGAAATCCTTTTGCCGTACGCACATTTAAACCTGTGTGAGATTTCTCTCTCCCTACCAATGTAAAATGACAAACTTTGTCATCGTATTTTAATTGTTTATTTGTAAAAAAAAAGGGTAAGAATACGTTTGATTTATATTTTTATATTTGTGTGTAAAAAAAAGATAGCGTTGTATAGTATTTAATGCAAATAGTAGAATAATTAGTTATAGCCACTCACTTTGCAAAAATGGCTGAATTTAATCCAGATCTATTATTAAAAGATGAGCTATGCTACGAAGCACTTTTACGAGGTCTAAAACACGTGAATGTTACCGTGTCTGAATTACGAAAATCATTACGCCAAACCGGATCAGAGATAACCTCGCAGTTAGATAGATTGCGTGAACTCGATTATGACGGCGAACGAGAAACCTGTTATGCGAAATATAGGGAACTGATAGTATTATCTCAGAACCTTCAGGACAAAAAATCACCTACGGAACTTTTGCGCGTTACGCAACGTATAGAACATTTAACCCGCCGGTTGAATAATTTATTAAGCTGGCCCGACGTCACCGTAATCCCCGCCGATGTGCAGAAATTTGCGGATGAGGCATTAAGCCAATTGCCCATAATTATCAACGACTTACGACGAAAGTCAGATTCATCGAGAATGGAGGAAATTGAGCACTACTTACAAAAGTTATATATTTCCCCAGTTCATTCCCCTACTTTAGAACACCCTCCCTCCACCTCGAACCCCGAATCACCCACCGTATCTAAGATACAACAGAGTCATGAACAATTACCTAGTAGAGAATTAAATACCCTAACCATGTTAGAACCCCCACCGCCTAAAGTTCAGCGTACTCGCACTAGTCAATATGCGATTAAAAATCCTAATGCAACCACTAATCCTTCAAAAAGCATACCAAACGTAAATTTCAATGTAGACCTCTACGGAAAGATTTCCCACCCAGTAGAGAAGATAATTAATGAAATTCCGTACACCGATGGCTTAAGTATAGCGACTCTATTGACTTTTATCAGATATCTACTGCAAATAAAAGATCTACAACAATTGAGCGATTGGCAAATACAGCAGGTCATCTTACCCAAATGTAAACCACCATTACGAGATCGTGTACTAGAATCATTAAACTCGTCTCTTCCAGTAGAAGAACTTCATACGAATATAATCAAATATTTTATCCCCACGGGAATTTATGAGGAGATCAAGAGAAATACCGTACTTCGAGTACAAAGAGCTCAAGAAAGACTGGCCCACTATATCGCAGACATCAGAGAATCTTCACGTCTACTGCAAGTCGACTGGACTGAAAAACAATTGGTCGATACTATCCTGGTAGGCTTATCTCCTGAAGAACGCTCCCGTTTAGCACTAATAAGTAGACCCCTTACTTTCGCTGACCTTGAACAATGTAGTATTCACTCTTCCAATGTGTGGTACGCAGATCAGCACAGACATGCACCGGTATCCACTACACCACATAGAAAAGAAATACAAGCCTTAGTCTCAGATGCAAGAAGTCTACGAGAAAGAAGACCATTTCAAAGATCAACCTATGTTCATGGCCATGGTAAGTCCAAGGAGCCTCAACCACGACAGGAAACCAGTGAGACCCCGCGTAAAGAATATATATGCTATAACTGCGGAAAACCTGGACACCTCAGTAGATACTGTAAACGGAAACAGTACAATCAGAAAACTCATTATCCAAAAAAACATGTAAGGCAGGGAGATCCGAAACCCTGTGTCTTCCGCAGCATCGTGAAAAAAGGTAAACCCCTGAGAGACAATAAAATAAAACAAATTAATAATAATAACAAAAGAAAATTAGACCCCTATGTAAAAAAATTTATCGATAAATGTAACGCTATTAATAAATGTGATTTCAATAAGTGTCAATTACCGTATATACAAGTTGACCTTGGTGTTACTTCCACCCTCGGATTAATTGATTCCGGATCAACGCGAAGTTTAATTAGTCAAGAGCTAGCCAATAAATTACTTAAACATAATTTAGTTAAACGCAGTCAATCAGTAAATATTAGATGCGCTACAGCTAACAAACAAAACTTAATGATAAAACTTATCATCACATTTAAGGTAAAAATTAAAAATCTGACATGGTATTTTCCAATGTTAGTATGCGAGGAATTAGGACCCGAGTTAATATTGGGAGCTGATTTTATCAGTAAAACAGGAATAATTTTAGACATTCACGAGAAGAAATTTTACTTTGGATTCGATCGTTCACGGAAATATAACTTGGATGATAATTCAAATAACAGAGAAAGTACTAGCACGACTTCTTCACATCTAAAGCATCATGAATGTGAATTAGGTCACCTGGAAGGTAAAGATAGACGGAACATACAGACTTTAATAAAACAATTCTCCAATGTCCTCACCCCGAAGTTAGGACTAACAGACCTGATAGAGTATAAAATAAATTTGAGCGACAATAAAGTAATACGTTTAGCCCCATACAAGTTATCACCTCCAAAAATGGAAGTAATGAGGAACCAAATTAATAAACTGTTAGAACAAGGAGTCATCGAACCCTCTACGTCATCTTATTCATCCCCCGCGTTTTTAGTACCCAAAAGTAACGACAAACATAGATTAGTTGTAGACTATAGACAACTAAATAAACGGATAGAATTTGAATCCATACCACTTCCCGACATCCACAGTGCTTTTCTTTATTTTACGAAAGCAAAAATTTTTACCATTATGGATTTAAATCAGGCATTTCATCAGATACCCCTTTCGGAAGAATCAAAACGTCTCACCGCATTTGCCGTCCCTTTCAACCTATACCAATTTACAAGGGTACCCTTTGGTATATCCCAAGGTAGTTCTGTATGTAGCAGATTATTAGAAAAATTATTTCATGACATAAAGTTTAAATATGTGTACCACTACTTAGATGACATTGTTATTTACAGCGAGTCAATTGAACAACATCTTAAACATCTACGTGAAGTACTATCCCGATTGGAGAAAGCTGGATTAACCGTAAACCCCAGTAAAGTAAATTTTGCTGTGACTCAATTCTCATTTTTAGGTCACATCGTAAAAGCCAACGGAAAGGTAAGCATAGACCCAGAGCGAACCCGTGCTATCAGAGAATTTTTACCACCGCGGGATGCTAAAGGAATTGCCCGATTTTTAGGAATGATAAATTATTTCCACAAGTATATCCCACATCTAGCCGAAATTGCAGCACCGCTAAATACTTTAAGAAAGAAGGGAGTTAAATTTGAGTGGAATGAGCAACATCAAACCGCATTCGAGAAATTAAAAGAAAGCATAATATCACCCCCCGTACTACAATTAGCCGATTTTACAAAACCATTTGTAGTGCAGACAGACAGTTCAAGTGTAGCCCTAGGTGCCGTAATATATCAGGAAGTAGATAACTCTAGGTTACCTATTAGTTATGCTTCACGCACCCTGACAGACCAAGAAAAGAAATACTCCGCATACGAATTAGAATGTTTAGCTATCGTTTTCGCCTTTGAGAAGTTCAAACCTTTTTTAGAACATAAAGAGTTTTTGTTAGAAACAGATAATCAAGCTTTATCTTGGCTACTAAATCACCCAAAACAGTTAGGTCGTATCGGAAGATGGGTATTAAGATTAAATTGTTTTAAATTCAAAGTACAACATATTAGAGGCACCCAAAACGTAGTTGCCGATACCCTGTCACGTATGTTCCAGCCGAGTAGTAATGCTTACGAAAACAAGAGTAGAGAAACGCCGATTATTAATACTTTAATTACCGAATTTCCTCTTGCATTTACGGATTTAGCCCATTACCAACGACAAGACCCTCGTTTGTGTCCAATTATTGAACAACTTGAAAAAGGAAACAAGTCAGAAAAATACCTATTAAGTAAGAGAGTATTATGTTGTAGAATAGCGAACGGAAAATATTTACGAATAATCGCCCCTGATATTATTAAACCTATGCTGATGGAATATTATCACTCCTCCACCATTGGAGCACATATGGGAATAAATAAAACCATACATCGAATTCGTAAAGAATATCACTGGGAAAATATGAACAGTGAGATCACTAACTTTGTAAAGAAGTGTAAGTTGTGTGCACTCAGCAAACCAGCGAGAAACAGCCAAATAAGTCAATTAATCTCAGAGATTCCTGCTACCCCATTCTCCAAAATTTATTTAGACTTTTCAGGACCCTACCCGCGTTCTAAATCAGGAAATACAATGTTACTAATTTGCGTAGATTCTTTTAGTAAATTCGTCTGGATGTACCCCATGCGACGAGCCTTAGCTACGACAACAGTAAGCATTTTACAGAATAGATTATTTAAAGAATTCGGTATTCCTGTCCATCTAGTGTCGGATAACGGACCACAGTTTAAGTCCAAGGAATTCAGGAACATGTGTTTCAAACTAGGTATAGACCACATTACCACTACAGAGTATCGTCCGCAAGGTAATATAGCTGAGAGGTATTTGCGAAACCTAAAATCTGCTTTAATAGCCTACCATGCTAATGACCATACTTCTTGGGACCCGAACCTATCCTGGATACAATTCGCCTTTAATTCAGCATATCATGAAGGACATAAGTCTACCCCATTCGAATTATTGTTCAAGTATAAACCTAACCACCCATTATCCACTAAGTGGAAAATACATGAATTGTTACCCCTTGAAATTAGGGATAAAAATATTAGGAAAATATGGAATGAAGCGCGCGCTAATTTACGAACAAACTTAGCGAAATCGAGGAAATGTCACGAGCGAAGAAATAATAATAATGAAGTAAAGTACCAAATCGGTGACTTAGTTATGTATAAAACGCACCCAACGAGTAGTGCAATCGATAAGACAACTTCCAAGCTATCATACAGATGGTGCGGTCCTTATCAACTTACCCTTGTACCAACTTGGCCTTGTACGAACCATATACTCAAAAATATGTACGAAGGACACACATTTCGCAGATAAAACGTTATCACGAAGAAGGAAATGGTAGAGTGCAAGTTAAATAAATGTAAAAAAAAAAAGGTAGATGTAGGTACTCAAATGCAAAGAGTACTTGAGTAACATATAGCTACCTTATCGTATAAATAGGTACGAGGCCTGATCAACCATGAATATTATTCATCGAAAGTAGAGCAAAGTAAGAAGTCAGCTGACATCCAATATGAGGAATAATAATAATAAAAAAAGGAGTAATTACAAGAGTAAATTCTATAACGAGAATAACTCACAGCTAAAGAAAAATCCGGTAGTAGTCATAAGTAGTAGAGTTAAGAAAATTTATAATGTTTAAAATACCTTTATAGTGTGTGAATTTTATGTAGTAGTAGAATTAGTCTGTAAATTATGAAATATGTATAGATAGTAAGAATCAGCAAGTCAAGAATGACTTATGCTGATCGTAATTACATACAAAGAAAAACTGGTGAGAGAAATTTCACGCGGCACTCCCCGACCATACTCCCGGTACATTGCTGGCCAAATTTTCAGGAGTCTGTGTTTTTTTAAAAGGCGGAGTATGTGACGATTTTATTAATAAAAATAAATTAATTAATTAAGTTGATAATGTATAGGTTGATAAATTTTAAGTGTTTAATAAAATCTCACATTTTTTACTTAAAGCTTATTGTAATCATTAAATAATAATAATATTTAAATGAAAGTCTAATAATATATTAAAAGGAATACGAGAGTACAGAAAGGGTAAAGCTTGTTAATTAATCCTGCAGAAACAGGCGCTAACCAGAATCAACTTGTTTTCCGACCCCTTAACTAACTAAAAATAATTGTAAATTGATTATTATTTAAATAATTAAACTAGATCACTATAATGTACTTTGATAGCATTTGTAACTAAGAATCTCTCTACTTAATTATTTAATCTAATTTTAGTCCTTTAAATAAAAAAGAAACTTGGAACTATTTTTATGTTGAGTTGAACTGTCGCGAGATTACTACTCGTTCCCCTAACTATTTTCGCCCACTTGCTAGGGAGCGGTCAAACAGTAAGCTGTGTACTGCCGATATGTGCTACGTTAAAAATAGTTTATTACAAAATGTAATTAATCCGTCAGTTAAGACACTGACGCATTCTTTTTACTATTAAACAATGTGTTGCGTTAATGTAGTTGAACCGCGACTCATATAAATATGGTGTAAACGAGTGAGAATGAATAACTAAAATTTAGCGCCGGTGACATCTCTTCTAAAATCTTAAAATATAATACTAATGTAATTAAAACTGTGGTAATCCCATGAAGTGAAGTGCTACAATCAAACTATCATGTGAAATGGATACAGGTGAATGAAACTTTGTGTTAATCATTCAGATCAACGAGCTATTACTATCAGTTAGCCAAGAGCTGAGAACCAGGAGACACCATGATCTAAAAGACTTCAGGACTACACCATTCCCGGATACGAAGATAATGAGAGACACCTGACCTACTTCAAACATGCTGCAACCGAGGACCTACGACTGGAATAACGCAGAGCTGGAAGACATCCAAAAAGGTGACACGGAGGCAAGCCTTCCGTGCTTATGAAATACTAAATATTATATTCAACAAAAGACAATTAATTTAACCACATTAAGACGTTTTAAGTAATTGTATAACAGTAATTGTATACTCATAACTTGTATACTTATCCCTAGTAAAAGAGTTATAGCTCTAAACTGTAAAGCCTTATTGTTTAAAAGATTAATAAAGACCATTCTTCAAATGGCAAAATTTTGAAAGCTTTATATGGCGAGGTAACCATTCTTAACGTATTAGAGGAAATCCCGGATCCGGAGAATTAATTAAATTCATGTACATCTTATTTTGAGGGGCCTTGTAAAGAAAAAATATAATCATCATGTAAACTGTAAGCTATTGAAGCATATGTGTCGAGAATTTTAAGTAGAGAAAATAATACAATATGTAATAAAGAGATGTCATCAGGAGTACCTACTATACTGAGTGCATAAATCAACAGTCTCCCCTTCCCTGAATCCTTGTAGATTTATTGTTTGTTGTTCTGATTAATTTTCAGCTCGTCACCAGTAAGGCAGCCTGAATAATTGGCGGAACCAATTATTGCGGGTTCCCTAAGTTATAACACAGGAGAAGATGTTATACTAGTTTGGTGAGCATAATTTATCAAGTGCATTATTTATTGATTTAATACATGTATGTGTATGTGTGTGTGTGTGTGTGTGATCAAATTATTATTATTATCTGAAACAGAACAGTATATATAGATTCGTGTGGTATGTAAGACGCTGTTATATGTTACTAAAATCATAGCAAATATTTTCATTCTAAGCATATTTACTGTTTAATAATAATTACAACCCAACGAATGATATATATAGTTTGATGCTCGTTGCGTATGCGTCTGTGTGTGCGTGTGTGTGTGTGTGTGCGCGAAAATAAACTTAATTTTCTCGATCTAGCAAATAGTTGGTCTAAGCGTACATGTATTATGTACAAATTGATATATAAAACGTTTAAGATACACTAGCATAATACCAGCGTTATAACAGTACCTTTTGTTTTTCAGTATTCATTCATTCTCACTCTCTCTTGAAGATCATGGCTAACCTTCAGCAGGAACGTGGGGAGGAGCAGACTGAACAAGGTAAAAAGTTCAATGCCAATTGTCACAGTTAAGAAATTATTTTTGTAATTATGTAGCGTGCAAACTTGCTGATGCGAATTAACGTTTGAGTCATACTATGTCTATTGGTGTGTGTATGAAAAGTCTCACTCTTAACATCGTTTAGAAATTGACATGTAGATGAAAATTTTTCATGTTCCTTCATAGGTTTGTCACCTTCTTTCCAATCAACTAATTCAATTCCACAACAAAAGCATTTAACTCTATCGTCTACGAATGACATACTATGTCCACAAACATCGAAATTTCTAGGGTAGAAGTAGAACCCCGCAAACGCTAACTCGTCGGGACTGATAAACGTCACTTCCCAATACTTGAATGATTTTATTCTTTCACTTTCAATACTAAAATCAGGAGTAGCCGACATCTTTACGGTTTGTAATAAACTGACATATTACCCCGACGAGTGTTATGTATTTACTACAAACATGAATTTGTGTACACGTTATTTATCATTCCTATTGGTTAATAATACTCATGTTTCTATTGTTTCAGTTGTGACTCGGTTTTATATCGAGAGGAACAGTAGTGTCCGAGGGTGCATCACAACTTTCGACTACCTTCCAGTGAACGTCAACGCGTCGGATCATGACATAGTATTCGTGATGACCGAGGCACGTCCTTTATTGCTTGAGGATATTCAGGCAGAGCAGGCACGTTTACGCAATATCAAGTGGCATATTGCGTGCAGGATACGTTTTACCAAAACCGTGGTAGATGGTGACAGTGGTGAGGAGAAAGAGGTAACGAAAGACGCCGTCTTCCACGGACGTTGTCGCACGTTGCTCGCGGACGACAGCGACGAGTTGAATTGTCTACTCGATGAATCCTACGATAAAATCTTCAATAGCATATCTAATTTTACCCGTGACGGGAGCGGATGGTCGGTGGATGCTGTACTGAAGCTGGAACTGGTTGTTGGACGGTACCAGCCTCTAGCAGCGTCCTCCTACCTTCCAACCCCGCGAAAACTCACACTCACCAAGGCAGTAGTCAACATCAAGAACCCCCGAGATGAAATGTGTTTTCTGTGGTCTGTTCTAGCCCACATACACCCTCAACAACAACATAAAGACCGTGCTTCAAAATACATCCCATTCATAAACACATTAAATATGTCCGGTATCGAGTACCCTGTTTCGTTAAAGTCCATTTCCAAATTTGAAGCACAGAATCCTAACATTTCTATAAACGTTTTCGGCTACGATATAGAAGACAATATCAAAAACGAATCAAAAAATGAGGTTTACCCTCTGAGAATTACCCCGAATAAGGACAGGTCGCATCACGTTAATCTTTTGCTTCTGACCGATACGAATAGCCGAAAACATTACTGTCTTATCAGTAACATGAGTAGATTGTTATCATCCCTAACAAAACACAACGGTCAATCATTTTACTGCGACTACTGCCTGCATCGTTTCGCCACCGAACATGGTCTGTCCGATCATCTCCCCTACTGCACACCTTACGGCGAGCAGAAAACCAAAATGCCCACGGAGGAGGAGAAGTTTATGTCCTTTAAAAATTACGCGCACTGTCTTAAAGTACCCTTCACCGTCTACGCCGACTTCGAGTACCTCATCACTCCGATTCAATCGTGTTCACCTGGTAACAACGTCCCGACGACAGTGCACGAGTTAGGTGAATTCTACTCCGTCGATAGCAGCGGTGCCCGTCAGAAAATAACTTCCCCTCCTGTATCGTCCACATCATACGAAGCGATGCATATTCCGTCAGGTTTCTCCTATGCTATCGTCGATCACACGCACAGCCTTTGGAGAGAGGCTAAAGTTTATCGGGGTGAAAACGTTGTAGACACGTTCTTCTCGTGGTTGATGAAAGACGCCGAGGATATGATGAAGGTAGTACGACATAACGTACAATTAATTATGTCCGATGATGACAATGTTGCGTTCACTAACGCCGCCGTTTGTCATTTGTGTGAGCGCCCTTTGACAGACGATGACAAGGTACGCAATCATTGCCATCTTACGGGGAAATTCTTGGGAGCAGCCCATAATAGCTGTAATCTGAGCTACAAGATGCCTCGTCATATCCCCGTCTTCTTTCACAACCTTCGTGGCTACGACTGTCACCATTTAATGCAGGGTTTGGGGAAATATAAGGACGAACGCGTATCCTGCATCGCGACATCCAGTGAGCGTTACGTGTCGTTCTCCCTGGGTCCCTTGCGTTTCGTAGACTCCTTTCAATTTCTTAATCGCTCTCTGGACCAATCTGTCCGCGTCCGGGAGCCAATTTCCTTTGCTTAGAGAGGAAATGCTTAGACGGGGTTTCGATGAACAGACCAATCTGCTCGTACGCAAGGGGGTATACCCATACGAGTACGTTGACAGTATTGATCGGTTCAACGAAACAAGTCTACCCGCTCGTGAACACTTTGATAACCGGTTGATGGAATCATCTATTTCGGACGCAGATTTCGAGCACGCACAAAACGTGTGGAGTGCATTCAATCTGCGTACGTTTGGAGATTACCATGATTTGTATTTGTTGACAGACGTAATGCTGCTGGCCGATGTCTTTGAAAGTTTTCGAGACATGGCCTTACGCGATTACTGCTTGGACCCATGTCATTTTTACTCGCTTCCCGGACTCGCTTGGAACGCCATGCTAAAAAAGACCGGGGTCAAATTAGAACTGTTGACAGAAATAAATCTGCATCTGTTCCTCGAGTCTGGGATTCGCGGAGGCTGCGCGATGATATCCAACCGTCATGCAGTCGCTAACAATCGTTTGATTCCAGATCAGTACGATGTTTCGAAACCGACCTCCTTCATTCTGTATACGGACTGTAACAATTTATACGGTGCAGCCATGTCGCAACCACTCCCTTACGCAGACTTCCGATGGCTCGATCGTAACGAAATCGAGTCGTTGGACGTACGTAATGTGAGTGATGATGCTGACATCGGGTACATCCTCGAAGTCGACCTACACTATCCTAATACCTTACACGACCTGCATTCCGACTACCCGCTTGCACCTGTGCGCCAGCACATAACACACGATATCCTTTCTCCCTTTTCCAAACGGTTACACGAGAGTATATACAGATCATCGTATAACGAATCAGGGTCATCCGTAGAGAAGTTGTTAACAACTTTGGAGGACAAACAAAATTACGTTCTCCATTATCGAAATTTGAAATTGTATTTAAGTCTTGGTTTAGAGCTGAAAGCGACTCATAGGGTGTTGTGTTTTAAGCAAAGCGCTTGGTTGAAACCGTTTATCGATTTCAACACCCGCAAGAGGCAAGCAGCCGTCAACAGCTTTGAAAAAGACCTTTTCAAACTGATGAACAACGCCGTATACGGTAAGTCGCTGGAGAACGTACGGAAACATATAGACTTTCAACTAGTCTCGGATGAACGACGGCTTCAAAAACTAGTTTCCACACCTAGGCTAAAACGTATGATTCGTTATACGAACGATCTGGTGGGGCTCTCACTCCGTAAAAAATCCATCGTTCTTTCTCGTCCCGTGTATGTCGGCTTCACGGTGCTTGACGTTAGCAAAACAATAATGTACGACTTTCGTTATCGTTATGCTGTCGCCAAGTACGGCCGCAACGTTAAATTGTTAATGACTGATACAGACAGTCTGATGTATCATATTCAAACATCAGACTTGTATGCAGATATGAAGAAGGACTTGCACGTTTTTGACACCTCGGATTACCCTACGTCTCATCCTTGTTATAGCCTTAAGAACAAAAAGGTTGTCGTGCTGTTCAAGGATGAAACGTGTGGTCGTCCTATTAGAGAATTCGTAGGTCTCAGAGCGAAATGTTATTCGTTCCTTGTGGCCCACGAAGATCCCGGCAATGCGAGTCAAAAACGTGTGTGTAAAGGTGTGCCTCGAGTTGCTATTAAGAGGAGTCTGCGACACGATGTGTATCGCAAGTGTCTCACTGATCATTGTCGGTTTTATGTCAGTGCGTTGTGTTTACGTAGCGATCATCATACGTTGTACACGATGCGTGTAAATAAGCAATCGTTGTTACCGTATGATGATAAGCGCTATATATTAGACAATGGCCGTGATACGCTTGCGTACGGTCATTATCGGATACGTGCCGACGACGATGACGACTCTGCTCCTCCACCTGCTAAAATTCCCCGTTACACCACCTGTTAAAAACAAAAAAACAACAAAAAAATTCTCACTGTGATATCTATAGTTATTGCCTCCTCACACTTCAGTTCGGACGGCAGTAAACGTAAGTTTATGTATTATTATTATTATTATTATTATTGTAACGATATTTGTGTTTATACATATTAGTTCGTAATGTGCGGTTTCTTTTTTTCAGGCGATAACTATTTCTAGTAGTCTGTGGGCTTTCCTACTATATATATATTTTGTAACAGCACTAGTTCTGCATGTACCTCGTTAAGGTAACAAACTACTTTTAATAAACAATTTTTTTTTATCACTGTGTGCGTGTGTTTGACTGTAGTGCAGATTCTAATTTACAAAGTTTTGATGAATGGACATTAACTTATGAGAGAGAGAGAATGACACATAATTTAAGAAGTTACTCGCGTAAAGCGTTGATTCTGCCAACTATATCTCTGTGTGTGTGTGTGTGTGTGTGATATTTAACATGATTTTAATGTTGTTGTATTGTTATGTTGCAGGTTGCTTCTCCTACAAGTACGACACCATTATATATAAACTTTCGAAAAAATATCAATTTTATAATGTATTTATTTAATTAAGAATTGTGAATTTTATATTTTATAATGTATTTATTTAATTGTGAATTTTATATTATGAATTTTAAAATATATTTAATCATTTCAACAAATTATGACTTTATTTTATTTCACTATACACCTCTGAACATGTGTACAATTAATTTATTTTTGTGAACTGTTACATCAGAAGATTTGTATGAATTTCAACCACCGTTTTCATGTGTGTGTATAATTTTAATTTATTTCGCTATACACTACTGAACCTATGTGTGTGTAAACTGCAACCTTAAAACAGAAGTATTGTACCACATGAAGAAGAGCGTATTGAAGATTGCTAAGCCGTTAACGTATGGATTTGTCATCTGTAACAGCACACAGGTAAGTAGTTCATTGACAACAACACACATACATAGTTAATATTTGCCAAATATATATATTTCTAACAAGGATCAATCACACTGACTGCATTATAAACTATTAATTATTTAATACATGTATTGTACCACATGAAGAAGAGCGTATTGAAGATTGCTACGCCGTTAACGTATGGATTTGTCATCTGTAACAGCACACAGGTAAGTAGTTCATTGACAACAACACACACATACATAGTTAATATTTGCCAAATATATATATATATATTTCTAACAAGGATCAATCACACTGACTGCATTATAAAACTATTAATTAATTATTTAATACATGAAAAATGAAGACGACGTTTCGACAACGAGAGAGAGAGAGCTAAAATTATTTACTCATCATACTGACTACTCAATGTACGGGAGAGAGACAGGAGAAAGGGTATGAAACCTTGCATAGTTGAAACGTGTGAGAGTGAGAGAGAGAGAGAGAGAGAGAGGACGTTACTATTTGTTGACACAGTTGAAACAAGTGAGAGTGAGAGAGAGAGAGAGAGAGAGAGAGAGAGAGAGAGAGAGAGAGAGAGAGAGAGAGAGAGAGAGGGGACGTTAATATTTGTCGAATAAATATAAACTTTCTAATTTCATATACATGTGCGCAATGTACACAGTGAGAGAGAGAGAGAGAGAGAGAGGGAGAGGAGAAAACGGTTTGAACATAGCGTTTGACAACAAGAGAGAAATAGTTTTACTTACATTCAAATGTGAGAGAGAGAGAGAGAGAGAGAGAGAGAGTAACAATTATGATCATATAGTTTGAATTTCCCACCACAGAAGAGAAAAAAATGTTGACAACCCTGCTCATATAAAATATCTATACACTATAATAATAATACAGAGGTTGGTACATCTGATCATATAGGTTTAATATACATTATAACACATGACAAATTTGAACTCATGCAAGGTTGGTACACCTGATCATATATTTTCATATACACTATAATGCATCGAGTTGGAACCACCCCCACCCACTGATATGAAATAAAAAAACCTCCCACCCAACACCACCCACTGATATGCAAATCAGCTTTCTTAAAAAAATAAAAAATTAAATTCACGGATGCTGGTGGTCCATTGAACCTCATCCCACCAAATCAATTTAATTAAAAAAAATTAAAAACCAAATAAAAAAAATAAAAAAATTTAGTCGCCGAAATTCGCGGATGCTGTGGTCCATCGGGATGCTGCGGTCCAGCGGTTCGCGGATCTTGACACAGATCAACGAAAAAGTCGCGGATGCTGTGGTCCAAGTCGTGGATGCTGTGGTCCAGATATGCCCTGAGGTGTGAGCCAGAACTGTCAGTTTCCCTCGATGATCTATATTTGTATAAAAATAGTTTTTGTTTGTATTGTGCCTTCTATGTTATGTTGATAACACTGTGCTCATAAACGTGAGGGTAATGGATTGTGTACTCGTAAAAGCAGATCATTATTTTGTTAGTGCAATCTTCAAACTTCCGTTTATACATACAGACACGTATGCGCAAATTTGTGTGAGCGTGTAAACGAGTCTTTACGGAACAAAAATGGTGGCCCCATATATGACAGATGATTCGCATTTAGTAGGTACGTAAAAGCAGAAGATTCAACAATCTGCGCTCGATACCCGATACAGTATCGAGGAAGTCATTACGTAATACGTAAGAGCAAATTTTATATTAGGATTTTTTTTCCTATGAGGGCGCAAATGGCTTTCGTCTTTGAGGGCGCACCGGCCCGAGGGCCAGTCCGCCCCTGATTGTAACTCTGGATAAACAATGGATTATCACAGATTTTAATATCACGAAGATAGGACCATTATACTTCTTGCATTATAATGAGGGTTTCTGCAAAACCTATTGGAAGCTTTTTGTATTTATTTGATATTTTACAGCCTGTCCGCAAGAAGCGATAAGTAGATCTGATGAAAAATTAGTTATTAATGTCTGACGGCCACTGCCACTGAGACTTTGACGAAGTCTTATTGAGGCTTCGAGTTTATCGCATCTCCAGCATCGTGAAACAAATCGTTTCTAAGTAAAACGTAATGCTGATATGGCTGCTGACTTGTTTTGACGAACTAAACACAATAAAATACATAGCTCAAGCCAATGGCTACAATAGTTCCTTGATTGACAACCTCCTCAGAAAACATAAGTACAAGTTACCTAAGCCTCTTATAGCAAAAAACACAAAAAAATACCATTTTTATTTCAACGACGTACACCAACATAATGCCAAAAATTTTAACTCAATGTATTAAATAATAACACATTTAATATTTATAATTAAATTTACCTCAAGATGTTATTTTTCTATATGGAACATGTTTCGAGAGTTCCTGTTCTCTCATCTTCAGCCTTGGCGATCTTGTTTCTGGTGAAGTATTTGTGTGTAGGCTGCTGGATGCAATTAAGGTTGTTTGTTGGTCTTTGGTATTTTAAAGTTGTATTATTGTGTGTGATTGTGGTATATGTTTTTGAATTTTGTGTATTTTCGATGTTGAGTGCTTTGAATATTGTGTCATGTTTTGTATTGATTTGTATTTGTTCTGGTATTAGTTTGTTTTGTGTTTTATGTTTGTATATTTGTAAATTTTCCCAAATGTCCATTATGGTGCCTTTAAGTGGTATATGTTTTATTAGTGATACATTGGTTACGTCTAGGAATTCGTGTCCTGTGTTTATTGCATGTGTGGCTAAATTGGATTTCTATATTTCTGGTTTTTTGTATGCGTTTAGGTGTTCAAAATAACGTTTTTTCACTTGGTTTTTTTGTTTGTCCTATGTAACATTTATTGCAATCTTGGCATTCAATTTTGTATATACCGTTAGTTGTTGTATTATCTTTGTTGTGTGAGCTATTTAGAATTTGTAATTTATTTTTATTAGTTTTGTATGCTATTTTTATATCTGTGTTTTTAAATAGGTTTGTCATTTTATTATTTATGTATGTGAATGTGGCCCATTTTTTGTTGTAGTTATTATTTATGCGTTGTTCATTTTGATTAATTCTTAATTGTTCGGTTTTTATTTTATATTTGATTTTATTTTCTATTTTGTTCACAGTATTTTTATTGTATCCATTTTCGTAACCAATTTGGTTTATTATATTTCTTTCTTTGTCAGTTTCTTGTTTGTTTAGGGGAATTTTGTACATTCTGTTAAATAGCGAATGGAATGCTGCCATTTTATGTTGTGGCGGGTGGTCAGACTGGTTAGGTATAATGATGTTAGTGGAAGTTGGTTTTCTATATATTGCATATTGTATGTGGTTGTTATATCTTGTGATGGTTGTGTCTAAATAGTTGATTTTGTTATGTTTTTCTTTTTCTTCTGTGAATTGTATCTTAGGGTGTATGTTATTACTGAAACAAATCAATAACATACACCCTAAAATACAATTCACAGAAGAAAAAGAAAATCATAACAAAATCAAGTATTTAGACATAACCATCACAAGATACAACAACCACATACAATATGCAATATATAGAAAACCAACTTCCACTAACATCATTATACCTAACCAGTCTGAACACCCACCACAACATAAAATGGCAGCATTCCATTCGCTATTTAACAGAATGTACAAAATTCCCCTAAACAAACAAGAAACTGACAAAGAAATAAATATAATATACCAAATTGGTTATGAAAATGGATACAATAAAAATACTGTGAACAAAATAGAAAATAAAATCAAATATAAAATAAAAACCGAACAATTAAGAATTAATCAAAATGAACAACGCATAAATAATAACTACAACAAAAAATGGGCCACATTCACATACATAAATAATAAAATGACAAAACTATTTAAAAACACAGATATAAAAATAGCATACAAACTAATAAAAATAAATTACAAATTCTAAATAGCTCACACAACAAAGATAATACAACTAACGGTATATACAAAATTGAATGCCAAGATTGCAATAAATGTTACATAGGACAAACAAAAAAACCAAGTGAAAAAACGTTATTTTGAACACCTAAACGCATACAAAAAACCAGAAATATAGAAATCCAATTTAGCCACACATGCAATAAACACAGGACACGAATTCCCAGACATAACCAATGTATCACTAATAAAACATATACCACACAAAGGCACCATAATGAACATTTGGGAAAATTTACAAATATACAAACATAAAACACAAAACAAACTAATACCAGAACAAATACAAATCAATACAAAACATGACACAATATTCAAAGCACTCAACATCGAAAATACACAAAATACAAAAACATATACCACAATCACACACAATAATACAACTTTAAAATACCAAAGACCAACAAACAACCTTAATTGCATCCAGCAGCCAACACACAAATACTTCACCAGAAACAAGATCGCCAAGGCTGAAGATGAGAGAACAGGAACTCTCGGAACATGTTCCATATAGAAAAATAACATCTTGAGGTAAATTTAATTATAAATATTAAATGTATTATATACATCAAGAAACGGACTGTAGCAGAAAGTGATTAAATAATAACAATAGAACCGTAATATAACAATAATCTTATGAACATACTCCGCAATAAACCTGTTTACACAATAACTATTAGACTAACTATTAACAATGTCCGATCGGTCCCACTCGAGTGCGCACTCATGTAACGCGGATATGTACGGAATTGTTTTCAATATTCGCAATTTTAATATTTAACGACCTCACTTTGAGTGATTTTTTTATTTCTGAAGACGAAACATATGTTTCGAAACGCGTAAATCAATCGAACGCAACACGAAGTCACACGACGGAAGAAATACGGTAAATATTATACAGATTTTGTCAATAAATGACTTGGATACCAATTCAAACATGATTTTCAAGTTTGACTTGTTTTGCTTTAACCGAAGTCTGTCGAAATGGCTGCATGTTTTCCTTTAGCTTACTCGATTGGAGGCTATGGATAACCTAGATGGATCGACGAGCTCAACCGCACACCTGAACTCCATATGCCCAGGTAAATTCGATAACGGTCTAATATAAAAGTAGTTTGTTTCTATTCTAGAAATTAGAATGTGTGAAATATGGTGTTAAAAGTGTACGTTTGTTAATATTTTACATGTCGGAGAAAATTATAACACTAAACAATGGGATAGAAACAACTGCATTAGTGAGTAGCTTATACCCCTAATGATAAGTTTAAACAGCAGATCAGACGACACTTCCTTTAATAACTGTCACGAATTCTAAACAATATTAAATTTTATAAAGACGTTTAAACTGTAAGGATATATAAAGGTCAGTGTAGGATCCAGAAGAAATGATAACGCGATAGCAGAATACGATGAAAAGGTTATAAATGGATTAAGAAAAACTCGTATCGAAACATCCAGGTTACTATTTAATAATTTAATATTAAATACGTTTTCTCATCATAAAGATAGGGAAAGATGGTAGAAGCCATCATTAAACTAAAATTCACTGACTGCGGGTTTATCGTGAAACAAAAATACCGTTGAAAAGACAAAAAAAATTCAGGTAGAAAACTGTGGTGCCCCGATACAATGGTTTTTTTTGTTTAAATAAAAATTTGTATTCTTACATACAAACACGGGTAGAAAACAAGAACACTATATAGCGAAGTAGGTAGAACCATACGAGAGATCAAAGTAACATAATCTGAAAGAAAATAGACGAATATAGAAATTTAAAATGGTTATTGTATAGACCATATTTGAGGCATTGGATGCAGAAGAAATGCCAAGAATTAAATCCAAACTATCTTAGATCATAAGTGAAAAGATGAAAAGGTATGATTATTTCAACCTACAAATCGTATACTGCATACAGCCTTAACATCTGGGACGTGCTGTAACTGTTGACAAATTTAGGTAAAATGAGAAGCGCCAATGTACAGTGTAAGTTTCATACGCAAACCGAAAAAACAAATGTTTCTTGACGTGTTATGAAAGAGTTATATATGTACAATATGTATTTTTACATACACTGTATATTTGCAGTGGTTACAAAATATTCACCCGAATACTGCAGAAGAGACTGGAACCACATGTTGAAAGAATATTGGGGTAATACCAAGTTGGCTTTTGGAGTGGAAGATCCACTATAGACTAAAGCTTCACAGTTAAAATACTGATGGAGAAGATGTGGGAAAACAATCTGGACCTAACACAAATCTTCGTAGATTTTAGGCAAGCGTATGACAGCATAGATAGGAATAACTTTTTAAAATAATGCTGTACTTTCAAATACTTATTAAATTAGTACAACTGACAAGATTGACAATGATACAGACAACAGCCAAAGTCAAATTGCAAACGGGTACGACAGATCCTTTTAATGTTAACCGACAAGAGGGTTAAAACAGGGCGATGGGTTGGCACCAACACTGTTCAACTTAGCACTTGAATATGTGATCAGGAAATTGTCAATTGATAGGAATTCAACATTAGAACATAAAATGGTCCAGATTGTAGGGTATGCAGATGATATAAATATTATGGTAAGATCCCAAGGAAGAGCAAAAGAGACATTTCAGGAACTCAAAGGTGAAGCAGAAGAGATAGGATTGCAGGTTAATACAGACAAAACAAAAGTTATGATCACCACACGGAAGAAAACCTTAACAGTTTGAAATTGAACCACTAAACCTGGAAATAGTGAATCAGTTTAAATATTTGGGAAGTTGGATGGCAGAAAATAATGAAGAAATAAATGAAATAAAGAAAATGATACAGGCCGCAAATAGAACATATGCTTCTTTGACATCTATATTCAAGACAAGGAATATCCACTATCAGTCCAAGGTCACATTATATAAAGTTATGATTAGACCGGTGATAACATATAGCAGCGAGACTTGGACTCTGAAGAAACAACCCGCTAACATAGTTAATACTTTTGAAAGGAGAATTTTTAGGAGAATATTTGGACCAATCCATGCGTCACAATGAGGAGCTCTACAAGCTGTATAAAGACAATGATCTGGCCACCACCATCCGACTGCATAGATTGCAATGGGCAGGATACATCATTAGGATGGAAGACAACTGAATTCCTAGGAATGTACTGTTTAGTCAGATCGAGGGTAGAAGGTCTGTCGCAAGACACAAGACACGCTGGATTGACGCAGTGGCGAGGGATGCTGATAATTTACTTAAAATAAAACGATGGATATTGTAACATGACATAATATAGCACAAGACGTACCGGTATAATTAATGGAAGAAAGGCTGAAAACTGAAGGAAAATAAAAGGTTATAACATGAAGAATGATAGCACAACACTACTAACTAATTTTTGACTTAGACAATGACAAGGACTAAACTCAATAGATTGGATAAGGTGAGACAAAAACAATAATCCAAACCACAATATGACTACAATTATGAGAGCCCAAATATTAACTAAAATGATGTATATAAAATAAAGGTACAAAATTAGATAGAGCAATAAATAATATGTAATCTATAGAAAATACACATGTAATTTATATGTAATCTGTAATCAATAGAATAGATAAAAGAAAGGGAAATGTAAAAGCAAAGATATGAATAAAATATACAATGTTAAATAATAAGCTATCAAAAGCCACTAAAATAAAATGAACCTGATTAATAATAGTTATTAGTAAAGAGGTGATAAGTGAATAAAAAGTGATAATCAATAAAAAACCAGTATAGGACCCAGTGATAGTAGAATAAACACATAAACACTAGTTAAAGAAAGTGCAGTGTAGTTAACTATAGAATAATAAACTGGTAATAACCAACTATAAGTAATGTAGTAACCCAGGTATAATAATAATTTGTTAGTATAGTATAAGTAGGATAAACGATATATTGTGTTATTATTAAGGAATGTTATAAAGTTATATAAAAAACACATAGAAAATAAATATAAAAAAGTGAAATGTTAGAGTGAAAACAGAGGGGAGTTAGACACTATATTCTCTTAAATGAGTTTATAAGGGAATAATAGTGTATAGTTAATGTTCAAGTTTGTTATAGAGTTCTTTGATGGTAAATAACCAAAGTAGTATTAGATGGCAAATTATGTTAAAACAAAACCATTCAAATATGTAAAAAATTCAGATACAGGCATGGACCTATAAAGAGGTATTAAATAATTAATGTTATGTGATGATTAAAAAACAATCAAATATTCTGAGTTAAGTTAGTTTGTTTCATTAATAATGTTTAGTAACCTAATAAATTAACATAAATAACTATAAACAATTGTTAAAAGTATAGGGTAGGTGAATTATGAAATCTAGGCATTAGGCTTAGAACTGATGAATAGAATTTTGTGAATTTTAAGATAAAACAATAGCCAATAATAAAATAAAGTGTATAATTTGTTTAGGTATAAAAGTAAAAGTATAGGGTACAAAACTGGATAGATAATAATTAGTTTAAATATAATTAACTAAAGAAATACCAAACTGAAAAACTAGTAATCTGTTATAAATTGACCAAAGGTAACTTTGAGTGGTATCAAATTAATCTGTAAACAAAAACCAAAATAATGGTGTTATTTTATTTAATATTACAAGTAGTATAAGGAAGTTATAATACTTTAAAAGATTTTAATAATTTTGAATAGAAAAACGTTAGTTTGATATAACAATGTTATAAATTATCAGCCAATGGGAATTAGTTTTTTACAGAGAGTTGCCATGACAACAAAACCTTGTTACATAGGAAACCGTTAATAAGTCATTCATTCCATTATTAAAGTTTGAGTAAGGTAGATGTATGAAGCCCACTAAGATATAAAAAGAAGCAAATCACCCTATTTTATCTAAAACACTGATTAAGAAGATACAATAAATAACAATAATAAAACTAATAGTGAGAATTAAATCAATTCAACCCAGAAAATAAGAAAATATCTGTAAAAATTGCTGAGGAAGACCCAGTGAAGAATTAACAACCTACAGAAGGAAGAATGAAACTTGAAACTAAACCTTGAAACTAACATCCGCCAGTAGGACTGAGGGAATTTAAACACCATAACGGGACCATTAATGAAAATTGAACCTGAAATTCACAGAACTACACCAGAAGGGACAAGCAGCAGTATTCCAGAAAATTGTTACCCATGAGAAGCAGAGACGAAGGAGCGTTAAGTATATTTTAAATACTTCACCGGAAAAACACCAGACAATCCACAATAATTGAATTAAACTTTTCATTTCACTTCACTAATCACTTTAATAAACTTTTGGAACTTAATTTTATTTCACAAACACCTCTACTAGAATAAATATATCAATCCAAATTTTATTTTTTATGAATCTGTTTTAAAAACGGAAGGTTTGCTAAGCCTCAATAACCTCTAAAGTACTAATTCCACATCGGTAATTTACCATTATTATTTAAGTATATCACCTGTTCAATAATATTTATAAGGTATATTGTAAGATTGTGTACTTTTATTAGTCTGTAAAACAACATTTTCTGTAGTCAAAAGAACTTTTCCCTGAGATTTAAATTAAACGAAATTGTCAACGGTAGAGAAGGCGTCTCCACCATCACCGTAAGCGAACAGAATAGCCAACTACGAAAAAGTAAACATTCCGGCGCAAGATTAGGCATTATATTTTGAAGAAATTGTAATTATCAACCATATCCAGAACTGTTAAAAAACTTTATACCCACGTTAAACTGTATGTTTGATTTTATACAACACAAGATAAAATTAGATAAAGCAAATAAAATATAGAATAAATAAATTTTACGAAGTCGATTCACTAAGCAGTGTTGGTCAACCAGACGGCGAGGCAGTAAATTCGAATTGAACGGCCGAACTGGTGAGTAGACGTTCGACATTCGTAAGTATTTATAAACCCGGTAACGAAGGCTCGTTACAATATCGATCGCCAAGGACAGGGAAAAATGGAGGAGGAGGATTATGGAGGCTAAGGTTCGACTTCGAACTGTGATGCCATAGAAGAAGAAGTATATTTGCACTAGTAAAGAGTGGGCTGTACAGGACGTAAAATTTGAATCGCGTCCCACTGACGCTCTTTTAACTTGACGGCACTACAACTTCTGCGTTTGCAACCCGTGTGTGTTACGTACAGTTGCTATGAAGAGCTAAACAAAGGAACTTTATGATGTTACAGTAAAATATATTAAACGTTATGGAGAATATAACGCGGTGTCAGCTGGTAAACTGCGTGGAATTTTCTGCCGACAAAAGTTCATTAAAACAAAAGTTTTAAATTTATCATTTAAACGTTCAGAAAGCTGATTGAAAGGTTAAGGAATTCAATGTTAATTGTGAACTTTAAGAACCTTTCGACGTTTCCGTGCTGGTCTGTTAGTCTGTCGTTTGAAAACAATGCCGTCAGGTTGAAGTGACTACAGGGAAATAGATTCGTTCTCGTGCGCCAATTAGCCATTCCGAGATGCATTAAAGCTTGGTTGATTATTGTTACGGCCTTAATTGGACGGTACGGACGGATGAAAGACGGATCTGCAGTTTCTGCAGGACAGTGTAACCTCTCACACCGAGAGAGATAACTGATATGCTGCGAGAAACATTTCCTGACCGTCTCTTCTCAATGATGACGGACAGAGCAGGCCACTTACACCTTGTGATTTGACACTATGTAATTTCCATCTTTGCGATTTGTAAGCAAACCCCCTTGTTTATGGCAACAAACCACAAAGAATTCCTGAATTAAAGGCAGAGACTCTATCGAAATTTTTGTATTGTTGCAGAAATTGAACCGGAGTTATGAGGATAGATCGTGAAATTTTTATCGAAAGAGAAAGAATGTGCCTGTAACGTAGATGGAGAAATTTGCTGATGTTTTCCAGGTTAACAGCAGCAAGTGCACTTTGCAGTCAAATGACTGTCATATCCGTATTTTTTTAAACAAATAATGGTTTTTATTAAAACGGTAAAGTTATTATTATTTACGGGACAGTCTATGGTACGAAAGCAGATAGAAGTAGTGGATGAACGAGATAAACTACACGAGGAATCCAACAGGTTTGCCCGTTTCCTTTTGCGTCGTTTAACTTTTATATTGACGATGCTATTAAGAAAAGACAGCATGTTTTTGAATTATCGTTCATAATCAGTGGCAGAACAGTGTTGTTTGCAGATGACCAGGTTGTCTGGCGAATATAGAATACGATCTGCAGCTGGCAATTTGCAGTTGTACTCAGTTCTTAAACAATACAATTTACAAACAAATTTGTTTTTTCAAATTTGTTTCGAAAATATAAAATATAGTATTAATGGATATCTCAACTTTACAAGCATAAATTGTGATAAAGTTTTCGATAAAGTTGGCGATTTTTAATTATTTGTATTATCACCAATATTTTAATAAATCGGTAGATGTAGAAGAACAGTCATATGAATTTCAGAGACTTATATTCAAAAACTTACGTTAATAGTTCCGTCAGTGACTTACTTTTTTGTCCTTACGACACGTTTCAAGACGTATGTCTCATCATCAGGTGTTTCACTCGATAGGTGAGGTCGTCAATACATTAAAATAAAATAAATAAACGAACACATAAAAACACAAACGTGAACGGAACATATACGGCCGGTGCGCACCGCGTTGAAGTCGAGCCCGCATTCCAACGTTGGGTGAGGCCTCGACTTCAATCGGCCGTATATGTTCCGTTCACGTTTGTGTTTTTATGTGTTCGTTTATTTATTTTATTTTAATGTACTGACGACCTCACCTATCGAGTGAAACACCTGATGATGAGACATACGTCTTGAAACGCGTCGTAACGACAAAAAAGTAAGTCACTGACGGAACTATTAACGTAAGTTTTTGAATATAATTTCAAGTGACTTGGATACTTGAGAAAAATGAATCTTAATTCAGAGACTTCTTTGAACCATTCTGGGAGAGTAAGATATGGAACTGTTATTAATTTTGTAAAACTACGGCCGCCTCCGTTAGTACTGAACAATTATGAAACTGGGATTCTTACTTATCGTTCTGCCAACAAGCTGAAACATAGATTTTTTTTTTTTTTTTTTAGGTACAGTCTTAGGAGTATAGGAGTATAGTTAAGAGAACGTATAAGGAGTGTTTGTTATTTGTCAGAATTTGAAAGTAGAAAGTATCCTCGATAAATGCAGACAGGTAACGAGGGAATACGTGTTTAGAATGAGTTGTGATAGGATTCTCAGGATTGTCTGGAGCTACAAAGCGGTCGGTAAAAGATGTTTAGAACGGTTGAGGAAGTAATGGATTGTCCACCCACAGTAATGTCTGAACGATATGGTCTTGAAACAGGTTATAAAGGCCAAGCCATACAGATTATGACGATGTATTTTCACATATTATTTTGCTCGAGAATAGCTACAAACGTGTACACCGGAGCCGGTATATTTATAATATATGCCCCCAAATTACCTTTTCAGTTTAACTAGCAACACAATTTTCATTTTTTAACTAAAAAATTTTTAGAAGGAATTATTTTTTGTAAGAGATATTTGTAGTATTCAAATCGATTTTCTAACATACAAAAAACCAATGCATGACACAAGCAAACATGCTATTTGAGAAGGAACATTTTGTACCCTATCGTATGGTATTACAGAAACCACAGGAGGCGTATGGTCGTTATGTATCCTACTCTCAATATGTATCCAACACGGAGACACTGGCGTCTGAATTCTAAAACTAAACCCAAGTATAAACTAAACCTAAGACCTACGTCGCCTGGAACCTAGAATCTACAGCATCAAATTCACTATTTTAGTATACGCTATAGAGTGAGGTAAATGCCGCTACCCCAAAAATGATTGACAGAATTCATTATTTATTGAGTTTTTCCTTAACATTGTAACGAGACGGGATCGTCGTATTGTTAATAATTTGTTATAAGTTTTATAATTACATATTATTAAGGTTTGGTTTTTTATTATTAGTTTTTTGGTTTAGTGATTTATTCAATCCAATTCAACTTTTTTTGTATTGAATCCAATATAAATAAATCTGTTCACATACTCTTGAAGTTGTTTATTAAATATGTTTAGATTTTTTTATAATTTTAGTTTCATGTCTTGAGTTCGTATTTGAATAGTTTGCGTTGACTTTTTTGCCATTAGCTGAGTTGATTCGATCGGTGCATTCCTGTACTGAAATTAACATAAGCACAACATATATATAATACTTACTAGCAGTTGTAGTATGCTAATGATATGAGATAATATTGCTGACCCGGTCAGAGCTGTTGGGTTGTGCGTCGTGAGATGACCCAATGGGTTCCTAGTACCGAGCCTCCGGTAGGGGCTCCTACCTAGTCGTCCTGTCCAGACGGAATATAGATTAATTAATTTTTATTGGTCGCTACAACGACATGCTCGTACTAGTTCGACTAGTACAGTATTTGTCGAGGCCGTTTCCAAGAATCACCTGGACGTGTTCGGTACTTGCCAAGGCCAGCTATGAGTGGGTTTGTCTGGGTCCTCGCAGCTCGGACGTAAAATTTACGTGCAAGTCGCCTTGCGGTGTCATCCAAGGAGCGGACACCGAGTCCTCCTCTCAGGAGACGAGAAGAAAACCGATAGGGGACTTTGGCCGCTAGCCGAAGACCTCTATCGAGAACGCTTTGCAACCTTTTTTATGAACGGTTGCGAGGTAACCCCAGACGGGGAGAGCGTAGGTAATGATCGGCAACAGGTACGCGTTGACGATCAACTTACCCAGCTTGCGGGTCATAGCCTTGTTGGCAAGTATCGGAAACAGTTGCGCGAGACGAGCGGACGCTTTCTTTCGCATCGTCTCAGCGTGGGCACGCCAGGTGAGCCGACGATCAAGGTGGACACCGAGGTACTTTACTTCTCTCGACCAGGGCAAGTACGTTCTACCGAGTCTCACTCGGCCTCGTGGTTCTTTCCGGCGCTTTGTGAATAGCACCGCGGAGCTCTTGGTTTCGTTGACGGCAACTTTCCAGCTTTCCGTCCACGTCGAATACGCATCGAGTGCGCGCTGAAGTCGTGGGATAGCAAAGTCTGCGTTCCGATCGGCGGTATAGACCGCCGTGTCGTCGGCAAACAAAGCCATCTGGACTCCAGGCTCTCTGGGTGCGTCGTTGACATACACGGAGAACAGGAGAGGCCCTAGCACGCTACCTTGAGGTACCCCGGCTGTAATACGTTTCTCGGAAGAGACTTGGTCGTCTATTCGCACGCAGAAAGTCCTCTCCGTCAGAAAGCTAGCAATCAAGCGAAGGTAGCAATCTGGGAGCTGGATTTCCCGGAGCTTGAACAAGAGCCCGTCATGCCAGACACTATCAAAGGCCTTTTCCACATCTAGGAAACAGGCGACAGTCTGCTCTTTCCGACACCCGGCGTCCGTGATGTATTCCACCAGTCTCATCAGTTGATGAGTGGTGGAATGCCCCACACGGAAGCCGAACTGTTCGGGGACCAGTACATCGAAATTTCTTAGATGATCTAGTACTCTCCGTTGTACGAGACGTTCGAGGACCTTTGACGTGGCTGACAGTAGACTAATGGGCCGGAGGTTGCCGGGACGGGAAGCGTCCTTTCCCTGCTTCGGGATCACTATGACCGTGGGCTTACGCCATTTCTGGGAAAAATAGGCCAGTCTAAGACACGCGTTGAACAGCGCGACCAAGAAAAGTACTCCTCGCTCCGGGAGTCGAGTAAGAGCGGAGTTCGAGACGCCGTCCGGGCCAGGAGCTTTTCTCGGCACGAGTTCAACGAGCCGATCTGTGACCTCTTCCCTAGTAATGGGTTCGGGCTCCGAAGTGATCGGAAGAGACAGAAAGTCTTCCACTTCGTTCTCGACTTCTTCGTCGAAGTCCCAGTCCATGGGCGGGTTAGGTGCGAACTGTCGCTCAAAACACGCGCCCAAGTACTCGGCCTTCGCCTCCGGGCGAGCCAGGATTTGACCGAAAGGTCCAGCAATGGCGGGGATGCGAGGCCGGCGCCTCTTCCCTACCAACGCCGAAGGTATCCGGTAAGGGCTACTTTCGTCCGATCCGTCCCCTGCCTGGGCCACGGCGAGTTCCCAACAGCGTCTCCGGTAGGCCTGCATTTCACGACGTAAAATGCCGGTCGCCCGGTTGTACGCTGCCTTGTCGGCCGGATCACGGGTCCGCTGCCAGCGTCTCCGGAGGCGATTTCTCTCGCAAGCGAGAGTACTCGTCTCCTCTGGGAAACGCTGCCAGTGGGGTGTGACGCCAGGCTTCATCCTGGAAGACGCGTCGATCGCAGATACGACAGCCTCGTCAAACGCGGCAACTGCCTCGTCGACTTGGCGGACGGTTTCGAGTGGTCCCGCGTCTGGCAATCGGCGACTTAACGCCGGGCCATAGCGGTCCCATTCCACCACCTTCCTGACATCTCTGCGAACGACGTGCTGGGTAGTGACGTGTATCAAGTGGGGAGATGATCGGACGATAGTTCCGTTAGCGCGGACACATGGACCGGGCAGTCAATTCCTTGAAACACCGCTATGTCCAAGACATCGGGACCCGCGTTGCGTTGTGAGGGGTAGAACGTAGGTTGGGTAGGCCCAATCACTGTTATCCTGCGAGAATCGGCAAACCTGCGTAAACGTTTCCCGTTTGGGGCAGTCAAGCGACTGTTCCAATCGCGATGTTTACAGTTCAGGACGCCGACCATGATGACCCTCCTGTGTGCATCGAACGCGACAGCTAGATCGGGGTGAAGGAGCTCTTTTTGCGGCGGTTTATACCCCGCGACCATCTGTACGCCGCCTAGAGTGTTTAACAACTCCACAGCGGTGCCTTCGAGGTGAGTCATTGCAGGCAAGACGACTCGGTGATGCTCGAGATTGAGCCTCACCGCGACGGCAGTACCGCCACCAGCAGTGCCCGGCCTGTCGTTTCGATAGCACACATAGTTGGCCAGTTGTAACCGACTCGCAGCAGTCAAGTGGGTCTCATTGAGAAGCACTACATCGGGTTTGAGTCGGGCCAGTAATTCTTGGAGTTCCTGGATCTTGTTGAACAACCCGTTGGCGTTCCAGGAAAGAATCGAGAGATCTCGTTTGAGGACCCGACTCATAGAAGACCTACACAAGTGGCGGCTTCCACCAAGAGCATGAATCTCTCGGTAATGTCAGCAGTCTCCAAGCGGGAGGGGATGGACCTGAAGGTCTGGGCGACTTTGTTGAGATCGAACTCAGCAAGGAAGTCTTTGACGACCTGGTAGTCGTCAGGTACGGTTCTTGAGGCAGATTGCCCGGAGACTGTGTGCGCATAAGAGCGCCGAGGCTTATCAATCGGGGAATTGGTGGAAGCCAGGGGTTTCTTGGGGCCAGGTGTAGCGCCTCTAGCGGAGGTGCTAGGAAGAGGGACAGATGCGATTGCGTCGGACTTCGCGCGCTATGCAGGCTGTCTGGACTGTGCGGCCGGGTTGGCAGGAGCCCGGGAACGAGCGCCACGGGGCTTTCTATGCCGCTTCTTTTTGCCTGCGTAGGGGAAACGCGGGGGCGGGAGGTCAGGCGAGGCTGCTTCTAAAGCAGGGGCGGGATTCTCCGGTGCTGGGGAGGGCTGAGTATTCTCAGGCTCCACAACCGAGATGTTTTCTGTTGGCTGATGAGTGGTCTCACTTTTAGATGCCGCGATGTTACTGCGCTTTTTCGCCATAGGCGGGACAGGGACCTGTGAAGGAGCCTGAGTTGGAGTTGCCTGTGCTGCAGGTGTTTGCTTCGGGCCTTTGGAACGTTTTTGTTGCCTGTTTGAAACTGTGGCGGAAGACACGGCAGCCGTAGCAGGAGGCGCAGGGCCTGGCTGCTCGGTTGCAGGTCTTGAACCAGCTACCGGATGCCTCGGTGGTGGCAGGCGCCCTTTCGGCTTTCGCCGCTCGAGCTCCCGCTGAAACACCGGACATGCCCGGTAGTTGGCGGGGTGACTCCCGCCGCAGTTGATGCATCTTTTGAATGCAGGTGCATCGCAAAGTTTACTGGCGTAAGGGAGAGAACACCTCACGCACGCCGGAGCGTTTGAACAAGATTCGGAGTGGTGCCCGAAGCGTTGGCACCTGTGACACTGAGGCAGAGCCCCGGGAGCGCGGCTTCTTTCCACTTTAACGCGGAAACCAAAAAGCCGCGTAAGTGAGAGTAGGCTAGTGCCTGCCTCGCTATTCTCCGCCAAGATGCGGACCAGAGGAATTGGACGCCTTGGTCCGGCAGAAGTAAACACCCGATGGACCGCGCGAACAGGATAGCCCAGCTCGCGCAGCTCATCGAGGATTTCCTCGAGAGGAGATTCCACGTCCAAGCCTCTGAGGATAAACGACAGAGGCTTCACGTGTTTGGGCGAGAAGGTGTGGTACTGGAATTGCTGGGATTCCACGTACGCCACGACACTGCGGTACACGTCCATTCCGCGGACAACGATCTTGACTGTATCGCCCCCAAGGAGCTTCAGGTCAACGTTGGCCGGGGAAAGTCCGGGAGCCACTTATCAATCGCCGGTAAAAACCGGTGACGTTGTTCACGCCGTGAACGTATACGGGCGGGATGCGACCAGAGGCCGGCGGTGCTTGGGCACCGCCGGATACAGTCGGCCCCGGCCGGATTTGCCATCGGCGGGGACAACTTCCATGGCGGACGCCGAGGAAGAGGTTGAGGAGGATCGATTCCGCCTCGGTTTCTTAACCGGGCGCCCCCGTGGCCCAACCGCCACGAAAGCGTCGGTCTCGTCACCGGGCAGCGGAACCGACCGGGGATCAACTTGGTCCGCTTCCATCAGCGGAGAACACGGCGAATCGCTCGTGTGGGGCGGGGCAGTGGCGAGCGACTGCGTGCTCGTTGACGCGCCCGAAACGGGCATTTCCGTCAACGAGCGGGAGGTTCGCCGACCAGAGGCAGCCAGGCTGCCTCCGGCGGTAACCAGGGACCTAGGGTCCGGCCCGAGCCAGATCGCTTGCGGGACTTCTGAAACGCTCAGGCTTACTACGAGCTGGGCAAATGACCGGCTTCGTTAGATACCTCTCCTTACCAAGAGAGGTGTCCACCGGCCTCTTTACCTAGGCGATATCCAAGCTCGCTTACCACTGGTGGGGGCTCGCAAGGATCGTCCTAGGCAGCGCTACCTAAGAGCCTGAGCGTCAGCGGGCTAGATGCGCTGCGCAACTTACAGCTCTGGCAGGCTGGAAATGCTTCCTCTTCAACAGCAAGGCGGTGGTCCTGAAAAGGGTCGCTCGGCTGGTGGCCCTTAGAAGGTCCGACGGACTCAGCTGTGTGTGCTGGCTACTCAATTCACCAGCCAGCTGAGTTTGGTCTTCTTTCTTCTGTCCTCGTCAAGAGAAGGCAGCAGGGCAGCAGCTGTACAACAGCGAGTCGCTTCCGCAAATGTCCAGTGAAGAGCTGATCCAGAGAGGAGGTCCTTCCTGTTCAAGAAGCTGAAGCGAAGTGGACGGACATCGGACGATGATAATATTGCTGCCAAGTTGCCAAGTTGAAGTAGGGCACAGCACAGTGCGTGCCCCAGTGACGGCAGCGTCCGGGCGAGCCCGATGACTGCCTGGTGCTTCGGTAATGCTTGGAGCGAGACTTGTCGCAGCGAGGATAGGTACCCCCTTTTTTATTTTGGCGGAGGTGAAGGAGATGGGCTGTGATTGGCTGAACCGCTGACGCGATCCACCAATGGCCTGAGAGGGAAGCCTACGCGAACGCTTAGCACGGATTGGCGGGATCTGTTCGCCCACAACGGGTCGATACACTTCCGCCAGCCCGGTAAGAGTCCGGTAGACTGCCTTATGGCGATACCGAGGCAGGCGAGAGATTGGAGGGGCGAAGTTGCCGACTGAAGGTGGCGCTAGGCACACCTAAAGCCGGCACAACGCTCGACCAATCTGTCGGCCTGCAACGGACCGGATTTGACTGGAAGGATGGTGGTGAGATCCGATTGGTCGGAGCGTGGACAGATGGTGAGAGGGCAATTTATTTTAAAATTACGGTGGGTCGTCGAGCAAAGCTCGAGGGCGGCGGCGTTTGACTGGTGGTGGTCCATCATCGTTATCGAGATGTTGGAGGTGGGGAAAGTCTGAAATGGATGCTCGATGGAAGAGGTTGAACGTAAGAGTTCGCGCAAATCCATCGAGCGACGGAATCTTCAGCCCTCGCCTGATAGTATCATTTTTTACATACCAGGGAGAGCCGGAGATAAGGCGAAGGGTAAGGGCTTGGAAGGCTTCCATGCGTTTAACGACGTCGGGGGCGAGTTGGGTCCAAAATGCAGGCGCTGCGTACATAAGGACGGCTCGTAAAAAGAGCAGATAAATCGAGAGCTTCGTGCGCACAGGCAGTGGCCCTCGAGGCGATAGGAATGGGTAGAGTTTGGCTTTGACGCCTCGGGCGCGCTGGAGCACTGTGGATACGTGAGCTCTGAAGCTTAGGCGTCGATCAAGAGTGACGCCCAAGTACTTCACAGTACGTTGCCAAGCGATTGGACTCCCTTCAAGGGAGAGGGTCTGGCATCGGGAAGTGAGCTGACGGGAGAAGGCAATCGCCTCGGATTTCTCCGTATTGATCGCCACCCGCCATTTCCTTAGCCAGGCCGGAAGTAATGCGAGCTGGCGCTGCACCACGTCAGTCGCAAAACGAAGGTTTGCAGAACTGGTGTGGTACATCGCATCGTCCGCATAGAGAGAGAGCGTGACTCCAGGCAATACTGGCAGGTCGTTCGTGTACACTAAGTACAGAACGGGGCCGAGGACAGATCCTTGAGGAACGCCAGCGGCGACGGGGCGGACAGAAGAGTACGTCCCGTCGACGCAGATCCTAAATTTGCGGTCGCACAGATACGACCGCATCAGATGTACAAATGAGGCAGGGAGAGGGGAGGTGGCTAGTTTATAGAGAAGGCCTTCGTGCCAGACTTTGTCGAAGGCCTTACTCACGTCCAGAAGGACGGCGACAGTTTGATGGTTCCTGTTGATGGCGTCAGTGAGTTGCGTGACAACTCGGACAAGTTGAAGAGTGGTCGAATGCTGCCTGCGGAAGCCGAACTGTTCCTGCCGGATGAAATTATCCAGCAGGGGAGTAATTCGGCGATGCAGGAGGCGCTCGAACATCTTCGATAGTACTGGCAAAAGAGAGATGGGTCGATGATTCTCCGGGAGAGTACGCAGCTTGCGAGCCTTCGGTAACATGATGACTTTGGCTCGTTTCCAAGGGCTGGGATAGTAATGGAGCCGGAGACAGCCATTGAACAGCACGTGGATGAGGGAAACAAGACTTGCTGGGGCGTTGAGTAGGGCCGCTGCACCAATACGGTCCTCGCCGGGCGCCTTCTTGGGGCGCAGTCGACTAATGGCCGTTTCAACTTCAGCCTCGTCGAACGGGTCGATCGGGTCTGCGGGAGGGCGGGAAAAATATCCAGATAGGAAGTCTGCGACCGCTGCCGAGTGGCCGGGGTCACAGACGCCTCGATGAACGGTAAATTGTTCCTCCATGGTATCGGCAAAGACTTCTGCTTTGTCGGCCGCGGAGTACACAATCCCGTTCGGTGATCGTAGGGGGTAGCGGGTCCTTTTCTCGCCAGTGAGTCGGCGCGCAGCCCGGAAAACGGACTGTGGCGTGACTTCCAGAGACTCAAGATATGAGTCCCATCGATGAGCAGTGGCATCAAGCAGAAGCTGCTTGACATGGTCAGATTGGGCGTTTAGCCTGCGTTTTACGGCAGGGTCCCGGGTTTGTTGCCATCTCCGGCGGAGCTGGCGCCGGTTGCGGATGGCCAGAATCACCTCTTCAGGTAACTGCGACCGTCTGTTGACTGACCGCATCGGCAAGCTGCTGTGTAAACGGGGCGTCAGGACGATCTTTAAGCCAACCAAAAAGATCCGTCAGATCCTGCGACCGGTAAAAGACACCAGGGATCCGCTCTCGTCGTGCGGGGTGTATAGTATTCATTGTACGTGTGGCCAGGTATACATAGGAACCACGAAGCGTAGTGTCCGAACGCACCTCTCTGAACATCGGAGATACTTGCCGCCTGGGCCAGCCGGAGAAGTCCGCAGTTGCTGAACACGCTCTTTCGCACGACGATCACCGGGTAATGTTTGATGAAGCCCGGGTGTTGTCTTCTGTCCGGGGTTACTTCACTCGCCTGCATCTGGAGTCCATCCATATCCATGGTGCCTTCGAGGTGAGTCATTGCAGGCAAGACGACTCGGTGATGCTCGAGAGTGAGCCTCACCGCGACGGCAGTACCGCCACCAGCAGTGATGAACCGCCGCCAGGTCAGAGCTGTTGGGTTGTGCGTCGTGAGACGACCCAGTGGGTTCCTAGTACCGAGCCTCCGGTAGGGGCTCCTGCCTAGTCGTCCTGTCCAGACGGAATATTGATTAATTAATTTTTATTGGTCGCTACAACGACATGCTCGTACTAGGTCGACTAGTACAGTATTTGTCGAGGCCGTTTCCAAGAATCACCTGGACGTGTTCGGTACTTGCCAAGGCCAGCTATGAGTGCGTTTGTCTGGGTCCTCGCAGCTCGGACGTAAAATTTACGTGCAAGTCGCCTTGCGGTGTCATCCAAGGAGCGGACACCGAGTCCTCTTCTCAGGAGACGAGAAGAAAACCGATAGGGGACTTTGGCCGCTAGCCGAAGCCCTCTATCGAGAACGCTTTGCAACCTTCTTTTATGAACGGTTGCGAGGTAACCCCAGACGGGAAGAGCGTAGGTAATGATCGGCAACAGGTACGCGTTGACAATCAACTTACCCAGCTTGCGGGTCATAGCCTTGTTGGCAAGTATCGGAAACAGTTGCGCAAGACGAGCGGACGCTTTCTTTCGCATCGTCTCAGCGTGGGAACGCCAGGTGAGCCGACGATCAAGGTGGACACCGAGGTACTTTACTTCTCTCGACCAGGGCAAGTACGTTCTACCGAGTCTCACTCGGCCTCGTGGTTCTTTCCGGCGCTTTGTGAATAGCACCGCGGAGCTCTTGGTTTCGTTGACGGCAACTTTCCAGCTTTCCGTCCACGTCGAATACGCATCGAGTGCGCGCTGAAGTCGTGGGATAGCAAAGTCTGCGTTCCGATCGGCGGTATAGACCGCCGTGTTGTCGGCAAACAAAGCCATCTGGACTCCAGGCTCTCTGGGTGCGTCGTCGACATACACGGAGAACAGGAGAGGCCCTAGCACGCTACCTTGAAGTACCCCGGCTGTAATACGTCTCTCGGAAGAGACGTGGTCATCTATTCGCACGCAGAAAGTCCTCTCCGTCAGAAAGCTAGCAATCAAGCGAAGGTAGCAATCTGGGAGCTGGATTTCCCGGAGCTTGAACAAGAGCCCGTCATGCCAGACACTATCAAAGGCCTTGCCCACATCTAGGAAACAGGCGACAGTCTGCTCTTTCCGACACCCGGCGTCCGTGATGTATTCCACCAGTCTCATCAGTTGATGAGTGGTGGAATGCCCCACACGGAAGCCGAACTGTTCGGGGACCAGTACATCGAAATTTCTTAGATGATCTAGTACTCTCCGTTGTACGAGACGTTCGAGGACCTTTGACGTGGCTGACAGTAGACTAATGGGCCGGAGGTTGCCGGGACGGGAAGCGTCCTTTCCCTGCTTCGGGATCACTATAACCGTCGCCTTACGCCATTTCTGGGGAAAATAGGTCAGTCTAAGACACGCGTTGAACAGCGCGACCAAGAAAAGTACTCCTCGCTCCGGGAGTCGAGTAAGAGCGGCGTTCGAGACACCGTCCGGGCCAGGAGCTTTTCTCGGCACGAGTTCAACGAGCCGATCTGTGACCTCTTCCCTAGTAATGGGTTCGGGCTCCGCAGTGATCGGAAGAGACAGAAAGTCTTCCACTTCGTTCTCGACTTCTTCGTCGAAGTCCCAGTCCATGGGCGGGTTAGGTGCGAACTGTCGCTCAAAACACGCGCCCAAGTACTCGGCCTTCGCCTCCGGGCGAGCCAGGATTTGACCGAAAGGTCCAGCAATGGCGGGGATGCGAGGCCGGCGCCTCTTCCCTACCAACGCCGAAGGTATCCGGTAAGGGCTACTTTCGTCCGATCCGTCCCCTGCCTGGGCCACGGCGAGTTCCCAACAGCGTCTCCGGTAGGCCTGCATTTCACGACGTAAAATGCCGGTCGCCCGGTTGTACGCTGCCTTGTCGGCCGGATCACGGGTCCGCTGCCAGCGTCTCCGGAGGCGATTTCTCTCGCAAGCGAGAGCACTCGTCTCCTCTGGGATCCGCTGCCAGTGGGGCGTGACGCCAGGCTTCATCCTGGAAGACGCGTCGATCGCAGATACGACAGCCTCGTCAAACGCGGCAACTGCCTCGTCGACTTGGCGGACGGTTTCGAGTGGTCCCGCGTCTGGCAATCGGCGACTTAACGCCGGGCCATAGCGATCCCATTCTACCACCTTCCTGACATCTCTGCGTACGACGTGCTGGGTAGCGACGTGTATCAGGATAGGGAGATGATCGGACGATAGTTCCGTTAGCGCGGACACATGGACCGGACAGTCAATTCCTTGAATCACCGCTATGTCCAAGACATCGGGAGCCGCGTTGCGTTGTGAGGGGTAGAACGTAGGTTGGGTAGGCCCAATCACTTGTATCCTGCGAGAATCGGCAAACCTGCGTAAACGTTTCCCGTTTGGGGCAGTCAAGCGAGTGTTCCAATCGCGATGTTTACAGTTCAGGTGGCCAGCCATGATGACCCTGTCCTGTGTGCATCGAACGCGACAGCTAGATCGGGGTGAAGGAGCTCTTTTTGCGACGGTTTATACGCCGCGACCATCTGTACGCCGCCTAGAGTGTTTAACAACTCCACAGCGGTGCCTTCGAGGTGAGTCATTGCAGGCAAGACGACTCGGTGATGCTCGAGATTGAGCCTCACCGCGACGGCAGTATCGCCACCAGCAGTGCCCGGCCTGTCGTTTCGATAGCACACATAGTTGGCCAGTCGTAACCGACTCGCAGGAGTCAAGTGGGTCTCATTGAGAAAGACTACGTCGGGTTTGAGTCGGGCCAGTAATTCTTGGAGTTCCTGGATCCTGTTGGACAACCCGTTGGCGTTCCAGGAAAGAATTGAGAGATCACGTTTGAGGACCCGACTCATAGAAAACCTACACAACTGGCGGCTTCCACCAAGAGCATGAATCTCTCGGTTGTATCGGCAGTCTCCAAGCGGGAGCGGATGGACCTGAAGGTCTGGGCAACTTTGCGGAGGTCAAATTCCGCAAGGAAGTCTTTGACGACCTGATAGTCGTCTGGATCGGTTTTTGAGGCAGAGTGCCCGGAGACTGTTTGCGCATAAGAGCGCCGAGGCTTGTCAATCGGGGGATTGGTGGAAGCCAGGGGTTTCTTAGGGCCAGGTGTAGCGCCTCTAGCGGAGGTGCTAGGAAGAGGGACAGATGCGATAACGTCGGTCTTCACGCGCTGCGCAGGCTGTCTGGACTGTGCGGCTGGGTTGGCAGGAGCCCGGGATCTAGCGCCACGGGGCTTACGTTGCCGCTTCTTTTTGCCTGCATTAGGGTACCGCGGGGGCGGGAGGTCAGGCGAGGCTGCTTCTAAAGCAGGGGCAGGATTCTCCGGTGCTGGGGAGGGTTGAGAATTCTCAGGCTCCACAACCGAGATGTTTGGCAGTGGCTGGTCTGTCTCACTTTGTTTAGAAGCCGCGAGGTTACGGCGCTTTTTTGCCTGAGGCGGGACAGGGGCCTGGGAAGGAGCCCGAGACGGAAATGCCTGGACTACAGGTGTCTGCTTCGGGCCTTTGCTACGTTTTCGTTGCCTGTTGGCAACTGCGGCGAAAGACACGGCAGCCGTAGCAGGAGTCGCAGGGCCTGGCTGCTCGGTTGCAGGTCTGGAACCAGCTTCCGGATGCCTCGGTGGTGGCAGGCGCCCTTTCGGCTTTCGCCGCTCGAGCTCCCGCTGAAACACCGGACATGCCCGGTAGTTGGCGGGGTGACTTCCGCCGCAGTTGATGCACCTTTTAAAGGCTGGAGCATCGCAGTGTTTGCTGGCGTGAGGCAAAGAATACCTCACGCACGCCGGAGCGTTAGAGCAAGTCTCTGAGTGGTGCCCGAAGCGTTGGCACTTGTAGCACTGATGCAGAGCCCCGGGAGCGCGGCTTCTTTCCACTTTTACGCGGAAACCAAAAAGCCGCGTAAGAGAGAGTAGGTTTGCGCCTGCCTCGCTGTTCTCGGCCATGATGCGAGCCAGGGGAATTGGACGCCTTGGTCCGGCAGGAGCAAATACCCGATGTACCGCGCGAACCGGATAGCCCAGCTCTCGCAGCTCATCGAGGATTTCCTCGAGAGGAGAGTTCGCGTCCAAGCCTCTGAGGATAAGTGACAGAGGCTTCACGTGTTTCGGGGTGAAGGTATGGTATTGCAGGTCGGCGGATTCAACGAATGCCATGACGCTGCGGTACTCGTCCATTCCGCGGACAGCGATCTTGACAGTGTCGCCCCCAAGGAGCTTCAGGTCAACGCTGGCCGGGGAAAGTCCGGGAGCCACTATGAGTCGCCGGTAAAAACCGGTGAGGTTGTTCACGCCGTGAACGAACACGGGCGGGATGCGACGAGTGGCCGGCGGTGCTTGGGCAGCGCCGGGCACAGTCGGCCCCGAGCCGGATTCGCCATCGGCGGGGACAACTTCCATGACGGACGCCGAGGAAGAGGTTGAGGAGGACCGGGTCCGCCTCGGTTTCTTAACCGGGCGCCCCCGTGGCCCAACCGCCACGAAAGCGTCGGTCTCGTCACCGGGCAGCGGAACCGACCGGGGATCAACTTGTTCCGCTTCCATCAGCGGAGAACACGGCGAATCGCTCGTGTGGGGCGGGGCAGTGGCGAGCGACTGCGTGCTCGTTGACGCGCCCGAAACGGGCAATTCCGTCAACGAGCGGGAGGTTCGCCGACCAGAGGCAGCCAGGCTGCCTCCGGCGGTAACCAGGGACCTAGGGTCCGGCCCGAGCCAGATCGCTTGCGGGACTTCTGAAACGCTCAGGCTTACTAGGAGCTGGGCAAATGACCGGCTTCGTTAGATACCTCTCCTTACCAAGAGAGGTGTCCACCGGCCTCTTTACCTAGGCGATATCCAAGCTCGCTTACCACTGGTGGGGGCTCGCAAGGATCGTCCTAGGCAGCGCTACCTAAGAGCCTGAGCGTCAGCGGGCTAGATGCGCTGCGCAACTTCAGCTCTGGCAGGCTGAAAATGCTTCCTCTTCAACAGCAAGGCGGTGGTCCTGAAAAGGGTCGCTCGGCTGGTGGCCCTTAGAAGGTCCGACGGACTCAGCTGTGTGTGCTGGCTACTCAATTCACCAGCCAGCTGAGTTTGGTCTTCTTTCTTCTGTCCTCGTCAAGAGAAGGCAGCAGGGCAGCAGCTGTACAACAGCGAGTCGCTTCCGCAAATGTCCAGTGAAGAGCTGATCCAGAGAGGAGGTCCTTCCTGTTCAAGAAGCTGAAGCGAAGTGGACTGGGACGGACGTCTGATCAGTGATGAACCGCCGTCCAGTCCAGTCCAGAGTCCAGAGTTGAGCGGAGCAGCAGCTAGTCGTGCTCCGGTGGTCGCAGTGTCCGGGTGATACCCGATGACTGCATGTTGCCTTGCTGTTACCTTGGCTAGCGATCTCGCGCTTTGAAAGGAATGGGACCTCCATCAATTTTATTTTGGAGGGACAGGATGTTATGATTTTACTTGGACCCTGGGACCTCGAAGAGACCCGTGACGGCAGAATGGGGGAGACCTCGAAGACCTTTCGCGTGAGAAGCAGGAATGACCCTCCCACAACGGGTAGGGCGCCCCTAGCCGCTCAGGAAAAGTCGCCGAGGGCTGCCAGGCGGCAATGTCGGCGCACGGGAGAGAGCGTAGGAGGAGGCAGCGTCCACCAGAGGTGGCACTAGGCACACCTAGGGCGAGCGCAGACCCCCCTCTAGTCTGTCGCCGAGCGCCAGCACGGACATGAGAAAGAAGGAAGGAGGAGGAGCGTGAAAATACTCAAGGTCGGGGGGATGGGGCAGATGTTCTGTAAGTGCTTATGGGGGGTCGTCGAGCAACGCTCGGGGGCGTTTGTGTCGTCTAGGTGGTGGGCCGACATCTGTGCTTAGTCGACGGATGTGAGGATGGGTCGAGACAAAGGCTCGGGAGAATAGTATGAGGGCTAGGGACCGAACGAATTCGGTAAGTGAAGGAACCTTCAACCCTCGCCTGATGGCATCATTTCTGACAAACCAGGGAGAGTTGGAGATGTAGCGGAGGGTTCGGGATTGGAAAGCTTCCAAACGGGCGACAACGGATGGGCTGAGTAGTACCCAAAAGGCGGGGGCTGCGTAAGACAGGATTGCCCTAAGAAAGAGCAAGTAGATGGTGAGTTTAGTGCGCACAGGCACTGAACCCCGATGAGAGAGAAAGGGAAATAGTTTGGCTCTGACGCCTCTGGCGCGCTGGAGACTCAGAGAGACATGAGGTGCAAAGCTTAGGCGTCGGTCAAGAGTGACGCCCAAGTACTTTACAGTCCGTTTCCACTCGATTGGGCTCCCTTCAAGGGAGAGGGACTGGCAGCGGGAAGTTAATTTACGAGAAAAGGCGATCGCCTCGGATTTCTCCGCATTGACCGCCATCCTCCACTTCCTTAGCCAGTCCGGAAGTACGGCGAGCTGACGTTGCACCAGGCCAGCTGCGAAATCAAGACTCGCTGAGCTGGCGTGGTACATAGCGTCATCCGCATAGAGCGAGAGAGTGACTCCAGGCTGAACAGGCAGGTCGTTCGTGTACACGAGGTACAGAACGGGGCCAAGGACAGATCCCTGAGGTACGCCTGCGGCGACTGGTCGGACGGATGAGTACGACCCTTCGACGCATACCCTAAAGATACGATCGCACAAGTACGATCGGAGAAAATGAACGAATGAGGCAGGGAGTGGGGAGTGGGCCAGTTTGTAGAGAAGGCCTTCGTGCCAGACTCGATCGAAGGCCTTACTCACGTCGAGCAATACAGCGACGGAGGACAGATGCTTGTTGTAGGCGTCCGTCAAATGGGTAACAACCCGGACGAGTTGAAGGGTCGTCGAGTGCTCTCTGCGAAAGCCGAACTGCTCCTGCCGAATGAAACCATCCAGCAGAGGCGCGTACCGACCGTGCAGGAGGCGCTCGAGTACCTTCGATATGACTGGCAACAGTGAGATGGGTCGATGGTTTGAGGGGTCAATACGCAGCTTGCGAGGCTTGGGGATCATGATGATTTTCGCACGCTTCCACAGGCTGGGGAAGTAATGAAGCCGGAGACATCCATTGAACAGCTCGTGGACCAAGTTGATGAGGCTAGGGGGAGCGTGTTGTAGCGCCGCCGCTCCGATACGATCATCGCCGGGCGCCCTCTTAGGGCGAAGTCGACCAATAGCCGAGACAACATCGGCCCGGTCGAACGGGTCAGGGATGTCAGCTGGAGGGCGGGAAAAATATCCAGATAGGAAGTCTGCGACCTCGGCCGAGTGGACGGGGTCGCAGACGCCTCCGTGGACGGTGAATTGCTCCTCCATGGTTGCGGCAAAGACTTCAGCTTTGCCGGCCGCGGAGTACACAATGCCGTCCGGTGATCTGAGGGGATGGCGGGTCCTTTTGTCGCCATTAAGTCGACTCGCAGCCTGCCAGACAGACTCGGGCCGGACTTCAAGAGACTCGAGGTACGAGTCCCAACGATGTGCAGTGGCATCAAGCAGAAGCTGCTTGACAAGGTCAGATTGGGCGTTGAGCCTGCGTTTGATAGCAGGATCCCGGGTTTGTTGCCATCTCCGGCGGAGTTGGCGCCGAGTTTGGATGGCGAGGAGCACCTCTTCAGGTAATTGAGACCGGCGATTTGTCTCTGGGACAAGATAGGTGTGTGTGTCCATAGCGGACGTAACGACTTCTTGAAGATAGTCGGCCATACGGTCCGCATCAGCCGTAGAGGCGATGGGGGCCGGGGGGTCAGATGGCACTGTTCGTTGGAGTTCGTCATGATAGGAGCGCCAGTTGACTCTCCGTGGACGAGAGGGGGGTTGGAGAGGTGTGTCCAACAGGGGACGAACAGTGATAAGTACCGGGTCGTGGTCGGACGAGAGGTCCGATACAGCACTGACAGTGATAGGAATGGCCAGGTCCTTGACAATGACAATGTCAAGGACATCCGGAAGGCCCCTAGTGGGCACGTGGGTCGGTGAGTCAGGACCAATAACTGAGACCTGCAGATGACGCTGAACGTAGCTGTAGAGCGAGCGGCCACGCGGGTTCGTGACACGGCTGTTCCAAGAGGGATGCTTGGAGTTGAAGTCTCCGGCAGCTATAGTAGGTAGTTCGTGGTCGAGGAGGGCGTCCCACTCCTCAGGCGGCGGAGGCCCTCCGGGCCCGGGAGGAAGGTACGCCGAAATTAGGCGAACCTCCCAATCCCCGATCCAGAGGGCCACCGCCGTCGTCTCCAAATACCTAGTATCTGGAGGGGGTAAGAGACGATGGGCAATGCGCCTGTGGACGAGAATAGCAGTACCCCCGCTGGGACGAGCGGGGGGTTGTAGCCGGGGCCTATCCGTGCGATATGTAGTGTACGCCGGAAGCTGAAAGGAAGCAGCAGGGGTAAGGAAAGTTTCGGAGAGGAGGATGACATCGAGGTCATATTCAGTGGCAAAGTTAGCCAATTCGGCTCGGCGAGACGGAACACCACACGCGTTCCATGCCACCAGCCGAAGAGGCCTAGACATTGAGAGGCAGGAGAGTCATGAGGGAGGTAAGAATGGTGACTAGCAGAGACTGGACGTCCTTGGCAGCCAAGATTTGAGGGATGAGGGTCTCAACCCAGACACGCAAACGATCGGCAAAGGTCGGATCCGAGGACCCTTCCTCCGTCGATGGCGCCTGCGGCGTGGGCGGGGGCACTCGATACATGATACCATTATCGGGCCGAGGTGTAGTTGTAGGCTGCCGAGGCTCTTGGGGAGCTGGGGCAGATGCTGACTTAGTTGCAGCGGGCTTGTGCTGCGGGAGGATGGTGGTCGATGACTTTTTCTTCTTTGGCGCGGGTTGCTTTCGCGACGAGGCCAAAGGAGGGAAAGATGCATCGGAGGCGGCGGCTGCCGCATAACTGAGCGCTCCGGCAGGCGCTGGGCAGGTCGGGGGGACTACAGCGGCTGCAGGCGCAGACGAGGTAGCCGGAACTGGGGCCGCCGGGGCGGCAGATGCAGGGGCTGAGGGTTTCTTGGGGGCAGGTGGGATAGGCTTTTGGGCCTTGGTGATGCGCTTTAGGGCGTCATGATAGTGCTTGCACTGGCGAGAGCTTGCCGGGTGTGGTTCGCGACAGTTTGCACACGTGGCAGTGGCGGTGCGTTCACGAGGAGATGAACCGCCGGGTGAAAACATCTCCTTAAATAGTGTCTGGCATGGTTTATTTTCCACGGCCAATCAGAGTGGAGAATGATGAGCTGGCTTCTGATTGGTTCGCGTTATACACCTAAAGCGGCCAAAAAGTTAAAATAGAAACAGCGTTGCCGTCTCTCACTGTTACCTCACGCTAGTAAACACTGCGATGCCCCTGCTTTCAAAAGGTGCATCAACTGCGGCGGAAGTCACCCCGCCAACTACCGGGCATGTCCGGTGTTTCAGCGGGAGCTCGAGCGGCGGAAGCCGAAAGGGCGCCTGCCACCACCGAGGCATCCGGAAGCTGGTTCTAGACCTGCTACCGAGCAGCCAGGCCCTTCGCCTCCTGCTACGGCTGCCGTGACTTTCGCTGCAGTTGCTAACAGGCAACGGAAACGTAGTAAAGGCCCGAAGCAGACACCTGTAGTTCAGGCATCTCCATCTCAGGCTCCTTCCCAGGCCCCTGTCCCGCCTCAGGCGAAAAAGCGCCGTAACCTCGCGGCATCTAAACAAAGTGAGACAGACCAGCCACTGCCAAACATCTCGGTTGTGGAGCCTGAGAATTCTCAACCCTCCCCAGCACCGGAGAATCCTGCCCCTGCTTTAGAAGCAGCCTCGCCTGACCTCCCGCCCCCGCGGTTCCCCTACGCAGGCAAAAAGAAGCGGCAACGTAAGCCCCGTGGCGCTAGATCCCGGGCTCCTGCCAACCCAGCCGCACAGTCCAGACAGCCTGCGCAGCGCGTGAAGACCGACGTTATCGCATCTGTCCCTCTTCCTAGCACCTCCGCTAGAGGCGCTACACCTGGCCCTAAGAAACCCCTGGCTTCCACCAATCCCCCGATTGACAAGCCTCGGCGCTCTTATGCGCAAACAGTCTCCGGGCACTCTGCCTCAAAAACCGTTCCTGACGACTATCAGGTCGTCAAAGACTTCCTTGCGGAATTCGACCTCCGCAAAGTTGCCCAGACCTTCAGGTCCATCCGCTCCCGCTTGGAGACTGCCGATACACCCGAGAGATTCATGCTCTTGGTGGAAGCCGCCACTTGTGTAGGTTTTCTATGAGTCGGGTCCTCAAACGAGATCTCTCAATTCTTTCCTGGAACGCCAACGGGTTGTCCAACAAGATCCAGGAACTCCAAGAATTACTGGCCCGACTCAAACCCGACGTAGTCCTTCTCAATGAGACCCACTTGACTCCTGCGAGTCGGTTACGACTGGCCAACTATGTGTGCTATCGAAACGACAGGCCGGGCACTGCTGGTGGCGGTACTGCCGTCGCGGTGAGGCTCACTCTCGAGCATCACCGAGTCGTCTTGCCTGCAATGACTCACCTCGAAGGCACCGCTGTGGAGTTGTTAAACACTCTAGGCGGCGTACAGATGGTCGCGGCGTATAAAGCGCCGCAAAAAGAGCTCCTTCACCCCGATCTAGCGGTCGCGTTCGATGCACACAGGAGGGTCATCATGGCCGGCGACCTGAACTGCAGACATCGCGATTGGAACAGTCGCTTGACTGCCCCAAACGGGAAACGTTTGCGCAGGTTTGCCGATTCTCGCAGGATTCAAGTGATTGGGCCTACCCAACCTACGTTCTACCCCTCACAACGCAACGCGGCTCCCGATGTCTTGGACATAGCGGTGATTCAAGGAATTGACTGTCCGGTCCATGTGTCCGCGCTAACGGAACTATCGTCCGATCATCTCCCCATCCTGATACACGTCGCTACCCAGCACGTCGTACGCAGAGATGTCAGGAAGGTGGTAGAATGGGACCGCTATGGCCCGGCGTTAAGTCGCCGATTGCCAGACGCGGGACCACTCGAAACCGTCCGCCAAGTCGACGAGGCAGTTGCCGCGTTTGACGAGGCTGTCGTATCTGCGATCGACGCGTCTTCCAGGATGAAGCCTGGTGTCACGCCCCACTGGCAGCGGATCCCAGAGGAGACGAGTGCTCTCGCTTGCGAGAGAAATCGCCTCCGGAGACGCTGGCAGCGGACCCGTGATCCGGCCGACAAGGCAGCGTACAACCGGGCGACCGGAATTTTACGTCGTGAAATGCAGGCCTACCGGAAACGCTGCTGGGAACTCGCCGTGGCCCAGGCAGGGGACGGATCGGACGAAAGTAGCCCTTACCGGATACCTTCGGCGTTGGTAGGGAAGAGGCGCCGGCCTCGCATCCCGGCCATTGCTGGACCTTTCGGTCAAATCCTGGCTCGCCCGGAGGCGAAGGCCGAGTACTTGGGCGCGTGTTTTGAGCGACAGTTCGCACCTAACCCGCCCATGGACTGGGACTTCGACGAAGAAGTCGAGAACGAAGTGGAAGACTTTCTGTCTCTTCCGATCACTGCGGAGCCCGAACCCATTACTAGGGAAGAGGTCACAGATCGGCTCGTTGAACTCGTGCCGCGAAAAGCTCCTGGCCCGGACGGCGTCTCGAACGCCGCTCTTACTCGACTCCCGGAGCGAGGAGTACTTTTCTTGGTCGCGCTGTTCAACGCGTGTCTTAGACTGGCCTATTTTCCCCAGAAATGGCGTAAGGCAACGGTTATAGTGATCCCGAAGCAGGGAAAGGACGCTTCCCGTCCCGGCAACCTCCGGCCCATTAGTCTACTGTCAGCCACGTCAAAGGTCCTCGAACGTCTTGTACAACGGAGAGTACTAGATCATCTAAGAAATTTCGATGTACTGGTCCCCGAACAGTTCGGCTTTCGTGTGGGGCATTCCACCACTCATCACCTGATGAGACTGGTGGAATACATCACGGACGCCGGGTGTCGGAAAGAGCAGACTGTCGCCTGTTTCCTAGATGTGGAAAAGGCCTTTGATAGTGTCTGGCACGACGGGCTCTTGTTCAAGCTCCGGGAAATCCAGCTCCCAGATTGCTACCTTCGCTTGATTGCTAGCTTTCTGACGGAGAGGACTTTCTGCGTGCGAATAGACGACCACGTCTCTTCCGAGAGACGTATCACAGCCGGTAGCGTGCTAGGGCCTCTCCTGTTCTCCGTGTATGTCAACGACGCACCCAGAGAGCCTGGAGTCCAGATGGCTTTGTTTGCCGACGACACGGCGGCCTATACCGCCGATCGGAACGCAGACTTTGCTATCCCACGACTTCAGCGCGCACTCGATGCGTATTCGACGTGGACGGAAAGCTGGAAAGTTGCCGTCAACGAAACCAAGAGCTCCGCGGTGCTATTCACAAAGCGCCGGAAAGAACCGCGAGGCCGAGTGAGACTCGGTAGAACGTACCTGCCCTGGTCGAGGGAAGTTAAGTACCTCGGTGTCCACCTAGATCGTCGGCTCACCTGGCGTACCCACGCTGAGACGATGCGAAAGAAAGCGTCCGCTCGTCTTGCGCAACTGTTTCCGCTACTTGCCAACAAGGCTATGACCCGCAAGCTGGGTAAGTTGATTGTCAACGCGTACCCGTTGCCGATCATTACCTACGCTCTTCCCGTCTGGGGTTACCTCGCAACCGTTCATAAAAGAAGGTTGCAAAGCGTTCTCGATAGAGGGCTTCGGCTAGCGGCCAAAGTCCCCTATCGGTTTTATTCTCGTCTCCTGAGAAGAGGACTCGGTGTCCGCTCCTTGGATGACACCGCAAGGCGACTTGCAAGTAAATTTTACGTCCGAGCTGCGAGGACCCAGACAAACCCACTCATAGCTGGCCTTGGCAAGTACCGAATACGTCCAGGTGAATCTTGGAAACGGCCTCGACAAATACTGTACTAGTCGACCTAGTACGAGCATGTCGTTGTAGCGACCACTAAAAATTAATTAACAATATTCCGTCTGGACAGGACCACTAGGCAGGAGCCCCTACCGGAGGCTCGGTACTAGGAAACCATTGGGTCGTCTCACGACGCTCAACCCAACAGCTCTGACCACTCTCTCACTGTTGCTTCTTCCCATTTCACTGGGCGAATTGTTCGGCATACCATCTATTACGAACATTCTTTGCTACTGAAGATGGCCACCGGTGGTGTGGCCGAAACGTCTACCGCTTTTACATCAAGCATTCGACCACGGCCTTTCAGCCCGGAAGTTTTAATTAATTATAGAAAAATGCTTTGTATATTGTTTGTTTATACTTCAATTTTTTAATACCTTTTATTTATGTTTTATTTTACAAGATACAAGCTTTCAGGCGCCAGAATCACTTTACATATGCCGTTTTACCTCCTACCAATAACAGACCTGCGAAGCCCACAATGCAGTCAGATTTAATGGGAGGCATTTTTTATAAAAAATATTGCCTTTATTTTGTATATAGACTTTTAGTATTTTACCTTTTAACTTTAATAACATTTTAAAAAGGTTTTTATGTTGTAGGCTGCTTATATCTTAAGGTAATTCTTGATCGTGTATTGTAAGTCTCAAATATTTGCTTTGTCATATTCTGCACACGGAGTAGGAAATAATTTGTAGTGAATATTTACCAATGCCGTTTCTCATGGCAGTTGGTGTTCCGAAAGCCTATTTGGTGTTTTCCCAGTGGGATCCACGCTTTTCTAAACTACTATCTCCTACGTCCTAAATTGTAAGTGATAACACAATATAAAATATCTTTATGGAGAACCATACATGACACCTATGTTCTAAGATTTATATTTAAAATCTTTTCGAAATGAAATATTTCCATAGAATCCATTTCTTTCTTCAGCCTTAACCACAGTACTGTGGTCACTAACGTATACCACCTCAAGTTAGCGCACTCGATTTTTACTGATGATGGCAGTCGATTGCACTGCCGAAACGTCTAGTTTTACAGAAAACGTTGGATTACGGCCAAACAGACTGGGAAGGAATTTTAACAAGAAACTACTTCTTTGTATAAAAAATTATCCCCTCCCCCTTCAACTATCATTTTATTCATAGAAAATTACCCCCTCCTCCCACTTCAACTACACTTTTTATTTATAGATATTTTATCTAACTTTCTACAGTGGATTATTGTGAAATTCTTTTCAGGATACTTTATTTAATGAAATTAAGTACTTTACTCTTGTTAAAACATAAAACGTTGCAGGTAAACTACTACTTCCCTTAACCGATCTTCACCAAAATCAATAGGCCTTGAGTCCTCTATAACTCAGGCACATATGCAAAAAAATATTTGATTCTGTTTGAATTTGCGGCAGTTATCGTTTGCCAAAAAAATTCTACACACAGACACTTTTCGGAAAATGACTTTTCTTCATGTTTTGATGTTACTACAATCAGAATCAACCCTTATCTCGAACACGATTTTTTCCCCGTTACCATACTTCCGTATCCTTATGGAACATTGAAGTAAAATAATACACTAATTAGGTCTATTGTACATATCCGTAAGATGCGTATTTTCCACCTTAAATTCAATAACATAAGAGCTGAAAGTCTTAAAGCAAAAGGTCTTCTTTACACGTTGTATACGGCAAACACAAACTTTAACAGCATTTCCTTTAGGCTCTGCCAAGGAAATATTAGACCCGAGGCCCGAGGGACTGTGAGCCTCGAAAGAACGTTGCTAGGCATGTTGACGAGTTGGTTCAGCATTAGGAAGTATGAAAGAAGCTGGTGGGTGGGGTTAAGTTTTGGCGTATCATTCAGCCCTGGAGGGAGACTGCGTGGACAAGGGCGCTTTCCTAAAATGAACTTGCATGATTGTCATATTTAATAAACTTTAAAAGGGATGATAACGTGAAATATATACGATTTACAATCTTTTAACGATTTAATAAACCATCGTGTAAGATAATGCAGCAGTAGGGTACAGTTCATGATGTGGTGTACGTTAGCTATTCGTCAATGAAAATTCTGAACATGGCGTTTTCTGTAGTTTCTATTTCGTTACTCTGATTTGCTGCACGGAAACGCAGATATGATCGTGACTGCAGTAACAACGAGACATCGTGTTTACGGGACATCGAGGTATATTCAGCAGCCAATGAATGTTACTGTTGCGTCACTTGTTTAATTTATATTACCGAAAATATTGTACGTCTCGTCCACTTTTATCAGGAACACTAAAACTAACTGCATAATAATACGCCATTTCTATGAAAAACAAGACTCTTGAACCAAATTTCAATTCGACACGCGACACAGTCAAATAGTCGAAGGTTTCTGATCTCAATATTGCTACGAAGGTCACAACCGATCGTCGTGTTGTCCAGTGAAAACCGAATAATTTGACACCAATGAAGTCACTAATTACAAATGTTTTGGTGTAGGGTTTGTGAGGATCGGTCAAAAATATAACACAGCAGCAATTGTCCTGATGATGACTATAAACATTGTCGAAACGTCGACACAAATAAGTTAAAATTTATGTTAAATTTTTGACCGATCCTCACAAAACCTTCACCGAAAAATTCATTGATCGACGGTCACTACGAATTTAAGGGACTAATTACAAACTTTACTTAGTCACAAACAGCAGTTATAAATCAGGAAAACACTAATAATAAAAATTAATTTTTTCCAACACACAACAATAAATGACCCTTATTACAGCTAATTAACACTCTTTACTAAACCGTCACAATAACTCCGAACCGCACTCTATAATATCACCAGGTGACACTAAACTGATAAGCCGGTCTCTGAAACTTATATATATCCCGCAGACGTTCCAGAACAATTAATCCATTCTTCTGACGACGTCCCAACAAATTTGCGCGGTTACAAGTGCTCCAACAATCTGAAAGCTAGCCCAAAGGGTCGACCTTGACACAGATGTTGCACGCACTGGGCTAGTCGAGAAACGCGTAGAACGACATTCTGACATTTTCAAAAGCTGTACAACATATTCAGATGTTGGTTAAAATTCTTAATAATTTTATACGCGGCTTAAAAGTTTTAAAATTTTATCAAAATTTTGAACTGCTTTCCATGTTGCAAATTTAATTTTTTATAAAATGAACACTATATTCAAATTGCAGTTAAAAATTCCTTAAATTGTATACCCTACCCCACGTGGACTTTTTTCGAGTACAGTCTCTTCTAGGTTAGCAGCCCATAGGCTGGTTGGGAGCAGTTCGCCATTCTTCAAGCTTCTCTGCTTTTCTCTTCAACTCATAATATGATGTGCAGTTCACATCGACCATAAGCTTTTTCATGTAGTCTAAACGGGGTCGTCCCCTGTGATTCTTCCCTTCAATTGTTCCTTCTATTATTCTCTTAACCAGCCAATTGTGTTGTAGTATATGCCCCATAAACTTAGCTCTTTTGTCTTTTAAATTTCGTAGAAAGCTTTTCTTCTCTTGAGCTCTTCTAAAGACTTCCTCATTCGTTATCTTCTCCCTCTAGCTTATCTTGAATATTCTTCTGTAGCACCAGGTCTCAAATGCTTGGAGTCTTTTCTTGTCACTTTCGCCAATTGTCCAAGATTCACTCCCGTATAGGACAACACTCCTCGCGAGTGCGGTATAAACTCATAATATTGTAGTATGCACTATGAGCTACAAAACTCGCTTAGGTGTTTTGAACGAAGTACATTTAGTACTCCATAAATTTTCAAAGTAGATAATTTTTCAATTATCATTAACATTACACAACTATATTTTGTTTAGTATAGTATAAATTCTAGAACAATCATACAATAAACGCTAAAAATTTTAAACAATCGGGTATGTGTTAAAATTGCCTGTAGTCTAGGTGTTAAAAACACCCGGCTAGATTTTAACATTTTTTTCAAATTTTAATCACATTTGTCGGCCTTGCTGTAAAAAATGTTGAAATTTTCTAAACTGTAGACTTGAAAATTCTCTTGAATTTGATATCCTCACATTAAATTTAGAATTTAATCGAACTTTTGTCCCACTTTTTAGGAACCGATGTCAAAACTTTTCAAATTTACAAAAAGTAACACTACATTCATATTTTAATTAAAATTCATTTTAATTTGATACCACACATAGATTTTTGTGGGGTTTTTTCTTTGTGTCGAACATGGACCAAACATGAACATTGACATTTTTGCTCTCGCCCCCCCCCCTATTTTTAAGGATCAATGTCAAAAACATTAAGGTCCTGGGGTACAAGTATGGATGTTCATGTTTTATGAAAATCGGTTTCAAAAGTTATCGTGAGATATATCCCAAATAAATAGACAGACAAATCCCAAACGGTCGAGTTAACACTGTAAACTCATTTCGCTCGTTCAATGACACTAAAAATACCCTGAAAGATGTACACGCGAAACCATTTTCAGTGGAACATTGGACGATTTACAATCTGCAACATAAAATCGATAATAAATAAAAGCTTACAAAATATGTATTCTGAAATAGCAAATCAGAAAAAGTAGCAGATATCGATGTGTGACATCTGCAGTATATGTGGTACTAAACGTATAGCTTACGAGCTTGTGCAAAGGTGAAAAAAAACACCAAACCCACACCTGACATTGAATGATTACCAGAAACCAACAAGCTCAACCATACCATTGATGTATAGGTAAATGCATAATTGAAGGGCTTATTTCCAAAGTGACTTTTCTCCATGAAATCATAATGTTCAAAAACAAGAAATTTAAAATAACTCATTGCGAGTATATGATAGAAACTTGATTCTTGGCACATTTCTTTTTCTGTTTATTCCAAATCTAGAGATGTATGGGAAAAAAACAGAATATCATGGGATTGGTAGAACTGGAGTCACATGACTAGGATTTAAGCCATTTTGATATTAAACGAATCTCTCCTATACATCTGCACTGTGTTAAAAGTAGGAAAATACATAAATTCTTCAATGATATGCAAAGTATTGTGATTATAAGTAAATATATTCTAAAATCTCTTATATATTTAGGATTTAACCATACAAAAGTATAGAAACTACTATAACTACTATTATGGCTTAATGCCATAATGACGTTTCAGAATAATTAAATATTTTACTGTAAAAAAAAATTGTCACTATTTATTACAAAAATATAATTTACATTACTCATAATAGACAGTATTAAAATAAAATTAATCAAGTGACATGCAAGTAGTAAGATATAATATTACTTAGGCTACGCTAGTGACTTTAAATAAAAAAATAAGAAGAATACTCCTAAAATAAAGTAATCCAAGCCATTACTCATCATCACTTTCACTTGCAATGGCATTATCATCAATGAAGGAAGAAAATACATTCTTATAAAATGCCATGGCTGGATCCCCATCATCTACACCAAGCTTATTAATCAGTTGCTTCACATCATCCAGTTTCTCTTTTTTCACCTGGTTACCTAGACGGATTTGTATTGTTTGAAGGGAGGACCATTTCTTACCTCTCTTCAGCAATGTATGGGAGCATGTCTGGTTGACAACTGAATAGTCTGATTGACAAGATACGCATTTGGAATCGATGCGAATTATTTTCATTTCTGATATTTTAAAGTCCATTTTTGACTTTATGTGCAACTTAGCAGCATCTTTTCAGTTAGAAACATGCCAGTCTCTTCCAAGAACATGCACCTGACCTACTTTTGAAAAAATACTGTTATATTCATCGGGCAAAAGTAGGCCTACTAGTTTAGTTTTCCTCAACATTTTTTCAACCCTGACAAAAGTGCGATCAACAGGTAAGTAGCTATGTCCACGCACAGGAAATATTATCTCACAGTTAACATTACGATCATTACAAAGTTTACTGAGCATTGCCAATAATGTATAATTTTTGTTTTGTGCACTGCACCCATCACAAAATAATTTTATTTTTTTAATTTCTGTGTTCTCATCACAAAAATTTTTTTAAATTGTGGAAAACTGCGCTTCAAACCTCTGAACTCCCTCTTTTGGATTCATTTTCTGACCAAGTATAAAAATATACATTATCTAAGTTTTGTTGCGACTGACCACCATAATGTCTAACAATACCTAAATAATACTGCCATATCTGACGTGCATAAAATGCCTCACCTAGGGCAGTACGTGGCAATGGTTGATTCTGCATGAGGTCAAACACAAAACAGGCAGTGTTATTTGGGACTGGTTCTTTCATTAAGTTATAGAACTGTTTGGCTCTTTGGTTGTGTACAATAAGTTCACACACTATTTTCTGTTTTTCATCATTATCTTGCTCAAATTTAAGTCTTTGAGTATGCTCTTCACAAAAACTACAAATATCAGTCCGTGGCGAACCAAAACCAAGGTTGAATTCCTTCGTAAAGATTTTGTAGTAGAAGTGGTAATTGCAAGCTTGGGCATCTGGATCTTCCTTGAAAGTCTCAAGAAACATTTCCCACATCGTCAGGTGTGATGGTAGATATTTTCTGTGTATATTCTGAAAATAATAAAGGAACCGTGAGAAAACCTTACACCATCCAGATGCGTGTGGCTTATTTTACGTTTTAACACTTTCACTACCGATCGGCAGCAAAAGTGTTAAGCAAACAACTGAAATATTAAAGTATTGTTACTTACATCTTCACGACCATAGTGCCCAGAAGTACATTTGAAGCGTTCGATGTGATCACGCACCAGTTCTCTGACGTGGTCTTTACTTGGATTCTTGCGTTTACCGCCTCTTGTCTCTTCTCTTACACATCCATTTTTGAAGTAAAATGCGGCAATTCTCTGTATCCATTTTGGGTCAATTCGCAGAATACTATACATCGTTGCACAGCATACTTTAAAAAATCACCATTACACGATTGCACAAAGTAGGTTATGGTAAACTCCCGACTCTTTTTATCAAGTTTGCCCCTATTTCTTGTTGCTTTTTGCACTAAAACAGAATTCATAATGAAACTATCTTGTTCCACCTTGCTCTTTAAAGAGTAGAACATTGAATGAAATCGTTTAATATCGTTCAAATGCAACTTAATAGCTTGGCATCGTCCATCATCATGTTTACACGCGAGTTTTGGTTGGCGACCATCACTTGAACATCTACTCACTTTCTCCTTGTTTTTTTCCACTCTGATGGATTAAGAGATTTTCTTCTGGCGTATTTTGATGATACACGCTCCACTTCCTCGTCAAATGTCGACATTATTACGTAAATAAGTAATCTTAATCACACATACAAGCCTAGTACAACACTGCATCCGCCATGATACTTTACGAGATCATGTGACTACACAGAGCACTCCTATTGGCCGCATGGATATAAGACTGCTTGGAAATAAAAAGAGCATGGAAATAAGTCACATTGGAAATAACATCGACTTTCTATAGCTCTCCAACCCGAGATAAACGTCGTTTTGGAAGCAACACCTCTTTCATATATCCAAGGATGGTCGATTCTATACATTGCGATGCTAAACTCAAAATCTTTAAAGATTGGAGATAAGTCACTTTGGAAATAAGCCCTTCAATTTATTAGCGAATTTTATTTTTTTTTAACAACGAAGTCCTAGAACAAGTTAGCAATTAATTTTAAATACCTGGGCTCCAGTGTGTCTTACAGTGCAAGCAACGACGTTGTAAATAAGTTGCATAAGTTCAACCTTATGTGCGTGACCATTAGGCGAACCCTTAAGTCAGCAAGTAAAGGAACACGCCTAAAATTCTACAAGGTAATGGGTCTTCTCATACTTCTTTATGGGTCTGAGAATTGGACGTTAACGAAAGGCCAGGCCAGTCGTATCCAAGCGGCTGAAATGAGATTTCTCAGGCATGTGGCAGGGTATACTCTCCATGATCATAGAAGAAACACAGACATGCGGCAGAAACTGAATATTCTGAGTATACTCGACAGGATCGGTCAGTATCGGCTGAATTGGTGGGAACATGTTTGCCGAATGGATGACTGCCGCATCCCCAAAGAATGGGGATTGGGTGCGACTGGCCTGGCCTTTCTTTAACGCCCAATTCTAAGACCCATAAAGAAGTGTGGGAAAAGCCACCACCCTGTAGAATTTTAGGCGTGTTCCTTTACTTGCTGGCATAAGTGTTCGCTTAATGGCCCCGCACATAAGGTTGAACTTATGCAACTTATTCACAACGTCATTGCTGGCATTATAAGACACACTGTAGCACAGGTATTCAAAATTGCTAACTTGTCCCAGGACAGTACTATCTATAACAATTTTTGCCCGTACGGGATCAGTTCCACGAAAATCCATGACCGTGGTTTTAAGTGTGGATATTTGCAATCCAGAGTCTTTGCAGATTCGATTTAACAAATGAATACCCATCTACAATCTGGGTTAATTATGTAATATAAATATGTAATTATGTTACATATGTTAATTATGTAATATATAGTGTTTGTTAAATTAATGTGTACTGGACAAACGTAAACTTAAAGAATTTCCGAATGCCAGTGTCTTTTTATTTATTGAAACTGGTGTTACGACAGTATCACGGACCGTCGTACAGTGGAAACACAATGCAGACATCAATGAAGTCAGTAATTACCAGCTTTATTAGTCACAAATAACAATTTGAAAAGAAAAAGGTATTCTCATACAATAATCTAGTTAAATTTGTTCTCACGTAATAATAATGTCACCACATTAGAGTAGCGCACTAATTAACACAGTAATCATTTTCCACTAATCTGCAACAATCGCTTGATCCGCACACTACAATATCGCCAGGTGTAACTAACTTACTAAGCTTGCCGCTGTTGCTTATATAGATCCCGCAAAGGTTCCAGAATAATTTTCAATATTCCTGGCAGCATTCCAGCACAATTTGCGTAGTTACAAGAGCTCGAACAGTCTGGAGACTACGTGAATGCACGAGCTTGACAGAGACGATGCTCCTGTTTGGCTAGCTGAGGAACGTGTAGAATGGCGCTCTCGAATTTTCGTTACGCAATTGTCGTAGCACTAGTATTAAATTTCTAAGTAATGAATTTTATTGTGTTCAATTATATTATTCTTTTGTTTAAAAATGACGATCCATGCAAACGTCTGAAGACTATTCAAACATCATATCCGTTTCTGTAGTTGGTGTACGTTATTAGTTAGATATAGTTACTGTATGTTTTACTGTACTGTTGTTTTAGAGTTATATACTTAATCGGATTTTAAGTTGTTTTATGTTGGTACACTGAGTGACACAACACCACCAAAAGGCTGTTGACCTCTGTAAATGAAATATGTGTATGGAGAACCATACATCACTTCCATGTTCTAAGATTTATATTTAAAAATCATTTTCGAAATGAAATATTTCCATAGATACTACTTCTTTCTTCAGCCTTAACCACAGTACTGTGGTCACTAACGTATACCACCTCACGTTAGCGCACTCGATTTTCATTGATGATGGCAGTCGAAACGTCTGTTTTTGCAGAAAACATTGGACCACGGCCAAACAGCCCGGGAAGGAATTTTAACAACAAACTACTTCTTTAATGCCGATAACGTAGTACACATATAAATAAAAATTATCCCCTCCCCTTCAATTATCATTTTCATTTATAGAAAATTAGTCCGTCAACTACCCTTTTCATTTATAGATATTTCATCTACCTTTCTACAGTGGATTATTATGACCTTCTTTTTAGGTTACTTTATTTATCAAAATTAAGTACTTTACTCTTGTTAAAACATAAAACGTTGCAGGTAAACTAGCCCTTCCCCTTAACCGATCTCCACCAAAATCAAAAGGCCTTGAGTCCTCTACAACTCAGACGCAATGCAAAAAATTATTTGATTCTGTTTGAATTTACGGCAGTTTTCGTTCGCCATAGAAAAAATTCTACACACAGACACACCGACACACAGACACACACACTGAAACTTTTCAGAAAATGACTTTTCTTCATGTTTCGAGGGTAGTACAATCAGAATCAGCCCTTATGTCGAACACGATGTTTTCGCCATCACCATACTTCCATTTCCTTATGGAACATGAAGTAAAAATTGCACTTGTATAAGTACAGTTTGTATATCTCGTATATACATTCGTGTTTAATCATTTGCTATTATTATGCGACGCAATAACAGTTTACTGGAAGCATAAGTACACGAGTGCACTTGAAACAAACCCGCTACCTTCAAACCTAGCGTTACCAGTTCACTTTATCTAAGAATTACGCAATTTTTATTGGCGCATGTGTATAATTAACGTTTTAGTATGTGTTAACACGACATAGTTGACGTAATTTTTTTTTGTAGTTAATGCACTTTTATTTCAAAATCTTTGAAACATAAAAATGTTACTCTCAACATATAATCTGTTAGGCCTAGTTCTAAACTTATTGAAACTGTTACGCCTAGTAAGAATTCGAGTCAATATTCTAAAGACAGTCACGCAAACATCAACGTCGTTGTCCTCTAAATGAAGCTGATGTAAATTAGTTACGACTTAGTCATCGATTCCGTGAGAGAGCTAACTAGACTTTACCGGTTACGTTTGCTAAATTAGAAAACGTTCGTTAACCTGAAACTACTGATTATGCTGCAGTCATCGTCATATGTACCCAATGGTGAGTGAATGCTTTTCCAGGCATTTTGCAGTGACTTTCACAGTATGTCCAAATCACTGACATTTAGCTGAGACGTCCAATTTCTTAACTAGATCATCCCACTGTCTTCGGGGCTACCTTGTAGCAATCGTTCTGACCATGTTTTACCTTCTGTCCTAAACAAACTTCCATTATTTTATTTACTTTTTTTGTACCGGCCATCTAAGGACCACATGCCAATTTCAATTCCAATTTCAATTCTTTATTCTTTGTTCGTTTCTTTTTCTCCAATATTCTTTCATCTTTTCACCGTGTCTCTTCTTTCTGTCTTCAGTCCACTTTGAACCTTCGTTTTTCTCTCTTGTACCATGGACTCCTTCCATTTTTAACACTTTTGGCAGAAAAACTTCTCTTTCGATTGTTTCTTCTGCGTTTATATTAGTTGTTTTCTAAATCCTTTTGGACTTCTTTAATACAACTTGATGCTGACTTCTTCCCCCACAGATATTTGAAGATCTGCTTTGTTAACCTATTGTCGTCCATTCTATATAAATGTCAAAAAAATAATAGGCTTCTTTTTCTCATTGTTTCTATTATATTTTCTATACTCTAATATATTTCATCATTATTTCTTAATTTCCAACCGTCTGAAGTTTTTGTGGGCTTAATATTTTCCTAATAATTCGTCTTTCCAATATTTCTAGTTTGTCTAATTTATAATTCAATTCTAGACATTATAACAGGACGAGATCGTCGTCTCGTAAAATCTTGTTCTCAGGGTTATTAATTATTATTATTAAAGTTTTTGTGTTTATTATTATTAAGTTTTGTATTATTGATTTATTCCACCCAATTCAATCTATTATTGAATCCGGTCGTGAATAAATCGGTTCACTTACTCTTTTTATCGTCGTTTATTAATTTGGTTTATACGGTTTAAAATGTTTTTTATTCACTTTCTTGAGTTCGATTCTCTGGAAGTTACGTTGACTCTTCTATTATCAGCTGCGGTGAGTTGATCAGTATTTTCCTGCATAGACACTAACATAAAAACAACATGTACATGATACTTACTATCAGTTGTAATATGTAGCAAAATATTAGATAGTGTGGTTGGTAAAAATCATTCAATTTGAATGTCCGCTTTTGGCTTCTGGTATCAACCGTCTCTGGTTACTCACTAAGCTGTATTTCTATTGTTTATAATAAAAGTCAACACTTTTAAAGGTTCATAAAACAATGGTTGTTTATTCAACTCAAGCAAAAATAATATTTGATACAGTGATATGGTTTATCTTCCTTTTGTAAAACAATTAAAATAGAACATGGACTCTAAAACATTTATAAGCTCAGGGTGGTAAGACTGCATTTGGCAAGTCGATTATTTTTCGTTAGTAAACAAATAGCTTATAATGCTTTATAAAAATCGTAGGTTCTTTGAGCCTGCAAAATACACATATATAATGAAATGTACTACTGTAATATTGAGCAGACAGAGAATAAAATCATTAATTGTTGGTTTAATATAACATAAAATATGAACGATTGTTCATGGTTTACCATTGAGGTTAACAAAGGTTCATGTAACCTGGTTTATTTAAAATTGATTAATTATGTTTCTTTGATGCATTACTTATTTAGTATGTGATAATAATTATTTAAATTCAGTGTCATGTTCCTGAATAATCTCCTAGATTGGATGTAAATAACACAGGTAAATTAGATTAATTTGATGCAATTAGGTTACACTCATGTGTGACTCTAAGTTCAATTACTATAATTAAATATAAAACATTCTTAAATTATTAATGGTCAGGGTTTAGTTTCCCTTCATTGATCATTCAATGTATTTTCTTATGCTAATACAATTGAATCAAACAAAGAATTAAACTTGTCGTTATTAAAATCATTCAATTTGATCATTGTTTATCTGATTTTTTTAAGTCCCCTTCCTTTTGGAATTCGGGTTATTTATCAATTAATTCAGATTAATTCGATTCGCTACTAGCGTTCTTTAAATTATTAATTATTTGACAAGTATAGTATAATGGTTATTTGCATTGATACTTGCGTAATTGGTCGCTTCGAAGAATTAACACTTTTATAACTTTTATAATTAATTAATATTTTTAATTAATTAATTACTTTTCATAATTGCACTGCACTCACTCCTATACGCATATACTCCGTAACAGTACACTTAAAAATAGACTGCTCTATCTTCTTATGTTGATCTAACCTCCACTCAAAGTTTTGAGGTTAGTTGGTGTGTTTACAGCTGTTGGCTGTCAAAACCACGTTTTTCTGGACGATCAACTAACGTGGAGTCCCTCTCGTTGTTGGTAAAAGACTGTCTGTACTTGGTCGGCATTCTTCACTTCGTATTTTTTATGAGCTGTGATTGGCTAATTGTTTTTAATTCGTTTACACTCGGTGGGCTTCGTTAAAAGAGATGCTTAATGTCGCGTCAGTAGGCTGGGTCCGAGATTATGAATTTCTGGTTACCTACCCACGCGCAAGGGCTCGGCACTTCTTAATTATTATTTATAAGTCAAATATCTTATTTATAATTGCACTGACGTTATTTTTATCATTCCCATCGTTTCTATTTTTTGATGACGAGTAATTTGCATACCCTCATCATATAGTTCAGATTTGGGGTTGATGAAACCGCACTTGGTAAAAATTCATAATACTCATTAAACTATTTAATACTTTAAATACATTGTTTTTATCCCATATTTTGATGGTGACAACATATTCTTATCGTATTATTCACCTTTCCCTTCTAAGTATGTACTAGTAATTATACAATATTTATTTTCATAGGTTCAAGTCCTATGCTTACTGTTACACATTTCGTTTATTAATTATATTATACTAACGTTAATAGTTAATTACATTCTATTATGGCCTATGCATACTGCATTGGTCGTTGTCACTACTGATAGTGTCCTTTTTCCTTATTTCATGGTTTTATTACCTGAACTATGGTTTGTTAAGTAAGTTTACTATACTTTATGGAGTTACATTGAACCATGATTTGTACTCTTTTAATATTATTCTCATTATTGTTTGAATGACTCTTATTATTGTTTTGATAGCATTGTTATTATTGTGTAGTAGTTCATTCTGCATTTATACTGATAATTGCTTTGGTTTAAAGTTATTAAGATTAGTTGCATCTAGTTGTCAACAATGTTTATTTATTATTTTTGTTATTATTGGTATTTAGGTAGCTATAATCCTTGAATTTACTTAATTGAATAGTATTCTGCCTCACTCAATGTTGTTAGTTGAGTTTCTACTCTTTTATAATAAGTTTACAAAATAATTTTGTTGCATCAGGCATCTATGCTATGACAAGCACATGGTTATATTAAATTACATTAATACAGCTTTTATATTTATTTATTACATTATCTATGGTATACAAATCGTTCCTTATATTATCTAGTTACTTCACATTATAATACATTTTAAGTTAACATTGCTTTGGCTTTGTTTTTCTATAGTTTTAGCGAAAACTGGTTGCCCAGATTAGGTTATGTTACATTCTAAGTATGCAGCAATGGATTATTGTTGGTTTTGTATCTCTGTATTACATTTGATTGATTTGACTTTATGTAGTGCTGGTACATCTGTTGTTTATTATTAGAGTACCTTTTGTTTATCTTTTACTGTCTTTAATTATTGGTGATTAGTGGTTCTTTCTAACATCAATTCCACTTTACATTTGGTCATTTATATTTTGGACATAGTCTTCTTTTCAGGTCTACACATCATTTAGATAAGAACTTATCCTATTATTGTTCATTCTCTTTGTTATTCTTTATGTTCAATAATTAATTCTTATTGATTATGGTTTATATTACATGGTCAAGGAAGGTATTCACTAAATAAGTTTGGGTCAGTGTTTACTTTACAGCTGTTCATTATATTTCATTTTATTTCCCTTTCTGTGTTTGATCTGGATATCTTTCTTCTTCTCTTCACTGATTTCTTTCTCACTCTTAATTAGTTTATACATGGTGTTGGTTTCACTTGTTTCCTCCTCACTGTTTGATAAGTTTCTTCTCTGTGTTTCTATCGTTGTGTCCTACTCACTGTTTCTTCTTTTTGTTTCCATTGTGTCCTTCTCACTGGTTGATCTATTGGGTAAGGTATGTAAGTCGTCTCGTCGTTAGTCTTCTTTATTTTCTTTATTAGTACATTTACTAGTAATTCCTTCTTTATTATAATTCACTTGGTGTAACTCATGATACTTTCTCTTTTTTATTCATTATTGTATTCTTGACCTTGTAGGTATTCTTAATTGTAGTGGCTTTCAACTTATTTTTGGTACGTTGTTGTAGGTAGTGTCATATGTACCATTACAACATTCACTTGCATATAGGCATTCTGGCTTCACTACTATACTGTAATGCCTTATTTTCGCATTTTTAGATATGCACTTTTTACTGTAAATATCTTTAGTTATACCATATGCCCTTTTCATCTTATGAATCCTTTCTTCTATAGCAGATTTTTCTAAACCATTCTCTTGAATTATTTCTCCTAGATACTTAAATGTTTGCACCCTCTCTATTCGACCAATATCTGTTACTAGGAATTTTGTCGCATTTTTAATGTTCGTGAGAAATTTGTGTTTTCTGCAGAAATTCTTAAGCCTGTTCTACTGGCTATGTCCTCTAAAAAATTAACTTGTGTTACTGCAGATGTTAGATGTTCAGAAAGTTCCATTATTTTATTTTGTTTTATTTTTATTTTATGTTATTTACTTTTGTATCAATTATGTAATTTATATTACTTATTCTGGATTATAATAAGAATGAATTTATCCTAGATATGTAGCACCGTATGTAGATTAATTGGCATATCAATTAGTTACGCCAATAATCATCTATTGTGCCCATTTGTTTACAATGTGATGATATGAAATCTGAAATATATTTTCACTACTCCATCGTTTTATACATTTCTGTTTCTAGTGGTAACAAAAGGGTTTTAGTTATATACGCGCCTGCACGTGTGTGATATCAGTGGGCTGTGACCTAAAGTGTCTCTGATCTAACAATAGCCCAATTACTAGAGTATGTGGCGTCCCACAAGAAAATAGTGATTTACAATAATTAGTAAATGTAGTTATACGTAGTGGAAAAATATTCCCAATTAAATAGCGTACAAGCTATCATTTGTAACAAGCTATCATTTAATGACCTATAATTATAATTTTTAATAAAAAAATAATCTTGAGTATTACGTTATAGCCATGGAAAGGTTTGGAATTCCACTTGTATATTTATGATTTTCGTATATCAAGTGACGTGCGTAATTGGATTTTATGTTGGATAGTGTTGTCTGACTCTTCAAATTGTGCTTTGGGGTGTGTTTAATAAAACGTTTTTGGAAACCCCTTCCCGTTTGGCCGATATATTCCCGTTTGGAAGCTTTAATTCCAACTTGAAACCCATATACTTTTGTAATGAAGGCGCTCACATGAACGCCTTGGAAGAATTCGAGATATATAGAGCGTACAATGACGTACACAGTCGTGACTTCGTGCTTAACGATCATTTAAATTTCAAATCAAACCCACTCTACGAAAACCGCAATAAACCTGTTTACACAATAGTGATTAACAGTCAGTGTCCGATCGGTCCGACTCGAGTGCGCACTCATGTAATGCGGATATGTGTGGAATTGTTTTTCAATATTTGTAATTTTGATATTTAACGACCTCGCTAAGACTGATTTTTTATTTCTGAAGACGAAACATATGTTTCGAAACGCGTAACGAAACATATGTTTCGAAACGGGTAAATCAATCAAACGCAACACGAAGTCACACGACGAAAGGAATACGGTAAATATCATACAGATTTTGTCAATAAATGACTTGGATACCAATTCAAACATGTCTTTCAAGTTATAGAAAGGATTGAGGAATTTTGTTATCTGGGGTAGCATGGTTAGTCAGGTTGGAGGTGCTCTTATGGATGTAATAAGTCGTATAAACAAAGCAAAAGGAGCATTTGCACTGTTAAGACCAGTATGGAGACCACCCCACATACTCAGGAAAACAAAACTCAGAATATCAAATGTCAAATCGGTGTTGCTGTATGGATGTGAGACCTGGAAAGTGACAAAGGACATTACCACAAGGTTACAGACTTTCATAAATTGTTGCCTGAGGTACGTAATGAGAATTTGGTGGCCCAAGACCATCTCGAGTAGAGATCTATGGGAGGCCACAAGTCAGAATATCGCCCAACTACAGATAAAGAGACGAAAATGGAGGTGGATCGGTCACACCCTGAGAAGACCACCAGAAAATATCGCTAGACACTGAATTGGAATCTGCAACGTAGCCGCAGACATGGAAGACCGAGGAACACCTTGAAGAGGACTATGGTCAGAGAGCTGGCTGGTGTTAACAAGACATGGAGGGAGGTGAAGGCCCTGGCAATGGACAGAACACGTTGGAGAAATTTCGTCGAGACCCTATGTTCCACTTAGGAATTTAAGGACTTAAGCCAAGTAAGTCATTACGTTATAAATTAAACTTTAGATTATAGAGTTTATTTCGATATAACCAAAAATAAAATGGTTTCAACTTCGACCGTCTACTCTAATCTCAGGAGATTGTTAGATATATAGGCCTAGTACATCAACGTTCTGTACTTTCTTACATTCACACATATTCGATCAACGAACTGTTCTTATACAAATCTCAGAAACCTTCAGCTCTACCTGAGAAACCACTGCTTAGGCCTATATCCAAATTAGTGTTTTTACAACTTCATGCGCGCACAATCTGAAAGTTCTATAATCTACTGTTTCAGTAACTAATTGAACGTTATCCAATAGTTTGATAATGCCCGTAAACAGAAGGCCCTACTACATTAATTTAACGTCTTAGATTATGTCTTTAAGAATTTATCTTAATTGTTGTTTCATGTTTGTTGTTTAAAACGTTGGAAAGTTAAGCAGAAGCTAGTTTTATAGAGTCACGCACAGAACGAAGGGAGCAATGTGATTAGGATTATGATTTAGTACCTTCCGTACTTAAGCGGATAAAGGCAAATCTCTATTAGCCATGTTTTGAACTACGAGTCATTTATAAATGTCCCAAATGAACACCGTTATTTATTTATTTATTCATATCCCCTACTCCCTTTACAGCTTTAAAAAATTAAACGACACAATCCTCCCTTCAAACTGACTTGTTCTTAACGTCAGGCTAACAAAGAAAGATTCAAAGGCCGCAAACAACGTTAACGAAAGTCCAGTAAATGATTTTTTTTCTCCCGACTAAATTTCATCTATCGTATTGCTCGTCGTCGAAACAGATTTAAATTTTCGTCTGTGTATAAAATTGACTTGAAGCCTCCCAAGAGACTATTTATTTTAACAAACTTAATATGCATATAAATACGACAAGTTGAAGTCAACCGCTTGAAACAGCGACAATTAGGAGTGTGTAATGTTTAGAAACACTTGAGTACATGACGACACTTAAGTTTATTATTTTTCAGCAGTTACGATGGCATTAAATATGACCTAAATAATAAAACTAGTTGCTTGAGGACAAATCTTTTAATGTGTTTAAATACTAACATACGCTTTTTCAGGCGTTGTTTTCGTTTAATTATCCGGTTTTATTTCGCAACTAAAGTGTCATTATTTCCGTTCTGGGAGTTATTTTATACAAAAAAAAAAATAATCATCTTAATAGGTTTTATGTGTAGCAAAATAAGTTCCCCAATAATATTAATTCTTTTTTTTAATTTTACACAAGTAACAAGGTTTTTTCTGTCATAATGAAGAAAACAGGTAAGATGGAAATATAAATTTATTTATACAACACAATCATAGTATCTCATGAGATTTTTCTCGCTTTTGTATGAGTGGTGTAGGTAACATAATAATTTGATAATCTGAGAAATTGAGGTTCCTTATTTTTAAAAACATGTAGCTATATATGATAAGAATAAAAACACGTAATTCTCTGTGTAAACCTGGGTAAACTTTAAGAAGCGAATACTTATCTTTTAAATTTATCATTTCACTTTAAAAAGACCACAGCGTGCCATAAACAAATCGAGTTGCCTATTATTAAGTTTTGAAATTCCATTTCATTCTTTCTCACCTGCTCAAGATGTACTATTCTAATAGGATTTTTTTTTTAATTAATGAGTCAATTAAATAAATTATTAAAACTTATATGTTTTTTACAATATTAGCCTAAGTGGAGACAAAGAAAATGTTTGACAGGAACCAATTTCTAATTTTTGTTTGTGTTTAGAAATGTTAAAGAACGAATGCAGTTTGTGTTTAAAAATGGATGGACTTTGTGTCTGGAAATGTTAGAGTTCGAAGAGCCCGGCAGAGGTTATTTGTAGAGTACTCAGACCAGAATCGACATTAGCATATGTACGGAGGACGATTAGACTAGAAAATCCTGTATAGTGTGTCGGAAGGCAGGAGGTTTGAGTGAATGGAGGATTTTGAAAGGCCATGAGTCAAGGCCTGGAACCTTAAGGAAAACGACTGTTTGGACAGACAAGAATGGAGGATGGGCGTCAAAGAAAAGTTAGAACGTTCCCAAGACTCAGAGAGAAGGTATTTTAAGTTCTGACGTACATTTTTGTTTCTAATGATGTTTTCCCTCTTGCGCTAAACAGGTTATGTCAGAAACCCAATTCTTACGGAAGACGTGTGTTTAAAGTCACATCTCGTCAGATTCATCCAAGTCTTTTTTAAGCATCCTAGACTTATGCAGGCAAGTCCCTTGAATAATACTAGCCTGTGATTTCGTTAAAGTCCAATTCTCAGACCGATAGAGAAGTGTGGTACAGGCTATCACCCTACAGAACTTAAGGAATGTTTCTTTACTCGTTGATTTTAGAGTTTCCCTAACGGTCACATATGGTAGAACTTATGTAGCTTCTTCAAAATGATAGTGTTTGTAATATAAGACACATTATAGCCCAGATATTCAAAATTACTGATCTGCTCCATAACAGTAACACCTATAACAATTTTTGCTAGTATGGGATCAGTTTCATAAAAAGCATCACCTTGGTATTCAATGTGGAGATCTGTGCTGCGGGCGTCTCCCATAGTATGGGTATTATGAGACAATATGCTTTAACTCAAAATTATGTACAATAGGCATAGAATATTCTAAACCGGTACAGATATGAGGTTTGTAATGTTATTTTCTTAGATAATGTGAACGGGTGTGAACAGGCTTAAAAACCATGTCGTTCAAACAGAATTTGGTCCTTCATTGTTAACGACAGATTTAGGAATACACATCATAGTTGATGGACTATACAAATGGAATGGAGGTGGAGAAACTCCCTAAGCAGATTCAAAATATAATTCTGAAGAGAAAAGATGTATAGAGTGACTAAGGGGAGAGAAGGAGCATGTACATAAAGACAGATGACAGTACTTAAGCCTGGAGAATAGAAGAAAAATAAGAATATTCCATAACACTGTAGAATACACGAGTGCATTCTAAATACATCTAAGACTATAACGACGGCGGTGAGATAGTGTGAGCGGTTTTTTAACTTAGTGTAAGTTTGGATTTAAGTAGAGTGACAGTAAATGATTATTTGTGTTTTAAGTACCGTTTTACTAAGGTCAACTTTTTAATCGTCGGTTTTGTTGTTGTGAATAGCGCATTACAGGTTCTTCCATGGAACTCGTACAGAATCGTTCCATGTAATTTGATATATCCATCGATCCTCCACCTCTACAGTCCTCGGCCCTGGTCACCTTCAGTAGTCCTCTCCAATCTTGTCTAGTTGTTGCTCTTCTAATGTAATCGCATTTATACAATATTTATAGCGTCATCGTCCTCGTCTCTACGGTCGCATTCCAGCTACTTAAGACTAAGACGCAACCACAAAACAGTTTATGTAAATTTTCATTGGACAAATCAAAAGTAAAAACATTGATTCACCTGCATCTGCTTGGTTACAGATCTTTCATTAAAATAGAATAACTAAATTAAACACAATAATTTCGAGTTTCCCGCTACTTCTACTTTAAAAAATTTTCCATACTTCACATTGGCCTAAACTTTCTCCTATTTACTTACACGGGCTTGGCTATCAAAATTTTCATAATTAATGAGAAAAGGAAAACAGAAGACACTGGTTGTCTATCATAACTAATATTATTATGATAAGCTTGTGTAAAATGTTAATGTTTTCTAATTTAATATCCGTAATGAATGTAATGATCTGGTCATTTCAAGTAACTAACATACGTTAATAATAAAACCATTTAACGACATGTGACATGACAATACGAGTTCTACTTTGTGTAACTGTCATTGCGTACATTGTTAAAATAATAGGCTAATAATAATAATTATAATAATAATAATAATTATTATTATTATTATTATTATTATTATTATTATTAGCAGGGCTGTTTGGCCGTAGTCGAATGTTATTGTGGACAGACGTTTCGTCCCACTATTCGTGGCCATCTTCAGTATCAGAAAATGTTTCGCAAGGTGTCCGCTAATTCACCCCAGTACTGATGTAGAGGTTAGTATAGTAATAAGAGGTTAGCAATAACAATAATTTTAACAATGTTGACGCGCCGGCCATGAAAGCTTAAAGAATTGCATGTGTCACTGTGTAGTTCTATCTTATACTGCCTTATACGACTGGTAAGAAATCAATAGTTACTTTCCTGCAAAACCACGTCAGCAGTAACCACAGCGTACCAAAATAAAATGATTATTATGTCGTGTGATAGATATTTTCCGCTTTCTTAAATACGGTAAACTAACAAAATTTAAGATTTTACTTGAAAGGATTTTTAGCAATTTGACTTGTTTTCTGAGGATATAGGAGCTGGCCCTATCCTCAACCCCCAACTTGGAGGACCGGGAACTCTTCTTTTAGGTTTCGACTATAGTCGAAAGTATAGGCCTATATGGAGCAGAACTGTGGGAAATTAATAAAAGAAATAAATCCAAATAAGAGCTATGGAGATGGATTTCTGGCGGAGACTAACATGACTAGATGGAGTGAGAAATGTAGAGATAAGACAAGCGATGGTAATCGACCTTGACATTATAGAAACAATAGAAGTAAGAAGACTGAATTGGTTCGGACACCTAAAAAGAATGTCCGATGAGTGATGGCCAAGGAAGGTGTGGGAATGGACTCCACCCTCTAGAAGAAAAAAAGGAAGACCTAAACATTCATAGAAATGGACGTCGAAGATGCATCGAATGCAAGAGGTCTTACAGACAGAAGTGTTTAGACCGGCGCCAGTGGAAGCTAGGATGCCAGAGGCGGTGCCAACCGTAATTAAATCACCTAAAAAAAAACTTCAAATACCAAAACGTTTGTCTCTTGAAAAGATACAAATCATATGGTTCAAAATTCCAATTGCTATCTAGCTCAACATATTTGTTTCTCTAAGTAGGCTTAAATTTGTATGGTGTAAATGATGTCATGGAATGCGGATTATTATTTTAAGATGCCGTCAACTGAGCAGTAACGACTAACGTATAATTTATTATCCGAAACAAGGAATTTTCTATAAAATACCTGTCCAACAAAGCTTTACTTGTGGCGCATGTTTGTGAGTAGTTTATGATGTACACGAAACGTCACCATTCGGAGCCCTATAGGAATAATGACCCAGAAGTACTCGGTACAAAATCAAATGCAACATACGCGTGTCTACGATAAAGGAGGCAAATTTATGATCCGCCCAGCGGACGTACTAGTCAGTGCCGGGATCACAGCTGGTGGAAATTTATTTTACGTGTGCTGCGATACAGAGATATATCTAGGATTCCCCGTCCACTCGTTAGCAGTCCACAGTTATCGTGCATCTACAATTTTTTCGCATATATTTCTAAGCTGACACATCGCATATATCAAGAAATATGGCTTGCCTCTTTATCGAACAAGAAAATTTTATTTAATACAATGTGTTTTATCTGGCTATTTTTATTTGACACTGACAAGTACGTTTGGAATAGTGAAATTAGCAGCGTCTTAAGGACAAGTGAAGTGTTCGAATGCATTTCAAAATTCATTTCAGTGAAACTACTTGTGTATTCCAATGGTATCTTTACATGTTCGTACACACAGGATAAAGAAATAAATTGCTTACTTTTATGCAAACGTTTCTATTGCTCAAACCGTATCGTTTCCATTACGCAATGTTGGCATCTCTTCACTAAAATTTTAAATATGTTAGCTTCTTTTTGTGAAATAGCACGAGGGTATTCTTCCTCGTTTTATACTTCAAGGTTTTGTAGACCACTCCACAAATGGTTCTCAGTTTTGCTAACTTATTATGCCAATACCTTCTCTCGGTTCAAGTGTCCTGTTCTTTCAAGTCTCGGTTTCCATATCCTTTTTGACCATACCTGTCGCCCGTTTGCTATGGGTGGCCATAGGCATATTGTTTGGCTATAGAGTCGAGCCTATATTTTCTGGTAGGCCTACCTGGTTTTGTGCTAAGATGTCTAAAGCATTCTCTTTGACTTGCCTAAATTCTCAACTACTTGGTTTGTTTACTCTTGTGTCCTCTGTTTTCGAAATCCCAGCCGATCTTCTCTAACAGTCCATCTTTATTTCCTTTATATGTTTCTCGTTTATTTATTTATTTATTTTTTAATTTAACTTGCACATTTCACAGCCAAATATGAAAATAGACAGCTTTTGAAATAGACTTTGTGTTTTCCGTTTTAACATTGAAAATGTTTATAAGGACGTGTCACACATTTGAAAACGACCGCTGGTGCGTGATCGAAACTGGGAACCGGTGAGTTTCCATAGAAACTACTTCTTCGTTGTCAATAACGTAGTACACATATAAAACTCCGCTTATGAATGCGACTACATTTAACTTATAATATGTACATTGGTAAATGAAGAATGAATTCATTAATTGGTGAATGAACATAAATATTGTAATAAAACGATTTTAGACGGTGTTAAGAGAAGATAATGATGACCTTGTTGTGAGCGTAAATTTGTAAAGAACTCGTTGAAGGTGGCAATTTGTAACAATTAAAATGTTGTTACCTGTCTTAATTAATGTGTTATTAATAAATATATCTATTCGGTTGTTACCGATGAAACCTCCTGAAAATATATTATTAGGCAAACAAAATTATAATTATGTTCCTTTAATTTATAATCATACTACAATATAGATTTAACTTAGTTTTCAGTGGTTGGGTAATATTAGCGATATGTATAGAGTATTGACTGAATGTAATGGGTATTTTTGTCAACCCTAGTCACTCGATGTTATAAAATTCTTTTCAAATTTTGTACTAAACACAAGCTAGTTCAGCAATCTCCCGTTCCACCAGCTGCAAGCGTTTAGCGCTGTTACTTGTAATAAGCGTACTTATAGGTTAGTTGTTCATCGGGTTTGAATCAACCTTTTTGTAAATTATTCCAACCACTACGTATAGTATTTATTCTGCAATAACTTCAAACGTTATCTCATACAATAAAGATCCTTTATTAATTTTCTCTATTAATTCACAGTCCACGTTATCTCAAAAAAAATAATATAATCAAATCGATCACACAAAAATATATCGATTATCAATTAATCAAATTCTATAGACTTATACAAATGAAAAATAATAATAAATAGTTCTTATCCCAGGGTTCGTAAAGTTCTTGGAACCATTAGTAAGGCCAGGTAAAATGCATAATTAAGGTTACTCAAGTATTACAAAACAAAATTATTTACTCTAAATATAGTGAAATTAAAATAGGTTGTTTTTTACCGAGTCGACGGAAACTTCGACTGGCCGTGGACGTCTGTAAACAGTTGACAAGACTCAGTTTAACTCATCTTCATCCAATAAAAGTGTTCTGGCTTTTAATAAAATTGCCATTTCAGTTGCCTTAACAACCCCGTTTTTTCGTCATTGGGTGAAACTAGATATCCTAGAGCCAGAATTATAGAATATTACTACTCTTTTTCAATAAAATACTCCATGTCTGGAATAATACTAAATTACCTCAGATTCTCACCTAACCTTCCTTCTTAAACAGTAAATGTTTTACATAATTTCTTTGGACTGGACTTCTTAAAAAGGTATTAATTTCCTTTCACAAATATGGAATTTAGGCCTATAGGTTTTCTTACACTGTTATAACATTGATTGGTTTTTTAACTTAATTTTCTTTTACCTGACCTACTGTACAATTAATTATTGGTTAATGGTTAATTACATTAATTTTAATTTCCTGGTGTTTACTTTATTACATTAATTAACTGGTCCTGGAACCCTTCATTAGTTTACAATATAATTGTCAGAACTACTTGTCAAACCTTAAACACTGATTGCCCTCCTGGCCAAGTTTACAAATGTTAATTAAAACAACAGCATTACTCAATTTTAGACAATACTTAAAACTTAGTATAATGCCTAACACTGGTAACTATACTTGATTGTCTAAAGACAAATTTAACATAAATATAAACATAATCATTGATGAAGTATTTCTATTAAACAACATCAGTTCATTCCTACCATACTCAAAATATAACATAAATATTCTGTAAACATTAAGATGTTACATTATAAAAACAAGCATAATTTATTATATTTAACTATTAATTGGTATGGTTTTTTATATTCAACATTAATTATTGCCTCTTTTGACTTGAGGCACTTCTCAGATACATTAACTACTGAGCAACCTTAATTCAGGGTATGGTCCTTGACCATGTTTCATTCAATTTTTTATGTAACGTTGGGGACCTCAACTCTGTTACGTTACAATATATATTGCAACGATACAGTCATATGCTGTATTGAGCATTGATTTAAATAAATATAAAATTTGTAAAAGTATTATAAGTTTGGGGTAAATGGACAGGTCCGGGATTGTAAAAATGTTTCATTGTTATACTAGGGGAGAAATTGACCTGTTCCAACAGGCAAAGAACACCTGCTCGATTGTATGTGTGTTACGCGTATATCTTGTATGTGTTAGTGATGCATGTACAGACAGGAATCTCAGCTAGCCTCCCTAAGTAATTACTAAAATAATTATTTTAATTCACTGTGTGAAAACTAATTAGTGTAGAAACAAACAAAAAGCACCAAAATCTGTGTAAATTTTATAGGTATCCACAGTAAGAAAATGACGTTAATAGGACACACTACACGAAGTCAGTTCGAAATAAATGTGCCAAAAATACGCAAATTACACTAAGACGCTCAAATTAATACAGTGAGTCCTTAATCAAATTAGCTATGATTTGTGCTATCTCAATTCCGTACAAAACATTGCCATTTGCAAAAAATTGCAAATATATGAAAAGGTTCGGGAGTGGGGGCTATCATGTGATCTGCAGGTCTCGTCAGGATAATTTCGGAACCAACAGGTGCGGAATCTCGAGAGGGTATAAATTAAGGATTCGACTGGAAACCCTTCTCTTCTTTTCAAAACACAATTGCAGTCGGACATGCTGTCCGTCGGCAGAACAGTTTTATTTTATTATAAGTCTCATCTACGAACGAATAAAGACATTCAGTAATTATGTTTACACTATTTACTATTCCCGGGAAACGTAGTGTACCGGGACCGTTTAGGTCAGCAAGAGTATCAACTGAGAAGCTACAAGAGCGACGCGAGATGCTAGACATTAGGAGATGCCTTTTAGACGCCTAACAGCCGAACGAGATCCACCTCGCAGCAGATAGTAATTCTCTGGGACGGACCACACACTGCTGGAGAACGACGCTGGACTCTGGACATATCCAGGACCACGCCAAGCCAGGAGAAACGGAAACCCAACTCTGGATAACGCTGGACCCCGTCAAAAAGTCGTAAGGTCATCAAAACTCGAGGTGACATGAATAATGCATTTATAAATGATTTTTTTAAAGAGCTCATAAAGACTATATAAAGAGACAATGAATTAAAACAACAAAGTTTATAATTAGAAAGAATGTAATAGTCTTATGTAAAGGTTTTAGTCGTAAGAATGAGCGATCGCCTATAGATAAATATAGAAAAAAAAGAGAGTTTAATTCTGAGATAGTATATTTTTTTTATCAAAGTAAAATAAATGAAATGATTTGATATTTGCATTTTGTAGAAAAGAATAATTTAAATTTTGAATATGAAACAAATGCCAGTCTAAGAGTAACTAATATAATTTTAAATTTATTTTTAAAATCATTGGTATAGACTGAGCAAGCTGAGGTCAGATCTGATTTAAATGAATTCAATTAAAATAAAACTTAAATACATTTAAATTTTATTTTTTTTATTAAATCAATTTGAAGAAATGTCTAGATTAAGATTATTAACATGTCTAGAGGTAAGAGTGTTTTAAATGTGTGTAACACCGTATAGCTTAAGAGATGAACTTAATAATGAGTGATATCTGATCGAAGATTATTTACAATGTTTTATTATTTATAATGCTTGTTAAAACAATAAACATGAAATTTTAACTATTCATAAATTTACTACTGTTATTATAGTTACACCTGGTATTGTTATAATTATTTACAACCTTCATATACAAAAGGTATCGTTGTATAATTTTGGCGCTCCAAAATCGTGGGGCTCCACAAAATAAATTATATTAATTAATTTGTGTTGTTTAATATATTTTTTAGATTTATTGAAGCATTTTCAATTCCCTTCTCTGTGCATTGCATTTGTGCAATGCCTGTAAATTTTTGTTTTCTGTCACTCCTACTCCTACCTAATTCTTCTTCGACGATGTAGAACATCGAGACACTTAAAAAGTATACGTGCGTTAGTACTTTCATTGAAATGTTCCTATTATTCTACTGGCACATTATTTCCTACTATTTTACTAACATTGATCGTAGTCCTATTTATAAAAATCCTCCTGACGTTTCCAGCATAGTTTGAACGACGACTGAACAATTATGTATGAACAACAATGAACAATTAACAATATGAACAATAATATATGTAAACTGTTGTCTCCGACTACTAAGCCGAAAAAACTAAAATTTTTTCTCCACATTTGTGCGTCTCAAAAAGTGAAAATATTTTTAAATAGGCCTATTAGAAAATGTTTGATCTCTGCAGCCAAAATTCTCTATCCGCTACAAAATCGACAGACTATTCTTAATTCAATTTTAGCACAACTGGCAGATTTATTTTTGGTACTAACTTTAACACATGGGCGCGTCACCCACGCACACTAACGTGTCCGTGTATGTACCTTATACGTAATCCAATCTAGTATTAATCGTACTAATTCCATGACATTGCATAGCATGCAGTTCATTTAAACGTAGTTTTAATTGAATTGTGTAAATTTTGATGATAAAGTCCTAGAATGAAAACGAGCTTCCTAATGTTATTGAGCAAAAATATTTCAGCAAAATATTTTTTAGAAAAAACGAAATATAGCGTATTCCGGTTAACGGGGCAACTGGTTATTGGGACCAACTGCTTTATTGGGCCAAAAATTCAAAACACAAAAACAAAACAGGGTTACACATAGAAAACTGCTTCGCTTAATAGGTCCGGACCGCCGGTTATTCGGTCCAGTAATGGCTCAGTTGTTATCTTCTTAAACAGAAGTAATAAGCCTCTTTTTTTTTTAGTACGTAACTTACAGGAGTAGACTAGTGAGGGCGACAAACCATAACAATAACCCAACGACATGTGTCAGGTTTTGGACTTTCTGTGTTTGTCCTTGACGACATATCATAAACAACTACAGGCAACACTAAGGCCTACAATGATGGGCTGTTCAGTCTCTTTGTATCATTCCCTTCTACCTGGTAGGCCTAATAGGCCTAAAATGTAGCGGACGAAAATGGCGACAATGAAGATGAACCGCAAATTCAGCAGTTAACAACTATAACGGAAAATTGCATTCTTAACAATTTTACGGGGACAAAGTCATGTGATACCCAGGGAGAAATATAAATTCATAGAAAGCGGGGAGAAAATAACATTAAACTACCGATTAGAGCAGTGGTACTTCAAAGTAAGAAATAGTAAAATATTTTAGCAGGGAGCGGTAGTTATTCATACAGACGACCTTGCGTTGACGCCCGTGAGTCGGCTAAAAACTATGAAAAGTAACATAGCGGACGTACCGTCATAAAACTGTATTATTTTCAAGGGTGTTAGAAAAATTCCCAAAGGTTGTAAAAGTTAAGTGCACCTAACAAAGGAAACCGTTATGTTAGACAGAGAGCGAGTAGAGCGAGATGGAGAGAGACGCGAAGTTTCCTACCACATTTTCACGCTCATATAGTTGACGAATAACGGATAGCGTCATTTTTTACTCGGGACGTGTTCGCTAGACAGATTGGGTAGATTTGAAATTAGCGGTAAGTCAGACCAATCGGCGTGTATTTTGTCGATAGTTGGTGAGGGTAGTTTGTAGCAAAGTATAAAAAATACGTAGAGTAAGAAGTTAAGTTAGTCTACGGAGAGATTACAATACTAAGACTCGTATTTAGCGTGTTAAGAAATTGTCAGTAAATTTCATAAGTATATTTCAATCGCAACGGAAATCAGTTACGGTAACGCGATATTAAGCCGTGTGGAAGTTACGCATCATAAACACTTAATAAGCTTTGACAAGAATAGTTCTAGAGTAACTAAAGAAGATAATTTAAAACTGAGTAATATATCCAAGTTTTACTTAGTATAACATCAATCGTAAAAAGTGGAATTATATAGCGAAAGTTAATGTGTCAAACATCATTGTACGGGACAGTCGGTCGAGAGTAGTTATCAATCCGGTGTTGGACGCACTTAGCTTTGATAAGGATATACTGAGTATTCAACAAGTGTATTAGTATACGGCACATGTGTAATTATCACTAAGTTAATTAAGTGAATTGTGTAATACTTGTGAAACCAGTGTAAAATAGTGCAAACTAACGAGGATAACTGTTCAACGGATAACGTCGGACCACCAGCCTGGAACCCACAGCATTGAGGACATCGCATCGCAGAGTAATTCAACATACACGTAAATAGCAAAAATGAACACTCAATTTTAATATTGCTTATTAATTTTAAATGTATGTCAATCTTGTTTGGTGACTCAATCAGTCTAAGAATCCATTGCTAAGAAATAAACACTAACAGATTTTTTAGTAAATTTATTGAAGTACTGATTTATGAATTTTGTAATATGTGAATGCAAATCGTTATTAAAAAACTTAATTAATAACAATCATAACTGTGTTTATTTATTACTGGCGCCCTGGGATAATTCTAAAGAGTCGGTACACGAAAGTAAGTGTGACATCTTGTTGCTGAAATTTGGTATGTGATAAATATTAATTTTGTCAGTGAATAATTTAACTTGGTAAACTCTTACTTTATACATGCCCGTAGGCCAAGTAGTATGCAAAGTGGTATCGTGAAGTAGTAGTAAGGCCTATAAATAAAAGTGTATTACACAACGGAGGATGTAAAACAGTTTTCTGGACTTCTTGAACTTTATGCAAGAAGACAATGAAAACAGCCCTGGGCAAGAATTGTAAATTTGTTCAAACTTTGTAGCGCTACAGTCATTAAAAATAAAACGCCAACTCAAAACTTGATGATTTTTTTGAAAAACAGTAATATCAGGTATGTGACTTTATAACCATAAAAATAAGCGCATTCATGATGTTTCATTATGCTGTAATTATAGTATTTTTATATAATTACTACTGTATTTCCTTATACGTACTTCGTTAGTAATAAATCTTATAATTATTGCGGTGTTTCTTGTGGTTAAACACATTGCTATCACGTCACGTGAGCTCATGAGAATTCACGTGATAGTAAAAAATGTGAGCATGGGTTTTCAGCTTGAGTTAATCTGCTTGGAGACACACTGTCTTCACGACATATCACATGATGTCACGTGACATAGCCGACCATTTCACGCCTCACGTGAATCACATTTTCTGTTCAACCACACTTTTGTGAGGCGTGAAGTGACAAGTACGTGGAAATGAAGTAGTTGCTAATAGAAAAAGTGTGATTACATGAAGTGCTTTATAATATTAAATCTATAAATTATAGAGATCAAAAAATACGATAAGAGGTCAAATTCTTCCTTATTCGATCTGAAATATATTTGAAATTTAGCAGAATCTTCTTGTATTTTCTGTACTAGCTTCTAAAAGTCTAGTAAAGAAAACACCTTTTTCTTGTCTTTCTAAGTTTATACCGTGTATCCAGCTCCTTCCTTTGTTAACTGATTTTTTTCATTACAAATAACATTACAAGCATTCTGCAAATCTTCTTCAAAATCTGATGAACTAATAGAACTGCAGCACTCCATGTTCCACAACTAAGTAGGATTTTATTTGCCTTCACGAGTGTTCACACGACTTCACGCGTGTTCACATGAGTTTACGTGAGATGATGTAACATGAAGTGACGTGACGTGACGTGTATCTCTGCGCTACGATTTCACGGGTTAAGCCAAGTCCTGATCTCACGTGAGCTCACGTGACGTGATAGCAATGTGTTTCTAGCTTAAGAGTTATGCTTGGTTTTTCATTATAAAAAATTTTGATTTATAAAGTTTATTTGCCTACTTTTTAGAAATTTCGAATAATAGAGCCAGCCGATTAACTGGACCATCTTGATATGGTCCCGTTGTGTCCCGATAAAGAGGAATCCACTTTATATTAAAATAATGATTTATAAAGGCGGGTACCTAGAAAGAAGGTAAGGACGATTATTCCAGTCTCTTATAAGAAAACCTAATGATCTTCTATAATGTACAGAGAAATAGATAAACTAATTGAATTTTACACTGCGTGACTTTTGGAAAATGTCAAATGAGACATAATAATCAAGAATTACTTACAGACACACAAATACAAACACGCACAATTTCGTATAAGGAAGAGCATTCCAATACTCCTTTATGTATCTCAACTACCCATCGAAGTAGCCGAAACGGTAGGCGATATAACAGTCCCGGCATTGATCGGAAACTTGATGCGGCCAATAATAGTAACCAAACGTGACCGAGTTCTACGCTTTCACACAGTGAAACGTCTATTAAAGGGTTTGCTGACAACACACAATTTTTACAATCCTTCAAACAGTTCCGTAATACAATGTCATAAAATATTCCCCTGACATAATGCTTTCATTTTACATCTCTTTTTTCTTCAACCCAAAAAAATATTGTTGTGTTTGTTATGATCTCGAAAATATATCAAAGTTGTTAGGTACCGAAGTAGTTGTATCGAAGTTGTCACAATGAAATATTTTTATTCACTTATTTAGTCAAGGCGTCAGTGGCGCGGGAACAGAGATTTGTTTCACCTTGTTGACGCTGCGCACCACGGCCTAACACCCCGGTGTTATAATACATACTTACGAAGTCTGTAAATTAAGTAATGAGAATAATTCAGTCAAACGTTTTATTTACAATCAAACTATATCTAGACTCTATCGCCTTCAAAATGGTTCCCTTGGGAAGCCGCACAGCACTTTAGACGATTTTGTCACTCTGCATAGCAGTGCTGGAACTCAGAAGCTGGAATCTCCTTCAACGGGTCGGTTACATTATATTTAATGTTGTCTATCGTCTCAGAATGGTGTCATTTGAGATGTTTTTTTAATCTCGGGAAGAGAAAGTACTCACAGGGACTCAAGTCACGTGAATAAGAGGCTGAGGACGAGCAGGACTATTTTTTTCCTCAAAAAACTCATTAACCGAGAGTGCTGTGTGACACGGTGCACTGCCATGATGCAGGTTTCACGCGGGCAACTCTTTTCCCCAGCCTTTTAAGAATTTCTCGGTAAACATGTTGATTAACAGTCTGTCATGTAGGCGAAAACTCCTTATGGATAATGCCATTACTATCAAAGAAACAAATGAACATGGTTTTGAATTTGGATTTGCTCATTTTTGCTTTTTGAGGACGTGGTGAGCTTGGTGTGTGCCACTCCTTGCTCTAGCGTTTTGTTTCTGGATCGTACTCAAAGATCCGTGATTCGTCACCAGTAATAACATTGTTTAGAAAATCAGGATTATTTTCAGTTCGTCCTAGAAGTTCACGGCACACTTCCATCCTGTTGGTTTTCTGTTCAAGAGTGAGGTATATTGGGACAAATTTCGCACAAACTTTTCTCATTCACAACCCGTTTGACAAAATTTGATAAACTGTAGTATGGTTCAAATTTAATTGTTCTGCGATGATTCTGACGTTTAATCGACGTCAGACCGCATCAAGTCCTTGATTCAATCACAATCGTCTTCAGTTCTTAACGTGGACGGTCTTCCAGATCATGGATAATCCTTAATTGATTCCCGGCAATGTAAAAATGCTTTAAACCATCTTGTGCTCTTGACAAAGCTTCATATCCATATGCCTTTCACAATTTTTTAAAAGTCTGAGTATCATTGTACCCGAGTTTAACACAAAACTTGATTGCACACCGTTGCTCGTAATTGGTGTCACTCGTTTTCATTACGCACAACAAAAACTCACTTCACGAAAAGCTTGTTTACGTTTCACGTGGCAACAATAGACAATAAATATTAATACTTAATATCAAGCTGTTTAAGCTGTTTATCTAACCATCTGTGGTAATGGAAACTTTACAGTGTTGCCATATTGACTGCTAGTGATGATTAGTCTCATTACTTAATTTACAGACCTGGTATAACACATATAATATAATATACATATAATACACACCGCCGTGAAAACTTATATCCTGTTATTAGTCCTCTTGTGTTTTCTCAGAGGGTGTAGATTGTCCAGGAGCTGTAACAGCCTCGATGTCCACATAGTCATGCAGACGTTCGTGTTTCATATCGACTGATATCCCATATCGGGAAGTACGGATATTCAAGTACATTACGGATGTACCTTGACGCACCCGGCAATTGTTCAAAGAACTTTATTCTGAAGTCTTTGTATCTTCTCTATAATTGTCGTCGAAGCATATTTCCAAAGTCATGATCCATAAAACATACCGATTTCATTATTCGTTTTTTAAATAACCAATTTGTTACTTAAGGTAATATTCTGCCGTCACTTCCTATATTTAGTGATCAGTTGTCCACGGTTTTTGATATGAAAAGTCGTCAATATTACAAAATATGAAATGAAGTTAATTTGGTGTACATATGAGCAAGAAATAAGCAAGTAGTATTTCCGTAATCTGTCATTCAGAGTAAAGATATTAGTTGTATTATATAAAGAAGAATAAAAAAATACTTTTTAAATTTAACTTTACCATGGTAAAGATTTCTCTGAACGTACAGAAAGAATGACGTACTAAAAATGCTTTACTTTTAGAGAATATAATGTTACGCAAGTACGAAACGTTCTCGAACAATGGAAAGTGTCGTGCTACACGTTTCTCGGCTAGCCCAGCAGGTGCGTGTTTCTTCCAAGGCCGCAATCAAGTACCCTCTAGAGTTTTCGAGTGCTTGTTAAGGACGCATATTATGGAATATTAGTCTGGAACTCTGCAGGCTATAAGTAGGCAACAGCTGCTGCTTAATTAGTCAGTTTACGTTGAGCGAGTTACAAAGTGCGTCTCAAGTGGTTATTAGCGAAAAGTGCTATTCTGCGGAACTCTATTACTTGACATTATTATTGCGTGTGGGCAAACTTAACATGAATTATTGTACCAGTATAATCTTGTTGAATAACTTGTTGATTGCAAGCTGTTATTTGCAGATAAATTAAAGCTGGTGATTAGTGACTACATTGGTGTCTATTTTGTTTCCCACTGTACCATACGACGATCAGTGACACCGTAATAACAATGTCCTCTTATCGTACAATTATCCTCTTATTGTTGAAATCTATTATTCTGTATGTACGGAATAATGTTAGCGAAAGCGGAACGTTACGTTGTCAAAACACCGTGCAATAAATAGTTCACTAAACGACCGTTAAAGATGTAAATTAAAACATGTACAAAATATGAACTTGCTCACAACGTCGGCAATGAGGTTTGCATGTTTTCCGCTCTTGATAAGTCTGTCCTACATCTAGTACAAGTGTATGGCATTTTAATGGATAGAAAAGTTCAGTTGAATACTAACAGTATGACGCAAACGTCACCTCATGCATATTTCATTTCTGTATAATTTATTTTGCATTTACCGTACACTCATTTCACTCCGTTTATATGTGTCTTTTTAATTATAACGATTTTATAAACTGCAGATATATAATTTTGATAAGGTACAAGATATTGGATAGGCCTCGTAGTAGAGGCACGTGTCTCTATAAAACACATTTCGAAAGCGGGCCGAGGTGGTTTGGAATTTTTCTCTCAGTTCACTTTTCAGTCCGCTTATTAGAGTTAGCTTACTGTAATCACGTCGGCCTCCTTTTCGGTTTCAACTGATGAGTTAGTATCAATCGGTATATCACTGGATGACGAAGAAAAGTGGAAAGGAGAAGCTGAATATCCGTTCCGCGTGGCTCAGAGATATGGAGATAAAGAAGAGAGAATATAAATTACAGAGAAATAGTGGTTTATAAGAAACCTTTACGAGTGTATTGGAATGTCAAAGTATTCTTTAAGTGTTACTTTGGAGAAAGTTTTGCCTGTAATCGTGAAGCAAGATACAAACTGAAACCCCCTATACTGACAAGGGACAAACAGATGGAAAGAAATAATCAACGAAACACTGTTTTGGAATCATTGTTATTCATCTGCTTAGTTGGAATTGACGGAAAACACGTCGCAATTCAAGCTCCAGGGAGCAGGGGAGAAATGCACATTTTTACTTATTAAAAAAAAAATTCCTATATTGTGTCTTTAACATTAATTGATGCAAACTATAACTTTATTATGGTCGGTGTAGAAGCTTACGGAGAAAGTAGTAATGACAGTACACATTATCCTTAAAATATTAGAAAAGGGCTTGAAATTGGATATATAAACGCATACGTACCACGAGATCGGTAATTACGAGGGACAACCTTGGTGGGGCGTTCGTCTAACGGTATCTAAAGAGCCTACATGATGAGGGAGAAAGTTTTCAAGTGTCGATTCAGCGCGCGGGGCATAGTTGAAAACGCATTCGGGTTTTTATAACAGATATTTAGAATTTATAATCGCAGAATTGAAATTAAGTCTCAGAATTTTGATTATGTCATTTTTAGCAACACAAATGTTCCCCAATTATATTTGTTTATTAGAACATTTATCGTATGGATATTCAGTTAGATACGTTTTTATTATTTATTATTCGATTCTGACTTACTAAGTTTATCGAGCTTAGTAATAAAACGTTATGTAGAAAAGTAGCCTACTGAAGTTAGAATAACTTGGGAACAAGTATCTGCCTGATATACTACGATTTTTTGCAGTTTCTAGTTATAGGCTACCGTAATTAATGTGTTTTACATTTCCAGAGCGTATAACGTAATGTGTGAAGTTACTAATTTTATTAATATTTCGTCATTCGTGGTGAAATGTGGAAATTACTTTTGTTCTCCAATTCACTCACGATAGCGAATTGGTATGCAACCCCGATGAAATTGCTAGCACTTTGGCTGCGCAATATGCCGAGGTCAGTAGTACAGACAGTTATACTCTCGATTTCCACGCAAGAGAAGCTAAAGTCGAACAAAATCTTGACTTCGAAACTGGTAGAACTTACAACGTGCCTTTTGCGGTGCGGGAATTACAGTCCACTATCCGCGCTGCCGACGTCATTGCAGCGGTACCGGGCGATATTCCTTACAACGTTATACGTCAGCTGCCGGATACAGCTATGGTTACACTACTGGGATTTTATAACGCCATATGGATGCAAGGGGACTACCCTAACCGATGGAACAGGAGATCATCATCCCGCTTCTGAAGGCCGGAAAGGATCCCCTTAAAGCAGAGAACTATCGTCCAGTATCGTTGACGGGTTGTGTAGGAAAATTATTGGATAGGATGGTTCCAACCGGCAACCGGTCTTCTAACCGCACATCAATGTGGGTTCCGGAAGCACGCTTCTGCTACTGATCAGCTGGAATATCTGGAGAACGCTGTTCAAAACAGTTTCATCGAAGGAAAACATGTGGTTGCAATGTTCTTCGTTTTGGATAAAGCATTCGATAAATAACATGACAAAGGCACACGGTTGGCGGCTATTCGGTAACCTGCTCACATTTACCTGCAGCTTTCTCAAGGACACGACTTTGCATGTTCGGGTCGGGCAATCATTATCGGCCCCACGCGAGATGGAAAACGGAGTATCGCAGAGATCTCCGTTGGGTGATACGCTTTTTAGTATAGCCATCAATGGGATCTTACAGAAACGTCAGTTGGGAAATGCTAGTACGTTGACGATCTAGTGCTGTTCTGCTTGGCTAAAGCAACGGCAATAATCAAACGTTAAATTTTAGGCGGTATAGACACGTTGGTTAAAAATGCTATAGGCCGCCAGCCTTTACTGAACAGTAATTGCGCCGACCCAATGCATGTATTACCCCCACTTTCATGTATAGCTAAGTTATCTAGAGAGAAGAGAGGAGAGACGACGCTATAACATTCTCTGTCTCACTTCCATATTAATTCCCTCTCTGTTACACACATGCTTCCGTTGTTCTCGCCAGTCTTGTTGCAGCCGATGTTCACGCTATGAAACACTGCACAAAACTGTCCTGAGCATGTGCGAAGTGAATGAAAATTTTGTTAGCCTCGCAACAAGGTGTTTGTCTACTGCGCATAGAGATCTGAGTGTTCAATTTACATCGTCCCGCCTCTATCAGCATAGATTTTCCTTTCTCGGCAACAAACACGATCTGTGTCCACTTTTGTCGAAAGCGAAGGAGGTACCCGGACCTTACGTTAACCATAAACGGTGTTCGGTTGCACAATAGGCCTGAAATCAAATTTTTGGATTTAACTTTCGACAGACACTAACCGTGGAATGCGCATGTAGGTGGACTGGCTGCGAGGTGCATATCCTCGCTACATGCCATTAGATGCATTTCGTATAATTGCCTGTTGAGTCCATAGAGACATTTTATTGCACCTGTACACCACGCTCGTGCTTTCCAAAATGGATTACGGATGCGCGGTGTACTCTTCAGCCAGGAGGTCGTGCTTGAAAAAGCTAGATCCTATTAACAATCCAGGTTTCCGTTATGCCATGGGGTCATTCCGCATTAAGCTAGCGGGGGGGGGGGCAGCGCAAAACTTATATTGTGAAGCTGGAGCAACGTCGTTACATCTACGACGACAATTACTGTTGGTGAGATATGTGGCTAAAATTTTAGTACTACCCCGAGTCACATAAACCACATGTTGATTGCAAACAATAGACTCCCGATGATATACGAGGATAGCGTGAAACGTTCTGGGTCTGAATAGGAAAACAACTCTTTTCTGGATTAATGTTCTGGATTTCTCAACATAATATCTATTTAGCTCTGTACACTCTTTTCCAAAAATTTTCTAAAGCGGTTATGTCAGACTGATAAGCCGATTTGTCGACGTCCTCAAAATAGCCATTTACAGCATCGTTGACTTGGTTGTCGTCAGTAAATATTTTTCCACCTAGTAATTTTTGATGTTAGGAAAGAGGTAGATGTCACTCGGGGGTAAATAGAGCGAGTATGGTGGCTGAGGAAGCAATTCAAACTTCAGTTCTTTGATTTTAGCCATTGCAACAATTGATTTGATCTACAAATTTTTTGATCAAGTGCCAGAAAACGCGGCATCCTGCATTGTCATACACAGATTTTCTTGTAAGATATTCCTCACAGGTTTCCGTTCATATACTAGCAGTCTCAGCTATCTCGTTCACTTTTACTCTGCGGTCTACCAAAACGATTTCATGGACTTTTTTCTATTTTGTCGACACAGTCAGTTCAATTGGATGTCCGACACATGGGTCGACAGTTGTGCTTGTCCAATCCAGTTAAATACAGCGAGCCAGTGCTAAACCGTTGTATTCGATGGATAACAGTCCCCCAACTTTGACTACAGCTCTTTTTTTTTATGTCGGTTGCAGTTAAGCTTATGAAAACAAAATTTAATGACAGCGCCAATTTCCAGCGTATCCATTGATGCTCGAGGCGCTTACAGCGGTAGACTGAGCCACTAATAATATACAATTCATGGACTTGATAACGAAACTAGACCCAAAAAGGATGAAATTATACAACACGGCCAAAATAATGAGCATAGTAGCACTATGTCTGTGTCAGGTCCGAAACTTTTCACCCTATCCTAGTACAACCACCGTTGTACGTTTACTCAATCAGCCGATATCCGTGCTCTCGAAGTAGCCCGAGGCTACAACATCCAGGCGCAAGTTCCATGCGAGGTGCTTCCCTCGCTGCTTTGCAAACCAAATTGCCAGCTGGATGCCGCCAGTAGAAGTAAGAAATTGTACCACGCAACTGAACTGAAATTCCTTTTTAGATCAATTCTGGAAGAATACGTCGAAGAACATACAACTGTATACACTGATGGCTCATAAACGAAGAGCGAAGTGGACAGCGCGTTTGTCATCAAGGGCTCCTCCCTCTCCTGGACACTGTCCAAGGCGGTAAGCGTATACACCGCCAAACTGTGTGCGGGGTGGTAAGCTCTTTGATTCCGAAGTAAGAGAAAATTTCTTATGGATTTACTGAACTATCTAACTGCCTTTGACAATCCGAGCATAGTGGTTCCGTTAGACGACCTCGATTCATCCTTTACGTTTGTTTGGTGTCCAGGTAATGTAGGTATTGAAGGTAAGTAAAGAAGCTGCAGACAGCCATACGATCTGACGACGCAACATTAGCTGCCACAACCATCGTTATTAATGTGTGGCAGCAGATGTGGAACACACGACAGAGCAAACTTTCTGCCGTCAAGCAGATTGTCCGTAAACTGCAAATAGCAGGTAATCGCAGCCGTCGTGAACAAGCTTGCATCACCAGACTGTGAATTGGTGGGCACACGAACTTAACATCTTCTTAAACCTCCTACAAGGACAAGAACGACCTGTCTCCACTTTTAGGAAAGCACTTACAGTGAAACATATAACTGAAGACTGTAGTGTTCTTGCTGAACTCAAGACAAATACAAATCTGAAAGAAGATCTCGGATGTACGAAGTTCCATTGCCATTGGCAAAGTAGAATATAGATGAGAATCCAACATATAGTCGAGCAACATTCCTGGTCCACGTCGTGTCGTTGGGCTAAAACCCATAGTTGCCCTTAAAACATAAAAAAGAATAACAATAATAATAATAATAATAATAAAATAATAATTTTTTGTGAGGAGGGGAAATGCATTTATGCACCGATTGTAGGACTCGCATCACAACTGAAATCCCTCCTAGCAATCTCGACCTAGCATGGTAGCCCAGTAGTTTACTTGAGGCTACTTGAGGCTAGGGACTTTCCCTACGCCCAGTGGCTCACGTCAGGTCTACAGACGTCTTGTCCGTCTTCTTCCCCATACAAGGTATTAATATGGTACCACTGTTCCAGCCAGACATCCCCCTATCAGAGCATAGCTCCTATATTGTTTACGGGAACTGTCATGCCGGTCCTGGCTCTTCTTGTGGTTTACCTTTCACATTTAAAGAAGGTAAGCTCCACATAATCATCTACCCCCCCCCCCCGGACAGTATAAGCAATCCGGTGCTAAAAACTACTACTACTACTACTACTACTACTACTACTACTACTAGTCTATTACTACTACCGCTACTATTAATAACAATAAATTACTATAATACAATAGAATTTATTGTTACTAACATTAGTTTCTTATTATTATTACTTTAGTTTATTGTTAGTTATGAAACATATGTATAAATATATAGTGCTGTCGATCGATCAAAATATTTAATCGGTTAATCAAGAAGGTTTAATCGATTAATCGGTCGATTAATCGAGTTTGGGTACTAAAAAAGTATCATACTAATGGCTTACAAATTTAATTTTAATAGATGTATCTAATTGTTACTTTTTTTTAAGTAACTTATAAAATCAGTATATTAGCATGGATTACATTCAGATAATAATAATATTATAATATGTATGAACAGATTTAATAATATGAACTGTTATCAGGAGACTAAGTGACAAATATGAATTTGAAGGTAAGGATATGGTATAACATTAGACTCACCTAGTCAGTACTGCTTCAACCAGGATTTCAAGTATGTGAGTGTGTTCACATGGTCCAGATCAAGGGCTGCTCTACGTTTAGTAACAATATTGCCTGCGTCACTAAACACTCGTTCGCACGGAACCGATGTAGCTGGAATGCAGAGCAATTTTTTCGCTACAGATGAAAGAAGTGGAAGCTGAATGGAATGCGTTTTCCACCGCAGTAAGGGGTCTGCAAAGTCATCATCCAGTTCTGCCAAAGATCTGTAGACATCAACCTCTGTTGCGAGCGGTGTTAACGGAGCTGTTTCTTCCCTCTTGTCATCATCGTCTTCTTCAAAAACAAGTTTTCTTTTCTTCACATATTGTTTTATTTCTGTTTGTGCAGTGGTCACAACTTTATTGGAAATTCTGTTCCACACTAATTCTCTTGCTCCTCTTGGAAGACATTTCAAATATTTAAATCTTGGATCAAGAGCCATAGCTTCTTGATACATTTGTATTTTACGCCAGGCATTTACTCTTTCCGTTAAACCATCTAACAGAGCTGTTTTGAATCGAGTAACGTAACCAGGATCCGTGTCGGTAATTTTTAGACTTACTCTTAAATGAGTTATGGCGGGTAGTACTTCCTCCAAGAAAAACACATATTTCCAAACATGGTTTAAGACATTTATACATTTTTTGTGTCATTTCCCATTCCACTTCAGTTAATGGAATGATGTTTGATGGATTGGTGGACATTATAGCTACAATTCCTTCTTCGGCTTCCAGAAGAGACTCGAACATAAGGCATGTACTATTCCATCGGGTGACTATATCTTGTTTCAGTTTGCGTTTGCACTGCGGAATATTAAGTTCTTTCAGTTTTTGGCATAGCTGATTTTCTAAATAAGGACTGTGCTTGAAATGACCCACCATTTTTCTACATTTGGAAAGCAGTTTATCTATAGACGCATTCTCAATTGCTGTATTCAGACTTAATTGCAGGGTATGAGCAGTGCACCTAACATTATCGTATTTCGAATTTTCGACACCAAGAACAATATTCCTGGCATTGTCTGCACATATTGCAACTACTTTACTTTGAAGATTCCAGTCAGACACAACTTGTTCGAATTCTTCCGTACAATTTGCTGCACTATGTTTCTCCACCACATGTTTCACTTCTAACGCAGCGCTGCAGAACGCCCAGTTAGAATCAATCCAATGAGCACTAACACCCAAATAACCTTGATTTGATATCGAAGTCCAGAAATCACCTGTTAGGCCAACAAATTCAGTTTCTTTTAGTTTGTCTAGCAGCTTGGATCGTTCGACATCATAAAGTTTCTCAATCCGTCTAGTTACAACGTCTCTCGATGCAAGTTTATAAGAACTACTACCTACAGCTTCCCTTAAAACTTCTTTTAGCCCTTCATCCGAAATTATATTGATAGGTCGACTGTCTTTTACTATCCATTTCACAATTTTATTTGTTAGGTCAGCCTCCTTTAATGAAGAGATTGGTTTCACTATGAAATGATTCAAGTCCGACTGAGATGAACTTGCATTAACAACAGATGATTCAGCAACACTTTGTAAGGGATGCACGTGTTTTAAATGGTATTGCAAACTGCTAGTGCTACCGCTGTAGCTAAATGATTTCCCACAAAGCTTACAGAAAACGGTTTTCCTGTCCGTCACTTTACCAATGTCGTTCAATTTATATCCAAAACTTCCACCGAGTCTTCCTCGTAAGTCTTCGTACGCCATAACACAGATTTCACGCACGGTATCAAGAAACACACACACACAAAAAGTAGCCTCTTTGAAAAACACAAGTTTTCCTCACCTGAATAAACACACTGTAACACGCCACCTGCCAACTGTTACTATTATAGCAAAATTGAAAGTTAAGGGCATGGAAATGCGCGAAACGCTTACGGTCAGAAGGGAAAGGCTATGTGGAGGGAGTCGCTGTGAGATGTGAGAATTTACATTCTTTTACATATCAGAATGTTTTATAAACATATCTGAGTGTTGTTTGGTCTGTCATTGTGTACTGCTGAGACGTAAAAAACTACAGCCTTTCTGACCGTTGTTATCGCAACGGAATTTGCAAACTGTACACTTCCACTCCTTAATTACACGCGACTATCTCTACAGTTTCTCGTTACATAAAGGAACGCATTCTTCGTATTAATTTAATTGCAAGAATCTTCTTTTAATCCTGGACAACAAAAAACTGTGTATTATAACTTTCCTGTCTTTGCTAGTTGAAGGAAAAGTATCCATTTTAACAAATCTCGTTACTGGATGATAACACAAATAATTACAATAATACGTAATTAATTGTAATTACAGAATAAAAACTACCAATAGAAATTAACTAAAAAATTAAATAACTAATAAAAATGAGTGACTGTAAAACAACGATATAATTAAAAATAAATTGAAATAATAATAACAAATGCACGACTGAGATAGTACGTTACACAATAACTAATAATGTACGGGTAACTAAAACATCACACGCAAAGTTGGCGACACCTTCACTTGCATACCAGCTGATTATTCGGTACCCTCCCGCCATTCACAATTTCAAAGTGGACTCGTTCATCCATAAATTGGTTTCTGCGCATATGCCCTTAACTTTCAATTTTACTGTACTATAGGTCGCCCATTGTTAGGATGAGAGTACAGGCTCTTGTGGGACTCTTATTTTTAGCATACTCACCCCCTCTCAGACAATTAGTAGTAGGCACCTGACTCATCCTTCTATTGTAGATCTTATCGTACACGGACTAAATCTGACATGCCGCTACCTGGCTTTTGAAAACCACTGCAACTACATCACCCTTTCTCTTTCAGTGTTTTTCTGGGAACTTCCAGCAGTACTAAATGATTTAAAATAACGGGACTCTCGTTCAAGAGACAAGACATAACTCAGGTATTTGGTGGAAAAGCTACAACTTCTCATAAAAGAAAATTTCAACAACCGATTAATTTTAATCGACTCTATTATTCGATTAAGTAGTTTTGATTGATTAATCGAAGTTCAAATTTTAATCGCTTAATCGGTTCGATTAACCGATTAAATCCGCAACAAATTTAGAAATTGCCTCTATTGAGGATGGGAAAACATTTTTTCAAACTGCAAATTGTATCATGAAATATTTTTATACATATCTACATACATTACAAAGAAGATGCATGTTGTAAAATGATATGAAATATTTCATTAAAATATTAAAGAAATTATTTTAATTACAAGAAAAAATTTCAAGTAACCATCATTATTCTTCTATTGCAGTTAACTGCGAACTTCTGAACGGTGACTTGTGGATAGTACTTGCTCTGCCATCTAGTTGTAAATTTGACAAACTTTCCGTTGTTCTCTGAACCGCCGACAGATGGCAGAAGCTATGGGTTTAACCTCCTTGATACCGAAATCATTTTTCTGTAGCAAAAATTCTTCAATTCAAAATGTTTAAGAAAACTGAGTGGGCCAGTAAGCCTAATAAACGGAACAATAACATTAATGACATTTATTTAAATATTAAATTGCTTGAACTGCATGTAAATTGAGATACGACCACAAAATTAAATTCACTGAAATACGGGCCCTAGTAATATATGTGGTTACTTAAATAATTAATGTTTTGGATTGACGTTTAGTGAAACAGTCACGGAAACCACAGATTGTTTTACAAACGTACGGATACATGGTAACTGGTAACGTGCAGGCAAGAGTTGATGTTGTAATTTAATATGAAGCGCATATGAAGTCATATTGGAACCACATTAACGTGTGGCAAAATTTCATTAACAGAAGTTTAATAAAGCGGATGTGAATACAAAATAATAATAAAGTATAAGGTTTTATTCAATTATTATACTGGCAACTTTACATTTGTTGTTGGGGTGGGGTTGTCGTTATTGTGTGTTTCTGTTTTGATGATGAGCTGAAAGGCTGGAATGCGCTAATCAGGATTTGTGCAACAGTAGTGATGTGCAACAGTTTAATTAATTATTACTTTTATTTGTATCGCCCATCTAAGGACCACATGCCAATTTCTATTCTTTATTCTTTGTTCTTTCCTTTTTTCCAATATTCTTTCATCTTCTCGCTGTGTCTCTTCTTCCTGTCCTCAGTCCACTTCGAACCTGCGGTTTTCTTTCTCCTACCCGGAACTCCTTCCATTTTTAACACTTTTGCCAAAAAACTTCTCTTTCAATTGCTTCTTCTGCATGTATATTATTTTTTCCTAAATCCTTTTGTACTTCTTTAACCCAACTTGATGTTGACTTTGTCCCCCACAGATATTTGAAGACTTGCTTCATCAACCTATTCGTCCATTCTATATAAATGTGCAAAAAATAATAGTCTTCTTTTTCTCATTGTTTCTGTTATATTTTCTATACTTTAATATATTTCAACATTACTTCTTAATTTCCAACCTTCTGAAGTTTTCATGGGCCTAATATTTTCCTAATAATTCGTCTTTCCAATATTTCTAGTTTGTCTAAATTATAATTCAACTCTAGACATTCACTTGCATATAGGCATTCTTGCTTCACCACTGTACTGTAATGCCTTATTTTTGCGTTTTTAGATATGCACTTTTTATTGTAAATGTCTTTAGTTACACCATATGGCCTTTCCATCTTATGAATCCTTTCTTCTACAGCAGATTTTTCCAAGCCGTTCTCTTCAATTATCTCTCCTAGATACTTAAATTTTCGAACCTTCTCTATTCGACCAATATCTGTTACCAGGAATTTTTGCCCGTTTTTAATGTTTGTGAGAAATTTGGTTTTTTTCTGCAGAAATTCTTAAGCCTGTTCTACTAGCTATATCCTCTAAAAAATTAACTTGTGTTACTGCAGACGTCAGATGTTCAGAAAGTATTGCAAAGTGATCTGCGAATGCCAAACAGTTTATTTCAATACGTTTGTTCCTTCTTCCCAACATGATTAGTGATATTTTGCATTCCTTTAATTTTTCATTCCAAATTCTCACTACTTTGTCCAGGACACAGTTAAAAAGAATTAGGGACAAACCATCACCCTGTCTTACACCTGTATTTATTTTGAATGGTTGAGATATTTCTCCCATGAATTTTACTTTTGAGACTGTGTCCGAAGGGTTTCATGGATCAGATTTGCCAATTTATATTTAACACCAAATTCCCGGATTATTTTATCTATAGTTTCTCTATCAAAAGAATCAAAGCCTTTTTGAAATCGACAAATGTTACTACGATCTCCTTTGAATTCAGTAGCCTGTGACAGATTATTGACTTCAGAGTAAATATTTGTTCTAGACAGGATCTGCCCTTCCTAAAGCCATCCTGATATTCACCCAAATGGCTATCCAATGTTTTTTCTACACTCTTCAATAGAATCTTTGAAAATATTTTATATGCAACTGGAAGTAAAGATATTCCTCTGTAGTTATTAACCTCTTGCGTATCACCCTTCTTATGCAGAGGATGTATTAAGGCATCCACCTTCCATTCTTCTGGGATTATTTCTGTTTTCCAAATTTCTTCAAAAATTAATTTTAAATCATTTTTTATCTTTGGTAGAGACCATTTCAAAAGTTCAGCTGATATGGAGTCTTCTCCACTAGCTTCATTATTTTTCAAAGTTTTTATTACTTCTTCAATATCTTCGATAGTCGGATGTGTATATTCTTCTAAATTTTCATAAATGTCTGACAGTTCTAACCTCTGAATTGGTTCCAGGCAATTTATAAGTTGATCAAAATATTTTGCATTTATTGCATTTATTTTATTTATTATACTGTATTATTTTAACAGTTTATTATTAAAATATGAGCAAATATTTTTCGATACCGAATGTGTATCAAGAGTTAAATCAACAGAATTTTTTTGTGTTACGGTCCGAGGATGAAGAGGAGGGGAGACCGGGTTGTGTTTGAAGACGCAACACATACAGTTAATTTCTGACATTTATTTTATATTCCAAAATGATCAAATAATTTTAGGAGTACTTAAAGCGATAAAGACGAAACATTTTATTTTAAAAGCCAAAAATAACCTAAACGGTTTATTATTTTTTTAAATGATTGTTATATTACTATTAATTTTTGCAATTATCTTCACTGCGAAGTTTTAGCCCTAGTTGGCCTGTTCGGAACCCATCTCTTCCTCGATCTACCAACATCCTTTTCCCAATAACTATCATATCTTAAGATATCCCTACCGGACATCAGCTTCTCACAAGACATCCTCTTATAGTTGTAGTGTAAGCGAGGAGGTTTGTGGTCTCTACTAAAGCTGAGGACTATGCCGGTGGAATCATATCTACTAATTTTAATTTTAATTTTTAAGTACGGCGCGTGATGTCTTGCAATGCACATCTACCATTGACGTATTCATCATTTTAAAACAAGTTTTGTATATAGTTTAGTGCTGAATTGTGTTTTAATATTTTAGCACATGTCATCATTGATGACATGCAATAGTTTTATAAAGTTCTGATGATGAGGCAAGTGCCTCGAAACATGCAAACAAAGTAACAACATCACGGAAAAGCCATAGACGGTGAGTTACAGTATATTTGATCATATCTACTGGTAGCGCCTTCGTTTTCGGGTAGTTCTTAGATGAGAATCCTGGCCAAAAGTGTGTCATTCAGTTACACATCTCTACTGAACAAATATCTGTATCCATTCTTACCTATAATTTTATTGCTTCTGCCAGGCTTATCATTAGAAAGAAGTAGCTAAGTCTTCTTTCATTTGACCGCGTCAAAATATGACAACATTTCACTCATAATACAATGAGTTTCCCACTTAGACATGAGGATACTCATTGTAATATGAGTCAAACGTTGTCATACAAGACATTTTTGATGCGGGCCATACAGGAAGAAGACTTCAAAAACATGGATGCCTACGTGAGAATAAAGTAGCTAAGGACCTCAGGACATCCACTGCCGATAGATGAGTCTTGAAAATGCTAAGATGCGTTCAGCATCAGAACAATGGATACAAAGCCACCCAATCCTCTCTCCAAAAGAGAAGATAAGGACAGATCCCGATGCCTTAAAACCAGGGCCTCTCTACAGAAGTGTCCCTGGCCCTAGAGGCTTTACGTGACGACAGTAATCCGCACAACTAAAAAATATTCATATCTGCAGAATACACTTGAGACCTCGAAATTAAATTTGGCATCTGACTGTTACACTTGGCACACCAGCTGCAGGTTGCTGACCCCTTATATACAAGTGTTTTTTTTTTTTTTTTTTTTTTTTTTTAAATACCTTTATTTTATCAGCATGCTCCATTACAAATAAAGTAATACTACATGCTATATATAAACTTATTACAAGCATATAAAGACAACTCCAGTAGTACAACAATTACAAAGATTCAAAATAAACAAGAAAATTAAAATCAATCATTGACAATGATACAATGAATTAGTACTACATTATTAACATGTTAAAACTGTATGCATGTATGTATCGCATGCATGATAAAGCTGTTCGACCAATATGTAAGTTAATTCATAACAATAAACACTACAAAGAATCAAAATCAATGTTATTAACATATTTAATAAACTGTCTAACATATTTTGATGTCAATTCACTTCTTATCGGAGGCCATCGTCCACCACTCCTTAGTACACTATTTTTGAAAACCTGTCTTTCTTCATTCAACATATTGCACTCATATAACAAATGTTCCACTGTTTGGTCACCATCGTTGCAGACACATATTGGATCATCTTTTATTTTGAAACGATAGTAGTAGGCTCTAAGCCTGCCATGACCAGTCACCATTGTGGTAAAATTAGGAGACAGTGCAAACCTTGAGGACAGTCTGTGCTTCACACTAGGGACAAACAACTTAGTCACCATTCCATTTAATGTTTGTTCCCACTCACTTTGCCACTCCATTAGGCTCACCTCACGGAATTTGTTAATCATTGCACTTTTTGGTATTCGTTCATAGCACACCATACAGCTACTGGACGTAGCTTCTTTAGCCAGATTGTCAGCCAGTTCATTACCATAAATACCCACATGTGCCTTAACCCAACCAAAATCAATTGACCAGTTGACCGCCTTTAAACTTCTTAACTTATTCCTTATTTCTTCTATCACGTAGCTATGATTCCTCGAGCTCCTAAGTGAGTCCAGCGTCACTCTGCTGTCGGTGTAAACAGCTGCCGTTCTCAAATTAGGTATAATATAATTTAATTCAGCTATCTTTTCCAGGGCCTTCAAGACTGCCAATTGCTCAGCCTGATTATTAGAGCACCCAACACCCAACTTATACTGCATCTCATATTTGAGCTCACCATTAACAAACAAGGCTATACCCGACCCAATCCCATTGTTGTGCTTACTGCCATCTGTATATGCTTGTACTGTGTATACTGTACTTTCATGGCTCGAGTTTATAAGAACTGCATCTGCCGGATGAGGCCAATCCTTGAACGGAATTACTGTGTCCATCAAAATATTAGCACCATCACAACCTCTAGCAACTCTGTAAGCACTAACAATCTCTCTCAACTTTATTATTATTGGAGTCAGTCCTGTCAAAATGCACAAAGCTTCATGGGACACTGTACGATAAGCCTTCGCAATTTTAATATTGATGAGACGTTGCACTCTTTTGAACTTCATCTGGTTACTTTTCCTTTCTAATGCGTCTATCCACACGGGTGCTCCATATGATAAAAGGGGGAGAATTGCCCCCTTATATATTGTTTTAAGTGCCTCATGTCCCAACCCCCAGTTTAATTTTGCAGATCTTGATAGCATATGAATCAGTTTTGTACACCTTTCGACCACATACTGGATATGCTCATTAAAATTGAATTTTGTGTCAATAATGAAACCAAAATATTTGAACTTATTAACTTGTTGAAGTTTTTTAGAATTAAGGTAAATGCTTAATTCTGAATTCTGAAGTCTTTTACGAGAAATCAAGAGTATTTTTGATTTTTGTTCATTAAAAGAAACTTTATTTGTAGCCCACTTTGAAATTTTTACCATCTCTAAATTGGCATAATTTTCAGCTTCTAAGAGAGACATACCACTTGTTAACACAATTAAATCATCTGCAAAAGCTATAAGTTTTGTACGTTTAGTAAAGTCTAAATTGAGCAACGAGTTATACTGTATGTTCCAAAATCCTGGCCCACAACAAGATCCCTGAGGACAACCTTTACTGACATCGCTCTCCATTGTATTGTGAGTAGATAGAACTGCCTTTCGTCCACCAAAGTAACTCTGTGAGAGACAATACAAGTTCCTAGGACACTCGAATTGTTTAAGAGTATTCAAAATACATGGCCACCACGCTGCATCAAAAGCGCCCTGGACATCAAGACTAAAGAGAACAACAACCCCTTTCTCCACCAAACATCTTTCAACAAATTCCTTAACTGCCATAGCTGCATCCACTGTACTTTTCTGGGGTGTAAATCCATACTGATTAGACTGCATTAAATCTTTAGAAAACACGTGGTGCATAATTCTGTTTATAAGTAGTTTTTCCAATACTTTCGCTCCTACCTTAAATAAACTGATAGGGTGAAACTTCGAAACTTCAGTACTGTTCTCCCTGCCCGGCTTAATTATTGGTACTATTTTTGCTCTTTTCCATAACTTAGGAAAGACACCTCTTCTCAGACACTCATTATAGATTGCTGTTACAAACCGAGGAAATTGCATAAAAACCCGCAATAAAATGCCACTTGTTATTCCATCCTCACCAGGACACTTCTGAGGGTTCATGTTTTCCAAAACTCGCAAAACTTCTTCTTGTGAAAACTCTCTGTCATCTTGTACACTTATTGGATCCTTAATCTGATTCCTAATATGCCTATGATACTCATTATCCATTATGCCGTCATCCACGGGAATAAAGTATTCCAACATACAATTCATAGTACCTTCCAAATCTGTTGTGAAGGAGCCATCCGGTTTTTGCAAAGTTGTTAAGGTGGAACACTTTCTCATTTTTCCAGCTGCCAAGCGATAAACCACATTCCAGGGATTCACTGATGTTGTTAAATTACAATATCGTTTCCAAAAATGTATTTTTTCTCTTCTAATACTTGATTGATACTTCTTCTTTTCCTCAAAGTAGTACATTTTCCAACATTCTCTCAGGACATTGTCGTTTCTAGTCCTTTGGTATCTTCTTCTTAATGCATTAATTCCTTTACGCATGACTGTGAGTGTATCTGACCACCATGGAACCGATCTGCCTCCAACAGTCTTCTGTAATGTTGTACGCTTCTTAAAAGACTTGTCACATGCTGTCTTTATGGTATCCTCAAAGTTTTTCACAACTTGATCCATATCTTGCATCTCCGAAACCTTATACTGTAATACAATGTCCAGACTTCCTAAATCATTATTACACGTAGAAACATAAAACTTTTTAAGTATTTCTTGAAAAAATTCCGATCAAAAGCTTCATAGTTACTTTCCTTGAAGACATATTGCAACCCCTGATACTGAAATTCCGCAATATCATAGTTTCCATGTACTATATTGAAAGTAATAATTCTATGGTCCGAACAGCTCTCTTCTTCGCTGATCTTCCAGTCCTCAACTAGAGAAACCAGCTGATTATTAACTATAGTTAAATCAATATTACTTTTTCCATTCCGTGATTCAAAAGTTGTAAAATTACTTTCATCTGTCATTAAAAACTGTTGGTTTTAGAACACTTTCAATTTTATTAATATTAATTCCGACATCATCATGCATACCAAAATACATGCTCTCCAAAAAGAAGTTTTGACCACCATAAATTAAATGCAAAACGACGGTATCTTCATCTGATAGTTGGTTAATCATTAAACATGTAATTCGATCATTCATAATTACAACTGCGGCTCTCTGTTTACCCGTACCAGCAGTAAACGTTCTACAATTCCTTGGTATCCCGACAACGTTATTTAAAATAACATATGGTTCTTGAATAAACAAAACGTCCACCCTTTGTTGTCGTATTATATCAACAATGTTATCTGTTGCCTGTCTGGAATGCTGTAAATTGATCTGCATGCATCGAATTAGGTTGTTCTTATCTAGATGTGTTGACCTTGCATTAGCAGCCCGTAGAAATGGCATTAATAATCAATGTTCTGTTTATAGTTCCTTATCAGTTGTTGCAAACAAAAACAGCTCTTATCGAAGGACGAATGACGCTCATTAACCCTATTATCCTTTATACGCTTACTGTAATGAATACAATTGATACATTTAAACTCATTAGTTGATGCTTTACATTCACTCAGCTTATGGTCTCCAGCACACAAGGGGCATGTAAGATCCCCTCTGCACTCCTGAGCTTTATGATTATACCCACTACATTTAAAACATCGCTTAGCAACCAGATAATCATCCACGTTGCATAATTGCCACCCGATTTTTAACCTATTACTTAAAAGCTTTTGTGTGTTTGGGAACTAACTTCAACTACAAGATTCCTTATCTGTCGTTTGTTTTTAAAAATAAGCTTAGGTCGCAAGTATTCTTCATGTAGTGTGTGTGTGTGTGTGTGTGTGTGTGTGTGTGTGTGTGTGTGTGTGTGTGTGTGTGTGTGTGTGTGTGTGTGTGTGACAATTAACGTCACCAATCCGTGCCAGTTCCCACAGTCTTGCCTCTTTGCAGATATCCGACTGTTAGTCTACCACGTGTCCATTGCAAATTTCCCTTTGACCATCTCAATCAAGAGTTCGGACAGCATAACCAAACCATAGTAGTTGTCGTTGTTCGATGTTCTTACCTACACTCCCATCTCTCAGCACTCTTGTCTCGCAGACTTCTCTGCAGAAATCTGTTTCCATGAAGACTCCTACTTATTCCAGTTCACTTTACTGAGGTCCCAAACATCGGGTCCATACAGTAGTGTGTTTTCTGTGAATGAGCTATACAATTTTTGCGTTGCTTTTATGATTCCTTTCCAGTGGCATGTCTAGAATTTGGCCTTGGGGAGGGGGTCTATTGGGGGTCTATTACTATCTCTAAGTGGCTGAAGACCGTGAGATAACAATCTGAAATCAGTCCCATTAAAAGTAAACTGTAATAACGCAATAAAAATATGCGTTATTGAAACATTGTTTACAAGATAATTATTGACTAAATTGATTTCCCTATGTTTCATATTTCAAACGTATACGGTAATTCTGTGTAATAAACCCGTTTGTGTATGTAAAAAAGAGTTAGTACTATAGCCTATTCAGTTTAGCATGCACAGCTGAAAAAATAATAAACAGCCTAAAAATTAATAGCTTAACAAAATTATCAACCACTCTGACCCTCTGGGGGGATCCGGTCCCGTTCGCCCCCCCCCCCCGTAAATACGCCCCTGTTTCCTTATCCCGTGGGAGTGATTTCAGTGGCCGACAAAATTTCTTCGCCTTATTAATTCTTCTCTCAATTTCTTTTCTACTATTCCCACTTTTTTAACATATCTCCTGCGTACGTACTTTTCTAAGCCTAGCATACAAATATAAAATTATGCCTCGTATATAAGAGAGATGGGAAACCTTCTCACAGTACAGGTCTATTTTAAATATAACGTATTTATTAAAAATGTATGTTGCCTCTTTGATAATAATCATTTTCGCAGAGTATAAATAACATCCCTGACTTTCAGAGTTTTTTAACCCAAATGTTTTCTAAGCACCAAACGTTTCTTCTGTTCTAAGTGAGGCATCTTCAGTGACTAGATTCCTCATGGTAAAATGAGTGCTGAGCAAAAAAAATAAATAAATAAAACTGAAAATTTAATAGTCGTTATTAATAGCAAAAATCGTGAGCGATATTGAACTGTCTTTAAAACGGGCAGAACTTGTCGGACAGTATTTTACTAATACATAAGATATATCGTAATTCTTTCTTTAATTAATGTTTGTGATCATAGATATTAATAGGACATTCCAATTTTTTATTCCGTAGTGTAAACCTGGGAATGACAACGATGTGGTCTGACAAACGCAAACAAATTAAATGAGGAATGGTGGCATCTGATGAGAGTAATTTTTAAAAAAATATGATACCACAGCGTTTTAAATGTTCTTATGATTATAATTTGTTCATGTTTCCCAATAAACTATGACGGTAGTAATAAAATTATCACAGTTATCTCGGTAAAAACACAACACAACCCTCAATTTTGAGGATAATAAATTTTTATTAGAAAAATATTAGTTACATTGTACATAATATACACATAAACCATAGTATTAAAAAGAATACACCGACTAGATACAACAGAGTGGAAAGAATACCTCATCAAAACGTCAACATTATTTTTAAAAGAAGATCGTGCACCCGCAGGTGTGCCAATGTTAGACAATGAGGTCGTTCTGTTGTAGGAATGAGCGAATTTTCGCAGTGTCTTCGGAGGAGAGCGGCCCGTACGGTTGTCTGCAAGGCCCGCCGTACAGTCCCAGCATATCCATTGCCGCCTTCAGACCTGGAACTCCTAGCTTCGAAAGCAGCTGAAACAGATACAAGAGAATTTCTGTTAGCATTCCTGTACAGATTCATATACACCAACTAATTTTCTACGTTTCAGTAACCAGTGTCATGAAAATATTCAGTTTTTCGATTTCGTTTCACTTGTCTTCCGAAGTATGTGGAAGAGAATAGGCGATATTCAAAACGGATAAAGAATGGCATACATTTTCATCACCTGAGTAAGCACCAAACGAAATTCCGTGAACAAGAGCGAGACAAACGTTTATAGAACAAGACGTGGCAATCGAACTGCTTTCATATTCCGTTTAAATTAAACTTAATAGAATCCGCTTATGTACTGTAAGACACGGAACTCCAAAGCCCTCATGAGGGCTGATGGGAAATGGTAAAATTGGATCTGGCTGTTTTCTGCAAAGTCTGTCAGCTGTTCGAAGATGGGGCTAAATAGATGTGGCAACATCGCAGTCTCCCCGCTAGAACGGGCGTTGGCTCTGCAGCGCCGTTCTACTCCCAACCTTAGGGACAAATACTTTTGTACAAATAAAATTTTGTTTACGTGTACTAAATGTATACAAATATTTGGCTTTATTCCATTCGTTCTCTTCATGTCTTTAAGATGTTAGTATCGCTTTGAACGGATTTTTTCCACCTCAAATTACGATTTTTGTAAGGGTTTTGAAAATTAACAGCAACTAATAAAATAAACAAAATAAAATTCTGAACATTTAGGATCATATTTATAAAGGTCCTACCTGTACTGTGTAAAAATTTGAAAACAATCGAATGAGTCGTTTTTTTACAACTGTTTGAACTTCACTTTTAGTGAACTGTGAAGTTGTGAACTTCACAGTTTCCAAACTGTGAAAGAACCGGTACTTTTTCTACATTTTACTTCATAGATATTTTTCGACGACACATAAAATTTTTTTAACGATACCACAAAAAATATAAATAAACAAGGTTTAGTTTAACGTTTATTTGAACAGAATCGGAAAAGCCGTTCTCGAGATTTAGGACTTTTAACTCGAGTCTACATACTTTTTCCCCGATGGTAAGTGCCTCACTTACTAAGATCGAGGGGATAAAGAATGAGTGAGTGTGTTAGTGTTAGTAGCGTTAGTTTGTCAAGGCCAATGATTTATGACAGCTGCCATGCCCTGTTCACAGTCAGACTGGCATCCACTCACAAAGGCAATCAGAAATTACACACTTTGTAATTTTACTGCAGTCGGGTTTTCATGTTGCGGTATTCAGTGCATTCAAAGACTACATATAATTGGTTTTGTGATTACAACTAAGTACTTTTCAAGTAGTTATGTTACAGTAACATTGAAAATATGAATTTGTAAACTGTCGTTTAGGATTAGTGTAGGCCTACTTTTAGTTACTTTCAGTTACTAAGTGAATTATCCTGTTATTTGTTTACTTGTGGCTGTCTGTTTATTCACAATGTCTCTTCAAGGGTCATCGAAAGAAAGAAAACGAAGCTTCGTTGTTCACAGTGACGGTTGTGAAGTAAATAGTAATATAATTTAAAAATGTGATGAAGAAAAACAACGAAACTCACATTCAACAAAACAAATTGCTGTAATAAATCTGAAGGCTTCGTTAAATACTTGAGAAAGCATAGGAAAACTTTCCACACCGGGGACAAAACGTAAGACATGTGAGAAAAGGAAACTTCTTTTTGATGATTTCGATAAGTGTGTAGTAAGACATCTTTTCAGGGATTTTATAAAAATCAAAACGTGTGCCCACTGTTAAAGAACTCCTACCTTTCGTGAAAGAAAGAATCCATTTCCCTTGGGGCGCTAAATCATTAACGCGAGTGCTTAAAAGTGTGGGATTCAAGTGGAAGAAATGTAGAAGTAAAAGGAAAGTGTTAATTAAAAATTCAGAATTTGTAGTGATGACCAGATTACCTTGTGAAAATTTAAAAAGTTCGGGAATTTGGGAGAAACATATTTTTTTAGATGAAAGGAAAGTAAACGCTGAATGAATTTTGATAATATAAAGTGAATCGGTATTTCTCAGTAGTCGTTTGTTTACACCACTGGATACGCACGTGTCTACGCTACATCTCTACTTCACATTACCCTCAGGCACATAGAGTTCAGTCTAAAACGGTAATAAGATGGATATGCATGGACACTCGCCGTGTTGAAAGCGAGTCTATTTTTGTCAGTGCAAAAACAGGCGTGATTTATAGTGGAAGATCCGTCCAGTTCACTTAATTCTTGCTCTTGGACATTTAATTACGCTTATCAATGTCCGTTAGCTCGGGATTAATCCGTCGGTTATTGGCATATTTCTCGTAGAAACTGAGTTACGTGGCAGTCCTGTCCCAGTGCATTTAACTTCATCGATTGGTTCAGTTTGTGTTTCAAACTTCGATAGCACATTTATTGAAATTAATGAATAAATGACGAATGGTTTTGCGAAGTTCAGCAGATAAGTAGGCATAATTTAAAAAAAATTAGTTTTGACGTTTCGACAGTTTTTATTGTCATCACCAGGAACTGTGTACGGACAATACAGAAATAATTAATGCACATAATGATGTGCAATAATAATGAATGCACTGAGCGCTTATTTGTGTGAATGTGTGTGCTACATACAGAATAATAATAACTATTAAACATACATTATTGTTCTTTAATTAATAATGAATTAATAAGATACAATTAAAATATACCGTAATCATTACTATTACTATTAGTATTATACTACTTAGTACTATACTATTAGTATTATATTACTATTGTTTAATACATTATAATTTAATATTGTTATAATTTTATTATATTATTATTATTGTTATTAGTATTATTATTATTAACTTGAATCGACGATAAGAATGTTTTAAAAATTGTGTCTATTCAATCATCGAACCACAAAAACCTTTCATAATTTATTTACCCGTGGTCACTTCAAATAAAGATGAATAAATAAATACAAGGTGTTTCTTTGTTTTGTATAACCGTCATAAAGCGCGGGTCAGCTAGATAGGTAAATAAATATAAATAGATTGATACATGGATGGGGAAGAGAGAGAGAGAGAGAGAGAGAGAGAGAGAGAGAGAGAGAGAGAGAGAGAGAGAGAGAGAGAGAGAGAGAGAGCATTATTATTTACCATTCAAAACTGATTTCACAAATTCAGTTTAATAGGCTCAGTGTTGTCAGTAGTAAGACATTCACTTAAGACTCGGCTTTTAACACGCCGACTGTGCGAGTGTACGGTTTGGAGGATATAGGCCAACTATTTTAATATTTTACAGACGTACTTAATTTAAGTTAACTGTATACACGACTAACTGATTTAGAACCATCTCTCTATCATGTTAAAGGTGTTCGCCTGATGTTGGGATGTTCCCACAGCATTCTGAATGATGCCACTTCAGCTGGGGCACCATCTATTCTATTCCATTACGCTTGTTGATAAAAATTAAACGTACGTTCACAATAAAATGTTTTAGTGACAGTTACATTTATACTGTATCGCGGAACGTATATTTTATTGAGACAAAAGATGAAACCACAATTATTACAAATGTGAAGGAAAGAAATTGATATGTATGCCCGCCGCCTGTCCTACTGCAAAAGTAGCGTATTACAAGCTTTGTACAATGTTTACACTAATCTTAGACGTACACAAAACACATCACCATCACCATTTGGCAGGTCCCAAACAACGCCGCCGCTTGTCTTCGTTATCTATTCCAGGCTTGAGCCTCTATCTCTTCATACAGTACCCCTGTATTTTGTGCGTCATACAAGACCTAGAATGTTATTCTCCCTCTCTTCTTCTCTGATTCCTTTATTCCCTGAAAACCGCTGTAAAAAGTCCCAGGATATGTCCTATCCGGTTCTATTTTTTCTACTTATACCCTTCGAAAGTGTTTTAACTATCCTTGATGTTTTGAACACCTCACCTCTTCTTGTCTTATCCATTCACCGTTTTCCTTCCGTATTCGCCTCCAAATCCAGTTTCCAGCGCCTAAATTCTGTTCTATATCCCTTTCCTTATTGTCCATGTCTCTGTGCCAAAAGCGAAAAAAAACAGTCTACTCATCAGATCCAAGTTCGATCTCCTACATAAAAGTCCTTTTCTCCTACTGAACGCTTCCTTCGCTATGGAAGATGTCCACGCACGCGCACGCACACACACACTACACACACAAGCTTACGAATAAACCCAGCGAATGGTTCCGTGGAAAATTTGGTGTTTACATTGCATGTAAGCGCATACGCGTGGACAATCAAGATAACTGAATAAGCGATAATACTGATAATAAAACTTACGTCAAGAGAGTAGTAACGGATAATATGGTAACACTATTACGTAAAGCTTGCTATTAATATTTATAACATGCGCTAAAATATTAAAAAAAGCACTGTACGGACACCATTGTGTCGCATGCATGATCATAACGCCATCGTTAACTAATTAAACTACATTGCTGCTATCTATTTCGTGAACACGAATACCTCTTATACCCACGCCGGGTGATGTAGACCCTCCCCCCCCCCCACACACACACACACGCACATGTGTACGTAAACACATATACATTATTATAATAACTAATTTAATTGTTTTTTCCGGTGAAGGGTTTGTGAGGATCTGTCAAAAAATATAACACAAATTTTAAATTATTTGTGTCGACGTTTCGACAATGTTTATTGTCATCATCAGGACCTGTATATGAATAAAAAAGAAATGTCAAACACAACAAAACAATTATTTGAGTGAACGTGTTTGTGTATATGAGTGTGTGTGCGTGTATGTGCGCGCGTGTGTGCGTACGTACGTGTGTATCCTTGTATATGTGAAGGAGTTGAGATAGTTTGTTTTACATCATTAAATCTTTTCTTTAAAGACGACGAGAAAATTATAATATCACAGAACTTAATTTACATAATACTACAATTTAAATTACTCATGATGTAATGGTATTTGTAATAATTACTGCTTTTATACTTAATTACAAATACCATTCCATCATGAGCAATTTAAATTGTAATATTGTATAAATTAAGTTCTGTGATATTATAATTTTCTCGTCGTCTTTAAAGAAAACATTTGATGATGTAGAACAAACTATCTCAACTCCTTCACATATACAAGGATACACACTTACGCATGCACACGCGCGTTCACTCAAATAACTGTTTTGTTGTGTTTGACATTTCTTTTGTATTCATATACAGGTCCTGACGATGACAATAAACATTGTCGAAACGTCGACACAAATAATTTAGAATTTTGTTATGTATTTTTTGGCCGATCCTCACAAAACCTTCATCGGAAAAATTCATTAATTGAAAGTCACTACGAATTTAAGGATTTAATTGCTAATATTTATAGGCAAGGATATCTTTCTACATGGGTAATACGTGTTTCGAAAGTAGTCGGTTTTCAACGACAGAACACTTGCGAAGTTAACAGAATTCGAAAAATGTCTCGAATGATTTACTTCTTTTAATAAAAAAAATAAATATTTACGTGTATTTTGTCTCCTAAAAAATAAAGCTTATTGTTTGAAAAAAAAAACAATAATTTTGTATTGATTTTGTATAATTTAACTCTGTTTTTGTCTTGTTTGATCGGAGAAGCTTTCACATTAAACAAAAAACTAAAATATTGTAACATGACATTTGGAACAACATAATATCTTACCTGACTTAATGAAGACTTTGATTAAGAAGCTGACAAGGAGAACAATATCTTCCAAGATGATAGTGAAGAGGAACGACTAACAATTTTAGACTGACTAGTAAGACAACTGACCGTACCCAAATTAATGATTTAGGCTAAGTGATGCAGATATCTTCAAACCCCAGCTATGACAATAAACTTTCAGTATTGACCGAACAAAGAATTGTAAAGACAAACAATTTATGAACCAGGACTATAAAGAAACAAATGGTTTCAGTTGATGTATCATTAAATCCAAATAATCAAAATACAAAGTGAGGGATAATAGACCCAAACATATAATATTATGTAAGAGAAATATTGTTAAATAATTAAGTTAATCAATGTAACAAAAATATAGATACACATGATTATAGATACAAGAACCATACCAAAAATTATCACATATAGAGTTCATAGAGTTGTCCTGTAAACAACAAATTATAACATGGTCACAATTACATTCATAACAAGAGTAAAACCCAGATAAACAATAAATGTAACCAGATTATTAGAACTGTGTGTGAGGTAGAGCAACAGTGTTCACTTTATTGTAATTTTTGTAACACAAAACATCAGTAAGTATACGGATGTTTAAACCCATATGAATAGTCAATATGACATGGACAGTGTCAGAATAAGTCATAAATTAGCTGACAAAGGACTAAATAATTAGTATAGGATTTGTTTTGTTAAATGTGCATGTTTTATGTTATAGCACAGTGTTTTATATAATAGTATTTGTGTTGTGTTTTTTGTATGTAACAGATGATACAGTCAGTTTAAAGGAATGCCAATTTTATGATATTAATTCCATTTTTTGTTTATGTTGTGTTAACAAATATAACAATAGAGCTGATATTGAACCATGGTAAATTGATTAATTGACCAAGCAGAATGGACAATACAAAGATGTTTTGTTAAATGTCAAACACCTATACAGTTTGAGTAGAAAACAACTATTTGTGCAAGGAATTGGTATAATCATAGCCATGTGGACATGAATTTAAATATTAGAATTATATATATTTTGTGTTGTTAAAATAACGTTATATGTTAAACCATTTTGATGAATGTTAAAAATTAATTTAATTGTTAAAGATGTTAAAACATGATGATGAAAATAATACTAGTACATAGGCCAGGTGAAATCAAATTTAGTAAATTTTGAACAATTATATTAGAAATTTTGTAAAGCAAATGTGAAAGGGTTGATGTATTTATAGATAATAATGTATACACGGAATATAGAACCAAAATAACACATATCAAGTTATTTAAGAAAATTCCAAATAACAAAATTGTAACATCCATAGTTCTTAAGCAAAAACAGGCATGTTTGGTGTCTAAATATAACACATGTGAAGATCAAAATAATGCTGATAATGGTTTTAAAATCCCATTCAGTATAGAAAAGTTACGTTATTTTAAAGATTTTGGACAAATTTAGATTCTGAAATAATAAAAGTTTATGACAATGTCTATTCGGATTGACCAACCAGGTTCCAAGTTTACCCTTAGCAACCAGAAATTTCGGATAAATAAAAAGAGACTTCTTTGACAACGATCTTAGCAGATAGACGCGTTCTTAAATCGTCTTACATTAGATGTTATAAAGTGTGAAAAAACAATACCAATAGATAAATATTGTTAGAAGTACACTATACAAACGTTTTGCAACAACAGAAGACTACCCATTAGATGGATGAGAAGGAAAAATAACCAGAAGGAAGATTTGACGTGGACGAGGGACGAGAAGAAGACCTGACGTGTACGTGGGACCTATTTACAACCAAGAAAAGTACTAGAAGAGGATTTGGTGATCTGACATCTCATTATATCGTACTTCAACACATACACTTGTATACACGTATTTTAAGCAATAATCAACTGAATTACAGACACCATATAACACGAACACTAGAAACAACCACTAATAACACCATATAAGACTAACACCTTTTAAACACAACAAGAACTTTTAATTCACATAATAACTATAAAAGCCTGATTTAGACATAACCTGTTTAAAACTGGTAACCACTATACGATTTCTGTGTGCACCTATCACTCTAACGTTGTAATATCCCATGATTGTAAACTTGTATTTTGATTAATAGTGTAATACTTTGTATAATTATAAATCCCCGAACCATATACGCCCTGAGATAATTGATATATTTTTATTTAAAACGTTAACAAAAAGCATTGTTTTGATCTCAAGAAATACTGAACAGCTACTGCTGCCAACTGGTAAAGAAGACTAATATTTTGTACTACAATTGCGATTATTCTGTTTAAAAATTATTAAAACAAGTTAACCAGTGTTTTTTTTCCGAATAAAGGATTCCACAAGGATATATGTTTGATGATAATTGTGAGTCATTATTATTGCCGTTACATTTAGTAAATAGAATTCACAGGTTGTAGCTGACCCGATAGTTGGCATCGGTGAGTGACGTCACGTAAAAGAAGCAGCGTAGTGGGAGTAAGCGGCAATTTACGAAATCATTCGCCGTTCAACATAATACATTTATAATTTACATCGACGACTCCAGTGCGAGTTTGTCGCTACATCATTTATCCATATTACAAGTCGACATTTCTAACGGACGGTGTACTCAAGTGCACGCTACATAAATACAAGTAAACTGATCCACAATAACATTGTATGTAACGAAATATTCTCTGGTTACAAATAGACGAACCCGAGGTGAGGCTACATCTCGATCGTAAGTAACCCGATTACAACGAAAAATCGCCCCTTTTTATTATCGTTACAGAATTGGCACACCAACGTGTGAGGCGTGTAATTTAATATATATTAAATTATTATTAATAGACAAATAAACCAAAATAAACAAGATGAGGAAGCGAGAGACATCGCGAAAATGAGCGGTCGAAGCCGAGAAGGTAGACGAGTTAGACATGGAAGACAAAGAAGCAACACCGGTCGAAGAAGTAGAAGTAACAATAAGAGAGGATCAAGGAGATAAACAAGAACCGGACAAAGTCACAGAGAGCGTTGACCTGAAGAGCATTATGGAATATTTAAAACAGAATAATAAGAACTTAGAAATATTGAAGGAAGATTTGGGTAAGAAAATGGAGGAGAATAGTAAGAGAACGGAAGAAAAAATGGAAGAATTAATCGAGAAGAGTAATAAGAACTTAGAAAAAATGGAAGAATTAATAGAGAACAGTAATAAGAACTTCGAAAAATTGAAGGAAGAATTGAAGGAAGATTGGAGTAAGAAGACGGAAGAAATAATAAATGATAATAAACTGTGGAGGGAGGAATTAAGAAATGAGAGAACCGAAGAAATAAAAAATGATAGCAAACCAGAAACAGAAGAAAAACCAGACGCCAAAACAGAGGATCCAGGAGTAGTACTACCTGAAAAGAAAACTGACGGAAACAAAGAAAATACTAAAGATAAGGAAGTGGAACCAATGAAGAGAAGAAGAACACATCCAAAGAAATTAATGAAAACAAAGGAAGAAATGGAGATGATGAACCAGGGTTTATTTGATGATGATAATATCCATATGACCAACCATGAAGAAATCGTGAGTTCCGGGAATACTGGAAGTAGATTAAGGGTAATCTCAGAGATGATTTACCAGCAGACAGTAGTTTACCACTGGGAAAGGACCAGAGGTAAACTGAATAAAACATGGGGACTAGATCAGTTTCAGCGCAGGACTGGACAGTGTATTCCAGAAAGATGGAAGTATGACATCTTACCAGACTGGGATGACGGCACAGATGAATCACCAGAATGTGTTCCATTAGAGTACCATCCAGGACAGTTCCAGTGTACAGGTGCACTAAAATGTATTCCTCCAGGGTGGATGTGTGATGGTGAACCAGACTATGGGGCTTCAGATAAGCAAATAATTAAGAATTCAGACGAAGATCCTCACAGATATTTTTCATGCAATACCACATATGGACCAGAGACGTACTGGTGTATAAAACACTATGATAGAGGGAGCCGAATAAGCTTAGCAGCCAACAAAGGAATAGCGGCTAGAAAAATGAAATACAAGACAAAGGCCAGAGATGTCACTAGTACCGGAACGATGATGAAGACTATGGTCATCCGGACAATGAGAGCAAATGAAGTGACAGACTACGGTTAAGTCTAATACCATACACTTCCACAAAAAGGGACTGATGTTATGATAACCGGCAACGGCAAAAAACCATGTCAAAGAAAAAGAAATTATGAGCAACTGACCGACATAACGAAAATTACCAAAAGATCATCAATACTGGGTACAGAAGGACATATGACGATAAGCACTATAATAAGAAGTATAGAAGTTGTGATAAAACCACCAAAATTCTAAAGAAATAGTAAGAACAACTTACAACTAATGATTTATGAGAATTAATTTGGAATTGAAGAATTTATTATTATAAAACCACCAAAATTCTAAAGAAAGAGTAAGAACAACTTACAACTAATGATTTATGAGAATTAATTTGGAATTGAAGAATTTATTATGATAAAACCTCAAAACACAAAGAACATAGCAAGCTCATCTAACCAACTTTGATAATCCAAAATATAACTTTAAATTAAGCCAAATAAACAAATTTGAATATATCAGAATTCAAATGAATAGTAAGGACAACTTACAGTACAGTTTAATAATGTCATTATGAATCAAGCGGACAAACAACTGGGAATAAATTTCCAAACTCTAGACAAAATAAGCACCTCTTATTAAACACAGTTATGAACTTATTATGGGAATATAAAAGAAAGATACAACATCCATAAATTAGAAGAAACCATAGTGCTATAAAATGAATAAAAAAGGACAAGTGTAGACAGTCGACGATGAAAATAAGACAAGACTAGAAACAAATTTACTACAAATAACCTATCATGATTGTGAGAGAATCAACAACAAATGAAGATGCAAATACTTGTTATGTTTTAATTTAAATGAAGACAGTGAATGAAAAATGAAGATTAAGCAGTACTGATAAAGAAGGAAGGAAGATAGTACCAATTGAAAAAAAAAAAAAAAAAAATGTTATTAATATTGCCACAAGAAAATAAACACCTGAAAGAATCAATGGAAAGAAATATTTAGATCTGAGAAGTTAGACTGAGTGAACAATCCCAAGAATATATTATATTATTTTATTTATTTTAGTCGTGAATAGACTAGTGATTATTAAATGTGATTGACTGACGAGATAGCTCCAGCAATCGATATTATTTATGTATTATGTATTGTAAGGACAGCGGGGTATTAGGTCAAGAGAGCCCCCCGACTGATTCCAGAATATATGGTGATTAATTTGTTAGGGAAGTAACATGTTCCAGGGATAGAACACTTATAATTAAAGACAAGTATACCAGATCATAATAAGAATAACAAATGATAATATGAAAAAGAAGGTAATTGATAATTTCAACAAAAACAATATTTTATTAAAATGATCAAATTTGGTGGCAGGGTAATATGTAACATGACATTTGGAACAACATAATATCTTACCTGACTTAATGAAGACTTTGATTAAGAAGCTGACAAGGAGAACAATATCTTCCAAGATGATAGTGAAGAGGAACGACTAACAATTTTAGACTGACTAGTAAGACAACTGACCGTACCCAAATTAATGATTTAGGCTAAGTGATGCAGATATCTTCAAACCCCAGCTATGACAATAAACTTTCAGTATTGACCGAACAAAGAATTGTAAAGACAAACAATTTATGAACCAGGACTATAAAGAAACAAATGGTTTCAGTTGATGTATCATTAAATCCAAATAATCAAAATACAAAGTGAGGGATAATAGACCCAAACATATAATATTATGTAAGAGAAATATTGTTAAATAATTAAGTTAATCAATGTAACAAAAATATAGATACACATGATTATAGATACAAGAACCATACCAAAAATTATCACATATAGAGTTCATAGAGTTGTCCTGTAAACAACAAATTATAACATGGTCACAATTACATTCATAACAAGAGTAAAACCCAGATAAACAATAAATGTAACCAGATTATTAGAACTGTGTGTGAGGTAGAGCAACAGTGTTCACTTTATTGTAATTTTTGTAACACAAAACATCAGTAAGTATACGGATGTTTAAACCCATATGAATAGTCAATATGACATGGACAGTGTCAGAATAAGTCATAAATTAGCTGACAAAGGACTAAATAATTAGTATAGGATTTGTTTTGTTAAATGTGCATGTTTTATGTTATAGCACAGTGTTTTATATAATAGTATTTGTGTTGTGTTTTTTGTATGTAACAGATGATACAGTCAGTTTAAAGGAATGCCAATTTTATGATATTAATTCCATTTTTTGTTTATGTTGTGTTAACAAATATAACAATAGAGCTGATATTGAACCATGGTAAATTGATTAATTGACCAAGCAGAATGGACAATACAAAGATGTTTTGTTAAATGTCAAACACCTATACAGTTTGAGTAGAAAACAACTATTTGTGCAAGGAATTGGTATAATCATAGCCATGTGGACATGAATTTAAATATTAGAATTATATATATTTTGTGTTGTTAAAATAACGTTATATGTTAAACCATTTTGATGAATGTTAAAAATTAATTTAATTGTTAAAGATGTTAAAACATGATGATGAAAATAATACTAGTACATAGGCCAGGTGAAATCAAATTTAGTAAATTTTGAACAATTATATTAGAAATTTTGTAAAGCAAATGTGAAAGGGTTGATGTATTTATAGATAATAATGTATACACGGAATATAGAACCAAAATAACACATATCAAGTTATTTAAGAAAATTCCAAATAACAAAATTGTAACATCCATAGTTCTTAAGCAAAAACAGGCATGTTTGGTGTCTAAATATAACACATGTGAAGATCAAAATAATGCTGATAATGGTTTTAAAATCCCATTCAGTATAGAAAAGTTACGTTATTTTAAAGATTTTGGACAAATTTAGATTCTGAAATAATAAAAGTTTATGACAATGTCTATTCGGATTGACCAACCAGGTTCCAAGTTTACCCTTAGCAACCAGAAATTTCGGATAAATAAAAAGAGACTTCTTTGACAACGATCTTAGCAGATAGACGCGTTCTTAAATCGTCTTACATTAGATGTTATAAAGTGTGAAAAAACAATACCAATAGATAAATATTGTTAGAAGTACACTATACAAACGTTTTGCAACAACAGAAGACTACCCATTAGATGGATGAGAAGGAATAATAACCAGAAGGAAGATTTGACGTGGACGAGGGACGAGAAGAAGACCTGACGTGTACGTGGGACCTATTTACAACCAAGAAAAGTACTAGAAGAGGATTTGGTGATCTGACATCTCATTATATCGTACTTCAACACATACACTTGTATACACGTATTTTAAGCAATAATCAACTGAATTACAGACACCATATAACACGAACACTAGAAACAACCACTAATAACACCATATAAGACTAACACCTTTTAAACACAACAAGAACTTTTAATTCACATAATAACTATAAAAGCCTGATTTAGACATAACCTGTTTAAAACTGGTAACCACTATACGATTTCTGTGTGCACCTATCACTCTAACGTTGTAATATCCCATGATTGTAAACTTGTATTTTGATTAATAGTGTAATACTTTGTATAATTATAAATCCCCGAACCATATACGCCCTGAGATAATTGATATATTTTTATTTAAAACGTTAACAAAAAGCATTGTTTTGATCTCAAGAAATACTGAACAGCTACTGCTGCCAACTGGTAAAGAAGACTAATATTTTGTACTACAATTGCGATTATTCTGTTTAAAAATTATTAAAACAAGTTAACCAGTGTTTTTTTTTCCGAATAAAGGATTCCACAAGGATATATGTTTGATGATAATTGTGAGTCATTATTATTGCCGTTACATTTAGTAAATAGAATTCACAGGTTGTAGCTGACCCGATAGTTGGCATCGGTGAGTGACGTCACGTAAAAGAAGCAGCGTAGTGGGAGTAAGCGGCAATTTACGAAATCATTTGCCGTTCAACATAATACATTTATAATTTACATCGACGACTCCAGTGCGAGTTTGTCGCTACATCATTTATCCATATTACAAGTCGACATTTCTAACGGACGGTGTACTCAAGTGCACGCTACATAAATACAAGTAAACTGATCCACAATAACATTGTATGTAACGAAATATTCTCTGGTTACAAATAGACGAACCCGAGGTGAGACTACATCTCGATCGTAAGTAACCCGATTACAACGAAAAATCACCCCTTTTTATTATCGTTACAATATTCACAACATTACAGTATATACTTATTAGTACTACTAGGTATTACTTTGTTGAAAAAGTCAGACACGATAGTCTAATTTACATTCTTGTTTACAGAGAGGAGAATACACGTAGATCTTATTACAACGAGAAGGGTAATAAGGAATTCATTTTCTTGTCTATTTTTACAATAAATAATTACGAACATTTGTCTGGAACATATATAAGGACTCAAAGAGTTTGGTGAGAGTGGGAAATGTCCTGTCAGAATTGTTTCCTACTACAAAAGGGCTTAAGCAAGGGTGCAGCTAGTCACCTACCTTCTTTAAAATATATATCCAAGAAGCCATCAGTAAGAGGAGTACGAGAAATGGGGTCTAAACCTAAACACTAGTAAAACAGAATATCTGATAATATTCATGCAAACATGCAAGAAAAGACCCCAGGTCTGCAAATCCATAGAATCGGAAAGTGTAGCGAATTCAAATATTTGTGAAGCATTATTTCAGAAGATGGAACAACAAAAAATGACATCAAAAATAGGATACAACACGGAAAAATGGCTACTCGTTTGCTAAACTCATTACTTTGGTCGAACAAAATGAAACTACAAACTAAACTGACAATCTACGTAACTATTGTGGAGCCCATTTTAACTTATGGCTGCGAATGCTGGCAACTTTCAGATAAAGAGAAAAAGATGATAGAAACTGTGGAAATGGACTTCCTAAGAAAAGCGTGTAATATTTCTAGAATGCAAAATGTTAGAAACGAAGATATAAGAAGGAAAACAGGCCGCGTATTTACAACAGCAGAAAGAATAGAATCCAGACAGTTGCTATGGTATGGTCACGTAATGAGGATGGAGGAGAAGCGATGGGCAAAGAAAGCACTGACTTACACCACAAAACAGGAGACTGTAGACTGACAACACGATGGAGAACAGGAATTAAGAAAAGCATGAGAGATCGAGCTATTGAAGATGATGGCTGGAAGGATAGGGAATAATGGCGAACACCCTCTAATAAAAACAAAAATATGAACATTAATTTTTAATGTATTTTCGATGGAAAACACAGACACACACATACAGAGTGGAAGCTGGAAACAGCGGACCACAACAAACGTTGCTGCAGAGAGCGTTGTTTTCGTTATATAGAAAATTTAGACTACAGCGCAGTAATTCGTTCGCGTTTCAACAGGTAAACACATGATAATATTGTATTAAAGGAGTTATTGCCGGGATCAAAATGCTTTACCGTTTAGAGGTTTAGAGATTATTACCATTGCATCGTCAAGCGTACGGAGTTTCACTGTAGTTTTCAAACAGTAACATACGTATTTTAGTACAGTGCAGTGGTTAAACATGTGCGTGTCTGGAGAGACAAAATATTTTATTACACTTTTTTTTGTAAAATATAGGACTTGTTGACAATTACGGGTGTAACTGGGATCACAGCGCGGTAAAATTTTCCCTGGTACATAGAGCGGATACTTTACTTTTTGGATATAAAATTACTAACTTTTACCTGTTATTGCCTTGCTACGGTAATTTTAATTGGTCGTGAATGTGTAATAGAATTCGATTGTAAAACGTACTTTAACACAAACTAATACTTGTATGAACAGCTGTTTGGGATACACATTTAAATCAGGGTGTGAAGGGGTAAAAAAAACAGGTCATCAAAATATTTTCAAAAGTAAAAATTTTCCTAAAGTTTATCATACAGTCCTGCCGAGTTTGATCCCGATAATAAGCTGGTTTTATATTCCATTTTTTTTGTGTGTTCTGCCCTAAGGCAAGTGTTCAAACGGTAAGACCTCTCCAAGCTGTCCTATCGCATGCCTGTCTTTTCGTTTCTTTGTACGGCCCTCTGATTTTAATGCTACCTATTAACTTCATTCTTCTACGCCCTCTCCTTTTTTCTCCTTCTATGACATCCTCCATGGCAGTTGTAAGCAAGCAGTCTCTTCTTAAACAATGACCTAACCAATTCCTTTTCCTGCTTTCTATTACCTTCAGGATTCTTCTCTCTTCCCCTATTCTTCTTAAAACTTCATCATTCCTTACTTTATCAGCCCACCTCACTTTTTCCATTGCTCGCCAAACCCACATCTCAAATGGTTCTAATCTTTTCTCACCCTCTTTCCCCAGTGTCCATGTCTCTGCCCCATATAAAACAACGCTCCACACATAAAATTTGGCCAACCTTTTTCTTAAATTCTTATAAATTTTGCAACACAGCAGTCTTTTCTTCCCATTAAATGCATCTTTCGCTATAGCAATTCTAGCTCTAAATTGTATTCCATAAACATGGATATTGTTTAGCTAATTCAATTAATGATTCCATTTTAAAAAAAAAACACTCGACAAATCAAAAATCATTTAAAAATAAAACTAATAAAAGTAAAAACAAACACGCAAACAGTAATCTTTTCAACACACACAACACAGCAACGTCAAAACGATTTGGCTTTCGGAACTGTTACGTTCAACACGTGGCCCAACATGGTTGTGCGGATGCGCAACGTTTGCTGGCCGAAGTCGTGCGATGTGAAATATTTCCGGCCGGCGAAGCTGAGAAACACAGCAAGGCATAGCACAGCTTAGCTTAGTATTCTGTGCGAATCAACACATTTAAACGCATGGGCCGCTGTTTTACTGAGCAGGTAGCGAGACATATCTTATCACAGCTCAGCTTATCATCCAGTGTGAAACGGCCTTAACACGCTACGAAAAATTGCTTAAATATACTAAGAGTGAATGTTTCAAAATTAGCGTATATCACATTTACATCGAATAAACAAAAAATTCCTCCAATAACAATAAACGACTATATTTACAATAAAAATTGCATATCTAAATATGCGAAAATAAGGCATTACAGTACAGTAGTGAGGGCAGAATGTTTTTATGCAAGTGAATGTCTAGCATTGAATTATAATTCAGACAAACTAGAAATATTGGAAAGACGAATTGTTAGGAAAATATTAGGCCCACGAAAAACTTTAGAAGGTTGGAAATTAAGAAGTAATGATGAAATATATCAAAGTATAGAAGATGTAACAGAAACAATGAGAAAAGGGAGACTATTATTTTTTGGACATTTATAAAGAACAAATGTTAACAAAGCAGATCTTCAAATATCTGTGGGGGAAGAAGTCGACACCAAATTGGATTAAAGAAGTCCAAAAGGATTTAGAAAAAAATAATATAAACGCAGAAGAAGTCATTAAAAGAGAAGTTTTTCGGAAAAAAGTGTTAGAAATGGAGTCCAGGGTAGGAGAGAAAAAAACCGCAGTTCAAAGTGGACTAAAGACAGGAAGAAGAGCCACAGTGAAAACATGAAAGACTATAGGAGACAAAGAAAAGAACAAAGAATAAAGAACTGAAATTGGTATGTCGTCCTTATATGGCCGATACAAAAAAAAAAATAATAATAAGTAAATAAATGAACGACTACCGAATTTCACAATTTGACTATGTTACGCACTTGGGTGTCCACTTAGACACCTGAATGAAAAAACACATCTAAACAAGGTACGCTACTGAGCAAGAAACTACGCAGTTGGCCCTTACTTCTAGGATACAAATGGCATTTGTCAGTGAGAGTAAACTGACCATAAAACAATCTTGAAATACATTTATACTTAAGAAATAAAACACTGGTAAACTTTAAGTTTTAGGGACACAGATATTTTCAAATAGTTCAGAGTGATATGTTGAGATCCATTGCTGATATTACACCCTACGTGACTATTAAGTTCATAAGAAAGATGAGGGGTAGATTATGCACATTAGTAAAACGTACATTAATGGGTTAGTAGACATTCTGAGTTCACATGGCAAAGACTTTACTGATTATTGGCTCAGTGAATTTCAACAACCTGAAAAGACATAATATTCGGTAACAGAACCAACATAAAATTAACAACGTAGTCTATATTAAAACTTACCCACTATTTGTCTACAAACAGACATTTTTTCTCTAGTTCACTTATATACTTTGTTCTCGTTTATATTTCCATTAACGTTATTTATTATTCCCTGAACAAATCTTAAACTAGCTGTAGTGCACATGAAAATTTTGAGGATGTGATGAGTATAGTATAGATGAAGAGGATATGACTTACATGAATAATCTACAGAAGGAACGTTCTGTTCCCTTTGTCGGGCTCCGACTATCCCCAAACGGGTCACCATGCGCTGTCGATGGAAAAATAACGCAGCCTGACATTCGCGCGGGTCAAGACGTCAATATCCGCGGGCGGCCAGCTTAACGCGGATAAGAGCAGAAGGACTGCCTCACCGTCACGGGACCCTGCTAGCGGAATATTCTTAATAACGAATAATGTAAAAGCGTTTTAAATATTAATTTATATTTTTATTAAGCAAAAAAAGATTTAAATTCATAATAATGCTACATGTCGCAAAACAAAGGACGTAGCATGTATTATGAAGAGGGGTGAAGAACCGAGTGCAAATGATGGGTAACCGTGTATCAGTCCTGAACTGACTGAAAACAGATAGACCTATATATACGAAATACTTACCAACGAGTCGTATGCGCTGAGTTTTTCTTGCAAATTGGCAGCGTCCAGCCACTTCTTGCGCACACAAAGGTTGTACAGTTCGCACACTTCACTGCCCAGAACGCACGCCAACCCGTTAATACTGCCAAGACAACCTGGAAATTTTTAAGATATTAATTTATAACCGCCTAATTAGATTCTGAAAATAAGTAAATAAAGCAAAATTCAATGTAATTAATGTAATTCGATGTTAACTTTTTGTTCAGTAATAGGTCTAAACGACGAATATACAGCCATTTACAGTTGTGTGTGTGTGTGTGTTGTTACGTAATGTAGTATAGTAAATTGTATGTAGTGTATAGTAATTATATCACAGGAAACAGCAGCTAATAACAGGGAGGCATTCGCTGAGCAGAGGGCAGACGAATTCTGATGTGGCGACGGCAACGACGATGTTGATGTGATGATGATGTTGATGATGATGACGATGGCGATATGTTACTTGTCACTGTGCACACACGTCTAACTGTAGCTTCCATTACACATATTATCACTATCAGTTAATGGTTACGTACATAGAACCCATGCGCTCTCGCTGTCCTCCGTAAGCCTAAGTATTTATTTATGTACTGAAAGACAAAATACCAGTGTTCTCTAAAAGAAAAACGTTTTCAGATAACGAATAATTTTATTGCTGACGCACGGCAAGGATTTGTGGGATTATACTGCTCAGATATCTTTTTATCTATCTTGCACTGTATATTCATAACTGCGTTTACTGGTTGGATGAAGGCACTCTGCTGATTGGGGACCAAAGTGAGTGTAAAGCACAACTTGTATAGACCATCATGCTGGAGACTGCTCTTGCCTTCCATCCAACTCCACCCTGAGTTATGCAACCAACTGTGACCAGTTATAGAACGCTCATCGGTCAAGGTGAAGGCAAATCTCTACGGGGAAACAGAGGGTAATCGCATTTCCTGGTCCTCTAGGTTGGGGATGAGCTACAGGCTAACAACCTGTTCTGTTAAAGAAGATCTTAAGAAAATTCTTAAGACAAAAAGTTTTTTGTCTCTCCTCACTTACTTGAGTACTGAACACGCTTCACTTTAGTTGTTGGCAACTCTCGTTCACGCTGACTCCATATGACTGGAGAAGAGTCTTTATGTTATTTTAATTTTGTGTAAGATGTAGAATTATTTGTTTACAGACGGCTACCAATTTCAGGTATAACCAAAACTTTGCCACAAGAATTAAATCAGTGATGGCTGAGACAGTTTTTCAAATTTAAGTTTGAAGATGCTATCTTTTCTATAATACTCTCAAAAGAAAGACATAGATTTTAATATTTTAATATCTCGCTCTTTGACAATGGCTTAAGTTAGTCGAAACAGCTGTCAGAGTTAATTAAAAAAATTTGTGAAACTTACCAAGTGTTTTTATATATTTTACAAAACCTTTGTATTAATATGTTTCACCAAGTGCCCAACGAGTCATCAATTAATAGATTTTAATTGTATCTTTTGTTTTTTTGGAAGCAAAAAAAGATAACACGGATAAAGGAAAAAGATACAAGTTAAAATAATGTTTAAATTTTTTCTCACATGTTTATTAAAACTGATAACATGTCTTTATGCAAGAACAGACTTAAAGTTAAAATGGTATCACAGTTTGATAGTTACGTACTGTGCGCTTCAAGATTATTTACAGGAAACTGACATAGCAATTAACAAGATTAAATAAATAAATAGAATATATTCTTTCTTAACGGAATTTCTACAGCCTTTACCGCCTTGCCGTTCCCAAGCGCCACCTTCGACGTCAACTTCCACTCAGTCCATGTTTCCTGTCATACCAGTGTTTCACGGTATTCCTCTCTTTCGTCTTTCACTTAAATATCCTCTTAGGACATCATTCGTCCCCCACTCTCTGATATGACCAAACCATTTCATCTCTTTTTTATCAACACCAGTTATTATAGTCTCTTCCGCTTGTATTCTTCTGCTCATCTCTTCATTAGAGATTCTTTGCAGTATCACAATCACTACACTGCGTAGTTTAAGTAGTTCATTTCAAGAATATAATCATTTCAAAAAAGAGAATGTAACTACAATAATAGAACCTTCAATAATTAACTGGTAACGGATAGTGGAGACTCATTATCTAATATTTCGAAGCGCACTGCGCTACATATAATGTTAGAATTGTGGAGTGGGTAAAATGGCGGCCCTGAGATTACTTTTGCGTTATTGGTGATCCTGAGGACGACCTACACAAATGAAGACGTAACAAAAGCCGAATCGACTGTTCTTCCACCGATGGGTTGTACGGTGTGATCCTGGGTAATTATACCAATTTTTATTTATTTTCACTTTTGATTTAGTGAATGCAATCAATTTAATGATTATTATTCTTTACCGTCATAGATTATTGTGTTTCTGAAAGACCGTATAGATAATAATGAATCAGATAAAAATAATTAATAAAACTAACGATAGTTTTACTAACTCCGTTTTCAACTACACGCCAAAATATCGTAGCGTTAACGTAACATGTGGCGTAATACCTCCTTACAAACTCTAGTTTATCAGCGTCAAGTACAGACAGTAGATAATGACACTCGTTGCACAATTATCTGAATAAAAATCATTAATACACAAAAAGTGCTGGATTTTATATTTGAGTATAAAAGTTCGGCGGAACTTCAATACAGAGCCAAATCAAATTTAATATATCTCAAACAATAAGATCTCTAATGGAGTGTTCAAATGAAACAAATTTCCAGTGCACATTTTTCACAGAAGATTCGCTTAACGTCACTCCAAAGTCATGAATACAACTTTTAACAAAGGGTTAATAATAGGTTTCCGGGCCGATGTGAATGGACTTAATGAAAATTGTTCGGAAAGTTCTTCCTACTTTGTTTGGAAACAGTAAAGTTGTGACTCGTAGAACTCTACGATCTTCGTTACAAAGTGAGCCCTGAACATTGTTAATACTAGAAACAATATAATATGTGTGTTGCATGAATCGGTACAACGATGTGTTATTCCACCAGTTGTTGTCAGCTTCATTGATTAAAGTACAAGAAAAGTTGTAAAAGAATTTATACTCAATTCAATTTAGTACTTAATTTAATGTTACACAAAGTTAATAGTCACTAATTAATAATTAATTATAACAGATAATTAAAATCGCATTTTAAAAGTCACCATAGTTTCTTCTATGCTGTTCGGTTCCGAGAATTGAGATCTAACAAGCAGTGATGTAGACTACAAGTGAGGTTTCGTTTGAACGATCGACGCATGCAGCCGTTGCACAATGACTCATTATAAATGGCATTCATTAGAAGTAGTTTCGTTTGTGCTTTCAAAGGCAGACAATACATACAGTCCGACCTTACGTGGTCGCTAGAGATCTCATGCGCCCACTGCAACGACAACCAGTCAGAATGCAGAGATCTAGCGTACTTTGATTATGGCACTGGACTATTGTCATAATTTTAATAATCACAAAAAATAATTAATGCAGGTTAACATAGTAACATTTTTAATAGAGTGAAATCATTAATCATATAAAGGTAAACTAAACCTGATTGTCAGACAGCCAGTAAGTAAACAATAAAAAGGATTCTGTATTACATTTTTTGCAAGCGAGTAAATGATTTATACAGCAATGAATATTAATTTGGTGACTATTTGGTAAAAGAATATATTTTCCTAAAGACTGTGGATCTTAGTTTATCTTGAATAAGAAATTTTGTAATTAATCCTTTTCATGTCTCCTTTTGTAAATCTCACTGTCAAGTTTCCGTTACATGTTACTACCATAATTTTCCTAACATAGTCCTCTGTTTCTGATTGTTTTAAAACGTACAAACAAAATATTATTTTTTCACGTGATCCTTGTACAGTTTAGGTCCAGTGTACCATTGCAAACTGAAACTTCCTCTCTCCCATTGGGACATTGGGATGCAATAACTGCATGCGGCCGTTTCACACATCGCTGTTATAATTGCCAAATGGAACTGCTCAGAAGTGGTTTCATTTCTCCACCGCATGCGACGATAGCTCAACCGAAACAGTATCTTAAGTTGGACCAAGCTTCCGAGATGCAGTTTCTGAGTCATGTGAAGGCATATACACGACACGAAACAATATACTGTGTAACAAGGACATATACACAGGGAACTGAAATCTTTCTATGTACATTATATGACTGATCATTGTCGATATAGACAACTGCGTCACATGAGAAGAATGACGGCTGACTGATTGTTCAGACAAATACTACTGCATAAGTCAAAGTGGATGCGACCTACTGGAAGACCGAGAAAAATATTGAAAATCTCATGAGTTGTGCAGATGATATAACCTATCACTGTAGGGATTAGAAGAAGACAATTATAATGACCTTATGGACCAAACTTTAACGAAAAACGATGACCAAAGGAAAGGGTCATAAAATATAATTTAAAAATAAGCAGACGCTGACAACTGGACACGCTGGACGCTGACGAATTTACTTACTCCTTGAACGAAAAGAAAAGAATATGAAGTTTGTAACAGATAAGAGGAAGCAGAAGATTTCTAAGTAGGTTTCAAGTCTTTAAGACGTGTAAAGATTTAAGACTGAATGTTTTATTTACAGAAAAAGTCGAAATTCATCAGACAGATCTCATTTAATCTTGCCGCTTTTTGTAAACTTGTTTTCCTAGAAAGCCCATTTTGACTCGTACCACTACAAAACTATGAGCAAACTGACAAAAATCCCCCCCTCACTTGACTCAACTGAGTCAACTGACTTGATGCTCCCTCCTTCAGTATAACAGCACATTTGTTTATTTAAATCCTACAGTATTATCAATAGTTACACTATCACTGGAAAACATATACTATATACTTTCTTACATATAGAAATAAATCGATGTTTTCGGGTACGACTATGACGTGTATAAAATTTGACAAAATATGAAGCTTCAATGGCATACATCAAAATTGACTACTATAAACAGGTTTTATATTTATAATTTAAATTATAAATTTACTATAAATAGTAATTTGAGAATGACATTTCTAATAGTAGAAAAGTAGTTTACACGGATGTTGGTATAGTTCCAGTCGTAAAACCTATAGACTATATAACTGTAAATTTATAAGTGTGTATTAATTGCATAAATATTTTATTGATTTTTCACATGTATCTGGCCCCGAAGTTGGACGCCATTTATAAATGTCAATTTATGCAAAATAAATGTAAATGAAGAATTACAGTTGTGATAATTAATTATGTAAGTGTGTTTGCTATTAAATATATAAATTTATCGATCTCTCACATGTATGTGTATAATTGAATCTTATTTATTACTCTGATTATCTATGCCCGCGTGTTGGAACACAGTTTATACAATGAATTCTATATAATTCAGATGCAATAGATAATATGTATTCACTTGCTTTAATTGATTAATTTCATGCCGTGTGTGAAACAGCCATTTAAAAATTATGTATAACTATTTTGATTCTCATCAACACATACGTGATATCACTTAATAGATTAACGTTATCAATTCATTTACTTTATTTGAACACATGAAACTCTTAAAATCTATTTGTATTCCTTCAAACTTTAGGTTAATATTTGGGTTGCATTTGGTAATAATGAACGCATATTTATGATCAACTTAAAGTACTAGTTTAATTATCATTCATAATACATTATAATTGTACATATGATACGTCGCTGTACCTGAAATACATACATATTTTATAATAACAAATACATGTTTCAATATATGCTGAAAACAAAGAAAACATACATACATATACAAATCAAATAATATAACAATTCATATACTACTTATTTAATGCGTTCATTAAATCCCAAATAAGCTTTTGTTAATGAGAGATGGTTTTTGCTTTTTGAGATGAAGATGGCTCGCAGACACATTCCGTCGGATGCTGCTTTATCGCAACCACTTAACACTTACTCTTCCGATCACTCGCGTAGGTGTTTGTATATGTGAATAATTGAAGTTCAGTGTTCAATCAAATGTCTCATCTTACTGTGTGTGCTGTGAGTTCGTTTTAATGTTAATATACATGTCTAGTTCCACTTGTCGCTGCTTCATTAAACATTCGTATTGTTCATTATTTGTTTAATATTTCGTGTTCATTATGTTGTTAATAATGTGTAGTACACTATATTAAGTTCAACTGTTTTGTATATCGTTAAGTGATAATGTCTGTTGGTGTAACGGTCTGATTGTTCACTTTGTATAATTTTAACTCCGGACTCGAGTTAATATTCCGCACGATTAATGTACTCTTCTGAAACTTAAATAATACTAACTCCGAATGATTAGAATAAACTGTTGAAAGTTTATGATATACCGTCTGTCGTACTTGAAGTTAAACTATTTGAAAATTTGAGTGTAAAAACTGTCTGAAACTTTAGTAAAAACTGTCGAAAATTTAGTATTACTGTTTCAAAAATTGAGTGTAGACTGTCTAAAAATTGAGTATCACTGCTGTCCTCTGTCCTGGGCAGATAGTTTTTATTAATTCGTCCCTACTCAAAATTTTGTCTCTGGCGCGCTTCACGTCTACTTCAATTCGAGATTGGTCAGTTTTTGGTTTTCTTGGAAAATACTGTCCCACCATGTCAAGATTCTACGTCATAGTTCTCCCGATAGGTCCTTCGTTTCTGTTACTATGGAAACACTCCTCACCACCAAATTTCTCGCTGGCTGAAGGCATCTGATAGGTTCTTACGTCTCCCCGATTTTTGCTCTGACGAACGTTGACCCGTTTCGACGAAACTATGGCTATTAGACACTTGTCGATCAGCCTATTGTCTGAGTAAACTCTGTGTTTCTATAGATTCCAATTATCTGTACTTTCAGTCTTCCTGGCGCATTGTTCCAAGTTCTAACCCCTTTTTTCTGGCTATTAACAATTTTGAACATCTGCTGGCTGGTGAAGTCACCCCAACTTTCCCTTCGTAAATTCTTGTCTGTCAATTAGACGATAACTCCAGCTTGCGTAACATGACTTTAGTCTTTGTCAGGCCTATCTTACTGTATTGTTTCTTAAGGTGCAGTGCAGTCGTTCCATTGTAATGGTGTAGTTTCACTCCTTTTGTCGTTTATCGTCTACTGACGTAACATGGTCAACATCTGCTACAATTCTCGGTACGGGTGTGAATGTCCTCGCTTACTTTGTTACAGCTGCGGAGAGCAATAATTCTGGACGAAACTTTCCCTGTCATCTTACGCCACCAATTTCTATAGTTGGATCGAACTTAATGTGTTTCTATTGTCAAGTCAGCGACGCCTCACTGACATCTTCTCATTACTCCTTATTTATTGCGCCAACTATAAGTCTTTGACACTGCCTCGTGTGAACGTACTCTGCCGAGGTGAAAATTTAAAATTTTTAAAATTTTCTGCTCGTTACAGTGTCCTCAATTTCGATTTGACGATGTGACCTCAGGGAACAACTCAAATCTAAATTCTGCGCCCTGTACGTCGCTTCGCTGTGTTCATCTTCTTCAAAAGGGAAAGCAATACATGATAACCTATTCTTAAAGGCTTACATTACAAGTGGTACACCCCCTTTTGGTTTTAATCGGTTCTCTGAATTTATTGCTAGCTATTTGGGATAGCTGAACGCATTTCACATTTTCGTATTTACATATAAATACCTTATTATTATAATTATAAGACAAATTATAAATTTAATGAGCAATTAAATAATTTAATCAATTGAATAAAATTTTACTTTCTAGAATATCATATTCATAAGATATTATCAAATAATCAATTGGTTCAGTGTAACACTTTACATGACATCAAGAAAAAATCTCCTATACATATACATTCTGTGCATAACTAATGATCTTACCAATAAAATCTTTTAAGATGTTATAAAAATTAGATTGTTAATTAACATATTCGCTACGTTATTCGTAATTATTTTAATAATTTACATACACGTAATACATTTTGTTTTAATGATTTACCTACTTCATGCTAACATCATTTACAATCTTAGCCTCATATACACTCACATTAATAAAGTTCATTCACGATCGAGTTCTTTAAATAATATCACTTATTTGATTTTAAGTGTACCTTTTTTCACTTTGTCCTAGTATCTTATCACTATGTGAATCAAGTGATGGCAATTAAATGTCCTTTGCATTCACTGCAATATTTTTATAAAATGTCACACTAAATGTTAATTTATCTTAGTATCTAACATTTAATTAGTGCTTAATTAACTAAATACACTTTTATGTTATGTTTGACAATTAAAATACATAATTTTCTTGGTTAAGCCAGCTTGAATGATATCAACGCGTCAATTACCCTAACGCAGATGATTCATCAGCATCAGCTAGCTTCTTATGACATCTTCTTCAATTTCTTCCTCTTCCTTCATCTTCAATTTTCTGGTTCATGGTATTTTTTTAATTGTCTGGCATTAAATTTTCCGCGGAGCTTCTTGTCATCATCGCAATCGACGAGTAGATAAGTAGCTTCTCCGAGAATTTGATGCACTTTATATGGTCCGCAGTACAGTTCGCAAAATTTTTCAATTCTTTTCTGGACCGCGTCCGATTGATGATATGTTCTGATTAACACCTTTTCACCAATTTTGAATTTTGTAATGGTCTTGGTCTCATTACATAACTTCGCTTGTTTTTCCCTCTTCTCCTTCATTTTGATGAATATTTGGTTATGGTCCACTCCTTTAACTAGAAGTATATCCTTGTTTATGTATTTCTCCCACGCTCTGGTAGGTTTCTTCCCGAGCTGTGCCTCGTACGGTGTTACTTCTATCGTCTCGTGGTACGTTTCGTTAATACAACTCTCAACGATTGGTACGTAACGCGACCACTTTGTATGTTGATCACCAACGAAGATCCTAAATAAGTTCCCAAGCTGTCTGTTAATTCTTTCAGCCAGATTCGCACAAGGGTTCCTTATTGCGGTAAATCTTGGTTGAATATTTAGTTCAGTTAACCCATTTAACCATTTTTTAGATGAAAATTGCGTTCCGTTGTCTGTGATAATTACTCTAGGAGACCCCAGTTCGTTACAATACTGGTGTATCCTTCTCAGTGTCGCTGCGGTCGTTGCCCTCCGAAGTGTGAAAAGTCGTACGTATTTGGTAAAGTTGTCAACTATAACAAACAAATATCTTACACCGGCGGACGAAGCAGGTAGCGGGCCAAAGTAATCGGCGCTCACTATGTCACCCTTGCGTAACGGTATAATGGCTTTCGTTCCTCCGAACAAGTTTTTGTTGCCGGAATCTTTCTTCCGTTGACAAGTGTCACAAGCCCGTACGTAATTTTTCACCCTTTTCAACATACCATCTATGGTAAAATACTCTTGCAATAATTTAATACATCTCTTAGCACCGGGATGACCATACATACGGTGTATTTCAGCAATTATTTCGCCGGACACGCTGTTCGGTATGTACAGTTTCCATTCCCTCCTACGTAATCTGTACAATTTTTCATCGACGAATCTATAAAATTTATTTAATTCCTTATCTATACACTCTTCCCTAATCTTATCAATAACATTCTTAAGCTTATTATCCTGAATTTGGTACTTTCCAATATCCATTAGGATTTTGCTTACCTTCTTATCCATTTTGATTGTCATGTGGTTAATTAAGTATTCGGAAATATTGTCACTAATTTCTTCTAGCGTGGCATCTTCTGGATTTCTGCTTAGCAGATCAGCAATAATATTGCCCTTACCTTTACAATGGACAATGTCGAATTTGTACTCCTGGATACTTAAGATCCAGCGTGTAATTCGCGAGTTGTTTAAGTGACATTTATTCATAAAAGTCAGTGCCTTATTATCAGTAATGATAGTTAACGGTTGTCCTAGTATGTATATACGGAACCTCTCAAGACATCGTACAATACACAAAAGCTCCTTCTCCGTAGTGTAATAATTTATTTCTGCACCCTTGAATGTCTTGCTGGTAAAAGCTATTACTCCAATTTTTCCTTCCTCGTCCAGTTGATATAGTTGTCCGCCATATGCAAAGTTGCTGGCGTCACACTGCATATAATATCTTTGATTTATTCGGGGAAATTTTAAGACGACTGTTTCCACGAATAACCTTTTAACCTGCTGAAAACATTCATTTAACTCCTGTCTCCAGGTAAATTTCTGTCCCTTCCGTAACAATTCAAGTAATGGTTTAGTGGTTTCAGCGTATTTGTCTGTAAAACGATTGTAGAAATTTGTCAAACCCAGGAAACCTTTTAATTGTTTTTGGTTCCGAGGTGTAGGAAACTTCATAATGGCATCGATCTTCCCGTCTGTTGCTCGTATTCCTTGTGTCGTTAATCGATACCCAAAGTACGCGATTTCTTGTCTGAAGAATTGCGACTTCTCCAAATTGATGGTTAAATTTGCCCTTCTTAAATTGGATAATAATAAATCTAAATGTAACAAATGCGTTTCTAAATCTTCTGAATAACACAGGCAATCGTCGACATAAATAATGGTATTTTCTTTAACTTCATCTTTTAATACTGCGTCCAATCCCCTGGTCAGTGCAGCAGAACTGGTACTCAGTCCGAATGGTGTCACTGTAAAACGATAACACTTGCCGTCGTACATAAAAGCGGTGAAGTTCCGGCACTCCAACTTCAGTGGTACTTGCCAGAAACTGCTAGTTAAGTCTACGGTGGATAAATATTTCATCTCGCCACATCTCGCCAAAATGTCGTTTATCGGAGGAGCACCCTCGTAGTCTGGGATAGTCACGCTGTTCACCTTCCTCGCATCCAAACACAATCGTACACTACCGTCCTTCTTAATTACAGTAACAAGTGGGTTGATATATGCGCTGTTGCATCTCTCAATGACCCCATACCGCAATATTTTCCTAATCTCATCATCTACCTTCCCTTTATACGCTAATGGGACAGGCCATCCTCTCTGGAAGTACGGTGTCTGGTCGGTGACTTGGAACTCGTGAACATACCCTCCGATTCTTCCGGGGCATTCTCTGAATAAACTCCTATTCCTTACCAGAATTTCCCTTAATCCTTCCAACGTTCCTTTATCTCCGCATTCAATACTTTCTATCTTCTTGTCAATGCTTCTGATGATCTCCTCTTCTTCTTCTACGTCCACCACTTTTATATGCATCATTGGCACTGTGTACGTCGCTTCGTCATCCTCTCTTCTTAACTCGATGATCATTCTTCCCATGTCAATGAGACATCCTGTTTCTTGAAGAAAATTGGTTCCTAATATGCAAGGTTTTATCAAATCTGGTATTATGAGAAAAACACATTCATATTTAATTTCTTCAATATAGATATCACATAATATTTGTTTTCTTATTAGCTTTGACTTATTACCAACCGCGCTAACTATTAATCTGTTAGACATCGGTAATATTTCATAAGGTGTAATGTCATGTTTGTTTTGGTGAAACCACGACTCGGATAATCCGGCAATAACGGATCCAGTATCGAGCAACGCTTGTACACTAACCTTATTGTTGAACTTGATATTTATCTCTGGACACTTAATTATTCGTTGGGAAATCTCTTCATCATCATTACATAATAAATCGCTTCGTAAGTCCGGTAGGATTATATTCGTCTGGTAGTCATTTGTTTTGTCGGCTATCTCCGTTAATGAGTGGAGGGATTTTTTTTTTCTTCTTCTTCTTGTTGACGGTTCCTTTTGGGTTGAGTGCCCGATGCACCGGCAGTCGTGTTTGTAAACTCTATTGTGTTGACGGCGCGTCGGTCCGCATTACGATGTTGTTGGGTATTTATGGCCGGTCTGTCACCCCAAGGTTTCTTCTGCACTCCACCTCCTTTGTTCAAACCGTTTTCACTTTCCTTATAGGCATTTCTTCCCTCGTTTGTCGCCACATAGTTCGACTCTCTATTATTTCTCGGTTGAATCTGTGTATACTCTATGATCAATGATTCGAAGTTTGGTATCGTCACAATTCCTCTTGTGACCACCGCGAGCTGAATCTCACGCCCAAAGTGACGAGATATCTTACGTATAAGCTGATTGTCAGTCAGAGTGGGTGTTAACTGCCGACTTTCCAATAAGATACGTTCAATATACTGAATAGCAGTAACTGGTCCACGCCAATCAAACCTGCCATACTCCAAATGATCCCGGATACTGTCTTGTCGTTCTTGGCCACAATATTTCAGAGAGAACGCTTCCTTGAATTCTTCGAAATTTGATATTTGGTTACGTATCACTCGCCACCAAATTCCTGCGTCTAACTCCAGATGTCTACCAATCCACTTGATATTGTCAGCGGGGTAGTATAACTCTTGTATTTCGGACAATTCCTTGAGGAATTCCATAGGGAATCTGTCCGTGCCATTGTATTTAAGGTCATTGTGGTTAGGCCCGTTAATTCGATTTAATATACCACACTCACCTTCCATTAACTGTCGCTGCAGTCTTTCCTGGTTTTCTTTCACTTTAGTTAAATGTCCTTTTAACTCTTCGATCCTCGTTGTCTTCTCTTTCGTAGTCTCGTCCAACTTCTGTTCTGTTGAACGTTGTCTACCGTCAACTTCTTCCAACTTCTGTATAATATTATTATTTGTTCCTTCTTGCTCCTGTTGTTTCTGCAGTATGGTATCGTGTATCTCGGCCTTGAGTTCTTCGTGTTTCTTATTGTAATCCTTGACGTGAACATCGAACTTGTGATTAATCTTTTTAACGGTCGTCTGGGTAGTGTGTATTGCTGCCATCCATTCTTGACGATCATTTTCTTGTTTTTCTTGTACTTCTACGTATTTCTTATTGGCTTCTTCTCTCAAGTCTTTCACGATATCATCTTGCTTCTTCTGTAGTTCGTTAACCTTACCTTCCCAGGTCTGCTGGTACTCACGTATCTCGGACCTTATTTGCGTAAGCTGTTCCGCTGTCTCTCGTTTCATCTCTTCTTTATGCTGGTCGAATTTTTCACTAAGTAATTTGTTACTTTCTTCTTGTTTCTTGTATCGTTCTTCTTGTTTCTCTTCTTGTTTCTCTAGTTTTTCACTAAGTAATTTGATACTCTCTTCTTGTTTTCTGCTACTTTCTTCTTGTTTTTCACTCTGTTGACAGATGAACTCCATCAACGTTTGTAGACTTACATCTTCTGTTTTTGATGTCTGTCCTCGCGCCCTATCTTCTGGACTCTCTACAACGCTACTTGGTTCGCTAGGTGTAGCATTCTCTTCTGTATTTACTGTACCTACTTGGTTATTAATGTCTAATTCTACGCTGTCGGAATTGCTCGCCATTTTTGCCCTCCTACGCGTAATCATTCAAACTGACTTACACTAATAACACTTATCTTACTTCTATTTCTATGACACTACTTCATCTACTACTTCTACTGCCTGTTCTTTACCAAAGCTGTACGTGTTAACAATCCTTGTTAATACGTATCATGCCCCACGTTGGGCGCCATTTTATAACTGTAAATTTATAAGTGTGTATTAATTGCATAAATATTTTATTGATTTTTCACATGTATCTGGCCCCGAAGTTGGACGCCATTTATAAATGTCAATTTATGCAAAATAAATGTAAATGAAGAATTACAGTTGTGATAATTAATTATGTAAGTGTGTTTGCTATTAAATATATAAATTTATCGATCTCTCACATGTATGTGTATAATTGAATCTTATTTATTACTCTGATTATCTATGCCCGCGTGTTGGAACACAGTTTATACAATGAATTCTATATAATTCAGATGCAATAGATAATATGTATTCACTTGCTTTAATTGATTAATTTCATGCCGTGTGTGAAACAGCCATTTAAAAATTATGTATAACTATTTTGATTCTCATCAACACATACGTGATATCACTTAATAGATTAACGTTATCAATTCATTTACTTTATTTGAACACATGAAACTCTTAAAATCTATTTGTATTCCTTCAAACTTTAGGTTAATATTTGGGTTGCATTTGGTAATAATGAACGCATATTTATGATCAACTTAAAGTACTAGTTTAATTATCATTCATAATACATTATAATTGTACATATGATACGTCGCTGTACCTGAAATACATACATATTTTATAATAACAAATACATGTTTCAATATATGCTGAAAACAAAGAAAACATACATACATATACAAATCAAATAATATAACAATTCATATACTACTTATTTAATGCGTTCATTAAATCCCAAATAAGCTTTTGTTAATACATTCATTAATTACTTTATTCAGATTTATTCATTACTTTTCTTAATAATTTTCTCAGGTGTGAATTCTTTGAAAGAAACCAGGTCAGTAGAAGTTACTAATTAGAAATAATTATAATAACGGTTACTTGGTTATTGAATATCCATTAGTTGTTGTTGAAGTCGAGTTCCAGAGATGAAGATGGCTCGCAGACACATTCCGTCGGATGCTGCTTTATCGCAACCACTTAACACTTACTCTTCCGATCACTCGCGTAGGTGTTTGTATATGTGAATAATTGAAGTTCAGTGTTCAATCAAATGTCTCATCTTACTGTGTGTGCTGTGAGTTCGTTTTAATGTTAATATACATGTCTAGTTCCACTTGTCGCTGCTTCATTAAACATTCGTATTGTTCATTAATTTGTTTAATATTTCGTGTTCATTATGTTGTTAATAATGTGTAGTACACTATATTAAGTTCAACTGTTTTGTATATCGTTAAGTGATAATGTCTGTTGGTGTAACGGTCTGATTGTTCACTTTGTATAATTTTAACTCCGGACTCGAGTTAATATTCCGCACGATTAATGTACTCTTCTGAAATTTAAATAATACTAACTCCGAATGATTAGAATAAACTGTTGAAAGTTTATGATATACCGTCTCTCGTACTTGAAGTTAAACTATTTGAAAATTTGAGTGTAAAAACTGTCTGAAACTTTAGTAAAAACTGTCGAAAATTTAGTATTACTGTTTCAAAAATTGAGTGTAGACTGTCTAAAAATTGAGTATCACTGCTGTCCTCTGTCCTGGGCAGATAGTTTTTATTAATTCGTCCCTACTCAAAATTTTGTCTCTGGCGCGCTTCACGCCTACTTCAATTCGAGATTGGTCAGTTTTTGGTTTTCTTGGAAAATACTGTCCCACCATGTCAAGATTCTACGTCATAGTTCTCCCGATGGGTCCTTCGTTTCTGTTACTATGGAAACACTCCTCACCACCAAATTTCTCGCTGGCTGAAGGCATCTGATAGGTTCTTACGTCTCCCCGATTTTTGCTCTGACGAACGTTGACCCGTTTCGACGAAACTATGGCTATTAGACACTTGTCGATCAGCCTATTGTCTGAGTAAACTCTGTGTTTCTATAGATTCCAATTATCTGTACTTTCAGTCTTCCTGGCGCATTGTTCCAAGTTCTAACCCCTTTTTTCTGGCTATTAACAATTTTGAACATCTGCTGGCTGGTGAAGTCACCCCAACTTTACCTTCGTAAATTCTTGTCTGTCAATTAGACGATAACTCCAGCTGCGTAACATGACTTTAGTCTTTGTCAGGCCTATCATACTGTATTGTTTCTTAAGGTGCAGTGCAGTTGTTCCATTGTAATGGTGTAGTTTCACTCCTTTTGTCGTTTATCGTCTACTGACGTAACATGGTCAACATCTGCTACAATTCTCGGTACGGGTGTGAATGTCCTCGCTTACTTTGTTACAGCTGCGGAGAGCAATAATTCTGGACGAAACTTTCCCTGTCATCTTACGCCACCAATTTCTATAGTTGGTCGAACTTAATGTGTTTCTATTGTCAAGTCAGCGACGCCTCACTGACATCTTCTCATTACTCCTTATTTATTGCGCCAACTATAAGTCGTTGACACTGCCTCGTGTGAACGTACTCTGCCGAGGTGAAAATTTAAAATTTTTTAAATTTTCTGCTCGTTACAACTAAGTTTTGGCTACATCTGTGTAATAAAGTTGCTCATCTTTCGGCGCAAGAAATTTACTTAAACTTACTTTAACAAGAGTAACCATTCATGCATCCTCAATGCAAAGTGCTCCTTGCCCATTTGCTAAATAACAGACATGAAGATATCACGAAAATATTGCATATCGATATTCATAAACATTCACTAATACTCGACAGGTGTACATCGCCCAGCTTTATTTCCCCAAACAACTGCCAGTGTGGAGATTAAAAAATGAAAAAACTGATTACAATTACTTCCTCAAAATTATCATAAAATTCCAATATATGTATGTATTATGTATTCCTACTGACCGTCACTGTTGAAAGCACTACGAATAGTAAAGAAACTGGCTGTATGCTGTTTACGTGTGGGAGATGGACAGAACAATACATATTACGTACACTCTGTACTGTCGAAATGACACGCAGAGGAAATACCTGTCTCAGATTAGCTGACACTAATTACGAAATGGGTGGGCCAGATAAGACGATTATCATGGTACACACCGAGGCACTTCACTTCGTTGGAATCGAACAGTACGTTCTGTCTATGCACAGACGCCCTTGGGTATCTTCTTTCGGCAACTGGAAAATAGCATCGCGACACTATTGGCCGCGTTAACGTCCCTTCCCCCCTCTACGAACATATGGCAATGCGGTTTCATGACCTATCAGCGTACTGTCGGAAACATACATCAATGTGTTGCCTATTCAAGAGAGGCTGAACTTAAGGTTCTCAGATTGCGTCGTAAACGTACAATGAAGGGGCGTTGGACGCTAACTTGAAGAATTCCGACAGCACTCGGTCTCTGGAACTCTTATAATTGTCTGTTTTCACGCACAAAAAGTTTCCTTCGTCTAAAAAACAGACAATCACTTTAATTTGCTAGTCCGGGACGAGGATCTTCTTCACCTGGAATAACATCTATTCGGGTCAGATACCGTTAAAAACCTTTTCACACCAAGAAAATGATGGCATGTCATTGGGCACTGCTATTCACTATTCTATTCCAGTCTTTGGAAGTGATCTCGTACACGCATTGTCATAAGCCTGACTGATAGGAGATCATTTGCACGAGCATAGTCCCTTAGTCTGCTTCGGGATCACAATGGGATAGAGTAGCCTATTTCCATTTATGAGGGAAACAGTTCAGTCTGAGATATACGCTGAGTAACGTGCCAAGGAAAACACTTACGAAGACGATAAAGAGCTGTAATTGAAACACAATCGGGGCCAGCCGCGCATATGGGTGAAGCTGAACAAGTCGATCTACGACTCATTCACAAGAGATTATAGCAAGGTTTGGACACGCTGGTGATGGAAACGAGACATAATTTTCTTCCTCTAGTACACACTACTTCATCAAAGTCCGAGGGTGATATTGATAGCTGTCATTTTAAAAATACGCCAAGGAACTCACCCTTGCCCCGCGACTTCATCCACGATTATTAGAAAGTCCAGCGAAGGGAAAAACGAGAGACCTAATGGTCATGCATATCGTAATACGAAGGGTCGACTCTCACGGCTACATCCCATTTGCATCAACGTCAGTTCTGCAAGGCATAACGTAACTGTGGCCTCTTGATTGTACGCTACTTGTAGAGTGGATGACGGGGTCCACTAACCAGTGGCTTCTTAAACTAATTCTCACGTGCAAGAAGCGAGATTTCCTCGGAGAATGTGTGAGTCCAACCTCCACCTCGAAGGATATAGGCCTACGTACTTCTGAGAATATTTTTCATCAGAAAAGGCAATGGCTTCGTCGATATGGCAGGACAGTTTCAAATGAAATCGATTGTGGAAACCGACGGCAGATCAAACAACGACTTTCCTACGTTTCACTCGATACTGTGCAGGATAGCGATATGGTCCAAAGATGGTAAATGATCATAGGACAACTTGAGTAGACTGAGCAAACAATCCTTGTGTCATCCCTTTTTTAAAAGCTTACCATAGTCAATGGCCTATTCTAATCTCTATGTATCAATCCACACAGCCGTCATAATTATAGTCCGATGTGCACGGAATAGTTTCCACGTCCCGAATTAAGGGTTCTTCCTGAAGCCGTTTAGAAGCCATCACTGCTATGAGCCCGCTGTCAGCTTTGTTGAAAAGCCTATCACTGGCAGTAGGCCTAAATCTCGATGTTCGTCCGGCAGACGGTATAATAATGGACAGACGCTTCTATTGCCTTCTGCTGCCGTCCCTATAACACGCGGAAGTGGAAAAACTAAAATATTTCAAGTATCCTCGGTAACGAGAAACACATCAGATATTTTAGTACATGCAATCCCACGTGTTGAGTAACAGTTGGATTTAGTTCCGTGGTTAGTTGAGAATTGTAACTACGTATTTCTTTAAATTAAATCACGTTCTGTCTGCGTAATTTACTCGGTTTGTGTTGGTTTGCAGTAATCGTCACGTTCCAACTTAGTAGAGGGTTCGCGTTAGAAAAGTTTGTGAAACAACTTTAGATTCCCTCAGTGTTATAAAACGTGTTTCACTAACCACTAGTAGTTGACATTTTTTAACTCCAAAACTATACACGGATAGAAGTCAGAATATTTTCAATTTATTAAAAATAGTAGGTTCATAATTATTTCGAGTGGTTCTAATATAATTGGTTTCAATGTTAAAAATAATGTTATTCGAATTTATGTTAATTTATGTTATTTATTTATGTTACTCGTATGCGGTCAATCGAAGTTGTGTTAACTTCTGATGTTGTAGTTACTTTCCAATCGTCACCACACATTTCATCTTCTGTAATAGTATTGTTAAGACACTATTACTTTCCTCTATCGAAAAAAGACTATCTTTGCTCTATAGAAAAAGACTACTTCTTGTCTCTGTCGAAACACGTTCAATGAGAATGTTTCAAACATATTACCAAAAATGTGTTTAGCGGTTTGTATGTGCAGACAATTAGAATGGAAAAACAGAGGAATTAAAGTACACGGAATATAGACCTATATTATGTTTTATTACTGTGGATTATAACGGTATTTATCGGTAAAAACAATCACAGACACAACGGACAGAAAAGCGATTATAAATCTTATTAAGCAGAATGAAAAAGAATTTAAGAAAACTCCACACACGCTCGTGCCTATCCAATATACACCAAACACGATCTTCTGTAACCATTAAAATTTACTAATTCTCAGTGACTAATGAATATTTAAGTAACAGCACGTCGCACAGTATCCACTCATAATATAAACCGCTCTAACGTTCAGACTAATCCTGAGGGCACAAGTCTATAAAAGCATAAAGTGGGGCCGATCTAAGATAAGATGGTTGGATGATGTGCTAGAAGATCTCATAAGAATGCATGTGAGGGGTGGTAATGGATAGGAGCCTTTGGAGAAGATTGGTATTGGAAGCCAGAGCTCACGTTGGTTTGTAGTGCTAACGAAGAAGCAGAATGTTCAGACCAATGACTGAATAAACTCGGTTGTAACTATCATACGTTTCGATTTTTCCGATCGTCATTTGACAGTTTAAGAAGTATCAGAAGAATACTAGCTACCGACAGGATCATAGGAGATTTTTACAAGAAAATCATAAACGTAATATTGTTCTAAGGCTTTCACGGCCGATGTCAGTTGTATTAGAAGTGTGAACCGGGCTGTTTGGCCGTGGTCCAAGGTTTAAAGACAAACCAAACGTTTCGACAGCACCACTGGCTGCCATCATCAGTAGAATTCGAGGAATTCGAATAGCAGCCTTTACCACAGTACCGTGGGCCTGACGTTTAACAACCCGCGTTCAGGTAGACTCGAATTCTACTGATGATGGCAGCCAATGGTGCTGTCGAAACGTTTGGTTTGTCTTTAAACCTTGGACCACGGCCAAACAGCCCGGTACGCACTTCTAATACAAAATCAGAAACACTTTTGACTTTTGACAAAAGAGCAGAGAATCAATTGCTTGCAAGAACTTTTGGATCCTGCTAACGAAGGTGAGAAACTCTATAAAAAGAATATCAGCACACGATAAAACGTGGATGTATGGATTCGCGATACCTTAAGCCAGTGAATCACTAAAAATTAAGTTGGCATGAATTCGTGATTCTGCACCATATTTCACGGATGATAGGGGCAGCAAGAAATACTGCATTTCGCCATGAGCTTTCGTTTAGTTTACCTGTAATACAGTTGTTACTTCTGGCCTACTTCATTGACGTAATTGCTGTCATATTTAACCGAAGACTTCAGTACGGTACGCCCGTTTAGCGTAAAATTAAAACGCTTCTGAAACCTCGTAAAATTATTTTTCTTTTTAGTAATGAGACGATTTGAACTTGCTCAGATCGGACTCTACATAATGCCATAAGGAGAATATTTTTGAGGAAACGCAGCTGGAGGAAATACATTTCTTTTATTGGAAAACGCATTTGTTTTATCCAGCAAAGTACTTCCCGCTACAGTAATAATCTTGTGGCAGTAAAAGTAATGGTGGCAGATAATGATCCCCAGATAACAGGGATAGAATTAAGGAAAACAAGATGTGTTAGTAAAAGAGAAGGAACGAGGAAAAAAGTGTGCTCAATAAATGTCTTCTAAGGATTACACGGCGGAGTCCATGTTGATATTTTCGATTCTGATTTGCTTGGCCGTGGTCCAGTGCTGTACATATCAGCAGACGTTTCGAACGTGCCATTGACGGCCATCGTCAGTGCAAAAATGGGCTTCGACTAACGTAGATGTCACTACAGTACTGTGGTAATGGATGAAAATTACTACTGTGGTCACAAACGGTGACATCTACGTTCGCCGAAGCTCATTTTTTGCACTGATGATGGCCGTCAATGGCACGATAGAAACGTCTGCTGATATGTACAGCACTGGACCACGGCCAAACAGCCCCGAATCATAAAATATCAACAAAACTGTGCTCAGTGTATCCGGGACTATATAAATTCTGAACTTACGTACGAATGCAAGACTTTGGTGTTGTTTCAACGGATGAAGAACAGAATATAGACACTCGAGGTGTAACGAGGTATGTAGCCTATAAACTCTTTCCCACAGTTCAAAACGTATTATACGGAAAATATGTATGTTATTAACATGGCGTTGGCATCAATGACAAGGATAACTCTTATAGTTTGTTTACGCATACAGTATAATCAGTGCAGTGGTTTCCAAGGTATATAAACATATATGCACACAAGCTTTCGACTAGTAGTGGCAGAATGGTTACATGCACGAGAAATACCAATACGTTTGTAGTATCAATAAACAAAATATGTAATTTTCGTTTAACGAAAATTTAAAAATGTGCACAGAATACGTCCTCCAGATATTAAAAGCGTGAACCGTTAATACGTAGAGTTTCAACATCTGTACTGGTAGTGTTAGTGACTTGAAAACATTGCTAGCCATAGGCCTAATTGATGAAACTGTTGCTGTCAAGGGACACGTTACAACACAGTCAACTCAAGAAAAGTCGGAATTGCTCAGAGTACGTTGTTAAGGTTTAACAAAAATAGCCTCATTCGCTTGCGTATAAGGTTCAAGTTGTTCAAGCCTTAACGTCGAATGATCGTCCCCCGACGTGCTAGTTTGTTGCAAAAATCCTAAACCGGATTAACGAAGGCAGTTAACAAGGAAACTAACTTGTTTGTTTTTCTGATGAATCTGCATCCCACACTTCCGGGGAGATAGACAGGCGAGAAAGCCTCAGGAAGCCAACAAATTGATCTAGAAATTGGTTAATTTTTCAGCTACAAATGCAGCGCACGTAGAATTTTATTAGTACGGATATAGAAAAAATTGTTGAGTTTTTCTGACATTTGTAAACAAAAACCTGTTTGTAACCTGGATACATTTTGTGTGATAAATTATTTTTCCATGGGAAGGACTATATGTCCACTACGTATACTTACGCAGAATTAAAAAGACGAGAATGACAGAGAAAATACTGGACACAGAAATAAGAGACGCGCTCAACTCTAAAAATTATATTAGAGAGCACTGAAGATACTCGTAGGTAACCGAGCTGGTTGAACTATATAAAAAGGATGAATGAGAATGTAGGCTACTAGTGAAGAAATCGAGTGGGCAGCCAACTACAATCACCATCTCTCTCTCTCTCTCTCTCTCTTCCCCCACTGTGTGTGTGTGTGTGCGCGCGCGCGAGTAACTCTTACTTGGCAATGGTCAGTCCAAACTGGCGTTCGTTTCCCCTCGTTTGTTTTACCCTCTGGCTGAATGGAGGGTTGGCAGAAGATCAAATCAGGGTTCGTCTTCAAACGATCTCAAAGGTCACAAAAAATCGTAGTAAAAAGTGTACGGGAGCCTAGAATACACAGAACGAAGTAAAGGAATATCTAAAAAGTTTGAGACAGACAAGTCGCAAAGAAAATAATACAGAGAGAGGGGTCCCAATATCAACAGCCGATATAACAACCGAGGGTAGAGAAGAACGATCAAATTCTATGCAGACATAAAAAAAGAAAGTTACTTTACCCGACATGAATGGCATTAGGGTACTCTGGTTTGGGGCTAAATTAATATGAGGATCACGAATATATATAGGGTAGATCGTAGCAGGTAGACGAGGCATTGGAAGGCAACGAAAATTTACGAACTTGACAAACGAACATCCAATATATGCACGTAGGTATTATATTCAAGCCATTATATTACTACGCCATTTCAGAATGTTCTACGTATTTCTTGGCTATTCCCGCAGCTGTAATGCGTACACGCGAGGCAGTATTACGTAATGGGGAACGTCTCGTGCGTTCGATGATGTCTTTCTAGAAGCTTCTTGACTAGCCCCACGGTGTGTGTTTCTGCCATGGCCGCGCTGAAGTATTCTCTAGAATTTTCACGTGTTTGTAAAGACTCATATTATGGAACCCTGCAGACTATAAATAGCCCACATCTGCCGCTTAGTGTTCAGTGTTATGTCGGGCGATTTACACACTGCGTCGCAAGTGGTGTATTAGTGAAAAGTGATTATAGTGCGCAAGTTATTTAATTATAGTTGACATTATTACGGTGTGGACAGATTAACTTGAATTATTGTACGAGTATAATCTTGTTGAATAACTTGTTGGTTAGAAACTGTTAATTGTGATAATTAAAGCTGGTGGGTTTTTTTTTTTTTTTTTTTTTTTTTATGACTTCATTGGTGTCTTGTATTTTGTTTTCCACTGTACCATACGACGATCAGTCGACCGTCGTAACAATAAGTTAGATGGTAACGACGTAAATATAAACGAACACGTTGAAACTGCAGTAAGCGAAGGTACAAACTTATCCGTACGTTTAATAAAAGCCTTCCAAATTTTGCAATTCTGCGAAAATTGAAACAATTTGAAGCCGCACGTTTGTCAGCACTGCTCATTTACATAAATATAACGCGGTCGCCGTACAGAACTATGTAGGTTAGAGAGCTAAATGTAGACCACAGTACTCGCTGCGGTAATGGGTTGGCAGCACTCGGTCTCCATAAATCCATTCCCGTAAATGCATTATTGGTTACAAAAGTCGGAACGCTGCAATCAAACAGAATGGATTTGGTAGAAAAATGTTTCCCGCTTTATCCCAACTGTATGAACAGAAAAATATACGTGGACATGGTGTCTATAATATTACAAAGATTTACTGTCACTAAAGTATCCACGGTTAACTGTACAAATACTAGATCTTATTGTTCGAAGGCTTTCACGGCCGGTATCACTTGAATTTAAACTAACTCCCGGGCTGTTTGGCCGCGGTCCAAACAATTTTGGCCGTGGTTTTTTCAATTAAACCAAACGTTTCAGCAGCACCATTGGCTGTCATCTTCAGTCGATGAAACGAGTCAAACCTAACGCGGGGTGTCGTACGTTAGGACCACAGTACTGTAGTTAAGGCTAAAGATGTCCCGTGATGTTAATTGTACTTATAAATTCATTAAATATCACGATCAGGTAATAATTGCACCGACAGCCAATCAGAAGGAAGAAGGTGTATGAGCACTACACCCTGCCATAAAGTACTTAAAGAAATGCTTATTACCGCCGACTTTCTGCATGAGAATAGATGACATGTCTCTTCCGAGAGACGCATTACAGCCGGGGTACCTCAAGGTAGCGTGCTAGGGCCTCTCCTGTTCCCCGCGTTCGTCGACGACGCACCCAGAGACCCTAGACTCCAGACGGCCCTGTTTGTTGACGACACGGCGTTATATACCGCCGATCGGAACGCTGACAGGGCTATCCCACGACTCCAGCGCGCACTCGATGAGTATACGACGTGGACGAAAAGCTGGAAAGTTGACGTCAACGAAACCAAGAGCTCCGCGGTGCTATTCTCAAAGCGCCGGAAAGAACCTCGAGGACGCGTGAGACTCGGTAGAACGTACCTGCCCTGGTCGAAAGAAGTTAAGTACCTCGGTGTCCACCTAGATCGTCGGCTCACCTAGCGTGCCCACGCTGAGACGATGGGTATTAGAGCGTTCGCTCGCCTCGCGCAACTGTTTCCGATACTTGTCAACAAGGCTATGACCCGCAAGATAGGTAAGTTGATTGTCAACGCGTACCTGCTGCCAATCATTACCTATACCATTCCCGTCTGGGGTTACCTCGCAACCGTTCATACAAGAAAGTTGCAAAGAGTTCTCGATAGGGGTGTTCGGATAGCGGCCAAAGACCTTACCGGTTCCCTTCTCGATTTTTGAGAAGTGGACTCGGTGTCCGCTCTTTGGATGACACCGTAACGCGACTTGCACGTAAATTTTACGTCCGAGCTGCGAGGACCCAGGCAAACCCACTCATAGCTGGCCTTAGCAAGTACCGACCATGTCCAGGTGATTCTTGGAAACGGCCTCGGCAAATACTGTACTAGAACGGCCTAGTACGAGCATGCCGTTGTAGCGGCCACTAATTAATTAATTAAATTCCGTCTGGACAGGACCACTAGGCTGAAGCCCCTTCCGGAGGCTAGGAAAACATTGAGACGTTTAACGACGCGCATCCCAACAGCTCTAGCAGGCCGCCGGTTCATAGCGATCGCAGCATGCTTCTGAATCAAGACGGACTCCATATGAAGGCGAGAGAAGTACGCACTCACCGCCGACAGTTTAGTTTAAATTCAAATACTAGGTCTTTTCAGTACGCTGTAGAACTATAATACTTTTGTTTGGCACGCCTGTAATCTGAGAAACCTTAATCTCCTTCAAAGCACTCCATTCTTGCTCTGATGCATCGTCGTTGAAGCTTCTGGAAACAGTCCCGGTAAGCCTCTTTTGCGAGTTCGTGTAAACATCCGCCTGCGATGTTTCCTTAATGCCTTCTATCGTCTGAAATCGTCGCTCGTTCACAGTGAATTTCACATTCGGAAATAAGAAAAAGTCTGCTGGGGCTAGGTCAGGTGAGCAGGATGGCTGAAGAAGCAAAACGTATACTGTATATAGTTGTGTATCTTCTTCTGATAGTTCATATCGTTTCGGATGTTGGATATCATACAGACTATTTTAACTTTCTGCACTGCTGTACGGAATAAGTCAGTTGTATCCATGCCAAACCAGGTCCTTAATTTTCTCAGCCATGATATTCTCGGTCGCCCAACTCTTCTCTTTCGAAGTACTTTCCCCTGTAGTATGGACTGCAATAAGTAAAATCTCTGTTCATTTCTCATGAGATGTCCCAGATACTGAAGCTTTTTTATCTTCGCTGTGTTAATAACTTCCCTGTCTTTCTTCATCTTTCTAAAAACTCCAACATTAGTTACATGCGCTGTCCATGAAATGCTCAGTATTCTACGGTAGAGTCACATTTAGAAAGATTCACAATTTCTTAGTTGTGGCTTCAGTCAAAGTCCAAGATTCTACACCGTAGAAGAGGACCGAGAATACGTAGCAGCGTAGAAGTCTCATCTTTGTGTTTATTGTTAAATCGTGACTTTTGAATAAAATTCATTTGACTGCTCATTCTAGTGTACACTGCTCTTGGCTTTTTAATTCTGCTCTTTATTTCCTGAGAGTGGTCCCATTGTTCATTGACTATAGTACCAAGATATGTAAATTGGCTTACATGTTCAACTGGCCTTTGGTTATTTGTGTATATTTTGGCCAAAAGACGAATCATTAGCTGCATCCTTGTTATGATAGACGAATCAAGAGTTGTTTCTTCATAACTCGGGCCTCTTTTTCATAAAATTTTCCCTCGGACGTTTTAGCACTTCCCGTTAATACAACGATTCACAATTCGTCTCTGAGGTAAGAACTCATGATGCACACAATATCACTGACATCAAACAACCGTCAACATGACTTGACCTGCCGCGCCTTTCTAGCCGTCGGAGCCCACTGTAAAGACTGTTTTCACGTTTCTACATCGAATCCATACACGTACGTTTAATCACGTGTTATAATTTTTTTCATTAAAGGTTTTGCACTTGTTAGCTCTACCCAAAAGGTCTTTACAAATGGTAAAGCAATTGTCTCTATGAAGCTGAGTCAGAAGTTTTGCGACAAACTTTCCAGCTACCTGACGGATGTCTAATTTGTTGTTACACTGTCTCGACATGCAACAGGGCTAGATTTCAGGGGGAACGCGCCGGAATGGCGTTCCGGAACCTCTTGGATCCAAAAATAAATTACCGAAAAAATATATGAAAAGAAGAACCTAATTATTACAAAAATTTACTACTACTTTTAAATTGTGCCCCTGATCAGCCCCACTACAAAACTAAACATTTGTCAAAATCAAACACCAGCACTAATCTTTAGCTTAACTACTATCGTTCATAAAATGTCCCAATAACCTGTAGAGAAAATGAAATAAAAAAACTTGTTTCAAAATTAAAACTACATTAAATTCAACTGATTGGGAGCTTCCAAGAATACCTATGTCCATCCCAGAATTTTTCCGAATAGTCTTTCTGCCTTGAAATATGCTATTGAATCAATATCAGTATCTTCAAGTGAATGTGAGAGGGCTGATTTCTGGCCATCATACAACATTGGACACAAAGGGTAAGTAAAGGTCAAGAAACAAACAATATGACGACACAATGATGAAACTATGCAAAGTTTTTTAAAATGTCCGAACCACCGAAACCATCACTTAGAGTTTGATTGAGGCTTAAGGATGACGCCATCATGAGTGACGTTTTCGATAGTCGTGGAGCTAACCGGACGATGAAGCTCTTTAAAATATCAGTAAACTTTATTTCCTTTTCAGATACAAGTTTATACGTGTGTTACATGTATTATAAGGCTTTAAAACGTAGGCCTCCTATGTAATAACCTGATGGAAACTTATACGCTAATACAAAATATAAGTATACTCGTATTTGTGTCTGTATAACATTTGAGATGATGCATTCCGGCACCTATAATTTTCTAAATCAACCACTGCATGAACCTGTTTATATATCGCATTCTTCTGCTATTTCTCGAACTGTCAAACGACAATCAGAACCCACTATACAACGGACTTGAGCAACATGAGCATCGTCAGATGATGTTGACGGCTGTCCCGGTCGTGACTCGCCTTCTGTTGACTGCCGATTTTTACAAATCTTTTAAATCATCAGTGACAACTTGTACGGCTTATGAACTGATTATCTTACATTTATTCGATCTTTTCCTAATTAGAAAGCAAAATTGTACAGTATTTTAATTCACTGCTCATTAAAATCAGCGATCTCGAATATTGCAAAACACGGTCTACACCCACGTTAACAAACAGCTGCAGTGGAATGACCGGTCAAAGAATAACGTAACAGGAGAGAGTTGACCGAGAAGCACCACATCGCGGCATTACTGTAACACTGCACTGGTGCGCTATCTATGAACTTGCACAAGTTTTTAACAGGCCTCATACATTCTGCTACGTAACGACTGTAGATTCTGTAAGACTTTATCGGCACTAGAAAATTAACAGAAGAAATGGTATAATAATAAAGCGTTTTAAAAACCAATTTTGTCTAACTTATTCAACAATTGTTTAGATGAAAAAGACTACAAAGACGAACTAAACACGATAAAATATCTAGCAGAATCCAACGGATACAACAGAACAATAGTCAATAAACTCTTAGACCAAACAAACAACAGACAAAGGCAGAAAACAACAAATTCATAACACTAATATACATCAATAACCACAATGAAAAAATAGCCCACAAATTTAAAAAAGCAGGATACAGAATCGCATAAAAAACTACAAACAAAACAGAACACACACACAAAGAACAAAACAAATTTGATATACCTGTGGTTTACAAACTAAATTGCTCAGATTGCAACAAATTATATACAGGCCAGACAGGACGTTGCCTGAAACAAAGATACATTGAACACACAAAGGCACTACACTCCACTACCAAATCCACCTTTGCAAACCACCTCATTGAAACAAACCACACATACACTCTTGAACAATTGGAAATATATAAACACACAAAAACACATAACAGCTACTTCCGAAACGAACCGACACAATTCAAATCACACGCATTATTCGAACATACCACACCCCACATACACACAAAATCGATCCTTCAAAAGTCGGCGCCGTCACCAAGAACAAGACGGACAGCGCTCTCAGTGGCAGCCTCTGACGAAGTTTATAATAAGTGAAAACAGGTTCAGGCTATAAGGTAAAACTTTTACGTTTTTACCTATAAAAAATTTTGTGTTCCGAGTCGGTAGTGACATATTTAGTTAATCATGGACAACAAAATCCAAAAATTTTTTAGCAATGCAAGAATAACGCAAAATGCACTATACACAGCATTAACTCAATTAAGCAATTAACAGCACATACCCTCCCAAGTAAAGAGTGTTCCAATATTTAAATAATTTAGGTACGGCGACGCGACGTGAACACTCATAACCGAAAACTTCGAAAAAGGGAATTCTTTAGAATGACAATTACTTTTTTAACATATTGTGGACATCGCATAGAGTCGGCATTTCCTGCCCTCCTATTTTCCTTTTTGTAACGTCTATTTTATAGTTCTTTTTGGAGTTTCTTTTAAATATTTCGGCTTCACCATACAGGAATAAAAAAAAGGTTTTGTCATGATTTTTCCTGCAAATTCATAACAATTTAGAACGCGTATATTATATAAAAATATCTGTAAGGAGAACCATACATAACTTCCATGTTCTAAGATTTATATTTAAAATCATTTTCGAAATGAAATATTTCCATAGAAACTACTTCTTTCTTCAGCCTTAACCACAGTACTGTGGTCATTAACGTGTACACTTCACGTTAGCGCACTCGATTTTCACTGATGACGGTAGTCGATGGCACTGCCAAAACGTCTGGTTTTGCAGAAAACATTGGACCACGGCCAAACAGCCCGGGAAGGAATTTTAACTGAAACTACTTCTTTGTTACCGATAACGTAGTACACATATAAAAAATTATTCCCTCCCCCTTAAACTACCATTTTCGTTTATAGAAAATTACCCCCTCCCCTTCAACTACCCTTTTCATTTATAGATATTTCATCTACCTTTCTACAGTAGATTAGTACGACTTTCTTTCCATGAGACTTATTTATCAAAATTAAGTACTACTTTACTCTTATTAAAACATACAATGTTGCAGGTAAACTACCCCTAACCGATCTTCACCAAAATCAACAAACCTTAAGTACTCTACAACTCAGGCATATATGCCAAAACTTGTTTGATTGCGTTTGAATTTGCGGGAGTTATCGTTCGCCATAGAAAAAATTCCACACATAGACACACAGACATATACAAACACTTTTCGGAAAATGACTTTTCTTCATATTTTCAGGGTAGTAGAATCAGAATCATCCCTTAACTTGAACACATTTTTTTTCACGATCACCATACTTCCATTTCCTTACGGAACATGGAAGTAAAAATTTAAAAAAAACTGTCACACCGAATTCCGAAAATTTCTAATAAATCAAAATATGCTCCATGAAGTTGTATGAAGTTTGCAGGGTATATACTTCACACAGTGACGAATTAGTGTCAAATTTCAAACAGAAAAACAACACTGTTGCACACCACTTCAGAAAAATATTTAACGACCTGATGATGAGCTGTGAAGCTTGAAAGCGCTAATCGGAAAATATTTTTCTATAGTGGTGTGCAAATGTGTTGTTTCTGTTTGTGACTGTGACCACTGATACAACTTTATTAATTAAATGTCAAATTTCAGACTAAGTGATTAATGGGACGGCAACTATACACTTCATTTTGAAAAGCCGTAGCTGTATTATGCATGTTATATTATCGTACAGGAAAATAACTTTTTCTAATTGGAGTTCTTGTTATGTAATTTGAGATGGATAAAACAGAAGTTATTTAAGTCTATTAAAAACCGAGCTTTCGAAAATTTTGGGGAGAAGGAATTTAACAAGGAGGGTCCAAGGAGGGTTTAACGCAAGCGATCCAGCAGTGGCGTAGCGTGCGTACATAACACCTGTTGCCGGTTGTGATAGGCCTAAATATTAATTCGAATTTTTTCTTGTACCAAGTGTTCTTTTTAGAGCATTTTTCTATCATTCGCTGAGAGAAGAAGAGGGTCCCGGTTGAACGGGATCTGACTCTTGTTATACTTACACAGAATAAAGCCGAACACAAATAATCGAATTAAAAATAATAAAGACAAACAGAGAAACGCATGGCTAAACGAACAAAACACAAATAGGTACGTAGCAACTCCTGCACATCGGTTCCGAAAACGAACATAGCTCCTAACTGAGCGTTTTGCCGGTTTATTCAGCGGCAACACGTTGGACGAATGTGTCTCTCCTCCGCAGTTTGTACATTAACAACTACTACGAGGTCAATGACCGTATGGAGTAAAACATGGCCGATGTCTGAGCCGGCAACACAAGACGGTGCAAGTGCACAGCAGTTCGAAAGCAATACTAATCTTTTCTTCAAGTTTCCCTACTAATATTGTACGGATTTCAAATTATTCAATAACTAAAGTATTTATTCTGTGATATAATTAATACTATTTCCTCTTATTTCCAGCACTGTTGCCGCCGGCAACAGCGGTTACATGGACGCCACACTACTGGATCCAGTGCAGGACACTAGCATTTCTTTGTAAAAATAAGCAACTACTTAGGTTCAGGATCAGGCTCAGGTAATTTAAGTCCCTCAGACTCTTCACAGACGATTTACCTCCTTGTGTTATCAGTAGTCTGGCGATAAGAAAAGATTCCACATTGATTAAGAGCGCCCTAAGAAACCAGTAGAAGAATATCAAAGACATAGGGGATATCAATTGATCTGTAAGGATGGCGAGTCTAATGAGACCACATTCGCCTACTACTTGTACATTCGATAAACACGTAGATTGTTCTGTGATGTCGTAACAATATATTACACCATTACAAAACATTCTACATGTTTCTCGGATGTTCCAGCGGACTCCGGCTGTAATGTTATGTGCGTACGTGATCTAAACATGCGTTTACGACGCTTTTCTACACTTCGCCGGCCGCGGTCAGTGTGTCAAAGCCACAATCAATTACGCTCTATTGTAGCGCTGACGCGAAGCATGGATGTTTCTGGAATTTCAGCGGGGTATAAATATAGGAAATCAGCGGCGCTTAGTTGAGTTACTGTCGAGCGATTTACACAGTGCGGTTCGAAGTATTTTGGCGAAGTGTTATGTGTTTTACTTCCATATTCCTTAAGGAATGGAAGTATGGTGATGGCAAAAAAAATCGTGTTCGAGATTATTGCAGATTCTGATTTTACTACACTCAAAACATGAAAAAAAGTCGTTTTCCGAAAAGTGTGTGTGTGTGTGTGTGTGTGTGTGTGTGTGTGTGTGTGTGTGTGTGTGTGTGTGTGTGTCTGTAATTTTTTTTCTATGGCAAACGATAACTGCCGCAAATTCAAACAGAATCAAATAATTTTTTGCATACAGCCCTGATTTGTAGAGTACTCACGACCTATTGTTTTTGGTGAAGATCGGTTGAGGGAAAGGGGTAGTTTACCTGCAACGTTTTTTTTTTATCAAGGGAAATTTTTTTTTTGGCAAACGATAACAGCCGCAAATTCAAACAGAATCAAATAATGTTTGACATACAGCCCTCAATTGTAGAGTTCTCAAGACCTATTGTTTTTGGTGAAGATCGGTTAAGGGAAAGGGGTAGTTTACCTGTAACGTTTTATGTTTTAACAAGGGTATTTCCTATGGCAAACGATAACAGCCGCAAATTCAAACAGAATCAAAGATTATTTGCATACAGCCCTAAATAGTAGAGTTCTCAAGACCTATTGTTTTTGGTAAAGATCGGTTAAGGGAAAGGGGTAGTTTACCTACAACGTTTTTTTAACAAGGGTATTTTCTATGGCAAACGATAACAGCCGCAAATTCACACAGAATCAAATACATACAGCCCTGATTTGTAGAGTACTCAAGACCTATTGTTTTTGGTGAAGATCGGTTGAGGGGAAGGGGTAGTTTACCTGCAACGTTTTTTTATCAAGCGTGTTTTCTATGGGAAACGATAACAGCCGCAAATTCAAACATAATCAAATAATTTTTGCATACGTCACTGAATTGTAGAGGACTCTAGGAATTTTGATTTTGGTGAAGATCGGTTAAGGGGAAGGGGTAGTTTACCTGCAACCTTTTACGTTTTAACAAGAGTAAAGTACACGAAAATTCATTTAAACTTTTTCAAACAATGGTAATTGTTAAAAATAAAATAATTTTGTTGCCAGGCAATAAAATTATAATTTTTTCATTTTAATGTAAATCTGTACATAGTATAAAGTAAAGTCGGTGCGTTTTCTCTCTGTGTTTTAAATCGCTAATCTCAGGAAGTACTGAACGGATTTTATTCAAGTTTTCGCCAATAGATAGAGTGTCTATCGAGGAACATTTATGTGTATAATTAATACATATATGTTGTACATTAGCTTAGCTATCACGGTTTATGTCAAGTAAGTGGTATAGTTTACATCTTATATATAAAAATGAATGTTTCTTTGTTTGTCCCGTATGCGTTCCTATACCATTCATCCGATTGCGATGAAACTTCGGTGAGTTGTTGTGCGCACGTCCGCGAAGGTTTCTTCCACATCTCCTCCTAAACCACTGTACCGATTTCAACCAAACTTGGCACAAATATTTTACGCAACGGAGAACCAACATAGGATAGGTGTTTTTTGATGGGGTCCTTTTGGGGGTTCTTTGGGGTCTTCCATATCGCCTCCTAAACCACTGGACCGATTTCAACCAAACTTGGCACAAATATTTTACGCAAAGGGAGAACCAACATAGAACAAGTGTTTTTTCGATACGATCCTTTGGGGGGTCCTTTGGGGTCTTTCACGTCTCCACCTAAACCATTGGACCGATTTCAACCAAACTTGGTACAAATATTTTACGCAACGGGAGAACCAACATAGGACAGGTGTTTTTTCGATACGATCCTCTGGGGGGGTCCTTTGCGGTCTTAAAAAACTATTAGATCTGGCACTATGGCAACCCAATAGAATAGATTCTGTTCTAAATATATTATCGCATTAAATTGAAGACCACGCGAACGAAGTTGTGGGCAACAGCTATTTATTTTTAAGAAGCCTACTTTAATTAAACTTTATTAATTAAACTAACATTTTCATTACGTACAATGTGAAACTCCGTAGCGAAGCACGGGTATTCTGCTAGTCATGTATAAGAGAAAATATATCGTGCGTGGCAGGCAAGCATATCTCAGTTGTGTACTGTTTACGTTTCCATTTTATTATTATCACTACCGCAATAAAAAGGGAGGGAACACACACACACACACACACACACACACACACACACACACACACACACACACACAATTCGCGTTATTTCTGGCCTCATTCATGTTTATTTTCTTACATTTGCACGGTTTTTAAATGGAAAGTGCCGAACCCATACCAACATAACGCATGCCGAAAAAGTGTCCAGCGTGGATAGCGATTTGCTTCCTGTGGATCGCTGGGCACTGTAACTGCACGTGTTTACAGAGGAACGATTCATAGACAGACTTTTCGTCTTTAGGGAATGAACCCTCTGCAAGATGCTGAGGGTCCATGAGTGACTTCGGAGCGCTCCTTCTTTTCCGCGTGTTTGTTCTGTGAAACGTACACTGTAGATTCGCAGATTTATTCTAAGCAACGCTCAATAGGAAATGTTGAAAATTTTTGTCCACCGTGAACCCTCATACACACTAAACCTGCTCTGATGTTTTAATTACGGACATCATAATATTAAAACTTTGGAAACTTGAGCACTACTTAATGGAGATCAATCATTAACTTATACAAGCCATTAATTTTATGCATATTTTGTATATATATGTGTACAACGTTATCAGCAACAAAGAAGTAGTTTTTGTTAAAATTCCTTCCCGGGATATTTGGCCGTAGTCCAATGTTTTCTACAAAACCAGACGTTTCGGCAATGCCATTGACTTCCATCATCAGTGACAATCGAGTGTGATAACGTGAGGTGGTATATGTTAGTGACCACAGTACTGTGGTTAAGGCTGAAGCAGTAAGTAGAAAGAAGTAGTTTCTATGGTAATATTTCATTTCGAAAATGATTTTAAAAATAAATCTTAGAATATGGAAGTCATGTATGGTTCTCCATACCGATATTTATAATTGTGCTGGACAACTGTGTTTTACTTCCATATTCCTTAAGGAATGGAAGTATGGTGATGGCAAAAAAATCGTGTTCGATATTATTGCAGATTCTGATTCTACTACACTCAAAACATGAAAAAAGTCGTTTTCCGAAAAGTGTCTGTGTGTGTGTCTGTCTGTCTGTGTGTCTATCTGTGTGTCTGTAGATTTTTTTTCTATGGCAAACGATAACTGCCGCAAATTCAAACAGAATCAAATAATTTTTTGCATACAGTCCTGATTTGTAGAGTACTCACGACCTATTGTTTTCGGTGAAGATCGGTTGAGGGAAAGGGGTAGTTTACCTGCAACGGTTTTTTTTTTATCAAGGGATTTTTTTTTTTTTTGGCAAACGATAACAGCCGCAAATTCAAACAGAATAAAATAATGTTTCGCATACAGCCCTGAATTGTAGAGTTCTCAAGACCTATTGTTTTTGGTGAAGATCGGTTAAGGGAAAGGGGTAGTTTACCTGTAACGTTTTATGTTTTAACAAGGGTATTTCCTATGGCAAACGATAACAGCCGCAAATTCAAACAGAATCAAAAGATTATTTGCATACAGCCCTAAATTGTAGAGTTCTCAAGACCTGTTGTTTTTGGTGAAGATCGGTTGAGGGAAAGGGGTAGTTTACCTGCAACGTTTTTTTAACAAGGGTATTTTCTATGGCAAACGATAACAGCCGCAAATTCAAACAGAATCAAATAATATTTTGTATGCTGCCCTAATTTGTAGAGTACTCAAGACCTATTGTTTTTGGTGAAGATCGGTTAAGGGGAAGGGGTAGTTTATCTGCAACGTTTTTTTGTCAAGCGTATTTTATATGGCAAACGATAACAGCCGCAAATTCAAACAGAATCAAATAATTTTTTGCATACGTCCCTGAATTGTAGAGGTCTCAAGGACTTTCGATTTTGGTGAAGATCGGTTAAGGGGAAGGGGTAGTTTACCTGCAACCTTTTACGTTTTAACAAGAGTAAAGTACTTGAAAATTTATTTAAACTTTTTGAAACAATGGTAATTGTTAAAAATAAAATAATTTTGTTGCCAGGCAATAAAATTAAAATTTTTTCATTTTAATGTAATATAATATTTTTCATTTAATACGGCAATAAAAAGGCAGGTAAGACACAAACACACACACACACACACACAATTCACGTTATTTCTGGCCTCACTCATGTTTATTTTCTTACATTTGCACGCTTTTTAAATGGAAAGTGCCGAAACCCACACCAACATAACGCGTGCAAGCCGAAAAAATGGACATCAATTTGCTTACTGGCGAAGCTAGTAGTTAATGAATGGGTAGGCAAAAATCTGATCTTAAATTTTTTTTAAGGAATCACTAAAAGGACGGTGGGTCAAATCGGACGCTGAGGTAGAATTTGCTGTAACCGAATGGTTCCACAAACAGCCGTAAGAATTTTACTAGCAGGGAATCTACAGGTTAGCGCAACAGTGGAACTCATGTCTTAATGTTATTGGAGACTTCTTTTAAAATCGTTGAATAAAAAATGCTTTACAGCTCTATACGTGTGTCTATTGAACAATCCTTGTATTAGTCATACACAACAATACAACTGATTGAACTTCAAATTTTTAAACTTGATTAGTTTCTATATATATATATATATATATATATATATATGTTTAATGTTACATATAATTCAAATAACAATCTTGATCATCTGTTAGTTCAGCGGAATAACAGTGACACTTTTAATAACCGCATAAAATAAACACTTAGAAACAACACAGGCGCTTTAACTTAACTGTTTGGACCACAGAAGTGAGGCATGCCTCAACGCTCTATGTGTACAGCGCGGGACAATCCCCCCTCCCTACACTTCCCTATCACACCACTACATTGCTTACATACGATGTATACAAAAAACGCTGAGGCAAGTTCAGGTTGCCTCATTCGCTTTAAACGAACTATGCCGAATCTCACCTGTCACCATCTAGCGGTCGCTCAATAAAGCACGTTTCGGTTTAATAAATTTGACAGTCGCAGTAACAATGTATAATCTTTACGTTATGTAGTTCATACGTATTTATAATTTTTATTCTACAGAATTTTTTAGGGTAGGCATTGCCTCAATTGCCTCCATGTAACTTCGCCACTGATATATATGTGTACAACGTTATCGGCAACAAAGAAGTAGTTTTTGTTAAAATTCCTTCCCGGGATATTTGGCCGTAGTCCAATGTTTTCTACAAAACCAGATATTTCGGCAATGCCATCGACTTCCATCATCAGTGAAAATCGAGTGCGATAACGTGAGGTGGTATACGTTAGTGACCACAGTACTGTGGTTAAGGCTGAAGCAGTAAGTAGAAAGAAGTAGTTTCTATGGTAATATTTCATTTCGAAAATGATTTTAAATATAAATCTTAGAATATGGAAGTCATGTATGGTTCTCCATACCGATATTTATATTAGTTGACATTTTTATTGTGTGTGAACAATTTTTATTTGATTTGTTGTAAGAGACCATCTTGTTGATTACAAATAGTTTAATTGTGATAATGAAAGCTGGTGATTAGTGACTTAATTGGTGTCTTGTATTTTGTTTTCCACTGTACTATACGACGATCATTAGACCGCCGTCGTAGCAATACTGTTATACTACTTTTCTCTTCTATAAATTTTAACTTTTTTATTCCATCAAGTATTTATATATAAAACATCATGTCATGTTTGTTTAACTATTTTAATAAGTGAGCATATTAAGCAATGGGTCAGCAATGGAGTGGTACTTATACACATTCCCAGAGCAGACTGGGAAATACCAATACATAACATGCTTGCAGCTATATGCTCAGCTCAGCTAGCAATTGGGTGTGTGCATGTGGGGTGTGACGGGGGAGAGCACTCAGACATTATAATCATACTCTAGTGGATAAGCTTTGCAATTCAGTACACTCTGTGGCCATCTATATGCCCTCTCTTTTCTGTTATTTGTGGTGTATTTTGCACAGCATTGTGTACTGTTTTGAGCCACGGAATTACAGTTTCTACTTGTTGGATTGCTGATGAAAAATTATTGACACAAAAATAATTTCTTTAATTAAGGATGGATGCTTTAATGAAATATAACTTATTTTTTAATAAGTAATACTGGGAAACAGATTGAGAAATATATTTATTCTGATTTACAGAAAAGTGTTTAACTCTACAGGAGCTACATAATAATAACAAACAAGAGAATAATAAGAACAGCCACAACAATTCTACAACAGCCCCTTGCAAGATGGACAGTAGTTATTTTAGGTTAGATATTTAAACATAATATAAATGTAATAGATTTTTAAGAGACAGCAAATAAATTTAAAAGCCCAACTTCACGACCCACCAAACGCTTCCTCAGGACCCAGCAGTGGGTCGTGTCTCATAGGTTCAGAAACTCTGATTTAAAACATGTTGCAATTATTCGCCATCCCCATTGCGTATGTCATTGTTATTATTAATCCAAACAATGATGAGTCAGTGACGATCATATTGGGTTGGTAGTATAATCTTCCGAGGTTTGTTTTTGTTGTTGTTCGACATCACGCGCCCACCTTTTCTTTATGAAACTAATTCAGTACTCAGCCGGTCGACTTACTTTTGCTCAGTAGCTACTGGGCTCCAAGCTTGTAATTGGGTGAGCAGTCAGGAACCCGATTTTCTTCAAATCTGCCCTTTGTGCTGGGGACTTGACATACCAAGCATTGGCTTGGTCGAAGAGTACCGCAGTTCTTGATTTTCAGAAAGCTATCGTTCGCTGACAAAACCTGCACATACTTATAGAGACGGAGGCTGACACTTCGTGAGGGCACCCAAGAAATACGTGACAGGTCCCTGCACAACATTGGCGACGGCATCATGCTTCGACAGGACACGCCCTTTTTGTTCTTTCAAGTAAACTGATTGATTATTAATTAAAGCACGTCTGGAACTCAAGTTTGTAACACTTCAGATAGAAAAGAATATGAACCAAGTTTATTCGTTTATATGACAAAAAAAAACTTTTGTTATAATTAATGAGTTCAAGGTACTATGTATGTAATAATTAACATTATGTAGTTATTAACATTATGTAAACTGACACTGATTGATGCACTGACATAAATTTAGTCTGCTGGCTGGCTTCATCTTTTTACACATAAAGAGGCAAATCTATATCCTACTAAAATAAAGCAAAGCTGATTCCGGTCACTAAAGCTTGGTACTGTTCATTTTCTATTATGCCTTATTTATTGCATTCATTGTAACATTACAGTTATTGATATCAAAATATTTTTTGGGTTACGTCTGTTTGGGCTTAGCGGCTCATCATAAAATTTAATACACATCGCACATAACAAGCATTGGACAACATATAATGTAGACTATATTGAACTGTATATTTATCATTAATAATTACTGTGCATATGGGTACTGTTTTTTTTGTGCCTACATAGACGGACAATTGCATGCACATACATACGCGCGCACACGTGCTCACGAACATACACAAACTAGTAATTTAATTCATAATTCTTACTTTACAATATGTCTGTGCTGTTACTTATTTTACAATATACATGTGTGTACTGATAACCAATTTTTAATAAATGTATATTTAAAATGTTACTAATACAATTTCAGTAAAATCACATGTGTGGCTCCTATATCTTATTCAGTATAAATCTGAATTTACCCATGTTGAGGGAGGTAACCCTTGTAATGAATTTTGCTGAGTTTCTAGAGGGCGTCTAAATTTACTTATATGGAAAATACGCTACTGTAAATTAATTTGAACACAGAATTGAGACAAATATAAAGTGTATTTAATTAATTTCTGTTTATATTTTCCTTATTATTCATTGCCAGAGTGGCAGCTCTTTTACAAGCACGTACTCTGCACACATTCAATTAAATCTGGGGAATGATATGTGCTATAGGTATAAATTGGTTCGTTTTATCTAAACAACCGAAACAGCAAGGCACGTTTGCTGAAAGCCAGTGTGAAAATTAACTGGTGAAAATTTATTAATTTCAGTTTCAAATAAATCCAGAAGCAGTTTCTCAAAGATAACACAACCTGCTTTGTGAGAGTCTTTGTAGTCCATTAAAAAATTAATTCTGTGGAAGATTTGAACAATCAATACAAAGCACCTTGTGTAAAACTTGTAAACAGTCTACAATATATCTAGACATGTGACATGCAAACTGACTTTGATAGTGTTTTCCAGTTAAAGTAAAGTATGTGTGCGTGGTCCGTGATAAGAGTTTGGTGTATAACATATTATGCATTCATGAGTCTAGTGTAAGTTACTCTTCTTGAAGTGAGCTGCTAGGTATTCATACTCAGTCCTAAGTCTAAAACTTCCTACTGTTTCCCTTCTGGATTTGCCTCTGCAGTCTGCCAGCTTTTGTGATCCTCCATTCTTGCCAGTGACCAATTTATTGAATTCTTTTTTATATTTTGTAGTTACGGTATGATTTAAGAATCGATTTACAGTGTCAACTTCCAATGTTGCATTTTTTTTATATATTATAGCACAGGCAGATCCACCAAGAAATTGCGGGGGGGGGGATAATATGGAATTCTGACCATTCTTTAAACACCTAAATTACAAACACAAATGAGTGAAGATGCAAATATAGTTTGTTATTATCTATACAATACGTTTATTGATGAACAAGTATCCATGTTTGTGTTTGTCAGTTCATTATTCTTTTAAGAATAAACAAATTCACTTACAGTTTAAAATAAACACTACTATGGTACACATACTAGTGTTTTCAAGGTTTGTATCAAACAAAAATTAACATTCTGGTTATATACTGTTATAATTTAAAGAAATTTTTTTAGTAAATCATGAACTTGCTTCACAATCCCAAAATTATGAAAACATTTCATCTGAAGTGATCATTAAAGGGGGGTTTCCCCCCATTTCCCATTCCGTGGATCTGCGGCTGTATCATAGTGCCCTTTTCTGTAAAGAATGTTTGCTACAGTGAACGTCTGATCTACCTGCGATCTGGGTACCATACAGTGTAGATTAGGTAGCACTGACCAAAGTTCACTGTTCACATAACATTTAAGAATATCATCTGTCAGGTGATAATGGTAAAGCACATTTATTTGAAAGATCAACTTGAATAATGCCTGTGTCTTGCTATGCAAGTATTAATGAATATTCCGTTTGAAGAATATTGAACTCTCTATTAATGCTATCTGAATATATTGAACGTTATTATGAATTATAAGATTCCAGATGTCATATGCACAGAATAAAGTCCATATTTTACCTTCTAACCAAATCAGAGGTTGTCTTCAGATGGAACAATAAATTCATATAATGTAATATCATCAAAGTAGACAGATATTGTCACCATAGGACTAATAAATTATTTAAATAACAGTGACAAAATTAAGTCTACCCACCAAGTCAATCCACCATTAAGGGATTCCAAAAAAATTGGTTGTTTAGCCTGTTCATTTAATCTGTGTATGTTGGGAACAAACTCCAAAATACACATTGTTCAAAATAAATGCTCATACCTAAGATTGGACGTTGTAAAGTAACCAAAATTCAAAATGTGTTTCAGGAGATAGTCAATTTTAGATTGTGCAATTAAAGAACAACCAAAGTTCATTTATTATTTCTTAATTTAGTACACCCTGCTGTCCCTCTACATCACCATACTCCCATAGCTGACCAGCCTTCTTACTATTTTAGTTGCTGCGTTTCTTAACTCATAGTTTAAGGTTGCTTGTCACCAGAAGCCTAATAGTAGTGAAAAAGTAGTTCTGTGTATTACAAGTATTACAGTGGTTTTGTTTTAGAAATGTTAGAGTGGTGGAAAAGTTTATTTTTTCAAGTAAAAACATGTTTCACCATCTAATTTTAAATTGAAATAGATGGTTACGTTAATAGTGTTGATGTGAAAAATAACTTTATGGAGTGGCCAGCAAAATATACCAAAGTAATGTGGCAAGTGAAATCTTCAATAGAAAAGAAAAAAAAAACATAACGAACCTCTCACATCACTTGAATGCCACCATTTAAGATGGTATGACATTTTAATTATCGGTGAGATTGACAAATTAATTGAAAAGGAATTCTCAGATGAAGACCATATTTAGTATTTCTGCCACACTGATGAACTGTGCAGTATTATTCATAAGGCTCACATTGAAACTTGTCATGAAAGACTTCGATGTTTGGAGAAAGAACTACAATTGAAATACTGTAATATTATGAGAGGCATTATAATATTCATCTTGATTTATGTCAAATGTGTGAATTAAAAAAAATCAAAGGATAAAGGAATAATTGTAAAGTTATTTTAAGCAATACTTTTAATTTCACAGTTCAAATTGATTCAATAAATATGTAGGCACAACCTGATAGATTTTAAATTAATCCTAAATTAACAAATTCATTCAAGATCATTTAACAAAATTTGTTATTCATAAATCTTTAGAAAGTAAAAGCACAGAGAAAACAGCAAATGATTTGCTAGATGTTTTTTGTATCGTAGAAGCAAAGTGACAGGTATAAGTTTGTGTATTTTGTATCATAGGAGTAAGTTTGGTGTATTCATATACAAAAGTGACAATGGAAGAAAATTTACTCTTTATGTTGTTACAGAAATTGGTCATGCTTCACTTCTTGGTCTTTTTACTTTAAATTTTTGCTGTGCCCCAAGTTCTGAATCGCCAATTTTATATTTTAATTTAACATTTAAATTATGCTTTTACAGCTTTTTTTATTACTTAATGCCTCACGTTGTTGTGGTGCCAATTTAACATTTTTACGAGTTGTTATACCCGTTTACGCCCAGTGGTGGATGCCAATTTTATAACTTTTAATTTTATTATCTCTTATTTTATTCAGCATAAATTAATTGACATATTTTAATTTGTGTATTTTCTCTTATCTCAGGGTTTATAAAATAAAATGTAGACTTCTTCTTATAAATAGTTCTTCGATTTATTAACAATTAGTTATGATTGATTATCATATTTATCATTGACACATGAATTATGCAATTTCTAATCAAAATATAAACATATTCATTTTCATAAATCTTATTTCATTACTCATATTTATAGCTCTAATAATTTAAATATTGTAATGCTTATTCAAAGAGTTAAAAAAACTTTTAATAATTATTCTCTTAAATTTTAAATACTATAACATAGTTAATTACTGATCTGGATTCATTTAAAATCGGTGCTCATAAATAAATTTAGTTTCCATAGTTTCCTAATATTATTTAATTTTGTTTTTAAGTAAAATTTGTATCGTATTTCTTTAATTAATTCGTATGAGTTCTTTAGGTGAACAGGTGGACCTAATACTAATTATGGCATGGTAAGTTTACTTGTGGTATGTATCCAAATCTGGTAGAGGTTCATATGGTGTGGTTCGCATTTTGATCGTCTGGCGTAACGGCGATAATTCCCTCCGGATTCGCAGATTGTATCGAGGTCTCCTGTGGAGTCTCACAAGACACAGCACAGCACCAAACTTCACTCACTCGGAATTAGTTCGCGTTAGTTGTTATTAAGAGTTATTCGCTTCCACAGACATTATTGATTATTATTTATCAACTGCGTTATGGTTGGAACTAACGTTATTACGAGTTTAGTTTGTCTTGTAATGTTACTCGATAATAAAGTTATTGTTGCGTACTTGCAAAACTAAATTACAGCATTATTTAATTATCATTCGTGTTGTACTAATTCACTTGTATGTCACTAATAAGATTACAGTTCCTTTACCGAAATTGTTTGAATGGCATCAACTATTGTTACTTAAAGGCCTCACCAAACTTCCTTTGTATGTCCGTTTCTTTGTCTATGTTTCCATCAAAACATCTTCCTTGAGTTCGGACATTACACCCGAGCTTTCTCTCTTCTCAGTAAGGTCGAAGTCCTGTCGCTGACCGTTTGAGTCTTTCAATAATATATACCCTTTTTTGTTTCGCTATATGCAGCTGGCGTGTATACGTAGTTTGGTTTATTGTTAATACATACATCTGCTCTTCAAATGAGTTCATTTACGTTTGTACCTTTTTTTCTAAGGATTTGAGATAGTTGTCAAAATTTAACGTTTCTTAGTATGGAGAGCGATGAACTCTGTCTGCTTGCCGTGAGCGCGTTGGGGCTGTTACATGATTTTATTGCCTGTCAATCACTTCTGCGTTTAACACAACAATTCCCTGTTACAGCGCTTAATGATACATCATTACTCAAAATAAGAAATTTTTAAAATTTCTGATTTTGGTGTTATATCGTCCCCGAATTTTGTCGTTTTGGATGGATTTCATACATCTAAAAGAGATTCAAAATTCTGCGCCCTGTCATTGAGGTTTAACATGACGAAATACATAGATTTTATATTCCTAGTATTGGCTCATCATCCGTTGGACGTAGTGTAGTGGATTTGTTTTTCCGTGGTGGCCCACTTCAGGCGGTTCATTAATTAATGTAAACATTACCCCAGGACCATTTCCAGGACACTTTCGCTTTCCGTTATTAAATGAATCCGTTACATATATATATATATATATATATATATATATATATATATATATATATATATATGTAGCTTTCTTTTCTTACAACCCTCATTTAACATAAATTTATACTTACAAACTAACCTTTAGAAATTACATTTAAATTCATCATTCAGCATTAATTTAATACAACTCCTTATATATCCCTTACATGACCTATAATATTTACAAAATTAATTTAGCAAGTTTTATTCAATACTAGCATCATTTATCATATCAATAAATTTTATATTTCTGTAAAATAATTTTTAGAATTCTCTCTTTTCCTTGTACAATTTTAACACATGTTAATCATTATGTTAACCTTTAATTTAACTATTCGTCATCATATTCGCATTAATTTACTCTATAGTACTTTGCAGTATTTTTAAAATATTAGTTACTATCAAATTTTATATATATATATATACATATTTTTTTTTTTTATTTCACCAATTACATCTTGCTATTTTAATAATATTATAGATTTCAATGACATAAATTAATCAAGTTTTCTACATTAATTCGCTATTAATGTCCTTTGATAGTCCATCTTTTACTTATTGTCACTTCTCAATCATTTCACTATTTAATTGAATATTAAGAGTCCTTGTATCACATATATATGTACATATCACTATTCTAACTTTATTGATTGTTCGCATTCAATTGTTATATTAAACATATATATTAAACAATTTTATTCTAACCATATTAATTGTTCTTACATTTGCATTCATTTAACATATATATATTGTCTATGCACTCATGTCAATACGATTATCGCTAAATTTTAGTTCACATTTTGTTATCAAGAAGATTATAGTTACTACTACACTTCGTTAGTACTTTACTACATCGTTTATACAATTATACAACTATCATTTTAGTTTAATTAATGTTAAAATTACTATATTTCATTTAGTATTCTATTGCATCTTACAATTGCTTTATAATTCATAACTTTTCACTGGCGTCAACTAAGAATCTGAATGATACTTTTTTAGTTGCCTAGTGTTGAATATTCCTTGTATAGAATCGTTATTCTGGTCATCCTGTAATTGGTACGTAGCGCTTCCGATTTTTCTTACTATTGTGTGCGGACCCTCATATATCGCACAGAATTTTCCTATTATATTCTGAGTAGCATCCGATATATGATGCGCTCGTATCAGAACTCTTTCCCCCACTTCAAATTCCATAATTTTCTTTGATTTATTTATTCGTGCCGCTTGTCGCTCTCCCCTTTCCTTGATTCGTAATTGTAGTCTTTCTACATTTACTCCTTCATTGTTGATCACAATAGGGTCTACATACTGTTTCCAATGTCTGGTTGGTCTTTTTCCGAACTGAGCTTCGTATGGCGTAATCTTTATTGTCTCTTGGTATGTTTCATTCAGACACGACTTGATTGTTTTTATGTATCTTGCCCATTTAGTGTGTCTCTCTCTGACAAAAATACGGAACAGGTTTCCGAGCTGCTGGTTCCGACTTTCTGCAATATTAGTGCAAGGATTCCGAATCGCTGTGTATTAGGTTTTAAGTTTAGCTCTTTCAGACCCTGCATCATTTCCGAGACGTGAATTGCGTGCCATTGTCTGTCAGCACACTGTCTGTTTACCATGTATATCAATGTATTGTTGTAGTCGTTTCAATGTTGTGTTTGTGATGGCTCTACATAAAGTATACAACTCCACGTATTTCGTAAAATTGTCCACAATAACTAATAGATACTTCACTCCACCACTGGACATCGGTAGAGGTCCGTAATAGTCCATGCTTAAGAGCTCTCCCTTTCTTGTAGGCAGGATGGGTCTTGTTTCTCCAGAAATGAGTCGATTCCCACTGTCTTTACACCTCTGACACAGGTCACAACATCTGATCAGCTGGCTGACACTCTTGCACATTTCTTCAAATGTAAAGTGCTCCTTCAGAAGCTGCAGAGTCCTTTTTGTACCTGGATGGCCATATATCTGGTGGATCTCTTGTATCAATTCCTTCCGAATTTCCTTTGGGATGTATAACTTCCACTGCGTCTTCCCTCTCCTATATAGTTTATTGTTTATTACTTTGAAATGTTGGTTTAATTTATCATGGTCTCCCTCCTTAACTCTGTTGATCAATTGTCCTAACTTCTTGTTGTCCATTTGTAGCAGGTGTATTTTTCTTAACTTTGTTGTTATATCTTTGTTCATTTTTATTTCCATTGTGTGGATGTAATATTCGTATTTCTCGTCGATGGGTTCGTTTATAGTATCACGTTCTGGGTACCTGCTTAAGAGATCTGCAACAACATTGTCTTTACCCTTGCAGTGTAATATCTCGAAGTTAATTCTTGTATCGCAAGTATTCATCTTGTGATCCTGGTATTATTTAAATGGCATTTTTGTATAAACGTTAACACCTTGTTATCAGTTAATATCGTAAGAGGTTGTCCTATTATATATATCCTGAATTTCTTTAAACATTGGATGATTGCTAATAGCTCCTTTTCAGTAGTAAAATAGTTTTTCTCCGCATTTTTGAATGTTCGGCTAGTGTACGCTATTACGGCGATATCCCCTTCCTGGTCGATCTGGTATAGTTGACCTCCGTAAGCATAGTTGCTTGCGTCACACTGCAGATAGAAACGGCATCCCTGCATAGGAAATTTTAACACCACAGACTCTATAAATAATTCTTTCACAAGTTGGAATTGCTCCTCCATCGTTTTATCCCATTTAAACTTACTGCCTTTCTTTAGTAGTTGCAATAATGGTTGTGTGCACTCCGCGTGCTTACTGGTGAACTTATTATAAAAGTTTGTTAAACCCAAGAAACTTTTAATTGCTTTGGGTTTTGTGGAGATGGGAAATTTAAAATTGCTGAAACTTTATCCGATGTTGGTTTGATTCCTTTTGTAGTTAGACAGTAACCCAAATATGGTATTTCCTTCCTGAAAAACTGAGATTTCTTTAAATTGACAGTGATAGTAGCTGTCTTTAAGTTGTCCAACAAGCTTTTTAAATGTTCCATATGTTCTTCCTCACTTTGAAAGAAACACAAGATGTCATCTACGTAGATAATCGTATGTTGCTTAATTTCCTCGGTCATCATATGGTCGAGTCCCCTGGCCAAGCCTGCTAGGCTGGTGCTCAATCCAAACGGCGTTACTTTAAATCGGTAGCTCTTACCTTCATATAAGAAGCCAGTGTGATCTCGACATTCCTCCTTGAGTGGAATCTGCCAGAAACTGTTTGTTAAGTCTACTGTGGACATAACTTTGATGTTGCTGCACCTTGCGAGAATCTCGTTGATCAGCGGAGGTCCCTCATAATCTGGGATAGTGATACTATTCACCTTCCGGGCATCTAGAAATAATTTCACCCACCCGTCCCATTTAAACACAGTTACCAGAGGTTGTATGTAAGGGCTGTGGGCTCGTTCTATTATCCCAAATTCCAGCATCCTTTGAATTTCATCCTGAACTGCCCTCTGATACTTAATGGGGATGGCCCACCCCTTTTGCAGGTAAGGCGTGCTGTCGGTAACCCGGAAACTATGCTTGTATCCCGTTATGATCCCTGGCCTATCTGTAAAGATCTCCTTGTTTTTATCCAGCAACTGCCCCAATTGACTTAACCTTGTTTGATCCATTCCTTCTAATACTTCAACTCTTCTGTAGATTTCAGTTTCAATGTTACACACATTTTCTTCTATGGTTAGTAAAGGTACTTAATAGGGATGTTCTTCCGCATTTGTTACTACCTCCGGTCGTACCTGTATCCACCCTTCTGGTATGTTAATTACCCCCTTCGATTGCTGCAGGAAGTTCATACCAAGAATACAATTTCTCACTAAACCTGGTACTATTAAAACACACAATCGACACTTAAATTACTGCTTAATACTACTTCTAAAAATACTTGTTTTCTAATACTTTTTGACCTGTTTCCCATGGTGCTAACTATCGTGGTGTTATTGACGCTGAGGGTTTCATGATGTCCAATCTGTTTTTTATTGCTTTCATACCATTCTTCAGATAGTGCATTCACCGCACTACCTGTATCGATGAGAGCATTTACCAGAACCTGATTTATTTTAATCGCTAATTCGGGACTTTTTATTACCTTGACATCAATATATCGCTCCGCTTCTTCCATTAAGTCTTCCTTGATGATTGGGAAGATTGTAGTAATACTTACATTGTCTGTATTTGTTTTGTTTTTCTCTTTATACTTTAGGTTTATTACACTTGAAGTCTGGAGTCATTGCTTCGAACTTGAAGGTCGTTCATCCGGTTTTACAGCCGTTTGTCGTTCAATCGTGACACTGTTTATGGTGGTTTGTTTACCTCCTCCGCCGCTGCTCCTAGCTGTTGCTTCCCTTTGTTGATAGTTTTCCCTCCAACCAATATGCGCCTTACTGCTTTCACTGTTCGGCTGGCGAGACGGCGCGTCCCTTTTGTAATTTATGGCTGGTCGGTCACCCACTTTCTGTTCATTATTGCTTCCTCTTGTATTTATATTCATATATTCATGAAGAAGTGCTTCAAAACCATTTATGGTCGTTACTCCTCTCGTAACTACAGCGATTTGCAATTCTCTGTTATAATGCCTAACTAATTTTGTGATCATATGTTTGTCAGACATGACCGGGATTAACTGTCTGCTTCTTAAGACACATTGCTCCATGTATTGAATCATGTTGAGCGATCCATTTGGTTTATAGCGCCCATATTCAAGTTGGTCGCGAACCTTCTCTTGTTGAGTCGCACTTCAATATTTGCTCATTAAGGCTTCCTCGAACTCCTTAAACGTCCTTACCTGCTCCCTCACGAACCTCCACCAGAGAGCCGCTTCACCGGTCAAGTGCCGTCCAATCCACCGGGTATTCTCTTCACCATAATACATTTCCTGAATTTCCCGTAACTCCTTCAAGAACTCCATTGGGAAATTATCCTCCCCGTCGAAAGTGGCTTCCTTATTTACTATTGCTGTATTCATGGCTACAGCCGGTCTTTGTTCGATTTCCTCTAGCCTACGTTGTACTCGTTGCCGATTCTAGCGAACCGTTGTTAGGTTGTTGGCGATCTCATCGAGTTTTCACCCCTTTTCTGTAGAGACTTCGTTTATCTTCTCTTCCGTACTTCGGTTAGCTTCTTTTATGCTCCTTACTTGCTGTTCAATTCCGTCGATCTGTAGTTTATTTTGATGTTGATTATGGCTTCTTGCCATTCCTTCTGGTCCCTCTCGTAAGTTTCCTTGTTTTCTTTCACCTGTTTCTTTATTTCTCTGCTTAATTCCTTAATTCCGCTTTCGTTCTTCTTCTGTACTTCTTCTAACTTTTCTGACTGTCTTTGTAGTTCAGTACCCACCTGGTGGATTTGTCCTTGTAAATCTCTTCTCGTTAACTCTATTTTCTCGTCTAATTACTCAACAAGTTGTTTACCCATTTCTTCATTATGTTTTCTTGTTTCTTCATGTAGCTTTTTCATTTCTTCATTCTGTTGTTTCATGAATGACATTAACATTTGGAAATTGACTTCAGATGACTGTGGTCCCCGGGCACCATTCTCTTCATTCGTTGTAGCGCTCTCTTCATTCACCACATTTCTATCCTCAGACTGCTCCATGCCCATCTGATTGTTAATTTCGAATTCCTCAGAATTTTTTTCCCTTGTCGCCATTTTTGCCTTTCTTCAGGTTATCATTCAGATACTTATCGACAAATAACAATAATAACGTTCTTATTCTACTAACATTTACTTATTTAACTTATCTCTAACCACTGTCTGTCACTCCCCTAGCCTAATTTCTTTAATTAAGCCGTGCGGTGTGGCGCCAATTTTAACATTTTATTCTTTTTGTGCCCCAATGTTCTGGAGCGCCAATTTTACATTTTAATTTAGCATTTAAATTATGCTTTTACAGCTTTTTTTATTACTTAATGCCTCACGTTGTTGTGGTGCCAATTTAACATTTTTACGAGTTGTTATACCCGTTTACGCCCAGTGGTGGATGCCAATTTTATAACTTTTAATTTTATTATCTCTTATTTTATTCAGCATAAATTAATTGACATATTTTAATTTGTGTATTTTCTCTTATCTCAGGGTTTATAAAATAAAATGTAGACTTCTTCTTATAAATAGTTCTTCGATTTATTAACAATTAGTTATGATTGATTATCATATTTATCATTGACACATGAATTATGCAATTTCTAATCAAAATATAAACATATTCATTTTCATAAATCTTATTTCATTGCTCATATTTATAGCTCTAATAGTTTAAATATTGTAATTCTTATTCAAAGAGTTAAAAAAACTTTTAATAATTATTCTCTTAAATTTTAAATACTATAACATAGTTAATTACTGATCTGGATTCATTTAAAATCGGTGCTCATAAATAAATTTAATTTCCATAGTTTCCTAATATTATTTAATTTTGTTTTTAAGTAAAATTTTTATCTTATTTCTTTAATTAATTCGTATGAGTTTTTTAAGTGAACAGACAGTGGACCTAATACTAATTATGGCATGATAAGTTTACTTGTGGTATGTATCCAAATCTGGTAGAGGTTCATATGGTGTGGTTCGCATTTTGATCGTCTGGCGTAACGGCGATAATTCCCTCCGGATTCGCAGATTGTATCGAGGTCTCCTGTGGAGTCTCACAAGACACAGCACAGCACCAAACTTCACTCACTCGGAATTAGTTCGCGTTAGTTGTTATTAAGAGTTATTCGCTTCCACAGACATTATTGATTATTATTTATCAACTGCGTTATGGTTGGAACTAACGTTATTACGAGTTTAGTTTGTCTTGTAATGTTACTCGATAATAAAGTTATTGTTGCGTACTTGCAAAACTAAATTACAGCATTATTTAATTATCATTCGTGTTGTACTAATTCACTTGTATGTCACTAATAAGATTACAGTTCCTTTACCGAAATTGTTTTAGTACGAACTTACTTTTCTAACCAGCGTACCGCATTTCTCTAAGTCCCATAATTATGAAATCTCGGTCGCGGACTTACACTCCCGTTTCCGTCAAAAATTTTAGTTAGACTTTTCTAGCGCACCTTTCTCATGTCCCTATATCGAATTCCATATTTCTCCCACTAATTTCTGATTTTTCTTACGCTGTTTTCTAATTGGTTCTACTTTACCACCCTTCAGATCTAGAGACCACCTATTTTTCTGAAAGCACCTCTCTGATAGGGTTTTGGGTTCCCACCAGATTTCTCCCCTAGGTCACTATACTGAGGTCGTTGTCGCTTTTAGATATTGTAGCAATAAATTCTTGCCTGTCACTTTTTTGGAGTACACAAAGCAACCCTTAACTTTCTCGTCAAAGTATTGTTTTCGTCCACTTGGTTGTTCTAATGGCATCAACTATTGTTACTTAAAGGCCTCACCAAACTTCCTTTGTATGTCCGTTTCTTTGTCTATGTTTCCATCAAAACATCTTCCTTGAGTTCGGACATTACACCCGAGCTTTCTCTCTTCTCAGTAAGGTCGAAGTCCTGTCGCTGACCGTTTGAGTCTTTCAATAATATATACCCTTTTTTGTTTCGCTATATGCAGCTGGCGTGTATACGTAGTTTGGTCTATTGTTAATACATACATCTGCTCTTCAAATGAGTTCGTTTATGTTTGTACCTTTTTTTCTAAGGATTTGAGATAGTTGTCAAAATTTAACATTTCTTAGTATGGAGAGCGATGAACTCTGTCTGCTTGCCGTGAGCGCGTTGGGGCTGTTACATGATTTTATTGCCTGTCAATTACTTCTGCGTTTAACACAACAATTCCCTGTTACAGCGCTTAATGATACATCTCTACTCAAAATAAGAAATTTAAAAAATTTTTGATTTTGGCATTATAGTCTGAAGGTTTCTTTGGACTAAAAAAAAACATCTTTTCACTGAAGCATTAACAGAAGCGCATATATAAGGGGGATATATCATATGTTCCAGATAAAAAAAATTCTCTGAGAAAAGTGGAAGCAACAGAATTATTTTGAAACAAGGCTCTGTATATTATGGTTGTAGAAACCACTGTTCAAAATAAAAATGTTTCTGTACAAAAAAAGATGCTAATCTAATTCCAAGCATCTTCATTAAACTGCAGAAATAAGTAGTTGTGACTGCAATATTGAACTGTAAAATTCATCTGCAGAAGAATTTTAAATTTGAATGATTTCAAAATTATGACATTTTAATTTTTTATTAATTCACATTTTTTCTGTAAATTTGATATGTTATTTAATGAGTTTTTAGTTTTAAAGTTAATAACGTTTTATTATTTTACAATTTTTCATCAGTTCTCAATAGTGCAATATTTATATCGAAATATCGAAAGTACCTGGATTAATTTTGAGTATTTAAGAACTACTTTTGTATAAGTAAAGTTTTCCGGGCTGATGATGTTTTAAAAGAAATTCTACTGATGATGCCAGCCAATGGAGCTGTTGAAATGCTTGCTTTGGCAATAAACCATAGACCACGGCCAAACAGCCTGGAAAACTTTACTTATACAACTGACACTGGCCGTGAAAGCCTTAGGACAATTTTAAGAACTACTTTGTTCTGTAAAACTTATAAGTTGCATCTTTATCTGAACATTTGTCAATTTTGTTGTAGACTACATTTACAATTCTTTGAGTACAGATTTTCTGCTACATTTGTCTTTCATTTTTAATTAAATTTTGGTTTTCAACTATTCAACTTTTGATCAGTATAATGTATCAAACCAAATAAGAAATATATTGAAGTGTTATTCTTGTTTTCTTTTTTTCACTTTTAATTTCTAACTTTGGGTATTTCTTACTTGACCAGTCCTAGGTTAGGTCATTCTAAAAGACCAGAGTCTGACATCCTGTGCACGCTTTGAACTTTTGTTACTTTATAATGTCCAATCTCAAGATTGACATTTATTCCAAACAATGTCCATTTTCAGATCTTACAACCAACATTTACATATATGATCGCTAATGTCCAGAATCGTATAATTTTTAATAACAGTAATAACATGTCATCAACATTTTTTAGTTTTAAGCCTTGTTACCAGTTTCTGTAACAAACGTACATTGATGCCTCCAGATGAGTATAACCCATCTTCAATTTTAACAGTGTTTATATTGAACTAGTTAGTTTCAATATGTCCAGGTATTAACAGGAATATTTTAGTTCTGAAATACAAGAGAAGGTAGTATCTGCTTGAAAACATGCAACACTAATTTCTTTGTTTGTAAACACACGCATTTCAAGTGAACCCATTTTGTGTTGGCTGTGCTATGTTGTGATGTGCACTGAGTATTTTGACATGTTACGTTCGTGGTTTATTATAATGTATTCACGAAAATATCTTACCAAGGTTGAATTTTATGAACTTTTGAATAATTCTGGGTCAGGTAATCCTGTGGAACTATTGTTGTGCAAAAATGTTAAGACTTCTGAAAATGGTATATTTTGATGCCTTTATGGTGGATTACATTTAACATGTTATTGAACACATTTGTATCATATGAAATAAGGATAATTTGAGCTTTCAGGCAGTTTACACACACACACACACACACACACACACACACACACACACACACACACACACACACACACACACACACACACACACACACACACACACACACGCACGCACGCACGCACGCACACACGCACACACACACACACACACACACACACACTGGAGGTTAGAAAAATAGTTTTTAATTAAGTTTAACTTGGAAATGTTTATCCCACAGCAGTACAAGTGTCTGCGTGCCATTGTAGACTTGTGAGCAAGCTGCAAATCTGACATGGTTGGGAGGAGAGCGCGAGAGGAGCAGGCAAATGATAAACTGAATCTATACTACTACTATTATAAAGAGGTAAAGTTTGTTTCATTACCCGATATAACCTCAGAAACTGATAATCTGATTTTTATTTTATTGATTAATAAACTAAATCAGCTAAAATGGGTGAAAGGGTCATATACAACTGCTTGTATAAAGGCGCAATTCCATTGAAGCAACAGTAGGCAACTTGTAGCATGCTACATAATATTTTCTACTGCCGCCTGATGTTGCTGGGCGACATAAACTGTGCCACAAATTTGATGTTGCACAGAAACCTGTCGCCAAATGACACATTCGACTTGTTGCCTTTCTTTGCAGCAAGCGGCTAAACTATTCAATTGAAGCAACACCAGTAGTGTTCGTCATGTCATTGGAAACTATAGCAGCAGCTGCATATTTGGTTATAGCCAACAGTTTAAGAAAAAAAAAGAAGAAAGCCAAGTTGGTGGAGGAGAGAATTATTTGTTTGAGGTCAAAAATCTCGGGATGAATTTTTCAAAAAATTAGTTTCCAACGATCAAAGTTTATTTAAAAAATTTACACGGATGAGCAGAGAAGATTTTCAAGGTCACGCTCTTTTGTGAAAAAAGGAGACACAAACTGTCTTGATGCAATACCAGCAGATGTGAGGGTCTTGTTGACATTGAGGTATTTAGCTACATTGACATTACAGGAGATAGCTATTCTTCACTCATGTACCGTACCTCTTTCGGATCTCTGAACCAAGTATTTCACGAATTATTCCAGAAGTGTATAAAGCCATAATCAACGTTTTACATGATTTTGTTAAGGTAAGAACTAATAAAATATTGACTAGACCAATAAATATAGCTTAAAATTTTTTTGTTATCATTTTATTTATTTTTACAAAACTTGAGAAATATAAAATACAAACTTTGCAAATGAAATATTATATGTTGAAAATATTATAGTAAATGAACAAAATAAAAAATTAGAAATACAGAAAATTTATTTATTACTCATTTTGTCCATATTCAAAAACTCCGTTAACACCCCAAACACTGAGGTTTCTTTTTGCCCTTCTTCTGCCGTAGACACGGTACACTCTGAATGAAGTGAAGAAGCAGGACGAGATGACGAATAGCTACTACCATAATAATTTTCATCATACTTGCCCATAGCTGCATCAAATAGAATATTGTTCACCATGCGCTTGACTATTGTGCGTGCTTTCGGCTTGAGGTTTCGCAATTCATTTGCTACATGTTCTCCATATGTTGAACATTCACCTCTCTGAACTGCACATTGTAAAATAGCATATGCTTCTTCTTCACGTGATGAATAAGACTTAAAAGATCGATCTTTTCTTGCTTTTTTAGGGGGGGAAAGAAATATTTTACTGCTCGCCCCAACACTTGAACGATTCTTCCCATCATCTAACTCTGTATTTTGATTGGGAAGTTGAGTACCGGTATCTGTAGCATCTGACTCCAATTCATCTTCTTCCTGTAAAAAAAAAAAAAAAATGAAATCAATGATAAAAATGTACTTTATTTTTTATTATTATTTTTCATCATTTTAAAAATGTACTCCATCTTAGATAAACTAAAATTTCTGATCTATCTTTACAGATTCCGAGTTCGCAAGATAAGTGGAAAATATAGCAAAAGAGTTTGAAATTTCCTGGAATTACCCACATTGCATCGGGGCTTGTGACGGAAAACACGTCGTGATTCAAAACCCTAAAATGAGTGGCAACATGTATTTTAACTACAAGGGAACTTTTAGCATTGTTTTTATGGCTATTGTAGACGCAAACTATTGTTTTCTGTATGCTAATATTGGCTGTCAAGGAAGAATTTCAGACGGAGGAGTGTTCCGACAAACGTCGTTTTACAAAAAACTAGAGACAGACAATCTAGCATTACCGCCCCCTGAACCTCTTCCTGGAAATGATAAGTTATCACCCTACGTTATAGTAGCGGATGATGCATTTCCTCTACAGGTACACATTATGAAGCCTTTTGCTGGATATCAAGAGAAATGTTCTTTTAAGAGATGTTACAATTATAGACATTCACGTGCACGCAGGGTAGTGGAGAACACTTTCGGGTTATTAGCATCAGTCTTTCATGTCTTTAGAAAACCATTAACGCTAAATGTGGAAAATGCGGAAATCATCACAACTGTGTGTATATATCTACATAATTTTTTGAGGAAGAGTGCAACTTCAAGACCTTTGTATTCACCTCACGGAACTTTTGATATTGATTCACAAGATGGAAATATCATTCTGGGATCATGGAGATCAGTAATTCAAGGAGACACTGGTATGGAGGGTTTGCAACGTAGAGGATAAAGATCAACTTTAGAAGCAAAAGACGTGAGAAATGAATTTATGAGGTATTTTATCTCAGAAGGATGTGTACTGTGGCAAGATCGTTACTGAAATGTTCGGCTAAAACCAATCATTGTCAGTGCATTTAGTTTAACTTGTGATTCAGCCAAGTAAAGAATTTTTACCTTTTTTCCTAAACACAAACCTTTTCAGTTTTATTTTATTTTTTCATTTTCTTTTAATTTTTTCAAAATTGCTATGTGATTTTCAGATGAACCCTAGAATACGTAAATTGATTTTTGTTGTAAATAAATATTGTAAATATATACGAGCCTGAAATTTTTTACTGACTTTGTCTTATTACATCCAAATTTGTGTACATAATTACGTACATAACATAGTACAACCATCGTGGTTTTTGCCGTTCGCGATGATTTCATAGAACCTAGCCCCCGCGAATGGCAAGGTTTTATTGTATCAATAAATATTTGTTTACTGTATACTAAATCAACAACAAGGGAGATAACTAAATATTTTGACAAAAAGGATGTTTCACAGTTCAAAGTTAATTTTCTTGTTTACTTGAAAATGCTTTACAACTGAACTTCCTTTACCAAAACACCTAGTATTAAATATTTTTTACTAATTGTTAATACTTGAGAGGAAATCTCATAAATATTTCAGTGTCAAATTAAATATTTTATTTAATAAACTTACCTCAGATCTTTCATCATAACTTCCTTGGAGCATCAACATCTAACAAAAAACTCAATAGATCATAAGCAAACCATTTCGATTTTTTACTAGGAGATGAACCACTCTTTGATTTTTGTACTTTTTTGTGTTCCCGATGGAAAGCGGATCTCAAATTTTTAATTTTCATTTTCACTTCCTGAACACTACACTCGTATTTAATGGCAAGTTTCTTTAAAGTATCATTTTTCACTGTACTGTCTTTATACACTGTACATTTGTTATTCCATAATTCTCCAGAATTATGGTAATCTTCGATAAACAAAGTTGTCTTCTCAATATTCCACTCCATGGCGAATGCAACAAGCCGCACGGATCGACTGACCAACGGATAGCTGCTGACATCGTTACACATGTTGCAAATTGTGAAAAATTGACGCATGCGCCCAGCAACATACTCAATATGTGGCATGCGGCTTGTTGCTTGCTACATGTCACTTTGTGTTGCTTTGGTCGAATTAGTCTTTGTAGCATGCGTCAATGCCCCATGCAACATGTTGCCCAAATGTTGCCTCAGTGGAATCATGCCTTAAGATTAAGTATGGAGATGTGGTGGATTGAAACAAAGATAATACAAAATGTCGAAATGGAATAATAAAAATTATAATATTGGATATATTGAGTTCACAAATGTTTATGTTAAGTAAATTTAAAAATTCACAATACTGCAGGAATCAGCCTTTAAGGAATCTTAAGTTCAAAACTTTATTCCTATGGGCAGAGAAATACGTTCTCTCAACTCACTACCAACTCATACAGACCATAATACTGTTACAACATCACAGAACAATCTATGTGTTTGTCGAATGTGTCAGAAGAATCTCGATGTAACGCGTGTGGCATACGTGCTTGTCGACGCATTTTCGAGAGGTTTCTCGTAGACGCCAGCTGCGCAGACTGTGGCAAGGCCGCAGTTAATTACGTAGTTCACACGAGCGCTAAGACGCAATTAGGAACATTCTGGTCTGTGAGCGCAAGTATAAATACATGGCGGCAGCGGCCTTAAGTTTCAGTTTAGTGCGATATATAGACAGTGTGGTTCGAGAGTTACTGTCGGCCAAAATTACTGTGCACATTCAAGTGGTTATTAGTTAAGTGGTGTGTTTTTTATAGTCGGACGGTAATTGTAATAAAATTATGTTTAATTTTAGTGGACATTTTATTGCGTGTGAACAATTTTTATTTGATTTGTTGTAGAGACTGTGTTGTTAATTACGAACTGTTAACTGTTGAAATTAAAGCTGGTAATTAGTGACTTAATTGGTGTCTTGTATTTTGTTTCCACTGTAACTATGACGATCGAGTAGACCGTCGTAACAATACTATAGTTACCTGACACAATGGCCTTTATGAACAGGATATAAGTATGGATGTCCCACATGCAAGAACAACACTGGGCACACAAATTTATTTACAGCAGGAAACTTGTTAATAGAGGCTGTTGGCAGAAGCTTCAAGACTTGGGTTTGTGAGACTTAATGCCTTATGTTACACTCCTTCTTTCAGTAAGGTCACAATTACGTGTAATTCATCTTTTTATGCTTTAATAGTCTAGAGGAGAGCATAGGACTGACAATCCAACATAATGGCCTTTAATTACTTTTTATTCATAATTATTACTCATTTTTCAAAATTCCGGTAACAATGAAATAGCCTTGCTGTCATGAGGAACAGCAAGCATGCAGGAGAACAAAGAATATCTTTTAAAGTCATTTAAAAATTTCTCTATTGTATAATATGAAAATAAAACTTTCTTCAAGAGAGGTTTAGGAAAAGTCTAAATATTCCACAGGCATAACAACATATTTTTTGACTTATTTTATTGAAATAAAAAGAGATCTTATACTCACCAGCTTGCATGGCTGTCAATAGAAAACTGGCTGATCCTGCAAGCACATTGAATTCAGTTTCTTTATTGTGTGTTTCCTTCACTACTGAGGATATTTTCTTTTCCTAAACAAAGGAATAAGAAATGTAAATTCAAATAATTGCATAACTAGTATGGTACGAAAACCTAGTTAGTCTAGTATGAAAAGCTTACAAATTCTGGCATTTGTGAATTCAGTATATATTTCTGTGATACTGTAATCCTATGGTTCACACATGTACAAAGTTAAAACAGAATATAGTAGCATGACATGTGAAAAAATCATCACTGCATCACAATTAAAATTGTAGAGTTGTAGCTTCTCTAAAGGCTGGGTGTGGTAATGAAAAGTACTTCTACTTCACACTCTTGTTGTCCCCCCCCCCACCCACAAAAAGAAAACATCTTCAAGGAATTCACACACTCATTATTCAAACTGAACTTCTTTACCAACCAAACTGTGTGTTTTTTTAATAATTTATAATACTGTGCTGAATGGTGGAGTGTGGGGGGTTTGGGGGTTAACCCTCCCAAAGGGTCAAAATGTCAACACTTTAAAAAAATATGGTTTTTAAAAATATACTCATATAAGTTAAATTAAATAATTAATTATCAAATGAGTTCAAACATTACTGCCTACAGTACAGTCATCTTGTGAGTACAAAATCACTACACGTAAACATTGTTAGTTACTGTTGATTCAGATTTTTATCCTAATTTTGAAGTTAGTGAGTAGGAAGGAAATAGTTGTAGACTCAATGCCTTTGACTGTTTATTCAGCTGACACTACACCCAACTCTTTATAGAATATTTATTGTGCAGTAATTAATTCCGTATCAACTTGAAAAATTTATGTATTAAACAGTATGTTGTTGTCTGTTGAAATCTTGTGCAGATATGGGTAAAAGAGAGCTGTTTATGCTTTACTAGCCAGTTTTCCTATTGTCAGTTATCATCTGTATTCTGTTTTTCATTGATTAGTTTATACTTAGTGAAATACCATAACAAACACGAAACAATGATAAAAACCTTAAATACTCGTACACATAGATTTCAAACATACAAATAAGAAAATCTTCAAACATACATATCATGCCAGATGTATCAATGAGATAAAAAAATTATAGCAGAAACTAGAACCAAAATATTTAAAACCATCGTTAGGAGTATCTTAACTTATTGCTCAGATGTTTGGACTACTAATAAACACAGAAGAACAAAATTAATGATAGCAGAGATGGACTTTTGGAGATGTTTGGCAACAGTATCCAGACGCAAGAAAATTAGAAATGAAGTCATTAAGGACAGAATGGGTGTTAAAAATTCAATTGTTGATTTTATCCAAACAAAAAAATTACAATGGTATGGACAGACAAAAAAAAAATGGCACAGGAAAGATTGCCAAGGAGAGTTATCGAATGGACCCCACCAGGGAGAAGGAAAAGAGGAAGACCTCCTCACCTGGATAGAAGAAATTCAGACTATATTGAGGAAATGAGAAATTGAAGATCTTTGGATGACAAGCAGCAGTGGAAAATGAGAATTCAATCACTTCTGTAATCTTCAGTTCAGGAAAATGTGTAAACATTATACAACCAGAATTAAAAATATGTATCATTTTATCATTTTGGTCACTACTTACAAATTCTCCACAGCTTCTAACAATATACTGACTTGCATGGCAACTGTAATATAACGTAGGTACCGGTATCTGTGTGCGACATAGCACAGTTTTTAACTGTTTGTTTTTGAGGTTCCAAAGTGCCCAATTTATAAAGATACTTGATTCATGTCTGAAGAAAACAAGTAGAAAAATTTAATTACATTTGATGAAGAATATTTACAGACACGTGCCCACTACCGTGAGGTTTCAAAAAGTCGTATAAAACAGTTATCAGTATCTGCAGAGGATGGGAGAAAGTTTGTGCCAGCTTCCTGGTATCCTTTCTTTTATTTACTCTACAATATGTCACCTTTATTGTTTTTGGCCATACAGTAGAACCTCCAATAACCGAAACACTTTTAACTGAAATATCGTTTAACCGAAACAACCGAAAAAAAAAGATTAATTTCCTATTGTTACTAAAATGAAAATTTCTTTTCTGGATAAAACATGAAAACTAATGTAATAAACATGTAATAAATAGTGTGTCATGTCAACAAAGCAGAAATGCATGAAGAAAAATTGGAGGCAATTAAAACAATTAAAAATGACAAGATTTTGCAAACTGTGGCAACCAATTTTGGCATTGGTTTTCCTACTGTTTCTGACTGGGTCAAGATGAAAAATAAGTTTGAAGAGTATGCTTTGAAGATGCCAAACAAGAAAACAATGAAGACTGTCCCAAAATGAGAAAGTAAATGAGGCTGTGCTTTTACGGTTCACAAAACAAAGGGGTGACGAAGGTGATGACACAGGAGAGAGCAGCAGACATGACATTGCTTATGAGATCTTCAATGCCTTAGAGGTACGGCATTTTATTTTGGGCTAGGGTATTAAATTAGAATAAAATACGCGTTTCTCTCATGGAGTTTTATTCATATTTTTAGATACCGTTATGGTTTGTCGAAAGATCTGAAAAATCAAAGCCCTCTGACATTCTGCTAATGAAGCAGTGGTGAGATATTGCTGCAAGAAAGAGATGTGAAAAGAAAAGCAAAGGAAATAGAATATTTTTTCAAAAAAAAAAAAAATAAATAAAACTAGTGTTAAAATTACTTTATGTAAATAGTTTGATTTTTATTAAAAACTTTTTATAATATTATATATTGCCTCCAATTAATTTACCTCTCACTTTAAAAAATTACATCTTAATTATTATCCGAAATTTTGGTTATCTAAAACTGCCTCCCCCCTTTGTTTTGGTTAACAGAGGTTCTACTGTGAATGCAAATTTTTACAGATACAAGCAAAAATTATTAAAGAGCACCAGCAGAGTTAACAGAAACAATTACTAGAATGTGATCAGCTCTTTATCATACATCCAGACTTATGACTGTATGAGGTCACTGGCCGCCATCAAGTTGTCACATGCTCGTAAATCCTGAAGTTGTATTCATGGACATGTTGCTTGACTTAACAATGGAGTCAGAATGCTTCAACCACATAACTGTAAAGAAGAAATTAGGCACATACAATTCGAGTAGCCGCTACAGAGATGTAAAGAAACACAGTATTTAACACTACGTAGCATGGCAAATCAGGGTTAATGAGGGGTTAGAGGGGGTCTAACCCCACCACCGTATGTCGTTGGGTAGGTCTTATTACTTCTTGCTTGTTATCAGGTGCCTGCAAACATGGGAAAATCCTGGTCTACAATGCCCCATGGAAAAGTCTTGGTCAATAATCCCCTATTAAAAAATCCCGACTTCGGTACTGTTAATAGTCCTCATAAAGTTTCTGTTACCACAATTAGAATTAACTTTGGTAACCATCTCACCATAACGACCAGACTACACACACACACACACACACACACACACACACACACACACACACACACACACACACACAATCGTATTTTGTTTATAATGAAATTGTACATAATGAATTGCAGTTGTAACACCTTATAAATACAGGTGTTATATTTTTTAAATGTTCAGTTATTTTTCATATATATTCAATACATTTTCTTTGCAAAAATCTGCTTTTTATACAGATTCATCAAAATTATATTTGCTTGTACTGGTTTAGCGTGACATAGTGCAAGTAACATGTTTAGGAGATTTCTAGTGTGCATCTTAAATCATTTTTTTCATTAAACTTAAATGAAACGCTAAAAAAAATTAAAGATAAAAAATGAGAAAGCTGTTTGAACAATGTTAACTAGACAAAATGAGCAAGATTTATATGAAGAGATTGAAAATTAAATTAAAAGAGAACAAAAAAGTAATTTTTGTTAAGGGAAACACACACACAAGTGAATATTTTGTAAGATGTAAGCTGCACTCAAAATGAACTCATAAATCTGTAGACTTACATCATGAACTTTGATGCCAACAATGTTTGGGTGCTCTGCCAGCCTTGATAGTATAGGCAAACTGATCTCAGTACCCGTAGTGGATGCCATATTGTGTAATATGACTGGAACCCGGGAATTGTTGGCGATTGTCTCAAAGTGACTGTATATTACATCTTCCTGCAACAATAACATTGTTATATGAAATTTGTATTGATGGATATAAACTTAATTTGCCCTCTACACACACTCCTAACTCTTTATGCCTAACTTCTAATTGTTCACCAAACTGATTCTAAGGCAGTGGTTGCCAAAGTGGGGTCCGCAGACACTTTTAAGAAACATTAGAATATACCATCATTTTCTCCGATTTTTTATGCTCTAAAATCTAAATTTCAGAATCTTAAAACAATTAGTAGAAGATTTCTGTATTCATGTTTTGGGTTCAAACTAATTGTAATTGTAAAAGTAATTTCAAACTAATGGCATTTATCATGTCTTTAAATTGTGTGCAGCAGATCTGTTTGTCAGCCGAACTGACTAGACCTCTCTCTTACACTACAAAAAGAAGATTTATTGGCAGAACTTTCAACTTACAGTTCATTAAAATTACAGTTTTTGCAATTACAGCTAGCTGACTTCTGGTTATATGTAATGACTGACCATCCTGAACTCACAAAAAGATTTGGAAGGCGTAGTCAAGGTCCGCGCCGTAGATTTTCCGTTAAAACATCACAGTCTACCGTAGCACCCGCCATCGACGCACGCGCATTGATGCCCGACGTTGACAACACGACGATATTTGGTGATCGCAATACATACTCGTCTGGCGCTGTCACGTTGCTATTGATCTCTATATTATCACTGTTTTCTGTATTGCCTTCCAACGACGTCTGCACATTATCTGTGGACGTTTGGACTGTCGGTGGCCGCTGTACGCCCGATGGGTACCTACGTTATTGCTTTCGCCGTTTTTTCATTTTCTTTTTTCCGTGCTGCTGTAGCTCTCGCATTTGCTCGGCACTGGACTTTTTAGGTTTTTTAAATTCCTTTTGATGCGAGCTTTCCTCTGATTTGCGTTTTCTATAATTCCGCACATATTTACGACTCATATGAGACATCTTTAATTTTTTTGCAATTTTCAATTTAATACCGATTTTTACATATATTTCGGCGAATATTTTTATTGTTTCACTTTGAGTCCTAGTAGTGCTTCTCAAGCTCTTTACAATGACACCCGAATCAACGTCCTAGCTAAACGCGTTCTCACGCTACACTAATTTATAATTTTATACAACGCTAATTCACAACAATCACGCACAGGCGCCTACACTAGCCCGATGACGTCACAGGCAAAACAAACACTGCACAACAAACACGTACAGACATGCTCTATCCATTGTGACCTCAACCGTTGTTATCGCATTATTAGTCTCGTAGTTATTAGCGATTGAAATCTGACGGTATTTTGTAACACAAGAAAGTTTGACCGGCTATCACTGTGCTTAACGAGCGAATAGACGTTTTCACGTAAAAAAAAAGCTCTGAGTGTTTAACTGTGTTTCCCTTTACTTATTTGTGTGAAATCGCACCTCCCTGCTCACATACTTAAAGTCAGAGTTAAGAAATAAACTTGATGTCGAGAATGACTTAATATTGAAATTATAAGACATTAAACCCAATATTGCAGAGCTAATTGTTCAAAGTAGCTTTATTGTTCACATTAAATTATGTTCGATATAATTAATATTATAATTTTGCAAGTTAAGAGAATTTAGATTTTAATACAATTTTAATTAAAATATTTTGTATCATATTTACTGTTTGTTTTATTTCAGAACTCAGACAGGGTCCGTGAATTTTTAAATTATTTGGGGGGGGGGTACTGACTGTTGGACGTGCTGGACTGAAAAGTTTGGGAACCACTGTTCTAAGGCATTTGTAAGTGACTGTAGCTTTTCTTAGTAATTTTTGTTACTTCTTCTTCATTACTATTCATTTTCAAGTGCCCATGCTGGGGTTTTCATGACACTATTATATATCATGTAGTTCGGCGTAAGGATGTAGCGACTCCATCGCCCAGTCTCTTTGAAACTGCAAGCAACATGCCGAGTGACTCCCGGGATAAGGAGTTCCCCTCTACCAAGTGCCAACGGTCTCTTCGGAGGGTGGAAGGCCGGGTAGAGGTAGGGCACTTTCTTGCCCTTGGGGTGGGAAACTGTTCCTAAAGGGAGATGAACCACTTGGTCAACGGCATGAGGATGTGGAAGGCAACGGGATACCACCAATTAAGGATCCGATCCATGTTGGATATCCCTAGTAGAGCAAATGGTGTGGCCATCTACATAAAATGTTCTGGAGGGAAAATATCCCCTCATAAAAAGGTTGACCAAGTATGTGTGGAGCATTGCTTTATATGGTGCAGAGACATGGACACGAGGAAAGAGGATGAGAAAATATTAGAAGCATTTGAGATGTGGGTTTAGCGAGCAATGGAAAAAGTGAGGTGGGTTGATAAAGTAAGCATGCTAATAAATTTTAGTAATTTTTTAAAATTATTTCCATTATTGTTGTTGTTTCTATGTTAACATTTCAAAAATCAATTTAAAACCACTCCTGTAAAAAATTTTAAAAATCAGTAAAATTGTTATGATTATTTGAAGTACTGCAAATATAATTATAAAGTATTTAAATTGAAGAAAGATACAAAATTGATAAAGTTTGTTGTAAATTAAATCCGAATAATATTATTTATGTGAATTAAATTTCACTCAGGTAATTTTTTGTTTAAAGATTTCAGCTGTGCAAGGCACATACATTAAGTGCCCTTAGTTTAATGTGTAAGAGATGTCTTACTTTTCTAATTTTAGTTAATTTTGTTAAACAACCCTTTTTATTACGCTGAACAATCAACCTCCAGGCTCTCAGTTCATTACCTGTATTATGAAGACATAGGAGGTTCAAGATCATTCCTCCTCACAATTCCCTATATTAATTTGTCATTACTTTTTTCCTATTTTTCATTAATTTCTTTCTTAATCTTTCACCTTTTCCTCTCCATATAGACTAACACATTGAAACAATTTGTTGTAGACTTCTCTTCATTTTTTTTTTTTTGTTTAAGTTTATTGTTTATCAGGAGTACAGTTCATTATGTGGCTCCTTTTATCAAATCATATTTTTGTTTAACAATTTTCAACTAGCTATCCTCGCTATCAATGGAACTCTTTGATGACTCAGGTTCTTTCATACCTATTTGTTTGTTGGTGATGTTAAGATGTTCATACATTTAACATTGTAATACACTTTTAATAGGCCTTACTACTATTTCACATTACAACTTTTCATACTACTTGGCCTACGAGCATGTATAAAGTAAGAGTTTATCAAGAAAACATGCGTCTCTCTCCATCTCGCTCTTCTCGCTCTCTGTCTAACCTAACGGTTCTTTTGTTAGATGCACTTAACTTTTTACAATCTTAGGGAAGTTTTCTGACACCCTTGAAAATAATACAGTTTTATGACGGTTCGTCCACTATGTTACTTTTCATAGTTTTTAGCCGACTTACGGGTGTCAACTCAAGGTCGTCTTTATGAACAGCTACCGCGCCTTACTACAACATTTTATATTTCTTACTTTGAAGTACCACCGGTCTAATCAGTAGTTTTAGTTTTATTTTCTCCCCGCTTTCTACGAATTTATATTTCTCCCTGGGTACAACATGACTTTGTCCCCGTAAAATTGTTGAGAGTGCAATTTTTACGTTATAACATGCTTTGCTATGAATTCATTTTGAGTCCATTCTTCCCTTTATTTTAACTTCTCATAGTTTTGTTCATGCTGCTATTTTTGCGATATGATCTATTAAATGTTATACATATTTTGCGCTGCAATATGTACTGCTTATAACTTTTATTTGTAGCGTTCTGGACATTTATGAACGCTGTAGCGTTCTGGAACTCTCATCTTTCTGGATAACTTGAATAGTGTTTCAGGTTTTAATTTTAGATTACAGTTTCTACTGTCTTTTTATGTATTATCATTTTCGGTTGGAATTTTCAAACTTTCTCTTTGCACGTTTCCTGAAGATATTGTATGCGAGTTTGTATGTTTTTGTCAGTCCATGAAAGTAGTCCTTATGGATGTATTGTTATTGTCACTTTTATTATTATTATGATCATCATCATCATCATCATTATCATCATCTTATTTCTGTTTGTCCATGCCTTTATTCTATACAAAAATGGAATTGTATGGAATTTACCAAACACTTTTTTGTATAATTATTTAAAACTTCCAGGCTGAAAGGCCGTGGTCGAATGCTTGATGTTCTGCAGCTAGATGCTTCGGCCACACCACCGGTGGCCATCTTCAGTAGCAAAAAAGTTCGTAATAGGTGGTATGCCGAACAAGTCGCCCAATGAACTGGGAGCAAGCAACTGGGTTCGGCATACCACCTATTACGAACTTTTTTGCTATGGCCACCAGTGGTGTGGCAGAAACGTCTAGCTGCAGAACATCAAGCATTCGACCACGGCCTTTCAGCCCGGAAGTTTTAAATAATTATAGTGACACCGGCCGTGAAAGCCTACGTACTAAAACTTTTTTGTATCTTTGTTGTATATATTTCCCTCAATCAATTTGACTCTGTTCATTTCTATATTATGGCTTTGCTAATCGGTTTAGTGTTCAGTATATAACCTGTTGGATGCTGCATTTTGTTGAAGCGGATGGTTGAAGGTTTTGTGTTATACATTATCTGTGTTTGTTTTTGTGTTGGCCTGTCATTATTTTTGTGTATACTAACATCTAAGAAATTTATACAATTGTTATCTTCTATTCTGCATTGAATTTAAAATTTAAATGAATCTGATTTAATTTTCTTGTACGTGTTTCATTTTGTTGGATTGTTTTCAAGTGTACACAGATGATCATCTATATATCTGAACCAGTTTTAGATGATGTAATTATCTTTATTGTGAAGACTAAGTTTTCTTATACATGTGTCTTGTAGGCAAATTTTGCAAAAGGTTGAGGGGAGTAGAAAGCCGATGACAAGTCCTTTTTTGCTATTGAGATATTTTGTTTTTAACTGGAAGTAATTATACTCCAAAATTGTTTCAATGTGTTTGAGATTTCATTCGTAGTCATTCACTTTATTTTCTGTAATGTTTATTATTTCTTATATAGGTAGGTTCGAGCATAAATTTTTTGTGGTCAATGAAGTGATGAGTTAACATTGAGATGTTGGTTTGTGCGGACACATGGTTATGTGTGTTATCTCATTTACATTCTGTTGTACATGGTTAATGAAAATTTGGTAGTTATTTACTGTGGGTTATGTACAAGAGTTATATTGGTTAATGTGATTTCATATTTCGTAGAATGTTTGGCTTTCTTTTATTATGTGTTATTAACAAAGTTAAATTAGAAAGTATGACAGTTTATTTTGTAGAATACTTTATCTAAACTATCTTCAATTTCTTGCATAACGATCTATAGTAACAAAGTGTTTAACTCTTTTGCTGCATCAAGTCTATCGCTGGTTAGCAACAAATGGAATAAAATGTCTACAGTCGATTTATGCAGCAAAAGAGTTAAGGTAGACATTGTTTTATACCAATGTAATCTGTGAACAATTTACAGCCTTGCAATAATATGACACAGGAATGTGTTACGTCGATTACATTCATTCACATTCATAACTTTATGAACAGATCTGATATTTATGTAGTGAAGCTACTGTATCCTGTTACCACTCACAGTAACCCATTACAACAAATATATAGTAAGATAGAAATACAAGTAAAGTATGTGTAGTAAACTGCACCAGCAGATCCATGTCTGGCATCTAAAACACACAATTAACAATTATTTATCTATGGCATGTACAGTTGTTGTACATTGTATCAAGATGGTACAGCAAAATAAGAACAAAGGGAGATGGAAAATACATAAGGCAGTTCAGAATCACACTACTTTAAGAAGGGGTACAAGAAAATTAATTCAACTAACTGGAACCATATTAAACAAATGTTTGTTGAAGATGGGGAAGATAGTGAGGAATGAAGATTTCTAATCAGAAGATTCACGATAACTGCACAGCTATGATGGACTTTCATACATCACTTACAGCATAGCATCTGACTAGCAAAAACATCATAACTGCAGATGATTCTAATAATTAAAAAAAGCTCCACACCAGGTTCCAAGTTAATAAAATTTAGCTTGTTAATATTTTTCTGACTCCGGCATATATAATTGTATCTTATTTTGTTTTAAATATCTTTTTTTTTACAGCCTCAGTTTGGAGATTAGTTGGTGACCATATTCTGAAATTGACTGGATGTTTGAAAAATGTTAGTTTAAAACTCGTCCCATCAAACTTATTTTATTTTTGTAGTCATTTATCTCTTAGATTGCAAATTCTATTAAATTTTTTCTGTGACTAATTAAGTATCCCAAACGTCAGTATGTTCATAGAATTTTCTGAACATTGTATTATTATTATAACAAAGTTGGTTAGGAAGACAATCATGATGGTGATGATAATATGATGATGATGAAAATGAATTGATAAAAAAGTGTATAAGACACTCCACTAACAACTCTCATGATACAATATTCTGCTGTAATAATATTCTTATGTTTTACAGAATGGACAATGACTGTCAAGGAGACACATGGGACACAGACCATGAAGAGGTCCATGCCAAGACGTTTGAAGATAGGGAAGAGACATGGGATATACACCATGAAGAGGTCCATACCAAGACGTTTGAAGAACAGGAAGATACATGGGACATACACCATGAAGAGGTCCATGTCAAGACGTTTGAAGAACAGGTAGACATATGGGACATACACCATGAAGAGGTCCCCATTAAGACATTTGAGGAAAGAATGAAGGAAGTGCAAGCGGTAAATGATGAAATCATGAGGCGCTTTGGTAAGTAGCATTTAACGAATATTATACAACAAATTAGTTTGCATGAGCAATTTGCTTACAAACAAAAATTAATTAGAGAACTGGTAGTGAATTATTTATTAAATACAGTTAATTGAGTGGAATGTTTTTATCACTTAAATAAATTTATTTAAAAATAATAACAACCAAGATATATTTTTTTAATGTTTTCCACATTGAAGTTACATATATGTAGCATAATATACATCTAATTAAATACATATACTGACAAACAATTAGAGTATTTAAAAAAAAAGAGTTTTATAAAATACATAAATTATATTTGTTTTTGAAATTCTATTAAGTATTTAACTTTTGGTACCATTTTAATTTTAGATTTAGTATAAACAATGTTGTGACCCAAACTTAATAAAAACCACATCTCTAACATCTCTCCGTACAAAGCTATAAACACGTACAAAAAATAAGCAGCTGTTAAAAATCTCAACTGACATTTTTTTACAATGGACCTCCACTATACACTTTCTATTAGTCCTTTTAGATGCCCTTTCTTTATCTGCTCTCTTTACTTGAATCAAAAACACCCAATTGCTTCCAGAATTCTTTATTCAATAATATCTTTCAAGCAATGAAATGTTTACTTTAAGCATGTTCAGCAGGTGATCACTTATGAAACACACATGTCATATCATCTGTAAATATAGGTATTATTAATGTTTGTAATGGTGGTGGTGGTGTGTGTGTGTGCTCCCTTTTAGAGCTGATTCATGATCGTGTTTTGCTGTTTTTTGAGTGTTTCTGCAATGTTTCCACATGGCTCGTCTGTCCCATCTTCAGTCAGTTTCTTCGTCAATGTCATATAATTATAAGATGTTAGTATTAAAATCATCATTCCAGTCTAAGAACTGAGAAGGAATCTGCCTGAATATGGCAGGGATGAATCTACCAAAACACCACAAAACCCTTTAATAAAAAACAGCAAAGAGCAATGCTATACTCAACATGTACACTCACAAACAAGAAACAGGAGATTTTTGAAACTAAAAAGTATACATAATTTTTTTATAACTTTCATGACTTTATCACCATAAGATAGTCACATGTGTTTGTATTATGTATTCTACATCTCTTTAGTCATATGGTAGTACAGAATGGGAGGAAAATTTAACAATATGTAACAGACTATCCATGAAGTGACAGATAAACATTATTTTCACTATTTATATAAGGATACATAGGTCTATGTATATAAGGATATATATTCTATATAGGTCGAGCATGCATTACTTGTGTGTGTGTGTGTGTGTGTGTGTGTGTGTGTGTGTGTGTGTCCTTTCTTTGTAAGTAACGTAAGATACTTTTGATGTTTCTTTCATTTCTTGCAGTACTGGTAAGTTATATATTATATATATATATTGTCACCGGACAAAAGGCTTGCCGCATGACAAATGGCGCCAATCGTACACTCTAGTTATTTTGGTGGCCCCAAAAAGGACCGAGTGGCGAGAACGGTGATGTTGGTAGTGCTGCGCTGAGATGTTCGGCGGCTGCGCCCGCTGATCGTGGCGTACTGCAGTCCTCCTCTTCTTCCGGCACCGGTTGTAGAGTCGGCTGCCGGCCCAGCGAAATCCATCGCTGGCGCGGAACGGGAGTGCGAAGACGCAAGAACGGCGGCGGTTCTATTCTTCGGCTGTTCCTTCCGGCTGACTCCGCGCCGATGTCGTCCGAGAGAGGAGAGGAGATGAAGTGCGTCCGATGGCGTGGCGATGAAGAGTGCGCAAAATTTTCTGCCGGCCCGGGTTTTATTAACCAACCGGGATCGCTGATTGGCTAGCTCCGAACACGTATTTGGTCACGTCTCAGCGGCTGCTGATGCTGGATTGGCTCGTTGTGTCCACCGCTGGTACCGGAGAGCAGATGTTCGCATACCGCTGCTGTCACAACTCCACCGGGTCTTGAATGCTCTCCGGTAGCCAGCCTACTGCTCTTCTCCAGATGTTGTGGAGGTGTCTGTTGGGCGCCATGTTGATTGGTGTGCCGGCTGGTAGCTCGCTGGCGTGGGTGGATCTTGCATCCGCAAGATGATCGCTGCCCCACGTTGGGCGCCACTTGTCACTGGACAAAAGGCTTGCCGCATGACAAATGGCGCCAATCGTACACTCTAGTTATTTTGGTGGCCCTAAAAAGGACCGAGTGGCGAGAACGGTGATGTTGGTAGTGCCGCGCTGAGATGTTCGGCGGCTGCGCCCGCTGATCGTGGCGTACTGCAGTCCTCCTCTTCTTCCGGCACCGGTTGTAGAGTCGGCTGCCGGCCCAGCGAAATCCATCGCTGGCGCGGAACGGGAGTGCGAAGACGCAAGAACGGCGGCGGTTCTATTCTTCGGCTGTTCCTTCCGGCTGACTCCGCGCCGATGTCGTCCGAGAGAGGAGAGGAGATGAAGTGCGTCCGATGGCGTGGCGATGAAGAGTGCGCAAAATTTTCTGCCGGCCCGGGTTTTATTAACCAACCGGGATCGCTGATTGGCTAGCTCCGAACACGTATTTGGTCACGTCTCAGCGGCTGCTGATGCTGGATTGGCTCGTTGTGTCCACCGCTGGTACCGGAGAGCAGATGTTCGCATACCGCTGCTGTCACAATATATATATATATATATATATGTAATATTTATTATTTATACTGAATTACCTCAAGATATTTTATTTTCCTAACTGGGAACATGTTTCGAGAGCTATTGTGCTCTCATCCTCAGCCTTCACGATTCCAACAGGAGACCACAATTCCTCAGAAACCAACAGGAGACCACAATTGCGATAGACCAACACATAGGTACTTCACTAGACGCAGAATTTCGAAGGCTGGGGATGAGAGCACAATAGCTCTCGAAACATGTTCCTAGTTAGGAAAATAAAATATCTTGAGGTAATTCAGTATAAATAATAAATATATTATATAAATCAAGAAACGGACTGTAGCAAAAAGAGTTTGAATATATTCAATCCCTTTCTGCTACAGTTCGTTTCTTGATATATATAAAAGATTAAAAACTTATATTTATTTTACCTCAAGATGTTATTTTTCCTTTATTTGGAACATGTTTCGAGAACTCCTGTGATCTCATCCTCAGGCCTTCGTGATCTTGCGTCTGGTGAAGAATTTGTGTGTTGGCTGGATGTTATTTTGGTTTCTTGTTGGTCTCTGGTATTTTAAACTGGTATTATTGTGTGTGATTGTGGTGTATGTATTAGTATTTTGTGTATTTTCGATGTTGAGTGCTTTGAATATTGTGTCATGTTTTGTATTGATTTGTATAAATACAAACATAAATCACAAAACAAACTAATACCTGAACAAATACAAGTCCACTTAGGTGAATTTTCAGAAATCTGAAATTAATTGTTTTCAAGTACAATTATAAATCATAAAATTATTAAATTGATTTTTAAGGTTAATTTTTATTTTATTATTAATAGAGCTTTTTATAGATTATAGAAGTTTTGAAAAATAAAAAGGAAAAAATTAATAAAAAACTAAAATGTGTTTTTCGAAACATCGTTGGATTTGGCTAATTTTACCTCTAATCCCTCTATATATAATGTTATTTACAAAATAAATGTCCATATTTAAGTATGTTACAGTTTAGAAAAGTATATTTTTACAAGAGATATATTCACTCAAAATGAAATTTTTATACTGAATTATTCGTCATGAAAGTATATTTTTAATGGAAATCATATAGACAATTTGATTGTATTATCAAAAGCGGATAAAATTTATGTTGGAAAATAATTTCACTGTGATTTTTACAACTTGGTTTCATGATAGAGTCCTCAAAATACTACTAAAACATAAAGCAAACTTAGTATGCTTGTCAGTTAATATCATAATTTGAGTAATCTTTTTATTCCATAGAAGTGCAATCAATCAAATTGATTTCTTTTGTTACAGAGGCTTGCCATCGCTGCATAAACAGAGTAAGTAATATTGCTTCTCTCTCTCTCTCTCTCTCTCTCTCTCTCTCTCTCTCTCTCTCTCTCTCTCTCTCTCTCTCTCTCTCTCTCTCTCTCTCTCTCTCTCACACACACACACACACACACACACACACACACACACACACACACACACACATGCAAAAATAAGTTGTAACTCTTTTGCAAGTTTCTTGATGTGACAAATTATGACTTTTCACAAGGATAATAAATATCTTTAGCAACTTTAACAATATTTTGGCTGATGCATGTATTACAACAAAATAATGAATGTTAGACAAAATTTTGCTCTGGCTTAATATATGAATTGGATGGGAGACCATCCAATAATAAAATTTCATCAAACTGTGGAAATAATATTTCAAAACATTTGGTGGAATAATATGTAAATGAACTTGACTGTAACTAAAACATACTTACCAAATGTTCTGTACGCTATGCCCATTTTAACATCATATTATTCTATCAAATGTTACTGAAGTCCTTCCTATAAATGATTATTTTCTTCTGGTCTTTCTATCAGATTATATAATGGGCTACAGATTGTGTAGTACATAATAGTTTTATATTTCCATTCATTTTTTATGAATACAGTTAAAATATATTATTATTATTGTTATTATTATTACTGCTACAGAATTATGTGCATTTGTTGTTTCTATCCTAACTGCATAGATTTGGTCACATTAGTTTATCACTACTAACTATTGTATAGTTTAGTTTCAGCTGTGTTCTTACATATTGTTTTATGACTACTTTCAAACTGTTGTAAAAATCTAGGTAGGCATACCAGTAAACGATTTGTGACAAGTAAATGAAATACTGAAACATACTTGAAAAAAAACATCTGTTGTAAATGAGTAAAATTTCACGAGGATACACTTCAGACCTTTTTGATACATTTTAATTAAGATGTTCTTTTACCATAGTTAGGCTTTGGTATTTTGATCCTATCCTCCACAATTTCACATCCTCAATGTGGAAAAAGTCTCTATAAAACCATTTAATAGAACACTCAAAATTAAAGCCATGTAAAATAATTTCTTCTCAAACACCCTGACAGGATTATTTTTTGTAATTAACTTTTCATTTCATTTGTGTACCTTTGTAATATAAAATGTAGTTTTTAATTCTTCATGTTAATTACATACCTCAATAAAATAAGCAATAAGTATTTTTACTGGTTTTACTTATATTTTTTTCCCAGCATTAATTGAAAATTCTTCTGAGACAGGTTCTGGTTTATGTAACACTTTTGATTTTAAGCCACTGGACTATTTAGCAATAGCTATATTAGTGGAACATATAAGAAATTTGTGTAACTACAGGTTGCTGCCTATGCTGTTATTACAACTCCCTTCATAATGATGCTGTAACTGTAAATAGACTAGTCTTGCAACTACGATGACACCGTGCTAGTTAATAATTAAACCATTTGTAGTGTTACTTACTGTTTTATATATATAATGTCCAGCAGGATTTCTAATGACTGATTTGCTTTCAGATAAAAATGAAAAGAGAAGAAGGACGCAAGATCTACAGTATAGTTGGAGAAAAATTACGTGATTTTAGAAATTACCATTATCGAAAATATATGAATATTGAACAGCCTGCACGTGCCAAGACTTTTTGTAACGGTACTGAACTTGTAGACGCTATAAAAATTGCTCTACAAAAGAAGAAATCAGTTACATTTAGGCTTGATGTAAGATTTCGTGATGAAGTTGAAGTGTGTGAGTACTACGATTCAGAATATGAGTTCAGAGCCAAAACGAGAGGAAAAAGTAAAATCGCCCGCTTTTTCACACGCATTTTCCGTAATTGTAGAACATTAAAAAATGACAGTGGTCGTGTATTGCAAGATCGCACTTTTCTAACCGTTCCTTTGAATGACAGCTAAGTGAGATCTTGCAATCAACAAAATTCTTGTAAAACATTAAATTTTAATTCATGTTTCAAATTGTACCTTTAAAAATTTAGTAGCAAATTTAAATTTACAAATTCCACAAAAACTGTTCAAAACATTATACTTCAAAATTATTTAAGTGATTATGACCTAATTGCACTACATGGAACGTTGAGTTCTGTGCCACGGCCAGCAGTGCTTATGGCGCTGCTGGCTGCAATAAGGGAAGTTATATCCTGACTTTCCACCATTGTGAAATGGTGATTACTAACCCAATGCTTTGACCTCTCGGAATCAGTGGCCACCTTCGGATACACAATAACAGAACATGATCTGTAAACAAAAATATCTTAGGAAAATCAACAACAAATAAAGTAAAAAACATAAAGAGTACTTACCAATAATATTCCCAGCGTGTTGGTTGTCTGTGAGGTATCACAGTCGACTTCCATGTTAGGGACATTACTGGTAAGTTGTCTTTATGCAAGTCAGTTATTTCGCTTCACTTTATTTGTTGTTTAGTTTATCGAGACTTTTTGTTTACAGATCATTTTTTATATATTCTATGTTATTGTACACTTGAAGAAGGCTGAATCATTGTGTTTTTTAATTGGTTCTTCATAACGATGGTAGTCTGGGGTGTGACTACAATTCTAAATTTTTAGTTTCTCTGACCTCTGCTCTGACAGAGGTCAACATTTTTACATTCACGTCAACAAAAAAATTATTATTTTTGTCTCCACCATCTAGCGAATAATCGTGTTGGTGGATGTTACTTTCTGTATATTCATGTTAACTGTTCATATTACCAATGAAAAATTAACAGTTTCACATACCTGCGCAGGTTGGTGAAGGTTGTGTATATAACGTTAGCCAATAATGTGTATTGGATGAAATGTTCAGTACACTGTTATGGTTAACGTTATGGCTTTGATTTTGGCAAAACAGTTAACATACACAAAATTCATTGGGCAGTTTTGGCTTTGAGTTCTAAATAAAATTTTTTGTCTTCACACATTCACAGACATGTGTAAAACATTTGGCTGAATATGTTTAATGAATGCACATAGCCTCTACAATTTAATTACCGTTACAATGGGTCGAGGCAAACTCAACAGTGTGAATGCCATACAAAGGTGATCATTTTGCCTCAAACGAGATCTCACCATCATTGCCTGGAATGCCAAATGTCTGGAGCAGAAAGTACAGGAACTCCAAGTACTAATGGCCCATCGCAAACCTGAAATACTTCATCTCAATGAGACCCGTCTGACTCCAGCTAAGCTTTCGAATTGGCCAATTACATGTACTATCAGGATGACCGGCTGGACACTGCAGGAGGCGGTACGGCCATAATGGTGAAGGCTTCTACACTCAAAACTTCATGCTTGAAGATTTCGATCACCTCCTTCTGCAACTGGGTGAAGTACCGATAAATCGAGGACAAGACTTAGGTTTCCGCAAACTGTGAAAACGCATGCTCCACCACAGCTGACGAAGACCGTAATGTGGCTGGTGTTGACACTATGCTTTGTAGTGCCAGTATACATTTTACCGCAGGTACAAGCACACCGCACGAAGCAAACAGACGACCGACATCTTTCACAGATTGCAGGCGTTGTTGAATATCTGTGTCAATATAAAGGTAGAACATACCCCCACGCCGCTGCAACAACTTCCCAATGCAATCCGTCCCACTCCTGATATAAGGCAGGAACGCCGTGATGACCACCTGCTGCTCCTCCGACGCATCAGCTCGTCCAGATCTATGCGGCTTCAAGACTCTTATCACCTCCGCAGCAGAATAACTGTTCGCGTGCAGCACCACCTCAAGATGTATGTGTTCTTCATGCAGATACAGCTGCAGATCCTGCACATACACGGTGAGCTCAGTCAATCAACATCTTGATCAAGGCCATTCTTATCCACTCTAGCTTCCAGTCGTCTACATATCAGAATAAACACTTCAGTCTATATAGTGCAGATGACAAGGTTGCCTCTTCAAATGTCTCCATGTAAACATTCGCCACCACAGGACTCAGAGGGCTGTCCATAGCGACACCGTCAACCTGTTCCTAGAGAGAGCCATCGTCCCATTGAAAATACGTCACTGTCAGCACATAGTGCGGAAGAGCTTTGATGTCCGATCTGATGTGATCCAGAGTATCCTGCAGAAGAAACATCGTTGACAGGGAAACTACATAAAAATTGACCAAGGTATCCTCAAATCGTACCTTCATGCTCTTTAGATTCTCAGCAAAGTGCGTCGGATCCTGCACCAATGCATCCGTCAACCCGATGTACAATTGAAGCAATCCTGTTAGACAGGAGCAGTCCATATGTCGGAAAAACAACTGCACTATCGGACGCAGAGATATCTTGGGGATACTATACAGCCTCAGTGGAAAACACGGCACTCTTCACCTTCTCCGACAACTAAGATTGACTGACACGTTGATCTGTCTTCAATACCACAATGAGCGTGGTATCCCCCAAAAGTGACTTATAAGTACCAGTATCTAAAACATTATGGATCATCTGTTTGTAATCCTCGGTGTTCAGGACCACTGTGGTACTTCCATTGTCTGCCAACAAAACAACTTTTTCATTGTCAGTCTTTATGTTTTTGATTGATTTATTAAAAATAGTTTATGCTCTTTAAAATTTATCTTTTTTAAATAACCTTTTTTTCCCATCTACTTAATATATCATAATATTCAACATTCTTCTTTTGCTTCTCCTGGTCTCTATCCAGATGGTTTCAGAGTCTGACAACTGGCAACCATCTTAGGTGTGTTTTTTTGCTGAGATTTTCTCTCAGCAACTCTGTTGTTAACTTGCAAGTCAAATTTCTCGGATTTGCTCACCAGGAAGTTAAAAGCATTAAAGCATTTAAAATCAACTAAAACCTAACCTTCACTACTGAGTACAAAAACAACAATAGCATAAATTTCCTAGACCATTAGAAAACTAGAACACAGACACAAATTTTGTATATACAGAAAACCCAATACAACTGACACACTGATACATAACCCCTCCAATCACTAAATGCAACATGAACTATCTGCCTTCAGACCCATGATACACAGACTAAACAACATCCCACTAGAAGAGAAAGACTATAAAGACAAATTAAACACAATCAAATATCTAGCAGAAGCCAATGGATACAATAGAACAATAATTAATAAAGTCCTGCACAAAACAAACAACAGACAAAAACAGAAAACAACCAATTCATAACACTAACATATATCTCAATCACCATACTGAAAAAATAGCCCGAAAATTAAAAAAAGCAGGATACAGCATTGCATACAGAACTACAAACAAAACAGACCACCCGCTGTCAAAAAACACACAAACAGCTAAACAAATTTGGTTTACCTGGTGTTTACAAATTAAACACCTCAGGATGTAACACATTTTACATAGGCCAGACAGGACGTGGCTTCAAACAGAGATACATCAAACTCAAACACATATAAGCATTACATACCGAATCCACCTTTGCAAACCATCTCACTGAGGCAGGCCACACATTCACAAATATAAATAACAACATGGAAACATGCGCACACAAAAAGGTCAAAAACTAGACATAAAAGCAGACATTCTTGAATAAGTAGAAATATACTGTACAAACACATAGAAACAACATCCTAAATGAACAGACACAATTTAAATCACACATTTAATACACAACGCACGCGCACGCACGCGCACACACACACACACACACACACACAATGATGTTTCTACAACATCAGCACGAACAACAGCACTGTCACCAAAAGCAGGATGGACAGCGCTCCTAGTGGCAGTCTCCGACGAAGCTCTAGCAAGCGAAAGCTTGTTAAGGGAGTAAGGTCAAAATTAATCATTTTTATAAAAAATAATTTGTGTTCTGCATCAGTATTATTTTATATAGTTAGTAACTAAGGTATGTTGAAAGACAAAACTAAAGTTCTACAAACATATGTTGGTCCCTGTAGTGACCTGTGAGTGTGAATTATGGAGAATAATAAGAAACAAGAAAGCAAAATATATGCTTCAGAAATTGAGTTTTTAAGAGGAGTTGAAAGATTTTCTAAACTTGATCATATAAATAATGCAGACATAAGATAAAAATTATAAGTTTTTAACTTGAGTGGCACAATAAAAGATTACAACCAGTGGCGGTCTGGCTAGGTCGGCTGGTCGGCGATCGCCGACCAAAAAATCTTCAAAGGGCCCCCAAAAGTGGATAAGTAAAAATAAGTAAAAATCGAAGAAATCCGTTATTTAAGAAAACGCTAAAGTTGTATGGTTATTTTATTAACACTTTAAAATTAAACGCGACTGTGCAAAATGTCGAAACTTATACCATATTAAAGGGCGTTTCTATAGCTTTGTTCCTGTAGTGATGGTTACCGTATTTTCTTACCTGCATAGTTAAAAATATTAAAAATATAGACATTGGCGCATATATATCTATAGGCACCCGTGCACTAAAAGGCGATATTTCAATTACGGTTGGCCCCATCTTAAGTGGGTACGGGGGTCACACTTATAAATATGCAAATAATAAGTCTCTGCTTTCGATGCCTTAAAACCTAAAGCTTGCAATAAAAAATATGTATTTTGATTTATGAAGCTTTAAATTATTAAACTAGTGCAAAAAAGGTCATTGCCCGGGGATTTCTATATTAAAATGATAGTAAATCATCAATGTTTGTCGTATTTTTGCTGTATCTCCGTACTGCGAGACAACAGCGCATGCGCACGGTTATTTGTTATGTTGGCAATATAGATATTTTGATACTTTCCATTGTTGGCAATATCATCCAAAGTCTGTGTTTCTTAAAGAACTACCTTAAATCATCGTTAGATAGATCGCCTAACCTAAAAAGTGTTCTTCATTTAGACTAACTTTATTTATTTAATCTCTTTTGTGACTACAAGATATTTAAAATATGAAACGTTCACGAATTTACGAAAGTGGTGCTCAAAAGAAAAAAAGTATAAAAAGAGAGCTGCATCGACAGCCAAAAGTGCAGCGAAATTCTCTTCTTGGCTGTGTAATTCAAACAATGAGACAAAAGGAGCTCAGTCTAAATCAGATGAAAGTGAAAACGAATGCAATCAAGAAGGTAAGCAAGAATTAGTATATTACACACCTAGGGAAGGTAAAGAAAGAATGTCTATTGCTTATATATATTATCACCCGAGGCGAAGCCGAGGGTAATAAACATGTGGTTTGAGGGATTCTTTTTTACTTCCCGAGATGTATACAAGTATTATTTTTCATCACACGCCTGCCGAAAGTTCCCTGGAATGTGCCTGTTTTGCGATAGGTAAATAACGCTTTGTTTTATGATTATGACTGCGTGATGACAAATAGTATACGTCATTCAGCTGGCACACTTCTACTCGACAAAAATGTTGCATGAAAATTGTTGTACGATTGAGGCTATTCCATATATCATTAAGGTGGGGTCGTGAGTAAAATCTATTTCAACTTTTTTCCACAGCTATGCATCACTCGAAATAAAATGTTTCAATTTATGATGTAAAAAAAAAAATATTGTAGGTAATTCAAAACTTTAGCAAAAAACCTCATTACAATTTTTCACAAGTACGCTACTCTGGCACTGGAAACATTATTCGCCCTACATTTGAATTACTTTGTATAAAAAGGAAATTGGTTACCCCAGATTCCTTAGGTCATAAAGAGAAGCATTTAATTTATTTGCAGTCAATTGACATTGCATTTGAGACAAAAAGTCTAAAACTTGCCTTAAACTATGAGCCTGTTTTTCGGTAGATATGATACTAAAAACAAAGAGTTGGTAGAGCTAGTAAAACTAAGAAAGAGATAAAAATGATAAAATCTAATTTTCAATTGTGATAGACATTGAAAAACGGTAACTCAAGAGTCGCGTTTCGCGCGTATTATGTTAAAAAATGTGGTTCGATACGCGTGTGAAATTTTTTTTTTTGACTCACTTCGCTCGGGCGACACACTTCGTACTCATCACAAAAGACATCTTTTGCACTTATATTAAAGTGTATTATTTCTGTTCCATTTTTTTGTAATGCACTGTAGAATTGGACGTTTTTCTCAAGTTATCTTTTATATATGAAATATATACTAGTCTCCATTATCTTTCTAAAAAGTCCATTATAAATGTATAAATTTTTTATTATTATTAATGTTTTTCAAAAAAGTGTGTACAGTTAAATTTTGAAAGTGCAACATTCAATTTGATATGATACATTTTAATAATTAAAAATTCATATAATGAATGCATACATTTTTTACACAGAAAATGAAAGCTGCTCATCAGTACCTTCTATTGATCAATGCTCAAATGGTTCTGCAACTTCGAAGGTAACTGCGACTGAACCCGGTGAAGTTTCCACAGAGAAACCACTTTGGAAATCGAAAATGCAAACTACCTCATTTTCACCAGTAGCTTCTACAAGCAAAACCTCGAATGATTTTACAAATGTTGAAAAATCTATCACAGAATCTCCTGATTTTCTCACAGAAGAAGTGTCTTCTTATACTCTGATTAGTAATCGTTCACCAACTTCCTTAGGTTCTAAAGCCACGTATGAATATAGTTTTGATACTCCTCAAAAATCTTCAGCTTCGTTAGATACACATATTCCTCGCGATTTATCCAACACCAGCTCAGACTCTGAAGAATCTGAAGCTTTGAAGGAAGAACATAGCCATCAACAATCGTATCAAACGTTTTCCCAGCTTGCATGCTTCGTTAGCCCTAATCAACATGATTCAATTGTAATTAAAAAAGCCTTCATGGAAAAGCATCCGATTCAGTTTAGTGGGGAAGGTGGAAAAAAAGTTCCGTTTGAACCGTCAAAGCTTTACTATAGAATTTTGCCTAATGGAGAAAAAATTCATAGGAAGTGGCTGTCCTATTCGATCGAACTAAATAAAGTATATTGTGTCTGCTGCATGGCTTTTGGAAAAACAGATGTCAGTAATATTTGTTTTATTTCTGGACACGATGTATCTGTCAAACATATATACAAAGCTGTAGATAAGCATGAAAATTCACAAAGCCATATAAACGCAGCGACAGCAGCTTTTCAATGCCTTTGAGGTTTTGATATTGCGACTTTTATGAACTCAAATTTGTCAAAAAAAGATTAAAAGAAATAGAAACTAGATGGTTAACAGTATGCGAATAATTGACATTATATTATTTTTAGGTAGACAAGGCATGTCCTACAGAGGACACAGATCAGAAGGTGCAAACACTCTAGACTCCTCTGAAAATCATGGAAATTTCCTTCAATTAGTATTGTTAGTTGCAAGTTATGACCCCATTTTACAAAACCATGTACAACAATGTATAGAAGAAAGCAAAAAAAACAGGTAAAGGATAATAGAAAAAAGAGAAAAGAGTGGGAAACCTAACAAAGGCCAAATTGGTCGGAGCTCCCTACTAACTTTTTTGTCAAAAAACTTTGTCAATAAAGTGATACAAATTATTGGAGCATATGGTCGCAATAAGATTTTAACAGATATTCATAATAGCATTATTTTTAGTTTAATGGTAGATACTACGCAGGATGTTGCCGTAATGGATCAATTAACTATTTGCTTTCGGTACGTATTAGAAGGAGCTGTGTATGAACGATTTTTAAATGTAACCATTGTAGAGGATACTAGTGGCGCTGCACTGTTTGAGCATATTCAAACGGAATTATCAAATCTAGGAATTTCAATTTCTAAAATAGTAGACTGTTCTTTTGATGGGGCAAGCAATATGAAAGGCTGTTATAATGGGTTGCAAGCCCACTTAAAAGAAGCAAATCTGAAAGTAGTTTTTACGCATTGTATGGGTCGTGTTTTAAATTTAGTTTTGATGGATTCTACATTTAATATTCTTGAAGCAGAAAACTTATTTGGTTTACTAGAAGAAAGTGCTGTATTCTTTGATGCTTCATGCAAAAGAACATCTATATGGCAAAATGAAACAAAAAAGAAACATAAAGGTCAAGAAAAACTACGCAAGTTGCATACAATCGGTGCCACTAGATGGTGGAGCAAACATAAAGTTCTTTTAGGAATTATAGATGAAGAATTTTTAGTCGATGTAAATAAAAACTCGAAGTTAATTCATGTTCTTAGGGTTTTATTAGAAATATCAAATGGCAGTTTCGACTGCAAGACAAAGTTTATGGCCCGGAATTTAATAAGTCAGTGGTCAAAATTTGAAAACATTTTCATGGCATTCATTTTTCTTGATATATTTTTAGCTACATCACCCGTTTCAAAATGTCTGCAAAGTAAAGAGATAGATTATGCAACAGCTTGGAATTTGATACAAAATTTACTGGAGCAAATTAGTGATAAAAGAAATGACAATAGTTTTGATTTCATATACAAAAAAAACAAAGATTATGCAAATATAGTCAATAACTATTTTGATGAGACCACAGGTATAAAAATAGAGTTAGACTTTACAGAAAAAAGAGTTAGAAAAAAGAAAAAGATGCCTAGTGAGAAAGCCCCAGATGAGAGTAATAAAATTTCTTCTTCTCATAAATATAAAATTATTTATTTTAAGATAATTGATTGCATTCAATCGAGTATTAAAGAAAGATTTGTACCAAATGAAGGTATTCTTAAAGATTGTTCCTGGCTAAATCCAGAGAAATTTAAAGATATTGCAAAAATAAAACAATTTCAATCAGACGAATTAAAAAGTATTGCAACACTATCAAATGTTGATAGAAGTATACTGATAGTGGAACTGCGACAATTTGCAACTCAATATCCAAGTCTAGTCAAGGTAGAAAAAGACAAAGTATTAAGGAATAAAACTGATCTGAATTTTGATGGATTGGCAGAAACCGAAGATCTAGATAATATTGAACATTGTTCGATGTTAAAAAAGTGCTTTGAGTATACATCTTGTGAGTTTCCTATAATTCATGAACTTTCTCAATCAGGATTATTTACTAATTTATATGTAGCTTATAAATATGTCTTGACACTTCCTTCTATGCAAGTTACTTGCGAAAGACTATTTTCCAAATTAAAAATTATAAAAAATAGATTAAGAAGTAATTTACAAGAAGACTTACTGTCAGACTTGTGATGGTACAATCATGGTACATTGTATAATTACATAAAATATGGTAACGAGATCATAAATATTGTATTTTCCTATTTTTTGACATACCCAACCCAACCTCAAACACCCTATATAGAATTTACGGTGAGTGGACTATATTACAGTATTTGCCAGGATTTGAACTAATTCATGACAAAAAACGGTGTCACATCACAAAAACAGTGTGCAGTTATTGAGATAAGCAGAGCCAAGCCTTCGTTACGTCAGAGGCGGAGAATGTGTTGACAACTACAAACGGCGATGTCAACAACTTAGACAAAGGAATGTGACGTCAATACACCCCACTTCCGCAGATTTCAACCAGAAATTGCCGTCATTTCATCTGCAGCTCTGATTTGAGCCGGCCGGCCGCCCATTCACTTACGAGTGAAATTTAACTTTTTAGACCACTGTAGGTGGTTAATAAACAATATAAATATAATAAGTACAGTGCGCCAACTTCAAGATGTGACCGGGAAAAACTCGCCGAACTCGCGGTGCGCGAAGTTCGTGCAAACCGAGAACAACCAGCAACACGGAAATTGGTGAGAGCGTTCCTTATATATTTTGAATCCTTTATTTCCCAATATATGTTATTGTAGAAATCAATCATTTAACAAATTATTCAAAATTTCAATCAAAATTTAAGGAGCTCCAAAATTTAAATAAGTTTGTACCATGATAATGAAAGGGTGAGTGGTTGTGTGCGTGCATAATTATTCTAAGTGCTGGGTTGAGCACCACTATATAAATATAAATATATACATGTTATTATTGTATAATCATTTAAACATATAATCATTAAACTTAATCAAAGTTATTATTACACATTATGTTTTTGGAAGGGTTACAGTTGGTTTTAAAAAATGTTATGTAACAAAGTAAAGAATAAAAAGGGGTATTTCATTGGTAACAATTAGAACAGCTGTTTTGTTATTTCAAGCAATTTCCGTTTCCTATGACTTCGCGTAACGAACTTCTGGCCCATGACTTAGTTAATTGCATAGATGGCGTCTTAGTTTTTGTATACATAACCACATTTGTGAGATATAATATATCGTATCTATAAAATCAAAATAAACGTAAGTGTACAGGTGGCTTCTGGAACAGGGACATTAGGTGGTATTATTTAAACATATTATTACCTAATGTATACGCCTAGAAAGAACGGAACAAATTGCTTGAGGTAACGGACACAAAATTTTATAATTCGTAAACATAACCCCACAATTAGGTTATACAATTGTATGCATGCAGGTATTGCAAAATTGCCAATATGAGTACTAATGACAATATTACGTTAGAAATAGGTACAACTAATGTAAATTTGACTGGCGAGATGGATGTACAAACACCTCAAACTAGTCAGATTGACGAGGCGCATACGCCTGTATCTGTAGAAATAAAGAAAGTCAATACATCCATTTCAACTAGTTTAGATAGTAAGCAGGATGAAAGCAATGCAATGATACAATTGTTATTAAAACTAGATAAAAAACTAGACGAACAGAAAATCGATTCTAATATTAAATTCAATGAATTAAAGAATGAAATAAAAGTGAGTCACGAAAAACTTATTAAGAAATGTGACCAGCTGATTACAAAATTAGATAAGTTACATGTGGTAGAAAGTAAATTAGAAAGTCAGAAAGTACTAGATAGTAGTACCCAGCAAAATGCTGTACTGGATAACCTATTTAAAACTGATAATTCCAAAAATGAATGTACTCTAGAGAATACAAATAATACAGGTAGTAAGATTGTGGTGGTAGAAGAGGATAAACATGATAATGAAAATATAATGCATGACAATGAAATATTTGAGTTTATGAAGTCAGAAAGAAAGTTGAGAGAAAGTATTTTAGTACAAGGAATGCAGGGGGTAGAATTTTCTTTTAATGTTGTATTAGGGGGTGAAGACAAGTCTTCATGTAGTTTGACTGACGATAGTTCTACAAATAAAGTTTCTTTTAGTTTTTGTGTACCTAAGAGGTGCAACGATTTTATGATAGGGACCCTTGTATATTTGGAGAGAGAAAGTGTATTTTGGTGTTATGGAGAGAAATGTATTAAGAGAGAAAGTATAGAGAGATATTGTGAGAGTAAGAGAGTAATAAAAATATTTAAAGTAAAAAGAAATTACAGACAACTGTTAGAAAGGTTAGGGTTATATGTGGTATATGAAAATGATGACTACTTACCTGATAATAACAATAAATTGAAAATAACAAGAAATGAGAATAAAGACATTAGGTACTTACCTGTGGTGGAATATTATGGGGATAATTATAGTATAAACCGATTAATGACATATGATACTAAGACAAACGGAACTCTACTTGATAGTAACTGGAAGTATTTGATTAATAACAATTGCATACAGGAATATAAATATAATGTTGCAAATAATAAAATCTATGTATTAAATAAGAATTTATATAGACCTAAGATTCGTTTATTGTTTAATGATGGTGGATAGACTGTTATATTGTGATATGAACATTAAATAATAATGTGCAAAGTGGTTTTGAATTGGACTGTTATGGACTGATTTCGATTAATGACCCAATAATGAAGTTGGAGTGTATATTTTATTGTATTAACTGTATTTATATATCCATGTATTTTGATGTGTATTATGTATTACAGGTACCCCAGTGTGTATTATTATATATTCTATATATGTAACATGTTTAATAATAATATTTTAATTAATTACTAATGAATATTAATGAATGTTTAAATAATTATTATATTTGAATTTTGAAAAGAGGTATTGTTATAAGTAGGTAGGAGAGGAATTTTATAAGAGAATTGTCAATGATTATAGTAAGTGTTTAAACAGGAATATAACCTGGGTATTGAATTAGATGCAGGTGAGTTATGCAATTGATGTAAATGGAGTTAGAAAGATAAGAATTTTTAAGAAAATACAAAGAGAATTATTAAATATATTTAGGGACACAGTAGTTAGTGATTATTTGTAGAGAAGGTGTTTAAGTAAAGGTACATACATATATTTGTTGTTGATGAATTCTGTAGTGGGGGTGAGGTGATAAAGAGTAGCCAACCAATAGTGTTGTGGCAGGTATTAGCATAAATTTAAGGGAGTGTTTGCCGAATTATTTGGAAGGGCAAAATATTAGAGATGTATATAGCCAGTTAGGGAACACCCAACCCAGTGCAAAGACGAGCGGTGCCATAAGATTTAAATGAAAGTAGTAATGGAGTATATAATTGAGATATTGGTGTCAATGATAGGTAAATTTGATGGTCAGTTAGAAGAAGGTGAGTAAAATTATATAATGAAGCATAGTGAATATAGGAGTTATCCAGACTAAACAGATATAGAAGGTGAAAGGTTAGGTAGTTAAGGAGGTAGAAAGTTCAGAGGAGAGAGGTAGTAGAAAATGAATAATGAAATAATAATGTAATATGAATAGTAACAATAAGTTCAAAATGTATTTTATTATTATAAATAAATAAATTTGATGTTTAATTAATAACTGAAATGGTAAATTTTAATTTAAATACAACTTTTAAGTAAATTATACAAATGTTAATGCATATCTTAGATATGATTAAATATGATTGAGTATTTAAAATGTATTAACTGTATTATTAATATATCAGTGTTAATTATTAATGTATTATGTATTTATTTGAAAACTTTTTAACATGATGTTATAATATGTGTAGGAAGAGAAAAAAAAAATTTTTAAATGGCGCTGTTAATAATATTTATCAGCCAAATAATTAACTGTTAATAATAATACTAATAATCATAATAAAAGTTTATTTTAAGGGTTATAAATAAATAAATCGATTTATTAAATTTCTTGATTTGTTTTCTCCAAGTTTGGGAGATATATAATTATATTTTATATTATATATATTTTATATTTTCAATTATATTTCATTCAATTTTAATCCTTTTTCATATTCTTTTTAATCCTTGAGATTTATTATTTTTATAATTTTTATACTTTCTAATTTTATTTAATATAATTTAAATATATAATATAAAATAGTAAGCCAACCCAGTGCTTATTGGCACAAACCAGCACTTAGCTAAGGGGAAACATATCAGTTAAGGAGGTAGTGATTCAATAAGCCACTATATTAATATTTTTTATAAATTGTTTCAGTGTTTGGGGTGTGACAGCGGTCCTGAGCTGGCCAACGCGTCAGAGCAGGGGCGTTAAGAGCCTAAGTGGCCTTATGGTGTTGGGATCTCGCAGGAGAAGTCCAGTAAGGTCATGAAGGTACGGTCCTCATCACCAGACCAAGGGTGAGTTATTGTTATTTTTTATATAAAATTGTAAGGGGATTGTGGCGACTTGTCCTGACTGATCCCTTTAGGAAGTATGAAAGGGTCAATGAAAGTTTGTGTGCTTCGCCACACCATCTTTCATTGAGGGGGTTTTGTGATGGTACAATCATGGTACATTGTATAATTACATAAAATATGGTAACGAGATCATAAATATTGTATTTTCCTATTTTTTGACATACCCAACCCAACCTCAAACACCCTATATAGAATTTACGGTGAGTGGACTATATTACAGTATTTGCCAGGATTTGAACTAATTCATGACAAAAAACGGTGTCACATCACAAAAACAGTGTGCAGTTATTGAGATAAGCAGAGCCAAGCCTTCGTTACGTCAGAGGCGGAGAATGTGTTGACAACTACAAACGGCGATGTCAACAACTTAGACAAAGGAATGTGACGTCAATACACCCCACTTCCGCAGATTTCAACCAGAAATTGCCGTCATTTCATCTGCAGCTCTGATTTGAGCCGGCCGTCCGCCCATTCACTTACGAGTGAAATTTAACTTTTTAGACCACTGTAGGTGGTTAATAAACAATATAAATATAATAAGTACAGTGCGCCAACTTCAAGATGTGACCGGGAAAAACTCGCCGAACTCGCGGTGCGCGAAGTTCGTGCAAACCGAGAACAACCAGCAACACGGAAATTGGTGAGAGCGTTCCTTATATATTTTGAATCCTTTATTTCCCAATATATGTTATTGTAGAAATCAATCATTTAACAAATTATTCAAAATTTCAATCAAAATTTAAGGAGCTCCAAAATTTAAATAAGTTTGTACCATGATAATGAAAGGGTGAGTGGTTGTGTGCGTGCATAATTATTCTAAGTGCTGGGTTGAGCACCACTATATAAATATAAATATATACATGTTATTATTGTATAATCATTTAAACATATAATCATTAAACTTAATCAAAGTTATTATTACACATTATGTTTTTGGAAGGGTTACAGTTGGTTTTAAAAAATGTTATGTAACAAAGTAAAGAATAAAAAGGGGTATTTCATTGGTAACAATTAGAACAGCTGTTTTGTTATTTCAAGCAATTTCCGTTTCCTATGACTTCGCGTAACGAACTTCTGGCCCATGACTTAGTTAATTGCATAGATGGCGTCTTAGTTTTTGTATACATAACCACATTTGTGAGATATAATATATCGTATTTATAAATTCAAAAATAACGTAACTGTACAGACTTTTGTTAATGAATACAGAACGGGATATATTTTCAGACTTGGATAAAAATTTAATAGTAGATAAAAAAAGGAGAAAGCTGTCAAGAGTGAAGAAAAAAATTATTAATTTAAAATAAATGTTTCTATTCATAATAATTATTAATTTAATACTAAATATATTATTATAAACAACTTTATTGAAACAATAAAATAAGTAGCTTAAAATCTTAGATTCTTATATTTTTTTACCTTACATTATATAATTTCTTTTAAAATAATTCGACTCGAATGTAATATATTACATAGAACTTCTCATTTTGGTAAATAAAATGTATGTTTTCAAATAAAGTATTAACAATCAATCATTAATTAAAATACATAGAAAAAAAGGGAAAGCATGTTTTTAGAAGAGGGCCCCCAAGTCAATAAAGGGCCCCCTTATTGATTGGAGTCGACCAATTTTACTAATGCCAGACCGCCACTGATTACAAAAAACAGTGGAAAGAACACTTAGAAAGATAGAAAGAATGTCAGATTCAAGACTGACCAAACAAGTCTGGAAACATAAGGAAACATAACCCTATAGGACACAGGTATGTGGGCTGACACAGGAATAGATGACTGGAGGAACTTTGAAGATAGAACAGACAGCATATTGGCTACGCAGTGATGGATGATGATGATCAAATATAACTTATGTTCTGATGTAAATACATTGTTTATTCTTAAGCAGCTAAGCAGACAGAACTCTGTTTCTATGGTATGTCAATAAATAACCTGATAATAAAAATCTGTTATTTGCATGTTAATAAAAAAAGTCTGTTACATGTTATAAAAAGCCTGTAAATAATCAATGTGTTATTCACATATCATAACATTGCTGTAGTATTAATTATTATAATCAGGCCTAGTATTGCATCATGCAGATACAGTAAGCACATGCATTTTTAATTAGTACAATCAAGTATATGCTTGTTCCATAAGATGGAACAGAAGAAGAAGAAGAAATAGATGAGGAGGAATAAGAAGAAGAAGGAGGGCGAGGACAATGAGAAAAAGAAGGGGCAAACAACAGAAAGGGCAGGAGAAGGAGAAGAAGAAAATGGTGATATAAAATGAAAACTACAGTACTTATAACTATTGTGTAAAGCTGCTACTTCTTGCAATAAAAAATTTGATTAAGTGGAAGTACTATATCGAAGCTATGAAAATTTTGAAATGAGGAAAGTTGACACGGGCATGATATGCAGAAAGGAAATGTAACCATTTTTTTTTTTAATATGAAAAGAATTATTAAAAAGAATTTTTAAATTATACGCAATAATGATTTTTCTCAAAATATATAACGTATGGAAAGGTAGTTAATGGAAAAGAATTGTAGGCAGAATATTTCTCACTCCAATAACAATGCTGCAATGGGTTTAATATTATTTAAAAACTATACTGAGCGGACGAAAACAGCAAACGTATGGGATGTTCTCTTGCACGTTCAATGGTTTACGCCAGCAGTCGGCTACCTTGCACCCGCGGGCACAAGTCCACCCGTCGATAAGTTTCGATGCGCCTGCGAACCAATTTGTAATTTTGTTTTCTTTTGAACGAAGAAACGCACCCGCACTGTACCTGCTTCGAAGTATTGTATTATAAAATAATACCAGCCATTTACCGAACAGAGCTACATCTTCCCCCAATACAATTTTCAAGCTTGTCGCCCAGAGCCTGTCAACACCTTTCTCCCCAAAGTGATTTTTTTAAATTTTACATTTCCATGCACTATGAAAATAAATAGTGTTATTGTGGCAAGTTGTTTAATGTATTTTTATTAAAATGTTTTCCTGTTTAACAATTTTTTTGTGTAAATCTTTGTTAGCGTGTGCATGATGACAAACTTACAACACTGTGGGGTGTTATGCTATTACGCTACTGAATTAACTAATCTGTGATTAAGTAATTATTGAATATATTAATTTGCATAATGAGCTCGTGTAATCAATAAATAACACGTTAATTACTTTACGTTAGCATAACTATTGCATGGAGACTCTAGTTGTTGCATTAATAAAATAAACTACCATAAATCACTCAAATGCTATTACTTTCTCGTTCTGAGGTAATTTGACAATGATGAACGCCTATTGATAAAATAAACACTTATTTATTAACATTATATCATTCATTAAATTCAATATATAAAATATGGAAGATTCCCTGTAAATACATACATTCATAAACTCATGAAAAGAACATAAAAGAACACATGTTTATACATCAAATTACAAGGTAAATCCAATACGTTGTTTGCTGAAAAACATACACATACATATATAATGTAATCGATATATAGAAACACAAATATTCAAACAATAAATCCTATACTAATGCGTTCATCGTATGCCTCAGATGGATGGCGTTAATTATATTTATCATGTTTAAATTACATGCTCAAGGGGTGTTTCTTAAAAAAGAGACAGGACAATAGAGTTTCTTATGATAAGAATAGCATAAAGATTACTTGTTTAGGTGAATTTATCCGATATTTCCATCGGCGTAACTCCTCTCTGCTGGATCATGTGTGGGAAGCTGTGCTGAGCTGTGACTGACGCTTAACACACGCGAAACAGATTCACTCGCGCTGTATGTTCGTATTAAAGTTCATCGTTAACTATGGTGTATATATATATGTCTGTGTATTGTTCAACGTTTGATATGTTCATTACTGTTAGTGTTTTGATGCCGCGGTGTAATTGTTCCACATGATATTGAATCGCACCGCAACACTGTATAATGTTATTATTTCGCCGTCCGGTATTACATCAACGAAAGTTCTACGTGTCGATTATTGATGTAAGTGTGACTGGTTAGTTCAATTCTGAATTAGAGTATAATAAATAATTCTATAATTGTTAAGCACTGGCGTATGTCGCATGTTTTAGACACTGAAAGTACACTATTACCGGATACGCGCCAATATCGAAATGTCTAAGTCTCTTAGTTATATGACGCGTGGCAAAATTTCAAAGTCCCACTGCCGTCCGTATGTTAATCGAACTTTGACGACCGACTGTTGAAAATTATAAAGACTGTTCTACTGACCGACTGACTGCTCAAAGCAGATGAGTAAAAATTTATGAAAAGACTGTTCAAAGTATATGGTTGAAAAATTATGAGAGACTGTCCTACCGCGTGCTCTGCAAGCAGTTTTTATCAAACATCGTGTACCACAATGCACCGTACTGGACAACACGCCTCAAGTTGCACATGATAGGATGGAAGATCTCCTACCCTTAAGCCAGAGTGTCGTTCTTCACTTCCCATTCGACGTTCCCGTTGCTATGCTGGCGACGGTCCTCTCCACCAGGTCTCTGGGTAGATGCTGGGTTGTGATTGGATATCCTGTCTCCCCACGGGTTCGCGTCGAAAGCCTCCGTACTCTTTTCCTAGAACAGGAGAAATTTCATGCTCGTCTATCATGCCATTGTCTAAGCGTACTCCGGGTCTCGCTGCAGTTCTCACGAAAACAATGTGTCGTCTCTTGTTATTGTTCGTTGTGTTTGACCCTTTTTTTCTGAACGCTATCCTGGCGCAGCGTGACGTCGTTTCCAAAACGGCACACCTACTGCCTGTCGTAAATATCCGTTGTCGCCAGTAAGTCGTTCCCCTGCTGTTTACAAGTTCGATTCTATTATTTTAGGTATCGATGTCCGTCCTCGTATAGGGTATATACTATTGTGTGACTTACTCTTTTATTCTTTACTGGTACTCTTACAAATTAACCCGGCAGTGTGTCCGTCACAGTTTCTCCTCTAAATTGGTACTTGACACAATTTCCATTATCTGACATTTGCAGGCTGTAAATCTCGTGTTTTAGTCGAGTCTGTCACGGCCAACCCTGTGCCCTATTGTACAACTATGTGAAACGTACTTGCATTGTCTGAAGTAAACGTTCACTTGACACTTCTACACACCTACACACGTTTCTTTATTTATTGCTCGTGGGCTGAGTAGGTGTGTCATGCTGAATGTAACGTCTTTTCAGTCACAATAAAATTTTTTAAATTTTTGGTTGTTACAAACTGTTGATGACCTACTCCTAATGTGAAACATTTTGACAAATTTGTATGAAAAATACTGATAAACCTTTTTGGATTCAGTGATCCATGTCACAAAATATAAGCACAAGGGTATTATAAAGTGACAGTTATTGTTTGTAACATCCAGCTATTGAACTCTGTACCTTTCTCTTTTCCATTGATGGGATGGGGAGGGGTGCGCCCATCGAACTGGTCCTCAGTTAGAGGAAAGTTGGACAGAATGGGAAGCCTAGTGGTATTTTCCATAATTACGAGCTAAGTGAAAATTTTTAAAGTTGTTTTATAAAATATTATACATGTCATATGTATGACTACACTACACCATGTTTAGAATATTTATTTTCCAATTTGATTTCTCAGAAAAAAAATATTTTATGGAAGAAGTCATTTCCCCCCACTTTATCCAACCAGTATGACAAAACATGGATTCAATTTTGGAGTAATTAATTAATTATGAAATGTAACTAAATCACTAAATTTTGTGTGTGAATTAGTTATAACACGTTTGTAAGCTGAGTGAATAGCTGTAAGCAAGCTAAATTTAAATTTAAAAAATTATATTATCAACTCTGAGACGATATTAACAGTTAAGTATTTTTGTTTCACAATATTTTAATTTCGAATACACACAAATTACAGATTTACCAAAAAAATATCATATAGCACATGTTTAGAAACAGTTTACCTAAATTTCCTGAAAACAGAACAAACTTACTACTATACTAATAAACTTGATAAACAACTGAATTTAGCAAACAGTTAAAACATTTTTTTATTTTTTGTATTCTTTTTATATAGCCTAAAGGTACCATATAATGTTATTATTTATATTCTTAAAGCGATCGATTTTGGTCATAGACCATCGTCAGGTTATATATCATTATATGGTACCTTTAGGCTATATAAAAAGAATACAAAAAATAAAAAATTCAATTATAGGTACCATTAATAAAAAACAATAAGTGTAAGTATAAAATACATCACATTATCATTAGTTAAAAAATGTTTTAATATGTTACATTTTACTTTAAGACAGAAATACAGGTGGGAACAGTTTTAATTAATTTTAATTTAAAATGTATCATTTAAAGTCAATTAAATATATCAAATTTTAAAAATAAAAAAACGAATATTCGGATACAAAGCAATTGTCAGCTTTCACCAGCTATACTGCAAAGTTCATGTGACCAGGTTTTGTACCGTACAAAAATAAAATTCAATTTCAAGTGTAGGCATATTTAAAAAATATATAGTTTTAAAATATAATAAAAATAAATAAAAGTTTTAAATATATGAAATTTAAAAAAATTTTCATTTTAGGTAGATAAAACAGGACTCCAGACCATCCCCGTTTATCAAACCTCACCATGTTGAAAAATACTCAATGGTATTCAGACACCAGTTAGTTAAATGTTGCTAAAATATAATCATTTTACTGATAAATAAACATAGTTTCTACTAATGTATATACATTTCGTTTAAAGTACCACAGAAGAGACAGTTAAGCGTCAAAGTGAGCAGTGGCGGCTTGCCCATAAGGGCTCTCGGGCGCAGCCCTCCCAATAAAATAAAAAGTAATAATTAATTATTAATTTTTCACCAAATCAATTAAAAAAGTTCCTATACGCATCAAAACAATAATACAACGGAAAACATTTGACGTTTAAAGTCCGGAGTTGAGTTGCGGGCGTTGGCCATAGAGCCCAAAGCTACTGTGTGCAGTGTAAATGGAAAATACAGCATACAGCTCTAACCGTGCGGTGACGTCAATCAGCTGTGTTCTTACGGACATGTTGGGACTCCATCCTTGGCCACGCATGCGCAAATCATCTCAGCCAGCGCCAGCGGCCAGCAGTGTAGCAGTTATTGGCACTCCTTGTTTGCAAACAGACTTATTGTGTTTAGTGGGGTAATGTGTGTCATAATGAATAACACGGATTCTAACTTTGTAATTACGAATGATGTAAGTAAAATTATTAGCCAAGGGATAAAGAACTTAGAGCACAGGGTTGAACTTAAAAGATTAGGGCCTCCTAGGCCTAATATGGTGATTAATCAAGTACAAAAATCCACTAAGAGTAGGAATAGCTACAATCGGAAATTTAGTATTCATTTGTATAATTATGCTGATTGGTTGTGTGGGTGTGGAATAAAAAAACTCATTTTTCTGTTACCCGTGCATAGTAATGGGCGTACAGGATCCCACCTGGACTGTAGATGGTGTCTCGGATATTAAGCATTTGAGTGAAAAACTTAAAAAACATAAATTAAGTGAAAAACATATAAATGCGTGTATCGAGTATGCAGTACTTGGGAAGGTTGACATTGGATCTCAGTTAGACAGTGCATATAGATTAAAAATTCAAAAGTTAAATGAGGAAGTATCAAAAAATCGGTACATTTTAAGTAAGTTGATTGATGCTGTGAAGTTTTGTGGAGCTTTTGAACTTGCATTAAGGGGGCATGACGAAAGTGGCACTGACACATCTAACAACCCTGGCATATTTCGTGGTCTTGTCAACCTAATGGCAGAGTTAGACTCTACATTAAAACAACATATTGAAAAAAGCAATAACCGAGTATTTTTAAGGCTTTCCAAAACCATCCAAAATGATTTACTTTATTCCATATATGCCGTGTGCTTGGAAATTATATGCGACGAAATTACTCAAACTAAATATATTGCTATTGAAGCCGATGAGACAGCTGACTGTGCTACATTGTCTCAGCTAGTCTTTGTTGTCAGATACGAGTTAAATGGGGTTGTAAATGAAAGATTTGTTAGTTTTGTAGTACCCAAAGGTCATGACGCAGCATCTGTTAGTGAAGCAATTTTTAACGAGCTGGAAAATCTAAAAATTGACAAAACACCTGAAAGAGTGATTGCTCAAAGCTACGATGGCACTTCTGTCATGAGTGGCCAGCACACAGGTGTGCAGGCAAGAGTCAAAGCTGTGTACAAAAATGCACATTTCGTTCACTGCTACGCGCATCAACTAAATTTGATCATTGAACGCTGCGCAACACAAAATAAACAGATAAAAATATTTTTTAGTAATGTTGAAGCATTTTCATCCTTTTTTTCACAATCGACTAAAAGAACAGCAGTACTTGACGACATTATGAAAAAACGAATACCAAAGAGCTCTGGCACTCGTTGGAACTTCAAGTCTAGAATTGTCAGCACATTATTTAAGTATAAAAATGAAATAGAAGAATGCTTAAATAAAATATTAGACGACGACAGCAATGATTATACAACTGTAAACAAAGCAGTTGGTTTAAGCAACCTTCTTAAAGACAACGATTTCATTTTCTGGGTAACATTTTTTAATAAAATAATGCTCCATTGTGATATTTTGTACAACGAGCTTCAGAACAAGACACTCGACTGCATCAAGGCCTTAAAATATATAGGCGAATTTAAGTCTATAATCCAAAAAATAAGAAACTTGCCTGAGGTTGACCAGCCCAGTTCTAGCGAACTTGATGGAACTGAAAATGATTTATCTTGTTCAGGCCCCAGTAGAAAACGAGGCCGATTTGATGATAGAAGACACATTGTGTCAAAAGAAGTGTGTGATGTTATCATGACTGGAATTGACAATCGCTTTAATTTCTTAGATCATTTGTCGGTAGCTAAGTTATTTCAGCCAAGTTTGTTTCCCGAGTTCAAAAATAAATTTCCTGAAAATGAATTAGAAATTGCTGTAAATTTATTCCAGTTGAATAAAATAGAACTGAAACAAGAGTTGGTAGTAATATACAGTAGAAGTGATTTTTCTGAGGCAACAGGCTCATTACGGTTGCTTAATTTTATTTATGATAATAATCTGAGAGATGTGCTCCCCGAATCAGTGAAATTACTTCAGATCATCTGCACAATCCCAATGACCACTGCAGAAAGTGAAAGATGTTTTTCAACTTTAAAGCGAATAAAGACTTTTACCAGGAGCACAATGAAAGAAGGTAGACTCAGTGCACTCGCCATGTGTTCAATTGAAAAGAAATTATTATCTACCCCCAATTTCAATGAACGTGTGATCAACCACTTCGCTGCACAGAAGGAGAGGAGGATGGACTTCTGCTACGAACAATATAACTAAAGGTATGAATTTTCAGTTGTAGATTAATTTATTTTTGATATTAAATGTGACTAAGTATATTTAAAGTGGTAGAAGATTAATACCTTGTTACTTAATACAACTTCCTCCTGAATTCTGATGCGTGGTCTAATTTTAAAAATATAGCTTTCACATTTGCCCTGTGGTATGTAGCTATGTACTTCTGTTCTATAAAATATTTTGAATTTCCACTCTTATTATTCACATATCTTAAAAATAAAATACTTACAGTAAAATCAAATGTTATAAGTAGACTAATTTTGACAATTTTATAAAAATACATACAAGAAAGTGAATGAGTGTGTGTATCTGTGTGTGCGCGTTCGCGTGCGTGTGTGTTTGTGTAGAGATAGTTATGACCTTATGAAAGAGCCCCTCCCATGTTCATAACGACGAGCCGCCACTGAAAGTGAGTCAAAAATGGATACCGCTCCACAGAATTCACAATTCTGAAAAACTAACTGAGTTTACTGACTCACGTGAGACGCTGAACACAATCCAACTAAATATACATGCTGTTTGGCCACAATAGCAAGTAGTTTGCTATTCATCCGGCAGATTTCAAGGCTAGTTTGCTCAAAACATTAACACTCCCCGTTTTGTCCAACTTACCCCTACATATGCACCCCCATAAATTCAAAGGTTGCCTATGACTGGTTTACGTTTTCACACCGTGAGACAGTAGACCACATGAAAGCGATTTCTGTAAAGGAGTTGTGTGTACGGACAGATTCTTTTTAGTGAGAAGAATAAAATGAAAAAATAACGAAAGTCAGTAATTGTGTAGGTGTCGTCCGAGGTTACGAAACGCTACTGTTTTTTTTGCGTCTTTAATAATCCTTGTCCTGAGACGTGAGGAGATTGATTGTTGCGTCACAATGGCTAAAACGGACGGGATCAGAATACGTAAGCGGCTTGCAATATCCTATTGCATGGTAACGTTGTGTCCTATCCCACGACCACCCGAGGGTGTGGGGGTATGAGCGCGAACATCATAATGTGGCAGAAATACTTCACAATCGCTACTTTCATTTTCCTATTATGTAACAGAACAGAATTTTAAAAGATACTATAATATTGTACATTTACGTGATAGGCTATATTTACGAGCTGACGCGCGCCTGCGCACACAAACAAAGTAGGCCTACATTATATGACGGTATTATGTTACATAACAATTACATATCAAAAATTATATGTGCACCTGAAAAATAATAACAATAATAATAAAATGTAGGAACCTCCTCAGAAGTAGAAGCAAGAAACCAAGCAGAAGATCTCAAAGCATAGCGGAGAAAACTGACCTCCAAATCTCCTTTGCTAAAACAGAAATTATCCCTATTCAAATTCTCGAAAACGTGCTTGGACACTACGTATGAAGAAATAAAATATACTAGCAATTTTCAATATCTTGGGCAAAACATATGTCCCAAAACGCCTCAGACAAAGAATCCTTTAAGATACTGAAACTCAAATTAGCAAATACCTTTACTCTAACCCGTGGACTATACAGTAAGAAAACCTTTCCAGAAGTGCGAAAGTCCACTATTATGGCACTGGGATCAGGCCGGTGATCATGTATGAAGTGGAAACAATGTGCTTCCAAAATATGGAACCTCTTCTTAAAATTGAACGAAGAATTCTTAGGAAAATTTATGGCCCCAAGAAACTGAAGATGGGTACAGGCATAGACCCAAAGAAGAGCTGTACAGGGGTCTGGAAGATCTGGAAACGGCTTTCCGAAGGAAAATACTGAGATTTCTTGGACATATAGTTCGGATGGATCGGTCCAGATTAAACAAACAAATTTTCAAATATATCTGGCAATTTTCTAGTTTGAACGGATACACCAAACAACTCGAGGAGGAAATGATGAACTGGGTATCTCTTTGAACGACTGTGTGGATAGAAAATACATACAGAAACAAAATTCAAAATCTTGAGGTTCTCTGAAGTGAGAAGAAGACGAGAAAGGGGTGGACAGTGGAAGGAAGGCGGCGCGTAGTGTGCGAATGAGGGCCTTCTGGCAGAAAAAGAAAAGGAAATGATATTCGCGTGGTCCACGGCTGGCCTGTTTGTGTAAAATAATGTAGTAACCTGAGGACAGCGGCCAGTGGCGGGAGCTTGGACAACTCGGCCCCACCCTTTCAACGTTCTACTCGAGGTTCGAAGGACTCTCCAGTCTGAGAGGATATGTATTCCAGCACCAACTACCCGCCTGGTGGATATGAATCCACCTGCTTGGTTCCCGGAAAAGGCGGGCGATTACCCGGCCACGTCCGAAGTCTCCTACGAACAGCCAACAATGAGAGTTGCTCGACGGGCCACTCTAGAGCCCGAAGTCCGGGGATCTCGGCGAAACAATAGAATTTCGTGAAAACAAATCTTTTGGGAGATCTATAAGAAAACTGCCGACTACGAAAAGATGTCGCCCTAAATGTGGTTTGAATTAACTTAAGGTCAGACCTTTGGAGGAGTGTGACCATTTCAATTGTCGGCTTATGAGTTTTAATCATGAAGAATCGATCAACGGCAACTCATTCTTCGAAACTAATTACGGTACTGCAATTACTGGTCAAAACATCGCAACCTCGTTTCATCGTATCCTGTGGTGTCTTGAATAACGGCAGGTCTGTTCAGTGAATCCTCTCTGCTAGATTCGAACACTGTGCATAGTTTCGACGAAACTTTATGAAAAATTCACTCCTTCGTCTCCTGATGTGTTGCCGAATTTAACATAAGGTTCCGCTAAATTAATAACATCCCGATTGTATGGTTTCACTAACTCATAGTTTATGGTTTGGGGAAACAACCTACTCATTCTAAGTTGGCATAAAATCAATCTGAAATTCTTCAGTTCTGAATCAAATTCAAATTCAGAAATTCAGAAAGAATTCAAATTTACTGAAGTGGATGGGCTCTGTAGACTAGCTTTTTTTATCGTCCTGTTTTTCTTGACTACACAAGATTATATAATTCCACGCCCAATGCCATCCCAATGTTCCGTTTCCACGTCAAAGAAATATGCGTGAGAATGCGGAACTAGGCGGAATCGACAAGATTCGTATTTTTGTGAACTCATGTGGAGGAAACACAATAGAGACAATAATTTATTTCAACAAATATGCAGATATTTTATGAGTAGCCTACTGATTTGCCTGAACAGCTGTTACATGTCTTGTGAATAAGATTACGTTAAGAGTAGGCGGTAGGTTAGTCAGATTAATTTAGTCTTGTTACGTAATGTAAACGTCTTTCGTACGGCAGGCAAGTCTATATACTCTTTCCGTTCTTAGCTTAATCCTAATGTAAACAAACCCACGTGGCTCATCTGAAATGCTATTGGTCAGGAGCGTTGACACTGTTCACACAGGAATGTGTTACGCCCATGTGCAGAATGTCTGTACAGTCATGTGAGAGTTGTCTTTGGTCTATCTTTGTCTTTTTTGTTACTTCAAGATGTGTTTTTTTTATTACATTTAATCGTCTTTATGAGTACATAGTAGGGCTTTGGTAGGGCATGGTATATACCAACGGACATGGTACATACCAATGGACAAACCCCCATATCATTCCGTGATGACTGAACGTATTCCGAATAGTACGTGGCAGAAAGCTGATATTGTCGCGTGACTCAACTTAAAAAATATACGTTTTGAAGAAAGTTGTGTCAGAACTGAACTTTTAGAGATAGTAAAACAAAATAAACATAAATTTAAAAAGTTTGTAATAAATAATATTGGCGAACAATCGAGGCACACCATTTTAAGGCTTCCACCTTATCACTGTGCTCTGAATTCCATTCAATTAATATGGAGACAGTTGAAAGGATACGTTGCCTGTCACAACACAACATATAAGGTACATGATGTAAAACAACTGATAGAAGAGGTGGTAAATGAATAACGGCGAACAAGTGGAATTATTGTGTGGAACACGTATTCAAAAAAGAGACAAGCTTTGGGAACTGGACCAAATTACCGACACTGTCGTGGACAATCTTATCATCAACACTGCTGACTCAAGTGATGATTCAAGCTCCGACACAGATATGGAAGGCATTGAATTACTCTCCGACAGCAGCTGATAATACACAGTACACTGGTAAGTAATTATCACAGCTTCTATCTTCCCTTTAATTATAGGCCTACTTTATTTTTTTCTTGCGATATTCAAACAGTGAATACAAAAGCCATTAACTCTCAGTGTTATAAAATATTTCACTGTCGGCCTGACACAGTTACTCAAATTTTATTTTGGTTAGGACAAATTATTACAATTTACACGTGTTTATACAGTATCAACATTGCATGTAACCTGTCTGTACTCCATCTGTCAGAGTGACACGCCTCTAATTCAAGCAGCAAATAGCGTTTCAGATGTGCCACGCCTATTTGTTTACATCAGGATTAAGCTAAGAACGGAAACATTATAGAATAATTTCGTAGTCTTCTAGCTATAGACAGTTTGTAGATTGCAGATAGTTTAATGAAAGATGAACAGTATGTGGAACTATACTGTTATGAAGAACCCACTTATGAAGAAAAACACGTGCTTCATAAACTGTCTCTGTTTACGTCTCTCACTCTCTCTCTCTCTCTCTCTCTCGCCCCTCTCATTCACTCACTCTCACTCTCTCTCGCTTTTCCTCCCTCACTCACACTTCCCTCTCTCTATTATCCACTCACAGAGTACCACTACAGTCTATCATGAGTAGTTTTGTTAATTAATGCTGATTGTTTATCATGTTATCGCGTTACATTCCGGCACTTGCGACATATGTTAATCACAGCGTGTGTAAAGCATAGCATTCCCTAGTGGATACATACCGATATTCGCTTGTTGTAGACGGGCGACATAACGAGTACCGCGTTGGCGCCGGCCGTAGCCAATTCGTTGCACAGGTCGGTAGTCAGCGTCGTACCTGAAATACCACACATTTATCGTTTAATATGACTTCATTACAGATATCATACGTTAATCACAAAATACTCTTTTATTTATAACGATTATTACGATTAATCTTACAGAAATACAACGCGTGACTCAGAAGAACCATTGAATATCAACTGTGTAAAGAAATACGTTCATGTTTTTTTCTTGACTTTCATGACTTTCTTGACATGATACGTTCATGTCGACTTTCCGTGCATCCCTGAAAAATAACGGGCTTTCATAAACTACGGACGGCATACTGCGATCAAAGAGATTATTACTTTCAGAGTCTTCACAAATGCTTTCTATATCATTTTATATCCTTACATCTTTGAAAAGAACCTCGCGACACGCTGTTATCCGCATGTAGGCTCTCCCGCCTTCAACAGAGATGCCGAAGTTAAAGAGGGAATGCGTACTTTAAGAGTAATGACGTTTGCCGGACAAACTACAAATTAACCCTTCATAGTGGCGTATCTAGAATTTTGCCTTAGGAAGGGTCCGGTCGTGTCGGCTTCATATAAAAAAAAAAAAAACATTCTTACGACGGTATCAATGATCGTCGTACGGTACAGTGGAAAACAAAATACACGACACCAATTAAGTTACTAATCACCAGCTTTAATTATCACAATTAACAGTTTGTAATCAACAAAATAGTTTCTTACAACAAATCAAATAAGAATCGTTCACAAGCAATAATAACGTCAACTAATATAAAACACAATTGTATTACAATTGTCCCGCACAATTATAAACTACATAACACTTCGCCGCAATACTTCGAACCGCACTGTATAAATCGCCCGACAATAACTGAACTAATCTTGTATTTATACCCCGTTCAGACACCAGAACATTCCACATACTACGCATCAGCGCTACACTAGAACGTAGTGTTCGCGGCCTTGACACAATGCGCGCGGCTGGCGTTGTCTAAAAAAGTCTCACTTACGCATGACGAGATCACGTACGCACACAACATTACAGCCGGATTGCACTGGAACACCCTACAAACATGTAGAATGTTTTATAATGGTGTAACACTTTTTCCGCATTACGTAACAATATTGAGAATAATAAATATTATAATCTCTAAAGTGGCTGAAGAACGTGTGATAACATCGTGTAAGTAAACGGTAATAACAGAATAAAAATACGTGCTATTGCTATTGAAACATTGTTTACAAGATACTTACTGAATTTTTATATTAAAAAAAAATAACTACAGTTTTAATAAAACAAAAAAGATAACAAAAAAGTTGTATACACAAAAAAAGTACAGATACGCCTTTTTGTAAATGTTTCGCCTTGATTTTTTGGCCATTTCATCAACTTCTTCTGGGGTCACAGAATTGATTTTCCTATACCTATTTCATATTTCAAATACATATTTCACAGTATACGCATATGCTGTGTTATAAGTATGTTTGTATACTTAAAAAAGAGTTGCTATTATATTTGTGCACACAGCTGAAAAATAATTAAATAAATTTAAAAATTAAGAGATTAACAAAATACCATGTCAAGGTTTTGATGGAGGGGGGTCCGGTACCGTTCACCCCACCCCCTAAGTACACCTCTGATCCTTCAACGACCACGAAACCCAAGATAATGGCATGTGCGTGTTGTATGATAATACAATTCGTTTCAGCCCAAATTATTTTAAAACTTGGAGATCTTCGGTTAATTTACACTTAACAATTAAAAAAAATAATAATAACCGACTACTGTCTCTTTTTATTGCAATAATTAATGTATCACGCTTGTTGGTCATACACATCTGCGTAATGCATATTGGTATTTCATGAAAACATAAATCCAAGGTTTTCTTTGAGCGTACACGCCATCGGTTCTTACATACAAATTTTTTAGTGGCCCAGCCAAACTGTCGGCTGGCCAATTACAGTTTCTTACTTAAAATTAGAGGGGACTTAATGGATTTCAGGAAGACGCTCTCGTTCTTAGGATAGACTGGAAGGGTCTTTATAACTGGCGATTATCTTAGATATTTGCCATCATTTACGCTGCAAAAATTTGTTGACATCTGATCACACAAGAAACAATTAATCAACAAGGCGTCTGTTGTTTGATTAATTTAATATTCAAATGAAAACAAACAGTCGTGTTTCAAGCCCGACAGAGTCAGTGGCTTTCTATTTTTCGGAAATTCGAAGATTCATGACTAAACATCAATAACTAACTAAATATTCTTAGGCTATTTATGTAGAAATCAATTATTCTAAGACCGCAACATTATACAGTGATTAAGGTTTTGTCTAACCCTCCTCCCCTTTCAGTACGCAAATACTCGCTAGGAAAGAAGCACAGGCACTCGTGTAACTAAACAACAGAGAGACAAGTAACGAAAATTGATAAGACGCAAGTCCGGAAAGAAAGTATAGATACATTGCATAGAGGAAGTGAGGATATTTTGTGTTTGTGATAACGGTTTCTCATACTCAGTAAAAAAAAAAAAAAATAAAAAAAAAAATAAAAAGTAAACTTTGCTCGTATAGTTTGATGCTACGCCTTCAACTTTTGGAAATGGCAGCGTCGTCCCAAAATCCCGCCGGGAGCGAAGTTCGTTCTATGATACGTTTTCTAGATGTAAAAGATGAATACCCGGACGAAATTCATACAGAAATCATATTTCTTATGTTAACGATTTATTAGTAAAGATTCGATTAAACGTTTCGAAGTGGTGGCGTGAATCCTCAGATGGAAGGACTGAACTGTTCCGAAAAACTAAAATTAGTAAATTTTTGGCTGCAATCGCTCTTCCAAACTTTTGATTTTCGATGGAATCTGCGTGGCCCCACGCGGTGATAAAATCAAGTCATTCCCAGCTACAAAACACCCAGGCATTTATCTACTTCGTCTGCATCACGTGTAAGATAGATGAGCGCGGAAAGCATCCGTTTTCTTCTTGTGCTCGTCCGGCAACAATTTGACGACCAACGGCACACAATATTTAATAGGCTGGCATTGTCTACACAATTTTATGAGTTATACTTCTTAACACTTTAGAAATCATCTCAGGTATTTGACCATCAGAGAACATTCTGACAATTCACAGCACCACTTCCCGCACATTTTGTTGAATCATAATGCCACCATAAACAGCTGTAATTTGTCTACCAATTTCCAATGGGGTTTTAGACGGAAATTTAATTCATGTTTTCATTTTACTTGGAAAGAGAAGGTATATCTAGTTTTGTGAGTGTATCTAACTGTGATGTGAAAGTGCTTATGATTTGTTTATTTCTGAAAATAATGTCAAATATTATGTTAATCACTTTATAGGGCTATTATTAATATATATGTTGAATAAGAAATAAACAGGACATAGGATTAGCTATTGAAGCATGAGGATATTGTAAGATTCGCAAAGGAGGAGGAGGAGGAGGAGGAGGAGGAGGAGGAGGAGGAGGAGGAGGAGGAGGAGGAGGAGGAGGAGGAGGAGGAGGAGGAGTAGAATACATATTAAATTAAGCTTTAATGTCTTTAATCTTGAATTCTTTATTAATATTACTTTAATCTTTGACGTAAATTAAAGTTATAATTCAGATGGGATTAATTTTGAAATTTTAAGGATCCATTTTCTAGTATACTCTCTACAAAGTTTCAGTGACTGCACAATGTATATTGTGACAAAAATTGTTGGCGACAAGAGCTAACAGGGGTTATGGAGGATTGCTGTAAGTTATTGAAAAATATACCAGTGACATAGAAGAAGCATAATACACATCAGGGCTGAACTGAATACATACTACCTTTGTAGGCGTAGACAGGAATGCATACAACAACTTCACCGACAACCACCAACTAACATAGCGAAGTGGGTGCTGGATTACGTTGCAAGAAGACGGCATAAATTGAGACGGCCAAGAACAAGGTGGACCGAACAGGACAAGTGAACCATGTGGATCCTCATCCTTGGAGTAGATAATGGTGATAATATCGGTGATCTTAAGAAATCTTAACTTGTCACTGCTCAGCTTGTGGTAGGGAATTGCTGTGAATGTAATTAATATTGCAAACTTTAATAATGGAAATAAAGGTTTTTTTCGGCCATCTAAGGACCACAAGCCAATTTCAAATCTTTATTCTTTGTTCCTTTCTTTTTCTCCAATATTCTTTCATATTTTCACTGTGTGTCTTCTTCCTGTCTTCAGTCCAATTTGAACCTGTGTTTTTCTCTCTTCTACCCTGGCTTCCTTTCATTTTTAACACTTTTGCTCGAAAAACGTCTCTTTCAATGACTTCTTCTGCGTTTATATTATTTTTTCTAAATCCTTTAGGACTTCTTTAATACAACTTGATGTTGACTTCTTCCCTCACAGAGATTTGAAGATCCGCTTTGTTAACCTATTGTCGTCCATTCTATATAAATGTCCAAAAAATAAGTCTTCTTTTTCTCATTGTTTCTGTTATATTTTCTATACTTTGATATATTTCATCATTACTTCTTAATTTCCAACCTTCTGAAGTTTTTCGTGGGCCTAATATTTTCCTAACAATTCGTCTTTCCAATATTTCTAGTTTGTCTAAATTACAATTCAATGCTAGACATTCACTTTCATATATGCATTCTGGCTTCACTACTGTACTGTAATGCCTTATTTTCGCATTTCTAGATATGCACTGTTAATTGTAAATATCTTTAGTTGTTTAAGACAATATGGTCTTTCCATTTTATGAATCCATTATTATTATTATTCAGCTTCTGCGTTTAAAAAACATTCAAAAAGCGCAAAGTCGAATCATAGAGTTTTAGATCGGCACTGCTATTTTCAAAATACGTAACCGAACAAAAATTTGAACGAAGTATATTCTCGTACTGAATACGAAGGGTAAGCATCGACTAATGACACCGCCAGTACTGCCAAAAAAAAATTCTTCACAGCCCAGATGAATTGTATTCTTACTTTCCGAACACGCCTCGTACATACCTGAATTTTCTGAAGTTCATTACTTTTGCATATGGAGTACTCCTGAAACGTTCAAACAACAAAACCACCGGTTTTAGACACCTTATTGTATGGTACGTACAATAACGCACGAAATGTTTACCCGTCTAGAAAAGCTACGTATACGATGTCATAAAGTGATCGCATCTACTTTGTGTTGATGGGCGAACAATGGCGTAAATGCAGAAATCTTCTTCTATGGCGTCACAGTTCGAAGTCGAACCTTAGCCTCGATAATCATCCGCCTTCATTTTTCCCTGTCCTTGGCGATCGATGTCCATCGTTTTATTTTAAGTAAATTATCAGCATCAACATCACTCGCCACTGCGTCAATCCAGCGTGTCTTGGGTCTTCCGACAGGCCTTCTACCCTCGATTTGACTAAACAGTACCTTCCTAGGTATTCGGTTGCCTTCCATCCTAATGATGTGTCCTCCCCATTTCAATATATGCAGTCGGATGTTGGTTGCCAGATCATTGTCTTTATACAGCTTGTATAGTTCCTCATTGTGATTGCATTCTCCATATCCCATTGACTTGAATTGGTCCATATGTTCTCCTCAAAATTCTCTTTTCAAAAGTATTGACTATGTTAGCGGCTTGTTTGTTCAGAGTCCAAGTCTCGCTGCCATATGTTATCACCGGTCTAATCATAACTTTATATAATGTGACCTTGGACTGATGATGGATGTCCCTTGTCTTGAATATAGATGTCAACGAAGCATATGTTCTTTTTTAGGCCAGTATCATTTTCCTTATTTCATTTATTTCTTCACTGTCTCCTGCCATCCAACTTCCCAAATATTTCAACTGATATACTATTTCCAGGTTTAGTGGTTCGATTTCAAACTGTTCAGGTTTCCTGGTTTTCTTTCGAGTTGTGATCATAACCTTTGTTTTATCTGCATTAACTTGTAATCCTATCTCTTCTGCTTCACCTTTGAGTTCCTGGAAGGTCTCTTTTGCTCTTCCTTGGGATCTTGACATAATATTGGGATCATCTGCATACCCTGCGATCTGCACCATTTTATGTTCTAATGTTGAATTCCTATCAATTGACAATTTTCTGATCACATATTCAAGTGATAAATTGAACAGTGTTGGTGAAATCCAGAAACAGAGCAGTATAAATTGCTCAACCGTCGAAATTATTCAATTTTACTCAGCGGAAGACAAAAGCCACTTGAAACGATTTTACGCGTGAATAACGAGCCGGACATTTGAAAACTGGGGGAGATCACAGTGGCTTGCGTAGGTACACGGCCTACATATGAACTGGGGTCAGATGTAACAGTAATTGCTCTAACCGTGTTGGAATAGAACGCAGTTCATTTCGAAGCGTAATTCTGCATCCAACGAAATTAGTCCTGTTGTTTATTGAAGTAGTGCGAACTCTTCGTGGGTAACTACACAGCCTACGTTATGTAGCCTAATCGGAGTCTAATATCATCAAGTCTAAAACTATGCGTATGGGCAAACATGCATATACACAGAATTCAGAAAATTTGTTACTCTTAAAAAAGGTACACTAGTGGTTGAAAAAGTGTAATGCAGTCTCCTATATTCAGAACGAAGTAGTTTATATAGACGTGTAAAATAGACAAGCTCAAAGTTTTAGTCTCCTTCTTAGAAGTACGGTAAACGCGTGTTTCAATAAAAGTAAAACCAATTCAGAATATAAAAGAAAAAAAAAATATCTTGTCGAAATCGTATTTTACTACCGTAGTGGAGATAAACAAGTGTGCCATTTTTGTAAGAGGTGAACATTTATCTGTTTACATCAATTGCATTTTCTGAAAGCTGAAATGTTTCATGTAAACAACTGGGTATCCACTTTGCCTGACATCCGCTTGCAGTTTGTACGTACACATACACACGCTCTCCAACGCCACATGCGTACGTAAAATACCACAGCATCGCCGTAAGAACTGATATGGCAGAATTTCAAGTAAGCTGTTTCGTGCCAAAAGTCATAAAACTTTATTAAGAAAACAAACTGAACAAAATTCCAGTTACTTAAATTTAAACTGTATCCAGATTAAACATTTTTTAACATTTTATGAAATCACTCTAACTTACTTGACTAAAGTAACTTTACGTGACTTAACGTTACGTTTCAGTTTACGTTAAAAGTCCAATAACTTTACGTTTACTTACAATCACTTGTTGCTCCACCCACTACCAACTTCGTAGGCGACACAAACTGTTTGACTTTCCTCACCAGATCCACTTTCTCTTGGTTAGTCAGCGCTGCAGTCTCCCCGTGCCATCCGGCTACCAAATAACCTGTAATGCAGTCAAAGTGAAATAGCGCCATGAATTTAACGTTTGTATTGTAATTAGTATTTTAAATAACAGTTAGGTCAACCTTCCGGTTACCTGACAACCAAGGTGTTGGTAATAAAGGCTGAAGGTGATTTGACACAGCGTTTTAATGCTAGAAAAATATCTGCTTTGTCACCCCGTCAAGGATGTATGAAAAGGGTCAGATCGCAAAGCATGAACACGAGTAAACTGACACACCGCAACTGCGCCGGCAGGTAAATGACCTTGAGAACTGGTATTGTCCATTGATAAAGTAAACACTTCTCATATGACCTGTTTCATTTGCTTTCCCGGTTTAATGTTTCTGAGGGCACATGTTTGATAAGTAATGATAGACATTTGCTATAATTTGGTAAAATGAATATTGTTGCAGTAAAAATTTCATTTGTGACCGTATCTGTGAAACAAATATTCAATATACCAAACAAATTCAAGACTAAATTTTGACAATGTGTTTTAGTTTTTGTTAGGTTAAATTGAAAGTTTCTAAACTTTGAATAACTTATAAAATATTTAATCAACTTTACTGACTTTTGAACACGAAAAATAATTGTGTACTGAAATTAATTATAATAGAATGTTCATAAAATTATGTGTTAAGAATCCCGAATATCTCATTTGCTGTGCGGAAAGTGAGGGTATCCAACCTTGAAGCTAATCTTATCCCCCCTCCCACTTAAGGAACAGATACTGTGTTAATAACACTTATAGTTATGCCACTGTGTTTAATACCGATTGCTATTTTTCACGAATATTACTTAGTACTACTTTGTCTGTGTTTAAGTCATTGAAAACTATTTATCAATATTTATCAAAAATAATTATTAATAACATTTATACTTTAATTAAACACCCTTGCAATCTTAAAGGTAGTGCAAAACTTACTACACAAACAGCAATGAGTTTTACAAATACTTCGCAGTTTTAAGTGCTAATTTTACTTCCATGTTCCTTAAGGAAATGGAAGTATGGTGATGGCAAAAAAAATCGTGTTCTAGATTATTGCAGATTCTGATTGTACTACACTCAAAACATGAAAAAAAGTCATTTTTCGAAAAGTGTCTGTGTGTGTGTCTGTGTGTCCGTGTGTATGTAAATTTTTTTCTATGGCAAACGATAACAGCCCCAAATTCAAACAGAATCAAACAATATTTTGCATACAGCCCTGAATTGTAGAGTTCTGAAGACCTATTGTTTTTGTTGAAGATCGGGTTAGGGAAAGGGGTAGTTTACCTGCAACGTTTTATCTTTTAACATGGGTAATTTTTTCTATGACGAATGATAACTGCCGTAAATTCAATCAGAATCAAACAATGTTTTGCATACCTTCCTAAGCTATAGAGATCTCAATGTCTGTTGATTTTTGTGAAGACCGGTTAAGGGTAAGGGGTAGTTTACTGGCCACATTTTATGTTTTAACAAGAGTAATTGTTTCTATGACGAACGATAACTGCCGTAAATTTAAACAGAATCAAATAATTTTGTGCATACCTTCCTCAATTGTAGATAACTCAAGGTCTGTTGATTTTGTTGAAGATCGGTTAAGGGAAAGGGGTAGTTTACCCGCAACATTTTATGTTGTAACAAGAGAAATTTTTTCATGACGAACGATAACTGCCGTAAATTCAAACAGAATCAAATAATTTTTTGCATACGTTCCTAAGTTGTAGAGAACTCAAGGCCTGTTGATTTTGGTGAAGATCGGTTAAGGGAAAGGGGTAGTTTACCTGCAACATTTTATGTTGTAACATGAGAAATTTTTTCGGGATAAGAAGATCTTAATAATCCATTGTAGAAACGTAGATGAAATGTCTATAAATGAAGAGGCTAGTTGAACGGGGTGGGGGTAATTTTCTATAAATGAAAATTATAGTTGAAGGGGGAGGGGATAATTTTTATGTGTTCTACGTTATCGGCAACAAAGTAGTAGTTTGTTGTTAAAATTCCTTGCCGGGCTGTTTGGTCGTAGTCCAATGTTTTTTGCAAAACCAGACGTTTCGGCAGTGCCGTCGACTGCCATCGTCAGTGAAAATCGAGTGCGATAACGTGTGGTGGTATACGTTAGTGACCACAGTACTGTCGTTAAGGCTGAAGCAATAAGTGGAAAGAAGTAGTTTCTATGGAAACATTTCATTTCGTAAATGATTTCAAATATAAATCTTAGAACATGGAAGTCATGTATGTTTCTTCATACCGATATTTTCACATGGAATACGATGGCACTATTAGCTTTTGATGTTTACTTTGTGAAAATGTATGTGAGGAATTAAACTGAAAGAAAAGTTTTAGCAGAATACAGATTCAGTAACAACTCTTTTGAACGGTACATAACGGCGTATATGAAAACAGCACAGTCGAAGGTCTGTTACCTTCCTACGCGGTCGTGACGTGGCAACTAACCTTACCTTCCCTGGCGACTAACCCTTTTCCTACTTTCTTGGCCGGTGTGGCAACGCCATAGCTCTAAATTCTTCAAACGATGTGGCAATTTACCTTCACACGGTAATACAGCGTTTTAAGAAATTTTGTACTTCGCTATTTACAAGCCTCACCAGAGCGCTGTAACGAAAAAACCTATGGTTTTATATGCTAGTTGCCAGGAACTTTCCAGAAAAATCTTTGTAAGACTCACAAAGTTGGTTTCGTAATTTTAAATTTACTGGCCTACTCCAGTTTTTGATGTGCTAATTGTTATTTGCGGTTAGTTACACGATGAATTTCACAGAGAGAAATAGTATGTCGTGCAGGATATTTACAAGACTTGTTTTCATTACCTAACTGCCTATTTGCTTGGTATACCCTGCTGTTGACAGTACAACTAAGTACAGTATAAGGCATCTCATTTCTTCGCAGTCTATTTGATGCCAACAGTTACCAGCTCATGGTTAATAATTTCCGCAGTTCATATTGTTACGCCGTTACACAACGTTCTACACGTTTCTCGGCTATCCCAGCAGAGTCCAACTGTAATGTTTGTGTGCGTCCGTGACACTTAACATGCGAGGCAGTGTTACGTAATACGGAACAATCTCGTACATTCGATAGTGTTGCTCGACAAGCTTCTCAACTAGTCCAACGGTGCGTGTTTTTTTTACCAAAGTCGCGCTGAATTATCCTCTAGAATTTTCAAGTGTTTGTTACGGACGCCTATTATGGAACCCTGCGGACTGTAAATACCCCAAACCGTCGCTTAGTTTCCAGTTTACTTCGGGCGATTACTCTGCGCGTTCAAGTGGTTATTAGTGAAAAGTGATTGTTGTGCGGGACTCTATTAGTTGACATTGTTATTGGTGTGAATAAATTAACTTGAATTATTGTACGAGTGTAACCTTGTTGAATAACGTGTTGATTACAAACTGTTTAATTGTGATAATTAAAGCTGGTGTTTAGTGACTTCAGCAGTGTTTTTTTTCCACTGTACCATACTACGATCAAGGAGACAGTCGTAACAATATTCTGCTACTGCTCTTTACATCTAAATTTGCAACGCTTCATTTAATTATTCAAGGTTTTGACCTAATATGGCCAAAACAGGATGGCAAAATAAGAGCATGTGGGATTCACTAAACGCGACAAAACACCTTTCATTTGCCCAGACTGCTTACGCAGTAGTCTTAAACAAGAAGATTAAGATAAGAAAAAAATAGGGTAAGTTATTCTACTGCTGAGAAAGTTACAGTGTTGGTTAGTTTTAGTGTTCTTTCATAAGTCAAAAACTATTGTCACTACGGTCTCACTGATCGTCGTTCGGTAAAGTGGAAAACAAAATACAAGACACCAATCAAGTCACTAAAAGTCAGCTTTAATTATCATAATTGACAGTTTGTAGCCAACAAGTTATTCAACAAGATTATACTCACACAATAATTCAAATTAACTTTGTCCACACGCAATAGTAATGTCAACTAATAGAGTCCCGCACAATGATCACTTTTCACTAATAGCCCCTTGAAACGCACTGAGTAATCGCCTGAACTAAAAACTGAAAACTAAGCGGCAGGTGTGGGCTATTTATAGTCCGCAGGGTTCCATAATATGCGTCTTTAACAAGCACTCGAAAATTCTAGAGGATACTTCAGCGCGGCCTTGGCAGAAACACACACCGGCTGGGCTATTCGAGAAACTTGCAGAACGACAACATCAAACGCACGAGAACGTTCCGCATTACGTAATTCTATGATATAAACAAAGTCTTGCATTTCAATAAAAATGTCAAAATATCAATTAACTTACAAATACTGTATTGCTTTATTTTTCATATCTCTAGTACTTATTATTTTCGTACAAATATTCTAAAAGAAAAAAATATGAATAGCGTATATTGTATTCACATTCTATGCATATATACCCAGAACTAACCAAATTTTTTAAAATCTTTACTGAACCCATCTAAAAACGTTTGAAAATTTTTAGTATTATCAATTAATATACCGAAATATTTCCTTTTGTTAATCTGGCCACGCTCTTCCGATCGCCGACTCAGCAAATAATTTTAAAAAATCGCAAAAGTTTTTGGGTACAATTATCTTACCACTATTTGGAAACTACATGCTTTCCAAAAGATCAAAGTAACACGACTTATGCAACCTATTGCTTTCTTGAACAGAGCTTAAATTTGAAAACCACCGATTGCCTATAAAATTGGGCCAAAAATTTGACTAGCCAAAATATTTTTACTACGGCCAATGATGCTATATAGGCCTAATGGCCAAATATTTTTGACGACTTTCGAGTAATCTTCAATTTAAGCCGGATACAGTAAAGCGGTCACAATTTGTGAAACACTTTCGGTTATACCACAGCTTTTACTTATTCCATTCATCAGTTGTATTACCTCTGTTAGTCACGACATCAGCTTCATCTTTCACGTTTCTTCCTTTGATGTGGAGCACATCCCGATATATTGTTAGGCATTTGTCACTGGTCATGCAGCGCGAGCGACAGTACCATATAACCCGTTTTGTTTTACTTGTGTCTATTATATCTATTACCTATCTCTTATGTCTATTATTCTTGTCCAAATAGCCAGCTACATCTTTTCCAGAAGTTCATTTGTACTGCCTTGATTTTTGACTTATTTTTCCTGTGAATTTCCCGTACATCTATCTTGTAAGTTGTTACATTTCGACTACTTATGTATATACGAATTTTAGTCACCTGTGAAACCTTTACTACACAAAATGGCGTTTTTCCGTCTAATAGCACTAATTATTATTTGCGACAATCGTGAGGCCATTCGGTCACCGTTTGCTCCAATTTCGTTTGCCTTGACACCTATTTATTAATGCAATTTTTGTTTTTTATCGTCTAAAAGTCTAATTCCAGTGTTTGTCCTGGCTACCATGACTACCAGATTTTGTCCTCCAACTACCATGTATTCTGTTCGAGAAGTATTAAATATTTGCCTCCATTTGTACCACGATTATTGCGGCCTTCTCAGGATGCAGTGTTATCCATAGCACCTTCTGCCAGGATTACTTCGTTGTCGGCAAAATGAACGGTAAAACTCGATCGTCTTTAATCGATAACCGCACTTTCTGACACTTTCGTCTCTACTGAATGAACGGACCGTTTAGATATAATTCAAAGAAGGTTGGTGTTGTACAGACAGCATCCTGGATGTAATCCACTGACGACTTGACAAACCAAATGTAAGAAGCACGTTAACACTTGATAGTGTTTTGTAGCCTACTAACCAGAAGACCTCACAAAACGAATAAACAACTCGTTAACGAACTCGCCGTCCTGTTCTCCGCCTATGTTTACAAGGGTAGTTACTGTTACAACATTTAGAAAGTATTACAACAAAGGTCGATGGTTTTTCATGTTTGAACAGTGAATGTGCAATAATTGAACACCAGAGAAATCGTTAATAACATTATTTTTTATTGTCGTTATGTTGATGACACTTTTTTGATTTTCAACGGCACTGCACGCCAGTTAAGCACTTTGAAAAACAGCTTGAATGCTGTAAATGATAATATCCAGTTCACCATGGAAACCGAAGTAAATAATGAACTAAATATTTTGGATTTAACTATAACTAAACAGCACAACAACCTGAAATTTGGAATACATAGAAAGCCTACCACCACTGATGTGACTATACTTGCGGATTCACACCACCCGTATTCGTAAAAATTAACAGCGTATACTAGTCTCGCACACAGGCTTTTGAGTGTCCCCTTCGAGGCTAACGATTTTAATAATGAATTAAATACAATCAAACATATTGCTGCTGCTAATGGTTATGATTGCCGGATGGTGGATAACATTCTTAGGAAACACAAGGCTAAGAAATCTAAACAATTAAATAATATAAAATCAAAAATAAGTACATCTCAACCACATACACGGAGATAATGCCCAAAATTCTAACGTCTGGTTTTAATAGGCTTGGTTTCACCACTGTTTTCAAAACCAATAATAGCCTTTGGAATTCGGTTCGCCAGTCTGTTCACACACAAATAGAGTCAAGGACGGGTGTATACAAGTTGATATGTAATGATTGTGAATGTTTCTACATTGGTCAAACGGGGAGACCTTTTATTAAAAGGTTTCGGGAACACACTCCACACAATCTCATCAAGAAAGGTGTTTCTATAGATAATATAAAATCTAATTTCACACGACATTTAATTACATGCAACCATTCGTACACGAATTTTAATACGAACTTAATACCCTTACATTATTGTAGTAAGTGTCGTTATATGGATGCATGGGAAAAATTTGAAATCTATAGTGTACATAATAACCCAGATACTCATGATGGCATACTTAATGATAAATTAAATTTCAAATCAAACCCGTTATATGACACCGCGCTACAATCGATTATGAATAACACATGGTGAGACACGCGTTTGCTCAGTGTTCGGTAAGCCTCGCGCAGTGCACTGTGTCGGACGCTCTTATACGTTTTGCAATTATACATATGTGTGTTTCATTTAATTTTAATATTTGATGATCTCCTTGTGAGTGATTATTGTCTGATGAAGAGTCATATGACTTGAAACGTGTAACGAATATATCATCCTTGAAGTCACTGGACGGTTTCAATTAAAGTAAATTAGTTAATTACAAGCTTTAATTACAGTTTCAATAAAAAAAACAATAAGGAATTAATTACAATTGACGATTGTCCAACATATACTAACGTAACAAACAATAAAAATCACCGAGTTAACACTTTTGCAATTAATGATATTAAGCATACATAATTCATTTTGTTATTTGAATTAGTAGTCTCTGTAATTCCAACGTTGTCGTGTTTACTTGCTGAACTGCTACTTGTCATGTTCCGGACGTGGGTTTTCAGTGTTTACACCATTTGCAAGTCCTAAACCACTACCCAAGGTCTAAAACTAGGTCTAAAACCAAGACCAAGACCCAAGCTCGTGGTTTAGGACTTGAAAATGGTGGAAACTCTGAAAGGCCTCGTCCGGAACATGACAAGTAGCAGTTCAGCAAGTAAACAAGACAAAGTTGGAATATTACATAATATTTGATACTGTCGCAAAAAGTCACCGACAACAGAAGTCGGCACACAACGATTCACAATTGTCACTGTCACTTTACACTAAACCGCTGCCACAAAAACATGCACCGAATCACAAGTTCTACCAAAGTCACAACACAACACATCTTGTCACTTCGCTTCACAGTCACAAACTGACTGACTCATCGTCTCGCAGGGTATGCGAGAGAGTGGAGGGAAAGACGTCGCCCACAAAAGGTGGGGCTTGGCACACCTAAAGCGGACGCAACGCCCGATCCGTCTGTCGACACGTGACGGCACGGAGTCGGTGTCTGTACATGGACTGGTAAGTTCCGAAAGGTCGGGAGGGGGGGGCGAAAAGGCTCAGAAAGCTAATGGGGAGTCGTCGAGCAAAGCTCGGGTGCATCTGCGTTTAACAGGTGGAGGGCATTCGTCCGAGCTAAGGTGACGGAGGTGTGGAAAGGTTGAAGAGCGTGTACGCAAAAGATCGAACAAACTCTTCAAGGGAAGGAAACTGACCTCTGCTTACAAATCAGCACTTTTATACTCAGCCTGTGTGTTGCAGGCCTAGTCCGTGACAAGAATAATCGTTGTCCTTCTGGAAAGTCGAGAACGTGCGAGAAGCTACTAGAGAGAAAGAATAGCTGCAAGTAAACAAGATGTAGGAGAGAAAAGAAAAGACGTAGGCTATCGTTACCGGACATATGGTTAATACAAGAGTTGCTAATCGCAAAGAGTCACTTAAACTCGAGGTAGTACTGTTCCCTTCCTTAAGCCTGTTCAACCCGAAATGACAAATCATATTCAGTCTTTACTTTCGGTTCAACTCTGGACACTTCTTCATCCATTTCCACAGCACTTTCTATGTCATTTGCAAACATCTCTTCTTCGATTACAGCTCGTTTCGAATCACCTCTTCAGAGCACCTGTAACAAGTAACTTCCCTTTTCCGACACGCCTTGTACATCTTTTCTTCCCACGCCTACATCTTGTTTACGTGCAGTCGACTCTTATTCTCCAGCGGGCCCTTCCTTTTGATTTTCGCTTACATTTTGTAGGCGACACTCCGTTTCCCTGGTCTCGAGAGTTTAAGTACCTCGGGCTCCACCTGGATCGACTTCTTACCTGGCGGACACACTCCGAGCAAGTAGCCCGCAAGACTGCTCATCGACTATACTCACTCCATCCCCTGCTGTGCAGCAATTCTATGACCCGCCGCCTAGGGACGCTTATCGTCTCCACCTATGTGGTGCCGATGGTTACCTACGCGATTCCCGTAGGGGGCTACTTGGCCAAGACCCATAAGCGAAAGCTTCAGTCTCTCCTGGACCGAGGATTGCATTAGACACCTGACATCTAACAAAACCATTAGAGACTCCTTACGTGTTCGTTCCCTGAACGTCACTATGCGGACACTGTCACGGAAATTCTATCGCCGCACCGCCCGATTTCAGGGCAATCACCTCATTAGCGCCCTCGGTCGCTACCCATATGTGCCAGGTGAATCTTGGACCCGGCCTCAGCGAACTCTCACCCTCAATTAATTAATTGGAAACCCACGGCCAGTAGTAGGCCACACCCTAAAATCCAGAACCATCTGTGGTCCCTGCGGCAGGAGCTCTATTTGAAGCTCGGGACGCAGCACACGAGCGGGCGACGGGCATGCCCTTCGTCCCGCACAGACCAGAGTCAGCTCACCTTTTCTGTCGTACACAAATTGTCACTTCAGCTACCAGTTCTTCTCCTGGTTTCATATCCGACAGCAAAGGTTCCCGCTCCCGCACCTGTCGACTCTTCTTCGGTAAATAGATAGCCTTATATGTTATGTACCTTCTAAGCAGTATACATCGTGCAGATTTAATTTAGAACTTTATTATATTCCTTTAAATGAGAAATTCTCATGTGTCACGTGCATCCTTAAATTCACGTTGATTGTGGGTTAAAAAAATGCGCGTCGTACACGAACACAGCTGCTACTCACTAATTAATGAATACTGAAATAATTTTACTATTTCACTTGTAGTCGTTTTCGCAGTAACCACATTATTGTTACCCTTTTCTGTCGGCACGTGTTGAAACATAACGCCACAGTGAACACAGTTAATAAATTGCATTTTCATGTAGTTCTATCAGTTTTTTTTCACTCGCTAATTACTGGAAACACCCATCACGTACAGAAGTGTTTCCGATTCACGAGTTGGTAAACAGATCTTAAGAGGTAAATACATAGATATAATTACTACGTAATAATATTTTTATTACGTAACTCTACCAGTAACTCAAACCATGAGAACGAGGTGCGTTAACTGTCAACACAGAGGCAATTATAACAGAAAAATTAAGTGTCCTAGCTGGTTTAACATTCGCTCAAGAGTCCTTTATATAGACAGGCAACAACATTAACGTGTTATTATTACGTTCTACTAACGTGTACGCTGCAAATGCTACAGGCCTATTGGTATTTTAACTAGTGACGACCTCGTAAGAAGGATTTTTTTTAAATATCTGATGACGAAGCATATGTTTTGAAACGAGTCATAATTATTTGTAAATCAAGAAGTCACAAAGCGTATTGAAAAGGTTAGACGTTCCATAAGTACTGGTAACTGGTACCCACACCATAATACCCACCCTTCAAGACTAGAACGCGATTGTCACAGACAATGTAGCTTTCAGCAATTGAGAATGTTGGGCATGTTGCACAGTAGCGTTGACTTTACACTGCACGATTCTTTCCGTTGTCTTCTCGTGGACACATCAACACTGCTCGCCTCAAACCTGGAAGTTCCGAGTGCTTCATCATTTGTCCCATTTTTCCTTCGTTCTATCCACATTTTCTTCCTTGCGCTTCGTAGTTTCTTATTTTCATTGGTTACTTAGCTTCGTGCATCCTCACCAGATCTTCATGCCACGTCATACCATTCGATTTAATGTTCCTATCGAGATTGAATGTCTGAAGCTTTTGTCTTAGTTCTTTGTTTCTTTGTATATCTCTCCTGTTGTCTTTGTCAGTTCTTCTTATAATAGAAGCCTCACCTTTTGTGCTTATATTCTTATTTATTACATTTCTTTGTGACCTAGTTTCTCTGCTGCCTACACGAGTGTTTAATATCGGGCGGTAGCGCTACACATAGGCCTACTATCACAGACTACGGTCTTCGATGTGTAATTAAATGAAATATTGAATCCCACATCTGAACACTTACGACGGGAATAAATTCTGTGACGTGCGGGCTGTTTCATTAGACACAATGAAGAACTGTGGGAAGACCATCTGTGGGATGGTTGCAGTGAAGACGGAGCAAACTGTGAAGACGATAAAATGAAGACGACGACGGTTTACAATACAAATAAGAAAACGCTTACCTGTATGCGAGGTGCAAAGGCTAAGAGTAGGCCTACTTGTCAAAGTATATCAATAGTTGTATTGAACGAAAACAGTCGATTGTGTTAAATGAAATGGTTCTCATAATTAAGTTAGCGACTGTCTGATGTCCTGAGCAACCGAGTGAGATCGCTGGAAACCCACGCAGCTAATAAGAGAAACATCTTATCTGCAACTCGTAAGTAGGCGCCGAATAAAAGTGCAACGTTTTAATCAATTAAGACAATTCATCACCAACGAGGATTACGTTTCTGTGCAGAACGAATAAAAATGCACAGTAATTGTCGCCATCTGGTAACTGCAGTCACTTGTTATTTCAGCGTAGCAAAACTGCAAGTATGTTATTGTAATAACACAAGTATTACAAGTACGTATAACTACTGGGGACTACAGGCAATAGTCCTGCAGGTAAAGCTTTAGGAATTATTATCACCTATACTATCTGTATCCCATTTAGACAATCTAATATCATAATTATTATATGAGAGTGGCAATCGTATTCATACTTTTAAAATTTTTATTGCTACTCACAACAATCTACTGTTTCCATTTTTTGGTTCTACTTCAAATTATTAGCTGTTATGCAAACGGTTAACAAGAAATTAAAAATAATTAAATAAATAAATTTTAAAAATTCCTTACAGGAGGTAACAGTCAGATGGACACATGGTGTTACATTTTCGTACACCGATACATCTGCGCGGATGTTTGTGAAGGTGAGTAGTGTCTGTTTGTAACAATGATTTGTGAACGTTAAGTATGCACAGGTGCACACAAGACATAACGCGAACAGCCAATTCAATACGTCTGTCATGAAATTCGCTGCGCCATTCATTTTAGGAATTCCAACCAGTGTACGTGTTTGAACTGAGCACATTCAGACATTACACCCAACATAAAATCTTATCACACCGTGCACTTATCAATTCCTCAACTAAAAACATCATGTGTAAAATGTAAAATCATTTCCGTGCTGCGGTATAAACTGTTTTATATATATATATATATATATATATATATATATATATATATATATATATAGTGTTAATAGTAATGTGATTAACTAATATAATTTCGTATTAAAACCCTCGGCCAAGGACGTCGGTCTATTACGACTGCTGTACGTAGACTAATGCTGTATCCATAGTCTATCGACATTAACACGTATTATGTAAAAAGCTTATATTAACATAAACTATTATAATATAGTCTTAAAGTTATGAAAACAATTAAAATAAATATAAAGAAAAAGTTTATTCTGAAAACAAAATAAATATTTTATAATTGCAAATAAGCCGAGGGCTGTTCAAGCGACGGCCAAGGCCGTGGTCCCAAACTTTAATAGAGCTCCCACGCGGGGATCACGATGTATGGAGAGCGGGTTCCCAGATATGGCCTGATACCGGCCGTAGGGTTTCAATTACACATGGTCTGATTAGGGGCCACTGTTTGCTGAAGCAGGGTCCAAGATTCACCTGGCACAGATGGGCGCTGACCGAGTGAAGAGGATTGCCCTAGAAGCGGGCACAGTGGCGGCAGAACTAGGGGAAAAGTGTCCGTATAATGGCGTTCGGGGAACGGAAGCCTAGGGAGTTTCGGATGATCATGTTAAATGTCAGTTAGTGAGGTTTGCGGACCCAGTGCAAACATCGATCCAGGAGAGGCTTATGGGCCTTTGACAAGTAGCCCCACACTGGGATCGCGTAGGTAACCATCGGTGCCACATGCGTGGTAGCGATGAGTGTGCCTAGGTGAAGGGACATTGATTTGCTGCAGAGCAGGGGCTGGAGTTGGTACAATCGATGGGCAGTTTTGCGGGCTACTTGCTCCAAATGCACCCGCCAAGTGAGAATACGATCGACGTGAATCCCAAGGTACTTCAGACAAAGAGACAATGGCAATCGAGTATCGCCTTGTATGGTCTGGAAGGGAGCCTTATGAATATAGTTAAGACTAAAGCTGTGCTCTTGACTGCGCTAAGGGCGACGCTTCATTTCTCCACGCACTCAACGTATGCTTCCAGTTGGTCCTTGTGCCAGATAACGGCCATTTCAGCACTACATTATCGACAGCATACACTGCCATGTCTTTGATGAACATGACCAATCGGGTTTCAGGCAATTGGACACGTCGTTGACGTACACAGAAAAGCAGGGGATCTAAGATGCTGCCCTGTGAGGCATCAGCAATAATTGCTCTTTCTAAAGAAAGAGCGCTAGCTACTCTCACGTTGAAGATTTGAAGAAAGCTAGCGATCAGACGAACACTGCGTTTCGGAAGCAGAATCTCTGTCAATTTGTACAAGAGTCCCGGACACCAGACAGGATCGAAAGCTTTCTCGACTTCATGGAAACGGCAGAAGTCGGTTCCCGTGAGCAGCCGGCTTCGGCAATAGTCTCCACGAAACGCATCAGCTGATGCGTCGAGGGGTGCCTAGCACGAAACCTGATTTGTCGCGGACCAACAAATTTAACCATGTGTGGTTACATAAAATTTGTTATTGTGTACACGACGTAAATAGACTGTATGGCTGTGTAACAGAGTTTAATAAAGTAAACTTACGTAATGCTACATAGGATAGATAAACTTACAAAATATGTAAAAATGTATTGTGTATGAACATATATAAGCAGGGCTTGATTTCAGGGGAAACGCGCCGGAACGGCGTTCCGAACCTCATGAATCCAAAAATAAATTACAAAAAAAAATATATGAAAATAAAAACCTAAATATTACAAATACTTACTATTACTTTCTAAATTGTGCCCCTCATCAGCCAAGGCCACACTATACTACTGGCCGGAGTCACCCCCTCCACTCCACGTGCCACGTCACAGTAGGCGCCGGACCGTTTCGCGCCACCAGCCCAATGCTTTTTAGTCAGTATACACTTACACACGTGTTTCTATTCGTATACGAAGTTTTGCTGCAACTGTTTTTCATTCAGTACATTTGTGATAATAATATTAAAACATGCCAACTTCATGCTGCGTACCAGGATGCAAAAGCAATTATAACACAGATAGTTCAGTGAGTGTTTTTAGATTCCCGGAGGATCCTATCCAGTGTCAAAAATGGCTAAATGCCATTCACAGAGCAAACTTCACGCCCAGCAAACGATCTGTTGTTTGCATTCGTCACTTCGACGAACGTTATATCGTGCGAGAGGACTCGGTGACAAAACCCGACGGCACCGTCTTGACTGTAAAACGACAGCGTGTGAAATTAGCTGCAGATGCATGTCCAACAGTTTTTGAAAACCAACCCGTATATTTGACGAGAAATCTACCTCCCCCTCGAAGAGACCCTGCAAGCAGGAGAGAGGAAATCCGGCAGCGAGAAGAGGATCGGAAGAGCCAAGTAAAGATATTAGACACTATAAATAGCTTAAGTGATATTAAAGAAAGATATAAACTTAAGTGTGATGACCATGCCATTAAACATTTTCATTTGCACGCCAGTGAAGACACTTTAAATTTTTTCTCTGTTTATCAAACCAAAAGAGGTAATGTTAAAGTATTGATAAGTCTACTTATAAGTAACGATTTGTCTTTTAATGTATTATCAAGAGATGACATAATTATTAACGATGATCCAAAGATTTTAGAAATTAGTTATGGTAGAAAACGTCTATGTTTATGGTCACAGTTAAACGCTTTACTCCAATACTTATTTAATGAGAACAGGCAGATTAATATTAATTGTAGTACTGAAGACCACATCAGCTCTGTAAATAGTTCTCTCGGTAGTCTAATTGATGACTGTTTGGATAATCCTGATGTAAGCAAAAGGTTAACATTTTTACAGGAACAATTTAATTTACTATTCAAAAAGAAAGTCAGTTATTGTGTAAATACTTTAGTTTGGTTCGCTACTTTACTTTTTGCTTTCCCAGGATCCTGTAACTATATCAGGGTAGCTAAGCTTCTGACAATGCCACACCCAAAATATTTAAATAAATTTACTTTTAAATTAGGAGTTAACACTTCAGGTTTACAATCTGGCCACACGGACTACTTAAAGAAAAAAGTTAGTGTCCTTGAAGAAAATGAAAAGTTGTGCTGCCTACTCCTTGATGAAATTTATGTTAAGCCCGAAATCACTTATAAGGGTGGGAAGGTTGAGGGTCTAGTAGTTAAAGACCAAAATGCACCAGAGCCTGCAAGTACAGTCCAAGTTTTTATGATTTCCTCAATTATGTCCAAATACAAAGATGTCGTTGGGTTGTTCCCTACTAAAAATTTGTCTAGTGATATGCTGTTCACCTTAACAAATCTAGTAATAAAACTACTTACTGAGATAGGGTTTAAAGTATTTTGTTTGATATCTGATAACAACAGGGTAAACAGAAATACGTTTGAACGATTTTGTGGAGGCACTCTTCAAACAAAATTTGTAAACCCTTACTGTGAGTCACAGAATATTTATGTTATGTTCGATCCAGTTCACTTGTTTAAATGTATTAGAAATAACTGGTTAAACCAAGTAGATAACAGACAAACATTTGTGTTTCCAAATTTCGACAAAAATGACGTAAAAGAAATGGCTTGTGTATCAGATCTCAAAATCTTACATTTAAGTGAGGAAAATAACTGTGTTAAACTGGCTCCTGCACTGTCAAAAAAAGTGTTATACCCAACATCAATAGAGAGGCAAAATGTTCATTTGTGCTGTAGGTTATTCGACGAGAAAAATATTGCTGCTTTGAATGAAAATTCGTCATTGACTAAAACAGAAACTAAGAGTAGTACAGCACATTTCATTCAGGTCATTTTAAAGTGGTGGAAGATTGTCAACGTAAAACATATGTACAAGGGAGTTAAATTTAATGACGAAAACTTTAAACCAATCCAGTCTGTAACAGATACTAATTTTGTTTTTTTGAAGTCTTTTAGTAAATGGTTAGTTAAATGGGATGAACTTGTTGTTCAAGGGGAGGAGTTGACAAAAGCTAAAAGGAGAGGGAAATTAACCAATGAAACACATGTAGCATTGCTACATACTGTTAACACTTTAATGGAGATTATTTCGTTTCTCTTAGGAGACATGAAATTGTCATATGTTTTACTTGGCAAATTTCAGACCGATCCGTTAGAGGCCAGATTTAGCCAGTATAGACAGATGAGTGGTGCATGTTACCATGTATCAGTCAAGCAGGTTTTGGAATCAGAAAAAAAAACTAAAAACTTTGAGTTTGACTGATATTTACTCCTCTAGACACAGTAAAGTATGTATCAAAGATTTATTTATTTCCACATCAGACTGTGAAGAAAGCGATAGTAATGATATGCATGACAACAGTAATCAAATTTTTGATGACCTGCAGGTAGACATAACTGATGTTACCTTATCAGAAAATGACACTTTAGGCCTTGTTTATATTGGTGGTTACTTGGTACACAGTATTTTAAAAAATAACTCTTGCACTGGGTGTACAGATTTCTTTACTACAACAAATACCGAGTCTACTGTTGTACCACAAAAGGACAATTACTATTTTAATGTTATTAATAGAGGATCTTTAAAATACCCTTCAGATTATGTGATGGAAGTACTAAATTTAGCTTTCAAAGTGTTTACATTAATTGTATCTGACAGATACGAAACACAGTTTTTATTGTCCACTAATCAGAGAGTAGCGCTAAAATCCACTGTTTTAGGTTTTATTGACATCCATCATCCACATAGAAATTGTAATATATGTAAAATTAATTTTAACAAACTTATCGATAAATGTTTATTTTCATTTTGTAACATCTTATTAAACAATTATTCAAAATCTCGTAATGACAAATTCAATAAAAAAAGGAAAGATGCTCAGAATGATGTCAAATCGGACAAAAAGAGAAAAATACACAAATTTTAGCCAAGTTCAGCGTTAACTTAGATAAATGTTAGACACAGAATTGTTAAGTTAGACTAAATAACTTTATTGTAAGTAGATTTGAAATTACATGTAAATATGTTAGACGTAAGGCAATACGAGATTGTAATGCACCATCTTCAAATGATCAAATATTGTTGTAAATAAATACTGAGCAGTTAGTAATCGGTTATTTCTTTAATTTTTCTGCTTACCCCGCTTCTGATACTACTTATCATACATAGTATAAAATCTTGTACAATACGAAAGTTTGGCTGTTTATCTACATAAAGAAACTTGAAAAGTTATTTCCCCGATAAGCTGTCAATTACCTTGATTCACAGCTTTTTTACATCCTTCGTGTAAATTGCACTTTCTCAAATGCTAAATATAACTGTTGTTGTTCACAAAACTCTACATTTTTTCATACCAAGGTCTTTGTTAGTTCATACAGATTACAACCATATAGGACATCTTCAGGTAAACCATTACAGGTGTGTGTAGGAAAGGTTATTTGAGCACGCGACACAGTAAACAGCATTAGCGGCTGTGTTTCGTTTCGGCGTCTAGTGTGACGTCACGTTTCCAGCACTCCGGCCAGGAGTATAGTGTGGCCTTGCATCAGCCCCACTACAAAACTAAACATTTGTCAAAATCAAACACCACCACTAAACTTTATCTTAACTAATGTCGTTCTTATTTTTTTAATACGTTCTATCTGAAATTCTCTTGTAAGTAGAACGTATTTAAAAAAATTCAAAAAGGCTCGCGAAGATGACATTCGCAGGTAGTGGTGTCGACTCAAAGCGGCGACCGACGTTTATCTATGCATTCCAGAATTTTTCCGGAGTCTTTCTACCTTGAAATATGTTATTGAATCAATAGCAATATCTTCGAGTGAATGTGAGAGGGGTTTTCGCAAATGAATCTAATCATTATATCTTTAAAAGCATCTCTAAAAAGACTGTATCCAGCCTCTTATTTGTGAAAATTAATGGACCTCCTCTCCGTTTATTTTGTCCATCAAAGTACGTGGATTCATGGTTGATTTCTAGCCATCATACAGGATTGGATCAAATAGTAAGGAAAGGTAAAGAAACAAACAATATGACGACACAATGATGAAAGTATGGAAACTTTGTAAAAATGTCTGAACCACCGAAACCATCACTTAGAGTTTGTGTGCGGCTCCGTGATGACGCCATCATGAGTGACATGTTTTCGATTGTCGTGTGGCTAACCTGACGATGAATCTCTTTGGAAATATCAGTAAACTTTATAATTTTTTGATATAAGTTTATACGTGTGTTACATATTTTATAAGGCTTTAAAAATGTAGACCTCCTTTGTAATAACCTGATATGAACTTATACGCTAATATAAAATTTAAGTATATTTGTGTCTGTACAACTTTTGAATTGATGCGTTCCGCCACCTATAATTTTACAAATCAACAACTGTATATAGGCTAAGTATATATGTATGAATGTATAGCCTACATGTTTGTTTATATTCTATGTAAAATCGACTACTAGAAAGAGAAGTTAATCACCTGTCAACGGAAGTCGTTCATACTTCTCCAAGTTGTCTCTAAGTTTATCGTATAGGATTTCCTGTTTGTCGTTGAAGGGCGTCGTCAGTGGTAGTATGATTCCCTCCAGCGACACTTTCTTAACGATGTTTAGAACGGTTGACAGTTTGTACACACCCATTTTGTGGCGTCTCCGACTGCAGTTCTGCAAACATCCATTGTTAATTAATTATTAATGAACATAACGAAATCAGTGGAGGAGGCTTATTATATAAATTAATCGAGGCCAGGAAATACGCAATTGAAAACATCACAGCAAGAATATTGACTGACACACTTAATTCTAAATTCTTATCGATATGCCACCATGTCTCAGTAGCGTGGCGTCGATATAACCTCTGTTGCCGGCTGCAACAGTACTGGAAATAAGAGCAGCCTATGTCATATTAACAAACGTCCGTCCCGTCAATCTCTCTCTCTCTCTCTCTCTCTCTCTTCTATGTAATCTATCTCCCCCTCCATTCATAGATGGATTTAACAATTTGTAGAAATTGGCTTTCTCGAATGCTGTTACGTCTGAGAATACACTCCGAGTTGACTCTTCGTGCAGCAATATTGTAGTAATTTTTGCTCGAGAAAGACCCTTGCGTACAGTTACAAAAAGCGATTAGCAGAGAAACGCTGATTGGTATTTATTCACGAAAAAAGCAACTAATTAAAACCGAACACGAATAAACAACATAATTCGTTAATTCACGTAAACCACATTTCATATATTACGTACCTCAGATACTCGGTGCTTATGTTGTTGGAATACTGTGAAACAGTATAAATAAATTTCTTAAAAATTCAATATAAATGTATGTGTTTGCCAAGCGCCAAGGGTCAATTCAGTTCCTGCATAGTTTTGGCGTCACTTCCTGAAACAGCACACGCTACGCAGCGTATTATATGTGTGGGAACTCGGTCGGATGCCGCAGTTCCTGCTTTGGTATACGCAACATGTGAACTCGTTCTTACTGGCAGCCAGCTTATCCCCGCTCAGCCGTCTGAATTTCTACAGCGTCCAGTGACAACCTCTAACCCCCTTAATGGCGTCATACACAATTGTCTAATTAACTCTAATAAAATCGGATTGCCTGTCGTCAACGAGTCGATGCATGCCATGCGCTAGTTGAACTCCAGACAGAGTCAACTGTCGCTGAGCTCTGGTCATCCGAAAACATCATTTTAACGCATGAATTATTACCATAATATAATTCTGTTACTTAAGCTCGTCACATTTGTCACTATTATTCAGCTCCTATCTATCACTATTATTAATTCAGTCATATTACATGTTCTTGTCTTCTCGCTCACGTTCACTCCTCTCTCCTCGTCGTCAACCCTCTTTCGACTCCCGACTCGATTTCTCGTAGAACTACTTAAGTGCCAAACGTGTACAATTTAGTTCACTAAATTAAATTAGTTATTTAGCAGTTAGCAACACTGATATTATTTACTACATTTATAGTAATGTAATATTATAGCCTAGAACCTCCCTAAACCTGTCTTCATTTAATGTCTATTTTAAACATCAAACACGCACACGCGCGCACACACACACACACACACTTGTATGTCTATTAGTTATACGAAACATATTAAATACATTAAACTTCTGGTTATTGGGTTCCGCGGAATTGGGTGGCGCGATCGCCGCGGACAACCGAATTCCGCAATATGGACAAAAAAGGGCAGAAAATAATGAAAATTCTTTATTAAGATTAGCTGTTTATTTAAAGTAAACACATAGAGTGAAACCCCGTTAAGATGCTCATCAAGGGACCTCGTGAAAACTGGTATTAAGCGGTTTATTACCAGTTAGCAATCTATATATATATATATAAAAGCCAAATACCACTCACTGATTCATACACTCACTCATCACGAAATCTCCAAAACTATAAAGCCTACAAACTTGAAATTCGGCATGCATGTTCCTCTTGGCTTCTAGGTGCTCGCTAAGAAAGGGTTTTGAAAACTTTTACGCATAACCGCGAAAAACCGCTAAAAACCGTGGCACCGATAATGCAGTTTTTTTCAACTGAACGCTTCCTGGAAGTCTAATGTTTATTTTGTTTACTTTTCTTTAGACTTTTGGGGAGTTACTAAAACAGTATTTTTTTTATCTAACCCATAACCACGAGGAGGTGCGAAAATAATCGTGAAACAGTTCACCCTGTCCCTCTAATCCTTGCTAATCCCTCGTTGAGGGTTTATTTTTAATTCTAAGTTCGGCACATACGTATATTCCGAACAGGGTACGGAGACACAGTTTGGCCAGCTGCATACGAAAAACGTTCAAGGAAACAATATAAATCCTGTTTCGATTGTACTACAAATGTTTCAATGCTGGTGAAACACAGCACCTATATGTAGGCGTATCTTCTGTATATATAAAAGCCAAATACCACTCACTGATTCACACACCCACTCATCAAGAAATCTCCATAACTATAAAGCCTACAAACTTGAAATGCGGCACGTATGTTCCTCTTGGCTTCTAGGTGCTCGCTATGAAAGGGTTTTGTAAACTTTAACGCCTAACCGCGATAAAACGCGAAAAAAGCGCTAAAAAACGTGACAACTATAATGCAGTTTTTTCAACTGTACGCTTCCTGGAAGTCTAATGTTTATTTTTATACTTTCCTTTAGGCTTTTGGGGAGTTACTAAAACAGTATTTTTTTCATCTACCCTATAACCAAGAGGAGGCGCGAAAATAATCGCGAAACAGTTTACCCTGTCCCTCTTTCCCTTCCTATGTGGCGTTGAAGGTTTATTTTGAATTCTAAGTTCGGCACATATATTCCACTGGCTTCTGGGTGCTCACTAAAAAAGAGTTTTGAAAGAATTAATGCCTATCCGGGAAAAAATGCGAAAACCGCAACACTGATAATGCCACTTTTTTGGTTGTATCCTTCCTGCAGTACTTTTTCCACCACCGTCACGTGAGCAAGCAGCCGTTGTCGCCAACCGTGAACACCTGAGGGAACTGTCTTATGATATCCTTCAGCTGTCCGAAACAGTTGCTGTGAATGTTCGAAAATTAAATCAAGAACAGAGGAAAGCCTACGATGAAATCATGCACATCATTGCTTCTGATTCTGGGCAGTTCTTCTTTCTTGACGCTCCTGGTGGCACTGGCAAAACGTTCTTGATCAATCTGTTGCTAGCCACAATTAGGGGCGAATGGAACATCGCCGTTGCCGTTGCTTCCTCTGGTATTGCAGCTACCTTGATCGACGGAGGCAGGACGGCTCACTCTGCCTTCAAGTTACCTCTCAACCTGAATCATTCTGAGTCTGCACTTTGGAACATCTCTAAGCAGAGTGACATGGCTCAGGTGCTTCGAGAAGCCAAAGTTATTGTATGGAATGAGTGCACCATGGCCCACAAGGGAGGTATTGAGGCTCTGAACAGGAAGCTCCAGTACATTAGGGGCCGCAACAGTCTTATGGGCGGAGTTATGGTGCTTTTGGCTGGTGACTTCAGACAGAGGGCAGAGCCAGAGGTGCTCCAACGTGACTTGTGGGCAGAGGAGTTTCCTAACTTATTGCTTGATATTGGTGATGGCAAGATTTTGGAAGAGGAGGGAAGAATAAATATTCCTGGTAACCTTTGCGGGAGATCTGATCAGCTTCAATGACAGAATATATCCCAACATTCATCAGGCTAGAGAGTATTGCACTTCATGGCTGAGGGAAAGAGCTATTCTCACTCCAACAAACGACTCAGCCAACAGCATCAACAACTTTCTGTTGGAGAAGCTGCCGACTGAGCATATGAGGTATGAGTTTGTGGACTCTGGTGGAGGTTGAGGAGTGCTGTACATTACCCTGTGGAGTTCTTGCGTAATCTCGGCCCACCAGTAGTACCACGTCACGTCCTCTACCACAAGGTTGGCGCTCCAATCATGCTGTTGCGCAATCTAAACCCTCCGAAACTGTGCAATCGCACCAGGCTTCTGCACAAACATGTCATCGAAGCCACGATTTTCACAGGCGTCGGTAAGGGAGAAACCGTCATCATCCTCCGAATTCCTCTGATCCCATCAGACTACCACTTTCAGTTCAAAACGTCTGCAGTTTCCCGTTAAGGTCATCATTTTTCTGATAATCACCGTAGCGAAGCACGGGTATCCAGCTAGTAAGACTATATAGACTAGTTTTCCCTGTACGCAGTATTACATCCAAGTAAATCCAAATATATTCACGCATGTAATATTCCAAATGTAATGAAGCCGGTCCAGCATCATTTCCTTTACATCTTAACTTGGTACTGGTACCTACTCCTGCCCTCCACCAGAAATATTTATCGACCTTCCTGTCTAGATCCGTACCGTTCTGCATCAACAGGGTAATCCCTTGTAGGCTGTAGCACTTCACCGTGCAGTGCGGTCTTGGTTTGGAGAGAGACTGAGAATTCTTTTGGGAGCTAACGTCGCTTAAACCAACCCTGGGAATTTGTGAGAACCAGTGCCCAGTCAAAGGGCACAAAGCCCTTTGTACCCGGTACAAAGGTACTACCTCTCCAAATTTTCTCGATCCCTCAACCTCGTACCTCCCAGAACATTTTATGTTGGTAACTCTCCAGTTGACACGTTGTTATTTGCTGATGACCAGGCTATCTTGCCGTATTCGGAAAGCGACTTGCAGATAGCTGAGCACTCACTGAATCGAATTTGCAAGGACTCCGGATTACAGATCTCCACTTTCAAGGCCAAGGTGATGGCTTTTCATGGAGCCGATCCCATACCAGCAAAAATTGTTGTAGATGGTACTGTTCAGGAGCAGGTCCGTAATTTTGAATATCTGGGCTATAATGCGTCTTACATTACAAACAATGATGTGGTGAAGAAGCTCCAAAAGTTCAACCACACGTACGGGTCCATCAGGAGATTGTAAAATCAAAGAGTAAAGAAACATACCTGAAGTTCTACAAGGCAATGGCACTCTGACACTTCTCTGTGGGTTTGGGAATTGTACTTGAACGGAATCCCAGACCAGTCGTATTGAAATCGGCTGAAATGTTTGGAACATCTTAACCGATGGATGACTGGCCCATCTCCAAGTAACTATTGAATTACAAGTCGAAAGGACGGAGAGTGCGGGGCGCCCGAGGAAGCGTTGGAGTGACCAGCTCTAGTCTATCTGCTTGTGATTGGAACAAACCATTTTTAGTTTAATCCTTGCTAATACTGCTGCTGCTGCTGCTGATGATGATGAAGACGATGATTAAGTATCCAACATGTACGCCAGATATTTTTATTTTATATCTACAGGTAACATGTCCTAGTTTACGAGCCCGATTGCCCTGCGAGTTCGTTTTAGCGGATGGCGACCCTACATGAGGTAGTGTCAACGAATCTTGTTCTGTCTTTCTCTGGAATGCCTCCTGGTTGTGCGCCAGCCTCCTTAGTGCCTTCGTATCCTCCGCGAAATTTAACGGAATTCACCATTCAGCGCTTCTTCCTCCCTCTTCCTCATGCCACTCACCACTCCCTCCCGTGCAGCCTAACTTTACTCCCCGGCCAATTCATCTTCCTTCTTCTTACCTTCTTCACCACCTACCTTTGTTTAACAGTCCTTCGCAGGACTTCATCATTCTTTACTCTATCGTCCACCTTACCTTTGTCTATTCTCCGCCGTATCCACATCACCAGTGTCCTCTCACTCCTTTCTTTTCACTGACGACTTTTCTGTATCCCATATACAACGCTTTACAACACACGCAGCACTCTGCCAGCCTCTCCATTAACAGCTTATTCAATGGTCAAGGTACTCCACTAATCAAATAAGAGTTACTATTGAAATTATTTTTTTTTGTTCTCATATATTTCGTAATATAGTTTTGAATAGCTTTATTTGAATTACGTGGATCGTTAAATTAACAATAATAAAAAAACGAATCCCTACTTCAACCAACGTACCTGCAAGTGTGAGTTTCACATGCGAGTCATACAATAGCTGACCTCTCGTTTAAGGGCAGACCTTTATCAGTAAAAACGTTTTCCACAGTGCACGTGTCGTTGGATATCAAACGTGGGTTCGTTACTGATTCACCACGCATTGTATTGCACAGTTTCGTAATATCCGACCCACTGTTTGGCCGTGTTATGAAAACCACCAGCTTGTGAATGTTTTCCAATATGCGGTGGCTCGGTCGCAATAAGGCGACGGTTTTGTGAATATTTTACGTACAGTAATCTGCTTCCGATAAGACTGCGATACCGTCTGTATAGTTCTGGGGTAGAGTTCGATGCACCACAATATACTTACATGGAAACTTTCTGTTACACAGAACACATCTTTGTTGAACCGCTAAAGTATTATTGTTCGCTATAACATCAGTAATACCTAAACCTTTACCGTATTAAAACATTCGTTCGATCAGAAAATATTCCATTCTTTCAAACGACATCTATATACAAAACCCAAAGTCTGAGGATTTATGGGTACTGATTACAAATCCACACCGTTACACCGATTGCCACCAAATTTTGCAGAGGTAACCTTTGACACAAGGCGCAAAATACCGTCTAACTTGGAATTTGATATTTTTCCCCGTTTGCAAGATTTTGGCCCTTTTAATTATGCCTTTTCGTTGACGCGTATAAAGATGTCAACAACACCATGGATACCAGAATTAATTACTATAGTAACAAGTGAATAAACAAAAGCTATTTACCGGCATCGGAACTGTACATTTATCTATTACTGCAGTACATTTTCGATGTTTTACGTAATATGCGATTGTATCGATATATTACGGTGTGGAAAAGAAGAAGTGTATTAATTGTAAATTGTCCTATTAGTTAATGCAAAGCGAAAATACGTGTTGTTTCCATTTGTGAGGTTAGGTGACAACGGTTTTTGGTTTTTAGTTTACTGCTGAAAAAAAAGCCATGGTTGAGGAAAACATAACGTTTAATGTGTTATACAATGCTTCTAACACAGTAGCACTTAAAATAAAGAATTTATCGTTTTTGATTTAACAGGTACTTTATAAATATCTCCAAAGGCTTTATAACGGGTACCTTTAAATCTCCAAAGGCTGTTGCAACAACATAATAAATTAGTACGAGTTAAAATAGTACAAGTGTTGAAAACAGCTTTGGAGAAAATTTGACTAATGAGCACAAAATTGTTATACGAGCTGACAGAACGCCATATATACACAGACAATAAGAATTATATTAAAATACTTATTAAAAGTCAAATATTCGCGTCGAAGCCGCGGGTAACAGCTAGTATGAGCATAAAATCCATAATAAACCGACATCTAATCAGGAATACCATTCGAAGGAGACTGTAATATGCCCACTGGTTTCTTCTAGTTTACAATACAACCAACATGAGTGACGTACATCATCAATATAGATGTTGGCATCAATGTTAATTACAGTAATCACAGCTAATGTCCTTGCTTAAGGTCAATCGAGTTAATTAACAAACCGGTTATTTGGTTATTCATAACCTGGTAACGTTCAGATTATTAAAGAATAATATAAAAAACTTTTGTATTACACACTACAAAATAATTTTTGTTATGCTTATTCGTGATCTTTTTAAATAATAAGTAAACAATTACTCATATAAATATACAAAGATCGTCGCTTATAAAAGTGGTTGGGATGTAAAATGCTATTTGACAAAAATACCTCGTCTATGAAAGTATTTCCTTTATTGTATTTAAAAGGAATGGCTTCTTTACGTTCCTCAATCTTCATGTTATTATTTTCGACTAAATAATGCAATACTAATATACAATTGTCGTTATCTTGTATGCAAAAGAATGAATTTGGCGTATGTAGGTTTAAATTTTAATTTTTTTATATCTGTTTTGATTGTTCATCTTTTTTCACAGCACTAAACTTTATAGAATATTGAAACTTTCAACTTGTGAAACTTACTTGTCTTTTCTTCTCGTACGCGTTTCGGCGTGGTGTTCGGCTTCGTCAGCTTTGAGACAGACTGCCATTAACTTGTAACG